>CM060939.1:232603475-235103475 GCA_030765085.1 Allium cepa | reverse complement strand
GTGTGTTCCGAGGTGGGCGGTAGTAGTTGCTATATATGCGTTACCACCAGTCCGGAAGTGTAATTTGTATATCTATCCTGGCATTGCCTAGTTGTGCCATGTCACCTACCCTAGCGCGCCTTCTACGAGATTGTTTTGTACCATACCTATGGAGTGCCCTCTGACAGCGTCTAGTACGGGCAAGATTACGGTACTGTATAGAATATGAGAATATAAAATGTGTTAAGGGAGATATGAGTAACGCTTTAACGCTATTTTAATAGTTTACTTTACTTTAGACATTATAATAATAGCGTATATTATTACATAGTAGATAGTTTAACGAATCCTTAAATTTCTAAGTAATCTAAAAATGATGGAAATTATAAATTCTAGAATTTGAATTGAAAAAGTGATTAAATTAATTTAATATTAATTTATTTAATTAACTGAAGTATATCCATTTTGGCAACTATCTCGGATTTCGACGAAACCAGTTTCATCGGATCTATAACGGTGAATTATTGTAGAATTTCAAATTTCGTAATGATCAGACTTGTTGTTTGATCGTACGGACTCGAAACGCCTAGAAATTAATTTAATTGAAATCAATTGAAATCAATTTGAAATAAGTAGATTTTAACGTAACTTTTTCATACGATGGAATTAGGACCTGAAACATATCCCATTGAGTTTAAAATTATTGAAAACATCTTTTGATATATGGGTTGACCCATTTTCGTTCCGGAGGCAGAACGAGTTTTTTGGGTCGTTTATCATTCAATCAAACTGTGCCCATTTATCTCTATTTCTGACCTACCTATATATACCTCGTTATAAACCCTAGCCACTCCTTATTCTCATTTGTCTATATTTACATCTCCTTCTCAACTCCTCAATCTAATGCAGACAAACCAAAACCCTAAATTATCCAGTTCAATTTCAATTCAAAAATTCAACTTCAAAATCAAATCTTCTCAAAATATATCGAATTATATAACGATCTGAAGCTCTCGACGAGCGCATTTCAGACATATTATTTATTTTCCAATTGGAACCTCTGTTTTTCCAGAAAGTGAAGAACAAATCTTGGCCATTCATTTTGTTACGATCGACTACAAACGATCGTCGATTGGATGGTACCGGGTTGGGGAGATTCGCAATGGGATTTCATCCGAGTCGTTCGTGGAGGAGACCATCCATCAAATCTCCAAGAATTGGTCGATTGGGGCTCAATTTTACAGCGTCGGCAGCTCATTTTTGCGCTGAAATGTTGGACGTCGCTTCTGGTTTGGGGGGACCTGGCATGACGGAGTGCGAAGCCGAGAAATCCTGGCAATCGATGATCGTTTGTGGTGGCTTCGAGTCGAACATCATTGGCTAGGGTTGGACTTTGAGCAGTGAAACATGTTGTCGGCTCTATTGAGATGGTGACGTGGCGATAATGTGACATACATGATTTTTGTTTTATTTTTATTTATTTTGAAATTTCAAACTTCTAATTACCATAACTTTTTCATACGAGGTCCGATTTGCATGCGGTTTGTTCCGATGGGATCGTATCGAAATTTCAAATATTTTGACGATGGTTTGGATGAATTTGGAGACTATTTGAATTTTGGACCTAAATTGGATTTAAATTCAATTTAAATTCAAAGGTGAGTGTTTTAACCCACTCACAACTTCTAAAATTTCTTATGTTTGTTAAATTAAATTTATGATGTGATTAGAAATTTATTTATGACTGTTTGGTACATTTTAATCATCATCTCAGTTAATTTGAATTTATTTAAATTAAATCATTATTTAATTTATTATTGAATATAAATTGCCAGTTAAATACTTGTTATTGATTACCAGTTCTATATTGATATTTATTGATTGATTTGGATGATGATTGTGATGGATGTTGATTGTTGATATTGGATGAATGGATGTTGTATTTTATATCGTTATATACTGCAAGTTCACCCTGGGCTGAAATGATACATACTCGAATGATCTATAGAATAGGGAAAATCGTTATTGGTTGAAATAATAGACTCGAGCGATTTTATGTATGTTATTTATTTTGGGATTGCGGTTTGAAATGATATATAACCGTAAAATTTTAAATTGCAGATTGAAATTATAAATATCACTTGACCATAGGGTAGAAAATTATATACGGACACCGGATTGGTTAAATTAAATAATTTTAAAATCCTTAGTTTTTGAATGGAATTAAATGATATTTTGAAGTAAAATTTGATTTGTATAAATTGAAGTATTTTTGAAAAATCAAGTTTTGCGTTGAAATGTGAATTGGCTTAAAAGGGAATTGTTTTAAGAAATTAAATTGAAATGGTCTGATTTTGTTGAAATGAAATAAATAGTTTTAAATTGATATAAATTCCAAGTTCATGTTTTCAAATATAAACTATTTTAAATTATATTATTTTTAAGATTCTAAATTTTAAGAATTTCAGATTTATAAACTATTTAACCAATATTAACGAAATATATTATTCTGATCTATTTTAAACCAATTTAATTTATTTTAAAAACTAATTAAACCCTTCTAATTTATTTTAAATCTAATTTATATATTTTAAGCTATTTAATCTATTTTAATTATATTTAATCTAATTTAAATCTATTTAACTATCATGAATCAATTTAAAAGCATTTACCTATAATTAAACTGTTTAGAGCAATTTAAGTATTTAAACTAATTTCTAAATTTCCAAACTAAGTACGTGGAAGAGTTTATATTCATTTCGATTGGTTTAAAAAGAAAATAAGGTTAAATGAGTTATAACCTAAGTTGGAATTTTGAATGTTATAATAAATCGAAACGATGATTTTGAAGCAAGGACTTAACCTGTTTTTATGATTTTTGGAAGAAATATGATTTGAAAGTGGTATAGTTTTTTAAAACACGATATTTTGATATAAATTGTGAATCACTTTAAAAGGAAATATAATTATTGAATTATGATTTCAAAGGCGAATATGATTTCGAAGGATTTCGAAAGTGATATGATTTGAATTGAATATGATCTTTTGATATCAATTATGAAATGATTTTGGAAATGTAAAAGAACCATTCGTTATGTAGTAAGCGATTGGTTGTCAAAGAGACCAGGATCAGATGTTGTCATACTCTCTACCAATACCAAAAACCACTTTGACAACTGTGTACGCCGTGGAGATTCCAGAATGAAGTAGGATGGTGGCGACGATCCTATATGAGGTATATACATGGACCCGACTCCCATGAGTTGGACTAAGGTGGCTAAAATAGATGGAATTGACGGGCAAAGTGAGGTCATTTCTCCGATCGGGGGCACTCCATCGATACTGTATTCTGACTTTTGATTTATTTAGTGGCCACCCTTCGATTTTTACTCGGGAGTATGTTCCAAGATGGGCGATAGTAGATGCTATGTGTTACCACCAGTCTGGAAGTGTAATTGGTACATCTACCCTGGCATTGCCTAGTTGTACCGTGTTACCTACCCTAGCGTGCCTTCTACGAGTTCGTTTTGTACCATACATATGAAGTGCCCTCTGACGGCGTCCAGTATGGGTGGGATTACGGTACTGTATAGACTATGAGAATATATAAAATGTGTTAAGAGGTATATGGGTAACGCCTTAATACTATTTTAATAGTTTACTTTACTTTAGACATTATTATAATAGCGTATATTACTACATAGTAGATAGTTTAACGGATCCTTAGGTGATGTGAATCCTGAACATCTCTTGAGTTACTGCACCCACATTAGACACTGGATATGAAATGTCAAACCCCATAAACATCTCTGATGTCGTTCCACTCATATTTATTTTTTGATGATTTAACTTACATAAGATCTTATAGTTTTGACTCGAGTGTTTTGTCTTTTCAATTCGCTTATGTCAGCCTGAGTATTTCAGGATTTGAAGACCTTATTTCTAGAGGACCAAGATGAAGATTGTATTATTATTATTATTTGCTATATTATCCCACTGCATCACACTGTTCCACTGCATTGTTATTTATTTATCTCTGATATGTGTAACTCTGATTCTGTGTTATATAAGTATAATCAAATGTTTTGTAAACAGCTTCATGAACTGTTATTTGATTACTATATTTTGTTATTCTGTTGCAAGATTTTGTTTTGTTTTTTCTCTCTTCTTTTTCTTATTTACCCCAACAATAATCCACCCTTCTGTATGGTTTGAGTTGGCACGTATGTCTGCTTATACTGTCCAAAAAGGCGGGATGTTACAGTGACTTTTGCCCCTTTTGATTTTGATTGTGTTCGATTTTACGTTCGGTTTGTTTATGATTTGTTTACTTGGGCTCGAACTCAATTTATTTTATGTCGATGATGATTATTGGCTTATATAGGGATGAAAACCCTATTTTATTGTTCGTATATTTCTGGTTTGAATTCATCTATTAATTTGCTCGACCATACGATTATCACTTGAATGATGTGATGAATTCTTGACTTGTTCATGTTACTGTATATTTCGAATTTTCTTGACCTTTTTTGGGTCGGTTTCGTTCATTACTCCTTTGACTTCGGCTCTTTGAATTTTGAGATCATGTATTAGGTTGACGTGATTTTTAACTTCCACTTGTTTATTCAATCAGTGATTTCGAATATTCTCTGACTTGTTCATCACGTTGGTATATATATGAATTTGAGATGTCTTTGAGTATGTTTGACCCATGTTGATTATTATCTCGGTCTACTGGTTTGAACTGCTACCGGGCTTGGTTCCTTATGCTTTTTGGTTTGTGCTCCATCGTTTTCTTGTGCACTTATATTCATGATTGCATTCATTTTTGTGTGTTCATGCTGAAAGTTTTGCATTGCTTCAGTTACCATTTTGAGCTGCTTGCTTATTCATTGTTAGCATTTATATGTATATATCATGTGAGTTACTTGCTACTTCTTCAAGTCTGGTTTTTATGGTTCCTTTGTGTTGAGGCAATTTCACTGATCTGATGCACTTAATTATACAGTCCTTGTGCTTCACTTTGCTATATCTATTCAGTTCACCGCTTTGTTTTAACTACATTGGCCTGGTCTTGTTTTCACTTGAACATTTTGTTTTCATTCGAAGTTTTGTTCCCTTGTACATTTTGCAGTCTGGACTTGTGGTGTGCATTGTTTTCAACATGAAAAGTTGTTATTTCGACTGCATATATATATATATATATAGACTATATTCTCTAGTTGATAAGTTCAAAACTACTGCTGTTTTGTTTCATATGAATGTAGTCTTCGTTGGTGTTATGTACGCTTCATTCTTGTGCCATATGAGCTCTGTTGTCACCTCTATTGCATTGTGTTGATTGAAGCTTCATTTGAATTTAAGTTGATCTTGTGGATAATGCCAAACTTGTATATATGAATTCTGTTGTAACTTGGTTGGTCATTAAAACTTGATGAAGTTGACTTGTCTGAAGCCTTTTGGTTGTATATGTTGAAGCTTATAGTGGTCGAGACTTGAACTATGTTGTAGTTGCATGTTCCATTTGTAGCCGAGTCTTGTATATACCATGAAGTCTGGTGTGTCCGGCCTCTGTTTCATGTGTACATGTGTGTATTTGTTTGATGAGTCTTCATGTTGGTTGTGCTTGAGCTTTTGAAGTGATATGTGTATCTAGACATGTTCATGCATTATTCTTTGTACATGTGACCACTTTGACATGTTGTATGTGTTATCCTTGCACTTAATTGTTGGGGTCTTGTTGTACACATGGGTCTCTGGAGTGCTTGGTTCATGGAGAATCTGCTTCTAGTGTGTCTTCATTTCATATTGCTTCTGACCATGTCATGTTGAGTTGCTTCACATGTACATCATGTATGGTAGCATGCTGTATGTTGGTCTAGCTGTGTCTGGTATACTTTGAGTCTTATTGCACTGAACTACTAGCTCGATCTGGTTTTGTCCTTTTGAATTTTGGTTTTTGGAATGTGTAGGTTGTTGCTGTTTCTTCAAGTCACCTAAGTTGAATCCACCATTTGGTTGGGTTTGACCTTGTGCTCACCTGTCCCTATAATTTTATCAAGTGTATATCGACATGCACGGCCTTACGGCATGCACAGTGATATACTGTGCATGTCACAAGTTGTTCGTGTATGATGGATTCAAATGAAAATGATGATGAACGACCCAAATAACTGAGGCAAATAACATACTTCATTGTACACTGCAAATTTTTTTTTTTAAATTTTACTACGTTAGTGTTTGTTTTGTAGATAATTCAGATGTGAATATAGGCTGGAACAAAGTTGAAGATATAATACGAGTGTTAGTGAATATATGTAGAGAGGTCAAAATTGTAAATTGAAATTTGTGATGTAATCGAAAGTGTAATGTAATCGAAAAATGTATATATGTAGTGAGAGCTCAAATTTGTACTATTTGAATTTGTAATAAAATATTTGTTTAATTTTGAATTATGAGTTATTTATTATTTTATTCAACAAATATTTATTTAATTATGTGAAAAATAAAATAGTACAATAATATTTAAATGAATTCATATATATGTGTATATATATGTTTATTATCATCAAACAAAAATCATATACTAGCATATTCTGCATGGATGAAGTGTGACCACCTAGAGTTTGATTTGTTAGGTCATACTTTCGGTTGTAGTTCGCATGTGTTTGACTTTGTAAGGTTCGGAATTATTTTGGGTATGAATCGGTTAAGTAAGTACGATGCTAGGATATTTGTCATGACAGGAAAATATCGCTTAAACACCCTGACTGTAGAGATCAAATTATATATACCATAGAAAACGTTAGTTGTAAGGTGAATGCTTTGTTGGGTGTAGTAGAGTTAGAGGACGAATTGAATCGAGTTTTTGTGGTTAGAGAATTCATGGATGTTTTTGAACCGGTAGTAGGATTGCCACCGAAACGAGCCACTGAGTTTCAGATAGATTTAGTGCCTGGAGCAAAACCAGTGAGTAAACCGCCAAGTAGGATTACACCTACGGAGATAAGAGAGCTGAAGGTGAAGTTGGTGGGTTTAGAAGGCAACATGTTTATTAGGCCAAATAGTTAACCTTGGCCAACAGCAGTAGTGTTTGCTAAGAAACCGGATGGATCATTAAGGTTATGTATTGACTATCATAAGTTGAATAGGAATGCGATAAAGAATCAATATCCGTTGCCTAGAATTGACGATTTGCTCGATCAGTTGAATGGATCCAAGGTATTATCTCAGTTGGATTTAGCAAAAAGTTTCCATCGACTTAGAGTAGTAGAGGATAGTACGTATTCCTTTGATGGTGTTTAGAACTAGATATGTATCGTACGAATGGTTAGTAATACCGTTTGGACTAACTAATGCATCAACATTCTTTGTGGATTCGATGAACCGAGTTTCCCGAGATAACTTGGATAGGTTCATGTTAGTTTCATAGATGATATTTTGATATACTCTATCGATGAAAGGGAGCATGAAGTTCATCTTAGAATGGTGCTTAAGATGTTGAGGTAGCATCAACTAAAGGCGAAGTTTTCGAAGTGCCATTTCTGGAAGAAGGAAGTGAAGTTTCTTGGTCATGTAGTTTCAAAGTAGGGTTGTCTATAGATCCGACTTAGATTGAAGAGGTGAATAATTGAAAGAGACCCGAGACAGTGACTAAGATAAAGAGTTTTCTTAGATTGGTTGGATATTATTGGAGGTTCATAAAGGATTTTTTGTAGGATAGCAGCACCGATGACCAAGCTAACGTGAAAGGATGTGAAGTTTGTTTGGACCGATAAATGTGAGAAAGCATTGCAGAGCTTGAAATACTTATTGACTCGTGCACTTGTATTAGTTGTTTTGGAGAGGAATCAGGATTTGGTAGTTTATATAGATGCATGTGGAACTGGGTTTGGAGTCGTATTAATGCAGACAGGTAAAATGATTGCCTATGCTTCTCGACATCTCAGATCGCATGATATTAGATATCAAACGCATGATTTGGAGTTAGCTGCGGTGATTTTTGCATTGAAGGTGTGGATTCTATACCTTTTGGGAGAGCGATTTTAGTTATATACGGATCATAAGTCATTGAAGTATTTGTTCTCTTAGAAGGAGCTGAACATGAGATAATAGAGATGGTTAGAATTCATTGCTGCTTATGGTTTTGGAATTGAGTACACACCAGGAAAAGGTAACAAGGTTGCAGATGGCTTAGTAGAAAGCATCAGAATGCAGTGTTAACGATGATAGCCGAGTGGAAGGACTTGGAAGAATTATCGGCATGTAGAGTGCAGTGGAGATCTGAGACTGGGTCTGGTAAAGGAACTGCTGCATTATCTTATGTGGAAGTTCGACCGGTATTGATCGAAAAGATTGCTTATATATAAGAGGATGATCCAGTGCAGGCTGAACGGATCAGGAAGTTAAAGGAGGGAACAGAGAGCGATGACTTGAAGGATTTCATTCTTGACCAGAATGGGTGGTTGAGAAAGAAAGGGAGGTCGTGTGTTTCGAATGTGGGAGACATTAGGAAGGAAGAATTGAAGGAATGCCATCGTTCGAAGTTCACTATTTATCCGAGAGGAACTAAGATGTATCAGGATATAAAGAGAAGTTTCTTCTGGGAAGGTATGAAGAGGGATGTTGCAGTGTTAAAACTGCCAACATGTAAAGGTCGAACATCAGAAGCCAAGTAGGTTGCTTCAGCCATTGGATATTCCGGTATGGAAGTGGGATTTTATTTCTATGGATTTTATAGATAGGTTGCCAAGATCAAATAGAGGAAATGAGTATCTGGGTCATAGTGGACAGATTAACTAAGATGCCCATTTCATTCCAGTTAACTCAACTAGGACGGCATCTGCTTTGGCTAAGTTATTTATAAAGAATGTAGTTAGACTTCATGGAATTCGTAGTAGTATAGTAAGTGAGAGAGATTCCTTGTTTACTAGTGTGTTTTGAAAGAGTCTGTAGGAGATCTTAGAAACCAAACTCTAGATGACTACCGCTTACCATCCACAGACAAATGTGCAAACAGAAAGGTTAACAAAGTCTTAAAGGATTTGTTAAGAGCTTGTGTATTAGATTCTGGAGGATCATGAGAAGACCATCTACACTTAGTTGAGTTTTCGTATAACAACAATTATCAGACTAGTATAGGGATGGCACCGTTTGAAGTTTTGTATGAAAGGCCATGCAAATCACCAGTTTGTCTTTAAAGACCGAAGATAAGTTGGTTCTTGGTCCAGATTTGGTTAGAGAAGCCACAGAAAAGATTAAGTTAATTCGGGCTAGGATGAAGGAAGCTCAGTCTAGGTAGAAGAGTTATGAAGATAGAAGACGGAAAGATTTAGAGTTCTCTTAGATCATGTTTTTACTAAGGTATCACCGATGAAGAGTGTAATCAGATTTGGAAGATCGGGGTAGTTGGCACTGAGATTGCACTGAGATTCTAAGACCTTTTCCTATTGTAGAGAGAATCGGGAAACACACATATAGAGTAAAGTTACCTAGAAGTTTAGCAGGAGTGCACGATGTGTTTCATGTTTCTCATCTAAGGAAGTGTGTTGGTGACCTGTAAACTACTATAGAACCGACTGTTTTAGATGATTTGTAGTGGAGCCGGACTCGACTATAGTTAGAATGCCAGTTCGTATAGTTGCGAGAAATGAGAAGAGGCTTAGGAGCAAGACAGTCGGATTAGTGAAAGTCTAGTGAAGCGACGATGAGAGAGACTATACTTGGGAGATTGAGAGCATGATTAAAGATGTTTATCCTGATTCATTTGATGGTATGTTTTACCTTTTTAATTTATTTATTGGGTACCTTATCGTAATTTCGAGGACGAAATTCGTTAAGGAATGGAGACCGCGACACCCTATATTTTTAGTAACATTATTATAAATATTTAATTAGGTAAATTTAATGAAACAATGTAATGTAATTAGGGGATTGAGATTTGTAATTAAATTAAGGGGTAGCCATGCCTAAGAGAATAAATGAACTAAAATAAAATAGGTAAGGTAATAGGTGATGGGAAAATTTGGAATAAGAATATTCTAATACCATAAACCCTTAGGAATTCGTTTGATACATTCATTAGCAATACCAAACTAAAATAGAGGCTGACCATCATTAGCAAGAACAAGAGGAAGAAAAGCTAAATGAAGAAGATTAATCAAAATCAAATCTATTCAAATCTCAAACTCCTTAATCTCAAAGCTAAGGTAAATAATGAGTACATCTCATATCTTCTATTGCTTTCGGTTTTAATGTTCACTCTGAATTAATTGCAAGGTTATGCTATGTTTTTGAATGATTAAATGTTTATATATGCTTATTGATGATTTATGCTTATTCATATAGGTTTTATGGTATGTTTTAATGTGAAAACCCTATTAAATGTACGTCCAACTGCCTTGCGATTTTAGATTTAGATCAGAAATGATATTTTAGAGATGCGTTTCAATTTTCATAATTTTCTGAATTAATGTGGATTTTATATTAACTTTCTAGTGAAGAAAATGATTATTTGGGTTAAAAATAATTTATTGCTAAATTGTTTATGTTTTGGTTCGGAAATAAATATATGTTGGAAAAAAAATTAAAAATGATTTTTTGGAATTTTTATAGAATTTTTCTACGTGTTTTAATAGATATATAAAATTAATTAAGATATGAGACTTAAATGTTTTTTATATTTTTAAAAGGAGAAGGGGTATTTTGTAAATAAATTAAATTGTTTACTTTTGAAATATTGACAACACTTTTAGAAAAGAAAAATAGCAACCAATCAGATTTTGACAAATAAGGCAGGTTAGTTGAAATGACTACTTTAAAAAGATAAAAATCAGTCTAAACATGCTTTATACATGTTTCACCACTTTCGGCACCAGGGGTTCCGACCTAGTAGTTCCATCTCCATTGTCATCGAAACTAATGCACACGTTATCAATAACTTGGTACATAGTAAATTGGACTAAGGCGACAGGTACTGTGTCGAGACCATATGTTTCGATGGGGTCGAAGCATGACTTTATTTTTAATCAATGCGTCTGCTTTTCTTTTGAATGATTTTTTTGACTTGGTTGGCTTTCAGCCGAGTCAAATGTTTTAAAGAAAAGGTTTCGAATGGGTTGCGCCTTTGTTTTAAGTAAATGCTTTGGTCTAGGTCGAAACCCTTAGCTGCCGCTTTTCCACCTTTCGAAGCGAATGGTTTTGAAAGGTATACTTTGTTTTAAAACCCAAGCCGTTTCTCCAACGCTTTCGAAGAGTTGGTTTCAACAACATCACTTCTTTGCTTAAGAAATAGCTTTCGAGAGAGCACTTTTAACATAAATGTTTTATGACATTTTTGTTCTGTTGAAGGTAGAACCAGAAGGTTTCGAAGGAGATAGTTTCAAATGATTTCGAAAGGTTATTCGCATGTTTTACCTGAACCCGAAGATTTTTGAAAGGTTTGATGTTTTAATATTTTTGAAATGTTTTAATGAAGGTTTTGAAGGGGTGGTTCCCTAATGGTTTCGAAAGGTTTAAAAGGAAATGTTTTCCAATGTTTTGAAAGACAATGTTTAAACAGTTTTAAAAGAAGGACGTCTGTGGTTTTTAAAGCTTTCGAAGGTGATTTTTTTCCAATGGTTTCGAAAGGATGTTATGAATGGTTTCGAAAGGGGTATTTCAATGGATTCGAAAGGATACATTCAAAGGTTTAAATATTTTTATCAACAAAGATTTGAGTAAAGTATATATAACATGGCAATGTGATTTTGAGTAAAGCATAGAGTATATTTTTCCTTGTTTAAGTTCGATTTAAAGGTTTTAAATCAATATGAGATGAAAAGGTTTTCAAGGAAAATTTAAGGAAAGATTACCCTAAGTAAAATGACTCAGATATTTGTATACTAGATGAGACTGGTGTAGGGTCCCGCCCTATACATTAGCTATTACCCCTAGCTAATTTAGTCCAAAATTCTAGTATGAGGGCTTTGTCACAGGTAAGACTAAAATGATATTACACACTGTAACGACCCATAAACTTTAATGATTTTAATAACGTAATTAACTGAATTCTTCATGAAAATAAAAAAAATTAAATTTAACAATGAAAATTTGATATTTGGAATACGTCTATTTAAACGTAGCAAATATCAAATTTTGATTAGAGAATACGGAAGTTTATTTTGTTGTGTAATTTTATTTAAATTTAAATCAGTTAAATTTGATGTAAATAAAATATTTTTGAAATCTAAATTTTTTTTATAATAAAAATATAAATCATTTTCTGAGCTAATCATCATATTTCATTTCGCTAAATTTGGACAGTTCTAGCTCCATTTATCTTATTTTCGGTGTTTTAGCCATAGTTTGGCCGCTAAACATCAAATTTCGATAGAATAGTCGTATTGTTGATATCCGTGTATCATTCTATTCATCTCGTCGTGCTGATCTCCGTAGTATATTCATTTATGCATTTCGATGTCCGGTACATAGCGAAATCGACGAAACGATTTATCGTACATGTTCCATATTTGGGCCTTTTGGGTTTCTATGGCTATTCATTTACCCACCATGTAAAACTAGTCATTAGCTATTAAATATTTTCTCTAATTCAACCCTTTTACCTACCTTCAATATGTTTTCTGGTACAACTCTCTGCTCCCTTCTATTCGTTGCTCTTCTTCTTGTAAAAAAATAAAATAAAATAAATATAATATGAAAGCATTCATAAATATTATTTCTTCCTGTAACCTAATCTAGGCTCCTCCATCTCCCTTTTCTTCATTTTGTTTCTCTGCTTAACATTTGATAAAGAAAAAATATAATAAAATATAAGGTTCTATATACAAGCTGTAGCCTGCTCCTTCATTTTTTTTCCGGAAACCTATTCTTCTTCCCATCCCACGTCAGCTGTTTCCCTTCGTACCTCGCCACTCCACACCCATTGACATCCGCATAACTCGCCTCCTATGAAAAAAAAGGATTATAAAATTGCATGTATTTGAGAAGATGGGCTCGCATATACCCAAGCAGGTTCGAAACCCCTCCACCTTCCCATCAGCACCCGCATACCTATCTCCATGCAATCTCCTCCTAGCCTCTGTCGTAGCTGCCGATGCTTGCTGACCCATCTTCGGCCTTCATCAGCCACCCTAAGCTTAGCAGCCCGCTACCCTATAATCCACCTGAGCGCTGCCCCGAACACCATGAGCCATCCGATTATTCACTTAGCATCACCACCGCACGACAGATCAGCCACCTTTGCATTCCAAAGCGCCCGACCGAAGCCAACCCTCTAGCCACCTTTCCATCGCCTAACCTATCCCCTCCAGAACAACTGACAACGCTACAGCCCTTCGACCATTCACCTACTTGAGCCGAGAACTGCCACCTGTCTCCACTGCTATATGCTTGTCCCAGTCCTCACATAAGATAGTGTTCTTCGCCACTTTTCTTTTATAAACAAATGGATATATACATAAGCCTATATATATAAGTCTGGACCTGCAGTTTCTCTTCTTATAACAAAATGTGTATTATAGGCTTTCATATATATTGAGTTGGAGATTCGAGCTCGTTCATACATATTGAGATTCTTTTGGTCGGAGCATTATCTTCCTATTGCAAGCAGCAGTCTCCTTCCTTAAAAAAAGGTACATATATTTATATTCTGATTCTTTGTATTAAAGCTGCTTGGCCTTGTTTTCTGCTGTCCTAGCTTTATCTTTCTTTATAAAAAAAGAGGAAAAAGTTTTATATATATATATATATATATATATATATATATATATATGTATGTATGTATGTATGTATGTATGTATGTATGTATGTATATATGTATAATTATTTCCTTCGATCTAATCTTTATATATTTGTTTTTCCCTGAATTCTAGACATCTAGCCCGCCGCTGTCCTGATTTGTCGCGGCCATCTTTTGTCCGTTCCCGTATCCGTGTGCATGTCCATGTCCGTTTGCTTATTCTCGTCGTTCCTCTAGCTTCGAAAGGTAAGAAACCACTCACGATTAACATTCTTATATTTAGTAAAATTTAATTCACATGAAATGACGATTGAAATATGTTGTTAAATTTAAATTGTTAGTTATTTAATTATTAAATATGATCTGTTATTATTTGCATTGTTCACCTACAATTGATACATGACATCATCTCCATGTTGTGTGTCTATATATATATATATATATATATATATATATATATATTATATATTATGAATAATGATCCATGTCATAATTGATATGTTATGCAATTGTATATGATTATCATATTGTTCTCACTCTGCAAGTTCCCTGTTAGTTTAAAAATCCCTATGGGTTGAAATGATTCATACCCGAATGATCTTATAGATTAGGAGAAAATCGTTATGGGTTGGAATAATAAACACAAGCGACTTTCATTGAATTTTGAATTTTGGGATTTCTGGTTGAAATGGTATATACCTGTAAATATAAATTTATATTGCGGATTGAAATGATAAATATCTGTATCACTTGACCATAGGATAGAAATTATGTACGGACACTATTGGACTATCTTCAAAATTATTTCCTTTGTTTTAAAAGAAAATATATGGATTTTAAATAAATATTGAATTTTAAAATACAATATATAATTTTATTTTTATATACGTGTAAAATTTAGATTTTTAATATTATATACTTGAAAAATCTAAATTTATAAGTTAGTTTTGAAAATATAAATTTTAAGATTTTATTTCTAATTTTATAGTTTTTAAATATATAAAATAAAATTTAATATAAAAATAAAATTTAATAATAAGATTTAATCTAAAAAAATAAAATTTAATAATAAGATTTGATTTAATAAAATTAAATTCAAAGAGTATATATATAATATGTATAAGTATTTATATAAAATTATATTAACACTTTAATAATAAACTTTGTAATAAATTTAATAAATTAAGGTTGGAAAGATAAACTGAAATTGATTTGAAATTGTATTTGTTTAAGAGTTTTATTTAAACAAAAAGAAATTGATTTGAAACTTATTAAATTTGAGACTTTAATGACATAAATTTATAACTTGATTTTCATTAAATGCGATTAAATGAATATTTTAAAATTTAAACAAATTGCAATTAAATATTTAGTTTAATTTAAACGTGTAATTGGAGATTTTATTTAATTATTATTAAAAGTGATTAAGTGAATAATTTTAGAATTAAATATAACTGGAGTTAGATATTAAATTTTTTATTTTTATTTAAATTTGTAATTTGAGATTTTATTTAAATGCTATTATAAATGATTAAGTGAATATTTAAAACAAATAAAATTAAAGATGAATTTTGAAATATAAATTAAATTTATCGAATTGAGTTATTATAAATATTTGAAGTATTGAACTTTGAAGCCTACTGAGTTGAAGTGGCAGTTCAAACATGGATTTGAAATCAATAAATTGAAATGGTTTATTGAAAATTTGAATTGAATCTTTAACCACTACAACAAAAATGCCCTATTATAACGCCCTTTTTACAACGGGCATTTGCTGCCCGTTGTAATAGAAGGCTATTACAACGGTCGATTCAGGACCGTTGTAATAGATGCCCCTTTTTACAACGGGCATTTGCTGCCCGTTGTAATAGATAGCTATTACAACGGTCCATTCAGGACCGTTGTAATATATTGACGCAGCGGATAATTCGAAAACAAACTTCAATCGGTGAATGTAGCAATTGGTGAATTGATGAATACTGAATGGCCCAAATCCGTTGATCCAAAGATACTGGATTCTAGCTATCTTCGTCTCGTTGATCGCGCACGATACCGAGAAACAAAGATCTACGATTCTTCGGACGTTGATCTAGCGCACTAGATTCCGTGAATCGGCTTCTACGAACGTTGAATCGAGCGCACTCGATTATCCGAACGAGGAGATAGGAGATCACACTCAACTACCAATTAAAGAAAGCACAAAGCAATCAAAGAGAATTTTATTCAAAAAAATCAACAACATTTACAAATGACACTGCTTGCCTATTTATAGGCGTACAACTCAACACTCAATTGAAAAAGTTACAACACAAACAGTACACGACTTAAAGAAAAAGAAGCAAAACACAGTGACTCGGCTCCTTTTCGCGTTTTTAAAAATAACTCGGTAACGGTTCAAGGCGGCAACTCAAATTTCACGCGACCTAATTTTAAACCGGTACCGACTTAGTTAATATCAGCACATTTAACTCGGCTCCGACTTAAAATTATTGCAGGGATTTCATGCTAACTCGGCTCCGGTTCGCGACTTAACTAAAATCATTCGCGACTTATCCCTTTGCTGCAGTAATAGACTAAAATTGTTTGCGACTTTCTCTTCAAAATCCTAGCTCGCGAATAACGGATGGTTTAGGTTGGTTATGAGGCGAGGATGGATCGGGTTTCGCGCGCGTATGGCGGAGGTCAGGTCAGGTCGGAGGAATATTGGATTGGGGATGTTGGATCGGAGGTATTTGGGTCGGCTGCGATTGGGGAAAGTTAGCTGAGGGAATTGGGTCGGAGGCACATAGGTCGGAGGTAGTTGGATCGGCGAGAGTTAGGTCGGGGGGTTTGGATCGGAGATATTTGGATCGGCTGCAATTTAGGTCGGGGGAAGTTAGCTCGGAGGGGTTTGGGATGGCGTTAGATCGGCTCCGATCTAAGGTTGGTAATACATCATCCTCCCCTTGTTGGAAGGAATTCGTCCTCGAATTCACACTCTTGTCAACTTCATCAAGTTCCTCCCCATAATACGGAACCAAGTGTTTGATATTGAAAACATCAGAAGTATGAATATTTTCCGGTAATCTTAATCGATATGCATTATCATTGATCCTTTTCAAAATTTCTACTGGACCAATTTTTCGTGCTTTCAACTTGTTGTAAGTTCCCACTGGAAAACGATCTTTCGTCAACACTGCATAAACAAAATCACCTTCTTTGAAAACAACATTTCTCCGTTTCTTATCCGCCATATGTTTATACCTTTCATTTGACTTCTCCAATCGTTCCTGAACGATTCTATGGCATTCTGTCAACCCATCAACAAAATCAACAGCCCGTTTAACAACTCCTTTCTGACATGGTACTACTACCAAGTCCAACGGTCCCTTTGGTAAACTTGAATATACAATCTGGAATGGACTGAACCCTGTACTTCGGTTATTTGCATGGTTGTGAGAAAATTCAGCTTGGCTCAACTTCATATCCCAACTCTTCAAATTATCTTTCACAAGACATCGTAACAAATTTCCCAACGATCTATTAACCACTTCTGTCTGCCCATCTGTCTGTGGATGATACGCGCTACTAAAATTCAGCTTCGTTCCAACCATCTTCCACAAACTCAGCCAAAAGTGACTCAGAAATCGAGTATCTCTATCCGACACAATAGACTCTGGTAACCCATGAAGTCGATAGATTTCTTTGAAAAATAACTGAGCAACTCGAACTGCATCCGCTGTCTTCTTACAGGCTATAAAGTGTGCCATTTTTGAAAATCGATCAACCACCACATAAATGGAATCGTTTCCTCTTTGAGTTCTAGGCAATCCCAAAACAAAATCCATACTCAAATCAACCCAAGGCTTAGTCGGTACAGGTAATGGCATATACAACCCCGCATTGGTCGCTGTTCCCTTTGAAACCTGGCATGTATGACATCTCTCCACAAATCTCTCGACCTCTTTCCTCATTGACGGCCAAAAATAAGATTGTGAGATCAGCTGTAAGGTACGATCACGGCCCACATGTCCTTCCTCGTGCAATTCTTTGATAATCTTCATTCTCAAGCTACAATCTGGTATACATAAACGATTTCCTTTAAACAGAAAACCATCTACCATCACAAATTCATCAGTATTCCCATCCTTAACTTTTTCAACAAACTTTGCAAAGTAAGGATCTTCTTCAATCAACTCTGGCAATAACTCGAATCCCGTCACTTCAACTTTCAGTGTTGTCAATAAATGATTCCTTCTGCTCAAAGCGTCCGCCACACGGTTTGTTACCCCTGATTTGTGCTTAACGACAAAAGTAAATTGCTGTAAATAGGCAATCCATGATGCATGTCTCGCTGAAATCTTGTCCTGTCCCTGTAAATGCTTTAACGCCTCATGATCAGTGTATAAGACAAATTCTTTCTGAAACAAGTAATGTCTCCAGTGTTTCACAGCTTGTACAACAGCATAAAATTCCATATCGTAAGTACTATATCTCAACTTTGCTCCTGATAACTTTTCACTGAAATAAGCGACTGGTCTCCCATTCTGGCTCAATACTCCACCAATTCCCATCTTCGAAGCATCAGTATGCAATTCAAATAACAACTGAAAATTCGGCAGTACTAGAATCAGTGCTGTCGTCAAGAGTGTCTTAATCTTCTCAAAAGCAACTCCTGCTTCCTCTGACCATATAAACTTCTTTCCTTTCATACAATCGGTTACTGGTGCCATAACACTGCTAAAATGTGGAATGAATCTTCGATAAAACGAAACCAATCCATGAAAACTTCGAACTTCAGTAATTGTCTTCGGTTGTGGCCAACTTCTGACAGCTTCTATTTTATTCTCATCCACTTGAATACCTTCCTTTGACAGAACATACCCCAAGAACAAAACACTGCTCGTCATAAACACACACTTCTTTGTTGCTGCATAAAACTGCTCTCGTCGTAGAATTATCAACACTTCTCGCAAATGCTGGATGTGCTCTTCCATATTCCCACTATAAATCAGAATATCATCAAAATAAACAACCACGAACTTCCCAACAAATGGTCTAAAAATCTGGTTCATCACTCTCATAAACGTACTAGGGGCGTTTGACAAGCCAAACGGCATAACCAACCATTCGTATAAACCTTCCCTGGTTTTAAAAGCAGTTTTCCACTCATCACCCGGTCTAATACGAATCTGATGGTATCCACTCTTCAGGTCAATCTTGGAAAACACAACAGCTCCGCTCAACTGGTCAATCAAATCATCAAACCTTGGCATAGGAAATCTATATCTTACAGTAATCTTATTCAAGGCTCGACTATCAGCGCACATCCTCCACGTCCCGTCCTTCTTTGGTACTAACAATGCTGGCACAGCACATGGACTTAAACTTTCCTGTACACGTCCTTGCTCTAACAACTCTTCCACTTGCCTTCTCAACTCCTTTTGTTCTTTCGGACTCATACGATAATGTGGCCTATGCGGTAAAACAGCACCTGGCACTAGATCAATTTGATGTTGTATGTCTCTCAACGGTGGCAATTCCTTCGGTAGCTCTTCAGGAAACACATCACTGAATTCTTCCAATAACGGCTTCACTTCTTCTGGAATTTCCACGGATTCAGTAGTTTCATGTCCAATTAACAAAAACACTTCAGGACTCTCTTCTACTTCTTCAACGAATTCTTTCAATGTCAATAACGTTTTCAACTCCTCAATCTCCTCAGATTTGTTTTCTCCGTGCTGTCTCTTCTTTGGCACTAAAATGATTTTAACACCTTCGAACATAAAACTGTAACTATTGGTCCGACCGTCATGCTGCACTGCTCGATCATACTGCCACAGTCTACCCAAAAGCAAATGACAAACATCCATCTCAACTACATCACACCAAATCTCGTCTTTATATTTCTTCCCAATAGAAAAGGGTACTCGAACTCGTTTATCAACCTTCACTTCTCCTCCTTTTCTCAGCCACGCTAATTTATAAGGATTAGGGTGTCTCTCCGTCTTCAATTTCAGTTTCCTCACTGCTTCAGTTGAAATAATATTGTCACAGCTTCCTGCATCTATCACAAACTTACATACTTTCCCCAATATAGTGCATGTCGACTGAAAAATGTTACTTCTCAACCAACTAGCTTCATCCTCTTGCTTTGGTGTTAAACAAGACCTCCTCATCATTAGATTACAGCCTTCGTCTCCCGATGCGATATCCTGTTCATTCTCCTCAACTGGACTAGAATCATCTTCACCCACATCCTCATCTTCAATCTCAGCAATCATAGTTCGCTTCTTTGGTTTTGTACATTCGTTGCTCTTGTGGCCCACTTCCTGGCAATTGTAACATTTGAAACTGCTGTTGACCTTCGCCTTTTCATTCTCCTTCACAACTGGTTTACTGACAGCTTTAGAAACACTGGAACTCCCATTAACACCTCTGCTTTGAATATTGGAATTTGTAAACACACCACCTCCTCGTCTTCCCTGCTTCTCCCAAGCCAACGCTTTCTGGTGCGCTTCAGCCACAGATCTCGGATCAAACATATTAACCATATCCTGGATCTGCATTCGCAATCCTCCAACAAACCTAGCAGTCAATTGTTCATCTGTCTCCATAATGTCATTTCGAGCAATCAGTTGATAGAATTCATCAGCATAGTCATTTACTGATTTCGTCCCCTGCCGTAGATTCTGCAACCTTTGGTACATAAGAGATTGATAGTTGTATGGTAAAAATGTAGCTCTCATCAATTTCTTCATCTTCTCCCAAGACTCAATCTTTGACTTCCCCATCCGT
Organism: Allium cepa; assembly: GCA_030765085.1. Classification (NCBI taxonomy): domain Eukaryota; kingdom Viridiplantae; phylum Streptophyta; class Magnoliopsida; order Asparagales; family Amaryllidaceae; genus Allium; species Allium cepa. The sequence continues at coordinate 235,082,981 of CM060939.1, read as the reverse complement.
TCTCGTGTAAGTTTGGTTTGCTGCCACTACGCCAAAGCTCTCCCTCTCAACCTAGTAGCAACCAACTTTACTCGACGATTCTCCGGCACTTCCTTGAAATCAAAGATTTCTTCAACATTAGATAACAAATCCAAGAATTCTTCTGCAACCATTCCGCCTTTAAATTCTGGAATCTCCATCTTCATTCCCGATTCCCATCGTCGATCATCATCAATAACCCGATATTGACGTTGTCCCTGATCTCTATCTCTGAAATGAACACTTCCTCTTTCACCATCAAACTCCTCATCAAAGTCTGATGTATAACGTTGTCGATCTCGTCCTCCAACATCTCTACTACCATTCCGTCGTTCAACATTTCTATTACGGTTGTCAACACTTCGATGATCTTGCTCTTCTCTTCTCTCTCGATCTGAATGGATCGAAGCTCTACTTCCCCCATGGTCTGATTCTGGCGAAACTCTTCTTCGATTTTGATTCATTTCAAGCATCATTCTCTCTAATCGACCAATTCCATCATTCAACTTTTCAGTGAAACTTTCGTTAATTCGTTGCTCCATTTCGTCAGCCTCTTCTCTTCCATACAAGGCATTAATATTGCGATGTCTTTGAGCTCGTCTCGGAGGCATGATTAAACTTCAAACAAACTTCAAAAAAATAAATTTTCAAACACCTTTCGAACTCTGATCCAAAGTAAAATAGATCGAAACTTCCAACTTGTCGTAATTTCACGATGAACACGATGAACACCAAATTCTTCAACAATGGCAAATCCGATCTTCAAACTTCAATTTCTCGAAACCCAAGTCTCCAAATGATGCAAACTCCTTGCAATCAAGCTCCGATACCAAACTGACGCAGCGGATAATTCGAAAACAAACTTCAATCGGTGAATGTAGCAATTGGTGAATTGATGAATACTGAATGGCCCAAATCCGTTGATCCAAAGATACTGGATTCTAGCTATCTTCGTCTCGTTGATCGCGCACGATACCGAGAAACAAAGATCTACGATTCTTCGGACGTTGATCTAGCGCACTAGATTCCGTGAATCGGCTTCTACGAACGTTGAATCGAGCGCACTCGATTATCCGAACGAGGAGATAGGAGATCACACTCAACTACCAATTAAAGAAAGCACAAAGCAATCAAAGAGAATTTTATTCAAAAAAATCAACAACCTTTACAAATGACACTGCTTGCCTATTTATAGGCGTACAACTCAACACTCAATTGAAAAAGTTACAACACAAACAGTACACGACTTAAAGAAAAAGAAGCAAAACACAGTGACTCGGCTCCTTTTCGCGTTTTTAAAAATAACTCGGTAACGGTTCAAGGCGGCAACTCAAATTTCACGCGACCTAATTTTAAACCGGTACCGACTTAGTTAATCTCGGCACATTTAACTCGGCTCCGACTTAAAATTATTGCAGGGATTTCATGCTAACTCGGCTCCGGTTCGCGACTTAACTAAAATCATTCGCGACTTATCCCTTTGCTGCAGTAATAGACTAAAATTGTTTGCGACTTTCTCTTCAAAATCCTAGCTCGCGAATAACGGATGGTTTAGGTTGGTTATGAGGCGAGGATGGATCGGGTTTCGCGCGCGTATGGCGGAGGTCAGGTCAGGTCGGAGGAATATTGGATTGGGGATGTTGGATCGGAGGTATTTGGGTCGGCTGCGATTGGGGAAAGTTAGCTGAGGGAATTGGGTCGGAGGCACATAGGTCGGAGGTAGTTGGATCGGCGAGAGTTAGGTCGGGGGGTTTGGATCGGAGATATTTGGATCGGCTGCAATTTAGGTCGGGGGAAGTTAGCTCGGAGGGGTTTGGGATGGCGTTAGATCGGCTCCGATCTAAGGTTGGTAATACATCATATATGCCATATACAACACTCTTTTTACAACGGTCCATTCAGGACCGTTGTAATAGATGCCCCTTTTTACAACGGGCATTTGCTGCCCGTTGTAATAGATCTCTATTACAACGGTCCATTCAGGACCGTTGTAATATATTTATTAATTACACTTAATATTTAATTATTATAATTAATATTCAATTATTTAGTAATTACATTTAATATTCAGTATTTAATATTCAATATTAGATAATTAAATTAGTAAAATTCTAAACTAAATTCATAAACACATTTGAAATTTTCATAAAATTCAAGAATTAAAAAGTAAAATTTTAAGATAACTTAAAATTTTAGAAAGTTTCCAAAATCTTAGAATATTTAATATTTCAAATAATTTAAAATTTGGAAATTTTGTAAAATAAACTTAAAAACATTTGTAAAATTTATAAACAAAAATTTGAAATTTTCATAAAATTATAAAATAAAGAGATTAAAATTTTATAAAATATTTAAAATTTCAAAATATTAAAATAATTCAGAATTTGAGAAATATAAATTTTACTGTAAAATTTTTAGAAACTAATGCCCCTTTTAGTTTCAAATGCATTAGTAATTACATTTAATATTCAGTATTTTACTGTAATATTTTTAACTAAACCCCTTTTTATTTTTTAACACCCTTAACCCTTTTCTCCTTAACAAATCCGGCCGGCCCTTCTATCTCTTTGTAGACCCGATCCCTTTTTATAATTCTTGAGTAAAAGAAAATGGCGGCCGTTGTTTTCTTCTTTCTGAAATTAGGGCTTGAAAAATTGGGGACTTCGTTCCTTTCTCTGATCCAAAATTAGGGCTTTGCGAAGCGCCTACTGTTGTTCGATCGCGTGGATAATCGTGAGTTGCTTCGATCGATTGTTTCCTTGTATCTTACTGCGGCTGCTTCGATGGAGTTCGTGTTCGAATTAGGTATGTTCTTTTTATTGCTTGCAATTGCTTGATTTCTGTATTGCGAACTCCTTGATCTATGCCGATGATGATAGTTTGGTTTTTATAGGGTTCGATCCCCTGAGTTTTCGTTCGTATATTCGTGTTTGAATTTGTCAATGGAATTGCTCTGGCTGCTGGTTTTCGTTTTGATGCTTGAGATATTCTTGACTTGTTCATAAACGTATATACTTGATTTCTTGGTTTGCACGGCTTTGTATTATTTCATGATTGCCTAGGCTTGAATTTACTGCTCCGTGAATTTCTTGTTTTGACTTGCTCGAGTCACGACTTCGATCATTTATCATCACCTGACTTCGGTTTTAAAATACTCGGCTTTGACAACGATATTGAACTCCCCTGTGACTTTATTTGATTCTGAACATCACCTGATTCTGAGCATTGAATATCACGCTTTCTGGTCTGAAGCTTGGTTACTTGTTCATGTTACAGTGACCAATTTTTGTTTTTGCCTTGAGCATTGTTATTTACTTGACCAGTTGTTCATTTGAACTTGTTTGAGACCTGATTGCTTTGAACTTGATCATGTTGACTTCTCTTGAGTCTGTTTACATGTGCACTTGTCTGCATTGTTGCTTGGTCGACACTTGCATCACTCTGGTTAACTGTTGCTGCACTGTAACTCGAGTTTTCACTGTCATGTTGCTGTTGACATGTTCATTTTATTCATTTGAGTTTTGATGCTTCATGTAGCTGTTGGATCTTGCATTGTATTTCGAAAAGAGTTATCAAGTTACGATTGCTTAGTGGTTTCACTTGTACTTTGTTTTATTGTATTAACAATGGAAGGGCATTTGATTTTAAGAGTTTTGCTTCAGCATGTATAATTGGACTATAATGATTTAGACTGTATATTATTTTTTGAATTTGTTGCGTTTTGGTTCTGGGTTGAATCTGGTTCTATGTTGATGCCTTTATTACTATTGTTGTCACTCAAATTGGTGTCAACTTGCATTAATTTATTCAAGTTATCCCATGCATTGCTGTTTTCCTGTGCTTTGCTTCGTTTTTTTTCATAATGATTAGGCATTTATCATAAAAATATGGATCATTCATCAATATTTTTTCACAATCTTCTTGAGTCTCGAACTTTACTAAATAAAATCTGTTAATACGAGAGAAGATTTGAAACTCATCACTAGGTTTCCAGACTTGTGCTATGTAGGATTTAAAGAGGTGATATTATGGTTTTGGACCCATGACATAAAGAGCTATTAGCACAGCTCGTGTGCTTGTTTGTATGTTGTATCATGATGCACTTGTTACTATGTCATCTTCACTTGCATTGCTGTGCCACTGATTTGATTTGTCGAAGCTTTGCATTCTTCATGTTGCCTTGTGTTGAACCCAGTTTTAAAACTCGGGTTTGACCTTGTGCTCGTGTCGTGATTTTAAATATATTGCACATGAGTTGAACCCGGCTTTGCATTTGGGTTTGACCTGTGCTCACTTGTCCCTGTAGCATTATCAAGTGTATATCGGTGTGCACGGCCTTGTGGCATATACAGTGATACACTGTGTATGTCACAAGTTGTTCGTGTATGATGAATTCAAATTTAAATGATGACGAACAACCCAAATAACTGAGGCAAATATTCTTTTCAAAAAATTCACATTTTATTTTATATTGCAAAAATATTTCTTTTTCAATTTTACTGCGTTAGTAAATATTTTTGCAGATTGCTCAGATGCTGGATTCTAACTGGAAAGAAGTTGAAGATAACAATACGAGTGTGAGTGATATGTAGTGAGGTTCTGAATGTAAAATAGTGATGTAATGAAATTTGTATCAAAATTGTATAGTGAATAGTGAGAGTTTGAATTTGTACTATTTAAAAATTGTAATAAATATTTGTTTGAATAAAATATTCGTTTGAATTCAAAATCTGTGCTGTATTTTTTTTTAAAATTTGCATTTATTTTGCAACGGTCAGAAACCGTTGCAATATCATGTATTACAACGGGCATTGCCCGTTGTAAAAATATGTATTACAACGGGCATTGCCCGTTGTAAAATATGGTCGACCTATTACAACTAGGCCTAATACAACGGGCGCATGCCCGTTGCGAAATGCATATTACAACGGGCATTGCCCGTTGTAAAATTCCTGTTTTGTTGTAGTGAACCCTTTGAAATTGAAATTGTTGAACTAAGATTGAGTTAAATTGAATTTTGTAAATAAAGTTGATATGAATCGATTTGTGAAATTGGAGGAACTATTTTATTTTTAATATACATAAACTATTTTTAATATATAAACTATTTAATCTATAACTTGTTTTTAAGTATGTAAACTAGTTTTAATTTATAATTATTTTAATATATAAACTAATATCATTATAAACTATTTAAGTTGGAATTTTTATAATTTAAATTTAATGGATTTAAATATGAATATTTTTATATGATGGTTTAAACTAATTTGTGAATATGATTTCAAAGCGATATGATTTGAAGTGAACATGATATTTTGATATCAAATTTTTAATCGGTTTTGAAATTATAAAACGACCACGGTATGAAATAAATGGTTTGTTGTTAAAGAGACTGTGATCGGATATTGTCATACTCCCTGCCAATACCAAAGACCACTTTAACAACTATGCACGTGGTGGAGATTCCAGAACGAAGTAGGATGGTTTGACGACTGTTCTATATGAGGTATTAACGCAGCCCTGACTCTAGTGAGTCAGCTTGATGTGGCTAAAACATGAGCTATACCGGGACAAGTGAGGTTGCACCTCTGATCGAGCACATTTCTTTAATACCATTCTATTACTTTGTGATTTGATTTGGGTGCACCTTTGATTTGGGAGTGTGTCTCGAGGTGGGCGGCAGTAGCTGCTATGCGTTACCACCTGTTCGGAAGTGCAAACGGTATTTTTACCCTGGCATTGCCTCGCATGCCTTATCACATGCCTTATCGCGCCTTCTACGAGTTTGGTTTGTGTCGTACCTATGGTGTGCTCCTTGATAGCCCACATACTGGTGGAGTTTACAGTACTGTATAGACTCAATATTTATATAAAATGTATTAAGGGGGATATGGGTAATGCCTTAACGCTATTTTAATAGTTTACTTTACTATAGACATTATGTATGTAGCGTATTGTACTATGTATGTAGATAGTTTAACGGATCTTTAAAGGATGGGAACCAAACATCCATTGAGTTATTTGTATTTCAGCTGACATTTCACTTGAGTTGATTTACTGGTATGAGAATGTTAATCCTGACTCGAGTGTTTTGTGTTTTGCTTTATGCTCGGGTCAAACTGAGTGACACTTCAGTTGAGACTCACCTTTGGAGCTTGGAGCTTTGCTTAAAGATTGGTCTTTGTCTGTTCAGCTTTCCAATTACTTCAGTTTATTCCAGTTGTTTTGTTCTGACTTATCATTGGCATTTGTCTTAGTAACTTATGTGTATTTGAAATTTTTGTTGTATTTATTTTAGACTCTGTTGTTTATATAATAGCTTCACGATCTACTATTTATCTATTCCGCTGCTTATTGTTATATTACTCTGTTTCTGCAATTCAGTGATTGATTTATTTACTGTATATGCTTAGCTTTGCCAAATATAAATAAATAATTTATTGTTTTGAGCAATTCGAGCCTGACATGACTAGACGATTGTCGATTTGAATGGTTCGAAATATTGGGTCATTACACACACAGAACGGAATGTATTTGTATGGAGGTAGGTTATTGGTGAGTCCGCAAAACCGTTAGGATCAGTTAACCTAAAAAAAGTAAGTTAGGGGCAGACCGTCCAGAAAAGGAGTACCTAACAGATGTTAGATTATTTTTTTATACTGTCTGGTAGGCCTGAGTCAGCCAAAGGTTAGCAGTTAGCCAAAGAAAACTATAATGTTCTGACAGATAGTCCATTTGTCACCTATGTTTACATAATAACGCTTTACAGTTTTAACCCGTTTTGGTTGCATGATTATGATTTTCAAAAGGTATGTTCTAAAAGGGTATTAGTGAGGGGAAACCCGTTCCGCTAAGCGGGGTGGTCTCACTTAATATCAAATAAACGAGATGTATATTATTATTCACACCAAGCTTTATATATAACTCGAAGTTTATGTTTTTCCCCTTAAACTCTCGGGTGATCAAAATTGATTCGAGTAGACTAAAGGTTGAGGTTTACAGGTTTTTAATAGCTTAGCGAATAAAGCTTCCGAAGACGAGCAAGTGGCTGACTGATGGCTATTTTGGAGTTGCTGTTTTATTTTGGTTGATTCCGCTGTGTTGTATTATGTCAGTATGACTATATTGTACTCTGGTCAACCATGGGGACATCAACATATGTCGATTTTGGCTTATTTATGTAATATTTATATTTAATCTTTACTTGGGAAACGATTATGGGATCACGTAATGTGAATGTGAAACATGTGTTTTGAAATGTAATCAGGAAAATGTTGTTTTTGAAATATGTGATTTTGTTTCATATTTAAGTGCTTATGATATTATGGATATCATCAACATTACCATATTTGATCAATGGAAGTCAATATTATGGATGACTGCAACATCTATAGCACTTAGCTTCGGGCCTCTAGATAGAGGATGTTACATAGGCGATCGCGAAATGGTAGGTACGAGTGAATAATCTCTTTTGATTTTTTGAGCAACCTCAAGGTCAAAATATGATCAGGGAAAAAACACAAGGTTAGGGGTTGTATATGATACAGCTGATAAAGTGTTATCTATCGTTTGTGAGCCTATAATTTTTTGAGCAAACTCAAGGTTAAAATCCCAAGATAAATGAGTCCTAACACACACTAGAAAAGTCGAAAGATTTCTACATTTATCATAGGGTTTTGAGAAACATAAAAGTTTAGTGGGAGCCGTATTAGGAAAATGAAATGGTAACATTTTACCTTTCCAATATTGTAAGAATATCTTCTATATAAAGTTGAAATTATCTACATCGATAAATTTGTGTAGCTACTAAAATTGATAAATTATTTATCAATTGAAATATACAAATGTATTAAAAGAGCACTGACAGATAAAAATATAAAATATACTTACCGATAATTTTTTGCATGTTAACCCATATAAGCTCCTAATTATACAACTATTAAACCGTTCATAACTTGGTCACTTACATGTTTACTTTCCCGAGGCTGCGTATTGTCTACTATGACTTTCGAACCCTAAAAATGATACAAAGATATGAATGTTTGATCCATTGCCAATTACATATAAATGTTATATGGTGAACGGTTGTAACTCACAATGTACGAAATCTTGATGAAATTAGTTCATTCGAAATAAGAAAGTAAACCATAGGATGAGATCGTGTATTCAATGTGATTGATTACAATATCGATCTTGTCGTGTTAAATGTAACATTGACCCAGAGGTACAAGATTGATCCAAGAATTCGATCATTGAAAAGTTAGTCTTATCGATTTACATAAAATGCAACTTATTCAATATCCTTAAACGTTGAGGATGATGGGACGCATGTTTGTAAAGAGATCGTTATGACCGTGTTGTAAGGTTTCCTTTGAATGGTATGGCCGTTTAGAAAGTAGAGCAAATATACGAAAGCGGATGTAACCTAAGGCACAATTGAGAAATGAGAATTGTACAAAATAATAGTACACACTTAACATGGAATGAGAAATATGATTTCTATTACAAATGTACTTTCACATAGGAAATAATTTTCAGTTAGATTTATTCCTTTAAGTTCAAGATATTTGATTTAAAAAATTCTCGACTATAAACTAGTTCCAGTAGACCGAATAAATAGCATATATTTAGTGGTTGAATGGAGCTTCGTATTTTGTATGTTATTATAGTAATGACAGAAATGGTGGTACTTTCTTATAAAAAAGCCTTTTTATGTATGATATTTGCGACTCTAGAATGACATGGAGGGAGATCTTTCATATATTTCAATATCCACCCTACAATATGAGGTCAAAAGGACAAAATAAATGATTCATTTTTCATCTCAAAGGCAGATGTAAAGGTAGAAATTTGTTGAGCGAACCGCACTCCTTCTTATACGTCAGGAGGTTGCATTGGAAAAATACCGAAGTATCTATAATTATATATAGTTATTTTGGAATTATAAACTAAGCCACGATTTTAAGAAATAATTCTTTGATTATATGATTATGAACCATAAAGTAGTAGTGAATTATATCTCAAATCATAAAGGGCAAAACATCTATTTAGTGGGAGCACAAAAGAGTGTATGAATTCTTCGAATTGGTACATATAGATGTACAAAATTGTAAGTCAAATAATCCCAAAATGGTCCCACATACTTCTTTAAATTCATCGATGAACTTTCATAGATATGAAATATGTATTTTGGATTCACAGAATTTTGTTTATGGTGTGCTCGTAGAATATAAAACAGAAGTAAATGAAATTACATGCAAAAAAAATTAAATGATTTGATTTGATCGAATATGTGAGTATATTGGAAACAATTTCAGCTGTATATTAAAGTGAATAAAGATTTAATGTCAAAAGTCACTCCTCCCTATGATACATAATGATGTATTGATAAGGAGTAATCGGACTTTATTGAACAAAGTACATTTAATGACGAATGAAGTTGAGTTAACTTCTTTATATAAGACAGCAATACTTAAGAGTAGTATACTAAGTTAAAATTTATTGCATTCAAAGAATAGTTTACAAAACCATAAAAGATACGGTTTTTAAGAAACGCTAATATACCCTAGACTAAGAAGTTTGCAGGTTGCACGCGTCGAAAGACAACATGTAATAATTGTACATGAGGGATCTTGTATGGATCGCCCCAAAACGAGTTTGGAAACGATCTTCATTGATGACTAACTTACGTTTTGAAACTAGGTATCATAGACTAAAACCAAATCATTTTTATATGTAAGGCAATTCATAAAGTGTTTATGAATATTAATTCTATTGCAATGAGAAACAACTATTGTTTCAGGAAATATCGACTTCAGAACGAACAAATCTATTTTAGAAACTATTGGTAGTAAAATGGATTTGCATATGATCCAAAGATGAAACTGATTACATAAGATGAAATGAAGTTAACCAAACCTAAACAAATAGATACATTAGATACCAATTAAACCATTAAGAGTATTGACTCTGTTATATGGTATGATGAACAAATCTGAAAGGATTCTAAGTACGTTGTCAAAATATGATTTGACAGTTGTACCCAAAGAGATATAGTTCATCAATTCAAAAGAAAGACTAGTGCAGTTGTAATATAGTGAGAAACAATGATAAGAATAAAATCATAAATTTTAGTATTTGAAATTAGCATAATAGATTCGACATTCAATATGCTCAAGCCGATTCAAAATTTACTCACAAAATTATTGCCTGGGATGACTTTGTGTTTTGGTTATATGTGGTGTAACGAAAAATTCTAAATAATGATTTAGAATATACAATTTGCACATAACAACCAAAGTGTCTCAAAGATAGTGGGAGTAATACTGAATTTATGGGTTTTTCAGATATGATCAAGAAATGTTATGGAAGTATCATTCTATAAGCCTCAAATTGGATAAATATTTTGATAGAAATATCAAATTATTTGTTCAATCAAAATGTGGAGGAAATGTGTGTCCATAAGACAGAACTACCAAAAGGTACATAGATATTTATAAACTATAAGTAAGCAACATATACAATGACTTGGAAAGGAGGAAAACGGGCATCTTTAGCTGGGCAAAATGGGTATCGGAAGTCCTTTTGTGTTGCTAAAGAATTATCGCTTGTTTTATTTAGTTCACAATATCATTTCCAAAGTTTTGACAAAAAGAAAATAAATTCCTACACTTATTCTCCACTTTAATCCTTCAAAACTTTTTAATTTTTCTTCTATCTTTTCCAAACTCTAGTACAGTTCTTATATCATCATTACAACAATAACTAGCAACATGAAGTTGAAGAAAATGGAGCGCAACACCGCAACTTCTCTTGGGCCGTGAGCAACAAAGGGGAAGTGGGCTATGACCGTGAGCTAGGTGATGGTAGGAAGTGTTTTGGGGTGCTTACAAGGTTGAGGTAGGAAGTTAAAGATCTTGTGTTTGTGTTTGGTTTGAAAATAGGTAAGTTATCTCCCCATCTTGCAAGTTGTGTTGTGATATAAATGATTGATTGCAAAAATATAAATGTTAAATAAAGAACAAATGCAAGTGATCAATTTTTGAACCTCTCTTGCTTTTGAAAGAAAATGACAACGTATATAGTATAATCTCTCTTATAAACCCTCTACAACTTGTAATGTGGCCATGATCTTATGCATACATGTTTGATAATGTTGTATGTGAACTTGAAGTGTGTTGTGAATGTTTGAAGTGAAAAGGTCGCTATAGATGCACTTTGAAATCACTTTATGTTCGGCGATTTCTAAGTCAACACCGGAACACATCCTTTGAGTTTTCTTTTTAGCTTTAATAAGTATAATATAATTACTTACTAATGTAAAAAATCAAGTTTTAGAAATGTTTAAACTAGTCAAATAAAGTAGCAAAAATTAATAGCAAAATAGTAGCAATAACGACACTTTTGAATGCCTTGTTTTTGGGAATAACATTTATTTTTGTAGAGTTTCTTAGAGATTTCATTACTATTTTAATAGATAAAATATATTATGTTATTCCTGTAAATTTTTTGAAGTTTAAATCATTTACTAACTAATTGAACGAAGTGGCAAAAGTTATAGCAAAATAGTCAATATATGAGCACTTCGGAAAAATACCTTGTTTTTAGAAATTTTTACGAAATAATTAGGAGTTATTCTTAGGGGTTTCTCTTCATGAATTTTAAGTACCACATGTATACTATCTAACGTAGAAAATTTGGATCCAAAATCAATTGTTTAAATGTTGAAAACTAGTTATAAAATTTTAGCAAAATATAGTTAAAAACATGCCTAGGACATTAGATAGCTTTTCTGGAATGTTGCCTTTCCTTCTAAAACACCTTTTTACTTTTGTGAATTGTTTTGGTAGTATTTGCAGAAATCCTATCTTTGATGTTTGAAACTATAAATTGTGTAAAATCATATTTCAATTAAGTATTTTTCTCTAAGCTTTTTAGTGTTGTTTTATAAATTATATTAGAGTGTTTAAAATTGGTTTCATGTTTAAATATATTTTAATAATTAATTATAAATTTTTAAAGTAAGTGCCTTTTAATTTAAAATATGTTTATTTTTCGTTTTTCTATTTATTTCAAAATTTGTTATATTTACATGATATTCTATATTGATAATTATAATATATTTTTAAGTAGTTTAAAAGTGCTTTAACATAATTATACGTATTTTAAAAGAGTTTGTGTGCATAAGTTCTAAAAAGTAAGTTAAGTATTTTATAAATGTAATAAAAGAAGTTTGGGTTTAAACTCTTAGGTTAACTAAATGATTTTTGAAATTAATTAAAAGTGTATTACCTTAAATTACTAAGCTTGGATATGCTTTGATCTTTAAAATGAATGTCTTATAGTATAGATAACCATAAGTAAAATGGTTTTGGGTTGTAGTAAACATGTTTTAGTAACATTTGTTTTTAACTCTTATTAATTATACTTAGGAATATAATTAGATATTTAATAGTGAATATTTTAAACATAATTATAAGTAAAATGGTTTTGGGTTATAGTAAACTTTTAATTACATTTATCTTAACCCTTATTATTAATTATATTTAGGAATATAATTAGATATTTAATAATGAATATTTAAGTAACAATTGTCTTTAAACCCTTAAATGTAATTAAATCTTTAAAAGTAAAGTTTTAAAGAAAACATTTAAGTGTGAAATGGTTTAGGTTTGTAGCGACAAAGATTTGAGTAACACTTACCTTTAACCCTTAAGTATATAATTAAATCTTTAATAATGAAATTTTAAAGATAATAACAAGTATGGGATCTTTTATAAAAAGATAGAAAAATGTTAAAAGTTTAATTTATAAAAGAGAAGGGGTTTATAGTAACAATGTTTGAGTAACATTTATTTTTAACATCTTTGATTATATTTTAAATTAAGTAAATCTTGTTAATGATTTGTGAATATACTCATACCATTTGAGATAAGTATATGAATACTTTTGAAGTATAGAATAGATTATAAGCGAATAGTAAAAATATAGTATCAGTGACTATAAATTTTTAAATAGTAAAATACATGAATAACACATGAATAGTAGAATACAAGTATATATCTTTATAAAGGGAAATTAATTCTATATACATGCTTAATAAGTTATGTTTTAATTTAATAGAAGTTTAATTAAATACGTTAATTTTTAGTTAAATAGAAGTTTAATTAATAATTTAAGTTTTAATTTATAGGAAGTTTAATTAAATAAGTGAAGTTTTAATTAACAAGAAAGGAGTTCTAAATAATAATGAGGTTCTAATTAAATGAAAGAAGTTTTACTAAAATAAGGGGTTTTAATTAACAAAAAAATTAATTAAATAAAAAGGGGATTAAAAGTCGTTTATGTGACTTGATTGTGCTTTGTGCGTCTTAATCCTGCGTTATGTGTTACTTACGTATGAAAATATTTAGTCATGTAGTTAGCACTAAAAGCTGACGAAGTAGACTTGATTCTATCTATGAGAGTTAAGAATGATGATTCGAGTAGGGTGAGGAAGCAATAATACTCTAATCCACCGGCTACATTCTTGATCGTGGGATAGTAAAAGTTGAAAATGTTGGAAACGTGATAAGTATATAAGACTAAGTTTCCATACGCGATCGTTTCTTTGTTGTTTAATCCGACCAAATTAACCTAAGAAGTATCAAAAAGCTTCATGACTTCATATGCTTTGAGAACCCCCAGGGAGGAGCATTCGTATGAAATGTCTCTAGCTTTCACTTACTTTTTAAAGAAGCTGTTTGCACCAAAATTGGTCACAAACACCCAATACCGCGAAAGCACCCGTTTACGTACTCAAATTAATAATAATCAACACAGTTCTCAGCAACAATCAATATAGAATTCAGATCTAAGCAACTAATCACAATAATTCACAGACAATAATCACAAACATAGGATTTATAGTGGTTCGGCGTTCGTGCCTACGTCCACTTTGAAGGTTTTCTCTTTATTGCTTCACTTGATGATCTTATTCAATTACAACGGGTTGTAGCTTTGAACTTGATAATCTTAATTGATTACAACGGATTATAGCTTTGAACTCTGAACTCAACAGCAATAGTGACGAATAGGATTGAATTCAGCAGAGTCTGGACTTGCTTTCTCTCTTCTGAATCTCCTCCCCTTTTCTGAATGACCAGGGGCTCTATTTATAGGCGTGGAAGGCCAAAATCCCGCCCAAAACCTGGAGAGGCTGCTTGGCACGTGACGGGGGGCCCACAGGCCCGTGTTCTTGGACTGCGTGCCCAGTTTGGCATCGATTCGAAGTGAACTTCGAATCGATCAAAAAATTGTCCAATTGCGATGAAACTTGGCGTGGACGTTCTTCATCATGTAATCAAGCTTCTGTGAAAATTTCATGGCATTTGGATCAAGGGATTGAGAGATATGATCAATTCAAGGTGATGCATTTCGGTACGCTGGCAACTTCGAACCGATCCCATGGGTCGTTCGAACCCATATGTTTCGAATCCATATGGTTCGAACCCATAGGTTCGAATCCATATGGTTCGAATCCATACGGTTCGAAACCATAGGTTCGAATCGAATCTGTTGCATGAGGGGGCAGCGACGCTTCGAATCGATGGCTCTGGATCGATTCGAAGTTGTTTTTAACGTGTAGGGTTCGAAGACAGCATGGACTCGAAGCTTGTGATGGGTTCGAAGCTTGAGGTGGACACGAAGTGGTGATGGATACGAAGTTGATGGACGGATTCGAAGTGGTGATGGATACGAAGTTGATGGACGGATTCGAAGTGGTGATGGATACAAAGTTGATGGACGGATTCGAAGTGGTGATGGATACAAAGTTGATGGATGGATTCGAAGTAGTGATGGATACGAAGTTGATGGATGGATTCGAAGTGGTGATGGATTCGAAGTAGTGATGGAGTCGAAGCATGAATTGGCCTGATGGATTCGAAGGGAGACGTTGGCTGATGGATTCGAACGTCGCCTCTTCCTATGGGTACGAATATGATGGTTTCGAAACAGATGGTTTCGAACACGATGGTTTCGAACACGATGGGTTCGAATATGATGGGTTCGAACACGATGGGTTCGAACCGAGCAATGTGTACCTTCTTAACTTGAATCCATCATAACTTGAGCATATGACCTCGGATTGACTTGAAATTTGAAATGCTGGCTTCTATGGTCTTTCTTGTCATGCCTTATTAATTGTGGCCCGATCCGGGCTCGGACAGAATTCATCGATATCCATAGTGAGGTGAAATACGACCAATCTCTGAGGCGAACTATTTTCTGTTTTTGACCAATCTTTTGGTATCACGGCTTTTACCCAAAAAGCGGGATAACATTTTGCCCCCCAAAACATGCCTTGCGGTAGCAAGGTGTGTTTTGCAATGCCTTGAGCTGGATGTTCATATCCTGTCGTCAACCTGTAAAGAACTTGATAGTTTTATATGTCCTCAAGTGACGATCGTTCGTGATCGAGTTTATTCGGGATGGAGCGCGGCCGTTCATGGTCAAGCGCCTAACTTCAGATGACGATCGTTCGTGATCGAGTCATTTGAGGGAAAGTGCGACCCTGCGCGGTCAAGCACGTAAATCCGTCCGTCGATCATTCGGGATCGAGTCATCTGCGGTGAAATATGACCGTTCAAGGTCAAGCGCCTAATTTCAAATGACGACCGTTCGCGATCGAGTCATCCGAGGTAAGGTGCGACAGTGCGCGGTCAAGTGGTGGACCTCAAATGACGACCGTTCGCGATCGAGCCATTTGAGGTAAGGTGTAGCAGTCAGCGATCAGGTGGTGGACCTCCAATGACGACCGTTCGCGATCGAGTCATTTGAGGTACAGTGAGTTGTGCCGTTACAGTGAGTTGTGCCGTTCGAGGCGGGCCTCAAATGACGACTGTTCGCGATCGAGCCATTTGAGGTAAAGTGAGTTGTGACCGTTCGCGATCGTGTGCCGTTCGAGGCGAGTTTGTGACTGTTCGAAGTCGGGTGCCGTTCGAGGCGAGTTGTGACCGTTCGCGGTCGGGTGCCGTTCGATGCGAGAAAACGCGCCCGGGAGGGCTTGATGTTTTGAATGCCAGGGTCACGTTCGGGTGAGTTCCTGGATTGTTTGTGTGCCTATTGAAGGCGAATCAGTGTACCCGGAGGGGCTTGATATTGTTGATACCAGGTTCACGTTCGCGTGGGTCCCTGGATCATTTGTTTAGGTATATCACTATCTCAGAGCATGCCTAAGGACCGTTCGCGACCCCGTACATGTGCAAGTAGCCTAGCCATTTCAGAGTTATCAGAATCAAATATTTATTCAACGGGTGAGCTTTTAAAAACAGAAATGTCCAAACAAACCAAGTTCAAATGTCCAAATCAACATGAAATAAAAACAAAGCAAAGATGTCAAAGTGTAAGTTCCCACTATGAAACATTCAATGATCATTCAGAGCATGCCTGGAGAATGTTCGTGATCTCGTACATGTGTAAATGATTCGATTGCGTTAGTGGGAGCTTGCGACTCGTTCATCGTTATTTTAACTAATTGATAACCAAACGGCGTCCTGGTTCAGGGTTTCCCCTGGTTGATGTAGACGGTGGCCGCTCTGGCTCCTCCGCTGAAGCTTGCCTCCTCACATACTGAAGGAGCATGCCGTTCCTGATGTGTCCTTCCTCCTCGTCCTTCAGATGCCTACAATCATTAGTGTTATGACCGTTTAATTCATGAAATACGCAAAACTTATCTGATTTTCTTTCGCTTGAGGTTGGATCCCTCCGCATTGGTCTGCGATACGGAATCTGCTCCTTGGTATCCTGATAAATGCTTTCCAAACTCTCAGTTAGCTCGGTGTAAGTAGTGAATCGCGGCTCTCTCCGCTGCCGTTTTGACCTGTCATCATAATCCTCAGTCCTTCGTTTTCCTTTATCCTTGTCTGAGTCCTTTTCGATAGGCTTTTTGTCTTTAAGCATATAAACTTCTATTCCCTCTCCTTCTTCTCTTTCTGCATTTGCGTCCTCTAAACGTAAAAACTTTTCTGCCTCGTTGTAGAATTCCTCTAGATCCACGGGTGGATCTTTAGTCAATGAATTCTTGAATTCT
The DNA here is from genome assembly GCA_030765085.1 of Allium cepa. Classification (NCBI taxonomy): domain Eukaryota; kingdom Viridiplantae; phylum Streptophyta; class Magnoliopsida; order Asparagales; family Amaryllidaceae; genus Allium; species Allium cepa. The sequence continues at coordinate 235,065,892 of CM060939.1, read as the reverse complement.
GTGCCGTCAGCTACTCCGGACACAGCTGCCATTACCACCATGGACGGATCCGCTCGGTCCACTGACGCTGCTGCTGCATTGAATCGTGCTAGATAACTTCTCAAGGTCTCTCCGGCTTTCTGCTTTAAGGTTGCCAAAGTCATCACATTCTTGGGTCTCGTAATGTGAACCCTGAATTGCCTCATAAATCTCTCAGTTAAACCATTCCACGTCCCGATGGATCCATTCTCTAATTGCCTAAACCACAATGCTGCAATATCTGTCAAGTATAATGGAAAGCACCGGGCCATAACCTCCTCTGGTGCCCCCAGCACTTCCATATGCCTCATATACTTTGTTAGATGAACCGTGGGGTCCGTTCTTCCTTCATACGTGTCCAACGATGGTAACTTGAAATCCGGTGGGTTTCTAGCTTGTCTAATTGCCGAAGTGAAAGGACTCCTATTAACATCCTCCAAATCCTTGTTTACCAAACCGCTTCTCATAGCTCTTCTAACCATCTCCGCCAATCTGTCGTTGTCACCGAGGTGCAATCTTCGTTCATTACTTTCAACCTGCCCCCCGAGTTCACGAGGGAATTCTGGAATCTGCCCCCTTGACTGAGCGTTCATTCCTCTGTTGCCTCCAGGTTGCGTGGGCACTCCTCTCTCTCCCTCCGGGACTAGATCTTCGTGCTCCAAGTGTGCGCCTCCTGATCCAGGTGCTATTCCGGATGGTCCTGCTCCGTTCTGAACTCCATCGGTTTCTCTATTCTGTGCGCCAAGTTGTCCAATTTGTTGGAATAAGCTCTGAATCAACTCCTCCTGCCTCTTCATCATTGTCTCCATTTCGTCCCTAGTGATGTAGATTGATGCTTGATTCCCTCCTGAGGAGGCCTCTTGACTTCCTTGTGGTTCACTTCTCTCAGGCCTTGGCCTTCTACTCGATTGTCTTGTCATAATTTCTAGATCTGAACTCCTGGATTTTCAAATTCAACTTCTTCCTGAATTAGCCTTCTCGGTGAAAGCACCAAAATGTTTGCGCCAAAATTGGTCACAAACACCCAATACCGCGAAAGCACCCGTTTACGTACTCAAATTAATAATAATCAACACAGTTCTCAGCAACAATCAATATAGAATTCAGATCTAAGCAACTAATCACAATAATTCACAGACAATAATCACAAACACAGGATTTATAGTGGTTCGGCGTTCGTGCCTACGTCCACTTTGAAGGTTTTCTCTTTATTGCTTCACTTGATGATCTTATTCAATTACAACGGGTTGTAGCTTTGAACTTGATAATCTTAATTGATTACAACGGATTATAGCTTTGAACTCTGAACTCAACAGCAATAATGACGAATAGGATTGAATTCAGCAGAGTCTGGACTTGCTTTCTCTCTTCTGAATCTCCTCCCCTTTTCTGAATGACCAGGGGCTCTATTTATAGGCGTGGAAGGCCAAAATCCCGCCCAAAACCTGGAGAGGCAGCTTGGCACGTGACGGGGGGCCCACAGGCCCGTGTTCTTGGACTGCGTGCCCAGTTTGGCATCGATTCGAAGTGAACTTCGAATCGATCAAAAAATTGTCCAATTGCGATGAAACTTGGCGTGGACGTTCTTCATCATGTAATCAAGCTTCTGTGAAAATTTCATGGCATTTGGATCAAGGGATTGAGAGATATGATCGATTCAAGGTGATGCATTTCGGTACGCTGGCAACTTCGAACCGATCCTATGGGTCGTTCGAACCCATATGTTTCGAATCCATATGGTTCGAACCCATAGGTTCGAATCCATATGGTTCGAATCCATACGGTTCGAAACCATAGGTTCGAATCGAATCTGTTGCATGAGGGGGCAGCGACGCTTCGAATCGATGGCTCTGGATCGATTCGAAGTTGTTTTTAACGTGTAGGGTTCGAAGACAGCATGGACTCGAAGCTTGTGATGGGTTCGAAGCTTGAGGTGGACACGAAGTGGTGATGGATACGAAGTTGATGGACGAATTCGAAGTGGTGATGGATACGAAGTTGATGGACGGATTCGAAGTGGTGATGGATACGAAGTTGATGGATGGATTCGAAGTAGTGATGGATACGAAGTTGATGGATGGATTCGAAGTGGTGATGGATTCGAAGTAGTGATGGAGTCGAAGCATGAATTGGCCTGATGGATTCGAAGGGAGACGTTGGCTGATGGATTCGAACGTCGCCTCTTCCTATGGGTTCGAATATGATGGTTTCGAAATAGATGGTTTCGAACACGATGGGTTCGAATATGATGGGTTCGAACACGATGGGTTCGAACCGAGCAATGTGTACCTTCTTAACTTGAATCCATCATAACTTGAGCATATGACCTCGGATTGACTTGAAATTTGAAATGCTGGCTTCTATGGTCTTTTTTGTCATGCCTTATTAATTGTGGCCCGATCCGGGCTCGGACAGAATTCATCGATATCCATAGTGAGGTGAAATACGACCAATCTCTGAGGCGAACTATTTTCTGTTTTTGACCAATCTTTTGGTATCACGGCTTTTACCCAAAAAGCGGGATAACAGAAGCTGAATTGAGTTAACTGAAAATTCATCGATTCAGCCTTGAAGGGACTAGGATCGGTAAGTGTTTTATTTATCAAAAACCACTTCAAGGTAGAGATATGTATTCTATCTCTTGGAAGTGGATCTGTTCAAAATGTTGGAATCCATTTGAGGATCCGTGATTTGTTCAAGTAATGATGCCTCATGTGTTGAGATGTTGAACGCGACTTCACTATCAGTATATAACTAAAGACGGAGTAGGGTGCACGATCCTGGGATTTAGCTGACCTGTGGGGGTACATCAATTCCATATCTAGAGTATGCTTATCGATATGTTGCTTTAGGGGAGTTGATGGCACTTGGTTTGCATTGTTCATTAAAGCGTTCGGATTATGCGCAAGTTGTTTTTACCTTATGTTATATTTTATCTAGAGATATACAATGCTCAAAATGTACTTTTGATCCTTGTCTAGGAGATCGGTCGATAGTTTACAAGGGTGGTCTCCGCGGAAAATCCATATACAAGCATACCTTATTGGTTTTAAATGTACTCTAATACTGTTACGTTGTGAGATGCAAGCAACACAGCTATTTTCTCTTTTACATTCTTCACCCTAGACATTACCTATTACATCGCCTTATGTACTTATTATATCGCAGTTTATGGTATTCCATGTGATCTCAAAAGTACTGTTATATGTTGACCATATATTTCTTGATTTTCTCATATCAAAGTTTTGTATGACTTGTGGTTTTATATTTCGCTTATTTCCAAGGGTGCAATTTCAAGTAGTTTGAGAAATGCAGGTTTTCGTTTATGTTCAATGGGCTCTTGGAGAGGAGTTGGATGTTACGTACCATAGTATTCTTATTTCTATTGCATTACTTTATGTATATATATCAGCAATTGTAAGAACAAGTTATTATAACTGTACATGTTGATGATAGTACTCTGATTAGCAACTTTGAAATGCTATGTTTATTAGAATAGCTCCGTGTAATATCTTTTGATATTATATGTTATCATTCTGTGGTGAGATTTTGATTTTTTTTGTTCTCCTATTTCTTGTTCCTTTTATTTTCTTATTTTTCTTTGCCTTAAAGTTCTGTCTTTTTGACACTTGGGTGTTCGACACGTGAACAACATGGATGTATTAATGTCGATATTTAGGGGTCAAAAAGGCGATCATTACAACCCACTTATTGTTAATAACGTACTTATGTAACAATTAGTAATAGCTTAGTTGTTCAATACTCGACATTAGACTTGTAAATGATATCTTCTACAATCTGTTTTTTGAACCCAAAAACAAGAAATAAAAATTGCTTATGTGGTCTCACTCTATTTCTACCATTTTAAAATACTTGAATATCGTTGTTGTCATTGTCTAACCCAATAACTACCTCCTTAATGATCTTTACCACTTTAATTCTCCATCTCTTCCCCATATTCATTCTCCCCCATTTCAGACCATCTTTTCCTAGATTCATTATCCCTTGTTTTAATTTCACCAACTATTTGACTCGCATTTCTTATGAAAACCCAATTCGTCAAGAAGCAATGCAATGTAACAGTAAGTCTCTCAATACACATTGATTTTGACACTGATTACCAAAATTTTATTTTGAGGTTATAATTTTTCCCAACAATTACTTCCACCCGATTTATTAGATATAGGTTATTGATTCCACGAACTTTTATGTACTGCTACTTATTACTGTTTCCACCATTATGCTTCTGCTGTATATAAATTTTGGGATCGGTTTCCAGTTGTTCTTATGTTTCATCCTATTTGTACTTTTAATGGTATGTAAAATTTAAATTATATTCAAACTATTATGATTCACAATTATTACTCTCTTTAAAACATGGTATAAGTAGTTAAAAGATATCGCATCTGCTAATCTACGTCTACTTAGACTTTTTTGTATTCCCAGTATAATGCATTTTTTGTAATTTGGTACTTAGATATTAGTACATATTTTCACTACAAGTCTTGGGTTGTATACAACATACTACATGTCCATATATGTTCGAATCATGCTATACAAGTTTCAAACCTGTAACCTCTCGCATAAAAGTCAAAGCGTCTAACCATCGGGACAATGGTGTTATAATGCATTTTTTGCTGTAAAGAGTTTCTAACCTTCATCTACATTAAGTTTTATGTTCTATTCTTATTATTATGCTTATAGAGTTTAGGAATTCAGTATTTTCATTAATGATGCTATTTACAGCATAAATTTAATTACTGTGTTTCTTATTTTCCTTCAAGTATGATATATGTTTGTTACATGAATTTCAATACTTGTTTCATTGTGTTTCCTAATAAACTAATATATCACCATCAAGTGCTTACTTTTCTAACTCGCTTGACATAAATTTTGGTTTATGTTAGAAGCTAGATTTTCTTTGTAGTAAACATTTTTTACTGTTCATGGGTATTAGCTGTTTTGGTATAACCTACTAGTTCTACAAGCTTCCTATATAGTTATTTACAGTTTAATTTCTTTTTGATTATTCGACATATAATTGTTTGCTTTACCCACTCTCTATTCCATTCCACCATCCAAAACATAGAATACTATGCTAAAGAAAAATCGGTGACATGTATTGCACATGCGCATCTGTAAGCAGGAAACAACTTTCTCTTCCTTATTTGTATACATGCCACACATATGTATGTATGTTTTGTTGGAATAATTCAGCATTATGGGGCCGCATATTTTAATATTTGAATGTATGGGCTATCTTGGGATTAAGTTTAATTATGTGATCTATTTGGAATAAATACAACAAGATTTAAGGGGTATATTCGTCATGTAAATTTATAATGTGTGGATACCAGAGTGACAATTTTAGTTTGTTGAAGGGCCGAACTGAAAAATGTCACACACTATATATATGGGGTTATGGTCCCCAAATTACACAAGTCTTGTCATATTCTCTCCACCCTCTTTTAAAGAGAATTTTTCAGATCTAACCTTGTGTCAATTTGGAAGATCTGAAACCTAGTTGATCTTCTTCTTGCAAACATCAATGGATTCAGGTACGACTTCTGCTGAACTATTTAATTTCATATATTTGTTTCCCGATAGAATCAATATGGGTTGTATGTATTCAGATCTAGAATTTATTTATTTATTACAACAAGTGGTATCAGAGCCAACCATCATTGATTTTATTGAGAAATTCTTTGGTTTTAAGAACATATGAAATTAGGGTTCTTGGATTTACATTTTGGTTGATTAATCTGATGCTTTTATTTCAGATCTATGAAATTTGCTCTTTTCTTATTGATTCATCTGATGCCTTTGTTTCAAATCTATATAAATAATTCATGAATTAAATCCGCTTGTTCAAATCTGATGCCTTTAATTGTTGCTACTTGTATTATTCATATTTTATTGTCAGTGGTATGTGACTGTACAATTTTTTTATTGCTATAGATGGTTACCGTGTTAAGTTTTGTTTTCACACATATGGAAGCATATTCATGCCTTTTAATGTTCCTGTAATACATATTGGATCACATAACGGTCAATTTCATTTAGTTTTTATCATAATTGCATTAAATGTGGTTGTTATAGTAATAAATAAATAAATATATTATCATAAATGCAGTAAATGCGTCTGTTAGAATAAATTTAACGATACAGCATGTTTGCATTTGGAATAAGAAAGGACATATTATTTATTATTTAATGCATTTATATTTTATAAATACATATATTTTATATGTATGGCCCGCTCATTAAAAAAAAGTTTCACTTTCTGTAATATAATATCACATGTATGGACCATGCTATGTTAAAATTTGTTTTTTTTCTTCTGCCTTGAGTATTGACAGTTAAATAAAATATGTAATATTTTATCATTAATTATTATTGCAAGTATTATTCATTTATTATTACAGTTTCCTTGACGTCAAATTTGACATTGATATTTATGGCAAATTTATAAATGAAGGAGTTAAAATAAATTCATATACTATTTGGCGTCTTTTGCAGATTGATTGTGAATATCCTACATTACAAGTGAACTAATTGAAATAATATGTCACCAAAGTGACCTCTCTTATTTTAGTTGCTCATGAAAAATGTTAGATATTCGTGTGTATTTATTTATGCGAATATTAGTCGGCCCAAAGGAAGGTTAATATCTGGCCAAATTAGATACACATGTGTGATGATAAATATGTAACAATTATAATGTTTTACAAGAAAATAATTAATCGGCCCAAAGGAAGATTATTATTTGACTTGAATTTATTGTTAATATTTGATGATTACAACAAGAATACCACTTACAGTTAATATTACTGTCCAAAGACTTGATATTAATCTTGTGCTAGGTATCTTGAGCAAAGACTTACCAATTATTTTAAATACAGTTGTTTTATAATGTAAGCATATTTGATTAATTTAAAATTACAGCTAATTTGACTACGGTATCTACCAATCTGAACAACATTCCTATTCTGACTGGAACAAACTTTAAGGATTGGAATGAGAACATATTGCTTGTTCTTGGCCGCATGGATCTTGACCTTGCACTTAGGATAGATGAACCCGCCCCTCTTACAGATGAAAGTTCTTCTGATACTATAAAGAACTTATAGAGGTGGGATTGTTCAAACCGCATGAGTCTAATGATCATAAAGCGTGGCATTCCGAAGGCATTTAGGGGTGCGGTATCTGAAAAGATAACCAATGCTAAAGATTTCCTTGCTGAGATTGAAAAACGTTTTGCTAAAAACGATAAGGCGGAAACAAGCACGCTTTTGCAACGCTTGATTTCCATGAAGTATCAAAGCAAAGGAAACATAAGGGAGTACATTATGGAAATGTCTAACACTGCTTCAAAACTTAAGGCACTTAAGCTTGAGCTTTCAGATGATTTGCTCGTGCATTTGGTATTAATCTCTCTTCCTTCACAATACAACCAGTTCAAGATCAGTTATAACTGTCAAAAGGAGAAATGGACTCTTAATGAGATCATTTCGTATTGTGTACAAGAAGAAGAGAGATTGAAGCATGATAAGGCTGAAAGTGCTCATTTAGCATACATCTCTAAGGGAAAAGACAAAAGGAGAAAGAAGGATAAAGAAACTGCTAAGGGTCCGACTGAAAAGAAACAACAAAAGGAGACTGATGGTTGTTACTTTTGCAAAAAGGCTGGACATTTGAAGAAAGATTGTGCCAAATACCACGCATGGCGTGTTAGGAAAGGGTTGCTTGAGCTACCGAAATCCAACTTATGCTGAAAGATACATCTATGTGGGTGATGGAAAATCGGTAAAAGTGGAGGCTATTGGGCATTTTAAGTTGTTATTAAGAACTCAGTTTTATTTGGATTTATTTGATACTTTTGTTATACCATCATTTAGACGGAATTTGGTTTCTGTTTCTAAGTTGGACAAATTTGGTTATTCTTGTTCATTTGGAAATGGTACTTTTAGTTTATCAATGAATTCAACTCTTATTGGAAGTGGTTCTCTTAATTTTTATGATAACTTATATATGCTTGATGCTAATACCTTTTATAATGAAGCCTTGCATGTAGAGTCACGTGGTACTAAAAGAAAAGCTAATAAGGAAACTTCAGCCACATTGTGGCACAAGCGCTTAGGTCATATATCTAAAAATAGAATTCAAAGGCTCGTGTCAGGTGGCATTTTGGAATCCGTTGATTTTTCAGACCTTGATGTCTGTGTAGAGTGTATCAAGGGAAAACAGACCAAACATAAGAAAATAGATGCCAATAGAGCAACTGACGTCTTAGAATTAATACATAGACATTTGTGGGCCATTCCCTGAGGCATCATGGAATGGTCAACAATATTTTATAACATTCATAGACGACTACACAAGATATGGCTACCTATATCTTATTCATGATAAATCAGAATCCTTAGACATGTTCATGAAATTTAAGGTAGAAGTTGACAACCAACTCAACAAAAGGGTTAAAACTGTCAGATCTGACCGTGGCAATGAATATTATGGTAAATCTGACGGATTAGGTGAACAATGTCTAGGACCATTTGCCAAATTCCTAGAGGAATGTGGAATAGTCCCACAATACACTATGCCAGGTTCACCTAGCATGAATGGTGTTGCTGAGAGACGAAACTGAACTCTTAAAGACATGGTAAGGAGTATGATCAGTCATTCTACCTTATCAAAATCACTCTGGGGAGAGGCATTAAGGCACTACTAAAACATCTTATAAGCTCTGGACAGGCAAACAGCCTACTCTAAAGCATTTTCACATTTGGGGATGTCCAGCCGAGGCAAGGCCATATAGGCCAAATGAAAGAAAATTGGACTCCAAAACAGTAAGTAGCTACTTTATTGGTTATTCTGAGTGATCTAGGGGCTATAAATTTTATGATCCCATACCGAGGAAAATATTTGAGACGGGAAATGCAACATTTTTTGAGGATGTTGAGTTGAGAGGGAGAAATGAAGTAAGGAACATTGTTTTTGAGGAGGAATCCGTCTATGATTCCTACTACAGTTACTTCTTCGGACAATGTGCAGATTATTGTTCCTGTCATTGATCAAGAAGTGAATCCAGAACCCCAACAAAACAATGTTGAAGAAAATCCTCTTCAAGTTGAAGTTAATGTTCCACAAGAAAAAATTCAACAACCTCAAAATGAATTGCCATTAAGAAGATCCATTAGGGAAAGAAGAAATGCTATTCCGGATGATTATGTTGTATTTCTTCAAGAGTTAGAGGATAATAATGGATTGATGGAAGATGATCCTATCAACTTTCACCAAGCCATGCAAGATATTAATTCTCAAAAGTGGATTGAAGCTATGAATGAAGAGTATAAATCAATGCAAGACAATAAAGTTTGGGATCTTGTCCCTTTACCTGAAGGTAAGAAGCCCATTGGTTGCAAATGGATATTTAAAACCACGAGGGATGCAAAAGGTAAAGTGGAAAGATATAAGGCTCGTCTTGTAGCAAAAGGTTTTACTCAAAAGGAAGACATTGATTTCAAAGAGACTTTCTCTCCGGTTTCATCAAAAGACTCTTTTAGAATAATTTTGTCACTTGTTGCACATTTTGACCTTGAGTTGTATCAAATGGATGTTAAGACTGCATTTCTCAATGGAGACATTGAGGAAACAATTTATATGGTACAATCGGAAAACTTTGTGGTCGAAGGTCCAAAGAATATGGTTTGCAAACTAAAGAAATCCATTTATGGACTCAAACAAGCTTCTTGTCAATGGTACCACAAATTTCATAATGTAATTACCTCTTTTGGTTTTGAGGCAAACATCATTGATAACTGTGTGTATCACAAGTTTAATAGGAGTAAATTTATATTTTTAATTTTATATGTTGATGATATATTGCTTGCCAGCAATGATTTAAATATGTTGCACGAAACTAAGAGATTTCTTTCAAATAATTTTGAAATGAAAGATCTTAGTGATGCCTCTTTTGTATTAGGGATCCAAATACATCGTGATCATTCACGAGGCATCTTGGATTGTCACAAAAGAACTATATAGAGAAGGTGCTTAAGAGATTTGTCATGCAAGATTGTAAACCAGGTGATACCCCTGTCGCTAAAGGAGATAAGTTTTGTTCCAAACAATGCCCTAATAACATCCTTGAAGTTAATGAAATACAGAAGATCCCTTATGCATCTGCTATAGGGAATCTAATGTATGCTCAAGTATGTACGCGTTCGGATATTGCGTACATTGTAGGAGTGTTAGGCTGGTATCTTAGTAACCCTGGAATGGATCATTGGAAAGCAGCAAAAAGTGTTATGAGGTATCTTCAAAGAACAAAGGACTATATGCTTACATATAGAAGATTAGATCAGTTGGAGATCATTGGGTATTCTGATTCTGACTTTGCTGGATGTCCGGATAGTAGAAAATCCACTTCAGGATGCATATTTATGTTGAGTGAAGGGGCTATATCATGAAAGAGCGTTAAGCAAACGCTTATAGTTTCTTCCACTATGGAAGCAGAGTTTGTAGCTTGCTATGAGGCATCTAATCATGGAAAATGGCTGCGAAATTTTGTCACTGGGCTGCGCATTATAGATAATATTGAAAGACGACTAAAGTTGTTTTGTAACAGTAGATCAGCAGTATTATGTTCAAATAACAATAGAAGCTCAAGTAAGTCAAATTACATTGACATCAAGTTTCTAGTTGTGAAGGAAAGAGTGCAAAATGGGTTAATATCCATAGAGCATATTGGGACAAATTCCATGTTGGCGGATCCACTTACAAAAGCATTACCACCCATGGTCTTTCATAAGCATGTTGCTAAAATGGGTGTATCTTTTATGTAAGAATATTTTGGTTTAGGGGGAGTTTGTACTAAGTCATTTCTTTTGTGACATTGCTCTATATTTTGATTGTGGATATGCTTCAGTTTTTCTAATCAGAAATAAAGTTTTAATTATTTATATATGTTTAGATTTTGATCTCATTAAAGTAATGTAGGACCAGTTGGAAATAGACATGTAAAGATCACATTTCATTTAATTTCCATGCTACACATACATGATTGATCTATGTCATTTTATTATATTGATATACGTGACCATTGAAGGGTTTAGTTACACTAAAGATAATGAAAACCGCTTTGATCCTATGTTAACACAATCAATGGACGAGATTGTTTTAGATATACCATATTGTCAAGATAGCTATTTGAGAGCTCATAAAGTTAAATACATTCTATAAGGTTACATATGTGGCCCAGGGGGAGATTGTTGGAATAATTCAGCATTATGGGGCCACATATTTTAATATTTGAATGTATGGGCTATCTTGGGATTAAGTTTAATTATGTGATCTATTTGGAATGAATACAACAAGACTTAAGGGGTATATTCGTCATGTAAATTTATAATGTGTAGATACCAGAGTGACAATTTTAGTTTGTTGAAGGTCCGAACTGAAAAATGTCACACACTATATATATGGGGTTATGGTCCCCAAATTACACAAGTCTTATCATATTATCTCCACCCTCTTCTAAAGAGAATTTTTCAGATCTAAGCTTGTGTCAATCTGGAAGATCTAAAACCTAGTTGATCTTCTTTTTGCAAACATCAATGGATTCAGGTACGACTTCTGCTGAACTATTTAATTTCATATATTTGTTTCTCGATAGAATCAATATGGGTTGTATGTATTCAGATCTAGAATTTATTTATTTATTACAACATGTTTGTGATGTGTGAGCGTGTGGAAGTATTATGTATGTGGGCATGCATGCATGCACACACTTGTATATATAGTTTATTTACATGTCAACCAATTTATTATTTGAACTCCGTTTTAGTTAAATTTTCAAATTTACATGCATTGTTTGAAAAGCTCAAACTTTTTATAGAAGTAATTACCAATTTATTCATAATATGTACAGTTTATTAACATAATATTTGTACCCTTGGTCAGGTCTAGATGTTGTTAAATGACCCATTCTGAATGGTAAGCAATTTTTGTTAAATCTATTTTCTATCGATACACACATATATGCATGTGTATAATATATTTATATGTGTCTTCCAATGTAATAAACTTATTTTACTTAGGTTGATGTTAATATGTTTGTACTAAATTGGTTACCTTTTTTCCATCTACCATATCTTTGTTCAAGTTTCATTTTATTTCTCATATTGTACCTTTTGGCATATCATTTGGGAGTTGTATTTCTAACGAATGAAGAACATAGAGAAGGTTACTATTTTAAATTTCCACTGTGTATATATGTGGGAATTCAAATATACATTGAAAAGATTATATAAATTATTTTCGTGTTAAATTTTCAAAAGTACACATGTCATTTTAAAAAAAACTTTACAAATTATTTCCTCTTAGTAGTAGATAGTATAATATGTTAATATTTATATTTTTGCCATGGGTGAGGACAAGCTGATACTAAACAACCCCTTCTACGTGGAAAATATGTTTATTTAATAATTTATAACAATATATATTAATATTAATATCTTTGTACAAATGTATTTATATGCATGATGCATCCATATATGTAATGAATAGATTTAAAAAATAATAATTTGGGATATTAGAATTGTGTTGAGTTATCAATTAGAAATTACTGCATATAAAAGAGAAAAATACAATTTAGAGAAAGCATAATTTTTGCATCATTAAGCAAAGCAGCTCTTTGCCTTTGGATTTTTTGTCATAATGTCTTAGTAGTTCCAAATTTGTACTAGTTATCACCTTCGTCATCATAAATTTTTTCGGTGGTATTTCCTGCATAAGAACCTTGTAGTTAAAATGTGATAAAATGAGAAATTAAATAAAGAAAATGCATTTCTTCATCAGTTTGGCCATGTGACATTAGCATCAAATCACAGTTTCAAATGGTATCTAAAATAAGAAGAATCAGAGAATACAAGTTTTCCAAATGATTAACTAATCATACAACTTTTCCATGTGTGATATGTTTAAAACATGCTCTCTTACTCATGATTTCACCCTTTAGCTGCACACTTGCATTAGTACGAAAATGGCATTTCGTAACCCGATTTATGCTTATAATTTTGCAGCTTCACAGGTTATTCATTGTATTATAGACCTTTTACTTCTTATGACCATAACTTAGGTAAACACATGTTACTTGACATGCTGACAACACATCCAAATATCTATGTATAACTTTCACCAACCTTTTGTTAAGTTTCATTGTTTGGACGTATTTGAGCTATGTCTATTTATGCTTACAACTTGGTTTCTTTATTTGTACTTGAATCATTTATAACTATGTGCTCAACCTTTAACTATTGCTGTGAAAATATTGTACTAAACTATCAAAGTTTTTGTTTTGCTTTCAAATTAAGTACACTGTCCCGGTGAAATACAAAGTTTTTGTTTTGCTTTCAAATTAAGTACATGGCCAAGTGTTGAGTTATCAATTAGAAATTACTGCATATAAAAAGAGAAAAATACAATTTAGAGAAAGCATAATTTTTGCATCATTAAGCAAAGCAGCTCTTTGCCTTTGGATTTTTTGTCATAATGTCTTTGTAGTTCCAAATTTGTACTAGTTATCACCTTCGTCATCATAAATTTTTTCGGTGGTATTTCCTGCATAAGAACCTTGTAGTTAAAATGTGATAAAATGAGAAATTAAATAAAGAAAATGCATTTCTTCATCAGTTTGGCCATGTGACATTAGCATCAAATTCGAACCTATATCTCTCGTATCAAATTCGAACTTTGATATTGTACTAAACCTATATCTATGTATCAAATTCGAACCTATATCTCTCATATCAAATTTCGAACCTATATCTCTCGTATCAAATTTGAAGCGTCTAACCACCGGGACAAGGGTATTATATTGCTTTTTTGTTGTAAAGAGTTTCTAGTCTTCATCTATATAGGCATGTAAGTTTTATGCTCTATTCTAAGTATTATGCTTATAGAGTTTAGGAATTCAGTAGTTTTTATTAGTGATGCTATTTACAACATAAATTTAAGCATTGTGTTCTTTATTTTCCTTCAAGTATGATATATGTTTGTTACATGAATTTCAGTACATGTTTCATTGTGTTTCCTAATTGACTAACATATCCCATCAAGTGCATTCTTTTACAGTTATTTGACATAAATTTTAGTTTATATTAGAAGTCACATTTTCTTTATAGTAATTTTTTTTTACTGTTCACGAGTATTAGCTGTTTTGGTGTAACTACTAGTTCAAGAAGCTTCCTATATAGTTGTTTACAGTTTAATTTCTTTTTGACTATGCGACATATAATTGTTTTCTTTACCCACTCTCTATTTTGTTCCACCATCCAAAACACAGAATACTATGCTAAAGAAAAATCGGTGACCTGTATTACACATGTGCATCTGTAAGCAGGAAATAACTTTCCCTTCCATATTTGTATACATGCCACACATATGTATGTATGTTTGTGATGTGTGAGCATGTGGAAGTATGTGTGCATGTGGACGTGCGTGCATGCACACACCTATATATATATATGGTTTATTTACATGTCAACCAATTTATTATTTGAACTCCATTTCAGTTAAAATTTCAAACTTGCATGCATTGTTTAAAAAGCTCAAACTTTCTATAGAAGTAATTACCAATTTATTCATAATATGTACAATTTATTAACATAATATTTCTACCCCTTGGTCAGGTCTAGATGTTGTTAAATGATCCATTCTGAATGCTAAGTAATTTTTGTTAAATAGGTATTCTATCGATCCACACAAGCACATATGCATGTGTATAATATATTTATATGTATTTTCTAATGTAATAAATTTATTTTACTCAGGTTGATGTTAATATGTTTTTACTAAATTGGTTACCTTTTTTCCATCTACCATATCTTTGTTCAAGTTTCATTTTATTTCGTATATTGTACCTTTTGGCATATCATTTGGGAGTTGTATTTCTAACGAATGAAGAATTTAAAGAAGGTTTCTATTTTAAATTTCCACTATATATATAGGAATTCAAATATACATTTAATAGATTATATAAATTTCTTTTCATGTTAAATTTTCAAACGTACATATGTCATTTTAAAAAGCAACTTTACAAATTGTTTCCTCTTGGTAGTAGATAGTATAATCTATTAACATTTGTATTTTTGCCACGGGTGAGGAAAAGATGATACTAAACAACCCATTCTATGAGGAAAATATGTTTATTTAAGTAGTTTATAGCAATATATATTTATATTAATATTTTTGTACAAATGTATTTATATGCATGATGCATCCATATATGTAATGAATAGATTTAAAAAAAATTAGGATATTAGAATTGTCATTGAGTTATCAATTAGAAATTACTACATATAAAAAAAGAAAAACAAAATTTAGAAGAAAGCATAAATTTTACTTCGTTAAGCAAAGCATCTCCTTGCATTTTGGATTTTTTGTCATAATGTCTTAGTAGTTTTAAACTTGTACTAGTGATCACCTTCGTCATCATAAATTTTGTCGGTGGTATTTCCTTCACAAGAACCTTGTATTTAAAATGTGATAAAACGAGAAATTAAATTAATATAATGTATTTCTTCATCAATTTGGCCATGTGACATTAGCATCAAATCACAGTTTCATATGGTACGAAGATAAAGGAGAATCGGAGAATACAAGTTTTCCAAATGATTAACTAATCATACCACTTTTCCACGTGTGATATGTTTAAAACATGCTCTCTTACTCATGATTTCACAATTTAGCTACATGCTTGCATTAGTATGGAAGTGGCATTTTATTACTTGATTTATGCTTATAATTTTGCTGCTTCGCAGGTTATTCATTGTATTGTAGACCTTTTACTTCTTATGTCCATAACTTAGGTAAACACATGTTATTTAACATGCTGACAACCCATCCAAATATCCATGTATAACTTTCACTACCAGTTTTTAAGTTTCATTGTTTGGACGTATTTGAGCTTGTCTATTTATGCTTACAACTTGGTTTCTTGATATGTACTTGAATCAATTATAACCATGTACTTGGTCTCTAACTATTACTGTGAAAATTTTGTACTAAATTATCAAAGTTTTTGTTTTGCTTTCAAATTAAGTACACTGTTGTTATACGGCTCAAATATGTGCCTACGAGTATTTTAGATTGAAGATATTATGAAGAGCTTTGTATTGGAAGAGATAGGAAGTCGATTGGAGGAAGACATCAAAAGATATGGAGAAGAGATGTCGTCTAGTGTAAGTAATGGGCACTCAAACGCCTGAATTTCCAAACTAAAAGTCTAAACGCAAGTATATTTTCAAACCAGAAGAGCTTCAGGCAATCAGACGTCGGACTTGGGTAACCAGACGTTTGAGTTGCTAACCCAAGAGTTTCAGGTAGCTTTACAGAGATTTCTAACCTCCTAAGTCAAATGTTTGAGTCGTTGAAGCAGTTTTATCTTAGCTATTTTATGATTCGAAATTCTGAGGGCATTTTCGTTAATTCGATGCATGGTTCTTTTTTATTGATGGTGCAGATTCTTTTGATGAGATCTGATGGTCTAGATTAGTTAGAGCATCTATATACTTTCCTTTTAATCATCATTCTAAGTAAGGATTATAAGAGAATTAGGTTTCCAATCATTTTAATTAATAGAAACCCTAACTCATCCAATTTGGATTTTTTTCTATTTTGAGTGCTCTAAATTTTATTCCTTAAATTGAGTGATTGATTAGAGAGAGTCGCTACATCTTGTAACTTTCTAATCCTTGATTTGGCTTGTAATCTCTTGTAACTGCTGAATGGAATGAAAGGGTTGTTGGATCTCCATAGATATATGAGACAAATATGAACCACGTTAAATCTTCTATGTCTCTTTCCTTTTTGTTGTTTGATATTGTGTGATAAATAACTGATTTAGAATTTGCATTGGTATTCAAATAGACCAAACTATATTCTGATTAATCGCATTGTGTATTAGTGACAAATCCTTCCCTGTTTTTTTCACTACATTTGGTATCGAAGCCAATGTTTTTGTTCAATTTGAATATTAATGGGAACCTTCGGAAAATCTATTGGTAGAGATGGTGTTAAATATGTTGTTATATGTTTTGATGGAAAGGGAGATTTTGGAACTTGGAAGATGAGAATGGAGGCAGTATTAAAGAAGGAAAAGACTTCTAAGATTGTTTCTAGGGATGTACAGAGTATCAGTTGGGTCGTGTAACATCCCCTTACTTGGAGGCTCAAAACTAACGACTACGGATGCTGAAGTCATCCATAGTTATTAATCTTCGGTGACCAAATATGGCGGTGTTAAATTAATTGATACATAGAAACACATGAATATGGAAAAAAATTAAAACTTCAAACATGATCACATTCCATATCAAATCAATTTCAATTCATTACATAATCCGACAATCGTAAACCACGTTCAGAGAAAATATATTTATTACAACATACTCCAAGAGAGACATGTAAAGATGCCCCTTGGACTATCAGAGTATATACATGCAATATAACAACTTTGCCATTACAAACAACACAGCGGAATCAAGTAAAATAGAACACTAAATAGCCATCTTGCCTCCTACACGTCTCAGGAAGCTTATTCATTCAAAAAGGTACCTGAAAACCTCAACTCTCAAACTACTTAAAATCAATTGAGTACCCGAGAGTTTAAGGGGAAAACATAAACTTCGAGTCAAACATAAAGCCTTGTATGAATAATAATCTACCATCTTAAAACATTTAGATATCTAGTGAGACCACGCCCCCTAGAGAAACGGGTTCTTTCCTTACTAGTATCCTAAAAACTTTTCAAAACCATATAATATGCTCCTGCATCCACAATGGTTAAAACAATTCAAAAAAATATGATATGATGATATGTAAAACAACTGAATCAATTTTGGATTACTCATCCCCATTCATCTTGACTATCTGCCTCAATTATAATTTATAGGATTACTATTAACCTAATAGTTTCATGGGCTGACTAATATTCGGTAAAATGTTTAAGGACTCGCTGTCCAATTACATAGTTTTCATGGGATCACTATGAACCTATTGGTGACTCCAATATCTTTATCCTTATCCCAGTTTTCATATGTTGACTAGAAACCTTTTGGTAAACCCAATATCCTCTCTTCTCTTATCCTAGTTTTCATGGGTTGACTAGTAACCTATTGACATCTATCAATATCTTAATCCGGATATAGTTTTCATGGGATAACTACAATCCTACTGGCCCCTGTTAGTATTAAATCATAGTTTTCATGGGCTTATTATGAACCTATCTTTCTGACATCTACTTTATACGTAATTTTTATGGGCTAACTATGAACCTATTGGCCCTTGCCAATATCTTTTCCTAACACAGTTTTCATGGGCTCACTAAGAACCTATTGCCCCCTTCCAATATCTTTCTTTAATATTTTAACACCCTATATTGGTCTTCCTGACCTCCCGGATGCAATTCTACTCATTCAGGAGTTAACTTAAATTATATTCACTGCTGAGTCAACCTAGTTGATTCTTCTATGCTTTCTCCCCAAAATGCAGTTATGGATCCATTATAATGTGAATATATTTATATTCGAAGAAGCAAACATAATAACATAACCATACCACTCCTGTGGGTTTAATATAAAGCATGATTAATCCCTTTAATATATATTTTTATCAAGGAAAGCTTTTTCCCAAAACCATTACAAAAACTTCTTTAATTTAGCCATGGGTTTCCTCTTTTGAAAATTGAGTTTGGGTTACAAAACCTTTCAAAACCATCAAAACCTTGCTTTCGACCTCCTTGGATACCCTCCTTCCAAAGCATAAAAATATATTTTTAAAACATCAGGCTCCTGCCTTTCGAACACTTTAAAACCTTTCTTTCAAAACCTTTCGAATGTATTAAAGTATCAATATTTAACTTTAGAAGCATAGCTTCGAATCCAATTGAAAGTCCCGCTTTCAAAAGCATTAGGTTTATACTTAAAATATTATTTGGGTCAAAGTGAATATAGGCGAAAAAATCTCTTTCGAAACCATCCTTTATTATATAAAAATATTAGGGAAAACATGATGGCGTTGGCACCATCTCTTTCGAAAGCTTTAAATCATTTAAACAAACATTGAAGGATAGCGTTGAAAGAAAACTTATGTTAATGGCAACCCTTTTGAAACCTTTTTAAAACTTCTTTTGAAAACATATACTTCGACTCCTTCGAAGGCTTAAATAAAAAATGGCAGGAGCTACACTTTTTAAACAAACCAAGGTATCGACCCCTTCGAAAGCCATGCTTTCAACACCTAACCTTTCTCTTTTCTCCAATCCACTGCATACCATCTTTGTGATACCTTGTGTATTGATTTCGTCTTAGTAGGTTTTGATTAGGTTGAAGGTGAAAGCTCAATGCTGAAAGGTGCTTCTAAAGAAGGTGGAACCAACTTTTATGAGTAAATCTGGTTTAATACTAATTAAAGAAAACCTTTTTCTAACTAACCTCCTACATGTCAACACCAGATTTGTTGCCTTAACTTTTTCAGATTCTTTACTAAAATAATTACTTCTAATTTTAGATCTAAACCATAGTTAAGTTACTAAAATAAGACCTTTATTAAGCAAAACCAATTTTGCAAAGAAGTCCCTCTTCTAAAATAATTTAATTTCCATAGAAAATTACTTCGAAAAAAATCCCCATAATTCCAAAAATTCACTTTAATTATGTTATCTAACATATCAAAATTTCAGACCCAAATTCTTAATAAATTTTCCGAAATAAATTTATAAACCAAAATAACCATATTTTCCTTTGAAAATCCATAACAATCTTTCCATAGCTTGAAAAATTATCAAAACTAAAAACCAACTATAAAATCAAGTTTTACATAACATATAATTTTTCAATGGCATTTAAACATCAACATAAATCGGTTTTGACCTAAAACCGTGTGTATTACCATTTTAACAATCTTGTTTAAATTAAACGAATTAATACTCAAGCATATCATCATCCAAATCATCATAAAATGTATTTACCCATAAATCCAAAAACATATGGTTCAAACCAAAAATAGAGATGGAATTATTATTCATCTTGATTAAGATAGATAGATTTGATTGAGATTGATTTCCCTTAAGCTAGAATCTCTAGCTTTTGATTTAATTTCTCTTCTCTTTGATTATGGTCGGCCCCTCTTAATATTTTTGCTTACATTTTCAAAATGATGTGAATGGGAATAAAATGGTAGGAACGAAAATATATAGGGGTTAAGAGTTATGTGCGGCAAATTCCTAATATACCCTTTTGTAGATTAATTAGCTTACAACCCATTCTTAAACCTATTTTATTAAGCATGGCCTTAATTTGATTTGTTCAAATCTCAACCCCTTATCACTTAAAAATTACATTATTCTATTTAATTTATCTAATTAAATCTCCTGAATAATGTTATAGAAAATTACGGGTATTACAAGCTCCCCTCCTTAAAGAATTTCGTCCTCGAAATTCAGTAAGGACTAAATACTAAACATAGCACTAGTTAGCCGGACTAGAAATTAGCTATATAAGTCTAATATAGGCATACCCTCAAAGCAGATCAGGATAAGAATCTCGAATCTTTTCCTTTATCTCTCAAGTACAGTCCTTCTCGTTGTCGCTCTACTAAACTTTCACCAACTTGATTGTCTTGTTCGCCGATATTTTCTCATCTCTCGCAACAACCCAAACTGACTGTCTAAAAAATAAATCAAATTAGGCTCTATTACTAAATCTTCCAACCCTGTTGGTGGAATAGTGACCTCTGGATCGTGCACATACTTGCGAAGATGAGATACATGAAAAACATTATGGATACCTTCCATACTGCTTGGCAACTCTACTCGGTATGCGAGCTTTCCAAACCTTTCTAAATCTATAATAGACCAACATATCTTGGGGCCAACTTCCCTGAATTTCCAAATCGTGTCACACCCTTCATCGGTGACACCTTAATGAAAACTTGTTTCTCGCTGAGAACTTTAGGTATTTACGCCTTTTATTTGCGTAACTCTTCTGTCTGGATTGAGCTTCCTTCATCTGTTCTCAGATCAACTCAATCTTTTCTGACGCCTCCCTTACCAAATCTGGGCATAAGACCAATCTTTCTCCAGTCTTCAACCAACATACTAGTGTTTTGCATGGCCTTCCATACAAAGCCTCAAAGGTGCCATTCCTGTACTAGTCTGATAACTATTATTATAGTAAAACTCAACCAAATGTGAGTGATCCTCCCAAGATCCACACAAATCCAACACACAAGTTTTCGACAAATCCTCGAGTACCTTATTGACTCCCTTTGTCTGCCCATCTGTCTAAAGGTGATATGCAGTACTCATCTTGAGCTTAGTGCCTAACACAGCCGGTAGACTCTTCCAAAATTCTCTAGTAAATAAATCATCTTTTTCATTGACTATGCTACTAGGTACTCCATGTAGTCTAACTATGTTCTTCATGAACAACTTATCCAAAACAGATGTCGTCCTGGTCGACTTTACTGGAATGAAATGGGCACTCTTGGTCAACCTATCCACGTGACCCATATACTCTAATTTCCTCTGCTTGACCTTGGCAACCCTTTTATAAAATCCATGGATATCAAATCCCATTTCGAAACTGGAATTTCTAGAGGCTGAAGTAACCCACTCAGCTTCTGATGTTCTGCTTTCACTTGTTGATAGTTTACACACTGCCTAACCCGCAAGCCAACATCCCTCTTCATGCCTTCCCAAGAGAAGTTCCTCTTTATATCTTAATACATCTTGGTCCCTCCAGGATGAATCATAAACTTAGATCGATGACGTTCACCAAGAACTTTTTTCCTTACGTTCTCAACATTTGAAACAAATAATCGGCCCTACTTTCTCAACCACCCTCTCTGGTTAAGACAGAAATCTTTCAAATCATTGACTTCAGTTCCAACCTCAATCATTCTAATCCTCTCGGCTAATAATGGAGCCTCCTTCTGCGTGGAAGCATTTCTCTCGATCAACACAATTCAAACTTCTAAACAGGATAACGTGGCAGTACTTTGACTAGAACTAGCAGTCGATCTTAATTGCACACCGCAACTGGCCAAAGCTTCTAGACCTTCCATTCTGCCAGCAAAGCCAACACCACATTCCGATGTTTCCTGCTGAGAGCATCCGCTACCGTATTTCCTTTCCGAAGAGTATACTCTATACCAAAATCATAAGCAGTCGAAAACTCCAGCCACCTCTACTGTCTCATATTCAACTCCTTTTAAGAGAATAAATATTTTAAGGACTTATGATCGGTATACAACTCAAATCTCTCCCCCAAGAGATAATGCCTCCAAATCTTTAAGGTAAAATTCACCGCAGTCAACTCTAAGTCATGAGTAGGATATCTTACTTTGTGCGGTCTAAGCTGTCATGAAGTGTAGGCATTCACTTTACCCTTCTGCATCAACACAACTCCTAATCTAGTTCCACATGCATCAGTGTACACCACCAACCCTTGGTTTCCTTCTAGAACTACCAAAACTGGTGCATTGGTCAACAAACGCTTTAACTTAAGGAATGCTTCCTCACATTTGTTGGACCAAAAAAACTTCACCTCCTGCTTGATAAGCTTAGTCAAAGGCATTGCTATCCGCGAGGAATTCTTAATAAATCTCCGATAATAAATAAGAAGTCCAAGAAAACTTCTAATCTCATTCTCCGTCTCTGGTCTCTTCCAATTGTTCACAGCTTCGATCTTATCTGGATCTATTGACAACCCTTTCTCTAAAACCATGTGTTTAAGAGACTTAACCTCTTTCTTTCAAAAATGACACTTGGAAAACTTCGCCTTTAGCTGATTCTGCATTAGCTTCTCAAGCACAACTATAAGATGATCTTTATGCTCTCTTTCATCCTTATAGTATGTCAAAATATCATATATAAACGCTAACACGAATCTGTCCAAATACTCTCGGAAGACTCGGTTCATCAAATCCACAAAGAAAGCAAGTGCATTCGTCAACCCAAATGGCATTACTAACCACTCATACAAACCATATCTAGTTTGAAATGTTGTCAAACGAATACTATCCTCCGTTACTCTTAACTTATGGAACCCCATCGCCAAATCCAATTGGAAAAACACTCCGGCTCTACCCAACTGATCAAATAGAACATCTATCCTCGACAGAGGGTACTTATTCTCTATCATCCATTCGTTCAACTTATGATAGTCGAAACACATCTTTGACGACCCATCTGGTTTCTTCACGAATACTGCGATAGCTTCCCAAGGCGAACTGCTTAGCCTAATAAAATTCCTTTCTTCTAGATCCACTTGGTGCACCTTCAATTCCTTCGTCTCAATCGGTGTCATCTTGCTATGTGGTCTGCTCACTGGTTCAACTGCTGGCATAAGATCTATCTGAAACTCAATAGCTCGTTTCGGGGGTAATCCTGTGACTGGCTCAAAGACATCTGTAAACTCCCTTGCTATTTGAACCTGACGTAGATCTTCTCCTACTTCCATTGCACTTTACAAAACACAACTACTCCGGTAAGAACTATCCATTAAGAATATAATTTGGTTATGACTATTAGGGTGTCTTAGTGATATCTCTCCATCTTGGCAAAATATCCTGGCCTCAAACCTTCTCAACCACTCCATACCCAATATGATTCTGAAATCTACGAAATCGAAAACATAGAGACTGCATGCAAACATGTGACCTAACAAATCAAGTTCTAACTGGTCGCATCTCATCCCCAGAATTGCAGTCCCTTTATTGGATTTGCAACCCTTAAGGATGTAATAAGGCATGTGGGTTCTAAGCATAACCTATCAACCAAACACTAAGATATAAATGAATGCGATGCATTGGCATCAAAGAGTATCCTAACTAGTATACTCTGAATCAGAAACGTACCTTCCATCAAAGTCTTTCCTTTATCAACTGCAGTAGGCTTAGCTGATGATCCAACAACAAAGACCTTTCCCTTGCCCACCCTGACTGGCTCTGGACACTGGTTCTTGTAATGCCCAACTTAATCACAATTGAAGCACTTCACATTCTTCTTATCTGCAGCCTTCTTCCCCTTGCCTGACCGACACTCATAAGCATAATGACTCTTCTTGTCACATTTGAAGCACACTAGATCATCCTTTGCCTTCTTTGCAGCATTCCCTTTTTGGGCACTCTTTTTCTTAAAGAATTTCCTGTTCTTTCCCTGAGGACCCTGGGATTCAATTGGTTTCTCTCTAGCACAACCAGCCAACATCTCTTCATGGTGAATTTTCGTCTCCACCACCACATTACAGGGTTCTTAGATATGGGTCATGGTCATTCTAGCAAGCTCAGGTCTCAGTCCTCGAATAAACCACTCATTCCTTATAATACCTATGTCAACCATAGCATATCCATATCGATGTAGGAAATGCAGATTACGAACCTTAAGGTAGAATTAGAACTAGAGGGGGGTGAATAGCGTTTAATTATTTTATGAATCTTTTTGAAATATTTTCCAATTAAATCCAAACAGATGCAATTCACAAACATAGGAACAATCACAGAATCAAACATAGATGCAAATAGTAAATAAAAGCAGTAAAGGAAAGAACATATCGAAATTTTATAATGGTTCGAAGTTACCTTACATCCAGTCCCACGCAATTTCTTGTGCAAATTTATTTTCAAATATGATGTCGATATTGCAACCTCGATTTTAAGGCCACAAGATACACCCTCCTGTCTTTAAGTCCAAGGCAAACTCTCTTGATTTAACCAGGCTACAAGGCCATCTAATTGATTTACGGGCTACAGTCATACCCAATTGGTTTACAAGACACAATCACACCATTTCTAATAACACTTTGATAGAGAGAGACTCGATACACTTTGATCTTTTGATCTTTGATTACAAATGATCTATAACTCTGTATAGCACTAGATATTTGAGAGAGAATGATAGAGAATCAAATTAGAGATGATCGAGTTTGATTCACTTAGGATTTCGACAGATTTTGTTAAAATATAAGAGAATATTTGAGTGGAGAAGAAGGAGCGAAGAAATAAAGAAAAACTAACTTAAAATTCATTGAAAAAAACTGGTGTTTATAGAAGAACAATAGTCATGTCCATTCGTGAAAGGTTATGACGAATAGACACTTCATTTGAAAATTTAAAATTTGAACTTCTATGGCTAATGGGGTATGTCGACATTCCCTAGTTAATTTTGAAAATTGATTTTGATTTTTTAAAAGAGATTTTCTTTCTAAAACTTGTCAAAACAATTTCTGAAGTTTACAAACTGTTTTGAATATAGTTAAAACTTATAAAGGATATTAAAATGTAATTTAAAAATATATAATTTATAATATAAAATCAATATTATAAACTAAGCATAGAATGTATTTTTGTGATTTAAAGCTTATAATATTAAAACTAAGAGATAGTATAAAAATAAGAGATGATTTTGAAATAAAAATATAAAAGATAATAAAAATAGTTTAAGGCTAAAATATTTAAACTGGGAGAGATGACTTTTAAAAAGTTTACGGAAAAATGTTTAAAATAAATTATTTTTAAAATTTCGTTCATTCTATTCCACTGGAGAAGGTCGTGGGTTCCATCCCACTATTAAAGCGAGAAGGTGGATTCCATTCCACGATTAAAATCCGAATGAAATTTTTAGTGCTATTATGAAGTTTTAACATAAATCCAGACTCTATTACTTATCTTGATGGCTTGAACTCTTGATAATTTTGATAATCTTGATACCCATGAGTCTTTAGTTTTGGTTTCTTCAATCGTGAATTCATTAGTCTTGAATCTCTATACTCAGTCTTGAATCTTTATACTGTACAGTTTTCATTCTTCAGTACCTGCATATACATATATATCTAGACAAGAATATTAGTATTTATATTTTATAACAAGTCCTAAGGCTGTTGTTATCAAAACCATCATCTCAAGAACTAACAATCTCCTCTTTATTGATGATGATAACTTATGTTTATAAAACATACTCCACCAAACTTTGATTCTATTCTAACTACCCCTTATTCCAACAATTCCTCCTCAATCTAAGCCTATCTAACCTATTTTATAGTTCCTCTCCTTTGTCATCAATAAAGATTATAACTAAAATTTAGTACGTTATTAAATTATTTAAAGTATCAATTGTTTGAATTTAAACTATTTAAACTATAAATTATTTAAAGTATCAAATATTTAAAAATATCAAATGTTTGAATTTAAACTATTTAAAATTTAGTATGTTATTAAACTCCCCTAACTAAAATACTTTATTAACTAAAATTATAATTATAACTCCCCCTAAATAAACTAATTTGTAATATATGAAACTAGAACCAATATAAAAATGCACTGATATGCAATATATAATCTATGGCATATGTAATGCAACATGAAATGATATGCAGAATGAAATGCGACATGTGACGCAAAATGAACATGATATAATATGCAATGTGATATGAAATGCAATATGAAATGGGATGCATAATGATATGTAATATTAAATAATACAATAACAAGGAAAAAATGCAAAATTTATGATAATGATATATGATATGGTAAGAGATATTCAGAGTATAAGATAAACATGAGTGATAAGTAATAATAATAGACAAGCACATATATAGATACATATAGATATCAAAACCATTTATTATAAATCACTTTAACCAAACAAAGGTTATACACGTCAATTCCTAGACCTAGGTTAAGAAGACTAACAAATGAGACTAAAAGGCAGTGAAGATAAGAGTTAAAGGTAACAAATGATAATAAAACTATAGTATATTCATGAAAAGTAGTCATCAAAACCAATGTTAATATTTTATCAAATTTCCATAAAATATGAATAAAAAGCTGTATACAGAATTCTAAAATATTATATATGAAATATTTAAGCATATATTATAAAGAGATATTATTAAAGAAAGATCATTTATCAGTCCAGATTGTGAAATATAAATCAGTTATGTAGTATAAATCAAATTACAAATTTAAGATAAAAAACCAAAGTATACTTATATACTAATAAAAAATATTTATGAAGTCAAAATATAAAACTAATATACGTACTAAATTTTAAATAATATTTATGAAGTATAATAACGTAAACTACGTAATTATAATTTTTAAACTCGAAAACCCCATGAACTATAAAATTATATTTTCATATGTTTTAAACTATACAATTAAGACATAAAAATCATTTATTAAATCAAAATAGTAAGTTAAATATACATGTTTTATAAACAAAATCAAAATATAAAATCAAAATCAATATTAAATTCTAAACAATATTTATGATAATAACACTTAAAATCTCTTTTATAAAATTATATATGAAAGATATATACGTTAAACTATGTTTAAACCATATACGAAAGATAGTTTTACACTTTAAAAATATCAAATATTTGAATTTAAAAAAAATACTTAAGTTTTATTAACATATCTATGTAGGATATATTAACAAAAATACTATATACAATTATATAGACTTATATATACTTTCAATATAAATATTTATAGAGTTTGAACTAACAATTTTCGACTGAGAAGATGTTCTTTTAGTTTTTGAAAACCAAGCAAAGAGTAATGAAATTTAAATTTTGAATTTGAAAAGATTTTCTACAAAATTTAATCAAAATTTAGACCGGTATACCGAAATGTGTACTATGGTATGTCGACATATATACCAAAAAAATCCAAAATTAATACTAAAGAAATATAAATTTCTATACCTACATATTTATATGCATTCAATATTATTATTATTATTATTATTATTATTATTATTATTATTATTATTATTATATATTTCGTTCCTAGATGCAATAATAAAGATGAGATAAATTTTAAAAGTAAAAGGTACCACTTTTTGCAATCCTCCATTTTTATGGCTCTGTTTTTCTCCCATTATCGTGAACCACATGTTGACATCTTTGAAATTTGATAATGAGGTCTTCTCTATTGAGATGAGCTCGTTTTTCTGATCAACGTAGTATATTCATTTGCTGGATTTGAAGGTCATATGATAAAGATACTGATGATCTAGTAGATTGACTAACTTGGTGCCAAAATCTTTGAATTTGAAAGTTGAATGAACAGCCACTTTTGATCACTTGTAAATAGGCCCAATTGTCACCATCTTCACTAAAATGAATGTTCTTCTTTTTCCCGTTTTTCTATTCATTGTCAAACTTTGAGAAGGCATATCTTCTTCGTTTCTTAATAAAATTGGATGAAAGATTTAATGATCTTTGTTTCATTAAATTAGTAAGGTAATTTAAATAATTTAATTAATTAATTTGTTTAATTAATTAAAGATTGAAATTAATTAAGGTTAATTAAATTAGTAATTAGTTTAAGTCAATTACTTAAGAAAGGTAATTAAGAATTTGTTATAAGTTAATGATGGTCATTAACTTGTGATTATTTATTTATTAATTAATATAATTAATTTTGATAATTAATTGGATTAATTAATTTAAATAATCAATTTATGGCACTTAATTAAGTATGATTACTTCATGGAAATAATCAAAGGTATTAATTACTCTTTGTAATTAATTTAAACTAATCCAAAATCAAAGAGGAAAGCAAAGGCTAAGATATGGTATACGTTTGGTAGTGAATTTGTAAGATATTTCCATCCAGCAGGCCAAACAGTAAGAGGAAATGCCGGAGATCCCGTGCATATTTTTCAGTTTTTGATGACCAACTTTAAAATGTCATATCTCACTCAATTTTTATCGGAATTGGATGATCCACATATCAAAATGACCATGAGAAAGAGAATTATGATCTAGAAATGGAGTTGGAACAAAATACTTAATTTCCTATATGTAATTTGAAGAGTACCATTGAAATTTTGGTTTCCTTTTCTCTTTGTTCATCAAAACTTCATTTGATCATAAATTGGTCATTGCTTGACATATTTGCATGAAATTAGTGGCATTGCAAAGAAAATAAAGAGAATTACAATATCATATTAGGTTGGAGAAGGGAATCAAAGGATTTTTTGTTTTTGTTTTGGTACCCGCTTCAATGTTGATTGTCAATAACATATCCATTTGGGTTGTCTTTGAAGTAACCGATCCACCATCCTTGTAAAAACTATCCTTCAAGGCTTTTGGACTTCCAATCATATTCCTTGTGAATCCATTATCCTAAATCCATTGGTCCTTCTTGAACGTTGAATGGACTTATGGTGTCTTTTCACCAACAGTCATCAGACACAACTTTTCCCTGCAAAATAATTACCTTTTTAATGTACCAAATGACTTTTCAAAAAAATTAACTTATAATCTATTAGTAATTAACATACTACTTTTAAAAATTAGTTTTTATTTACTTATTTAAAAGACTAAAAACACATACTATAAAAATTAGCCATTAAAACTTTTCAAAAATAGATTATGAAAATTTTGAAAACCAATGCTATGATACTAATTGTAGTCACTGCGGATTACGGATCTTAAGACAGAATTAACACTAGAAGGGGGTGAATAGTGTTTAATTAATTTTATGAATCTTTTTGAAATATTTTCAAATTAAGTCCAAACAGATGCAATTCACAAACACAAAAACAATCACAGAATCAGACACAGATGCAAATAGTAAATAAAGGCAGTAAAAGAAAGAACACGTTGGAATTTTATACTGGTTTGGAGTTACCCTACATCTAGTCCCACGCATTTTCTTATACAGATTTCTTTCCAAATATAATTTTGATATTACAACCTCGATTTTAAGGCCACGAGATACACTTTCCTATCTTCAAGTTCAGGGCAAACTCTCATGATTCAACGAGGCTACAAGATCATCTAATTGATTTACGGGCTACCATCACACCCAATTGATTTACAGGACACAACCATAGGTTTCCAATCACACTTTGATAGAGAGTGACTCAATACACTTCGATCTTTCGATCTTTGATTACAAATGATCCTATAACTCTGAAAAGCACTGAGACCTTTGAGAGAGTGTGACAAAGAATCAAACTGGAGATGATCGAGTTTGATTAACTTACGATTTCGGTAGAGTTTTTTTAAAATATAAGAGAATATTTGAGTGGGGAAGGGGTGAAGAAATGAAGAAAAACTAACTTAAAATTCGTTGAAACAACTGATATTTATAGAAGAACAACAATCATGTCCATTCTAAAAGGTTATGATGAATAGACACTTCATTTGAAAATTTGAAATTTGAATTTCTACGGCTACCATGTCGACATGGAGGGATGGGGTATGTCGACATGGGGGGATGGATGTTAGGGAGAATGAGAGAAATGAGGTTACAGAGAATGAAATGCAAATTGTAAAACAGCAGATGAACAGAATAAATCTGAGAACTGAAATGGATAGAGAAGTGAGAATGTAATGCAAGATTTTTTATATGCAAATGCAAATGGAAAGCAAATTAAACAATAAGAGATTCACACAAAAATCAAACAAACACATAATATTTTTTTTAATGCAAACACACGAAAAATAAAATCACACAAAAATCAAAAGAAAATAATTCGAAGAATAGAAAATTAAAATTAAAACTATTCCTAGGCAACGGCGCCAAAAACTTGTTTAACGACGGAAATCATATCGAACTAGAGAACCGTCGGAAAATTTCAAATTAAAATTTACCATAAGCGCACGGCGTACTATTGTAGTACGTGGCGAGTATGGGTCAGTCCGTGGGGAATTGTTAGATTTTAAATCTCTATTCAATCAAATTAACCAAATTGAAAATGTGATTAGCTAAAAATGTAGAAAACTAACAAAAGAAAATTGATAAAAATATGAGAGTGTTAAGATAATTTAGAAACAAATCCACTCTCTATATCACATAGTTCAACACATATGAAATTATGATCTCTCTTTTTTGGTCATCAGTGAATTTAAATGGTGTGTTTATCATAAGTATGGCTCATTTGTGCTATTAATTAGCTCAACATAAGCCATCAAACTATAATACTACCTTTAAACCACTTTTAATTCTCATGAAAATTGATAATAAAGTTGAAAATGAAAATCTATTTTAAGCATGACCTATTAACTATTGTTTAGAAATACAGACCATCAAATTTTGGTTTAAACATTCACTTCTTTGCCATGATCGTATATAGATGTAGAGGATATTTGTGATTCATTTGACTAAGCATAGCCTATTTATTTTGAACAAAATAAGCTATCAAACTCAAAATACAAATTTACATAAACATCATTTTTCCATGAAGCACACAAAGAAAGCATTAATTATCAAAAAGATACATAATTAGAGAGCTTCATTACCCCTAAAATTAAAGGGGTTTGGCCTCTCATATTTTTTTATCAAATCAACAAATGTAGCTTGCAACATTGAATAAAAAAGAGGAAAAAGAGAGAAGAATGAAAGAAAAGCTAAGTGAAGAAATAAACACTAATCTACTTGCATGTATAAATGAAACTATACTGCTAGCATGAAAGGAAATAAAAAAGAAAAGAGAAGAACATCTATTGAAATTGCATTAAAAAAAAGAATTACATAAAAGAAGAAATGGCTAAGTAGCCATGAAAAGAAATAGAGCTCTCATTTTATTTTCCTAAGAGAAGAGAGCCTAAAAGAGAGATAAAGAAGAGAAATGATACATGAAACATAAGGGGTATTTATACATGTGTTAAACCCTAATTCGTATTTTTGGAGAATGCTTAAAATACCCTCTTAGGAAGTTTGGAGGCCAAGTAATCATTAGCATAAATTAATCATCATTTAGATGTGCATGAAGCTTTAAACTCTATTAGCATGTGCATTAGTCTCTAATTTGTACATGAAGGTATGTGGGTAGGTGGGGTCCTCCATTATCATGCCTTTGAATTATTTCCATCTTTATTTCTTTATCTTCACTCTTGTGCATGCATATATCATAATGAAACCACTTGTAAAATCCACTAAATTTCCTATAAAACAACATAGAAAATTCCAAACAAATTTTCACTATTTAGTAAATGCATAAAAATGACTATTTTGCTCCTATATGAAGATGAATATGTGAAAATTTGATAATAATTTGATTTTTTGGTTTAACAAGTTAGAATACCCAATATGATCATTTATTTAATTTAAATAGATTAAATATGGTGGTACCCCCTACTCTTATCTTTTTATTCGCCCTCGAATAAATAAAAACTAAGATAAATCTGTTTTCGTAGGAAGCACGATTGCATTGAGCGTATGCAACTAGCCGTTAAAACTTTAGGTGTCCCCAGTAGGACGAGTGTTGTGTCTCGTGAAGGTTTTCAACAGATACTACCCACAAAATCCAGATACAAAGTGAAAGTATTTAAAAAATGCAAGATTATTTACAAAGAGATGAATGCGAGTTTTGAAAGTATTTAAAAATGAAGGATTTACTTTCAAATTAACATGAATAAGTTAAATATAGGTTTTGGTCATTATCTTGAAAATTTAATTCATTTACTCGTTAAAATTTCCAACAAAAACGAAGTTATCATAACAAATAGACTATAGTTTAACTCGTTGTTTCAATTGATAACAAAGTATAACTATGAAATAGATACTTAGTTGATTATCAAAATTTATCAAAGTGGTATTTTCATTTCAGTTCAATAACAAGTCAAATCAAATAAGTTAAAATAGTGCTTGGATTTCATTTGCTTACTCTCTCCATTTTTTCTTTTGAAAATTATATTGATATTAACAATATTTATATATGCCTAACTCAGAAAACTGAGGCCAGATATATTACCTGTGCACTGCCTTGCGAACTTATGTGAGGGGAATACAGAGCGTGGCGAGTGAACACCCAAGTGTGAACACCTATCGATTGTAGACGTTATTAATAAAAGGAAAAAAATTATATGCATACACCTAGCTCAGATGAAATGAGGCCAGATATACTGATCGTGCACGGCCTTTCGGGCTTACGTTAGAAAGGTACAGAGCATGGCGAGTGTACATACGTGTGTACACCTATCGACCATAGGTGTTAATAGAAAATATTTACATATATACAAATGTTTTTTTATGTTTTTTTCTAATTTTTGTTTTTGAAAAAGAGAGTTTTGCAAAGTCATCTTAACACCACTTGACTTAGAAGACAAAAAAAAAGTTATATCCTTTACTTTAAATCAACCAATTTTTAAAACAAAGATTTTCAATTAGGATATATTTCATATATCATATATGAACTTTCCTATATACTAGTTTAACCGTCGTAATTTGTAATCAAGCTTCATTTTTATTTTTGTTAAGACAAATAAACTTTCAAAATTTTCAATTTAATAAGCGAAAACTATATATTTATCCTATAGCATTTCTTTAAAAATAAATCAAAAATGATTAAATAAAATTATTTTTTTGAGATATTTTTTTAATTTTAGAGAAAAAAGTAAAAATAAACAATGAAAAATCGAAAATGAAGATGATTCTAACCCCTACACTTGATTTTGACTGTGTCCCCACAGTCAGCCCAAGTGGAAGGAGAAAAATAAAACAAAAATAAAACGATGGCCTATATTTACATGAAGGTGAATGTTATTGACACGAGATCAAAAAGTATACCGTCAAAGAGTAAATGAAACGGTCTTCCAAAGACCGATTCATTTGTCTCGTCAAGTATGCGAGACACAGCTCAAGCGTAGAAAACCAAAATGTTGAAGATATACGAAAGTCGTTTTATTAAAAATCGTTCGAGTTGTTTTATTTTGGATGATTTTTGGGGTTGATAAAACAATTGGTTGAAGTTCAAGTTTATTTTCACCAAATTGAGATTCAAACTCATTATTGATAAATATTTCAAAATTATCGATTTCAAAATCAAAACGGTGTTTTAAATCTTCCCATTTAGAATTCAACAACTCGTTTTCAAAAAGTCCAAAGAAATCATGTTCGTCAAATTCGTCTTCCTTTGTTGGATTATCAACAACTTTATTGCTTATCTCAAGTGCAAAATCCAAAGTTGTTGTATTTAAATTTTTGAAATTGAGGAAAGGAAGGTCGAATTTTAATTTTGGTTCCACATTGTGGCGCCCCACCTCTATGCTCACGCTAGGCAAGGACACTACGGAGTAATGCCGTCAACTAGCACGAAGAATAAGGCTGTTGAGGAGCGACCATCCGTGTAATTGCTTTTTGCGAGCACCGATATGTTAGATAGTATAGCATGCATTTCATTTCGAGAGGAAATCCGACATGCAATACAAACTCAAAGCTACTACACAGTGGCTATAGGGTCTTCGAAAACAAATGTAGAAATAAGTATAACACAAATCAGTCACAGATATCCATATCACAAAGGCGGAAATAGATATGAATATAACACATAAAAGTGTACATCAGAGTAGTGGTCAAACAAGATCCACAATATCACAAAAGAATAGATACAAGTGCTACCCGAAAGAATATGTATACATCAAGGGGTCTCTATCTCAAATGTATAGCAACAAAAACTATCAATCTAATGTAGTTAGACAGAAGTCAGAAGCTAGATCCAGCTAAGAAGTCAAATGGAAGCACATGTAACATCTCGGTCTGACCCGAGTATTATTTAATAAGAAAATAATAAACGGATCAGTCTAGCTATAAATATCAGATAAAATGAGATTTAGATATGACACAAAATGTATGATATAATAATGCCATATTGTGAAAAGTATACATTTATCAACAACAAAATCATACAATACCTCAAGAAATCTCAAAGCACCAAAAAGAATGTCATATTCTTCAACATTTTCACCAAACCACAAATATTGACAAATTTATCAATGCCAATCGAAAAAGTTAGTGAAACACAAATTCACCAATGCACAAATATTGATAAAGCTTATCAATGGAAATCACGAAAATTGGTGAAACACAAATTCTAGAAATCATCAATAGAAATCCAGAAATCACAAAAAGGGGGAGGCCTATCACAAAACGGGAGCATGAAAACTCACCAACACGTGTATCACAAAACAGAACGCTATTCCATGGTTGCTAACCAATAATTTTGTGCCGAAGCTCCACAAAACGGCTCGAAGACCATGAGTCGCTACCCCACCAATTTTGAGTCGAAGCTCCACAGAAACGGGGTTTAGTCTCCCTTGCACACAAAGAGACATCGCACATTGCTAGTCTAAATCAAAAAATGATCATCATCGATCATCAAAAGGTGTCAATTACACTAAGCTAGTAAATAGATGAGTTTAGCTTCATGTCCCATAACCACTGGCTTAACTTAAATATTTACGAACAAATTGTAGATCTTCACTCGAAAGTTGTCACAAGAGTTTTAATCAAACGAGTCTGAGAATTAACCGACGAAGTAAATGCAAGTGTTTCATACCACTTGTTTTACTAAGCCGTTTAATTAGATTTCTCATACGAGTGAGGTAAAAGTTTGTATATACTAATAGGAAGGAAAACGGTTTTAAATAACGAGCTTTGTAATAAAATAGTGTTGAAATCTTTTGATGGAAAAGTTTTGATATTTACGACTAGTATAGAAACCTTTGTATTTAGAAGTGACAAATCACAAAAATGATTGTAGAAACAATCAATCACCAAAGATTCACATTCGAAGATGTGAATCAAAGCCATAAAAATCGATATCGAATTCTCAAATGGATATTCTCAAAAAATCCGAAAAGAAGTCATCAAAGTCAATAATAAATGATAACGAGGAATCGGATAATCACGAATCGATAAAAATTGGAATCTCAAGCAAATTAGGCTAAATAGGCAAAATAGACTGAATACAAGCAGGTCAGTCGACTGGAACTATGAGAACAGTCGACTGGCCAATGCCTGGAAAAACTCTCGGGTTCCAGGTCAGTCGACTGGACTCAGAGGGTCAGTCGACTGGTGCATGTTTCCCAGTATTTCCAACCTATACAAATGAAGAGCAAACTTAACCAATTCGCGACCAAACGAGCAATGACGCTAAGGGTTTATGCCAATCGACAACCCAACCTTATAGGCTCTTCATTGCATCACCAAAAACATGTTCAAACAGATAAGCTAG
Source organism: Allium cepa (assembly GCA_030765085.1). Lineage (NCBI taxonomy): Eukaryota > Viridiplantae > Streptophyta > Magnoliopsida > Asparagales > Amaryllidaceae > Allium > Allium cepa. Next base: position 235,029,834 of record CM060939.1, on the reverse strand, counting down.
GATTTTCAAAGATTTCACTCCAAAACACCAAAAATTGGAATATTCACCAATTCGATCCAAATCAAAAGCAATTACACATGAATAAGGGTTAGGAATTCATACCTAACAATCAAAGATAGTTATAGACATAGATGTGAGATAAAAAATCTCACCATTTTCTCAAAACAATGAAGAAGAAGCTATAGAGCAAGGCAAGAACAATCACTCTTCAATTCTAACCCAATAAGCTTGAATCAATAGCTTCTCTTTGAATTTGGAGCTAGAGCTTGGATTTGCAATGGAACCAGGGCTTAGGAATTCTAATTCTTTTTCTCTTCCCCAATTTTTACCTAGAGCTTGAAGGTATTAGGAAATGAAAGAGAATGAAGAGAAGTGGGGGTGGAGCTAGAGTTAATAGTTTAGCCTAACCCAAACCCAAAGTCCAAAGTGCAAATGTCAAATTTTTAGCTAGCTCTAAGCATATCGAAGTTCATACTCAAAAAGGTCACAAACACCATTTTGAACTCAATGGAAGTGGTCCCGAGTCCTAATTCGATCGTTTGCAAAAAGTAGGATTTCAGACTAAAATCTGACTAACAAAGCTATATTTAAATAAAATATTTAAATATACAATCGTAAAATATGCGGGTTGTTAGAGACTCCCCTCCTTAAATAAATTGCGTCCATGCAATATTTAAGAAGAAAATAAAAGTAATAACCATAAAAGCATATCAACACAAAAGAAATTTGAAATAAGAAGTTCACCTCAAGGAGCTCAAGAGAGTAAGTCCGGATGTGTTCGCTCGATGAATTCTCTGGATTCCCAAGAACAATCCTTAAGATTTGAAGACCATTGAACTTTCACAAGAGTAGCATCTTTATTTCAAAGGCTTTTGACCTCCGTAGCAATGATCCGAATAGGATGTTGCTCATAAGTCAAATTAGGTGAAACTTCAATTTCTTCAACAATACCGGGCTCAAGAATAGAATCGGAATCTCGAAGGCATTTCCGTAGTTGAGAAACGCGAAACACGTCATGAATAGCATAAAATTGAGCCGGTAATAAAAGACGATAAGCCACGGAACTAATAGTTCGGTGATGGGAAATGGACCAATATATCGAGATGCTAATTTTCCCGATCGACTGAAACGCATAACACCCTTCATATGTGAGACACGAATAAACACAAAATCTCCCACAGAAAATTCTAATTTCCTTCTTCGGTTATCGGCATAGGATTTTTGCCTACTTTGAGCTTCTTTCATCCTATGGCGGATAAGGCCAATCTTTTCTGTGGAATCAAGAATAAAGTCTCGACCTAAAACCAGCTTCTCACCAGCCTTAAGCCAACAAGAAGGAGATTGACATGGCCTTCCATAGAGTGCCTCAAAAGGCGCCATACCAATACCAGATTGGAAGCTATTATTATAGGAAAACTCAATAAGAGAAATATGATCTTCCCAACTTCCACCAAAACCAAGAACACATGCATGGAGAAGATCTTCAAGAGTTTGACTCACACGCTCGGTTTGTCCATCATACTGAGGGTGATAAGCGGTGCTAAAATTAAGCTTCGTTCCCAAATTTTTTTGAAGACTCTTCCAAAATCCACTGGTAAACAATGGATAACGATCACTAACAATAGAAGTAGGAACTCCATGCAATTTAATAATTTCTTTGATGAAGAGTTTGGCCAAAAGAGGTACGGTCTGATTAGACCCAACGGGAATAAAATGGGCGGATTTCGTAAGTCTATCAACTATTACCCATAAGCTATCATGATCCGAACGAGAACGGGGAAGGCCATCAATAAAGTCCATGGAAATTTGATCCCACTTCCAAATTGGAATGTCCAAAGGTTGCAATAACTCACCGGACCTTTGATGCTCGGTGTTAACAAGTTGGCAAGTCATGCAACGCTTAATGAAGTTAGCAATGTCAGATTTCATTCCATCCCAATAATAAAGTCGCTTCATGTCCGCGTACATTTTATTACTACCGGGATGAATGGTGAATTTAGAACGATGAGAATCTTCTATAATGTCTTTACGAAGATCACTAATATTTGGCATGATAAGTCTACCAAATTTTCGAATACCGCCACGAGAATCAATATCAAAGTCTTTCAAACATTCAATATCAATTTTATCCCTACAACTTTGGCTAAGAAGAACCAATTCGGGATCTAGCTTTTGAGCATCAAGAATGCGGTCAAAAAGAGAAGGATGAGCCTCAAGGCTCCATAAAACGAGAGATGCACATAAATTGGATTCACGATCTTGAATCTCACAAGTGGACAATGTCTTGAGATCGTTCCATTCAGATATCATCATAGAAACAACCGCTTGTTGCTTACGACTAAGAGAATCGGCAACAGGATTTCCCTTTCTGAGAGTGTAGAGAATATCAAGATCATAAGATGCAAGGAACTCGAGCCAACTCTATTGACGCAAATTAAGTTCCTTTTGAGAAAATAAATATTTCAAAGATTTATGATCAGTATAGAAAACAAATTTTTCTCCCAAAAGATAATGACGCCAAATTCGAAGAGCGAAAAAAATAACTGCAGGCTCTAAATCATGAATGGCATATCTAGTCTCGGCAGGCTTTAATTGCCGAGAAGCATAAGCAATAACACGTCCCCTTTTCATAAGAACGGCACCCAAAACAATACGACTAGCATCGATATAAACAATAAAATCTTGGTTCCCTTTGGGAATCACAAGAATAGGGGAATCGAAATGGAGTTCTTTTAATTTCTGAAAAGAAGCTTCACATTTGTCCGACCAAATGTATTTAACACCTTTCTTTGTCAAGCCAGTAAGAGGCATGGCAATTTTAGAAAAGTCTTTTATGAACCAGCGATAATAACTCGCCAATCCAAGAAAGCTACGAATCTCTGTCACACTCTTCGGTCTCTTTCAATTTTGAATCGCTTCAATCTTTGAAGGATCCACGGAAATTTCGGATTCGGAAATAATATGACCGAGCAACTTCACCTGAGATTGCCAAAAGTGGCATTTAGAAAATTTTGCTTTCAATTGATTGCTCCTAAGAGTTTCCAACACAATCCGAAGATGCTTTTCATGCTCCTCCTCGGTTTTAGAATACACAAGAATATCATCTATAAAGATGAGAACAAATCGATCGAGGAAGTCTTTGAAAACTCGATTCATAAGGTCAATGAAATATGCCGGAGCATTCGTTAAATCAAATGGCATAACAAGCCATTCATAAGATCCATAACGAGTATGGAAAGACGTCAAGGGAATGTTATCCTCTGCAATACGAAGCTGATGAAAACCAGTTGCTAAGTCAAATTATGAAAAGACTCTAGCACCACTAAGTTGGCCGAATAAATCATCAATCCGAGGTAAAGGATATTTATTCTTGATGGTAAGGTCATTAAGCTTGCGGTAGTCAACACAAAGCCTAAGTGTACCATTGGATTTCTTCACAAAAATAGCTAAGACTCCCCAAAGAGAGGAATTAGAGCGAATAAATTTCTTCATCTCCAATTCGGATAATAGTTTGCGCATATCCTCATTTTCTTTATTGGACATACGATAAGGAGGACGAGTGATAGGTAGAACTCTAGGTATAAGATTGATTCTGAACTCAATTGCACGCTTAGGTGGTAATCCTAAAACGGGCTCAAATATGTCAGAAAATTCACGAACAACGTGAATAAGAGAAATGGCATCTTCCTCATCATCGTTATCATCATCATGAGGATTTAAAGAATATAAAGATGCTATCAAGTTGGAATTCGAATCTTTAAGAACAATAGAAATCTGCTTAACGGATTGAGGATGTCGAAGATGAATAGTCCGCTCAGGACATAGGATATGGGCTTCATAACGGTTAAGCCAATCCATTTCCAAAATCATTCCGAAGCCAAAGTAACGCATGACATGCAAATCGGCTCGGAAAGACAAATCACACAAAATAATCTCGACATCTTTACAAAGCAAACTGAGTGTTGCGGATCCACCAACCAGATTCGCAATTCTTAAAGAAGTCATTAAAGCCATAACATTCAAAGAAAAAGTATCAACAAGCTCTTTTGATATAAAAGAATGGGATGCACCCATATATAATAGAACTCGAAAAGGTTGATCACGGGACATAATAATACCATCAAGGATGGAATGAGAAATACCTTGACCACGAGAAGTGTTACCAGGGGCTTATACAACATTTAGCTTTCCCTCATTCTTACTTTGAAGTTTGGGACATGAAGATATATAATGGCCCGAGCTTTTGCAATAGCGACAAGTAAGGGCTTTGAACACTTATTTGCATAATGGTCTTTAGAACCACAATTATAGCATTCTCCACGGCTAGAGTTAGGAGTCTTTGCTACATGTTTCCCTTTCTTGTTGGGATAATGACCTTTGAACTTATTAGGCCTCTTCTTGTTGTTGTTGAAGTTCGGTTTGGCATCCACAACTTCAACATCACTCTCTTTATCAGCCTCTTTCAAGTCGAAGAGCGATATCAACAAGCTGATCGAAAGCAACCTCCAATTTCAGAAGTAATGGCTTCTTGAGATTCTTGTTCAAGACATAGAAAAATCTCTTATTTTTCTTCAATGGGGTATTTATATACTTAACCCCATAATTAGAGAGGGATTCAAAAGATGCGACATATTCTGCCACAGAAGATTCACCTTGAACAAGGTCTATAAAACAACGGGCTAAAGTCACTTTCTCAGCTTCTGGTACAAACTTCGATTGAAATCTTTCCCGGAATTGCTCCCAAGTAAGATATGCTTCAATAATTTCAGAAATCAAAAGTTCGTACCAATCTAATGCTCTCTCTTGGAGCATACTAAAAGCCACTTGAACTCGATGAAGATCAATAAGGTTCATGCGAGTAAAGATGCGATCTCATGTTCTAAGCCAAGCTTGGACTTCAATGATGTTTTCGGTATCCTTGAATGGCTTCCCACCCAAGCTGGTATAATCACTGCACAAACGTGCAAACCCAGATTTAGGGTGACCAGGCTCTAGAATGGGTTCGGCAGCTTGAGCATTCTTTACAAGATCAAGAAGCTGTTGGGAAGACATAAATACACCATCTTGAGGTGTAGCACTGGATTGACCGACACTGGGACACCCTGGTCTAACCATTTCTCTTCTTCAAGAAAGAAAGAAAGAAGAAGAAAAAGGTTATTCACAAAACGAATGTCAAACAATCATGATTGATAAAATAAGACATCCTAAAGGAAAATATGATAGAATGGGTCCAGAAACTCGGATAAATCCTAAAGCACGACTCCTAAGAAAGACTTAGGACGATGATCCTTGCTAGATTATTCTACATTGTTCCGAAGTTTTGCTCTGATACCAAGCTATGGCGCACCACCTCTATGCTCACGCTAGCCAAAGACACTACGGAGTAATGCTGTCAACTAGCATGAAGAATAAGGCTGTTGAGGAGCGACCATCCGTGTAATTGCTTTGTGCGAGTAACGATATGTCAGATAGTATAACATGCATTTCATTTCAAGAGGAAATCCGACATACCGATACAAACCCAAAGCTACTACATAGTGGCTATGGGGTCTTCGGAAACAAATATAGAAATAAGCATAACACAAATCAGTCACAGATATCCATATCACAAAGGCGGAAATAGATATGAATATAACACATAAAAGTGTACATCAGAGTAGTGGTCAAACAAGATCCACAATATCATAAAAGAACAGATACAAGTGCTACCCAAAAGAATATGTATACATCAAGTAGTCTCTATCTCAATGTATAGAAACAAAAACTATCAATCTAATGTAGTTAGACAGAAGTCAGAAGCTAGATCCAGGTAAGAAGTCAAATGGAAGCACATGTAATATCTCGGTCTGACCCGAGTATTATTTAATAAGAAAATAATAAACGGATCAGTCTAGCTATAAATATCAGATAAAATGAGATAAAACTAGAGATATGACCAAAACATATGATATAATAATGCCATACTGTGAAACGTATACATTTATCAACAACAAAACATACAATATATCAAGAAATCTCAAAGCACAAAAAAGAATGTCATATTCTTTAACATTTTCACCAAACCATAAATATTGACAAATTTATCAATGCCAATCGAAAAAGTTAGTGAAACATAAATTCACCAATGCACAAATATTGATAAAGCTTATCAATGGAAATCACGAAAATTGGTGAAACACAAGTTCTAGAAATCATCAATAGAAATCCAGAAATCACAAAAAGGGGTAGGCCCGTCACAAAACGGGAGCTGAAAACTCACCAACACGTGTATCACAAAACGGAACGCTATTCTATGGTTGCTAACCATTAATTTTGAGCCGAAGGTCCATAAAACGACCCGAAGACCATGGGTCGTTACCCCACCAATTTTGAGCCGAAGCTCCATAGAAACGGGGTTTAGTCTCCCTCGTAGACAAAGAGACATCGCACATTGCTAGTCTAAATCACAAAATGATCATCATCGATCATCAAAAAATGTCAATTACACTAAGCTAGTAAATAGATGAGTTTAGCTTCATGTCCCATAACCACTGGCTTAACTTAAATATTTACGAACAAATTGTAGATCTTCACTCGAAAGTTGTCACAAAAGTTTCAATCGAACGAGTCTGAGAATTAACCGACGAAGTAAACGAAAATGTTTCATACCACTTGTTTTACTAAGCCGTTTAATTAGATTTCTCATACGAGTGAGGTAAAGGTTTGTATATACTAATAGGTAGAAAAACGGTTTTAAATAACGAGCTTTGTAATAAAATAGTGTTGAAATCGTTTTGATGGAAATTTTTTGATATTTACTACTAGTATAGAAACCTTTGTATTTAGAAGTGACAAATCACAAAAATGATTGTAGAAACAATCAATCACCAAAGATTCACATTCGAAGACGTGAATCAAAGCCATAAAAATCGATATCGAATCCATCAAATGGATATTCTCAAAAATTCCGAAAAGAAGTCATCAAAATCAATAATAAATGATAACGAGGAATCGGATAATCACGAATCGATAAAAATTGGAATCTCAAGCAAATTAGGCTAAATAGGCAAAATAGACTGAATACAAGCAGGTCAGTCGACTGGCACTCTGAGAACAGTCGACTGGCCAATGCCTGGAAAAACTCTCAGGTTCCAGGTCAGTCGACTGGACTCAGAGGGTCAGTCGACTGGTGCATGTTTCCCAGTATTTCCAGCCTATACAAATAAAGAGCAAACTTAACCAATTCGCGACCGGACGAGCAATGGCGCTAGGGGTTTAAGCCAATCGACAACCCAACCTTATAGGCTCTTCAATGCATCACCAAAAACATGTTCAAACAACTAAGCTAGGATTTTCAAAGATTTGACTCCAAAACACCAAAAATTGGAATATTCACCAATTCAATCCAAATCAAAAGCAATTGCATATGAATAAGTGTTAGGAATTCATACCTAACAATCAAAGATAGTTATAGACATAGATGTGAGATAAAAATCTCACCTTTTTCTCAAAACAATGAAGAAGAAGCATAGAGCAAGGTAAGAAAAATCACTCTTCAATTCTAACCCAGTAAGCTTGAATCAATAGCTTCTTTTTGAATTTGGAGGTAGAGCTTGGATTTGCAATGGAACTAGGGCTTAGGAATTTTAATTCTTTTTCTCTTCCCCCATTTTTATCTAGAGATTGAAGGTATTAGGAAATGAAAGTGAATGAAGAGAAGTGGGGGTGGAGCTAGAGTTAATAGTTTAGCCTAACCCAAACCCAAAGTCCAAAGTGCAAATGTCAAATTTTTAGCTAGCTCCAAACATATCGAAGTTTATACTCAAAAAGGTCGCAAACACCATTTTGAACTCAATGGAAGTGGTTTCGAGTCCTAATTCGATCGTTTGCAAAAGGTAGCATTTCAGACTAAAATCCGACTAACGATGCTATATTTAAATAAAATATTTAAATATACAATTGTAAAATATGTGGGTTGTTACACACACCCTTAAAAGAATTGAAATTTAACTCAATTACCGAATTTTCAACAACTTCACTAAGATTCTCATTTCCAATTTCAAAAGTTGTTTTTTCAAAATCATCAATTTTGGTAAAAGATGGATTATTACTTAACTCGTCACACATTGGAATTTGATTTTGTTTTTCACGTTGTTTCATATATGGTTTAAACAACGAATTTGTGTGATCATTGTAAATTTCGTTCATTTACTCAACAAAATCCAATTTATAGTTATTAACATGAGGATTTTCACTTTGAAATTGTTGAGGAAAAGTTTTCAATTGTAACGTGGTTAAGATTATTCTCATTGCCAAATTCGTTTGAAAAATTGTTTCCATTTTCATTTTGAGTTTGAAATTCTTTTTCGAGTTCGAACTAAATTGGCATGGGTTATAATCGGAGTCGCTTGAATTTTGAATTGAATTCAAGTTTTGATCATTTTGAAAACTTGGTCTTGAATCATTGCACAAATATGAATTACACAAATCATTTATCTCTTGATTTTGTTGTGTAGAGAGTTCGAGTAAAAATGAAATCATTTCAATGCTATTTTCGAGATTCGAGTGTTGTTCATCATTTTGAAAAGTTTGTGGTTCAAAACTCGAATCGTTTAAACAATAGTGTTGTTAAAACATCCATACGAATTTGGAGTGAAATCATATTGATTATATTGATTTTCACAACTATTGTAAAATTCACGTAAGTGGGAAACTCGAACATTTTCAAGAAAAAAAATTCGTTTAGTTTTTTTATAAAGGAAAAATATTTACAAATAGAATTTATTTTTTTACAAAATGAGAAATTGATTTTTGTTTTGTTTTTTTATTTTCATTATTTTTGTTTTTTTTAAAGATTTTATATTTTTTTGGATTTTGGATTTTCTAAAAAACTAAGTAAATTTTTTTTTGAATTTTTGGAATTTTGATTTGAAAATTTTCAAAGGAAAGGTAAAAAAACTAAGTTAAGAAATCTTTACAATTTTTTTTAGTTTTTGATTTTGAATTTTTTTAGTTTTTTTTTTTTTTTAAAGATGCATGAACTAATGCAACTAAATGAATGCGGTGGTTAATTACAAATAACTTATCCTAAGTTAAATCAAAATTTTTTAATCACATTGTCTTAATTCAACTAGATAGTTCTCTGCCATGTAACGGACAAGGGTTATCGGTACACCACAAATCACCGTAGCAATGCAGTCGAAGGTTTAAGTACCTTTCGAGAAACAACCACTATAATATTTACGAATCACCATAATATTCATAAATGGTTATTACTCTATCATAGTCTAGACACCAAGAAATTAAATTGTTTAAAGAAGACAAATTGTCAATATACAATTAAGTATTATTGATTTCTAAGCATTATTATTAATCAAAATCTAAGATGAAATGCAAAAATGAAATTAAAAGTGTATTAACAATGCAACTACGAATGATTTTTTTTTTTTTTAGTTTTTAATTTTCTTTTTATATAAATGCCAATTTAAGCAATCAACAATGCAACTAAAAAAACAAGAGATAAGAATGAATTTTTTACAAGCAAGCAATTTATTTTTGACAGGAGAGCGGCAGTTTTCAGCAAGCAACTTATCGAATCTGCTTTGGCAACCTGCAAATAAAAGCAAGATATATACATGGAAAGAAACTAAAAAAATATATGTATTTATCAAAAATTCCCTTTTTTTAGAACAAAATCGCCTGGCCCGTTAACAAAGACGCATATCAAAGAAAGCTTACAACCAGAATTAAAATGACCATCGACTTCAAAATGAAATCGTTTTCTTCTTATTTGGTCAAAACCAAATGAATTCAAAATCCATTGACTTCAAAATCAAATCTAATTCAAAATTAAGGATCGAATTAAAATCCGATTCTATAGGATTGCTGAGATGGTTGCGATTTCAGACGGTTGTTGATTTTGGTGCGGCAATTGATTGCAAGTTCGCAATTTACGGATGCGATGGAGTTTGGGTGTCGATGGTCTTGGTTTGTAGTTGGGGATCGAGGCACGTTGGCTGTTTCAGCTGATGGAAGCTAGAGTTGAGGCGCGATGGTTAGAAGCTTGTCGCGATTGGGGGAAGTATTATTGAACTTGAATGATTTGGGGATGTCGAAGTCGTGGAGGTGGTCGCGGTTGGGTGGCTGACAGTGGTTCGAGTTGAGAGGGGTATGGTGATGTTTCGTTGCATAGGTGCTGAACTTGGACAGTGTTGTTCCTTTTTTTTGGTGGTCGACGATGTTGCTTGATGGAAATTGATGATAGTCACGGTGGACTGTGTAGTAGAGTTGTTGATGGCTGTTGAAGATGGAGGAGTCTCTGTTTGGTTATGGAAGTAACAGCAGCAGTTAAGTCTGTGAAGGCAAAGATGGGGTCTTTGTGGAAGAAGGTGAAGCAGACAGTGAAGGATGCAATGGAGTTGAATTGTTGTTTGTTGACGGAGTCAGTGGTTCAGGTCAGTAGTGGGGAGGGTGGTTGATGGATTATTTAGAGGCAGTGGTGATGTTGAACTTGAGGAGGGCAGTTATGTAAGAGATTATTGAATGGTAGCTAGGTGGAAGCAGTGAGGCAGGGGGAATGTTGGTTAGTGGCGGTAACAGCAGTGTTTGGGAAGGTAGAAATGGATGGAGGAGTTTGCTGATGTGAAGTGGTGGTTGTTGTAGCTTGATGTTTTGGGTGATAATTTTGTGGAGGAAATTGTAGGTAATGAAGCAAGATAGTGAAGGAAGTAATGGTGACAGTGGGGCAAAACAATGATGTTGGTAGATGCCGGAGTCTGGTGGCTGTAGAAGGCAGTTTGACGAAATGATATGTAGGCATTTGTATGTATGAAGTTGAACTTGATGGCTGTGAGTGATATGTTGTTGATAGAGACATGCAATGATGTTGCTGTGAATATGTGGTACTGCAATGTTGAAACTTATGGTGAATGAATGGTAGTCTGTTTTGAGGTGAAGTATCAGTTGGATGATGTTTGGGGTTTGGGAGTTGAAATTGTATTGTTTGCAGGGCACAGCCTAGCAGTGGCTAGAAGTAGTGGCCACTAAGTGGTTATACTGAGGCAATTTTGGTGATGATGCATACATGGAAAGAGGTGGCTCTGTGATAATGTATGAAATTTGTATGGTGGCTGTGAAGAAGAGGGAGGGCAGTGTATTATAAAACAATGAAAACAAAATGCAATGCAATGTTCAGAGCAATGTAATATGAATTGTAATACACTGTCTGTAATGTTGAAATAAAATGATTTGGAAATGCAAAAATTTTGTGTGTGTTTTTTTTGGACAGAACACAAAATGAAATTACAGAACTTACAGAAAATGAAACTGCAAAGGAAAATGAATTTACAGAGAATGAGAGAATGGATGTTAGGGAAAACGAGAGAAATGAGGTTACAGAGAATGACATGCAAATTGTAAAACAGTAGTTGAACAGAATAAATCTAAGAACTGAGATGGACAGAGAAGTGAGAATGTGATGCAATTTTTTTTTTATATATGCAAATACAAATGAAAAGCGAAAACAAGAGATTCACACAAAAATCGAACAAACACGCAATTTTTTTTAAATGCAAACAGACGAAAAATAAAATTACACAAAAATCAAAAGAAAATAATTTGAAGAATAGAAAATTAAAATCAAAACTATTCTCCGGCAACGGCGCCAAAAACTTGTTTAACGACAGAAATTCTATCGGATTAGAAAACCGTCAAAAAATTTCAAATTAAAATTTACCGCAAGCACACGGCGTACTACTGTAGTATCTGCTCGATACGTAGGAAATTGTTAGATTTTAAATCTCTATTCAATCAAATTAAGCAAAGTTGAAAATGTGATTAGCTAAAAACGTAGGAAACTAACAAAAGAAAAATGATAGAAATATGAAAGTGTTAAGACAATTTAGAGATAAAACAACTCTCTATATCACATAGTTCAACACACATGAAATTATAATCTCTCTTTTTTGGTCATCGGTGAATTTAAATGGTGCGTTTATTATAAGTATAGCTCATTTGTGTTATTAGTTAGCTCAACATAAGCCATCAAACTATAACACAACCTTTAAACCACTTTTAATTCTCATGAAAATGACAATAAAGTTGAAAATGAAATTCTATTTTAGGCATGACCTATTAACTATTGTTTAGAAATATAGGCCATCAAATTTTGATTTAAACATTCACTTCTTTACCATGATCGTATATAGATGAAGATGCAATTTGTGATTCATTTGACTAAACATAGCCTATTTGTTTTGAACAACATAAGATATCAAACTTAAAATACAAAATAAAATAAAAAAAAGATATCAGACTTAAAACACAATATTACATAAACATCATTTTTCCATGAAGCACACAAAGAGAGCATTAATTATCAAACTATGTTGAATCTACATAATTAGATAGCTTCATTACCCCTAAATTGAAGGGTTTTGGTCTCTCATATTTTTTATCAAATCAACAAATGTAGCTTGCAACATTAAATTTAAAAAAAAAGCAAAATAAAAAGAAAAGCTAAGTAAAGAAATAAACACTTATCTACTTACATGTATAAATGAAACTACACTACTAGCATGAAAGGAAATAAAAAAGAAAAGAGAAGAACAAGTATTGAAATTGCATTAAAAAAATTACATAAAAGAAGAACAGGAAATTTTCCTCAATGACAATATTTAGGGCATTTTTTGGATGTAGGACAGCCCGTTAATAATTTTCTCACAAGGACACACTTTCGGACGTTTCTTCTTCTTCTTCCTTTCGATCAAATTTTTCTGTCGCGATCCAATATCTCTCTCGCAATCAAAATATCGATCAAGCTTGTTCGGCCATCTCAATTTCGTTCTTCTGTAAATTGTAGTTCATCTATTATATTTTTCTCATGCGCATTTGTCAATCTCGTTCTTTTCATATTTCTACCGTGATCTCGTTTTTCTTCAAAGTTTTGATATAAAGTTGTTTGGTTTGTATATAAAGTTGTGATAGAGCGGAAAAGTATCATATTTTAGGTTCAGTTTCTGGGTACCATTTTTATTTTTTCTTAGTATCATTTTTTATTATCAGTAACTAGATATCAGTTTTGTATACGGTAGGTATCAGTTTTGTGAAATGGAAAAACTAATGTTCTAAATTGAACATATTTTTACTAATGTTTATTTTTGATTTTTTTGACAGTGTTGATAACAGTCTTCTTTGTCCGTTTGTGTTGAATAATAACGCTTTTAGCACTCAATTGTCTATCGATTTCTCTTTGTATGATTTGAAAAATGAGATATGTCGATATTGGTCTCAATTAACTCCTTTTATTTAGATTTCTTATGTACTTGAGGACAAATCTACTATGGTTGACACTGGCTCTGATATTTAGAGTATAATTTATTTTCAGTTATACAAGAACTGTTCTTTTTTGGTTTTACTGTTAATGTTAAGGGTTCTAAATTGGAATATGTTGATGGTGCTTCTATTTCAAGTTTATCTAATGTTTGTGCTACTTCATCTTCTACTGGATTTGTCAGTTCAAATGTTGTTGTTAATGGTAAAAGTTATTTAAAAGATATGTTGATGAGAGGATCATCATCATATTATTTCAAAATAAAGACAATAAGTTATTTGTGAAACAAATTATGTTGAAACATAACAATAGGTTGGGTATTAGCTGCAGTGAAATATCTTCAGTCGAATATGTAACGATTTCAAGTTTGCAGTAAATATGTATCAGTTTGCAGTAACTAGGTATCAGTTTGCACTAAGTAGGTATCGGCTTTATGTAAGTAGGTATCATTTTATTCTACATAGGTATCAGTTTTTTGTAACTAGGTATCAGTTTTTTGAAAGTATCAGATTTCAACTGAATGATACTGACTATTATTTTACCAAACGATTTACATTAAATGATACTGACTATTATTTGTTGTAAGTAGGTATTAGTTTGTTGTAATTATCAGCTTTTTCTTTTAACAAATGATTTATAGGTATTATTTTGGTAATATCTATTATGTTATAAAGTTATAATGTTTCTAATTTTACCGAATTGAGTTGTTCTTCTTCTGATTCTTCATCTGCAACTTTTTTCTCTTCTTCTTTTTGAGATTGTTTTTGTTTAACTTTTTTGATAATATTAGAATACAATTAACAGTATGAAATTGTTAGTATTAGTTTTATAATTTTGCAATTTCAGTTACCTCGGTTTCTGTTTATATTTTCTTTTGAATCATTTTTTCCATTACTTCCTTTTGTTCTTTATTCTCTTTTTTGCATATTTTCTTCAACTGTTTTCTTTGCAGCTATTTGTTGCTGCATGTTCTTTTCTTTGTTCTGTGCAAAAATATTCAATGTTACTATAATAAAACTATACTAACTTTGTTATACTTGATTTTATAGTATCAGTTACCTTCTCTGGTATACTTTCTTTTATTTCTGGTCTGCTTTCAATTGCTGTATTTTTTTCATGTATTCTTTTTGTTCTTTTTTCTCTGTTTTGCTTTTCATCTTCTACTGATGTAGCTTTTCTAAGTTTTAACTTGTTTCATTTTGCCTTTATTGTCTTTTCTATCATTTGCACTAGAGGTAGGTTTTCCTCTTCTATTATTGCATTTTCTTTTTGAATATCTACTATTGGAAGTGATTCGACATTTCAATTTTCACTTTGTTGCTTCACTTCCGACGTAGTTAGGGTTTCTTTGACTGTCGATTGTCGTGCTCGTTGTTCGTTGACTGTCGATTGTTGCGGTTGTTTTAGAGATGTAGATTTGCTTCTAGTTTGTGGTGCCATTTTTTTTTGTGGAGCAAAATTTTATCATATTCTGAGTGAAAGCAAGGAGGAGGAAGACGAACGAAATTCTTTATTTTGTTTTAAATTTTATCTGAGCTTTGGGATTTGTCCTTACGGTAAAAACTTTGTGCGTGTGTCCTTGTGGGCAATTATTTACTTTAATTTGTCCTTTAAATTTTTTTTCCCAAAGAAGAAATGGCTAAGTAGGCATGAAAAGAAAATGAGCTCTCATTTTATTTTCCTAAGTGAGCCTAAAATAGAAACTAAAGAAGAGAAATGATACATGAAACATAACGGGTATTTATACATGTGTTAAACCCGAATTCATATTTTAGATGTGCATGAAACTTTAACTCTATTAGCATCAGTTAATCATCATTTAGATGTGCAAGAAGCTTTAAACTCTATTAGCATGTACATTAGCCTCTAATTTGTACATGAAGGTATGTGGATAGGCGGGGTCCTCCATTATCGTGCCTTTGAATTATTTCCATCTTCATTTCTTTATCTTCACTCTTGTGCATGCATATATCATAATTAAACCACTTGTAAAAACCATTAAATTTCTCACAAAACAACATAGAAAATTCCAAGTAAATTTTCACAATTTAGTAAATGCATAAAATGACTATTTTTTCCCTATATGAAGATGAATATGTGACAATTTAAAAATAATTTGATTTTTTTGTTTAACAAATTTAAATACCCAATATGATCATTTATTTAGTTTAAACAGATTAAACATGGTGGTAAAAATATGCTCATTTACGTGCACATCGATGCCTTGTTTAATTTTGAAAATTGATTTTTGTATTTTTAAAAGAGATTTTATTTCTAAAACTTGTCAAACAATTTTTGAAGTTTATAAGCCATTTTGAATATAGTTTAAACTTATTAAAGAGATTAAAAAGTTATCTAAAACATATATAATCTGTAATATAAAAGTAACATTAAAAACTAAGTATAGAATGTATTTTGAGATTTAAAGCTTATAATAATAAAACCAGGAGGCAGTTCAAAAACAAGAGATGATTTTAAAATCAAAATATAAAAGATAATAAAAATAGTTTAAGGTTAAGATATTTAAACTGAGAGAGATGACTTTTAAAAGGTTTTTGAAAAAATATTTAAAATAAATCATTTTGAAAATTTCATGGATTTCATTCCACTAGAGAAAGTCGTGGGTTCCATCCTACTAAAGAGGCCGTGGGTTCGATCCCACTATTAAAGCGAGAAGGTGGATAGAAACCTCTCGCTTGGGAACTAACAGTCGAGAAGATGGTCTTTATACTGTACAGTCTTCATTCTTCAGTACTTGCATATATATCCTGCATATACATATATATCTAGGCAAGAATACTAGTATTTATATTTTATAACAAGTCCTAAGGTTATTATCATCAAAACCATCATCTTAAGAACTAACAATCGAAACAGCTCGTCAAACTTAACAGCGTACTCGATTACTGATATCTCTCCCTGAACTAGATCCATGAACTTTCTCATCAACACCGACTTAGCAACCTCAGGTAGAAACCTCTGCTCAAACCTCCATTTGAAATTAACCCATGTTAGCTTTTCCTCAAGAACTCCGGCAGTCACACTATTCCACCAATGAAACGCCGCCCCTTGCAACTGCCTAGAGGTCAGCCTCCTCTTTTGCCCATCATCCAATACTGCCTAGAGGCCAGCCTCCTCTTTTGTCCATCATCCAATACTGCCTAGAGGCCACCCTCCTCTTTTACCCATCATCCAATCCTCGATCATTAAAGATCCTCTCACAATGCAATAGCCAATTCTTAACCTCAACAGCATCCTCCCTTCCAATAACGGATTTCCATCCAGACCGGTGTAATCTCTGCTCAACTTAGCATAGTTATTCCCCATTGGAGCCACAGGATTAGCTCCTTCAGCATTACCAGCAACCCCAACTTACAAAAGATTGGCTAACAACTGATACACCATCTTGGCGGATTTCCAGGATCCAAATTGGCTTCAGCATTTGGGTTAGCATTAGCATGTCGACCTTTGTTTCTCCTGATATTAGGTCGAGTATTTTCATTGGTTGTAGTGCTTCCTTCACATAGATTTCCTCTTCTGTTTCCTGCTTTCATATCTTCATTCTCGTAAATCTACGTACGAGCCTTAGTAAGATATAGAAGAATGGTCTAAGAGAGAGGGGAACACATACTTATATACATATATCTATATATCAAATACAAGAACAATACTATAGCGTTAACCCGAACCTCGATCTTCTTTTCAAATTCATTGGATTATGTTTGAAAATCTTTTAAGTTTAAGTTTCTTTTAAAGTTTCATAAACCTATGCTTTGATACCAACTTGTAACATCCCCTACTAGGAGGCACAAAACTAACAGCTACGGATGCTGCAGTCATCCATAGTTATTAATCTTCGGTGACTGAATACGGCGGTGTTGGATTCATTGACACATAGAAACACATGAATATGGAAAAAAAATTAAAACTTCAAATAAGATCACATTCCATATCAAATCATTTTCCATTCATTGTACAATCCCACTATCGTAAACCGCATTCAGAGAAAATATATTTATTACAACATACACCAAGAACGATATATGAAGATGCCCACTTGGATGGTCAGAGTATATACAGGCAATATAACAACTTTTTCATTACAGAAAAACACAACGAAATCAAGTAAAAGAGAACTCTAAATAGCCATCTTGCCTTCTGCACGTCCCCGAAGTCTAAAGTGGTACTTGAAAACCTCAACTCTCAAACGACTCAAAATCAACTAAGTACCCGAGAGTTTATGAGGAAAACATAAACTTCGTGTTGGACATAGAGCCTGGTATAAATAATAATCTACCATCTCAAAACATTTAGATATCTAGTGAGACCACGCTTCTTCGCAGATAGGGTTCTCCCTTCACTAGTATCATAAAACCTTTTCAAAACCATATACTGTGCTTCTACATCCACAAAGGATTAGCTCCTTCAACATTACCAACAAGTGAATCAATTCTGGATTACCCATCCCTATTCATCATGACTATCTGTCTCAATTGTAGTTTCTAGAATTACTATTAACCTAATAGTTTTCATGGACTGACTAATAACCGGTAAAATATTTAAGGAATCCATGTCCAATTACATAGTTTTCACGGGATCTCTATGAACTTGTTGGTGACTCCAATACCTTTACCCTTATCCTAGTTTTCATGGGTTGACTAGGAACCTATTGGTAACTCCAATATCCTCTCTTCTTATCCTAGTTTTCAAGGGTTGACTAGGAACCTAATGACATATGTCAATATCTTAATTTGAATATAGTTTTCATGGGCTAACTACAAACCTACTGGCCCCTGCCTGTATCAAATCATAGTATTCATCGGCTTACCATGAACCTTTCCTTCTGACATCTTCCTTTATACATAGTTTTCATAGGCTAACTATGAACCTATTGGCCCCTGCCACTATATTTCTTTAATATTTTAGCATCCTATATTGTGGTCTTCCTGACCTCCTGGATGCAATTCTACTCATTCAGGAGCTAACTTGAGTAAACCTAGCTGGTTCTTCTGCTCTTATCCCCAAAATGCAGTTATGAGTCCATTATAATGTGAATATATTTATATTTGAAGAGGAAAACATAATAACATAACCATACCACTCCCATGGGTTTAATATAAAACATGGTTAATCCATTTAACCTATTATTTTATCAAGGAAAGCTTCTTCTCAAAACCATTACAAAAACTCTTTTAATTTAGCCATGGGTTTCTCCTTTTAAAAATTGAGTTTAGGTTACAAAACTGTTTGAAACCTTGCTTTTGACTTCCTTGGATACCCTACTTCGAAAGCATAACAATATATTTTATAAAAATTAGGCTTCTACCTTTTGAACACTTTAAAAACTTTCTTTTGGAACCTTTTGAATGTATTAAAGTATCAACATTTAACTTTAGAAGCAAAGCTTCAAAACCAATTAAAAGTCCCCCTTTCGAAAGCATTGAGTTTAAAAATATTATTTGGGTCAAAGAGAATATAGCTGAAAGCATCTCTTTTGAAACCATCCTTTATCATATAAAAATATTGGGGAAAACATGATGGCGTTAGCACAATCTCTTTCGAAAGCTTTAAATCATTTAAAAAACATTGAAGTATAACGTCGAAACCCCTTTTGAAGCCATTGCTTTTAAAGCCATTGGAACCTTTCGAAAGCATTTAAAGGAGTTTAAAACATCTTCAAAAACTAACACTACCTTTAGAAAGCATTGATGACTTCAACACCATTGAAAGGCTAAAGAACGGCAGCAGGGCTTCGATTAGGTCGAAACCCCTTCTTTCAAAAGCATTCTTTCACAAGTAAAGGAATCCATTCGAAAGCAAACTTATGTTAATGACAACCTTTTTGAAACCTTTTTAAAAATTCTTTCGAAAACGTATGCTTCGACTCCTTCAAAGGATTAAATAAAACAAAATGCTACTCTTTTTAAATAAACCAAGGTATCGACCCCTTTGGGAGCCATACTTTCGACACCTAACCTTTTGCCTTTCTCCAATCCACTGCGTACAATCTTTGTGATACATTGTGTATTGGTTTTGGCTTAGTAGGTTTCGACTTGGTTGAAAGCAAAAGCTCTGTGTCGAAAGATACTTCTAAAGAAGGCGAAACCAACTTTTTTGAGTAAACCTAATTTAATACAACTTAAAGTAAATCTTTTTCTAACTTACCTGCCACATGTCAACGTCAGATTGGTTGCCCTAACTTTTTCAAATTCTTTACTGAAATAAGTGCCACTAGTTTCAAATCTAAACCATGGTTAAGTTAATCAAATAAGCTCTTCCATTAAGCAAAACCAATTTTGCAAAGAAGTCCCTATTCTAAAATAATTTAATTTGCATAGCAGATTACTTTAAAAAAATCTCCAAAAATTCTATAAGTTCACTTTAATCATGTTATCTAACATATCAAATTTTCAAACCCAAATTCTTAATATACTTTCCGAAATAAGTTTATAAACCCAAATAACCATATTTTCCTTTGAAAATTCACAATAATCTTTCCATGGCTTGGAAAATTATCAAAATTAAAACCTTGCTCCAAAATCATGTTTTACATAACGTAAAATTTTTGCATGGCATTTAAACATCAACATAAATTGGTTTTACCCTAGAACCGTATATATTCCTATTTAAACAATCTTGTTTAAATTAAAAAAAATTACTATTCAAGCATATCATCATCTAAATCATCATAAAAATTAGTTTACCCTTAAATCCAAAAACATATGATTCAAAAAAAAAATAGAGATGGAATTATTATTGACCTTGATTGAGATAAGGAGATTGGATTGAAATTGATTTCCCCTAAGCATGAATCTCTAGCTTTTGATTTAATTTCTCTTCTCTTTGATTATGGCCGGCTCCTATTAATATATTTCCATATGTTTACAAAATGACATGAATGTGAATAAAATAGTAGGACTGAAAATATATAGGGGTTAAGGGTTATGTGCGGCAAATTCCTAATATACCCTTATGTAGACTAATTAGCTTATAACCCATTCTTAAACCTATTTTATTAACACAGCCTTAATTATATTTGTTAACATCTCAACTCTTTTATCATTTAACATTTACATTATTCTATTTAATTTATCTAATTAAATCTTCTGAATAATATTAACAAAAATTATGGGTGTTACAGATCGGATTGGACCAAACACTACCCAACCGTATAGCTATGGGTTGAAGATAGTTCAACCCATACTTGATCCCATATGAGGTTGGATTAGACCAGGTTAAAATATAGATTGGGTCGGGTTTAGTAGGGTTGTGTTGGGTTGCATAAACATAATATAAAAATGAGAATTTGAAAGAAAAAGAAAATCAAACTATTCAACTCAAATAGCAGAATTTAGCTAGCATAATGCATTAACTATAACTAATTCACTATAATGCACATTTCATTTGAGTTTACAATTTTATTATAAAAGAAATCACATAGAATTAATTCACTACATATTAGGGTAAGAATTTCATTTCATAATACATAAAAAATGCATCTATAAAATTCCTCAAAATCTCTTGGTCAATCATATGTTTGATTGCTCTAATTTTAATTGGACTGGCATCAAATATGATTTTTTCAGTATATTTATTCTAGAATACACATACATCATTATATATTTTAAATACATAAGATGATATCGAATTAGTTTTTTATGTAGGATTGGGTTGGGTTAAAATTGAGTTAGGTTGAATAAAATATCGCACCGGACCCATATGTGGTAGGAGTTACAAACTATAATCCATATCTGACCCGAACTACTTCGGGTTGGGTCGGGTTGGTGGGTCAGGTCGGGTCAAGTATGAGTTATATACACCCCTCAGTTTTTTTCTACGCCTGATAAATTAAAGGACATTGCGGCGGATGTTTTTAAAGAGATGAAGGATGAAGCTCTTACAATAATCTAATTGAGACTTTCAGATGAAGTTCTTAGAGAGCTTTCTCAAAAGAAGACAATGAAGGAATTATGGGCTGCATTATCTCATGCATGTCAAGATAGGATCTCACAAATTAAATTATTTTTCAGCAACGGCCATATTCGTTTAAGATGAAGCCTGGAGCCAATCTTATGAAGAACATTGATGCTCTTACTACCTTGATTATGAACCTTAAGGCAGCAGAAGCTGAGATTAAAGATGAGGTTCAAGTAGCGATCCTCTTGTGTTCTTTTCCTAAGGAGTACACTACTTTTGTTAACTCCATGATATATGGTCGCAGTAAGATTAATCCGTCAGATGGTAAGGCGAGTCTTCATAATGAGGTGTTGAGAGATAGATTGGCGAGAACTAATATAGATAGCGACTCAGAGGGCTTATCTATTCAAAGAGCTAGAAGCCAAGGCAAGTAAAAAAATGATGGAGGTCGAAATATGTCAAGGTCTTAATCTAGCGGGCCTAATCGATTGGGTTGCAATTATTGTAAGCAACTAGGGCATTTTGTAGCTTAATGTCCCAAGCTCGAAGGATGAAGAAAAGACCCAAAACAAGCTTTAGTATCTACTGCAATAACATCAGATACAGAGGGTGATACCGATGTGTTTATAGCTTGTAGATCTTTTGGAAATAGCAACTTATGACTTGTTGATTCTGGCGCATCGTGTCATATGACAACGAATACGAACTGTTTCTCTACATACCATGATATTAATGGAGGAGAGGTTCTAATGGGTGATGATGCTTCTTTCCGTACGGTTAATTTTGGTAGTGAGAAGATTAGAATGTTTGATGGTGTTATTCGCTAAACATGTACCTAATTTGAGGAGGAGCCTGATTATTGGGGCATTGAGTAGGCCTGGGTTGAAGATTGTAGTTGAAGGAGAGAAAATGAAGATATCAAAGGGTTCCTTGATTGTTATAAAAGATATGAGGGCATGAAATCTTTAATTATTGAAGGTCACTACTGTAGTTGGTGAATCAGCTTCTGTCACTTCGAATGATTCAGATTCTTCTTGATTGTGGTATTTACAAATGAGACATATTGGTGAGCGCAGTTTAGATGAGTTGAGAAAGAGAGGATTGATTGATGGTTTTCATCATTCAATACTTCGCTTTATGAGGATTGTGTTCTTGGGAAGTAGACAAAGATTTCTTTTGGAATTAGAGAGCATAAGACAAAGGCTATGTTGGAGTATGTTCATACAGATATTTGGGGGCCCTTTCCTTACCCGTCTTTTATAGAGTCGTGTATTTCATTTTATTTATAGACTATTCCTTACGTAAAGTTTGGGTATACTTTCTACAGTCTAAGAGTGAAACCTCTGATAGTTTTCGAAATTGTAAATCTATTGTTGAGAAGCAATCAGAAAAGAAGTTGAAAATCTCCATTTTGATAATGGCAATGTATTTGTATCATAGGATTTCATCGATTTTTGTGAGTCCGAAGGCATTAAGATGCATTACACCATACCTAGCGACCCTCGGTCTAATGGAGTTGCTGAAAGAATGAATTGAACATTATTAAAGAGAACTCGTTACCTCAGATTGACGGCTAAGTTAAAGAAGAGATTTTGGGTTGAAGCTTTATATATGACGACTTTCCTCGTTAACCGCACACCTTCTACTACCATAGACATGAAGATCCCTGAAGAAGTATGGAATGGATAGTCAGTTAGCTATTTATTTCTCAAAGTGTTTGAATGCTCAGCTTCTGTACAAGAGAGCAGAGGCAAGTTGAAACCTAGAGCTCACAAATATGTCTTTCTAGATTACAGAAGAGGAGTAAAGGGATATAGGACGTGGTGTCCAATCAGAATAAGATTATTATCAATAGGCATGTGAATTTTGATGAGACAACTCTATTAAAGGTGGTGCCTTCCTAATCCAATGATAATATGAGGACAGGTTCATAATACCAAATACAATGCCAGCAATCTTTAGATTCTTTCCATAGAAGAACTAATGGTGTTTTCGATGGCACCATAGTTGATAACGATAGTGCAGCTGTTGGTACAGAGGATTAGACTCAAGGTTGAGCTCATTCAGATATTAGGCTTGTTAAGCAGAGGAAGAAGCCTAAGTGCCTTGAGGATTTTTTGGGATAGAGCATCGAAGACATTGACTTTGATGATGGAAACATATGTATTGAGTGTTGTCCATGTGAGCCCTGATATTATAGAGGCGCTATTGCGCCAGTTGCTATGGAAGAGGAGACTAGGTCTTTGTAGAAAATCATGCTTGGGGTTTAGTGCCTCTTTCCACTGGCAGTTGGATATAGGTGGATCTTTAGAGTGAATTATGGCAACAATGGTGATTTCAGATACAAAGCAAGGTTAGTGGCAAAGGGGTTTGTACAGAAGAAATGGGTATTGTATCTTTGCTCCAGTTGTCAGGCATACATCCATTCGTATCCTTTTGGTATTAATTGCTCATTATGATATGGAACTTGAGCAATTAGATGTCAAAACTGCATTCTTGCATGGTGATCTAGATGAGGATATTTATTTGCGACAACCAGAGGGGTTCGTTGATAGTAGCACGCCAGATTATGTTTGTAAACGTAAATAAATCTCTATATGGACTGAAGAGGTCTCCTAGACTATGGTATAAGTATGCTTTCACAAGGTTACTCTAGAAACTTCAAGACCAGTGTGTTTATTTTAAAAGGTGGGATGGAGATATGATACATCTTTTGTTATATGTTGATGACATGGTGATTGCATCTCAGAGTATGGTTAGAACTACAAAGTTAAAAATCAGAGCTCAACAAAGAGTTTGATATGAAATATTTGGGAAAAACACAAAGAATTTAGGGTATGGAGAAAGTTAGAAATAGGAAGTAGAGAGAGTTGAGACCCACTCAGGCATAATACATCGAGAAGGTCCTCACTCAATTTGGTATGGAGAAAGCTAGACTAGTTGGCACTCTATTAGGCTCTGATTTTAAGTTTCCGAAAGGATTGTCTCCTCCATCGGATGAAGACAAAAGGTATATAGAAAATATACCTTATTTTAGTGTTGTTGGTAGTCTCATGTATGCGATGGTATTCACGAGACCTGATGTGGCCCATGAAGTGGGTGTTGTGAGTCGATATATCCCTAACCCATGCAAAGAGCATTGGCAAGAAGTGAAGTACATACTCAAATATCTTCGTGGCACTTCATCAGTTGGATTGTGGCATGGTGGAGTAGATGGCGATATCTGTTTTAGAGATTACCGTGATTTAGATTATGCTGGTGATAAAGATAGACGGAAGTCAGTTTCGGGCAATGTTTTTACACTTGACATGGGCTCGATTTCGTAAAGATCAAAGTTGAAGTATATAGCATTTTTATTGACTACCAAGGCCGAGTTGATATCAATTTTGGAAGCAACTAAGGAGGAATTTTATTTACTTCAGCTATTGGATGATCTTTCCATAGTGTCGTGGACAATAGAGTTATTTTCTGATAGTCAGAGTGTGATTCGTTAATAGTTCTCGTATAAAGGCTTCTTCCTTGTGCTTAAGGAAGAATAAAGCAATATCAACTTAGTGAAGGTGAGTATTATAGATAATCCTTCAGATATGATAACTAAGTCAGTCTCCAAGGACAAGATTGAGCACTTTTCAAACTTGATCAGTTTGATTTTAGTTACTTGAGCTCCATGGGGTGCAGACCAACAACCCCTATGACTATTTTGTTGATTGTTGAAGAGACCGACATATTTGAATCAAGGTGGAGTGTTGTTATTATTATACGATTAAAATATTTTTCTGTGAGTATTTCAGATGAAGATCTTAATACTGGAAGAGATGGTAAGTTGATTGGAGGAAGAAATCAAAATATATAGAGGAGAGATGTCATCTAGTGCAAGTAACAGGCACTCATACGTCTGAAATCTCAAAGCAGATGTATGAATGCCTGTATGTTTCCAAACCAAAAGAGATTTGGGAAATCATATGTATGACTTAGGGAACCAGGCATTTGAGTTGCCAATCCAAGAGTTTCAGGTAGTTTCACAGAGACGTCTGACCTCCCAAGTCAAACGTCTGAGTCACCGAAGCAATGTGATCTGATGTTATAGATCCAAAGGTATTTTCGACAATTCGGTGCATAATTCTTCTCTATTGATGGCATATAATCTTTAGATGTGATCCGATAGTCTAGATTATTTAGAGCATCTATATATTTGCCTTCTAAGCATCTTCTTAATTAGTGATTATAAGAGAACTAGGTTTCCAATCATTGTAATTAATAGAAACTCTACCTCATCCGATTTGCGGGATTCAATTTTGAGCTCTAAATTAAAAAAATTCAATTGAGTGGTTAATTAGAGAGAGTCTCCATATTTTCTAACTCTCTAATCATTGATTTGACTTGTAATCCCATGTAACTGCTGTTTAGAATTAAATGGTTGTTGGTTCTTCATGGACGTATGATACAAATCTGAACCACATTAAATATTCTATGTCTCTTTTCTTTCTGTTGTTTGAACTTGTGTGATAACACAATTGATTTTAAATTTGTACTGAAATTCAAATGGACAAAACTAGATTCTAGTTAATCGCTCCCGCATATTAGTGATAAATCTTTCCCTTCATTTTTTCACTACGTACACATTTTTTGCAGTTTCCTATTTTTGCTTAATGAATCAACTATACATAGTCACATTTAAATTGTTGAAATTTGTGAACCTAACACTATGTCTGTAACGACCCAGAATTTTGGTAATATTATTATAATAAGTATTTAATCTAATTAAATAAAATATAAGCTTTCATTTATAAATAAATAAGATCTTTGGACATTTACCAGTTATATATGTATATATATGTTTTGTGAGGAAATTTTGATTTGAAAATTTAAAATAGAATCTTTCAAAAATATTTATAATAAAATCTGTCTTATTCAATTAAATTAAAGGTTCTATATTATTAACATTTGATATAATACATGTGAATATAATCTGAATAATAATGTTTAAAATAAAATAATCCTATCAATATTAGATATAAATATAAAATATAAGTACAAATATATGTTATAAATCAGATATTTGAAAGTTAAACTATAAATAGAAATAAAACTAAGAAGTTATGTTAACAACAACTTATATGGTTAAATAGAAACATAAGGTAAATATACACTATAACAAATTTTATATAAAGTGCAAAGGCAAAAACAAAATCTTTGACCAAATGTAATAACCAGCTTGTTGCTGTGTAATACATATATATGCAATGCAAGAAGAAGACAAATTATTCACATTTGCAAAATATCTTTGTACAAAAAAATAAATAAATAAACATAGAATATATCTTGAATAAACATACAAAAGCAAGATTTTTGAAACAAAAATGATGATTTTCAGATAAGTATACAAGGTGCAGTTCATAAATGAACTAAAAATGCTTTTTTATCAAATTCTGATGATTCAACAAAGTTTAGATGTTGAAATTTGTTGCGAAGCTAGCTTGATGATTCACGAATACATAAAAAATGTTAGAAAAATTATCTAATGCAAGGTTTTTTGGGACGAAACAAATTTAGGGTTTTTGGGTTCGAGTTTGCAGTAGTCTGTAAACGAGGTGGTCTCGTCACCTCGGGTCGACCGAGTTGCATGAGATCCTAGGGGATGGTAGAAGAGGGTATGGCCGAGGTATGGGCGGAGTTGTGTCGCCACTGGTGGTCGGCGTTGGTAGGTCGAGGCATTTTCTTTTGGGGTGTTCGAGTTGCTGGTTCGAGCGACTAGGTATATTTTGATTCCGAGTTTTTCACGTCAAGTCGAGTTTTTTTTCGCGAGTGGTGTCGTTTTGTGACTTTCCGGAGGCGACGTGGTTCGCCGGAGTGACGGCGAAGTGCCGTGCACGTGCACGGCAACGATGGGTGTCAGCGTTTTCGAGTAATGATTGTCGCGAGTTGTTACTCGAGGCAGTTGAGGAGTTGCACGAGTAATAACCTCGATCGTGAGTATTATCTGTTATCAAAATTTATAACTGGAACTTAAAAAAAATAAACAAAAAGAAGAAGAAGAAAGGTAGGAGGAGAAGGAACTCGAGAAAATAGAAGGGGGGCTCGGGCTTTAACTCGAGTAAGCACATAGTTTACCTCGAATTTCAGTCTCTAGGGGATTAGCTTAATAAATCTTTAAGTTATTTTGTTAAACAAAGTTTGGTATTAATAAAGTTAATGATGTTGGTAAGTTTTAAGTTAAAATTTGATTTTTAAAATTATTAAGAGAGATTTGCAAATGTAAGATAAAATAACTAATTTATATTGTAAAGTTAAAATGTAAATTAATTTATAATTATAATTAACTAAGTAATTTAAGATTAAATAAATTTGTAATTAAAGATTGATATTAATAATTTTGTGTTTAATCAATTTGAAATTAAGAATTTTAATCAACTACTTAAAGTTAATTAATAAATAATAGTAGTTAACTAATTAAGTAATTAATTAAGGACTAATGATTAATTAATTGGAATTAATGATAATTAAGTAATTAGAGATTAATAAATGAGTAATTAAGTTTTATTAATTAATAATTCAGGTTATTAATTAATAATTAAGACATAATTAATTAAGTGAGTAAAAGGTAGATTAATTAATAAAGTAGTAATTAAGAAGTAATTAATAAATTTAATAAGTTGATTAATTAGTGATTAATCAAGAAGGATAAAATGGTTTATTCTTAAGTAATTAATTAAGTTTAAGTTAATTAAACTAAATTTGATATGAATTGATGATTCTGTTTGATTGATTGTGATATCTATTTGGTGATATTCTATGATACTCAGTGATATGCATTGATATATCTGTGATAAATGTATGTGAATTCAAAGTATTGAATTAGATTGTTTAAACTATTTAAACAACTTGGACTTTAAAATGGCGTTTGGATTTCGATGAGACGGGGATCGGGTGTCAATTTGATATTTCGAAAACCACATCGATCCAAATTAAACGATAGGTCGTGACATCTTAAGTGAAGATCGAGATGGTGTTTTAGAGTGCAAGGGTTATTGTCGTTAACTCTGAGGGTGATTCCAAAACGAGTATAACGAGATAATGCCTTCGGTCTCGTTCGAACCCGAAAAGAACTTGTATGGATTGAATGCTTTCAGCACATCGTCAGGCGGACGATGAGCATTCTAAGAGATATGTTCTCTAAAGGTAATCGCAACCTCAAGCCTCATCAACCGGGAATGGCTAAAACAGGGGAGATGCAGCAAGGTTAGGTGGGTAGCACCCAAGCAGGACGAGATATACCCCTGTCTAGATGTCCCTTTATTTCGGCTGTGTGGGCAGTTGTTGGCCACAACTGCGGGGTTATCTTGTTCGAAATTGTTCAGTAAGGAATGGTTCCGGCCTTGTGTTGTAGGGGGTCGGGAGTGATCCTCGGTACGATGATTTAGGCCCCGTACTGTGACGGACGGTACCCCAGTAGCCCCGTCATTGATGGAAACCCATTTTCCCTATGAGACCCTACGGTTTTGATTTGTATTACCCACTTTTGTGGCTAGTAGCCGGAATTTAATAGATATAATAATTTCGGCTATTTTCTATTTACTTGAAAACCTTAGACACTATTATAATATCACTGGATTTCCTATAAAATGTTTTGGTTAGCGTAAGGTAAAAACTTACTCGTGTTTATGTATGGGAAGTCTTACGTGATACTATTATTTTTAAATGATTTTCAAGTTAAACAACTTTAACCCGTTTACTCACACCAGACCCATGTCTGACCCAGAGTTTATATTTTGTTTTTCATAAACTCTTGGGTACTCAAATTTTTATGAGTAGCCAAGTGATAGGTTTTGGATTGTTGAGTTCTGGAGGATCTTGGAGCAGAAGTCCAGACGTTTGTATCTATCTATCTAGTTCCGCTGTGTTGTTAATGTATGTTATATTTTGGGATGTATGTTATGGCAGATAGATATATGACTGTCTTGTTGTATGATGTTGTGTAACTCTAATGTATGTAAAACTATGTAATAGTTATGTGATGTATTGTATTTTGTTCCGTTCCGTTGTGAGATTCTGATGTTGTTATTCTTTCTTTCTATCTTTTCTATTTCTATCCCTTTCTTTTCTTATTGATGATACGTCTTTCTATGGTTTGAAAGGCGGGTCTACACAATTGGTATCAGAGCACTGGTTGAGATAATACCTAGGCTCTGGAGTAATATTTATCTTGAGAGTGCGTATTTGTATTTTCATATAATTATATACCTATCTAAATTTGTCGAGTTACCTGTCCAGGTAGCCAACATGAGTTCTAGAAGGAGAGGCAGAGGTAGGGGCAATATCTCGACTGATAATGGACGAAGTCAAACTGCTAGTGAGGCTGTAAATCCAGTACCGCCTCAGGTTAGTTTTGCCGCATTATGCAAAGACTTCATCAACCTTGGAGGTAAACCATTTAAGGGGTCGGAATCGATAATTGAAATTCAAGCTTGGCTATGCTCTTGTGAGCGCATCTTTAAGAGCATGAAGTTGTATGAGGAGCGGAAGAGGGAAATGGCATTGTGGCAATTGTAGGGAGGTGCAGCAGCCTGGTGGGATGCAATGGTGGCAAATATCTCTGAGGATGACATTTCTTAGGAAAGATCTAAAGAGTTATATGAGGAGAAATTTATGCCAACAGTAGGGAAAACTCGTCTGTACCAGGATTTTTTTGAATTTGAAGCAGGGAATCATGTCTATTTCTGAGTATGAGACCAAATTCAATGAACTTTCTTGCTATGGACCAGGGCTCATTGATACTCCCCTCAAAAAGAACGAAATGTTTGTGCAAGGCTTGAGGCCAGAATTTCATGAAAAGATGACGATGCATTTGAAAGGATCTTTTGTTGATTTTATTGATATGGCACTGAGATATGAGAATTTGATGAATAAAAAATCAGTAGTACCAGTAGCAGCATCGGGAGGGAATTTTGCTAATCCGAATAAGAAGAAGTTCAATCCCAATTAGAGGAAGCCGAACAAGAAGAAGCCTGGAAGTAACAACGAACCTCGCAAATGCTATATATGTCAACAAGAAGGTCACTTGGCGAATAAGTGTCCCAGGAAAGGATTTCAGCAACAACAACATCAACCGCATCATAGTGGACCGGGTTCAGCTTTGGTTCTGAGATCTCTATGCTTTAATTGCCACCAACAAGGTCATATGATCAAGGATTGCCCGTTACTTCATAGAGCTCGGCAGAATAAAGTATGTTCTTTGGAAGGTGCACCATCTACTTCATCTAAAGGCAAGGGAGTATTGGAAGGTACATTACTTTTAGATGGCAAGTATATTAAAGTTTTGTTTGATTCGGGTGCTTCTTTGAGTTTTGTTTCCCTGGAATCTGTAGAGAAGTTCTTTCTTACCTCTAGTAATGTAGACTGTCCCATCTTCGTATCTAATCCTATAGGAGGGGTAATCAAATTAGATATGATCTGTAAGGACTTGAAGATTTCTTATCTATCCCATAGTTTTTCTTGTGACCCTTATGTGTTGAATTTTAAGGGATTTGACCTTATATTAGGGATGGATTGGCTTGATAAGTATAAAGCAGTCCTAAATTATGATGAGAGAACAATTTCGCTAGAAACTGATTTGGGTAGAATTGCCAGAGTAACGTGTGATAATTCTGGAATTCACTTTAGTAGTCTTTTGCATGAAGTTGAGACTTCTCAGGAGAAGGTTGAAGATATCAATGTGGTCCAAGATCTTCCTGATGTATTTGAAGAGGTGAAGTGTTTGCCTCCACATCGACAGATAGAGTTTTGCATTGACTTGATTCCAAGAGCAGTGCCGGTGATTCAACCTAGTAGGAGGATGGCTCCTAGGGAGAGGGGGGAGTTAATTAAGCAGACTCAGAATCTTTTGGAGAAGGGGTTGATTAAGCCCAGTTTTTCTTATTGGGGTTCTGCTGCGGTGTTTGTCACCAAATCAGATGGATTACTAAGGTTCTGTGTGGATTATAGAGAATTGAACAAAGTGACCATTCGAAATAAATATCCTTTTCCTCGTATTGATGATCTCTTTGACCAGTTGCATGGAGCTTCTGTTATTTCTCAACTGGATTTAGCTTCAGGTTTCCATCAGTTGAGGGTGGCTGAGGACAGTATTCCCTTGACTGCATTTAGGGGACCAAATTGTTTCTATGGGTGGTTGGTTATGCCTTTCGAATTAACCAACGCTCCTGCCTACTTTGTTGAGCTGATGAACCGAGTCTTTCGTGATGTATTGAATAAGTTCGTTTTGGTATTCATCGATGATATCTTGGTCTACTCTAAGTCTGAAGAAGAGCACAAGCAGCATTTGAGAATAGTGTTGGAGACTCTGAGGAGGCATGTTTTGAAGGCAAAGTTTTCCAAGTGCCATTTCTGGAAATCGAAAGTCAAATTTTTAGGGCACATTGTTTCTGGTGAAGGTATCTCTGTAGATCAGCGAAGGTTGAGACTATTCTGGAGTGGAAGCAGCCGGAGACGCCGATTGAAGTTCGCAGTTTTCTGGGATTGGTTGGCTACTACAGAAAGTTTATCAAGGACTATTCCGAAATTTTTCACATCTGACCAAGCTGACAAGGAAAGGATCTAAATCCAAATGGACACCCTAGTATGAGGAAGCTTTTCAGGAATTGAAGACGAGGCTAACCAGTGCACCAGTGCTAGCTATTTCGGATGGAAAGAGTAAATTTGAGGTTTATACAGATGCTTGTATAGTTGGTCTGGGAGCAGTTCTGATGCAGAATGGAAGGGTTATTGCGTATGCGAGTCGGCAGTTGAAGCCACATGAAAAGAACTACGCTACGCATGATCTAGAATTGTTAGCCATTATTTTTTCTTTAAAGATCTGGAGACATTATCCTTTGGGAGAGAAGTTCGAGTTATTCACGAATCATAAACCGTTGAAATATCTTTTCTCTCAAAAGGATCTTAATCTGAGGCAGCAACGGTGGGTCGAGTTTCTGGCATCCTATGATTTGGGTATTCTGTATACCCCAGGAAAGGCGAATGTTTTAGCTGATGCTCTTAGTAGGAATGTAATCCTGTCTCTTCTGGAAGTTGTTCCATCTCTTATCGAAAGGATTTCAAGCAAGCAAGAATCAGATAATAGATTAAGAGTAATCATCAGGAAAGTTAAGAAGGGCCAGTGTTCCAGTTTCGAGATTGATGACTAAGGGACACTGAGGATCAACGGGAGGATCTGTGTTTCGAATTTCAAGGAATTGAAGCAGGAGGTCTTATCTGAGAGTCATTGCTCCAAATTAAATATTCACCCGGGAATCTCGAAGATGTATAAAGATATGAGAAGAGTTTTTTGGTGGCCGGGCACGAAGAAAGAGATTGCTAGGTTCGTGAATAGTTGTGCCATCTGCCAACAAGTTAAAGGAGATCAGCAGAAGTCAGCCGGATTATTACAGCCTTTGAAGTTCCAGATTGGAAGTGGGAAATGATTTCGATGGATTTCATCGATGGTTTGCCAAGAACCAAGAAAGGAAATGAAGGAATATGGGTTATTGTGGATCGTTTAACTAAGAGCGCCCATTTTATACCGGTTAAGGCAACTCGGACTGCAGCTTCTCTGGCAGAGATTTTCTTGAGGGAGATAGTCAGATTGCATGGTGTTCCTGTCAGTATAGTAAGTGACCGTGATCCTATTTTCACCAGCAAATTCTGGGAGGCTCTGCAATCAGCAATGGGAACGAATTTAAGATTGAGTACAGCCTATCATCCTCAGACAGACGGACGGAGAGGCTTAATCATATTCTAGAGGATATGCTGCGAGCTTGTATTTTGGATTTTGGTGGATCATGGGAAGACCATCTTCATCTAGTGGAATTCTCTTATAATAACAGTTACCAAGCGAGTATTAAGATGGCTCCTTACGAAGCTTTATATGGAAGGCCGTGTAGATCCCCATCTTGTTGGATAGAATCGAAAGATCGTCTTGTGCTCGGATCCGATCTAATTCGAGAAGCTTCTGCGAAAGTTGAGCTTATCAAGAAAAGAATGAAAGCTGCTCAGGATCATCAGAAGAAGTATGCATATAAAAGGCGAAGACCATTGGAATTTGAGATCGGAGATTTAGTTTTTATCAAATTTTCCCCGATCAAAGATGCTATTAGATTCGGGAAGACGGGAAAACTTGCTCCAAGATATATAGGACCATTCTGAGTGCTGGAAAGAATTAGAGCTGTAGCTTACAGAACTGAATTACCAGAGCGGATGTTTGGAATTCATAATGTATTTCATGTATCCCATCTAAGGAAGTTTGTTCATGATCCATCATTAGTTGCGGAACCAGTAGTCCAGGAAGATTTGGAAGTAGAACCAAACTTGGCTGTGGTCAGAAACCCTGTTGGGATTGTAGATCAAGATGAGAGGCAACTTAGGAGCAAAGTAGTGAAGCTCGTCAAAGTGCAATGGAGCGAGGATCCCAGAGATTGTACCTAGGAAACTCTGAATAGTTTTAGGAAAGGCTATCCGGATTTGTGTTCGGATAACTATTGATGTTCGTTAGGATAGACTGTTTGATTGTTTATTTTTGTATGGATGATATGTATGTTTGGATTGTTGATATAAAATCTTTTGAACTATGTTTTGTTTTAAATTTCGGGGACGAAATTCTTTTAAGGGGGGAGGAATGTAACAACCCAGAATTTTGGCAATATTATTATAATAGGTATTTAATCTAATTAAATAAAATACAAGCTTTTCATTTATAAATAGATAAGATCTTTAGATATTTACCAGTTATATATATATATATATATGTTTTGTGAGGAAATTTTGATTTGAAAATTTAAAATAGAATCTTTCAAAAATATTTATAATAAAATGTGTCTTATTCAATTAAATTAAAGGTTCTATATTATTAACATATGATATAATACATATATGAATGTAATCTAAATAATAATGTTTAAAATAAAATAATCCTATCAATATTAAACATAAATATAAAATATAAGTACAAATATATGTTATAAATCAAATATTTGAAAGTTAAACTCTAAATAGAAATAAAACTAAGAATAACAACAACTTACATGGTTAAATAGAAACATAAGGTAAATATACACTATAACAAATTTTATATAAAGTGCAAAGGCAAAAACAAAATCTTTGACCAAAGGTAATAACTAGCATGTTGCTGTGTAATACATATATATGCAATGCAAGAAGAAGACAAATTATTCACATTTGCAAAATATCTTTGCACAAAAAATAATAATAATAATTAGATGTAAACATATAGGGAACATATGCATTAAATGCTAGCACAGCATTTGTCATTTCAAATTGCAAAAGAAATCATCGCAGTACAAAAATAAGGCCAGTCAAAATATACAAATATCACTTCAAATTTACAGTAATTAAACACACAAAAAATCTAATCTGATCAAGCACAAACTTGTACCATAAGCTCCTACCACTGTTCAAAACTACTTCTATATATACATCATCTTATTTTTGTTCATTCACAAATTAGTAAACCTGAGAAAAGAAAAAATAAACATCTTTATTTTACAAACTTAAATATCATTCAAAAATCAGAAGCAGGGAAGATCTACAAGAATTCAAACTCCAGCTCTTCAACAAGAATTGCTTTCTATTTCAACAATAATTCAGGTAAGTAAACATACTACTTTTAAAATTTTAAATCTGGGTATTTGATTCATGAAAACTCTATGCTTTGTTGTATAGTTTAAGCAAGTAGTCTGTATATTTTCTGTGCACTGTAAATGTTTATATGGTCTGTTCTTCTATATTGTTGGTTACAAAGCAAAGAACAGTAGGAAAATTTAATACTTCTTCTTACAATACATTTTAACTTCGGATTTTAAACAAATTATGTTTGTTTAAACTTAAAATCATAGCCTGGAAAATTGTTTAAAGCTTGACAGTGTAACATAAGTACTGTATATTCAATTTTACAGTAAAAAGGAAATCAGTGTGTTAAATTCAAATATTTTAATTCGTTGATTTGATTATATATCTTGAATAAACATACAAAAGTAAGACTTTTGAAACAAAAATGATGATTTTCAGATAAGTATACAAGGTGCAGTTCATAAATGAACTAAAAATGCTTTTTTATCAAATTCTGATGATTCAACAAAGTTTAGATGTTGAAATTTGTTGTGAAGCTAGCTTGATGATTCATGAATACAGGAAAAATGTTAAAAAAATTTATCTAATGCAAGGATTTTTGGGACGAAACAAATTTAGGGTTTTTGGGTTCGAGTTTGCAGTGGTCTGTAAACGAGGTGATCCCGTCACCTCAGTTCGACCGAGTTGCACGAGTTTCTAGGGGATGGTAGAAGAGGGTATGGCCGAGGTATGGGCGAAGTTGCGTCGCCACTGGTGATCGACGTTGGTAGGTCGAGGCATTTTCTTTTGGGGTGTTCGAGTTGCTGGTTCAAGCGACTGGGTATATTTTGATTTCAAGTTTTTTGCGTCAAGTCGAGTTTTGTTTTCGCAAGTGGTGTCGTTTTGTGACTTGCCGGAGGCGACGTGGTTCGTCAAAGTGACGGCGAAGTGTCGTGCATGTGCACGGCAACGATGGGTGTCAGCGATTTCGAGTAATGATTGTGGCGAGTTGTTACTCGAGGAAGTTGAGGAGTTGCACGAGTAATAACCTGGGTCATGAGTATTGCCTGTTATCAAATTTTATAAATGGAACTTAAAAAAATAAACAAAAAGAAGAAGAAGAAAAGTAGGAGGAGAAGGAACTCGGGAAAATAGGAGGGGGACTCGAGATTTAACTCGAGTAAGCGCATAGTTTACCTCGGGCTTCAGTTTCTAGGGGATTAGCTTAATAAATCTTTAAGTTATTTTGTTAAACAAAGTTTGGTATTAATAAAGTTAATGATGTTGGTAAGTTTTAAGTTAAAATTTGATTTTTAAAATTATTAAGAGAGATTTGCAAATGTAAGGTAAAATAACTAATTTATATTGTAAAGTTAATTAAGAATGTAAGTTAATTTATAATTATAATTAACTAAGTAATTTAAGATCAAATAAATTTGTAATTAAAGATTGATATTAATAATTTTGTGTTTAATCAATTTGAAATTAAGAATTTTAATCAACTACTTAATGTTAATTAATAAATAATAGTAGTTAACTAATTAAGTAATTAATTTAGGATTAATGATTAATTAATTGGAATTGATGATTAATTAAGTAATTAGAGATTGATAAATGAGTAATTAAGTTTTATTAATTAATAATTAAGGTTATTAATTAATAACTAAGACATAATTAATTAAGTAAAAGGTAGATTAATTAATAAAGTGGTAATTAAGAAGTAATTAATAAATTTGATATGCCGATTAATTAGTTATTAATCAAGCAGGATAAAATGGTTTATTCTTAAGTAATTAATTAAGTTTAAGTTAATTAAACTAAATTTGATATGAATTGATGATTCTGTTTTATTGATTGTGATATCTATATGGTGATATACTGTGATACTCAGTGATATGCATTGATATATCTGTGATGACTGTGTATGGTTTATCTGTGATAAATGTATGCGAATTCAAAGTATTGAATTAGATTATTTAAACTATTTAATTAACTTGGCCTTTAAAATGGCGTTTGTATTTTGATGAGACCGGGATCGGGTGTCAATTTGATATTTCAAAAACCACATCGATCCAAATTAAACGATAGGTCGTGACATCTCAAGTGAAGATCGAGATGGTGTTTCAGAGTGCAAGGGTTATTGTCGTTAACTCCGAGGGTGATTCCAAAATGAATGTAATGAGATAATGCCTTCGATTTCGTTCGAACCCGGAACGAACTTATATGGATTGAATGCTTTTAGCACATTGTCAGGAAGACGATGAGCATTCTAAGAGATATGTTCTCTAAAGGTAATCGCAGCCTCAAGCCTCATCAACCGGGAATGGCTAAAACAGTGGAGATGCAGCAAGGTTAGGTGGGTAGCACCCAAGCAGGACGAGATATACCCCTGTCTAGAACTCCCTTTATTTCGGCTGTGTGGGCAGTTGTTGGCCACAACTACGGGGTTATCTTGTTCGAAACTGTTCAGTAAAGAATGGTTCCGGCCTTGTGTTGTAGGGGGTCGGGAGTGATCCTCAATACGGTGATCTAGGCCCCGTACTGCGGCGGGCGGTACCCCAATAGCCCTGCCATTGATGGAAACACATTTTCACTACGAGACCCTACGGTTTTGGTTTGTATTAACCACTTTTGTGGCTAGTAGCTGGAATTTAATAGATGTAACAATTTTGGCTATTTTCTATTTACTTGAAAACCCTAGACACTATTATAATATCATTGGATTTCCTATAAAATGTTTTGGTTAGCGTAAGGCAAAAATTTACCCGTGTTTATGTGTGGAAAGTCTTACGTGATACCTTTATTTTCAAATGGTTTTCAGTTAAACAACTTTAACCCGTTTACTCACACCAGACCCATGTCTGACCCGGAGTTTATATTTTTCATAAACTCTTCGGTACTCAAATTTTTATGAGTAGCTGAGTGATAGTTTTTGGATTGTTGAGTTCTGGAGGAGCTTGGAGCAGAAGCCCAGACGTATGTATCTATTTGTCTAGTTCTGTTGTGTAGTTAATGTATGTTGTATTTTGGGATCCATGTTATGACAGATAGATATATGACTGTCTTGTTGTATGATGTTGTGTAACTCTGATGTATGTAAAACTATGTAATAGTTTTACATGTATTACATTTTGTTCTGTTCCGTTGTGAGATTTTGGTGTTGTTATTCTTTCTTTCTATCTTTTCTATTTCTATACTTTTCTTTTCTTATCGATGATACGTCTTTCTGTGGTTTGAAAGGCGGGTCATCACAATGTCGATCATGATTTTTTGTTGCGACTAGTGTATTTGCTTCATTGCTTTTCAATATCAATTTTGGCTTTCGTTCTGTGATGGTGAGTTTGTATTTGGATTATAATAACCAATACGACATTGTAAATTACAGACTTGGTGCCTGCAATACTAACATAGTGTGCTGATGTATAGTTAGCACAGTAAATTAGTTTATGATTTGCGATCAACTTATTCAAGACAATAATTTGATGATTTCGTTGTTTTAGGATCGTTTGGATATTCTTCAAAAAAGGACTCATCTCTCACATACGAATTAGGTTATTAAAATATACTTTATTATATGACATACCATTGATTCTTAATAATGTACTTATATTAAAACCGGTAATAATTTAGTTGTTTAATAATTGACATTGGACTTGTAAATGGTATCTTTTATATTCTATTATTTAAACCTAAAAACAGGAACTAAAATCGGTTATGTGCCCTCACTCTATTCTACCATTTTAAAATACTTAAATTTCATTGCCCTCATCGTCTAATCCAACAACTATCCCCCTGATGATCTTTTCCGCTTTAATTCTCCACCTCTTCGTCGAATTCATTCCCTCCCATTTTGGACCAACTTTTCCTAAATTCATTAGCACTCATTTTAATTTCACCAACTACTTGACTCCCATTTCATATGAAAACCCAATTCGTCTAGAAGCAATGTAATCTAACAATGGGCCCTCAATACATATTGATTTTCAAATTGATTACCAAATTCTTATTTTGAGGTAATAATTTTTTTCCAGCAATTACTTCTACTCGATTTTATTAGATATTTCATGGTTATTACTTCCATGAACTTTTATGTACTACTACTTATTACTATTTCCACCACAGTGCTTCTGCTGCATATAAATTTTAGGATTAGTTTTCAATTATTCTTATGTTTCATCCTATTTGTACTTTGAATGATATGTAAATTTCAAGTTAAATTCAAACTCTTATGGTATGCAATTATTACTCTCTTTAAAACATGGTATAAGTAGTTCAAAGATATCGCATCTACTAATCTATATCTTCAGGCTTTCCCAGTATAATGCATTTTTTTTGAAATTTGGTACTTAGATGTTAGTACATATTTGTACTACAAATCTTAGGTAGTATACAACATAATACATGTCAGTACACGTTCGAATCATTCTATGCAAGTTTCGAACCTGTATCTCTCGCATCAAATTCGAAGCGTCTAACCACCGGGCAATGGTATTATATTGCATTTTTGTTGTAAAGAGTTTCTAGTCTTCATCTGTATAGGCATGTAAGTTTTATGCTCTATTCTAAGTACTATGCTTATAGAGTTTAGGAATTCAGTAGTTTTTATTAGTGATGCTATTTACAACATAAATTTAAGTATTGTGTTCTTTATTTTCCTTCAAGTATGATATATGTTTGTTACATGAATTTCAGTACATATTTCATTGTGTTTCCTAATTGACGAACATATCCCATCAAGTGCATTCTTTTCCAGCTTATTTGACATAAATTTTAGTTTATGTTAGAAGCTACATTTTCTTTATAGTAAACATTTTTTACTGTTCACGAGTATTAGCTGTTTTGGTATAACTACTAGTTCAAGAAGCTTCCTATATAGTTGTTTACAGTTTAATTTCTTCTTGACTATGTGACATATAATTGTTTGCTTTACTCACTCTCTATTTTGTTCCACCATCCAAAACACAGAATACTATGCTAAAGAAAAATCGGTGACCTGTATTACACATGCGCATCTGTAAGCAGGAAATAACTTTCCCTTCCATATTTGTATACATGCCACATATATGTATGTATGTTTGTGATGTGTGAGCATGTGGAAGTATGTGTGCATGTGGACGTGCGTGCATGCACACACCTATATATATATATGGTTTATTTACATGTCAACCAATTTATTATTTGAACTTCATTTCAGTTAAATTTTCAAACATGCATGCATTGTTTAAAAAGGTCAAACTTTTTATAGAAGTAATTACCAATTTATTCATAATATGTACAATTTATTAACATAATATTTCTACCCCTTGGTCAGGTCTAGAGGTTGTTAAATGATCCATTCTGAATGCTAAGTAATTTTTGTTAAATAGGTATTCTATCGATCCACACAAACACATATGCATGTGTATAATATATTTATATGTGTTTTCTAATGTAATAAATTTATTTTACTTAGGTCGATGTTAATATGTTTTTACTAAATTGGTTACCTTTTTTCCATTTACCGTATCTTTGTTCAAATTTCATTTTATTTCTTATATTGTACCTTTTGGCATATCATTTGGGAGTTGTATTTCTAATGAATGAATAATTTAAAGAAGGCTTCTATTGTAAATTTCCACTATATATATATATAGGAATTCAAATATACATTTAATAGATTATATAAATTTCTTTTCATGTTAAATTTTCAAACGTACATATGTCATTTTAAAAAACAACTTTACAAATTGTTTCCTCTTGGTAGTAGATAGTATAATCTATTAACATTCGTATTTTTCCCACGGGTGAGGACAAGCTGATACTAAACAACCCCTTCTATGAGGAAAATATGTTTATTTAAGTAGTTTATAACAATATATATTTATATTAATATCTTTGTACAAATGTATTTATATGCATGATGCATCCATATATGTAATGAATAGATTTAAAAAATATAATTTGGGATATTAGAATTGTCATTGAGTTATCAATTAGAAATTACTACATATAAAAAAAGAAAAAGAAAATTTAGAAGAAAGCATAAATTTTACTTCGTGAAGCAAAGCATCTCCTTGCATTTCGGATTTTTAATCATAATGTCTTAGTAGTTTCAAACTTGTACTAGTTATCACCTTCGTCATCATAAATTTTTTCGGTGGTATTTCCTTCATAAGAACCTTGTATTTAAATTGTGATAAAATGAGAAATTAAATGAATATAATGTATTTCTTCATCAATTTGGCCATGTGACATTAGCATCAAATCACAGTTTCGTATGGTATGAAGATTAAGGAGAATCGGAGAATACAAGTTTTCCAAATGATTAACAAATCGTACCACTTTTCCACGTGTGATATGTTTAAAACATGCTCTCTTACTCATGATTTCACAATTTAGCTACATGCTTGCATTAGTATGGAAGTGGCATTTTATAACCTGATTTATGCTTATAGTTTTGCTGCTTCGCAGGTTATTCATTGTATTGTAGGCCTTTTACTTCTTATGTCCATAACTTAGGTAAACACATGTTATTTAACATGCTGACAACCCATCCAAATATCCGTGACTTTCACTACCAGTTTTTAAGTTTCATTGTTTGGACGTATTGGAGCTTGTCTATTTATGCTTACAACTTGGTTTCTTGATTTGTACTTGAATCAATTATAAATGTACTCGGTCTCTAACTATTACCGTGCAAATTTTGTACTAAATTATCAAAGTTTTTGTTTTGCTTTCAAATTAAGTACACTGTTGTTATACGGTTCAAATATGTGCCTATGAGTATTTTAGATTGAATATATTATGAAGAGCTTTGTATTAGAAGAGATGGGAAGTCGATTGGAGGAAGATATCAAAAGATATGGGGAAGAGATCTCGTCTAGTGCAAGCAATAGGCACTTAAACGTCTGAATTTCCAAACTAAAAGTCTAAATGCATGTATATTTTCAAACTAGAAGAGCTTCAGCAAATCAAATGTCTCATTTGGGGGAAACAGACGTCTGAGTTGCCAACCCAAGAGTTTCATGTAGTTTTACAGAGACTTCTAACCTCCTAAGTCAGACGTTTGAGTCATTGAAGCAGTGTTTTCTCTGCTATTTTCTGATTCGGAATTCTAAGGGTGTTTTTGTTAATTCAGTGCATGGTTCTTCTTTATTGATGGTGCAGATTCTTTTGATGAAATCAGACGGTCTAGATTAGTTAGAGCATCTATATATTAGCCTTTTAATCATCATTCTAAGTAAGGATTATAAGAGAATTAGGTAGTATACAACATACTGCATGTTAATATATGTTCGAATCATGCTATGTAAGTTTTGAATCTGTGACCTCGCATTAAAGTCGAAACGCTTAACCACTGGGACAATGATATCATAATGCATTTTTTGCTGTATTTTCTAGCCTTTAACTACTTTGGCATGTAAATTTTATATTTTATTCCAATTATTATGCTTATACAGTTTAGGAATTCAGTAGTTTCATTGATATTTACAGCATAAATTTAGTTACTATGTTTTTTATTTTTCCTTCAAGTTAGATATATGTTTGATGAATTTCAGTGCACGTTTCATTGTGTTCCCTAATTGACTAACATATCCTCATCAGGTGCTTATTTTTTAGCTTACTTGACATACATTTTAGTTTATGTTTGAAGCTGCATTTTTTGAAGTAAACATTTTTTATTGTTCATAGGTATTAACTACTTTGGTATAACCTGCTAGGTCTACAAGCTTCCTACATAATTAATTATAGTTTAATTTTTTGTTGGCTGTGCAACATATATTTGTTTGCTTTACCCACTTTTCAATTTGTTCCATGTAACAACCCGAAATTTTTTCGTTTGTTTGAATATTTGATTAATTTTAAATATTAAAATAATTGGTTTTTAAAGTTTAAAAACTTGAATTCAAATATGGTGATTATTTAAATATTTATATTATGAATTTAATATTTGAATAGTGATTTAAATATCTGGATTTTGAATTAAATATTAATTAAATGGATTTGATGGTATTATTTAACTCCTTTTAATAAATAAATAAATGGTGAATTCATTTTGTAAATTTATTTCCAATGATAAATAATAAAAAAATCAGTTATTAATATAATGACTTATTTTTATCGACGTATTTATAATTTAATTTATTTGATCTTTCCATAATTTTTAATTAGGAAAATATGTAAATTATTGTTTGATGATTTTTTGACAAACGATGGTATTTTTATGATTTTACAAATTCAGTTAAGTAGTGTGTATTATTATTGTTTTGGAATCGTACTGCATTTTGTGTGCGATTGAATTTTTTTCGTTCGCGATTCGCACACGAACGAAAATCTTTGCAACGAGATATCGGAAATTGTGAATTAAGTAATAACTAAAAAACGTAGCTAAATTATTTCATAGATTTTCTCTCATCTTTTACTGTTCCATCAAAGAAATCTGTAAATAAAGAAGTAAGCTTTTTAATTTTCAAAAATCAAAATCTCACAATATACTTAGTTAAAAATCCTAAATCAAAAATCTTTGGAATCATTGGGGTGAGATCTACATTTTGGTATGAGACTTGAGGAGTGCGGTGAGGGTTGAGGCAGCGCGACAGCATTAAGCAGTAGAGGGAAAAAACTGGGGCTTATGATTTTGTGGGATTTAGGAAACGAAAATCTTTGGCGTTGTTTCATCGGTCTTCTCATGTTATAAAGCATGTTTGGACAAAATTTTGATGGAGCTCGGTGCTAGGTTAGGAAACACATTCTTCCTAAGTTAATGAGGGCTAGGTGCAGGTTGGGTTTTCAAGGGAAGGGTTGCATGCATCCAGCATGCAAGTTCAATTGTTGGGGTGGAATGGGTTGCCTTCGCGAAGAGGAGCTCAATAGTGGTGGTCTCATGGCGTTTCATTGAGTGTTCAAATTGGAATGCCTAAGCATCCGTTGGAATTTCGATGGGTTTAACTCACCTTTTTGGATAATCAGTATGATATATAGTAGATAAAATTTACCGTTTGTGTTTGGATGAATTATTTGTCGGTTTGGTTACATATCCACTTTTGAAAAGCAGTTGTCATTTAAATTGAAATACAGGGAAATTTATAGAGAAATCCGAATTTCTCATCGTTGTAATTTCAGTTGTATATTTGTTGATTTTATTTCAGGTATGTATATACTATATAGATTGTTAAATGCTGAAATTTGATAGTTTGACCATATTGAACGTGACACTGACATGTGTAAAAAGTTGAAACTTTTTAGTGACAAAGGTAGTAATAGCATTGGTTAAGTGCTAAGTAGCTATTGGCTACAGTATAATATTTTGAAATACTATAAATTGTTGTTTTTTCTTGGAAATGGTTGTGATTTGGAGAATGATTTTCTATATGATTTTTGGAATGTTCCGGGATATTTTTGTAGGGTCGATTTCACCCTAGAAGGGTGGTGAATAAGGTGTGTGAGAAATGCGGAATACGGATCTTAAGGCTAGGATTAACATTAGAGGAGGGGTGAATAATGCTTAATGGAATTACTGAATCTTTTTGAGTTTTTGCTAATTTGAACACAAATGTATGCAATATTCTGACACAGTTATGATCACAGAATCAAACACAGATGCAGAAATAAAGTAAAAGCAATAAAGGAAAGAAAACACCGGATTTTAGACTGGTTCAGAGTTACCCTACATCCAGTCCCACACACAAGTACGGATTTCCTTTCAAAAGCAATTATACAATTACATCCTCAATTTTAAGGCCACGAGGTATACCACTCCAGATTCACAATCATCTGGGTAGAAATACTTGATTTCATGGGCAACAATTTCACCCAATTGATTTCCAAGGTTGCGATCACACCTTTTCTCGCTTAAATGATTACAAAGAAGCCTATAACTTTGAATAGCACTGAGATCTTATAGAGATAGTGATAGAGAATCAAACCAGAAATGATCTAGTTAGATTCAATGTTGATTTCGGCAGAGTAATGGTAAAAATGTGTATAAATAAATGTGGAAGAAGAAGAGGAGTGAAATAAGAGAAAATATGAATGAAAATTCGTTTAAAACTGCCCTTATTTATAGTAGAACGACAGCCATGTCCATTTGTGAAAGGATGTGACGAATAGACACTTCCTTTGAAGTTC
Organism: Allium cepa; assembly: GCA_030765085.1. Lineage (NCBI taxonomy): Eukaryota > Viridiplantae > Streptophyta > Magnoliopsida > Asparagales > Amaryllidaceae > Allium > Allium cepa. The sequence continues at coordinate 234,984,905 of CM060939.1, read as the reverse complement.
AAATTTTTGAAATAAACGCTACCATGTCGACCTTGAGGATGTCGACATGCCTAGGGAAATTTTGGTAATTTGTTTTTCTATGAAAATAACTTTCATCTTGTATTAAAACTATTTTAAACTTTATAAATATACTTAATTATAGTTAAAATACATAAGTAAATATACAGAATAATATTTTGGTATATATATAAAATTTTACCATATTTTATATTTAAATCTAAGTATAAATATTAAAAGTTAATTATTATTAAAAGATAGTTTAAAACTAAGGATATTTTGATTTTGAAAATAAAGATTATTTTGAGGCTAAAAATTTAAAATCAGGATAGATTTTTTTTGATTCTTTTAAAAGGAAGGTTTTGAAATCATTTTGAAAACAAGATATAATTTCGTAAAATCATTTGAATAAAAGGTTGGCAGATACAATACAATGTTCCACTAGATTTTTCGTAGGTTCCATCCTACTTAGGGTTCCATCCCTTTAACAGGCTCGAGGTGGATTCCATTCCACGACTAAATTGGATTTTAAGATGCCAGTGCTTTTCTAGGAGTTTTAACAAAATTCCTAATTAAATTACTTATTATTGAAATCTTGAATTCTTGATAATCTTGATACTGATGAGTCTTCAATCTTGATATCTTGAATCTCTATACTGTACAGTCTTCATTCTTGGTACCTGCATGGTTAGATCCTGCATATACATACATACATATATATATATATATATCTAAACTATAATGTTAGTATTTATATTTTATAATCTTATTCTAAGGTTGTTGTCATCAAAACCATCTTCTCAAGGACTAACAGGGTGATACTATGAATTATAAAAATTTAATGTGGAAATATAAAATATTTTCAACACAGATATAGCAGAATAATGGCAGCACAGATAATAGCAAAATAATAAATGCAGAAATAGAACAAAACAGATTTACCCGACTTTCTGTAAGAGGTCCAATGTCACTCCGGGGGACCGATCCAAACTATTCTTAGCCTAGTATACCAAGTCCAAACTATTAATTTCATCAAAACCTGAAGATAATAAATCGGTATCAATTCGTTCAGCTGCATAATTCAAGGACATGCGGACTACCTGGTAAAGCCAACACAAAACCATGCCTAAGTGTTGCCCCCAAGATTTCTACTGGAAATTAAGTAGTCAGACGCTTACACACGTAAACTCGTGACACCGCTATCGACTAACTTAACTCTACGCACAAACCCTGCCACAACCCAGCCACTGAGTTGCGAATTCTCGAACTACACCACCGTAGTTTGTCCCCTAGTCACACGACTAGACTTTAAAATGTTTAAAAGAGAAATACAAAATTTAAAAACAATTTAAAAATCAAAACCCTAATTTTAAAATATTAAAGCTGAAATAAGGATTTAAAGGAGCCGGCCCAAAGAGAATTAAGTAATAAAAAACAATCCCCTTTATTTTTATTTCTTCGGCCTTATTGAGAAAATGGTTGCGTTCTTTTTTTTGTTCCTCTTCGTTCCTCTTTAAGAAAATCAGGGCTTCTGAGAACGCCGACTTCGTTTTTAATCGATCTACTGTCGACCTTTGTTTGATGCTTCTTCGATCTTGTTCTTTGCTATGCTTCGGCTATTTCAATTATTCGAGTTCGATTAAAATTGTATGAGACTTATACTTTTTTCTTTTCTAGTTTTCTTTTGCTTAGACTCGATGGTTTTTGAGGCCGATGATGATTTGGGGTAAATAAGGTTAAATTCCCTAAATTTACGTTCGAATAAATTTTTGAATTCGTCTGATAATTTTTTAGCTTGTCCATTCGATTATGCTGGAATGCTTGTGATTTCTTTAGACTAGTTCAATTCGTATTTTTCGTTTCTTGATTATCATGGCTCCATTCTGACTTGTTTATCCTTAGCTACCACAGCTTGATTTTATTGACTCCCATTCCATGAATTTCTAGCATCGTGAATATATGAATTTTGCTATCTTTGTGCCTTTGGCACGTTGATACTGTGATAATATTTGATTCGGCACTGACTTATTCGAACTTGTGTTCCAATTTTTTTCTTTTGACTTTGGCATGTCTGTTCATGCCTGTAGCTTACTCGTACCTTATGTTTATAACTGATGCTTCATGATAATTGCTTGAGCTCGAATCACTTGATATTTGACATCACCTGACTTCGGTCATATGGAAATGTGATTATTTTTTTACTTATTTGATTCTGGTTTGGTCCATATGTACATGTTGTCTTGCTGTTCGATGTACTTGTATTTTTCTTGATGTGGTTGCTTCTGTTTCACTGTGTTTGCATTGAGTCATGTTCCTTGTTATTTCACACATGTATGTATGTATGTATGTTGAGACTTCCAATATATTCGACGTTGCCTTTTCATGTGTGGTATGCTTGGAGTCTTCATGTGACTACACTTCTGTTGTAGTTTGCATTTTTGTGAGCTGAGCATTTCGACTTGTATTTAGTTGTATGCATGAAGTTATGTGTGATATTGGTTGTTTGGAACATGTGACTTGTTTGCAATGTTGTTTCATTGAGTCTGTACTGTGCATTCATGTGCTTTGCTCATCTACTTGTGTTTGCATGCTTGGAGTCTTGATTGAGGTGGTAGCTGGACTTAATTCACTTGTTGCCAGTTGCCATTTTAGTCTGGTTTGCATTTGTGTTCATGTTGACATGCTTGTTTTAGTTTTCTCCAGTTTATGTTGTTTGACATTTGAACCTTGCTCATTAATCTGGTTGAGGTTGTTGGTTCATGTGTTTACTTATTTGTCTTGTTTTGTTGACAAGTACATTATCTTGAGTCTGGTTGGACTGTCTATCCTCAGTTGTTGATGGTTTCATGTGTATGTCACTGAATTTTTGGTCGAGGCTTGTATTATGTGTCTGACCCATAGTTTTGTATTGCATCTGAGTTGAATCCAGCTTAAAGCTCGGGTTTGACCTTGTGTTTATGTCGTGACTTTAGTTTTATTGCACTTGAATTGAACCCAGCTTTTGATTGGTTTTGACCTTGTGCTCACATGTCCCTGTAATTTATCAAGTGTATATCGGTGTGCACGGCCTTATGTGCATGTCACAAGTTGTTCGTGTTTGATGGATTTAAAATTAAATGATGATGAACAACCCAAATAACTAAGGCAAATACTATTTTCAAAATACATTTTATTTTACGTTGCAAAAATATTTCTCTTTCAATTTTACTGCGTCAATGTTTACTTTGCAGATAATTCAGATGCTGGATTCAATCTGGAATAGAGTTGAAGAAAAAATTACGAGTGAATGAGTGAAATGCAGTAAGGTGAAAATATATGTGTAGTGAAAAATGTGATGTGATTGAAATTGTAATGTAATTGAAATTTGTATATATAGTGAGAATTCAAATTTGTACTATTCAAAATTGTAATAAATATTTATTGGATAAAATATCTGTTTGAATTTAAATTCTATGTTATTTATTTTATTCAGCAAATATTAATTTAATTACATGAAAAATAAAATAGTACATTAACAAATATATTTAAACAAATATATATTTATTTATTATCATAGAAAAAAAAATCATATAGTCACATATTCAACAATTTTATTTAAAATGGTTTTTGAACTTCTCTAATTCACTTCAACCTTTTATTTAGTCTTTTCTAAAGATATGAAAATGTGACAAGCACCATTGTCCAAGTGGTTAATTGATTCGGCTTGGTGCAGGATGTCACAAGTTCGAAACTTGCTTTCGAACGTTTATTTGACATGGGATATGTTGTCCCATTGATTTGATGTTTATAAAGTACCAGTTCAAAAAAAAAAGATATGGAAATGTTTTAAATTTATTTTGAAAATTATTTATTTTGATAGAAAAGTTATTTAATAATGATTGTTTATTTTAAAATAAAATAAAAGGGAATATCTTTTATTTTAAGGAGATTTATTGTTTAAAAGAAGATAGTAATATTTTGAAATAAATATTTGTGAAATGTTTATATAAAATGTTGTGTAAAAGGATAGATTTATAAATAAAGTAAGAGATAGTTTTATAAATAGTATTTCATAAATAAAAAAAGGGTTCCATAAATGATATTCTATAAAAAGGAAATTAATATCATTTTGATAAATTGGAATAACCAATCCACTAGTGAATTTTTGAAGATATAGGGAAAAGATCGTTTTCTGAGAGTATCTAGTCTTACTTTGGAACAATATTTGTGTTAAGTATATAAGAGTTATAAAAGTGAGTTTTGGATCCATAAAGGATTGTTATAAGGGATTTTATTTAACAGAGTTTATAAATTTTATTGGGGAATTTATGAAAGGAATTTTATAAAAAGAAATGAGTTTTTAAAAAAAGAGTTGTATAAATGGAGTTGGAGTTTTGTAAAAGAAGTTTTGTAGATAATATTTTAAAAGGAGTTTGTAAATATAAAAGAGTTTTGGAAATAGAAAGAAGCTTTACAAAGGCGTTTTAGAAAAGGGATTTATAATAAAGGATTGAGACCCAATTTACATAAATAATCATTTCAACTTACGACGGTATGTAAAATGGTCTTTTCATACTTAATACCAAATTTCAAGGTAAGAAAACTCATCTCTATCTTGAGAATTAAGAATGTGTGTTGAGGCAAGGTTAGTTTTCTAACTTGTCCGATCTTATTATTAATCGAGGGATGGTACTATTTGAAATTGGTAAGTGGTGATAAATATATTTGACCTAATTTCTATACGATCTATTTACTTTCACCAGAAGAGAAGTTTTTGGGTTTATTGCTATCAATGTTTAAATGACATTTTCTTTATCCCAATTAAATGTGATTTGTAAATTAAATCTTTCTTAACATTTGTAAAATATACTTATACCTTGAGATAAGTATATGGTACATTTTCTATGTATTGGACATATGGAATTTTGTGAATATATATAATTGTTAATATAAGTATATGGAAATGTTTTCTAAGTTTGAAAATGAAATGTTTTGGTGAGTATACTTATACGGTTGAGATAAGTATATCGATATTTTTCAAGTATTGCAAAGAGTAGAGAGGATTTGTGAGTATTTCTTTGTAAAAGTAATTTAATACAAGAATTTACAAAGTGGGTTTAATTAATGAAAAGATTAATTAAAGAGGCTTAGTTGTTGCTTATATGCTTAATCTGTGTTGTTTTTTTTCCTTTAGAATTAAATCTTTAGTTGAATTTATGTGTTAATTGATAGTTAAACAATCAACTATAAAATGTTGGCCAGATTCTAAAACTATCGTTTTTGGTTCGGAGAGATCGGGATTGGATATATTATTCGAAAACCACTTCGAACCGGCATAAGTATTTGAATTGGATATATCTTGAAGATGATCAAAGACGAAGTTCTTTGAAATGTAAAGGCTAATTGCTACTATTCCTGATGGTGATTCTAAAATGGATGTAGTAGAATTAGTGCCTTCGACTTGCTCGTTCCTGAACAACTTGTAACGAATGCTTGTATTGCATTGTCGCCTGGAGGATAGTGTTAGCATTCCAAGTGGGATTTCTATGTATGTATGTCATGTGTATGTATGTGCACACTTGTGTATGCAGGTGGGCGTGCATGCATGCACACACCTGATATATAGTTCATTTTAAATGTCAACCAATTTATTTTTGAACTCCATTTCAGTTAAATTTTCAAATTTACATGCATTGTTTAAAAAGCTCAAACTTTCTATAGAACTAATTACTGATTTATTCATAATATGTACAGTTTATTAACACAATATTTCTACCCCTTGTTCAGGTCTAGATGTTGTTAAGTGACCTGTTTTGAATGGCAAGTAATTTTTGTCAAATCTGTTTTCTATCAATACACACAAACTCACATGCATGTGTATAATATATTTATATGTGTCTGCCAATGTAACCAATTTATTATACTCAGGTCGGTGTCAATATGTTTTTACGAAACCGGTTATCTTTTTTCCATCTATCGTATCTTTATTCAAGTTTCATTTTATTTCTTATATTGTAACTTTTGGCATATCATTTGAGAGTTGTATTTCTAATGAATAAAGTATTTAGAGAAGGTTTCTATTAAATTTTCGACGTGTATATACATGGGAATTCGAATGTACATTGAATAGATTTTGTAAATTTCTTTTTGTGTTAAATTTTCAAATGAAAATGTGTTATTTCAAAAAAAATTACATAATTATTTCCTCTTGTTAGTAGTCAGTATAATCTGTTAGTATTTTTCCATGGGCGAGGACAAGCTGATGTTAAACATCCCCTTCTACATAGAGAATATTTTTATTTAAATAGTTTATAGCAATATATATTTATATTACCCATGATTTCATTCTTTAGGTGCATACTTGCATTAGTATGAAAGTGATATGTTGTAGCTAGATTTATGCTTATAACTTTTCTACTTACTAGGTCATTCATTGTGTTGTAGACCTTTTACTTCTTATGTCCATAACTTAGGTAAACACATGTTACTTAACATGTTAATAAAACAACCAAATATCCACATATAACTTGATCGGTTTGATTTTGCACTTGGCATAGGCTCGATTTCCTTGGAGATCAGTTTGATTCTCAACAAGATGAAGTCTTTGTCGGACTATGTTTTACAATTGGCATAGGCTCGATTTTGTTGGAGATCAACGTTGCAGTCTAAAGTAGCTTTGCCAACTACCGAGACCAAGTTGATATCGATTGTGGAAGCGACTAAAGAGGGATTGTACTTACTTCATCTATTGGATCATCTTATTATGGTGCAACGGACAATAGAGATATTTTTAAACAGTCAGAGAGTGGTTCATCTTATAAAGAATTAACCTTATAGTTCTTGTTCAAAGCACATCAATGTCGAAGGCTTCTTCCTTATGCTTGAGGAAGAACAAAGCAAGATCAAGTTGATGAAGGCGAGTACTATGGATAATCCTTCAGATATGATGACTAAGTCACTTCCCAAGGACAAATTTGAGAATTGCTCAAACTTGATCAGTTTGATTTTAGATACTTGAGAGCCATGGGGCAACAACTCTTACGACTATTTTTTTAATTCTTGACGAGGCCGACATATTTGAATCGAGGTGGAGTGTTGTTCTTATACGATTCAAATATGTGCCTATGAGTACTTTAGATTGAAGATGTTGTGAAGAGAAGAGATGGGAGATCAAAAGATATGGAGGAGAGATGATGTCTAGTGCAAGTAACGGGCATTTAGGCGTCTGAATTTCCAAACCAGACGTCTGAATGCCTGTATGTTTTCAAACCAAAATAGTTTCAGGCAATCAAACGTCTGATTTGGGGAGCTAGACGTCTCAGTTGCCAAGCCGAGAGTTTCAAGTAGTTTTATAGAGACGTCTAACCTCCCAAGTCAGACGTTTGAGTCGTTAAAGCAATGTTTTCTCGGCTATTTTTTGATTTGAAATTTTGAGATTTTCGTCAATTCGGTAAATGGTTCTTCTCTGTTGATGGTGCAAATTCTTTTGATGCGATATGATGGTCTAGAGTAATTAGAGCATCTTTATATTAGCCTTCTAATCATCTTCCTAATTAAGGATTATAAGGTAATTAAGTTTCCAACCATTGTAATTAATAGAAAATCTAGGTTATTCGATTCGGAGGTTTCTATTTTGAGTGCTCTAAATTATAATTCTTCAATTGAGTGATTGATTAGAGAGAGTTTACACATTTTATAACTCTATAATCATTGGTTTGGCTTATTATCTCTTGTAACTGCTGATTGGCATAAATGGTTGTTCGGTCTCTCTGTGGACATAGGATACAAATCTGAACCACATTAAATATTCTGTGTCTCTTTTCTTTCTGTTGTTTGATCTTGTATGATAACGTAATTGATTTTGATTTTGTATTGGATACAAAAATATAGATTCTGGTTAACTGCTTCTACATATTAGTGATAAATCTTTTACTACATTTTTAACTTCATACACATTCTTTGTAGTTATCTATTTTTGCAACTTTATACAGTTATTTTAGATTGTTGACATTTGTGAGCCTAACACTATGTCAGTCATGATTTTTTTTGTGACCAATGTACTTGCTTCTTTACTTTCAATAAAAACTTTGACTTCGTCCTGCGATAATTATTTTGTATTTGGATCATAATAACCAATATGACATTGCAATTACCGACTTGGTGCCGGCAGTACTGATATAGTGTGCCGATGTATAGTTAGTACCAGTAACTTAGTTTATGATTTTTGATCAACTTATTTAAGACCATAATTTGATGATTTTAGTGTTGTAAGATCGTTTGGATATTATTCAGAAAAGGACTCATCTCTTAGGTACGAATTAGGCTATTAAAATATATTTTTATTATATGATGATATGAATTTACTTCTTATGCTATATGACACTACTGGATGGAAGTGGTTATGATGGCACAAGGTCAAGGTTTATTAGAATGTGAAGGCTGGATTGTTATCGGTATCATTGCTTTGATACACTGTAAAACTGCATGCTCCTATTTAAATAATACTGTGGATTTGAAACTAAACCTATATATTTTCCTTTAATAATTTTCTATGAATAGAGATGTTGCATTTGTACACAATTCAAATGATCTGTTTAACACGCCAATTTAGATTTGTTTATTACATTTACAATGAATATGTGTGCTACCACTATCTCAACCAACTTTACAATGTCCTGTTGATCATGCATGCATAGCCATGCATGATATGTTTTGCTATGATATTAACTTCTGTCGTTTTCACACTGGCAACCAACTTAGTCTAAATTACATTACTTTATCTAAGATTAACTTATGAACTATACACGCATGTTTAATCATTGTATTTTGTTTACAACTGCATCCATGCTTCTTCATTTATACATACGGCTACCAACCAATATACAAATTCAGCCATTACTTCTCGACGGCTTCTACTTACGGTTTCCACTATTTTCCAATATGAGAAGCATGGGCCTCAATTTAGCAAGTATAAAAGAATGTTGGGAATGTTCCAAACGTTATGCAAAGACATCTTATTAAAATGTTTATTATGAAACATCTAAGATGGATTCCTTATGCATTGATAATAGGAATTATCATACATGTTGTATTGTCTACAATATCAAAATTTGCTTATGTATTTGATGTATGAAACAAATACAAATCCAAATTAAAATCACTAAATTGTAGTTTAGAGTGTTCTCAAATATTTACAAAATACTAGAGAACTGTTTATAGAAACAACGAACTCCTTATGAAGGAATATTCAGACTCAAACTTCATAAATGATATTGAGTATAAGGTGTCAATATTAGATCCACGTTTAAACCATAGTTGAGGAGGTTTGGAAATGTTCCAAACAAAATGTTGTAGCTAATTCAACAAAAAGGCTAAGTACATCGCACTGAATAATGCTATAATAAAAGCAATATATAAATATAAATGCATAAATTTATAACTGAGCCAGAGGTGATTCCAAGTATTGAAAATATTACATTATTGTTATGTGATAATAATGTAATAATAAAAGCTCGCTAGAAGTCAAAAAACTTACACTAACTAGTTCCACATGATAAAGATAGTTTATCAGTATCGGAGAGAGTTGATTGACAAAGTAGATAATTAAAACAACAAGGTAGATCCACTCAAGAAGAGTCTAACTCGATCAGTTCTCATCAAACTGATCGAAGTGATGGGATGTAGATTCTATGATTGTCCCCAAGTGTAAGTTGGAGATTAATAGAGTTGGGATATGCTCTAGGGGCAATTTAATTGTTACATATATTTTACTCGATAACCGATCTTAAGTGTTTTCTTTCTATTATATACTTGATATATATTGTTGTGTTAATTAATTAATTAATTTAATTAAAAGTATATTTAATAGAAAATTTATAAATGGTATGTATTGTGATAGTAGTTACAATGTATTTAATCATGAGTGATTTAACATAATAAAATAAACATACCGTTTTAAATATTCTTAGACAGGATGTATTGAGACTAGATATTGATACATCCATTGAGACTAGAGTATGTAACGCTCTCCAAATGTTGGATAGTGTATTACTCATGGCTGTTGAGGGATGCCAAGGGATTACGTATTGATAGTTATTGGATAACTATAGAATGACTCACTCGATAGTTTTCTGTTTGTTAAAATAATTAAGGTCAAATAAAAAATATCGATGTAATAATATTACACAATTCACTCGACTTGAGAACATTGTAGAGTATCTATATGAAAATTTCGCTTTGATTATAGTCAAATCGTGGTGTGACGTCCATAGAACGATTATAGTTAGGTCGAGTGAAAGCATTGGAAGTGAAACACTATTTAAGCTAGAATTCATCTCGGTTATATAAGGTTAGTATCACAATCAACTGAAGCCAACTCAAAGTCAAAATCTCTGGCCAGAGCAGTTCGATTAATAATAATTGTTATTATTTAACAAATGACTTTGTGTTTGGACAACAAAGTTGAATATGGACAACATTGAAATTTTGACCATTACCAAATTCTATAAGTTCTAATGTATTGTAGTTTTAACAAAGAGAATTGATATAAATAATTATCGCTACTGGTAATGCTTACATAAGTAAAATTGGACTGTACTAAAGCTATATAAGCGATAAATTTGGCCATAATGTCACACCGCTAGCTAAGGTGATGTGTGAATATTAATATTCAAATTGTTTGAAATCAAACGCTGATCAAATTTATACGTAAGAGTCACAATCGAAACGTGGAATACTCCTACTACCATCTGATTTAATTATTGTAATTGTTATAAATTAATTAAATCAGTTAGTATTTATGAAATATTAATTATAAAATTTTATTTAGTTTTTGTTGATCAATATTAAATAATGTGTACATAACAGTTATAGACACACGTATCACTATACGATATTGATATGCGTTTGAATTAGATTTAAATGCATAGTTATTTGATTAGGCTTAAATAGTTTAGAGGCCCATAAGAGGGCTACAGTGGCCGACCATAGGGATTGGAGTTGGGGTTTGAATAATGATTCAAAAGGTAGGAAAAGGTAAGAGAAAAGCATGGATCATGATCCCTTTTTTGCTCCTCTTTGTCACCACCACTTAAACAACTTAAATTCCACTTTCACTTGCTCCGATTTTTCTCCTTCTAGACCAGACCTTGGCTAGCCATTCCTTGCCTTCTTTCTCTAATCTTTCAAGCATTTAAAACACAATTTAAATACAAGTAGAAGATCGGTGGTTGCTGGATTCAGATTGGTAGCACTGTTTGGATTATGGATACTAACTAAAAGAGTTCTGCGGTTTAACGTTTCAAGTTGTTTCATCTTGGCTTTAGACAAGGTAAATCTTATATATATATATATATATATATATATATATATAGTTATCTATATGTCATTATATACTTAAATAGTATATGAGTTATCACAAATTCACATATGTCTATGTTGTCTACGTTAGACGATAATGTATGTGTGTATATTTAAAAAAAATTATATATATATAATAACATATAAATCACGACTGCAAATTTAAAAAACGAATTTGAATAATATTAAAAATGATTTTTAAATTAAAAAAATTGATTTTAAAATACATACATAAGTATATAAAATATATGTATAATTATTAGTTTAAGAGCATCATAGTTTTCGAAAATAAAAATACTTTTTTTCATATATTTATATATTTTTTAAAATCGATTTTATTATATATATATATATATATATATATTAGATATTAGATATTATACTTCATTTATATAGTGTGAGTATATGTGTGTGTATCTATGTGTATATATACATATAAATATTAAAATAATTATGTACATGTATTATCGAAGAAAAAATTTGAATTTGGTCAAGATTTCCGTATAGAATCTTTATTATAAAAAACTATTTCAATGCCGATAGCATTTTGCAAAAAAGAAAAATTATTTTTATTAATAATATTAAGGTCGTGCATATGTTAATACATATGTACACACCTAATCATTTATTCATACTAACACTTATTTATGTATATATAGTTTTGTCGAGTTAGGTTACTCTAATTGAAAGTGATTAATCAAAGAAAATGAAACTCAATTTATTTGTATTTACAACGTTATTGCTCCATATTTATGCCATCATATATGATAATATCCCTCGATAATTGACATTGTTGATTGAAGCTTGATATCTGTAATTGAAATGATAATTGACATTACAATTGAAATTGGGTAAATAGTTTGGATATTTAGTTAGATGTCCCCATAGCAGCCATGGCTAGAATCTTTTGGTTGTTGCTTTTGCTTTTATTATTTTGTTGGTATTTACCATTGTTTGACTATATTATTTGTTTTTAGGGGTACTTTCGCTCAAGTCTCTCTGTCCAAGAGAACTTAGTCGTACATCCTTCCCATAAAGATGGTATAAATCGAGTTCCCAAAATTACCAGCTTAATTAAGTATAGCATATCAAAAGCATTATCTTTCGGTAGATTTATAAGATTCAAATTTTGTATTCATCATTGAATCACAACCTACTTTATCCAATATATAAATGTGTTATCAACTAAACACTTAATTTAATGAATTTCTACTTACATGCTATAATGTACTCCCAACAACAACATTTCGTAGATTTACCCACACAAAAATAAAACTAGAAACGTTTTTTATTTCGAATCAAAATTCTCTTTTCACGAGAATCAAAATTACATGATTATATCACATGATTATCCGTATGACATAACAATTATACTAAGGATTTAATAAACAATCACGTAATCCTAAATTTATTAAAAACGTATGGTGGCGTGGATTTGTTTGGTAGTGGCGTGGGGACGGCATTCACATGCATAAAACAGCGAATATTGTCATACTCCTAAAATAGAGAAAACTGCCATAATAAGATAACCGTAGGAAGAAACTGTCCATAGGAAATCATGAACAAACACAAAAGTCGTAAAGACTCGACCATAAAGCTTTTGCCCAGTGAAGACGGTTATCTTGGATCAGAAATTTACGTCTTTGATAAAGCGTGAGTACTGCACAGTTTGTGTAGTTTTCAACATATTTAACTTCATTTAGTTGGTAATTAGCCATTTGCATGCAGTTTAGTAGTTTCGAAGTTTTAACCAATAGGAAACTATAAATCCTTCCATTATTCCATCTACTGAAAACTGCATAAATTTTCATGCGCGGTTAATACAAAGGACGTGCAACAACTCAAATTTGTAACGAATTCGTCGACAAACTTGAATTCAAACTAATGAACAAAGAAGACCGGTTTTATTCAAGTCCACTCCAAATTAAACAATCCTACCAAACAAAACACTAAATTGACCGTTCGTTCATTTGCTTAAAAATAAATAAAATAATATGCATGACAACCGTTCAGGAAGAGGTCGATCATGTACTATGACGAAGTCCTGTAACAATAAATCTACCCGATTGGCTATCGTGTGTTGCATAGTAAACGATATCAGGGCTGCTATGGTTATGAATTCCATCATATGTTGTTATCACGTAGCATGGCTCTTTCGGGTCTCTCTCAACTCTCTTCTTCACTTTGCAGCCTTCACTCGAGCATCTATAGTAATTCCTGATCATTTTATAGCTTATGTTAGAGCATCCCCATGATTATATTTCACAAAATGTATCATCCTAGCCCCTTAACCCACTTCCAACAAGAGATTACACTTTGTAATTGGTTACATTGTCAAAGGGATCAGTTAATCGTGATGGACGCTGGTTGAACAGACGCCTAACAGACGCCCTTTTGAGCATGCGTCTGGTACTAGGTATCGAGTCATTTATTAAGCATCCGTTCAACATGTATTCACAAATGAGACGCATGTTCAACCAGCGTCAAACTTTGAACTGTTGGAAAATTAAGCAATTTGCATTTTGTAAGCTCTTAAGATGTGACATGCAAGCAGCAAAAGGTCAAAGATGCTTTTTACGCAAAAGAAGGCTAGGTATCGAATTTGAGTTCATATGAATATATAAAAACATAGGATGGAGATAGTTGTTTAAGAACATGAAATATAAGTGCTATTACCTGGGATTTGGGCTATTTTTGACTGATTTCTTTCCATATTTCCTCCACTTGAACCCATCATCCATGACTTCTACATCGGATTTCGTTCTGAATGCAACTCTTGTGTCTCTTTCTTTGCTCTGTTGCTCACTTGTACATTTCACAGCCATATAAATTTTATCAGTAATCGTGTTCTATGCAGAAGTATGAATAACACAAAAATGCACCACTAATTACCTAATATTACTGTTGCTATGGTCAGTAGCATATCCAGGAGCAGGAGAGAACAGCAATTGGTTCGGTAGCTGAGAAGTAGATGCAGCAGAGAACAGAGGGGATTCAACATGACTGTTATCAAAGAAATTATAGTTTGACAGATCTAATGGACTGTTATAATTGTCGTAGAAGAAATCATCCATGCTAATACCATTGTAGTTGTCAACAGCTGCCATTAAATGTGTATAGAAAGATATATATTATTGTTTTTACAAGAGTTCTATGTTATCTTGTTATTAATATAGGAGTAATATGATGGTGACACAACCTTTATTTTTAATCAATGACTTCTTCCTACTGAGCTTCCTTTCCTAGGTCTTTTATTTCATGTTTTATTTGCTTTTCTTGGTGGCTAAGCTCTCCACAGTATTTGGATTAGATTCATCTGCTGTAAAATGTTCTGTAAATATATATTTTTAACATGCTGTTGCCCCTCGTTAAAATGCTTGATCCAGCATTTCACGTTGAGAGTTTGGGTTTCGTACGGTAAAAGAAACTCTTACCATCAGTGAATTTAGCGAAGAAATTAACCAGTCGAACTTTTATGTATTTCTCTTTGAAGGAATTTTGAGAACAAATTCAAACTTTATGCATCTCTTTGAAGGGATTTTGAGAACAAATTCGCGATGGCATGGAGGTAATATGATCAAATCTATTTATACGATCCATACGTCTATTTTATAAATCCGTTAGGTCAATTTAATTAACGAAATGGGTCATAAATCAGCAATGCATTTTACATGTTTATTGTAACGTTTAAAATATCTAAAACTCAAAAATTTGGGTTGTCTCTGCGTTGTCATTTTTAGTATTGGATTTTCGTCCATACAAAAATACATAAGACACATGTATATTGTCGAAAACGATCAATTTAGAAAACCAAATTAACATACAAAATAGAAATAATTTTTTTTATTTTCTGTGTTTTGAAAAATAATAGAAACATGAGAAACAATACTTACTTCCGTCGTTCTTCCATCCCTTTCGTCGTCCCTCTATTTTCCTTCCATCACTTCCGTATTCACTTCGCTTCTTTCGTATTTGACATATATATTTGAAAACAAAAAACTCAAAATTCGTTTTTAAACCAAACACTACCTTAAATTTTGAAATTTTGAATTTTGAAGTTTTGTACTCAACAACTAGAAATAAGTCACTTTCTTCATGCAAACTGCAACAACTTCTCCATGCCATCTCGAATTCAGGATACACTTTGACCAATGAACTTATATAAACATCACATGTAAAATGCAACACGCGGATGCTTCAAATTTTAAATGCAAGTTCTAGTTTTGGATGGTGACGGACAATTTACTTAAGCAAATAACGGGCTATATCTCTACATCTAAACACTTATTCAAACATTGCTTCAACAATTCATTTGTCTCTATAGTAATGGATAATTGCGCAGAAATTTAAGCATGATAATATGAATTTTGAAATTTGAACTTAAAAGGCTAGGTTAAAGTCGTTACTTTTCCTTCAAACTGTAATAATTTCTTCATATTTGCTCAAAATCACACGAGAGTTGAACAAATGAATTCGTATCAACACTAACAACAATTGGAACAGTCGTGTATACGTTTTTTTTAGAATAAGAGTGGAACTTTTTTCGCTAGAGCACTCATTTTGATGTCTCAAACTCATAGCCTCAAAATCTCAGTTAAGAATGTCGTAGACTTACCACTTGAGCAAATGGTCCTTGATAAAACACTCGAATGCTTCATATTTTGAATGTATGTTATAATTTACCCTAAATTAGAGATTAGTCGTGCAGACATTTACCCTTAATAGTTTGAGTTTTGAAATTTTGAACTTTGAAAATTGAAACATTTTCATTTTGAATTTTGTAAATTTGAAGTTCAAAAGTTTGAATTCTAAGTTTGGATATTTGAAATTTTGAATTTTATATTGAACTTGTATTTCAAATTTTGAATTTCAAATTGTTGACGTCAAAATTGGCCATCAACACCCAATTATGCAAAAACCTCAATATCCAATCCAATCAAAGAAATATGAAGAGAAAAAAATGAAGAACAAAATTAAACAATTAGAAAACAAGTAAAAGAAGACAAGATTTACAGTGGTTCGGCTAACTCTAGCCTACGTCCACTCCCAAATAATCTTTTTTATTGTACTAAAGTTTGTTTACAGTTACAATCTGAAATCCAAGAATAAAATAGTGTACCCTAGATTGAAGATAAAGAGAAGTAGAAAGAAAATCCTTTTTCTGACGACATGCCTGCTATATTTATAGGGAAAGATGTGCATATCGAGCTGAAATTTTGGTAGAAGGTTAAGGAGACCAAGACGAGTCTATCCAAAAATTTCCAGGCCCATTGGGGCCCACAATAGGGATCGGTATCGATCCCTATTTTGGTGGCCAAGTGGGGTGCGATCACTCTAGGTGATTTCTTATGAAGTTAGCTAATTGACTTCCAAATTTCGTGCCATTTCAACTTACAGTTTCTGAGATATCTTGTTTTCCGTAAAGTAGTATTACGTGAATTCTGATTTCTGTCGATCTATATGGAGGGATATATACCGACCCTTCCAACTTGCTCTAAATACCGTGTGACTCTAAGGGAGCTTCTCCATGTTGTATTATGCTTAACCTCTAAGTTTCACGCCAATTGGACAGGTAGAACTCAAGTTATTGATCGATCTTTGTTGCAATATGTTGTGAAGACTGACTGTAATTGATCCCTATGGAGGGATAGGTACCGATTCCTCCAACTTGCTCCAAATACTATGCGATCTCTGTGGGGTATTCCACATGTTCTAATTAGCTTGTCCTCTCAGTTTCATGTCAATTGGATGTGTAGATGTTGAGATATTGATCGATCTTTGTTATGAAGTTGGGCTTAGTCAATCCCTAAGAGGGATAGGTACCGATCCTTATTGAGGTATAGATGCCGATCCCTCCTAAAAAGACAGTGCGCATCGTGCTATATGGAATTATACTACACTAGTGCGGAATAAACTAAGATACTATAGCAATGTGAATAAGAAAATAAAACAAGCACACCAGAAATTTTTACACTGGTTCGAACTTCCCGTTCTACGTCCAGTCCCACACTCCTTCTAGAATTTCAACTAACAATAGCCCTCACTTAACCCGAAGGAATAGGTTTACAACATTTGAGCAATGGAACAGGATTTTGAGCCTCAGCAGCAGAAGAGGACTTCACTTTGCCTGAGCAGTAAAGCATGACTTCACTTTGCCTGAGCAACAGAACAGGTCTTTTACAAATAAAGTTTTCTTGACTATATGTGTTCTTTAATAACATGAATTTATCGATTATAGTGCACCCTTCATATAATCTTCTCCTTTATGATGTATATATGAATACGTGAAGAACAAGGAAGTAATAAAATGAATTTGTATGAAATTGAATGCACAAGAGTATTACAATCAAAGAATATGAGAGTAGAGTAAGAATAGATTGAATTTAGTTAAGTTAAGTTGTGGAAACATGATTCTAATGTGTTTATATAGATTATAAATAGATGCATATGTTCGTAAAGAGTTATCATGAAGAGATATGGTCATATCTATTGAAATGAAGAACGCATCTCTTCACGAATGGAAGTGCCTATTTAAAAATATGGCCGTTATAGATATTCAGACTTCTGAATTGAATAATTCAGACTTCTGAAATTGCACGAGCTCAAACCAGAAAGGAAATTGGCTAAAAATAACCATTTTCAGACGTCTGAAATGAACAAGTCAGACGTTTGAATATTGTTCTAAACAATATTCAATTTTCTAGATTCAGACGGTTGATTTGGTACATTCAAACGTCTGAATGTAAACTAAAAATGATAATATGTAAAGATTATTACTATATGCTAACGAAATGAAAAACGTGTCAAAATATTAGATTTTAACATGAGTAAACTCTAGACACAAACTCGATACATACTTATATAAGATTTGAAGTTTATTTGAATCCGGTCTTGATTAATTCCTGTAAAAACAAGTTAGCATATAATAATGACTTGTACAGTTGTCATAGTCAAAATATCATAATTATGAAATATCGTAAATACGAAGTTCCAACGTTCTCCCCTTTTTTGACGAAATGACAACTATATAAGTATATACATAATATGAACATATATAAATAGGAAATAGAATTATATGTACTCCCCCTTACTATAAGTTCCCCCTGTCGATGGTAGTTTTTAAACTCCTTATCCCCCTTTGACATCGACAAAATGGAAACATAATATATATGAAATACTCACATATCATATGAACGACGGTGAGCAAGAATAGCATAGATAATATAGAATAGTTAACATACTACACTATTCCAAAAGAGAACATTATGATAGTAATAATATATCTCCGAAAATCAAATTATAAGTTTTTAAACGTTCTCGTCTTAGTTTTATAAAAATATTTTCAAGAAGCAGTTTCGTAAAAATATCAGCCAATTGATTTTCGGATGAAACAAAATCTAAATTTATTATTCCTTTTTCAATACAATCATGAAGAAAATGATGAAGAATATCAATATGTTTTGTTCGTGAATGATTGACTGGATATTTTGATAAATTAATAGCACTCGAATTATCACAATATATTGTTGAATTTGTTAAATTTATATCAAAATCTCTAAGTATCTATTGCATGTAGATAACTTGAGCACAAGCTAATGCAACAGAAATAAATTCTGCTTCACATATAGAAAGTGAAACGCGGTTTTGTTTCTTACTAAACCAAGAAACTAACGATTTTCCAATAAAATGGCACGTACTGCTGGTACTTTTTCTTTCTGTCCAAGGTCCACCGAAATCAGCATCACTATATGATATTAATTCGAAAGGATGCTCTTTTGGATAGAAAAGTCCAAAGTCCTTGGTATTACTAAGATAACGTAATATACATTTGACTGCTCTTAAATGTGATTCCATTGGATTGGCTTGAAATCTAGCACATAAACAAACACATGTTATTATGTCAAGATGACTGGCCTTTAAATATAGTAATGATCCAATCATACTTTGGTATAATTTTTTGTCAATACTTTTACTATTTTCATCTCTATCGAGATATGTGGTTGTACTCATAGGAGTCGGTTTGGCAGAAGCATTTTCCATTCCGAAGCGTTTGATTAAATTATTACAATATTTATCTTGATTAATAAAAATACCATTTTGTAGTTGTTTGATTTGTAAACCAAGAAAATATGATAATTCTCCCATGTGGGATATTTCAAATTCTTTGGTCATAATATCGGAGAAGTCCTGGCATAATTTTTCATTGGTAGAACCAAAAATGATGTCATCAACATAAATTTGAACAGTTAAAATATCCCTTTTTGAATGTTTTATAAAAAATGTTTGATCAACTTTTCCCAATTTGAAATCCAGATGACACTAAATAGCTCTTAAGCCGTTCGTACCAAGCACGTGGTGTCTGTTTCAAACTGTATAGAGCTTTCTTAAGTTTATAAACATGGTCTGGATATTTCTCATGGATAAATAAAGGAGGTTGTTCAACGTACATGTTTTCTTTTATATAACCATTCATAAAAGCGCTTTTAACGTCCATTTGATAAAGTTTGAAATTATGAAAATATGCATAGACCAATAAGGTATATATTGCTTCTAACCTAGCGACAGGAGAAAATATTTCTTTGTAGTCAATTCCTTCCTCTTGATTATAACCCTGAGCGACTAATCTTGCTTTATTTCTGGTTATGTTACCTTGTTCGTCCGCCTTATTTTTATAGACCCATTTTGTACCAATACTCCCAAACTTCATTGCGTTCAAACTGATTTAGTTCTTCTTGCATTGCAATTATCCAGTAGTCATCGTTAGATGCTTCTTTAGGGTTTTTGGGTTCGATATTGGAAAGAAATGCTACGTGGCTCATTTGATTGAATTGACTTCTAGTTCGGACGTTTGAATTAATTTCACTAATAACATTTTGAACAGGATGATCCCGTAATATTTTTGGTGGATATCTTAATTCACTGTTGTTATGAATAACTTTTTCATCTTCTCTAGAATTATCAATTATGTTTTCATTATTTTCAAAATTTATATTGTCAATTTTGTGATATTACCTGGAAGTTCCTCATCGTCTCTTATACTTGGTTTTTGTAGAAAATTTTCATCAAAAGATACATGAAGAGTTTCCTCAACGGTATTAGTTCTTTTATTAAACACCCGATAAGCTTTGCTTCGATCTGAATACCCTAAAAAGATACCTTCGTCGGATTTCGCATCGAATTTGCCAAGCTGACTTTTGGTATTTAATATAAAACATTTTGATCCAAAAACTTTAAAATAGGAAATATTTGGTTTTATTCCATGAAAAAGTTCATATGAAGTATTTTTGGTAAGAGGTAGTATAGAAACGCGATTCAAAACATAACAAGCAGTTGCTACAGCTTCTGCCCAGAAATATTTTGGAAGTGTGCTTCCATTTAACAAAGTTCTTGCACATTCCTGTTATGTTCTATTTTTCCATTCTGCATTTGTTGTGGAGTTCTAGGAAACGAGAAATTGTGAAAAATTCCTTTCTTTTTACAGAAATGTTCAACAGCTTCGTTTTCGAACTCTTCTCCATGATCACTTCTAATATTCTTTATTTTTAATCCTTTCAAATTTTGGATTCTTATGACAAAAACTTTAAAATGTTCAAAAGTATCACTTTTATTTTTCATAAATATGGTCCAAGTATATCTAGAAAAGTCATCTACAATTAAAAACACAAATCTATTGTGATTTATGGATTGTACTTGAGTAGGTCCAAATAAATCCATGTGAAGTAATTCTAGTGGTTGTAATGTAGAAATAATTTTCTTAGATTTGAAAGATGATTTAGTTAACTTTCCTAATTGACATGTATCACAAATATGATCAACTTTGAAGTTCATTTTTGGTAATCCTTTTACTAAGTCATTTTTAGAAAGTTTGTTTATTGCTTTGAAGTTAATATGACAGTATCTCTTGTGCCATAACCAAGGATCATTTTCTTTGGCTATTAAGCACATGTCTGAATTATGATTGATTTTCATATTCAGAATGTAGATGTTTCTATCTCTACTACCTTCAAAGATAAGATTTTTATTGTTATCATAAAAGCTACACTTATCCTCAGAAAATGAAATTTTGAATCCTTTGCCGCATAATTAACTAATACTTAACAAATTATGCTTCAAGTTTTTGACAAGTAAAACATTGGAAATGAGAGATGAATTAGATATACCGTAATTGCTCGCATCGCCTCTGCCGATGATATAACCTTTGGAATTGTCTCCAAATATGACGGAGCCTCCATATGAATATGTAAAATTTGTTAGCATATTTTTGTCTCTTGTCATTTTTTTGAGCAACCACTGTCGAGCATTCATTTTCCTCTTTTCTTAAGTGGGACCTGCAAAAAATAAAAGAATAACATTGGTATCCACTTTTTGATAGGGTCCTAAGAGTTAGGTCTTAGGAAACCAAACCCAAGTGAATTTAGTATTCCCTTTGTATAAATTATTTTGACTCTTATGCATATTTTCCGAAAAGGATTTTATATATTTATTCCTAATCAAATTGTTGTTTATTTTAGAAACCCATATTTTTATGTTTTTTGAATTTTGATTCCTTTTTGGTTGAACTATGGTAGACTTGGATTTAGAAATATTCCTCCTATTTGATTTATTTTTGGGTGGAGCTACTGATTTCTTAGAATAATCTAGTCCTTTCTTATTTAAGACAGATTTGGAATTCTCAATAATCTTAGATAGGTTCTCTCTGTCGTTATTGAAGTTAGTCACATTTTTAATAATGCTTTCTAACTTTGTTTTGAGGCTAGTATTATCTAGTTCAATCATTTTGATCTTGGTTTTTAGCTCATGATTTTCAGAAATAAGAGCATCATTCTTTTCCTTTTGAGTTTCAATTTTTTGACTCAATAAGGTAAGTTAAGAGTTATCAGTAGAAAAAGTATCTTGAAGTTTTTCAAGTTCTTCTTCTAATATCTGCTTTTCGTCGTTAAGCATATCTCTCTCGAATTCTGCTTTTCTGTGATTTTCTAGAGCCTCTTTATATTTTCTTTTGTGACCTTTTAAAGTATCTAATAATTCAGAATTTATTTTAATCATGTCATCAAAAGTAAGATCATTTACCTCATTCTCTGTAGCCATGAAACAAACATTTGGTCGTTCATTTCACTGTCACTACTGCTTTCTGAAGAAGAAGAATTCTAGTCATCCCATGTTATTGAAAATGCTTTTCTTTTAAACTTGTCTTTTCGGTTCTTATTGTGATATGTTTTTTTTTGTTCTGGACAATCTTTTTGTATGTGCCCCTTCTTGTGCCAGTTAAAGCATTCTAGTATTGATGAAGATGGCTTATTTGAATTATTGTTGAAGTTTCTTTTCCCGTTGTTTCGATTTACTTTTCTGTACTTTAAAAACTTTTTAAAGTTTTTAGCAATGAATGCTAAGTCTTCTTCATCCGAATCTGATTCTTCTTTTTCTGCATTAAATGCCATATTTATTGTATTGCGCTTGTACTCTTTTAGCCTGCAAATTCACTTCGTAGGACATTAGATTTTCTATTAACTCTTCTAGCTTCATAGTAGAAAGATCATTTGCTTCTTCAATGGCTAAGACCCTTCTTTCCCATTCATCTGTTAAAGAGTTTAGGATTTTTGATACAATATCAAAATCAGTAAATTTTTCTCCTAGTCCTGATAGAGAGTGATAAATATCTTGAAATCTAGAGTACATTTCATTAATAGACTCATCATGTTTCATTCTAAAATTTTGAAATTGACTTTTCAATATAGAAATTTTTCTTTGTTTAACCTTGTTAGTACCTTCATGTGTAACTTTTAGTGTTCTCCGTATTTGATAAGCAGCTGTACACATACTAACTAGATTAAATTCATTCTTGTCTAAGGCAAAAAATAACATATTCATAGCTTTGGCATTTGCAGTAGCATCTAATTTTTGTGTGTTTGACTATGAAGAGTATTCTGTTGTAGGAATGTTATACTCAGTTTGAGTGTTATTCCATGAATCAAAACCATTTGCTTGCATATAAATACGCATTCGAGTTGCCCAATATTTGTAATTCATGCCATTGAATAGTGGAGGTCGTGCAGTAGATGGACCTTCTACAAAACTGGTGTTAGTGACAGTGCTAGTGCTGGTGTTGTTTTCCATATTAACAAAATATCAAATAACTTTGTAACGGTTATTAGATGCCTTGCTCTGATACCAAATGAAAAGACAGTGCAAATCGTGCTATATAGAATTATACTATACTAGTGTAGAAATAAACTAAGATACTGTAGCAATGTAAATAAGTAAAATAAAACAAGCACACCATAAATTTTTATACTAGTTCGTACTTCCCTTTCTACGTCCAGTCCTACCTTTTGTGTAACGACCCTGAATTTTGGCCCTGGTTATTTTAATAAATATTTAATCTGATTTAGTAAAATATGAACTAATTATTTTAAAATGAATATGATTTTGGGATAATTGCCACTTGTTTATATAAATTTGTATTTTAAAAGGGAATTTGATTTTGGAAATTTAAATAGAACTTTTTAATAATATTGACCTTATGTAACTAAATTAAAATACTGTACTTTGTTTACATTTGAAAATATATTATGGATGATAATATTTAAAATTTAAAATCTAATTCTAACAAAATAAAATATAAATGTAGAACATAAATCAAATATATGAATATAACTTAATTTAAATAAGTGATAGCAAAGTACAAATGAAAATGAATACAAATATAAGTAAGAAAATTTATTTTGAAATATAACTTGAATATTGACAGTTAAATATAAAGTACTAATGTAAAATTTGAAATAAGGATTAATTAGTTAAGATTTTATACAACATAACTTAATAATCTAAAATAAGAACAAAAGTATAAGATTCAAAGTAAAGTAAAATGAAATCAAATACAATGTAAAACCAAACTTTAACTATCATGTATAACTTATATAAATTAGAAGTTAACTAAACAAGATATTTTCTTATACAAACTGACAACAACTATATGTGTATTAATTATTCAAGCTGGGAATAATGATACAAATGTTTTCAAAGCAAACCAATAAGTAAATGGACCTGACACATATGGTTTGATACAAGTATCTTCAGTAAATGGCTTTCTTGAAAATGTACTTTTCATATCCAATCTATATTCTCAGTAAACATATGTATTATTCAAGTAAGCAATAAAATAACTTACCTTCCTATGCAAGCCTTTAGCTACTTGCTGAGTACATAATGCATACCAAATCTGTATACTCAGTAAACATAATTATGTAAATCAAGATTTAGCAACACAATCATTCAATGCTCCTCTGATTCAAGCACATCTTTGTGTTCATTTATAACATGCAAATCTTTATTTTGGAGTAATGAATCTGATTTACATGATTGAATAGCAGTGAGTTAAGTGTATAAAAAACTATAACAGGCTTGATAATATATGAAACCTGTAGGAGATTATGCAGACAAGATTAAAAAGATATTTATGTACTAATAGAATTAAGAGTAGGCAATAAGTACAATAGCATTTAATGTTTCATTCTCTCAGCAAAGCTTTGGGCCGAATTTAGGATTATATATATAAAAAAAAAAGAGAAGCTTGCCTGATAAAACAAAAGTTGAAACAGTGTATTAACAGATAACACCTAACCTGGATGAAACATATTTCTTTCATAACTTCTTATATTCTATATATATAGATGTTCATCTTTTATTTAGTTTAGTCAGTAACATAACTATACCTGAAAGAAGGAAAAATAAAAATATAAAGAGGAAAACAGAAAAAAAAAAAAGAGGGAAATTTGCAAACAAACTCAACATCCAACACAGAGAGTTTCCAGGGATTCAACTACAGATTCTAGAACCTCAGAGTGCTCTGTTCAACAGTTGTTTCTGGTGAGTAAACAATCTATTTTCAAAATTTAATTTGTGAATTTTTGGGTGTTATGTGCTTGTTATAGTTTAAACAAATTTCTCTGTGAATATTCTGTTGCACTGGAAATCTATATGACCTGTACTTCAGTATTTCCAATTTGAGAACAAAGTAAAAAGCAGAGATAAATTTAAATACCTCTTCATACAAATATTTGATACTTAAGAATATAAGTTAAACATACTTGTTAAACTATAATTAGGGCCTGGTAGAATTGATGAAGGTGGATAGTGAAACTGTGACACTGCAAACTCAAGTTACAATAAATAGAAGTCAATATGTTCAAAATTCAAATATTTAATTTTGTTAATCTGATTTCATATCTTGATTCAGCGAACAAAGTTAGGATTTTTAGCATGAAAATAATGATTTTTAAATAAGAATTCAAGGTGCAGTTTAAAAAGGGACTGAATTTGATTTTTGTCAATAACTGTTGATTCAATCAATTTTTATTGTTAAAATTTTAGTTGAAGCAAGCTCAAAAATGAATTAACATAAGAAAAATGTCAGATATTTTTTTTAATGCAAGAAATTCTTGGATGAAGCAAGTATAGGGTTTTGAAGCGTGTTGTGTTGTACCCTGTTAAAATTTTGATTTCGGCCCCATAGGTCGATCGAGTGTCGCATCCTTCTGCGCAAGGGTCGAGGAACGTATGGTCGTGGCAGGGATGAAGAGGCTTCGCCTCTGGTGGTCAGTGTTGGTGGGGCGAAGCGCTTCTTTTGGGGTTCGAGTTTCTGGGTTCGAGTTCTGTTTTGAGTGATCTGTTGATTTTTCGTTTTGATGTATTAGAATGAAATTCAGTGTTATTTCTTCTTTGTTCATGGGTTTTGCGACTTGTCGGTGAGGTGAAGGTTCGCCAGAGGTCGGTGGTGATGCGGTGCACGTGCACAGCGTGGAGGTGGAAGACGGCGATATGTCAGTGATTATTCCTCGTGTCGTGCTCGAATGAATTTGGGGTTTCCTTCGAGTTTGGTTTGAATGTTGAGAGAGTGTGCGCGTTTCCTGTTGTTGTCAATTCGGTTTTGATCAAACTTAAAACTTAACTGAAAAAAAGAAAAAAAAGAGAAGAAGAAGAAGAAGAGGTTCAGGGTAAAACACGGGGAAAGGGGAGTGGGACTCGGTGATGAACTCGAGTGAACTAAGGGGGGAAACTCAGGTTTGCAGTTTCAAACTACAGCATGTTATAAAATAAGGAAATTAAGTTACTCACTTTCATACAAATCAAAAGTGTTGTGAACTTAATAGAGTTTTAACAGTTTTAAGTTAAATATTAAATACAAGTTCCAGTTACTTAGTAGATACTTAACAAATGCATTTAACATTAATTTTAATTAAGCATTTGATTTGAGTAAAAATTAAAGTTAATCAACATTTAAGAATTTAAACTTTAAGAAAATTCTTTCAAATGTTAATTAAAACCAATTGTAATTTACTATCAATTTTAGGAATAATTAAAAATGATTACTTAATAATTTTATTTAAAGATCAAAAAATAATTAAGAAACAAGTTAATTTGTAATTAACTACTTAGGTAAATTAATGTACAATTAGTAGTTAATTAATCAAGAAATTTAAATAAGAATTAAGAAATAATCAATGAAGCAATCAACAATTAAAAACTTGTTAATCAAGTTATTTGATTTATAATTAAGGTTTTCAACAAATGATTTAGGAAAAGCTAATTAAGTAATTAAGGTTAAAAAAATTGATTTGAGTGGATTACTTGAGTAATTGAGAAATAAATTACTTATTGTAATTAATGAAGTTTAAAATGAATTGTTTAAGTTAATTAATTAAGTTTAATTAATTTAAATAATTATTCGGTGATGTGATAAGTCTAATTACTTGGAGGAGTAATTAATGATAATGACTGGATAAAAATTTAATATGATTTAATAATGAAAGTAATTTGAGTATAATTACTTTGTGTAATTTAATCAAGGGATTGATTAAAATTAGTTGAGAAGTGATTAAGTGATGTGATAAGGGTAATTAAAGGAGATTGATTACTAGTAATATTAATCAGGGATGATTAATAAATATAGTTTAATTGAAGATTTAATTACTTAAGGAAATTCATTTAATATAGGATAATGAAATGAAGTGTAGTTAGCAATCATTAAATAATGAAATTAATAATGAAAGATTAAAGAATAATTAATTGGTGAAATTAAAAAGTAATGTAATGTATAAAATTGAAGGTTAGTTTCTATATTTTGGATTAGATAATTAGTTTGGGAAAATAATTAAAAGATGATTACTTAAATAAAATTAAATGTTAATTAATCAAAGTATGATTAATTTATTAACTGATTGATAATTGGTCGATAGTTATATAAGCAAGAATTATAATGGTTAAGTAATTAGTTTAATTTACTTTAAATTAATTAGAGATGCAAGTAATTAATTTAATTCATTTTAAATTAATTATAGCTGATATGATTGCTTATATATGGATGGATGATATTGTTTACTCTGAATGGTTTGAAATTCCTAGCATGAGATAAATGATGCTGTGTGAAATGTATGCTTGATTGTAGTATGATAATAATATGGATTATCTGTTATGATTGTTTATCTGTTATGGTGATAATGTTGATTATCTATTGTGATACTATGAATTATCTATCTGTGTGTATATGGATAATTGAGATTGAATTGTTTTAAACTTTAAAACAACTTGGCCCTAAAAGACACGTTTTGGATTTCGATGAGACCGGGATCGGGTTTCCACATTTGGAACATCCGAAAACCACATCGATCCAAATTAACGTTAGGTCGTTAATCTGATATGAAGATGAAGGTTCAGAATGCAAGGGTCGTCGTCGTTAACTCTGAGGGTGATTCCAAAATGAGTGTAACGAGATAATGCCTTCGGTTTCGTTCGAACCCGGAACGAACTTGTATGGATTGAATGCTTTCAACACATCGTCAGGTGGGCGATGAGCATTCTAAGAAAAATTGTTCTCTAAAGGTAATCGTAACCTCAAGCCTCATCAACCGGGAATGGCTAAAACAGGGGAGATGCAGCAAGGTTAGATGGGTCATGCCCAAGCAGGACAAGATATTTCCCCTGTCTAGATGTCCCTTTTTATTTCGGCTTAGTGGGTGGTTGGGCGCGCCAACCACGGGGTTTATCTTGTTCGGAACTGTTCAGTAAGGAATGGTTCCGGCCTTGTGTTGCAGGGGATGAAGGGAGTAATCCTCGGTACGGTGATCTAGGCCCCGTACTGTGACGGGCGGTACCGCAGTAGCCCTGCCATTGTATGGAATCCATTTTCCAATAAGTGCCCACGGTTTTGATTGTATTACCCACTTTGTGGCTAGTAGCTGGAATTTAATCATGTAACAATTTCGGCTATTTTCTATTTACTTGAAAACCCTAGACACTATTATAATATCACAGAATTTCCTATGAAATGATTTGGTTAGCGTAAGGTAAAAACTTACCCATATTTATTTGTGGGAAGTCTTACGTGATACCTTTATTTTCAAAAGTTTTTTTTCAAGTTAAACAACCGTAAACTGTTTACTCATACCAGACCCATGTCTGACCCGGAGTTTATATTTTTGTTTTTTTCATAAACTCTCGGGTACCCAAATTTTTACGGGTAGTCAAGGGATTCAGGTTAGCTTTGACGAATTCTGGAGGAGCAATGGAGCAGGAGGCTTCAGCGTCGTAGATATCTATCTAGTTCCGCTGTGTTAGTTAGAGTATGTTGTATATTGTGATGTATGTAGTGACTGATGTATATAAAAAGTTGTCAAGTGTATAATATTGTATAACTCTGATATATGTAAACGATGTAATTATTATGTGATGTATTATATTTTATTCCATTCCGCTGTGAGATTTCGTGTTTGTTGTTCTTTCTTTCTCTTTCTTTTCTATTTCTATCCCTTTCTTTCTTAATGATGATACGTCTTTCTGGTGATAGAAGGACGGGTCGTCACAGTTGGTATCAGAGCTGAAAGGTTAAGCGAGAACCTTGGCTCTGGAAGAGATTTCTCATTAAAGATAGAGTCGGTAGTACTCTAGAATGAGTCTGAGTGTAATAATAGATATGAGTGCGTACTTGTTAGTGAATATAAAATGATTTTATATTATGTTGATTGATTTATTGAGTGGTATATGAACCTTCGTCAGTGCGGTCTGTACAACTGTACCGAAGGGGTTTCTAAACACTTGAATAGATCAATTCGACATGATATTGTTTTCAAAAGTGGGTGAATTAAATAATTTCATCCAAAATCTATTTTGATATATATATAATAAAAAGAAAAAAAAAGTTTTGTTTTTGTAAATTAATATATATATAATTATAGTATTTGGATGATAGTGTTAATAGACAAATAGGATTATAAAGATTTACAATGGCTTATATAACCAAGGAGGTAAGAAATTTAACTTGGAATTAAAATTAAAAAAAAATGAGGTTGAAAATGAGGATTTATTTTGAATTAAGTTGAAAGTTAAACTAATGATTAAAAATATAATAAATTAATCAAATATATAATGTAAATGAATTTGATGTGAAAATCTAATAGAAATAAAAATTTTGGTTGAGATTTTACTTAAGCTTAATAGTTGAATTTCAATTTAAGATTGAAATAAAATGAATTGAGATATGGATGATATTAAAATGGAATAAAGTTCTTATTTAATAAATTCCAAGTAAATGGGTAGATTTAAGGGGATGGTATGGTGCTTAATTTAATGGAAGCTAAGATAAGCAAATTGAATTGGAATAGAATTCAGTTGAGATATAAATAATGTTAAATAAATTAAATTCTTACTTCAATAGATAAAAGTAAGTTGATATGGAATTGAATTGAAGAAAAGATATTCCGATAACTTATAAAGGAAATTGACAACACATTGATTAGGAATATTTTTGGCTATAGATAAGTGTTCAATCTCGAGTTAAAATGAAATATGAATATATTCAAGCTTATATTGGGTAAAATGTGAAAATATGAATGTGAGACTTATGAGAGAAAATACAGGGAAATTAAATAATAAGCCAAAATAAATTATTTTGTTTTTGGAGAATGAAATAAAAATTCAAAATTGAATTATAAAATAAAATTTGAACACTGATAAAATAATAAGATGATTTTTGAAGATAAAAGTCCAATATGGAATTGGAAATGCAAGTGAACTAATTTGGAATAAATTGGTTGATTGAATAGGTTAATGGGATTTAATTTGGTTAAATAGAAGTTTGATTATGAGATAATAAATGGAATTTGATCTAGGTGAGTATCAAATGAATTGAAATAAATTTAAGTATGAAATTGAAACAAATAAATTAACCAAAGATTAAACTTTATAGAAGCATAGCTTCAAGGAAAGTGAGAGTTTATTTAGTAAAAGCTTGAATGATGATTTAAGTTGAATGAAATAAAATCTTTATTCAAATAGAATAGTTGGATAAGAAAATTAAATTTGGATAAATAAACCCTGATGGCTTATCAAAAGGGAATTTAAATATTGGAAATAAAAAGTATACTTGTTTGATATAGGTAAGATTTGAAATTTAAAGTGAAAATAAATGTGTTTAAGAATAAATGGATGTGAGTGTGGAGAATAAATGAAATTGAAGCTCATAAAGTTAAGAATGGAATTATAAGCCAAAATAAAATTATTTTGTACTTAGGAAATGAAATAGATATCCAAATCAGAATTACAAACTAGAAATAAACTCAAGAACTATAATGAAGTGATTTTTTCAGATAAAATCAAATATTAAATTGAAAGTGGAAATAAACTAAGATGAAATAAAATGGGCAAATTAAGTATGTAAATGAAATTAGAATTGTTCAAATAAAGTTGGATGGTGAATTAATAAATTTGTTTGTGAATTAAAATGAATGGGAAGCTGAGACCTTGAGTTATTTATATATAAAATTCAACTTGGATTAGAATTGTATCTTATAGGATTGAATTGCCAGAATGGATGTCTGGAATTCATAATGTATCCCATGCATCTCATCTTGGAATTTTGTTTAGGATCCATCATTAGTTATAGAACTAGTAGTACAGGGAGATTTGGAAGTCAAGCGGATTTTGACTGTAGTTCGGAATCCTGTTCAGATTGTTGATCAACTGAGAGACAACTCGGGAGTAAGTAGTGAAGCTGGTTGAGTGCAGTGGAGTGAGAATCTCAGTGATTGCATCTGGGAGACTCTGGATAGTTTTAGGGAAGTTTATCCGAATTTGTGTTCGGATAGCTAGTGTTGCTTGTTAGGGTAAACTGTTTGATTGTTTGCTATTGTATGGATGATATGTATGTGTGAATGGTTAGTATAACAGCTTTTAAATTATCTTTGTTTTAAATTTCGGGGACGAAATTCTTTTAAGGGGGGAGGAATGTAACGACCCTGAATTTTGGCCCTGGTTATTTTAATAAATATTTAATCTGATTTAGTAAAATATGAACTAATTATTTTAAAATGAATATGATTTTGGGATAATTGCCACTTGTTTATATAAATTTGTATTTTAAAAGGGAATTTGATTTTGGAAATTTAAATAGAACTTTTTAATAATATTGACCTTATGTAACTAAATTAAAATACTGTACTTTGTTTACATTTGAAAATATATTATGGATGATAATATTTAAACTTTAAAATCTAATTCTAACAAAATAAAATATAAATGTAGAACATAAATCAAATATATGAATATAACTTAATTTAAATAAGTGATAGCAAAGTACAAATGAAAATGAATACAAATATAAGTAAGAAAATTTATTTTGAAATATAACTTGAATATTGACAGTTAAATATAAAGTACTAATGTAAAATTTAAAATAAGGATTAATTAGTTAAGATTTTATACAACATAACTTAATAATCTAAAATAAGAACAAAAGTATAAGATTCAAAGTAAAGTAAAATGAAATCAAATACAATGTAAAACCAAACTTTAACTATCATGTATAACTTATATAAATTAGAAGTTAACTAAACAAGATATTTTCTTATACAAACTGACAACAACTATATGTGTATTAATTATTCAAGCTGGGAATAATGATACAAATGTTTTCAAAGCAAACCAATAAGTAAATGGACCTGACACATATGGTTTGATACAAGTATCTTCAGTAAATGGCTTTCTTGAAAATGTACTTTTCATATCCAATCTATATTCTCAGTAAACATATGTATTATTCAAATAAGCAATAAAATAACTTACCTTCCTATGCAAGCCTTTAGCTACTTGCCGAGTACATAATGCATACCAAATCTGTATACTCAGTAAACATAATTATGTAAATCAAGATTTAGCAACACAATCATTCAATGCTCCTCTGATTCAAGCACATCTTTGTGTTCATTTATAACATGCAAATCTTTATTTTGGAGTAATGAATCTGATTTACATGATTGAATAGCAGTGAGTTAAGTGTATAAAAAAATATAACAGGCTTGATAATATATGAAACCTGTAGGAGATTATGCAGACAAGATTAAAAAGATATTTATGTACTAATAGAATTAAGAGTAGGCAATAAGTACAAGAGCATTTAATGTTTCATTCTCTCAGCAAAGCTTTGGGCCGAATTCAGGATTATATATTAAAAAAAAAAAGAGAAGCTTGCCTGATAAAACAAAAGTTGAAACAGTGTATTAACAGATAACACCTAACCTGGATGAAACATATTTCTTTCATAACTTCTTATATTCTATATATATAGATGTTCATCTTTTATTTAGTTTAGTCAGTAACATAACTATACCTGAAAGAAGGAAAAATAAAAATATAAAGAGGAAAACAGAAGAAAAAAAAAAGGGAAATTTGCAAACAAACTCAACATCCAACACAGAGAGTTTCCAGGGATTCAACTACAGATTCTAGAACCTCAGAGTGCTCTGTTCAGCAGTTGTTTCTGGTGAGTAAACAATCTATTTTCAAAATTTAATTTGTGAATTTTTGGGTGTTATGTGCTTGTTATAGTTTAAACAAATTTCTCTGTGAATATTCTGTTGCACTGGAAATCTATATGACCTGTACTTCAGTATTTCCAGTTTGAGAACAAAGTAAAAAAGCAGAGATAAATTTAAATACCTCTTCATACAAATATTTGATACTTAAGAATATAAGTTAAACATACTTGTTAAACTATAATTAGGGCCTGGTAGAATTGATGAAGGTGGATAGTGAAACTGTGACACTGCAAACTCAAGTTACAGTAAATAGAAGTCAATATGTTCAAAATTCAAATATTTAATTTTGTTAATCTGATTTCATATCTTGATTCAGCGAACAAAGTTAGGATTTTTACCATGAAAATAATGATTTTTAAATAAGAATTCAAGGTGCAGTTTAAAAAGGGACTGAATTTGATTTTTGTCAATAACTGTTGATTCAATCAATTTTTATTGTTAAAATTTTAGTTGAAGCAAGCTCAAAGATGAATTAACATAAGAAAAATGTCAGATATTTTTTTTAATGCAAGAAATTCTTGGATGAAGCAAGTATAGGGTTTTGAAGCGTGTTGTGTTGTACCCTGTTAAAATTTTGATTTCGGCCCCATAGGTCGATCGAGTGTCGCATTCTTCTGCGCAAGGGTCGAGGAACGTATGGTCGTGGCAGGGATGAAGAGGCTTCGCCTCTGGTGGTCAGTGTTGGTGGGGCGAAGCGCTTCTTTTGGGGTTCAAGTTTCTGGGTTCGAGTTCTGTTTTGAGTGATCTGTTGATTTTTCGTTTTGATGTATTAGAATGAAATTCAGTGTTATTTCTTCTTTGTTCATGGGTTTTGCGACTTGTCGGTGAGGTGAAGGTTCGCCAGAGGTCGGTGGTGATGCGGTGCACGTGCACAGCGTGGAGGTGGAAGACGGCGATATGTCAGTGATTATTCCTCGTGTCGTGCTCGAATGAATTTGGGGTTTCCTTCGAGTTTGGTTTGAATGTTGAGAGAGTGTGCGCGTTTCCTGTTGTTGTCAATTCGGTTTTGATCAAACTTAAAACTTAACTGAAAAAAAGAAAAAAAAGAGAAGAAGAAGAAGAAGAGGTTCAGGGTAAAACACGGGGAAAGGGGAGTGGGACTCGGTGATGAACTCGAGTGAACTAAGGGGGGAAACTCAGGTTTGCAGTTTCAAACTACAGCATGTTATAAAATAAGGAAATTAAGTTACTCACTTTCATACAAATCAAAAGTGTTGTGAACTTAATAGAGTTTTAACAGTTTTAAGTTAAATATTAAATACAAGTTCCAGTTACTTAGTAGATACTTAACAAATGCATTTAACACTAATTTTAATTAAGCATTTGATTTGAGTAAAAATTAAAGTTAATCAACATTTAAGAATTTAAACTTTAAGAAAATTCTTTCAAATGTTAATTAAAACCAATTGTAATTTACTATCAATTTTAGGAATAATTAAAAATGATTACTTAATAATTTTATTTAAAGATCGAAAAATAATTAAGAAACAAGTTAATTTGTAATTAACTACTTAGGTAAATTAATGTACAATTAACAGTTAATTAATCAAGAAATTTAAATAAGAATTAAGAAATAATCAATGAAGCAATCAACAATTAAAAACTTGTTAATCAAGTTATTTGATTTATAATTAAGGTTTTCAACAAATGATTTAGGAAAAGCTAATTAAGTAATTAAGGTTAAAAAAATTGATTTGAGTGGATTACTTGAGTAATTGAGAAATAAATTACTTATTGTAATTAATGAAGTTTAAAATGAATTGTTTAAGTTAATTAATTAAGTTTAATTAATTTAAATAATTATTCGGTGATGTGATAAGTCTAATTACTTGGAGGAGTAATTAATGATAATGACTGGATAAAATTGAATGAGGATGATTTAATAATGAAAGTAATTTGAGTATAATTACTTTGTGTAATTTAATCAAGGGATTGATTAAAATTAGTTGAGAAGTGATTAAGTGATGTGATAAGGGTAATTAAAGGAGATTGATTACTGAATAATATTAATCAGGGATGATTAATAAATATAGTTTAATTGAAGATTTAATTACTTAAGGAAATTCATTTAATATAGGATAATGAAATGAAGTGTAGTTAGCAATCATTAAATAATGAAATTAATAATGAAAGATTAAAGAATAATTAATTGGTGAAATTAAAAAGTAATGTAATGTATAAAATTGAAGGTTAGTTTCTATATTTTGGATTAGATAATTAGTTTGGGAAAATAATTAAAAGATGATTACTTAAATAAAATTAAATGTTAATTAATCAAAGTATGATTAATTTATTAACTGATTGATAATTGGTCGATAGTTATATAAGCAAGAATTATAATGGTTAAGTAATTAGTTTAATTTACTTTAAATTAATTAGAGATGCAAGTAATTAATTTAATTCATTTTAAATTAATTATAGCTGATATGATTGCTTATATATGGATGGATGATATTGTTTACTCTGAATGGTTTGAAATTCCTAGCATGAGATAAATGATGCTGTGTGAAATGTATGCTTGATTGTAGTATGATAATAATATGGATTATCTGTTATGATTGTTTATCTGTTATGGTGATAATGTTGATTATCTATTGTGATACTATGAATTATCTATCTGTGTGTATATGGATAATTGAGATTGAATTGTTTTAAACTTTAAAACAACTTGGCCCTAAAAGACACGTTTTGGATTTCGATGAGACCGGGATCGGGTTTCCACATTTGGAACATCCGAAAACCACATCGATCCAAATTAACGTTAGGTCGTTAATCTGATATGAAGATGAAGGTTCAGAATGCAAGGGTCGTCGTCGTTAACTCTGAGGGTGATTCCAAAATGAGTGTAACGAGATAATGCCTTCGGTTTCGTTCGAACCCGGAACGAACTTGTATGGATTGAATGCTTTCAACACATCGTCAGGTGGGCGATGAGCATTCTAAGAAAAATTGTTCTCTAAAGGTAATCGTAACCTCAAGCCTCATCAACCGGGAATGGCTAAAACAGGGGAGATGCAGCAAGGTTAGATGGGTCATGCCCAAGCAGGACAAGATATTTCCCCTGTCTAGATGTCCCTTTTTATTTCGGCTTAGTGGGTGGTTGGGCGCGCCAACCACGGGGTTTATCTTGTTCGGAACTGTTCAGTAAGGAATGGTTCCGGCCTTGTGTTGCAGGGGATGAAGGGAGTAATCCTCGGTACGGTGATCTAGGCCCCGTACTGTGACGGGCGGTACCGCAGTAGCCCTGCCATTGTATGGAATCCATTTTCCAATAAGTGCCCACGGTTTTGATTGTATTACCCACTTTGTGGCTAGTAGCTGGAATTTAATCATGTAACAATTTCGGCTATTTTCTATTTACTTGAAAACCCTAGACACTATTATAATATCACAGAATTTCCTATGAAATGATTTGGTTAGCGTAAGGTAAAAACTTACCCATATTTATTTGTGGGAAGTCTTACGTGATACCTTTATTTTCAAAAGTTTTTTTTCAAGTTAAACAACCGTAAACTGTTTACTCATACCAGACCCATGTCTGACCCGGAGTTTATATTTTTGTTTTTTTCATAAACTCTCGGGTACCCAAATTTTTACGGGTAGTCAAGGGATTCAGGTTAGCTTTGACGAATTCTGGAGGAGCAATGGAGCAGGAGGCTTCAGCGTCGTAGATATCTATCTAGTTCCGCTGTGTTAGTTAGAGTATGTTGTATATTGTGATGTATGTAGTGACTGATGTATATAAAAAGTTGTCAAGTGTATAATATTGTATAACTCTGATATATGTAAACGATGTAATTATTATGTGATGTATTATATTTTATTCCATTCCGCTGTGAGATTTCGTGTTTGTTGTTCTTTCTTTCTCTTTCTTTTCTATTTCTATCCCTTTCTTTCTTAATGATGATACGTCTTTCTGGTGATAGAAGGACGGGTCGTCACATTTTGGAATTTCAACTAAATATAGCCCTCACTTAACCCGAAGGAATAGGTTTACAACATCTGAGCAACGGAACAGGATTTTGAGCCTCAGCAGCAGAAGAGGACTTCACTTTGCCTGAGCAGCAGAACAGGTCTTTTACAAATAACGTTTTCTTGACTCTATGTGTTCTTTAATAACACGAATTTGTCCATTATAGTACACCCTTCCTATAATCTTCTCCTTTATGATGTATATATGAATATGTGAAGAATAAGGAAGTAATAGAATGAATTTGTATGAAATTGAATACAAAAGAGTATTAGAGTCAAAGAATATGAGAGTAGAGTAAGAATAGATTGAATTTAGTTAAGTTAAGTTGTGGAAATATGATTCTATTGTGTTTATATAGATTATAAATAGGTGCATATGTTCGTGAAGAGTTATCATGAAGAGATATAATCATATCTATTGAAATGAAGAACTTATCTCTTCACTAATGGAAGTGCCTATTTAAAAATATGGTTGTTATAGATATTCAGACTTCTGAATTGAATAATTCAAACTTCTGAAATTGCATGAGCTCAAACCAAAAAGGAAATAGGCTAAAATTACTATTCTCAAATGTCTGAAATGAACAAGTCAGACTCTGAATATTGTTCTAAATTTTATTCATTTTTCCAGATTAAGACGTCTGATTTGGTACATTCAGACGTCTGAACGTAAACTAAAAATGAGAATATGCAAAGATTATTAGTGTATGCTAATGAAATGAAAAACGTGTCGACATATATATCATATAGGAGAGATATTAACATGAGTAAACTCTAGACATAGACTCGATACATACTTATATAAGATTTGAAGTTTATTTGAATCCGATCTTGATAAATTCCTGTAAAAACAAGTTAGTATATAATATTGACTTGTATAGTTGTCATAGTCAAAATATCATAATTATGAAATATCGTAAATATGAAGTTTTCTCTTATTACTTTCAAAGTTTCACTTCAATCCGCCATGTGGTTATTGAGTATGTAGCGATCATCGTTGAGTTGCGCCGTTGAGCAGAATATGAATTGATCCCACTTCTTTAGCCCATAACTATAGCATACGAATTCCGATCGACTTGAAATTTGAAATATAGCCTCATGAGGCCTTTCTTATCACATCATACCAATTGCATCATGATTAGGTTAAAAATTAAGGATCCGATCCGAATCCGCTAGACCATCACTCATAGTCTCATTTATAGCCGATCTTCGAGCTTGGTAACCGTTTCTCCAGGGTCTCCCGCCTTGATGATCATGATGTCCGTTGGGTTAAATCTGCATGTGTACCGCTTTGCCAAAAGGTGGGTTAACACTTTGTCCTCCAAAACATGTCTTGTGACAGGAAGGCTTGTTTTGAATTACCATAAATCCAAAATCCGAAGTCCATAATCCATCGATACCATATTGTCCAATTCGTTGCCAATCCAAATCCATGATCTCTCTGGATCGGTAGTGAAATCCATGACCATTCTGTGTCAGTATCCAATTCCGAATCTGTGATCTCTCCGGATCATTTTACCCAAACCCTCAACCTCACCAGGTCGTTAGCCACATCCTAAACTACTCCGGGCCCATATACAAATCTATAACTGTTCGAAGCTGATATACAAATCCATTGCCTTTTCGGGTTGTTATCCTAATCCAAATACTTGATCACACCAGATCCTTGCCGAGCACAACCCATACTTGACGACCTGAGCAGGCCGATCCATCGCATTCGAGAAAAGCGGCCTGCCCCCTTGCCAGACATGGTCCATACCTAATGACCTTGAACTCCCCGAATCCTTACCAAGCACAATCCATACTCGCTGATCCAAGTAGGTTGATCGATCGCGTTTGAGCGAAGCGACCTACCCCTTCCCAGGCATAATCCATACCTGACGATCTGTGTTATCCAATACGTTGATCCAAATTTAAGTATTCCCAAGTCCATAAAATAAGAGTCCGTATAACCAATAAAACATAGTTCAAATTAAACCAAAAAAGAGTTCGAAGTAAACAAGAAGAAAGGAAAAATATTTGCACAAACCATAGCATTACGGTTCATCACTATCTCAGAACATGCCTAGGTCCCGTAGTTTGCTATTTATTCCATGCCATCCCGATCAATTGATGACAAGTTGATGATGACGCCTTGATTCAATGTCATTTTCATTTGAGGTGGACGGTGGCTGCTCATGTTCCACCGCCACAGCCCGAGTCCTTACATATTGTTGTAACTGACCATTCCTTACATATTCCTCAATGATATCTTTCAAATGTCAACCGTCATTTATATTGTGTCCATCCAACTCATGGAATAGGCAACACTTTCTCAGTGTCCGTTCACGTTCGAGGGTTCCCTCCTTCCCGGCCTCCGATATGGAAGGTGCCTTCAAGTATCAAGATATATCGTTCTAAGGTTTCGTTCAATTCTGTTTACCCTTTTCCTTTCCGGAGCTTTCACTGGGTGGTTCTCCACACCATACCATACTAACTTCCATTGCCTTTTCATCAGCTTTCGCATCTTCTTGTCGTAGAAACCTTTCTACTTCATGGTAGAATTCACCGAGATCCATCGGTGGATCTCGTATCAGTGGTATTTTAAAATCTGAATTAGCTGCAACTCCCAACACTGTCGTCATCAAAACCATCGATGGATCTGGTCGATCCACCGAAACAACTGCTGAATTGAACCTAGTTAAAAAATTCTTAAGAGATTCTCCTACCCACTGCTTCACTGATGTCAATGTCATCACATTCTTGGGTCTCGTAATGTGAACCCGAAATTGCTTCACAAATCTTTCGATTAATTCCATCCATGTGTTAATAGAACGCTCGCCAACTGTCTGAACCATAGCGCAACTACATCTTTTAAGTATAGGGGGAAACATCGTGTTAGGAGTTCTTCTGATGCCCTCAGTACTTCCATGTGCCGCGTATACCTCATCTTATGCATAGTTGAATCCGACTTTCCGTCATAAGCTTCCAATGTTGGTGGTTTAAATTCTGGTGGATTCCTAGCATTCCTAATATTTGGAGTGAATAAACGTCTATTTACATCCTCCAAATCCCGGCTCACTATTCCTCCACGCACAGCTCGTCTTTTCATCTCCGCAAACCTGTCATTTTCTTTTAATGGTAGTCTTCTATCATCATGTCCAAGCTGCCTCCGAGTCTATGAGGGAATTCTAGAACGTATTCCTCCGGACGAGCATCCAAATTCCGATTCACACCAATCTCCATGGAATCGATCGCAGGTCCTCTAGCATCACGATCAACCAGACCTAGGGAATGCCTCCAACTGCTCTGTTCTATTCTTTGTCTATTAGCTCTATTTTCATGTTTCCGATTCAGATTTCCAGTGATTCATGCTACTTCAACTCCTTGATTTTGTACTCCAGCTTGTCTAATCTGTTAAAGTAAATTCTGCATCATCTTCTCCTGTCTTTTCAGCATTCTATCCTGCATAACATCCATCATCGTTTCTATTTTATCCCTAGTGATGTAGATAGATGGTTAATTAGCTTCAGCTCCCGAGGAAGCCTCCTGACTCCCTACATGGTGGGTCTTGAGTACGCCTCCTGTCTCCGCGCATGGTGGCTCCTTCCTAGTAGCACTCTCCTTGTTGATTGCCTAGCCATTACTTTCTAGATCCAAGTATCCAAGCTTTCAAATCTAAGATTCTAGCTTCCAAATCTGCGGATGCAAGCCTTCTTAGTGAAAGCACCAAAATGTTGGTGTCAAAATTGGCCACGAACACCCAATTATGAAAAAACATCAGCATTCAATCCAACCATAGAAATATGAAAAGAAATAAATGAAGAATAAAATTAAAACAATTAGAAAGCAAGTAAAATGAGACAAGATTTATAGTGGTTCGGCTAGCTCTGATCTATGTCCACTCTTGAATAATCATTTTACTGTACTGAAGTTTTTGTACAGTTACAATCCAAAATCCAAGAATAAAATTGACAATGTGTAGCCGATGTTGAAGCTAAAGATAAGCAGAAAGAAAATGCTTTTTCCGACACCATGCCTGCTGTATTATAGGGGAAGAAATGCACTAATCGAGAAGAAATTTTGGCAGAAGGTTCAGAAGAGAAAGACGAGTCCACCAAAAAGTTTCCAAGCACATTGAAGCCCACAACAGGGATCGGTATCGATCCCTATTTTGGTGTTCAAATGGGGTATGATCCTTCTGGGTGATTCCCCATGATATTAGCTATTTGCGCTCCAAATTTCATACCATCTCGACTTACTGTTTGTGAGATATCGTGTTTTCCTTGAAGTAGTATTACTTAATTTTGATTTCTATCGATCCTTATGGAGGGATAGGTATCGATATTTGTTGTAATATGTTTTGAAGACTGATTATAGTTGATCCCTATGGAAGGATAGGTACCGATCCCTCCAACTTGTTCCAAATACTATGCGATCCCTGTGGGTATTCCATATGTTCTAATTAGCTAGTCCTCCAAGTTTCATGTCAATTAGATGTGTAGATGCTGAGGTATTGATTGACCTTTGTTATGAAGCCGAGCTTAGCCGATCCCTAAGAGGGATAGGTGCCGATCTCTATTGAGGGACATATGTCGATTCCTCCAACTTCTTCAAATGCCATTCGATATCTAGGATAGACTCCCTAAGGTTTCCTCTTCTTATTTTCAAAGTTTCACTGCAATCTCATTGTGGTTCTTGAGTTATGGAGCGATCATCGTTGAGTTGTGCCATTGAGCTGAATGTGATCTATCCCTCTTCTTTTGCCCATAACTCTAGCATACGAATCGACTTGAAATTTGAAATGTAGTCTCATGAGGCCTTTCTTATCGCTTCATACCAATTGCACCTTGATTCGGACAAAAATTAGGGATCCGATCCGAATCCGCTTGACCATTATCCATAGTCTCGTTTATAGCCGATCTCCGAGCTTGGTAATCATCTCTCTAGGGCCTCCCGCCTTGATGATCATGATGTTCGTTGAGTTAAATCTGTATGTGTACTGCTTTGCCAAAAGGCGGATTAGCAAAAATTGAATATATTATTTTAAATTTTTGATTTTGACTTTATACATGTACATATACACACACACATACAAACATACACATACACACATATATGTGTGTTTGTAGAGTTAGATGGGTTAACTAGGTGTAGACATACATATGCATATATGTGTGTTGAGTTAAATGGGTTAACTAGGTGATCCATACTGGGTTGAATCATATTAAAATATGTACTATATGAGTATAATGAGATGAATCATAAATAGATTGGTCAATTTTTACGTGATCGTTTATGATCAGCCTAGTTGGGAGGGAAATTGAAATAGAATTTCCATGTTATTTTACATTATTTATGAATTATCTTAGTAACTTAATTAAATATCCTATTATTTTTCAACGGTTAAGATTAAACTATAAAGTGTGTGTAACAAACAAAAATACTGTAAAATGGAAATACTGTTGCAATATATGTAAATTGTGGATATCGTGTTTTACTTGAAGTAGTTAAATCCTAAGCTCTAAAGCCATTATATAAAGGAAGCTATGTAATGTAAATATTTGCATATTTTCAGGAATGAATAATATATCTTCTGCCTCTCTCTCTAATGACTTCTACTTTCTTCATTTTATAACACGTTATCAACACAAAGCTCTTATAAATCATCAAAACGGTAAGCTATCTTTTTGATCTGATTGATCAAATCTTTCAGATCTCATTCTATTAATTTTATTTCTTTTAGATCTCATTGTACCATTGATTTAATTATTCAGATTTGATTCTCTTTGTACATCTTATTTTTTTGTCCATGTATTTCAGATCTTGTTTTATTGAAAATCTTATTTTTCAATTCTAGTTTTTCAGATCTCTTGTAGATTTTACTATCATATTCAAATGATATATTTTTTAGAGCTGTAGATTTTAATCATCGGATCTCTTATTTAATTTTTGTTCATGTATATCCATTTTTTTGAGATAATTTTGAATTTGATCCCCGAAACTAAAATTGTTTCATAAGCTAAAATGTAATTTCAGACTTATTCTGTTAGTTTTCTTTTTAGATCTTGTCTATCATATATCTAATTTTCTAGATTTCATTGTATATATATATATATATATGTGTGTGTGTGTATGTATGTATGTATTATCTCATAGATCTTGCTATATTAATCTTTTCATTTTAGATCACACTTTATTGTAGATCTAAACTTTTAGATCTTCTTCCATTGTTTGGTGAAAAAAAGGTTTCATTTTGACATTTTTTTTGTTTGGATTTCGGTTTGAATGAGAATTGTAGAAATGATTTTGCCACATGGTTTATATTTTCAGAAGAAATATTTCATTGTTTTAAGGATAATAGTTATCTAGAAGATCGCATTAAGTTTATACGAAAGACTAGGAACCTGAAGTTCATATGTGCAAAGGTGAAAGATTAAAGTTTTCATAAGCTGAAATAAAGCCTTGAAAAAAATAAGCAAGCAATTCCAGAAGAAGATGTTGATATGTCCAGAAGACATAACATAAAGATAATATGCTGGAATAACATTACAAATGTGGTAAATAGTATTTCCTCGAAT
Source organism: Allium cepa (assembly GCA_030765085.1). Classification (NCBI taxonomy): domain Eukaryota; kingdom Viridiplantae; phylum Streptophyta; class Magnoliopsida; order Asparagales; family Amaryllidaceae; genus Allium; species Allium cepa. Next base: position 234,941,173 of record CM060939.1, on the reverse strand, counting down.
AGAAATAGTATTGTGATTCTCATGTTCGAATACAATTATGAAGAGTCATCTTGTTTCATCGTATTTATTTAATATTGAAGACCTGAAGTTCTCAAATAAAAATTATGCATATAAGTTTGCATTCCTAAAAAAACGATTACATATCAAAACTCAAATATACAAATTTGAGAGGTGAAGTTTTGAATTATTAGAAAAACTAATTTCAAATTATGGTAAATTCCAATTGCAATCAAACCTGTAGTTTGATGATAAAACTCAAGTTGCGCCATTTAGGATCTAAAGTACTAAACAAAGACTTTATTTTAAAGTAAAATTGGAACCTGAAGTTCTAAAAATATTTTCCAATAGTATTAACTACTAAACCAAATAAATATATAGAAATTTGTTCACTCCGGAAATGGTGATAATAATATAAAAAATCTCTAGAAGAGATTTGTTGATATATTTGGTGCTTTTACTAAACCAAATAAATACATAGAAACATATCTACTCTCCTACTCTCTTTCTTTTTAATTAAAAATAAGGTATTCTAATATCCTAACCTTTTTTTCTTCTTCCATGCATCCATTCATGCCTTTCAAAAGGTAAAATATAATAGATCAAATTTCCTTCTTGTGGCTCATCAAGTAAGTATTTTGGATTCTTGATAAAACGAATGTTAATATTTATACACCCATCAATTCTGTTATATTATACATAAAATTCAGTCATCTTTCCTCCTTCAGCAAAGAGGTATTCCAATGTTTACTATTTTATATGCTTAATCTTTTACCTATTATTGTCATGTCACAAGAGTATACTTATTGATTGTTGTCAATAGCTGTAACTTATACAACATACTTTTTAGTTGCCAAGTTATTTTGTTTTTCATTATATTATTCATACACTATGTGATGTACAAATTTCTTCTCTCTGCTAGCTTACAATATGTAAATAGTCGCATATATTAATTCATATATTAATCAGTAGCAATTAATAAATCATTAAATAAAATTATTTTATTAATGAGAATGGTCCAATAAAGATGCGTATGAATACTTCATACATTTATTCTTCTTTCATATCTCTTATTGTTGACAAGGATCATAACGTATATACATGGTACATATTTATGTTTCTCTCTATTGCAGTTGTTATGAATTAATAAATGGTATTTAATATTACCTATTCACATTCTTAAATCTGCCTACATTATGAAAGTAAACATAATAAAGTCAGCACAGTCTTTCATTATAATTCATCCCTCCTCCTCCAATCAATCCATATAAAGGTCTTTCCATATTTTCAAGGGTAGTTTTGCATTTTCAAGGAAATTAATGAATGCAATTAATGAGATTGAATCTAGAGCTATCAAAATGATGTAAATAAGAAATTATAGTCACTTTTAAAGATTATATTTGATTGTCTTTTACTATTTTGCAGTAATGTTTTTATTCTTTCACTGTAATTACTATCAGATATGGGTTTTTATTTTATGAAATGCGTTGATCATATACCTACGAACAATATTTTGATGCTTATGCATTTTTATTCTCACTTATGGTTGCTAATATGATAAAAATAGCCAAGCTTGAATTTAAAACTTTGGACTTAGTAGGATATAACTTTTTGTCATAGATATTGGATGTGACCAGGGACGGATCTATTTAGCACATTTAGCACATGGGTTGGGCGGCTACCCACCCGACAAAAAAAAACAATAAAGCGTAAGAAAGGAAGAGAAATAAAGAGGGACGCATCTTCTGTTCTTCTCTCATAGCTCACGCTTTTCTGGATTCGAAGCCACTCCTCCTTCTGGCCTTCTCCAGCGGCAGCCAGCAGACTCCGGCTCTAGTTTCAGCCTTCAGTCCTCCTTCTCCAGTCACTAGGAAAACCTAGTAAGTTCCCAATTTTAAATTCGAATTCCATAAACCTTAGTTTTCATTGTAAATTGTAAATGATGTTCCCAATTTTAGATTCAAAATTCGAATTTTAGATGTAAACATAAACCCTAGTTAGGCAGTACAGCAGTAGGCTGGTATCAATGAAGTTGCAACTTGCAAACAAGTACCAATGAATAGGTACCGGCAGTGGCAGTAGCATTGTATTTGTAGCAATGAAGTTCTTGACCGATAAATTATTCAAATTATGCAGTAAATTGTAGCATGGTATGCTATTTTGTCGATACTAGCAGCAAGTATTTGTAGCACAGTAGGCTATTTTGTTGATACTGGCAGTAAATTGTGCGACTATCTACCGACAGCAAATTTTAGTGAATCAAATAATGAAGATACTGGCAGTAAATTTTGGTGAATGAATTTTACTATTTGTTGAAGCATCAAATTGATGTTGAGACAACTGCAGATCAATTTGATTTTCATGAAGTTCGTAGAGCACGACTTAAGTAGGATAAGTAGCAATTTATGTTTTTTGTTTGTTTAAGGATTTGTATTAAAATTCTCTATGTTAATGGAATCAATCGAACTTACTTATTTCGATTATCATGAATGCGATGGAATTAATTATATTAAAACAGTTTAGTTTTTTTATTATTTAATTTTCTTCTATTATTCGCCCATCGCAAAATAAATTCCTGGTTACGTCCCTGGATGTGACATTCAATTACAATCTTAATATTTAGAAAATGCCATTAAAAATGATGATAATATGTCCCAGTAGGATAAAACAAAGGTTCTTAGATTTTTAAGGTATCATATTCATGGCAATCTTAAAACAAGACATTTAACTGAAAAAAGATCATTTTTACTTATGGAACTGCCTGAAGGAGTGCTATGACCACTAGAAGATGGTCACACTTCCAAACACTAGACAAGAGTGATTGAACCTAAAGTTTCAACCAGTTGAAAATTGGTATTTGTATGTTTTTCCTTTCAGAACTAATTAAAATAACATACCGATGAATGTTGTGTTTTAATCAGTAGTCCATTTTAATTTTTTTTTGAAAGTATTAGCATTTATTTGACGCTTACAAATTTTAATAATTAACTAACTACATTGTCTTTAATTCTTAAGATATGGACAATCAATATTTGATTGATAATATATGCCTACTAGACAGTACAGCGACTCATATGATTTTGAAAAATCAATAGTTTTTCTCTGAACTATTTGAAAATATGTTAGCTAAAAATTTCAACCATAGCAAATCTGCTAATATAATTGAAGGGTCGGGAAGAGCCCGTATAGTATTACCAAATGGTACATATATCTTAATTCAAAATACATTATACTCAAGCAAATTTAAAAGAAATTTGTTGAGTTTTGAACATATATAAATGAATGGCTATCATATTGGAATTATAATGAAAACGTCAAAGAATATCTTTGTGTTATTTCTAAAATTAAAATTTGGAAGTTTATTTTAGAAAAATTTGGTACAATTTCAACTGGATTATATTTCATGAAATTTGGCATGATTGAATCTCATATTTAAACATGAGCCAGAAGCTCACAAATATCACTTGAATGCATCTTATCAATTGATAAAAGGATTATCCTCCTGTTATTAATATGTATGGTATATTTGCCAGTAGCAATATAATAATGGTAGAATCCAAAGATGATTATTGTTTAAGATGACAATGTTTGTCAACATTGAGGGGGAGGATAAAGGGATACAAGTTCATTTTGATCATCAGTGTCAAATATTTGTTAACATGTATAATGGTGCAAAATATTAAGTAACTTGAATAAATTATTAATAATATTCCTATTAGACTTTCTTCAGTATAGATTTGAATCCATGAAGGATCAAAATGTGTAAACCACGTCTGAAATATGGTACAAAAGTCAGTTTGAAATACTTTTGGAGTAAGTAATAAAGATGCCAAATAAAAGAGATGAGTGTTCTTGAAGAAACACTTAAGAGCGCTCTTAAAGAGACCAATGGGATAGTTGTCAAATTATCCTAGAAGTGGTTTAGGTATATAAAACATGATAATTAAAGAGATCTCAATAAATCATGTCTAGAACTGACAAGAAATAATCATTGATGATAAATTTATAAATAATAAAGCGTTCATGTTTATAAATAGATTAAGGATCATGAATTAGGGGAAAACATGACTAACCATTATGAATCCTTTACCAATAGAGAAATATGGACATGTAGTCCGCAAAGTAGCAAAAGTGCTTGAGATGCTTAATATACCCCAAAGGTATAAATATGGTTTAAATCATATTAAATGATGAATGTATACAAATTCTTGAAGAATATAAATAACTTTCGTGGTTATAAAGAATGGAAAGAACGAGGAGTGTAGATTACAACCCACTTTTGAGTATTTTTGTAATGAAAATCTTGATATAATTCATGATGAATAGATTGCTTTCTATTTTTAGGTATTGTTGTAATGAAACTCTTAATATCCATTGAAGTGTTAGTTGTGATATGAAAAACTTATTAAAATATATAAGTTCCTGAAAAATATAAATAACTTTTATAATTATAAAGAATGCAAAAAAAACATGGAATGTAAATTACAACCTTCTACTAAGTATTCTGTAATGAAAATCTTGATGCACTTCAAGATGAGTAGATTACTTTCTGCTTTTAAGTATTATTGTAATGGAACTTTTAATATTCATCAAAGATGTAGTTGCAATAAAAATTGATTGGAAGCATAAAATAAAAGCGCATGATGTGTTTTTCATAAAGGTAGCAAACAAAATGCATAAAATGCAAATCATATTTGAAAGAAACAATCTTGAAAATTTTGATTGTATATATTAATAAATCTTTAATAATAGTTGTAATAGCTTTGGTGTCATACTTTTTTGGTATCAACGTGAACAACCAAAAATGACCCTCTATATATTATCTAATCTTAATTACTTAAAAAGAGGATCTAATACTAAATTTCTTTTACAAAATGTCCATAAAAGTAGGATCTAATAATTAAATATTGTTTAAAATTCAAAACGCTTCTAAAAATAGGATCTAAAATTAAACCTTCTTTACAGATTCAAAATACTTCTTTACAAAATATCACTTGAAAATAAAAAATTATTTTTTTGATTGATTTAAACATATATAATTTAAAAACAATTCACGCGCGAAGCGCGTGCCATTACACTCGTTGTATTATTAATTAAATACATATTTATGAATCCAAAAGTATCTATAACCAATTTAAGTTATCGAAAGACGAATATGAATTCAAAGGAAACTTTTAAATCAGTGAGAGTATCCATAAATATTTTATAATGCACTTTTTTTCCTTAACTAAAATTTTTCCCGTAGGTTTTTTTTATTAGTATGGTTTTAATGAGGCATTATCTTGATCCAAAAGTATCAACTCCCTCGTAACATTTGAAAATAAATTACAATGTACTATTTTTCCTTATTTAAAATTTTTCCACTGGGTTTTCCTTACCAAGGTTTTAACGAAGCATTATCTTGATATAGAAGAATCAAACGTCTTTTCAAGAAATAACATCTCAAATATATTATTTAAGTTAAATTGTACTTTTATCCTTAACTGAGGTTTTTCTCATCGGGTTTTCCTTTGTAAAATTTTTAATGAAGTATTATATTGATATTGATCCTGAAGTATCAAACTCTATTTAATTCTGTAAACTATTGAAATATGTCATACTATATTGTAATCTTTTTCCTTCACTAAGATTTTTCCCGCAAGGTTTTTCTTAGTAAGGTTTTAACGAGGTATTATATTGGTTCAGAAGTATCAAACTTCATTTAAAGAAATGAGAAAATAAGATATGTCATTGTACTCTTTTTTTTTCCTTCACTAAGATTTTTCCCATTTGGTTTTTCTTATTAAGGGTTTAATGAGGTATTATTTGATCCTAAAGTATCAAACTCTTAGAAAGAATGTCATTTTTACTATGATATCTATGATTTCACAATTTGCACTCTTTTCTTCTTTCAAGGTTTTCCAATTGGATTTTTCTTACAGATGTATTTAATGAGGCAACGGACAATATATATATCGACTGAATGGTTAAATACAAACAAGATAATAATGAGAAGGAGCAATCATCATACACGTTTCGAAACGGAAAATTTCAAATTATCAAAGTATTCAAAATTTTGAAAACACGTATTCAAGAGGGAGTGTTACAATATATGTAAATTGTAGAATGAATATGTTATGTTATTTTGTTTAGTCCCACGTCGTGGAATAAGTTAAATCCCCGACTCTAAAATCTTTATATAAAGGAGGCTATGCAATGTAAACATATGCCTATTTTTAAAAATAACATATCTTCTGCCTCTGTTCAATGACTTCTACTTTCTCCGTTCTATAACAAATACTTTTCTTACACATATTTTTCCAATACGATAAAACAAAACAGTAAATACACTCAATAACAACTAACATACTGCTTTCTGCAACAAAGATCATCTTAATCGTGGATCAGAAGACGGACCGCCCTCTAAAAGTCAAAATGCGAAGTGATCGCATAACTCAAACTTCAATATGCTCAATATTTTAGATGACTATATACAATGAACAGACAGGCTTTTAGCAAAAGCAGACGTAGGGCATAAGCAGTAGATGCGACTTCAATATCCGCGAAACTGCAGATATCGAACGTCCGTATATGATTCTCAACGCTGCCACGTATGGACAAGTCTCGTCATTCTTTTCATGGGATCACAGGCTGCACACTCAGTCGTAAGCAGCCTGCCAAACATCTTCACTTCCGCAATATGGCATCTCATTCATTTTGTGTCTGATTTTTTTTATTGTAAACTAGTGTACTAATATATTTTTATTTTTTTGTTATTATTATATATTATAAAATCCCTCTGGGTTGATAAGAAAAATAACAACAATATTGATTATTTTTGCCCACGCTCTCTTTATTATTATTATTATTATTTGGAAAACAGTATGTACCTGTATATTTTAGCTGCTCATTGTATATTTTATTAACCAAAACCATATGTACAGTACATCTTGTGACTTATGTTAAATAGAAGAAGAGAACGAATTGACCTTTGATGCAAACAAAGCAAGTTTCAATGAAGCTTTGACGTGCTGTGTTATTTGCAGTCCACTTAGAAAAGTCTGCTACTATATGTAACTACTATTCAATACTTTTCAAACATCAAGCGCAGCACCACCACCACCACCAAATGCATGCAATGTATCCATGTTCAGAGGCAGCGAGTACCTTGTGTCATTTTCCATATCAATGATGTGACCGAAAAATATTATGACATGTATTCATGACTAATATTTCCATGAATCTGTTTAGCATGCGTTGAAATGTATCCAAGTCTTGAAAAGTATTCAGTCCTATGTGCAAATTTTAAACTAAAAAGGCCACAGATACACGTAGCTTATTGTTATTATTATTATTATTGTTATATTTGGAAATCGAGGTCATTTTCCCGTCTGGTTGGATTCCAGTATAAAATTAAATTATACTGAATAAGATTGCTTGATGAAGACATACACCCTTAATTATGCATAGTACATGTATTGAAAATCACATGCCTTGGAATATTACTTGAGAATTCCTTACGGTTTAAACACGTGATGAATAAAAGAAGGAAAGAGGAGACCTACCATTGCATCTCCACTTCAATTTGACCTTAAGTACTCAACTACCTTGACCTCAAATCTATCTTCGGCCTAAAATACGATACACAACATTTACTGCAAAGGTAAAACATGGATCATAGTATCAGACGGTCCAAAAAGTCACACAGCTTATCAAATTGGAAAAATGTTATCACATGCCCTTAATCACAGCTAAGGACACATTGATGTTGGTTGAATTACCTAAATATATAATAATCAAACAAAGATAATACAAAGTCAAAGATGTTATTTGCTATCAAATAAACATCACCATCAGTTGATGATAAACTTGAATCCTCAAAGAAGCTTCATGAAACCATCATTGATAATTCAAATGCAAGCTTACATAATCTTACGGAAACAAAAAACCAAAACAGAGATGAATTATATCCATGCATCTTCTTTTAAAACATATATCGCCGTCCAAAGTGGAATTACATGCAGAAGCAACCTCATACATATAAAATTTGTTATTCCCAAACTAAAACCCAAGTCCAGACTAAACAGCTGGTATATAATACAAAGGCTCAGTTTTTGATTCATCTGATCTAACAATTGTACATATGAAATTGTTGGCAAAAAAAACCAATATCATAAAAAGAATATATTTAGAAATTATATTTGTCAATCGATGATTGAATGATTGTGCTAACATGCACATCCTCCGGTCTGCTCTGCCTGAGGAACTGGATCTGGAATGTTCTGGAAGTATCTGCAGAAAATGAAACAGAAATGTCTCTCTTAATTTCAAGTTGTCCAAAAAAGATTAATCGACTTTTGAAGAACAATTATGCACTTTAAATATCAGTCTAAGAACAATTATACTCTTTGCAATTGCCAGTTCTACCTTGATTATTTCTCACCTCGCCTATTAGTATTTAAATTCAATAGCAGCTTAGTCTACGTATAACTCAAATGATGCATGAACATGGAGAAGAAATGCAAATGAGAATGTGTAATAAGTTTTATTCGTTAGCATGAATTTTTTTTTTAACCGTTTAGGTTGCTTTCTATAAACATACTACACATTAGACCATTTTGAAAGCTAATCACAGAAATATAAAAGTTTCTACCTGTATGACAAAAACTGAATTTTTATGCTGATGCACTTTAGAAGTGCGACATTGCAAATTTTAAGGGAAAAAAAGATCATATTCAAAAACTGCACTCGTACACCCTCAAAGTGCAACAGTACAAAATGACACTCTCTACCGCTTAAGAATTATGAAGGTACATATGAATTCATCAAAAAAGCCTGAATGTATAAGAGTTTTGAAAACCAGACATAAACAGATAAAAGAATCCTTAATATGAATTATGAAGCTACCAATGCAGCTTTTGCATATACTTATGAAACTAGAAATACAGCTTTACAGTATACTTGGTTTTCTTCTAAATGAACCAGCATTGAGAATTAATTGGTATGTTATAGTTGAAGTGCATTAACTATTAAAAACTTGAGAGGTAGCACACACAGAAAGGCACTTTAAAATCATAGCTTATCGCAATAATAAATACTTACAGGTCTTGATCTCGGTCATTTTCTAGTGCAAGCTTTGCAACATACTGGAAAGCAACGTCGACGTTAACATCCTCCTTTGCAGATGTTTCAAAGTAAGGTATGTTACCCCTGGAAGCACACCACTCTTTTGCTTTCTTTTCCGCAACCTACATACATAAAAATTACATCTATTTACAGATATGATTCCCAAAAGATATATAACTATGATGAGCAATACAAACTAATCATTACCACTCTGCTATTTCCACCATCTACATCAACTTTGTTGCCAAGCAGAATAAAAGGAAATGAACTAGGATTTGATGGGCTAGCCTGAAAAGGATGGAAAATTAGCAGCGGTTGAAGCAAGTCATGATGTAACCAACGAAATAATTGAAGTACATTGTATAGTGCTCCATAACCAGTTTCTGGAATAAATTGACTGATTACTTGAAAAACTCAGAACATTAACACAGTATGTTGCTTACAGTATCAAGTCTGGCTGACTGTTGTTATCCACAGACAAACTGTTCAGCACCTGGTATTTTAAACTAAAGTTAACTCTCTAACTTTATTTGGCTGTCCTTTGAAATATTCTAGGCCTATCAATGAGTACCCGAAAAATCGATATCCGTCCGCATCCGTATCCAAATATATGAAAAATATCCGATATCCGAAAAGCGGATACGGATATCCAAAAAGCATTCCGGATATGGATATGGTCATAGTGATACCCGTATCCGAAAAATATATGTCCGTTGCACATATATATACACGTTAACATGTATTAAAATTTTGTTTAATTAACTGCTAAGCTTAAATTAATATATAATTCCCCCCTAATGACTAACTCGTCGAAACCGTCCGATCTATCCTCACATCTACAATAATAAAATAACCAACCCAATTCCATTTACGTTTATTTCCAAAGCAAACTTCAAAATCCTAGCATTGAGCCGTCTGTTAGGGTTTCCACTTTCCATTCATTCTTCTCCAACTACATAGCCTGCATGCTCTATGCTCCTCTTGACTGTATCTGACAGCTGCAAGCCTGCAACCTCCACCCTTTGATCATCGATTGCTACTGCTGCCTGCATCAGCGCTCCTCTCAGCTGTAATCAACCTCCACCGTTTGCTTGTCGCAAAGCTCCTTCTGCCTCGTGGCTCTTCTCATCCAATAATAGAAAGTATGATTTCTTGTTTTCCATATGAGCTGTTTCAGCTATCTTGATTATCGTTGTTTAAACTTTAAAGTGGACAGTTGGAATTGAGAATAATTTTAAAGTGATTTATCTTGATTACTGCTGTTTAAAATAATAGCAGGAATAAACTTTTTCAGATGAACAATTGGAATTGAAAATAATTTTAAAGCGAAAATTTTACAGTGGAACTTTTGAAGTCAAAAGTTAATTCCTATGTTTTTTTTTGCAGAGGTGGATTTTTGGAGAGTTGCTAATTACTCTATGGAAAAAGAATGCAAAAATTTATGCACTATTTGTTATTTTTGGTGTTCGTTATAATTTAAGGAATGTATTTACTTCTATATTTTATGTTTTTTTATGTTGGAAATACTTTTAGAACCTTTACTGTATTAAGTTTCATACGGCAAATATATATTGTTTTTATGTTATATGATTTTCATATTTTAGAGACTCTTGATGAAATCTTTATTGTAACATGTATGGAGTTTGTGTGATTTATGTACCATTGTTGCTTTCATCTATTGAGCCATTTTTGAAATATACAAATCAATCCCGTGTTAATTCTTTTGCCGATTTTTGCAATTAAAAGTGAAAAAATACAGTGTTTAATTTTTGGATATCCGAAAATATCCGTAAGCTGGATATAAGGATACGGATACGAATATGCTTCAATAAATATCTGTCGATTTCGGATACAGATTCAAATATGGATTTCCATTTCCAAATACAGATACAACATACAACACTGTCTGTATCTGTCAACATCCATTTACAGGCCTAAAATTATAATTATCATAAACATTCAAGTCTTATACAAGCACCAAATATGGTAAGGCCTAAGATCTTGTCACCTTTGACAACATTTTATTACAATATTTTTACTATTTCAACAATGTTGCCACTCATTTTGAATAGAATTTGAATAATAAAACAAGAGAAGGTTTACATAATTCCAATTAAGGGTGTAAACGGGTCGGACCAGACCGGACGGAAATGTGTCTGTGTCATGTCTTATAAGAGATTATGATGGACATGGACCAGACAAGGTTTAAGTTCAGACGTTGTTCGTACGAACCGGACAACGGACGGACAATGATCGGACAATAGAAAAACATCGAACATTTTCAAACGGACATATTTTCTTGTCCTAAATGCTAATCGTACAGACACAGACCAGACGCCTTGCAGTCTCAAAACGAGTCGGACGTCGGACAATCGTACGAAATTTACACCCTTAATTCCAAATGAATATTGATGAATTTAAAATCAAATAGCCAAAAAAAAATGTGAAACTACATTATCTAAAGAAATTCAACAACTTGAAATGTGATTTGTTTATTGTTTATGATCTCATAAATCAATGATACATCAAAGAAAGTAGCAAAACATATATTTGTGAGCAAAAATGCTTCTCTCCAATAAATATCAAAAACAATAGATCAATACGAACCTAGACAATGTTTATTTAGATGGATTGATATTTATATTCAAAGGAGTTCTGAAATTTCGAAATGATCAAAAAGTTCGTGCACATCATCTGAAGATAAGAAAATCGTGCCCACAAAGAATTGCTTCATTTTGTTTTTTTAATGGAAAATAAAAATAAGGAGACGGATTCTTAAGAAAATAGAAGCACGGAAATTACCAGTTTGTTCTTGGTTTAAATTACATGCATACAAATTAAGAACAAATCATCTACATACTTTATTATTCTTAAAAGCGCACTTCAACAAAAATGCTTGGCCAAACACAAATCAATTATTCCAACAACTCTCAAACTTATGGGTGCATTCGCAGCAACAAAATATATTTAAATAAAACACTCGTTCATAAAGCACTCATTCCCGCATCTGATGCGGGAATGGATAGACACAAGAAAATTATCCTTTTCCATGACTCCATTAGCGTATAACACATCAGGCTTCAAACCACTTTCAATGGTCACATGCTGGTTCAACCTTCTTCTTCCCCTACTTATCCTCTTCTTCCTAAGTCCACCATCACCACTAACTACGAAAATTTCCTCAGTATTTCCGACAAATCTAAGCTAATTTTTAGTGATATACATTTTTGCAAAAAAGAAAAAAAAATAGACACGTTTAACATTCTCTTTTTCCATTTGCGTAATGTCAAGTGATCGCCGACAGAACTCTCCCGAGCAAACACTACGATCATTGGCTTCTCGCACAGAATTCCAAAATACAGTGGATCGGTATATTAGGTTGAGAACATTGGACAACAGTTTTCCAGAGGGGAAGCTACACACTAGCTTTGGCTAGCGATATCGGTTATTTTTTAATGTATTTTTTTTATAGCAAATATTTGCATTAACTTATAATTTAAATTCAATAAATAATATTATTCTAATCATGCTCAAAACATATTAAAAATTACAATAATTATATATGTATATAGATTACAAACACTAGGTCTCCTTTCACAACATAAAAACGCATACTTCTTTTGTAGGATTTGCTTTTTTAACTCCTAACCCCTTCAAATACAAACCTTATGTTTGATTCACAAATTCTTCCCCTAGAAGTTAATGGCCAATTTTACTAGTGAGATAAAAAATAATCAAATATGTGATATATAAATTAAGGTAGCACCGCGGATCAAATCCAACAATTTTTTCGGTGAAAATCGATACGAACCAATTTATTATTGAATCTTAATTCTGATTCGCATGACATTTATATCTACTGTTTTAAATCTCGGATATCTCGGCCGATATCTCAGCCGAGATCTCAATTGAAGACATGGACGAAACGAAACATGAGATATCGGTTGATATCTCGTTTTGAATATATCGGCCGAAATTTACAAATATCGGCCGATATTTGAAGCGAAACGATATTCTGTGATCTCCCTGATATATTGTTTTTTAAAGATATGGGACCATCTCAACCCAAATTTAAAAAAATAGACAGCCATTTTCTTCATTATCCGATTAAACTTCTCAAAAATCACGTTGCTCGTCAAAAATATCGAACTCGCTCTTCTCCAAAGAAAAAATCGAAATCCCTCTTCTAAAAAAATCTAGCACCCTCTGCTTAAAAAAATTGAACTCCCTCTTCCAACTTCCAATGCCTCGCGATTTGTTTCAGTTTCTGACTGCTCGATCGTTTTTGACAGTCTGCAACTTCGTCTTTGATCAATCTCTCTACTTCTTACAGGTATGTAAATTAAATTTTTTTCTATTTTAATGAAATTCAAAAACTGAATTTACAGTATAATTTAGAGTAGATTTGCAAATAGATTTAATTCGCAATTATAATTTCATGGTTACGACTACTACTTTCTTTGCTTAAACGTTATATGTTTATTCAAACATTATTTTGTGAGTATTGGTGGCGCTGTGAGTGCTCTGCAACAGAAAATAATGCAAGCATGAAGGATAGAATTTCCTTGTTTACGTGGTAGGAAGTAATGCAAGCAAGATGGGTAGCGTTTTCTGCTTTTGTGTTGGTATTTGTATAACAATGGTTCATGTCAGTTTAAAACTTTAATTATGTAAGTGGTGTTCATTCAATATTTTTTGTAATATTTAGTTAGATATGTTCGTGTTGTTTACTTGTTTTAAACTTTTAGCGTTGTGTAAACTTCATGGATATAGTTCTTTAATATTTTTCATCATATTTTAGTATTGTATGAACTGATTTGAAACATTGAAATATATGCCGATATGATCCCGAGATGAACTTTAAGGTCTGATATGTAAATTCAATATTGGCATCCGAGATGCACTCGTTTCGTCTGAGATCTCCCCCGATACGATACCGAGTCACTAAAATGCCGAGACGAAACGTGACCAACATCCGAGATTCAAAACCATGTTTATATCTGGTCCAATCCAAATTGAGATGGATTGAATATTAGTAATTAATTGTAGCAACAAAAAAAATTCGAACAATTTAGGATTGTTCGATTGAAATCCTAGCTGCCTCTTGTTGATTTTCAGCAGTCACTGTCTTCCTCGTTGATTGTCTAACCATTTAGAATCCTTTTCAAATCTTAGATCAGCGAGTTCTAGTGTTTCTCAGTGAAAGCATCAGAATGCATCAAAATGTTTGAATCAAAAATGGTCCATACACCCAGAAGTAATAGTAGATTAATAAAAGTGAAGAAAGTAAATAAAAAACAAGTAAAAAATTAACACGCAAAGTTTTATAGTAGTTAGTCAAACTCTGACCTACGTCCATTTAATGATTTTATTGCTTATTTATGACTTGGAGGCAGAAGTTCTTAGGATTTGGTACAACTCCAACACTAAGGATTTCAAAGTTGCGGGAATATAAAAAATAATAGAGCGAAAGCCAAAAGATCTTAGAAAATGAGCTCTACCCCTCTATTTATAGAGGTAGGGAGCTAAAATCTCACGCAAAAATATCTCCAAGCCATTGTATCCGAATTATACCGATTCCTCCACGAAAACAGGCGCCAAATCAGCAAGAGTTGGGAGTCGGTGCCGATCCCTGGATGGGAGTCGGTGCCGAACCCAAGATTGCCAAAATGACCATCTTCGACTCTTCATCTCAGATCGTCTTGAGTTTAACTTCGTGATTCCATATTTGCTTGCAGCGATAATAGCTTGTTTCAAAGTCCAAATGATTAAGTTGTAGAAGAATAAAGTTGCTAATTTAAGAGATCGTGGAGATTGATAGAGATTCGCATTGAATTAGCATAACAATACTGGAAGTAGGGTTAAGAAACCAAGACGGGTCTACAGGAGGAAGATGGATCCCACTTGGCCAATGATTGGGCGTCGGTGCCGATCCCCGAGTTACCGACCCCATACTTGTAGGAATTCGGTCTTCGAAGTTGTTTCGTTGATTTTGCGGTTGTGCTGTGATCTTGTTTATATCTTGATTTTAAGTTTTGTGGTCACCTCTCCGGACGTCTTGCTTTAATAACTCCAAGTTTGATCCGTCCCTTCCATCAGAATATTGCCTAGTCAAAAGAGAGGATAACACTCGCCCTCCAAAACAAGCCTTGAGAATGGAAGGCGTGCTTCATTTAGGAACAACTATGATGCTAATCTTTGATAGTTGAGTTCGCTGGCTGTTTCAATTTTGATGAACCGTTTAGTTCCTTCGGACTCTTTTGTAAATCACGGATCGTTCCAGACTTGTTACCGCCTAAAACTCTTGAGTCTGCCTAAGTGTTGTTTATATCTTATCACGGTTCCAATTTCATCGGAGTCATTACACCACATATCAAAATCATCTCGTGTACATCCGAAATTTATATCATTATCATTCTGATTCCATTCAGTGTTATTACATATCAGAATCGTCCTGTGTTCATCCGAAACTTACCAATTCTATTTCATATAAGACGTCTGAATTCTTTTATTAAATCAAAAAGTACATATTCAAAAGTTTGATCTCTCTGGGTCATGTCATATTTAGTTTAATGGGTGATCTCTTCGGATCATTCGGTGTTTAAGTTGAAGGGATGATCTTTTTTGATCATTAGTTAAATCCATGGCCATTCGAGGCCGATAATTAAGTCAACGACCTTTCAGGATCGTTTAATTAAATCGATGGTCATTCAAGACCGATAGTTAAGTTCGCAATCTCTCCGGATCGTAAATAAAATTCATGGTCGTTCAGAATCGATAGTTAAATTCATGGTCTCTCCAGACCGTTAATTGAGGTAATCGTCGTTCGAGAGCGATAATCAAATCCATGGTCGTTTTGGACCGATAATGCAACCTACGGTCTCACCGAACCCTTACTGAACCCAATCCGCTCATACTCCAATGAGGAGACTCGACAAGCTAGCCCATCCCGTTGCTCTCCGACAAAGTGTCATGTCCCCGCACTCCGATCCTGACTTTTTGGTCCGAACTTAACGCGATCGCAATCCATGGTTTCTCCAAATCCTTGTTGAACCCGCTCACGCTCCGATGAAGAGACCAAACGACAAGCAAGCCCATCCAATCACTCTTGGACGAAGTGACATACTTCTTGCATACCAGTCCCGCCTTTCCATACTAAACTTAAAGTCATTCATATTGTACAAGTCCATCCGTTTGCCCGCTCTCCGGCGAGAGGACTTGCACCTTGCACTCCGCTCCCATCATTTAGAACTTTGAGCGATTAACCTCAGTCATTCCGTTCAAATGGATTTCATAATTAAAGGTTCCTCTAATTAAACTAAATTCAAGTGCTAAGAAAAAATAAAAATCAAACATCACGACAGATGCCTCTCCGAACGCTACAATCTAGTATCCATCTCAGAACGTGCCTAAGGACTAATCGAGATCCTTTACACGAGTAAACGTCTAGATTGTGTTATTGCATTGTTCATTGAAAGGGAAAGATAAAGGGTAAGGATCGAACCTGATCCCCTGCCATCCCAATCATGAGATGACCAAGATCTAGGGCCATTTCAATTTACCGCGACTAATGGTTGCTCATGTTTTGTCACCGCAGTTCGATTCCATACATATTGTTGCTGTCTGTTTTTTTTTGACATGTTCCTCAATCAGATCACATAGATGTCTGCAGTCATTTGTTTTATGCCCATCCAGCTCATGCAATAGGCAATATTTTTCAAACATCCTTGCGCGATCCGTCGGTTCTCTCCTCGTCGGCTTTCGATAGGGGATCCGCCCCCCGGTATCTAGATAAATCCGCTCCAGGATTTCATTTAAATCTGTACAAGAGAATTTTGGTTCCCTTTTTTGCCACTTTGATCCGAAATTGTCATCCATCTTCCTTTTTTCCTTACCTTTGCTAATTTCGGGCGGTCCTTCGTCATCCATAGCGTTAATATCTTCCTCACTAGCCTCAGCATCTTCCTAACACAGAAACCGTTCAGCCTCTTGATGAAACTCTACGAGATCACTCAGAGGATTCCGCTTCAGTGAAATCTTGAAATCCGTCTTAGCGGCTATTCCTAATACTGCCACTATCAAAACCATCGACAGGTCTACCTTATTAACCGATGCTACCGCCGCATTGAATCGTGTCAGAAAACTCCTGAAGGTCTCTCCGGCCATTTGCTTCATACTTGCAAGTGTCATCACATTATTGGATATGTGGATCTGAATTGTTTCACAAACCTATTTACTAACTCGGTCCATGTACTAATGGAACAGTTCTCTTGCTATTTGAACCATTACGTAGCCAAATCTGTCAAATACAGAGGAAAACACCATCTCATAACTTCTTCAGATGTCCCAGCACCTCTATGTGTCGGATGTATCTCATCAAATGAACTGTAGGGTCTAATTTTCCATCATACGTCCTCAATGTTGGTAGTTTGAATTTCGATGAATTCCTAACATATCAGATGTTTGGAGTAAACAATCTTCCATTCACATTTTCCACGTTCTGATTAGGCAATTCACCTCTCATAACTCGTCTTACCATCTCAGCAAGTCTATCGTTGTCATCCAAAGGAACTTTCAAGTTTGCATTTTCACCCTACCCCCGACTACGTGAGAGAATTCTGATACATACTCCTCTGATCATGCTTCTGCATTCCGATTTACGTTCAAACGTTCCGCTTCAACTCTAGACAGTACATCATTCCTTCCCAAGGCAGGACGACCCGTGCCCCCGAGTCCTTGGGAGCCGGTATCGACACATGCTTGGGGATTGGTACCAATCCCTAAGTTTGGCTCGGGCTTCGTCATCGGCTTTCTGCCCCGTTTCCAACTATTTGCACTCCAACTTCTAGTCTCATATTTTAAGTTGCAGTGACTCCGGTTGTTCTTGCTTGTCTCATTCTTCTGAAGAAGTTTTCCATCATCTCCTCCTGACGAGCTATCATCATTTCATGTAGTCCATTCATCATAGTTTGCATATCATCCCTAGTTATGTAAATTGATGTGGGGTGAGATCTTGAGAACGCCTCATGGCTGACCCCTTATTGATTTCCAGCAGTCACAGCCTTCCTCGTTGATTGTCTAGCCATTTAGAATCTCTTTCAAATCTTTAATCAACGAGTTCTAGTGTTTCTCAGTGAAAACACCAAAATGTTTGAACCAAAAATGACACAAACACCTAGAAGGAATAGTAGAGAAATAAAAATGGAGCAAGTAAACAAAAAACAAGTAAAAATGAACACAGTTTTATAATGGTTCATCAAACTCTGGCCTGCGTCTACTTAAACCAAATCTGGCCTACGTCTACTTAATGATTTAATTGCTTATTTATGACCTGGAGATGGAAATTCTTAGGACTCGATACAACTCCAACACTTATAATTTCAAAGTTGCAATAATATAAGAAACAATAGAGCTAAAGCCAAAAGATCCTAAAAAATGAGCTCCACCTTTCTATTTATGGAGGTAGAGAGCTAAAATCTCACTTAGAAATGTCTCCAAGCCATTATACTGAATTAGAATAATTCCTCCATCAAAACAGGCGCCACATCAACAAGAGTTGGGAGTCGATGCCGATCCCTGGGTGGGAGTTGTTGCCGACACCCAAGATTACCAAAATTGTCATCTTCGACTCTTCATCTCGAACCGTCTTGAGGTTAGCTTTATGATTTCATAATTGCTTGCATCAATAATAGCTTGTTTCGGAGTCCAAATGATGAAGTTGTAGAAGAACAAAGTTGTCAATTCAAGAGATCGTGGAGATTGATAGATGGGCCCAACCGGACCAAGGGTTAGGCGATCCCCAAGTGAGAGTCGGTATCGATCCCACACTTGGGAGGATTCGATCTCCCAAGTTGTTTCGTTGAGTTTGCGCTATGATCTATTTTATATCTTGGTTTTAGGTTTTGTGGTCACCTCTCCGGGCATCTTGCCTCAATAACTTCAAGTTCGCTCCGTTCCATCTACCTGAATACTGCCCGGTCAAAATGCAAGGATAACAATGTTTACTACTCATTATCTAGTTATACATTACTTTGTATTCATATAATTACTATAAATAAAGTTGTTCGTTTCAAAGGTTTTAGTTTATTAACTATTGACATTTGTTAATTGCCGTGACAGATTCCTTCTTTTTTTGCATCATCAATCAGAGGCAACTCAAATTAAGCATGCAATATAATTATAGCATACAGGCATCTTTTTTAGTCTCCAGCTGAATAAAATTAGATGGAAAAAAGGTTATTCGTTTTATTACCATATAATCAATTCAAATTAGAATCTAACGTCCAATCAAATAAAAAACAACGGCTCTTAGCAGTTGGATCATAACCAGAAATTATAATACTAAAAACATTTTTGAAGGAAATAAAACAGCTATATTCTAAACATTTAAATTTCATAAACAAATACCAGTCGATCACAAAATCTTGAAGTCATAAGGAATATGATGAGTTTTAAAGTTTTAATGGAATTATTATAACGGTGCAAACTAAAATACCTTAATAAATTGCATCACAATCAATCTAATTTGTTGATGTTAAAATCAACAATGGATATTTAATTTGAAAAATTATTATAATACAACTTTAGATGAATCGGTTATTAAATCAATTATGAAAATTAAGATTCGTCAATCGATCCGTAATAATTGAATTTCAAAATTTTGAATCCAAACCGTTTTATTTTTCAAAGCGGGTTGGTTTAGATCCAACTTTTGTATTGGATTGGATTAAATGTGAACAATTCATGTGCACACTCACTGTAAATTAATCATGATTACTCACTGTAAATTAATCATGATTAATAATGGTAATGTAATTAATTCATAGGATTATAATAATACAAAAGAGATAATTGCGGAACTCATTAGTCATTACAAACAAACGAGCCATAAGTTCCGTAATGCACTCCCTTATTTTATAGTATACTTTAGACCAGGGATATTTATGGTCATCTATATCTTAAAAACAAAATATGACCTAGAGCTTTAAGATATCCTTTTTGTTTTCTTAAGTATCAAGTAAAATGATATAAAATAATGCCCATTTAAAACAAGTAACCGAGAATTGAAGTAGCGCTTGAACATAAGACTTCAAGTATAGAGAACAGTTAATAGGTCCAGAAATAAAACTATTTATGGTCATTTATATATTATATCTGACAAACAACGATATGACCTTGAGCTTCAAAATATTCTTCTTGTTTTCCTTTAAGTAGCAAGTAAACTGAATTGGAAAAAAATGTCGATCTAAAACAAATAAAATAGCATGGAAGTCATGTTTGAGCATGAATCTTCAAGTAGAAAACACTCGGGTCTAAAAACAAACCCATAAAAGATTTTATATATGGCATACGGCAGATAGAAATTCCAGCCACTCCGGCACTGATTGGGACGGAATCTCTGCAAAATTCCAGTTCCAAACCAGAAAAATTGAAGGTAGAAGAAAAAAAATCAATTTCTAGCAGAAGCAGATAGAAAACTTGGAAGTAGAAGAAAAATTAAACAGAAATTTTATTTCTACATGTTTTGAGAAGGAGCAACGAACTTGGGTATACTTGAAAAAAAAAATCGTGAACATCATCGTTTTTAATGGCTGGAGAGGCTTGCAAACATCAAAGCCATTTTCGGATCATCAATTTTTGTTTGAATTTTTTTTCTTAATTTTTGTGCAGATTTGGATTTCTAGGGCACAACCACGAAGAAGATGAGAAAAATGGAAAACGATCATGAACATTTCATTTTTAGTGGCTGGAGCGGCTTGTAAACATCAAAGCAACAATCAGATCATCAATTTTTTGTTTCATTTTTTTCTTAATTTTTGTACAGATTTGGATTTCTAGGGCACAACTACGAAGAAGATGAGAAAAGTGGAAAACACTTTTTTTTTCCTTTTGTCATGGGCTTTCTTATTTAGGCTGGGTTTCGGATGACCTTGAGCTTGATGGTTAACATTTAACAGTTATAAATTCTATAAAATAGTCATTATAAATTATTATATGGATGAACTTAAGATTAATTTGTGTACAAATCAAATTGTTTATATGAAAAATTGTAAGGTGCATTCATATGATGCTCAAAAAAACTGCTTTTGTTATTAAATCATAGAAACAAGTATTGGAATTAACAATCCAAAATTGGGACGTTATTTCAGAAATTTCAAAAACGGAACCGAAATTTCAAAAATTACTAATGACAAAAACAGAAAGGGAAAGCAAAATCTCAAACCTTGCATTTGAGATTGCCTTAACCAAATCTTGATTCTCAACTAGTCAAATTCAATAATGATAAAGTGGAATTTATTTACACACACATATGTTTGAGTTAGACTAGAAAAGCTCGTACTAAAACTTTATGCTTCTGAAAACAAAATATAATTAGGTTATGCTATTTTAATAAGTCCACAATAGTAGAAAATAGACAATAAACAAGGAAAATAGCAAGCACAAAAAAAGGTACACATGTTCAATATTTAACTTCTATTTCACATAAAGAAATAAAAGTTTGCTTTAGTTGTCCTTCCGGGGTTTCCTCAAGACCACGGGATTGTTGATCTTAACCCACGTTGTCCTGTGGATGTGATGTTATTATCAAAGAGATGGCCAGAAGATATATTTAACACGTGCGCATGCACAATATGTGTATGTATATGTATGTATATCTATGAGCTAAGATCAATGGCACCTTTTATTTAGCACCATTTTATAACCCTCTGATATCACCCACAATGTTATATTATCAATAACACCTTTTATTTAGCACCATTTTGCAGTCCCCTAATATCAGCCACAAGGTTATATTTAAATAGAAACTTGTGGCTGATATCAGAGGACTACAAAATGGTGCTAAATAAAAGGTGCTATCGATCATAACTCATAGATATACATACACATACATACATACACTCTGCGTGCGCCTGTGCGCGCGTGTTATATATCTTTTTTGGCCATCTTTTTTTATAATAACATCACACCCACATGACAACATGGGTTAAGATCAACAATCCCATGGTCAAAAGATTTGCATGAGGCTCCTTGCTATGTGAAGTTCTGGAAGGGATCACCTTGGTTTGCAAAATGCAACTCTTCCAGTATATAATTAGTTTGACAAGAGGAGATTTCTTATAGGACTAGGACCCTTCAAGTCAAAAGAATATATTGGTTTACATTATCATAATGCAAGGTTCACTTATCTAGTATATGGTTAATCCAAAAAAATAACTCTCCCAAGTTATAATAAAGCAAAACAACTAGACAAAATTTGCAAAGCGACTAACTGTTTATTTGAATTTGAAAATACAAAGATCTAAGGATGTGAAAGCTAAATATATTGAGTGGGCACAGTGGCCACTGTATTTTTTAAGTATGATCTTGCCCACAATTTTTTAAACATCGTACGATTGCTTTGATTTTAGTAGAACATTATGTGCAATAGTAGATGGGTTAGGCTTGACATCCAAAGGCAAACCAATGCATTTTCGTTGATCGTGGATTCAAGTCCTGGATAATGCTGCTAGATGAATGTATTATGAAGTGCAGTTACTCGAATGCTAGAATTATGTTAAACACAGAGTCACATGGAATAAATTTGCCATACAAAGGCAGTGGCTGAAGTAATATTGGTGGCAGACTGCCAGTTCAGTAATAACAGAGTTAATAAGACAAATTTCAGGTAGAACAACCAAATACATATGCCCAACCACGAAAACTAAATGAGTGTTTAAACCGCAACTGTACTTTTGTAATTGTCAATCAAACAGACGTATAAGTAACAATCTCAGAAACAGAAACATCCTACTGAGTTATGCATCTCACTTGAAATTGTTTCTCTTAATAATCTACTTACAAACATGTAAATACTATATAGCTTGTCCAATAATAACCAATGTTGATCCATTTTGATAAAACATTTACGACTTGGAACCACTTAATACTGTGTTTTCACCTCCACTTTTCATGTATTATGGCATGTTTTTGAACTTAGAGATGCTAGGCTTTAACAATTTGTTAATGGGGATTTTAAGGAAAGATATAATTTGAGCAATTATAAACTGGCACTAATGCTATTTTACCCGAACTTAACACCCGAACTTAACACCCGAATTACCGCGCGAACCAATCACAACCACACAGATTTCTCTCTCTCCTGATCCACCCGTTCAAACCTTTTCCTTTTCGCAGCTACTTCATATCCTCAAATTTCGGGTACTGTAGCAAATTTCATAAACTTGTAGTGACAAAAAAATCATATAGCATTACTTATTGGTGTTCATTCTCTAAACGGTTCAACTTTTTTGTCAGACCATATTTTCTTCCTCTCTTACATATGGAAGTTGCAACCAATTACTTGCTGTAATCATATCCAAAAAGCCCAATGTTACATTGCTTATAGTCTTTAGCAGGAAGAAATCGTAGATGCTAGTCAATAAATATTAATAGACTCTTGCAAGGAAAATACTTGCTGTAGAAAGTAGGAAACAACGGAAAAGCATTCAAGCATAACTAGGCTAGTTAAGTGATTAACATTTGAAATATGAAGAGGCAAAGCTTGTTACCTACCTGTTTAAGAAACTCATCATGCCAATTATCAAGTGTTTCAAAAGACCTGAGGGAATTAACATCATACACGAGTACACAGCAATCTGCCCCTCTGTAAAATGCAACACCAAGACTCTGAAATCTCTCTTGGCCTGCTGTGTCCCAAATCTACAATGAATTAGCACTAAATTTAATGTCATGATATTGACTTAGGATATGTGGTTATCAACATAAAAATGATAGCTTACTTGCAGAGTGACTAATCTATCATCAATTTGAAGTTCTTTGGTCACAAAATCAGCACCAATGGTAGCTTTGTACTGTTGGCTAAATTTTTTGTGTACGTATCTATTTCAAAGGTTAAGGAATCCAGGATAAAAATTAACTGTTCGCTGAAATCATTCAGAACAAACTCTCAAAATATAACTTGTATGGAACCAAAGTGAGGATATACGTAGAAAAAAAATTGCAGCACTATACAACATTCCATTGAACATATAGTTTTCAAGGAAAGTCAAGCTCTTAAGAGCATCTCCTATAACAACTAATTCAGCTGAATTATTCAGCGTTTACTTCCCAACAACGCAATTGACTCTGAATATTAAGGGTAATTTTCAGTTTTCAGTTCAGGAAATTGAATTGGAACCGAGCGCCCATTTAATGAGGTCCAACACTAGACGCCCAGCGTCCATTTAATAGACGCCTAAACACTAGGATTCCAGTGTCCATTTAATGGGCGCACAGATTTGTTAAAATAATTTATTAAAACCTAACTTATTAAAAAAAATTAAGAGCTAGGCGCCCATTTAATGGGCGTCCAATGCTAGGCGCCCATTTAATGGGCGTCCAGAACCAGACGTGCATTAAATGGGCACCTGGCTATTGGGGTTTTCTACCCGCTCCTTGAATATTCAGTGCCAGGCAGAAGCCACTGGAGATGCCCTAAGTAGTATAAAATCCCATCAAGTTGCTCTGCTATTTTTCATCAAGAGAAATCTTGTTCTACAACTTGATTATATTAGTTTGTACATTAAAATACATCAATGACCTTGAAAGAGGGGGGGGGGGGGGGGGGGTTGTGTGGGGACTGTTCACATTACAAACCACCATTAAGTACAATCCAATGTACTTCTTAAGCAATATGCAATTAACATTGTTAACATTCAGCAATCAAATTTTACCCACTTAAAGAATTTTTCTATAAGACTCACGTTTTGGCAAGAAATGTATTTGATACAATCACTCAAAATCAACATGGCCGACCACGATAATTTAGGAAAAAGGCAAGGATGACGACGACGACGACACAAATCACGGAGCTGATCACCCAAACCCAGCATCAAATAAACCAATGAAATAAAAATAAAAATAAAACCCTAATCAAGGATGCTGATTCATTAAAGAAGTCT
This sequence comes from Allium cepa, assembly GCA_030765085.1. Lineage (NCBI taxonomy): Eukaryota > Viridiplantae > Streptophyta > Magnoliopsida > Asparagales > Amaryllidaceae > Allium > Allium cepa. The sequence continues at coordinate 234,916,130 of CM060939.1, read as the reverse complement.
TCCCCACCCTGCAAACAAAATTTTAAATCAAATTAACATTGAAATTCCAGAAAGCGAACCGATCCAAACCGAAAGCCTAATGTATAAACAACTAACCCGCTATCGCCGAGTACGATTACTTTGAGCAACGTTCGCCTGCGTGTCGCCATTGTTCAATCCAAAATTAGAACCAAATTGTCTATGAAATAAACAAAAAATAAAAAGTGGAAGAAGAAAAAGATTCTATTTAGATATTGTAATTACGAGATGTAAAATAATTAATTAAAGGGGAGAAATAAATTGAAATGATTTTGAGGCGCCAGCGAAGCTTTTGAAATGGCAACGACTGATCATCGATTGCACACGGGAGACAGCTGAGCCTGCATCGTGCTCGAGTTTCACGCTTGGGTGGTCCCCGCTACCATATTAAATGAGAGAGAAAATACGTGTCTGTTTTAGCATTCTATGCCGACCATCGTAGTATATGTATGATTAATACATACCATGTCATGATATCATTTTCTTTCTGTAAACACCCTTCACATGCTACAAAACAAACTTTCGCCTTTTTTTTAAAGACAAATTTCAAAGTTAAATTGTATATTTTCCATGAAAATATACAATTAACACTGTAAAATATTTATTCTAAAACAAATTTGCAATTAAAACTATAAATCTTTGCAATTTAATTGTAAATATTTACGGCAAAAACTATACATTTTCTCTTAAAATAATTATAAGTATCTTTTCGTAAATTATATTTTTAAAAATGATTTTGGGAATTAAGTTTGAAAATAAGATGTTAATCTAAATTTACACTATAATTAATCTCTAAAATAATAGTAAATAAAATAATTTTTAATTTTCCCTGTTAAATTTATGATTTATCTCATTTTTTATTAGTCCCCTTCTGATATTTTATGTTAAAATCTTGATTTACTTTTTAATTTTTACCATTGCTCATGATATTTTACTAATTCTACGCTGTTGTTTTAAATTCATATGTTTATATTTCCTAATTTCTGCTATTATTTTCAAATTTCCTCACAATTTTCACATATAATTTACATTTAAACCATTGCGTTTAAATTAATTAAGTAATTATAAATTATTTAAATAAATTTGGAAACTAATATTCATTGGTTCGTCTAATAATTCTTGAAAATAACGTCAATATGTATAATTTACATTCACATTGATGAAAATGTTAAAATTAAATTTTCATTCAAATATAAAGACATATGAACCGCATAACAAAAGCGTATGCATACTAAATAATAACAATTTTGGAAATAATTCATCTATCCCAATTAATTTATTTCTGTTAAATAATAGTAATGTAGAGAAATTACAAGCTCTCTCATTAATTCCAGAAATCTTCTTCTATTTCCTAAATTCAATTACAACTTTTATTTTCAAATTGTCACAAGTTGTATTAATAATTCATTTTTTTTGTTTACCGTTTAGCACTTAAAAAAATTAATCATTTTAATTGAACTAAATGAACAAATGGTCTAAAAGAAGTGTTTTAAATATGAACAAATTAGGACTCTATGTTCATTTTAGTGCGCTCGTAATGTCGTTGATATATGAAAAGGATATAAAGTTTGTTAGAATCGGATAAGATTGTTAAAATGAGAAGAAGAGGAAAAAGATTGCGGCAAAATGGACATTTGACCAGAATTGGCTTATATTTCTAAAATGAAGTTTTTACTTCATTTAATTTCATTCTCCATTTCTTCTCCATCTTCGTGAAAGAAAAGCGTAAGGGTTCCAAAAGAAAAATCATCATAACTTCTTCTTCTCTTCTTTAAAAATTCTGAATTAAACATATAAATCAAGTTAAGAGATTCTCTACAAATTTATCTTTTCTTTTCTTTTTGGCAAAGCACAAAATTTATCTTCAGTTTCACATTTTAGAGAAATTTAGAGCTAGATTTTAGAAATCAAACAGGAGCTTCAAATTGGATTTTACTGGAATTTGAATTTCTTGATGTTGGGCAAATGATTTATACTCTATGATGTACGACCGCTAATTATGCTAAAACATCATATTAAAAAAATCCAATGTTGGTTATGGCATGAGTACTAAACTTGAATTGGGATTTTAGATATGAGAACCTTGTTCAATGAATGTTTCAAAAGTAATTGATTATAAAATGAACGTGTTTAATAACTATTCGAACTGGGTCAGCCCGCAGTGGAGTAATTTTGTAAATTTCAATTTTTTCTTTACTATTTGGATCTTTAATGAGCCTACGTAGTCTAATTCATTTAGAACTTTTATATATTTTCTGTTAAATAAAATCAATATTGTTTTTGAATATGTAAACAAAGTTTTATGTTATATATAATTTTATATTATAATACATACATATATATATATCTTTGTGTGTGTATTATATACACACATGTGTGCAGCTGCACGTGCAACAGAACAATCTATACATGTTTTAACATGCTCATGAACAAATACTGAGATTTATATCGCAATAGACATGTTAGCCCATTTTATATTCAATTCGCTGCCTAAATGTGTATATGTTTTATCATAATAAAATATATAATATTAATATTAATATATATATATATATCCATATATTAAATGTTAGTTATGAACAATTTTTATATATCTATATATTAAATGTTAGTTATGAACAATTTTTATAAAAAACATTTATAAAACTTATACTTATATGAGTATGTAGACACACACACATATAATTAAATCAATAAATTAATGGAGGTCTTGGAATCAATAATTTATGGGCTTGGAACTATGATGCCTTCTCCAAACGATTTGATTGCTTAATCAATATGAATGACAACTTGTGGGTCTCAGTGGTCCATTGAACACAACCTAAAGAATGATGATACATGGTTTCTGAAATCTAAGCAAGCTCAAAGTTAGGTTTGGATCTCAAGATAAGGGATTCTCTCCTCCCTCATATCAAACTAGCTCTTGTGCCTCAAGGTCAAGCATAGTTTTGGTGGCTACCTTGGTTTGGAAAAGACCTGGTCTTAAAGAAATGCCTTACTAACGAAGAAGTGCAATAAAGTGGTATACCTATAAATGCTAAAGCTGCCTCCTATATCCATAATGGTATAATATCCCTTCCTAGATCTTGTAACATCCCCACTCTGAGGCCCAAAACTGAGTGTTACGGATGTTGCAGTCATATATAGTATTAATTTACAGTAACAAAATGCGGCTATGTTAATTATATCAATAATTGAAAGTACATGAATATGAAAATTTTCAAACATAATTTAATAACAAGTTTTCACATTTCACTTCGCAATTAAGATTTCATATTCATTACATAATCTCATTCGATCCCCCATTCAGAGAAAATAGAAATATTACAAAATACTCTAAGAGTGACAAATGAAGATGCCCCTTTGATTGATTAGAGCTTACTACTACTTGACGGTTATAATTTCAATCATTACATCCATAACAAAATAAACTACGGAGTAGATTAAATAAAACTCCTAATATAGCTAGCTTGCGTTCTACACGCCTCAGGAAGCTTATTTGTCTAACTGGAAACCTGGTATCCCTTACTCTGACCTACTCAAATTAGTACCCGAGAGTTAAGGAGGAAAAAACTTTGGGTCAGACAAATAGTCTAGTGTGAATAATAACCTACCATCTGGAACCAAAATAGCTATCTAGTGAGACCACACCACTAAACGGAATGGGTTTTCCCCTCACTAATATCTTAATCATAAAATATCAACCATATACTGTGCTCCCGCATCCACGATGGTTAGAACATAGTAAATAATCATTTGCAATCATGCAACATGCATTGGGTTTTCCATCCCAATTTATTAGATTATCCATCTCAATTTCATCTGACCATCCGTCTTAATTCTCATTGACTACCCGTCTAATACTTATATGGACTACTCATCTCACACATAATTTTTTTATGGATTATCTATCCCCTCCTATGTGGACTATCGATCATGCATAGTTTTATTATCAAAGTTATATGGACTATCCTAAGATGACTATGAATCCTTCATCAACCCTATAGAGACTACCCATCTCCGATATGATGTGAAGTATCCATCATGTTAGTCCTTGAAAAGGATGGTTTTGATGACAACAACCTTAGGACTTATTATAAAATATAAATACTAACATTATAGTTTATATATATATGTGTGTGTGTGTGTGTATGTATATGCAGGATATAAACATGCAGGTACCAAGAATCAAGACTGGATAGTACAAAGATATAAGACTGAGGAATTTAAAGATCGAAGATATTAAGATTTAAGACTGATGAGTATCAAAATATCAAGAGTTCAAGATTTCAAAGTACATGATAAATATTTAGTCTATAATTATGTTAAAACTTCTTGAAAGCACTTACATCTTTATTCGAAATTTATTCGTGAAATGGAATCCACGTCGAGCCTGTTAAAGGGATGGAACCATAGTGGGATGGAACCCACGATAATATCTAATGGAACATATAGCGGTCCAATTTTGATACCCACTAATTTTGTGAAAATACTTTTCAAAAATATATCTCGTTTTTTAAAATGTTTTTCAAAACCTTCTTTTCAAAAAGAATCTCTCCTGTTTGAAATACTTTAGCCTCAAAATTATCTTTATCATTTTTTAATATTTTGATTTCAAAATTGTCCTTGATTTTAAACTATCTCTTGTTTTAATACTTAGCTTTTAAATATTTATATACTCGGATTTTAAATCACTTTATAGATTAAGATTATATATTAAAAATTACTTTCTAAACTCTTTTATATGTTTAAACTATATTCAAGTATATTTATAGAAGTTTAGAAATTGTTTTGAAAAATAATAGAAACCAATTTTAATAAGAAAATCAAAATCACATTTTTGCCTAGAGCAGGTCCACATAGTCCTAGCCTCCCTCCATGTCGACATGATGCCCGTTAATATTCAAAATTCAAATTTTCAAAAGAAGTGTCTATTCGTCGTATCCTTTCACGAATATATATATGGCTGTTGATCTTCTATAAATACCGGTAGTTCTAAATGAATTTTAAAATAAGATTTCACTTATTTTCTCTCCTCTTCATCTTCCATAATTATTCTAAAGAATCTCAAAACTATACTCTGTTGAAATACCAAGTGAATCAAACTTGAATATCTCTTATTTGATTCTCTGCCACTCTTTCCATAAGATCTCAGTGCTATTCAAAGTTATAGGATTATTTGTAAATCAAACTGTTGAGTAAAAGGTGCGGTTGAGCCTTAAAATCATTTGGGTGTGATTGTTGCCCCGAAAATCGATTAGGTGATCTTGTGGCTTGGTAAATCAAGAGAGTTTGCCCCGGACTCGAATACAGGAGTGTGTATCTCGTGGCATTGAAATCGAGGGTGTAATCTGGGAGATAATTTTGAAAAGAAATCCATACAACTGTGCGGGACTGGATGTAGGGTAATTCCGAACCATATAAAATTCTGGCGTGTTCTTTCCTTTACTACTTTTACTTATTATTTGCATGTGTCTGATTCTGTGATTATATCCATGTCTATATATTGCATTTGTTGGTGATTAAATTACATAAGTTTGAAAAAGATTTATTAGATCCACAAAACACTATTCACCCCCTCTAGTTTTATTCTAGCCTCAAGATCCATAATCCGCATTTCTAACATTTGGTATCAAAGCAAGGTTTTCAAAGTTTTCATAATCTGAATTTTGAAAAGTTTTAAAATGGCTACCAACACTGGTTCTGTGAACACTATTACTAGTTCATTTGTAGAGGGTCAGTCTACTATCAGGCCACCACTTTTTAATGGTAGTAACTATGCATATTGGGCATGCAGAATGAAAATATATTTATAGTCAATGGGATTAGATACTTGGAATATCACACAAACTGAATATTCTAAACCCACAACTAGTTTTGCGCAGTGGACTGCTGAGCAAAAGACTATTGCACAAAATAATTCCAAAGCTATGAATATTTTATTTTATTCACTTTATAGGAATGAATTCAATAGAGTATCTGTTTGTAACTCTGCATATGATATTTGAAAAACTTTGCAAGTTACTCATGAAGGAACAAACAAAGTCAAATGGACCAAAATATCCATAGTCACGAAGCAGTTTCAATTATTCAAAATGAATTCAAATGAGTCCATCTCGGATAGTATAGTAGATTTCAAGATATTGTGCATTCTCTAATATCATTGGGGAAAAATTTCTCTGAAGAAAATCAAGTAAGAAAAATGAATAATTAACATTGAAATTTTACTAACATTATAGTTTATAATGTCGTTTGGTATCAGAGCCCGGTGGTGGTAGAGGCTAGGTTTGCTCAGGCTTAAACGCCCCAGAAAGATGGTACTATTTTGTACTATACATCACTATTCATTCATGGTTACTATTCACCGAACTATTCATCATCGTTTCTTAACAATTACCGTAGAAATTTTTCGGTGCTACTTTATCAAACTATTATTATTTTAATTCTATCTGATAAAATCTAGCTAATCCTACTTATTATTTGCCTTTGAAACCCGGGACTTTGTCCTTAAGTCGCGTAGCAGTATTTTTCCCGTTTGTTTGCCGTGAATAGGCGTGTAGGGAAGTTTTGGGGAAATCGCTGACAGTGATAAGATAGATAATTTGGAAAGACTATCTAGAGCATTATCATTTAGAAATAATAATAATAATAACGGTCTAGATAATCTAGACAGAGAAATTCTCAGTAAAAATAAAGAAATCACTATAAATGAAGATTTTGAATCTAGTTTAAACAATTGGAATATTCCGGCTTATTCGCCTTCAAAGATTTATAAGAAAACTGGAGGTTTTATTACAAAAACTGTTATATAATTAAAACAGTTGAACAGGCAATCCCTTTATCTGAAGGTGCAACGACCCAGAATTTTAATTAATTAAAATTTGAATATTTAATTAATTTTAAATATTGATAAGTGAATTTATAAGTCGAATAAATTTTATTTCGAATAATTGGATTTAATTGAATAATTAAATCGATAATTTAATAGTTGGAAATACAGAAATAATAGAAAATTGGGTTAAATATGATTGAAAATGATTTGTAAAATTTTATTATATCATATTGGAGTTAGAACGATATTTTAGAACTTTTAAAATCGAATTAAGAGTTAATTTGTGAAAATTGAATATTTTAATATTTAATCGACTAGTAAAAAAATAGCCGATTTTTGAACAGTCTCAGAATTGGACGATACTAGTTCCATTGGATCCGTAATAGTTTGTTATTACAGGATTTCAATTTTCGTAGCAATTGGAGTTATCGTTTGATCGTGGCAGCTCGAAACGCATCGAAATTGTTTTTAATATTAATTTGGCGAGTTAAAATAGCCATTTTTCAAACAGTGTCGGATTTCGACAAAACTAGTTTCATCGGATCCGTAATGTGATATTATTGTAAGGTTTCAAATTTTGTGTCAATCGGATTTACCTTTTGTCCGGTGCAAGCTAAAACGCCTAGAAAATCGTTTAAATCGGTTTAATTTAAATTGAAGGTTTATTGCCATAACTTGCACAGATGACCGAATTAGCTTCCGAAACCTGTTCCATTGCGTCCGAAACGCGGGATAAACCCTAGAAACGTCGGTCACCGCGCGTAAATCGGAGTTTGGAAATTCCGGAATGAATAGTGTCGTTCAAACTTCTATAAATAGCCCCCTCTCTTCACGAATTAAAAAAAAAAACCCTAAACCTAACAGCAGCCGCCACTCTTTCGTTCAATGGCCGAGAATCTCCCATCTTCTCCCTCAAATTCCTCTCAATCCACAACTCTATTCAAGAATCTTCCAACATGAAAGCTGTAGAGCACATCCTCCTCTATAATCTGAACGGTGGTGATCGATTTTTGTTGAGAGGATTGTCGGCAAATGGCTCGAGAAGATGCGCCATTCACACGTGTTTCTAGGCGCAGAGAAGGAGCCGAGTTTGGCCGCACTTGGGCCGTGGGTGGAGCTAGGGGAGGCGCGCGACGTGGCGTTCCCTGATCGACGTGGAGTTGAGTGTTGGTGGCGCGAAAATAAACCCTAATTCATGAAGATGGGTTCATATGCACGACCTGTACGTGAACGTGAGAGAGGAGGGGGAAAGATAGGTGCGGCCGTGATTTTGCTTGGGGGGATGGACGGCCAGGATCCATCTGAAGGTTTAAAATTATAGAAAATGTTGTAAATTATATATATATAATTCGTGAAACTTTGTAAAATCATATCTTTTTCATACGAGGTCGAAAACGCGCGAAACCAGTTGCATTGGAATCGTATGGACGAGCATTACGCTAGTGGAATTGGATTGGAGTCGTTTGGAGTTAGTGAGAATTTCAGGTAAAATTAAACGCGCGTTTAATTTTATTCGAAATAAATCGCTAAAACGAAATTGAAATCAAGGTGAGAACTTCTCACTCAATCGAATCGGTTTCGATTTTATTTTAAATAGTTAGATTTAAAATTGTTGGATGCATGTTTGAATGATGATTGTTATCTATTGATTGTTAAAATAGACATTATGCGCCGTTAGTAAGCGGATGTTATTTATTAAAAACATATACCGCGAATATTTCATAAACAGCGAAATTGGTATTATATATAATAGCAATATATATATATTGGCATATGTATATATTGCAGTTGTTGATTTCCCGCATTGTATAGCGGATGAGACCCTATTGCGCCGTCTATTAAGCGGATAATATTTTAAATCCCATATACCGCGATAATTTCGTACCGGAACGGAATTGGTATTGTACTAACATTTTTGGATGCAGGAAAACAGGTTGGAGGGACCCAACTGGATTCCTCAACAGTATTTATTTGATTTCAAATATTTTGATATTTGATGGATTATCATATCGATATATGATGTCGTTGTTGTCGTGATTGACTATTTGGTATGTAGCATCATTGGGCCAAATTTTGGAATTTTAAAATGATTTTTAAAGTGATTTTTGAAGAGTATACGTTTATAAAATATTTTTGCAATTGATTCATTTTAAATGAATAACGTTATAATTTTTAATGTTATAAAAATTATGATTTTTGAGAAATATAGATAAAAACTGATTTTTGAAAATATGGGGTTAATGATTTTATAAAATAGTTTAAATTGGGATTTTTGAATTTATTGTGAAAAGTTTAAAAATAGGATTTATAAAATTTAATTATTTTATAAAACAAAATGATGAAATTATAAAGGACTTTAAAGACGTTTTGAAATAATAGTATAAATTGATTTATATAAGAAATTTATAAATTGATATTTATAAATTAAAGTATTGGAATTATAAAACGAGTTTTTATAAGTGTTAGAATGAATTGTGAATGAATTTCATAAATGAATGAAATTTATAGAATTATAAATGGTGAAGTTATAAATGGAATTTTATAAGCAGTAGGTTTATAAAATTTATAAAGTTATTAAAAGAATGGTTTTGGATAAATAATTGAATCTTATAAGTTATAAGATTTATAATTATAAAGTTTAAAGGAACGATTTTGCAAACAAATAAATTCTAAGTATTTAACTTATAACATGAACTTTTGGTTTATAATTAAGTTATAAATCGAATAGGTTAATAAAGGAGATTTATAAAGGAAGTAGTTATAAAATAAATAGAAATGGAATTTATAAATGTTGTTTTATAAATTCGCAAACGACTTATTTTGATAAGTAAATTGTTGTAACTTATTAATGGAGTTATATTCACGTTTTTGAATAGTGAATAACATGTTAAAGAAATTGTTTTGAATGGGATGTTTTAAACAGAATTAAAACGATCTAACGATGTTTTAAAATGTGTTAAGATTCGAAACCATAGATTTCAACATTCATTGTTGAAATAAACGTTTTCGAGAAATAGAAGGAAATGGTGGACTATAACATTGTTGTTATAGTAAATGATTTCCGAAAGGAAATGTTTTGTATAGTATTGGGATTTATATATCTATTTTAATTTCGAATCCCTATACTAGTGATTTTGGGTTGTCATAACGATGTTTTACGTAACATTCGTTTTGGCCCAAATAAATATGTTTAAGAGAATGATTTCCTTAAAGAATGAAATATATACTTAATCTCGATTTAAGTATATTGAATATTTTCCAAAGGTTGAAAATAAAAGATATTTGTGAATTACTTATAAATAAATAAGTATGGAAATGTTTTCCAATATAAAGTGAATATGTTGAGAATTTATCTTTTTGAAGATAAATTGAAAATGAATAATTGAAATCGTATATTCATAGATATTTTGGAATATAAATTCATTATGGAATTTATAAATGAAAAGTGGAATTTGTTTAAAAATAAATATTGATTTATTTTTGAAGTGTGAAAATTATATATCTTGTAAAGATATTTTTTGGGAAATAAATAATTTGGAAAATTATTTGGAATCTGGTGATGTTGTGCATATCCATTAATAGTTCAATAACCGACTATCAATATTTACCTTTGAAAGGTATTTGTTGTGATTTGTTTGAATTGGAATGTCACACTTATTTTTAAATTATTGCACTCGTTATTCGGATTTCCAATTCCAAATAGTGATACGACGTAATGGATAGCATTGATGACCGGTGTTGGAGACCGGGTATTTGCGAGAGCAATAGGATGACCTGTCGATTAACTCTGCACCGAGTTGCTCCGGTATAGAGTTCTCCATATGTGATGGGGAATCCGATCAGGATTGTGGATATCCGGATTGCAAGGACTTCTTTGTAAGTGCCTTCGGTTCTGTTCGATCCCGGAACAGACTTGTATGGATTGTATGTCTGACATTACAAATTGAGATATAAAGCTGATTTCTTTCAAATATATTTCTGTTGGTGGCGGAGAATTTATTCTCTTAGCTTAACACCCTTCTCTGAGACGTACGAGCTCAGAGGTTATGTAGTTGAAGGTCATTAGCAATATATTCCTAATTTGGTAATGTGACATGCTGAGTGTTGCTGTGAAATGATCATTGTGTTGATTATTTGTGATAGGATCATTTGTTTGATCGTTTATCTTTGTGATCATTTCTATGATCATTTGTTGACCCAAAGCACAACTTTTGTATAAAGCGTGGCTTTGTGGACGTGACTTCGTCGAGCCTCACACCCCGGAATGGTCAAAACAGGAAAGATGCAGCAAGGTTATGAGGGGTAACTCCCTTTAGGGTATGTTCATTTCCTTCTGGAAAAGGGTGGTATCATGGTATGGAGCCCAGATACTTACTCATGTTGAAACACTTATTATTATGGTGTGATGTTGATGACGAGCGCTCGGTTAAAGGTCCCAAAGGACCGGGGGATGGCATACTCGTGTCAGTAGTTACCCAGTTAGGGGTAACCCGGCCTTGTGTTGGCAAAGATCCGGTTTGGTTCTCGGGGACGTCCTTCCAGAGGCGTTCTCATGTGGCAATGGGAAGTTCCATGGCCTGACCATTTGTTGGAAATCCAAAGAAACAATACGAGACTTGTACGGTTTTAATTGTAGGACCTGCCATCTAATATAGTAGCTATAGTAGGCATAATATAATGGTACCTATGCTGGCTAAGATTTATATTCTACTTTCGAAATGATTTTTTTTCCTACACTATGCACTAGTAATAATATCAAATGTTTTCTTAATGCGTATCAAGCATCTTTGACTATCATAAGGAGAAATCTCCTCCAAGTCTGCGTTTGCATGTGTGTGTGTGCGGGAGGCCTTATGGTAGTCTCATTTTTAAAAGCATTGCGAATTGACTTTAAAAATATTCCTCTATTTTGATTTTAAAGATAAATAAACTGTTTTGAGTTCTCACACCAGTCACATGACTGACTCGGAGTTTATTGTTTTCCTTCCTAAACTCTGGGTGCCCACCAATTTCCACACGGGCAGTCAAGAGTTAAGGATTATCAGGATATTTCTGGAGTTGCCGAAGGCAAGTTGGATGGCATGGCGTATTACTAGTATATAGTATTTCTTTTCCGCTGTTTGATGTTGTTTGTTGTTGTACACTCTGATGTAATGAAATGTAATGTGATGTAATGTAATAACTGATATAGTTCTTTGTTTAAAGATTATTCATTTATTTATTATATGTTGTTCCGCTGCGATTGTGAGATTCTGATGTTGTTCAGTTGTTTTCTTTCTGTTTCGTTTTATTTTCTTTTCTCTCTATTTTCTATCTTTCCTCTCTTCTTATACCTTTTTCTTTTTCTTAAACATTGAGAATTCGTATTTCTGTTCATCTTGAGTTAATCTATGGAGATTAGTGTATATTCAAGGAGTACGGATTTGCGGGTCCTCACAGGTGGTATCGGAGCATATGGTTAAGCGACAACCATGGTTCTGTTGGGTATTACTCATTAGAGATAGAGTCAGTAGTACTCTAGAATGAGTTTGAGTGTAATAATAGCTATGAGAGCGTATTTGTTAGTGAATATAAATTGTTTTGTATTGTGTTGACTTATCGGTTGATTGTTTATAGATTCCGGTCGATGTAGTCTAGCTAACTATCGTAGATAGGGGTTTCTAAACTCTTAAACAAGATAAACCGACACGATATTGTTTTAAATTGGGTAAATGAAATAATTTTGCCTTGATTATATTTTTATATATAAAGGAATAATTTTTCAGAATTATTAAAGTGTATATAAGTTGATTGTTTAGTTGTTTGAATAATCTAAATAAAAGAATAATTGTATAAGCAAATGAATTATAAGAATTGAATTATAATTAAAGTGATTTGCAATTGCGAAATAAACTTATATATATAAGAAGTGAAACTATATGAATATATTTATGAATATGAGTTGTAAATAAAAAATGAATTTAAAGTTAAATGGAAATTTACTTTAGAATTGGAATCTGAATTGATTTATAAGTGGGAATTTAAGTTATGTAAAACCAAGTGATGTTTGTAAAATGGAAGTATAACTTAAGAGATGTTGAATGAAGTTGATTTTGGTATCAAAGTAAATTAATAAAGTTAAATGATAGATATGAACTTAAGTTATGTAAATGAAATTCAACTTTTGTAATTGAATTAAATTAATGGATTGGATGTTAATCAATTAAATGTGAATAATTGGTATGAAATGATGGATGTAAGTGTTAATTCATTAAAATCTAATGTTATTGGAAGTTGAATAATTGAATGAAGATCAATTTAATTAAACCAATTGAAAGTGATGGTGTTAAACCAAATTGAATGAATATAAGCAAATAAATTTGGTTGTAATTAATATACATTGGTTGTTATATGATTGTTAGTTGATTGTATATAATTCATTAAGTATTAATGAAATTGGAAGCTAAAGTAATTGAAATCAAATTGGAAGTTAAGTGAATCTTAAATAGAATTGAATTTGATTTGGAAGTGAACCAACTTGAATATGAATTAGTGAATATAAACTAATTGAAAATGAATGTTAGTAAGAACATCCACTGTTAATGAATCAAATGTGATTAAATTGAAAACCATTTCATTGAATAGTAAAGAGAATATGAATGAATATTTATTGGTTATGAATTAGTTGAATGCTAGTTGGTTGATGGTTGAATATATATTGCTTTTACTGCATTTGCTATGTTGGCATATATAGTTATTATGTTGCTATATGTTGTATATTGATACTATTTTCATATATACATGTTTCTCATGTTGTTTGTTGAGTGTTTAGTAGGTGCGGATCGCGTTTGCTTCGCATTTGGAGCTCGCTTTCGCGCTATATTAGCCGTATATGCTCGCTAATAAAATATAAGGTACATATCTCGGATTAAATATCGTACTTTTACACTTTTTTCCCTGCGGGATGCCTCATTACTTGATGAGATGTATATTTGTGATATATATACTGTCATTTTTTTTTCGGATCGAGCCGCGCAAAGGAGACTCTGGCGAATTTTTCCGAAAATTTAAGGCGTTGGAATATTTTTGAGAAAAATTGGAAAATTTTGAAAACTTTAACTTTGATTTAGAAGTTGAAAGTTAAACAATAGTAGTTGTTTTTGAAAAGATAACTAAGTATGATTTGAAAACTTAGTAAAGTATTGTAAGAAGTTTAACTATGGATTTTGGGAAAAATTAATGGATTCTATAACTTTTCTTACTTGTTAATTTCGAGGACGAAATTCTTTTAAGGGGGGAAGTATGTAACGACCTAGAATTTTAATTAATTAAAATTTGAATATTTAATTAATTTTAAATATTGATAAGTGAATTTATAAGTCGAATAAATTTTATTTCGAATAATTGGATTTAATTGAACAATTAAATTGACAATTTAATAATTGGAAATACAGAAATAATAGAAAATTGGGTTAAATATGATTGAAAATGATTTGTAAAATTTTATTATATCATATTGGAGTTAGAACGATATTTTAGAACTTTTAAAATCGAATTAAGAGTTAATTTGTGAAAATTGAATATTTTAATATTTAATCGACTAGTAAAAAAATAGCCGATTTTTGAACAGTCTCAGAATTGGACGAAACTAGTTCCATTGGATCCGTAATAGTTTGTTTTTACAGGATTTCAATTTTCATAGCAATTGGAGTTATCGTTTGATCGTGGCAGCTCGAAACGCATCGAAATTGTTTTTAATATTAATTTGCCGAGTTAAAATAGCCATTTTTCAAACAGTGTCGGATTTTGACAAAACTAGTTTCATCAGATCCGTAATGTGATATTATTGTAAGGTTTCAAATTTCGTGTCAATCGGATTTACCGTTTGTCCGGTGCAAGCTAAAACGCCTAGAAAATCGTTTAAATCGGTTTAATTTAAATTGAACGTTTATTGCCATAACTTACACAGATGACCGAATTAGCTTCCGAAACCTGTTCCATTGCGTCCGAAACGCGGGATAAACCCTAAAAACGTCGGTCACCGCGCGTAAATCGGAGTTTGGAAATTCCGGAATGAATAGTGTCGTTCAAACTTCTATAAATAGCCCCCTCTCTTCACAAATTGAAATAAAATAAAAATAAAACCCTAAACCTAACAGCAGCCGCCACTCTTTCGTTCAATGGCCGAGAATCTCCCATCTTCTCCCTCAAATTCCTCTCAATCCACAACTCTATTCAAGAATCTTCCAACATGAAAGCTGTAGAGCACATCCTCCTCTATAATCTGAACGGTGTCGATCGATTTTTGTTGAGAGGATTGTCGGCAAATGGCTCGAGAAGATGCGCCGTTCGCACGTGTTTCTAGGTGCAGAGAAGGAGCCGAGTTTGGCCGCACTTGGGCCGTGGGTGGAGCTAGGGGAGGCACGCGACGTGGCGTTCCCTGATCGACGTGGAGTTGAGTGTTGGTGGCGCGAAAATAAACCCTAATTCATGAAGATGGGTTCATATGCACGGCCTGTACGTGAACATGAGAGAGGAGGGGGAAAGATAGGTGCGGCCGTGATTTTGTTTCGGGGGATGGACGGCCAGGATCCATCTGAAGGTTTAAAATTATAGAAAATGTTGTAAATTATATATATATATATATATAATTCGTGAAACTTTGTAAAATCATATCTTTTTCATACGAGGTTGAAAACGCACGAAACCAGTTGCGTTGGAATCATATGGACGAGCACTATGCTAGTGGAATTGGATTGGAGTCGTTTGGAGTTAGTGATAATTTCGGGTAAAATTAAACGCGCGTTTAATTTTATTCGAAATAAATCGCTAAAACGAAATTGAAATCAAGGTGAGAACTTCTCACTCAATCGAATCGGTTTCGATTTTATTTTAAATAGTTAGATTTAAAATTGTTGGATGCATGTTTGAATGATGATTGTTATCTATTGATTGTTAAAATTGACATTATGCGCCGTTAGTAAGCGGATGTTATTTATTAAAAACATATACCGCGAATATTTCATAAACAGTGAAATTGGTATTATATATAATAGCAATATATATATATTGGCATATGTATATATTGCAGTTGTTGATTTCCCGCACTGTATAGCGGATGAGACCCTATTGCGCCGTCTATTAAGCGGATAATATTTTAAATCCTATATACCGCGATAATTTCATACGGGAACAGAATTGGTATTGTACTAACATCTTTGGATGCAGGAAAACAGGTTGGAGGGATCCAACTGGATTCCTCAACAGTATTTATTTGATTTCAGATATTTTGATATTTGATGGATTATCATATCGATATATGATGTCGTTGTTGTCGTGATTGACTATTTGGTATGTAGCATCATTGGGCCAAATTTTGGAATTTTAAAATGATTTTTAAAGTGATTTTTGAAGAGTATATGTTTATAAAATATTTTTGGAATTGATTCATTTTAAATGAATAACGTTATAATTTTTAATGTTATAAAAATTATGATTTTTGAGAAATATAGATAAAAACTGATTTTTGAAAATATGGGGTTAATGATTTTATAAAATAGTTTAAATTGGGATTTTTGAATTTATTGTGAAAAGATTAAAAATAGGATTTATAAAATTTAATTATTTTATAAAACAAAATGATGAAATTATAAAGGACTTTAAAGACGTTTTGAAATAATAGTATAAATTGATTTATATAAGAAATTTATAAATTGATATTTATAAATTAAAGTATTGGAATTATAAAACGAGTTTTTATAAGTGTTAGAATGAATTGTGAATGAATTTCATAAATGAATGAAATTTATAGAATTATAAACGGTGAAGTTATAAATGGAATTTTATAAGCAGTAGGTTTATAAAATTTATAAAGTTATTAAAAGAATGGTTTTGGATAAATAATTGAATCTTATAAGTTATAAGATTTATAATTATGAAGTTTAAAGGAACGATTTTGCAAACAAATAAATTCTAAGTATTTAACTTATAACATGAACTTTTGGTTTATAATTAAGTTATAAATCGAATAGGTTAATAAAGGAGATTTATAAAGGAAGTAGTTATAAAATAAATAGAAATGGAATTTATAAATGTTGTTTTATAAATTCGCAAACGACTTATTTTGATAAGTAAATTGTTGTAACTTATTAATGGAGTTATATTCACGTTTTTGAATAGTGAATAACATGTTAAAGAAATTGTTTTGAATGGGATGTTTTAAACAGAATTAAAACGATCTAACGATGTTTTAAAATGTGTTAAGATTCGAAACCATAGATTTCAACATTCATTGTTGAAATAAACGTTTTCGAGAAATAGAAGGAAATGGTGGACTATAACACTATTGTTATAGTAAATGATTTCCGAAAGGAAATGTTTTGTATAGTATTGGGATTTATATATCCATTTTAATTTCGAATCCCTATACTAGTGATTTTGGGTTGTCGTAACGATGTTTTACGTAACATTCGTTTTGGCCCAAATAAATATGTTTAAGAGAATGATTTCCTTAAAGAATGAAATATATACTTAATCTCGATTTAAGTATATTGAATATTTTCCAAAGGTTGAAAATAAAAGATATTTGTGAATTACTTATAAATAAATAAGTATGGAAATGTTTTCCAATATAAAGTGAATATGTTGAGAATTTATCTTTTTGAAGATAAATTGAAAATGAATAATTGAAATCGTATATTCATAGATATTTTGGAATATAATTTCATTATGGAATTTATAAATGAAAAGTGGAATTTGTTTAAAAATAAATATTGATTTATTTTTGAAGTGTGAAAATTATATATCTTGTAAAGATATTTTTTGGGAAATAAATAATTCGGAAAATTATTTGGAATCTGGTGATGTTGTGCATATCCATTGATAGTTCAATAACCGACTATCAATATTTACCGTTGAAAGGTATTTGTTGTGATTTGTTTGAATTGGAATGTCACACTTATTTTTAAATTATTGCGCTCGTTATTCGGATTTCCCATTGAGAATAGTAATACGACGTAATGGATAGCATTGATGACCGGTGTTAAAGACCGGGTATTTGCGAGAGCGATAGGATGACCTGTCGATTGACTCTGCACCGAGTTGCTCTGGTATAGAGTTCTCCATATGTGATGGGGAATCCGATCAGAATTGTGGATATCCGGATTGCAAGGACTTCTTTGTAAGTGCCTTCGGTTCTGTTCGATCCCGGAACAGACTTGTATGGATTGTATGTCTGACATTACAAATTGAGATATAAAGCTGATTTCTTTCAAATATATTTCTGTTGGTGGCGGAGAATTTATTCTCTTAGCTTAACACCCTTCTCTGAGACGTACGAGCTCAGAGGTTATGTAGTTGAAGGTCATTAGCAATATATTCCCAATTTGGTAATGTGACATGCTGAGTGTTGCTGTGAAATGATCATTGTGTTGATTATTTGTGATAGGATCATTTGTTTGATCGTTTATCTTTGTGATCATTTCTATGATCATTTGTTGACCCAAAGCACAGCTTTTGTATAAAGCGTGGCTTTGTGGATGTGACTTCGTCGAGCCTCACACCCCGGAATGGTCAAAACAGGAAAGATGCAGCAAGGTTATGAGGGGTAGCCCCCTTTAGGGTATGTGCATTTCCTTCTGGAAAAGGGTGGTATCATGGTATGGAGCCCAGATACTTACTCACGTTGAAACACTTATTATTATGGTGTGATGTTGATGACGAGCGCTCGGTTAAAGGTCCCAAAGGACCGGAGGATGGCATACTCGTGTCAGTAGTTACCCAGTTAGGGGTAACCTGGCCTTGTGTTGGCAAAGATCCGGTTTGGTTCTCGGGGACGTCCTTCCAGAGGCGTTCTCATGTGGCAATGGAAAGTTCCTTGGCCTGACCATTTGTTGGAAATCCAAAGAAACAATACGAGACTTGTACGGTTTTAATTGTAGGACCTGCCATCTAATATGGTAGCTATAGTAGGCATAATATAATGGTACCTATGCTGGCTAAGATTTATATTCTACTTTCGAAATGATTTTTTTTCCTACACTATGCACTAGTAATAATATCAAATGTTTTTTTAATGTGTATCAAGCATCTTTGACTATCATAAGGAGAAATCTCCTCCAATTCTGCGTTTGCATGTGTGTGTGTGTGCGGGAGGCCTTATGGTAGTCTCATTTTTAAAAGCATTGCGAATTGACTTTAAAAATATTCCTCTATTTTGATTTTAAAGATAAATAAACTGTTTTGACTTCTCACACCAGTCACATGACTGACTCGGAGTTTATTGTTTTCCTTCCTAAACTCTGGGTGCCCACCAATTTCCACACGGGCAGTCAAGAGTTAAGGATTATCAGGATATTTCTGGAGTTGCTGAAGGCAAGCTGGATGGCATGGCGTATTACTAGTATATAGTATTTCTATTCCGCTGTTTGATGTTGTTTGTTGTTGTACACTCTGATGTAATGAAATGTAATGTGATGTAATGTAATAACTGATATAGTTCTTTGTTTAAAGATTATTCATTTATTTATTATATGTTGTTCCGCTGCGATTGTGAGATTCTGATGTTGTTCAGTTGTTTTCTTTCTGTTTCGTTCTATTTTCTATCTTTCCTCTCTTCTTCTACCTTTTTCTTTTTCTTAAACATTGAGAATTCGTATTTCTGTTCATCTTGAGTTAATCTATGGAGATTAGTGTATATTCAAGGAGTACGGATTTGCAGGTCTTCACAGGTTCAATTAAATCCAATTATTCGAAATAAAATTTATTCGACTTATAAATTCACTTATCAATATTTAAAATTAATTAAATATTCAAATATTAATTAATTAAAATTCTGGGTCGTTACAGAAGGATACAGTTCATTTAGTTTATTTTCAAAAAGCTTTTAAATTTACATAAAGAAAAGTATAAATTTATTCATGTTGGATTAATTCAAGTCGTCTTAAAACCACCTACAAGATTAGGTCTAAATACGTCTGTTATTATTGCAGTTAGAGATAAAAGACATAACAAATTACATGATTCCTTATTAGGAATAGTTGAATCAACATTATGTGACAGATCAATTTATTTTTCATGTTTTCCTAATTTTACTATGTCCTTGTCCGACCCAAATTTACTCCAGTCTATTTGTTTTGACATAAAAACTGAAGGTTTTAATATGAAACCAGGAACACAGAATGTAATTCTTATTTATAGAATATGCTATAAAGTAATGAATACTATTATTACTGACATAAAACTTATACCAATTAAAAATGAAGGTACAACTACACTGTTTATAACAGACATCGGTAAAAGTAATGTTGTAATTCCAAAATCGATTAGCTGGAATAAGATAAATTTACCAGAAAAATGGCTTCTTGAAGAAGCAAATGAACCTACTAAAGTAGAAAATAAAAAATTAAAAGAAATTGTTGAATATTTTGATGGTGACGTCGAAATTAAATTTTCAAAAGACAGGGTCACACACCTAAAATTAGGTTCTAACTCTAAATTAGAGGAACCAAGATTCAGCAATGATGAACCTACTCCTTTAAGAATAGAAAAGGACAATGTCATTGTAAGAAACACAATGGACGGAGTTAGTCAACCTGAATATAGGGTTGAAATTCCTCCATCAAATCCCAGATCGCCGACACCTTCAGATATGGGATACGATGTGGATAAATCAACGTTTGGTATAAATACCATAACCCTTGATGAAGAGTTCGAATT
Organism: Allium cepa; assembly: GCA_030765085.1. Classification (NCBI taxonomy): domain Eukaryota; kingdom Viridiplantae; phylum Streptophyta; class Magnoliopsida; order Asparagales; family Amaryllidaceae; genus Allium; species Allium cepa. The sequence goes on along the minus strand of CM060939.1, from coordinate 234,895,585 downwards.
TCCTTTTTCAAAATCTGAAAAAACAAAGTTTTATTCAGAAGAAAATAAATATAAAAGAAAATGGTTCTTTATGAAAATAAAAAAGAACAAGAAATGCGGATTAAAAAATATAAATTATTTTTAAATAAAATGGGAAATGACTTACCAGAAAATTATGATATCTTTATAATGATAGAAAAATCTTACAAAATAGGAAAACAAAAGGATAGTTTTCTAGATTTTGATGATTTATTAACAGTTTTCAATATAAATTCTGCTTATAAAGAGTATACAACAAAAGCAGGAAAAACTATTAGGAGTATACATCCTTTGGAAGCAAACTTATCAGTTGAAATTGATAAAGAAGAAATTGTAACCACTTCTTATAGAAAATATAGAACATTTGAAGCTATTATTGAGCAGAATAATTTTACAAATTTAACATTGCAGTCAATAGGTAATCAACTTACAAGAATTGAGCAAGGATCTAATAAAGATCAAAAAAATTCTGCGATACAGATTAAGTTTTGTTCAAACCCTGGTCTGCACAAAATTTGGAAATGAATATGGATAAATAAGGAGAAAACTGCGAAATGTTGAAAGAAATAATGAAAAGGTTAGACGCCTTAAACGTTAATGAAAAAGAAGTTACACCCATAATTGAAAGTAAGGAATCTAGAGAAACTTCAGAACTAGAATCTGATAATAATTCAGATGAAGAAGTAAGTAATTTACAAAATATGTTCTTAAATATAGAACAAAATAAACCAGAAAATAATTTTGAAATTAATAAAATTAATTATGGAAATACCTCGTATAGTAAACCTTATTATATGAGACCAACACCGGTCGACCTCTTATTCGAAGAACAAAACAATTATGGAGTTGTATCTTTTGACGGTACCTCCATTGTGGAATGGACTATAGACGATTATTCAGAATACCTAATACAAACTTGTCAGAATTATATAACAATGTACGCTACTACATGTTTAATTAAAAATAATTTAGACGATAGAATAGCAAAAGCTATTGTACAGGGATTTACAGGACAACTAAAAGTTAGTGGGATTTTCATCTTTCTAATGAAGCGAAAGCGTATATATTTACTGCGACAAAATTAGAAGATGGAATGGCCAAAACTGATTGCGTAAATATGCTAATATATACAATAGCTAAACATTTCATTGGAGCAACTGCTCTTCGAACAGATAGAACACAAGAACAATTAATGAATCTAAAATGTCAGAATTTATCTCAGTTCAGATGGTATAAAGATGTATATTTTTCAAAGCTATTTACTAGAAGTGATAGTAATCATGAATTTTGGAAAGAAAAGTTCTTATCAGGACTACCTCATTTCTTTTCAGAAAGAGTTAAAAATCGAATAACACAAAAAAATAATGGAACTATTCCTTATAATCAATATACTTATGGAGAATTAGCAGCAGAAGTTGTTGCAGAAGGAATTTATTTATGTAATGAAATAAAAGTACATAAACAAATCCAAAAGGAGAAAATTTATGGAAAAAGAATTTTAGGAGATTTCTGTGAACAACTTGGTTTATCACCTATAAAACCAACCAATGAAGAAAGAAGATTTAGAAAACCATCTAAGAGAAAATTTTATAAAAATAAATAATTTCGAAAAGAAAATTATGCAAAAAGTAGTAAAATTCCTAAAAGGAAATCACAAAGACCCTATAAAAGAAAAGAGCAAAATAAACCCACTAAAAGAAAAATTCCAATATGTTGGAAATGTAAAACACCGGGTCACTATGCTAATAAGTGTAAATTAAAAAATAAAATAAATAATCTTGAAATAGACGAAGAATTAAAAAATTCATTCACAAAATTATTTATATCAAGCTCTGATTCAGAGAAAGAAAAATTAAAATTATCTGTTATCACAGAAATTGATTAGAAACAGAAAACGAATATGATTCAGATAACGATTCAGAATCTGATAGTTGCGATGGAAATTGTGACTATTATAAAGCTTTACGTAAAGCAAATAGACTATTTATGTTAACAAAAGAAGAACATTTTATTCTGGACATCATAGACAAAATTTCTGATCCAGAAGAAAAGAAAATTATGTTAAAGAAATATTTGGAATAACATAAAGGATAAAAGAAACTAAAATTAAAAGAACCAGAAACTTATAGTTTAAAAGATATATTAAAAAGAGTTAAAACTTCAAATAATATTAACCCAACAAGTATTGAAACTACAATTGCAGAATTACAGCACGAAGTTAAAATGCTTGAACAAGAAATAAAGGAATTAAAAGAAAGAATGTCTTTAATAGAGATAAACCCTAAGAACGATAACTAGAATAATAACGATATTTTGGGAGAGGAAGAATTAAACTCTTTAACATTTATTAATGCTATTGACAAGGTAATCACCCATAAATGGCACCCTAAAGTTACTATTGTAGTCCACAAAGAATATTATTTTACTACAATAGCAATGATAGATTCAGGTGCAGACTTAAACTACATTAATGAAGGGTTAGTACCTTCAAAATATTTTTCTAAAACTACCGAAATACAAAATGCTGTAGATGGTAGAAAATTGTTAGTTAATTATAAGCTACAAAACACAGCTGTTTGTAATAAAGGTATTTGTCTAGAAATGCCATTTATAATGGTTAAAAATTTATCCCATAATGTTATACTAGGAAATCCCTTCTTACATTTATTATATCCTATAACAAAAATATCAAAAGAAGGAATTACTAGTACTATTAATAATCAAGAATTAACATTCAAATTTGTATCTCAACCACAACATCATAAAATTGATATTATTCAAAAAAGTATTAAAAGAAAAGAAAATTTTCTAAACTCTTTATCTCAAGAGATAAATAACAAAAGAATAAAAGAAAAATTATTGCAACCCAGTTTATAACAAAAGATTAAATATCTACAAAATTATATTGAGAAAACTATTTGTGCAGACACTCCTAATGCCTTTTGGCAGAGGAAAAAGCATGAAATAGGTTTACCTTACGAAACAGACTATAAAGAAAGTCAAAAACCAACAAAAGCTAGACCTATAGCCATGTCTCAAAGATATCTAGAAATCTGTAAAAAAGAAATTGAAGAATTGCTACAGAAAGGCCTTATTAGACCATCTAAGAGTCCATGGAGCTGTTCAGTATTTTATGTAGAAAATGCAGCAGAACTAGAAAGAGGAGTCCCAAGACTAGCTATAAATTATAAACCTTTAAACAAAGCATTAAGATGGATTAAATATCCAATTCCTAATAAAAAGGAATTATTAGCAAGGCTTTATTCAGCAAAAGTAATGTCTAAATTTGATATGAAATTTGGATTTTGCAAATTCAGATTAAAGAAGAAGATAGATATAAAACTGCATTTACTGTTCCATTTGGCCACTATGAATGGAATGTAATGCCGTTTGGGTTAAAAAATGCCCTAATTTCAAAAAATTATGAATGATATCTATAGTGCTTATACAACATTTACCATAGTATATATTGACGATGTTTTTATATTTTTAGAATAAATTGACCAACATTTTAAACACTTAAATATTTTTATAAATGCCACTAAAAGAGCTGATTAGCTGTATCTGCTATAAAGATAAAGCTTTTTCAAACAGAAATTAGATTTCTTGGACATATTCTAAAAGATGGAGCAATATTTCCTATTGATAGAGAAATTATATTTGCAGAAAAATTTCCAAATGAAATTAAGGATAAAAGTCAATTACAAAGATTTTTAGGAAACTTAAACTATGTTTTCGAATTCTATAAAGATCTAGCTTATGATGCTAAACCATTATTTGAAAGATTAAGAAAAAATCCACCTGCTTGGACAGAGGAACATACTAAAGCGGTTATAAAAATAAAAGAAATTCCTTGTCTTGCAGTTCCTAATCCTGATGCACTTAAAATAGTCGAAACTGATGCATCAGATAAAGGATATGGTGGTATTCTTAAACAAAGAATTAATAATAAAGAATCCTTAGTCAGATTTACTTCGGGAATTTGGCAAGGACCCAGAGTTAATTACTCTACTATTAAAAAGAAATCTTAGCAATTGTATTATGTGTTCAAAAGTTTGAAAGTGATTTATTAAATCAAAAGTTCTTGCTAAGGGTAGATTGTAAGTCTGGTAAAGAAATTTTACAAAAGGATGTTAAAAACATAGCATCAAAACAAATATTTGCTAGATGACAAGCAATATTATCTGTATTCGATTTTGATATTGAGTTTATTAAAGGATCTGATAATGTGTTACCAGATTTCTTAACTCGAGAATTTTTACAGGGAGAAAATGAATAAAGGCAAAGAAAAGGCAGAAAGCAGTAAACTTTATTATCTCGGCCCATAACGACTTATAAGTCGGCCTTTCAGAAGGATGAAAAAATTCTTAGAGAAGAAGTCTTAAAGACTACTCCAGTTGATGAACAACTCAGAGCTGATGTTTATGAGTTGGCAATAAAGTCTGTATCTACAAGAGAATACCTATACCCGTATATTCCAACATCAACCATATGGGTATCTCCTGTAGAGAAAAAATATATTCATTTACCTTTATCCAAAGGATTTCAATTTCTGCCAACAAATTTAACCTACATAGATTCTGTACAATTTGAATCCGCCATGAGAATTGGTGGAGAATGGGCTTTCTTAAAGGCCACCATTGTTAAAATAATTACCCCAGAACAATGGGAAAGTGATTTATATAAACCAAAAGAATTAATTACAAATTCAAAAAATCCTTATAGGAACAAATTAAATTTTAACTACTTTGACTATATTAAAGCTTGGGAGCTTGCTTTCTCTTATGAAAACAGGCAGAAAAAACATAGTTGGTTTATTCAATTTAAAACTCAAAATATGACAAATTTTCCAAATTGGTTTGTAGTTCGATTTTCAAACTTTGGATTATATCCAGTGATTTTACCACAAAAAAAAAGAAATATTTATGATGAATTTGTTCGAATAAATATTTCCATGAAATATCATAATCTACATTTTGCAATACTTTATCAAGTACCCTGGATTATGAAATGGGACGTCATTATTGTTCCAAGTGTAACGACCCGAAATTTTCTAACCCGAAAATTCCAGATAGTTATGAAAAAGAAGAAAGAGATAGAAGAAGAAGAACATAAACACCAAACATCTCACATTCGCAGCGGATAAAATATAATAAATAATAACAGTTTACAAAAGAACACTATATCTGTCGATTACATTTAATTTACATCAGAGTTTCACGTATATATACAGTCACTGAACATATACAAACAAGCATGTCTTAGAATATATAAATACAGTGGAATACTCTATACGATATTGCCATCCAGCTCGCCTCTTGAGCTCCAAAACGTTCCTACCTGAAAGATCTGTAATACTCGGTCTGACCCGAGCATTACATCAAAGTAACACCCGGGTCAGGCTGGAAACCGCGTGAGTAAACCCAACTAACATGGAATACCAAAGCAAACAACATATATAAAACCCGGGATAACTCAAACCAATTTTACAAGTGCACAATATGTTATAGACATAACTAATTTCACACATAAGTTTCTAAGGACCAAAATTAGGATCAAATAGTCAAATTCACTTAAATCGCTTCATTCCAACCTATTAATCTCACATATCAATTTATAAGAATTTGAAGTGGTTTCGGGTATTTCCCAATACCCGATCCCGGCCTCTTCGAGTCACATGTCATCCTAACCCAAGATATTCAAATATAATACACAACATTTCGTATCAAAGATATTAATTCATTCAAAACATCCAGTACCATTCAATCACGCATAGCAAAGCTTAATCACACAAATCAATTTAATTCATTTAAATTGAATTTCAAACCTCAACCACTTAGATTACTTCATTAAATATTAATTAATTTCAAATCAATTAATTAATCAATCCTTCACTATTCATCTTAATTAATCACACTGGATTAATTATCTTCAATAACATTAAAGTAAATCTCTTGAATCAATTTCTCGATATTAATTACCCTTAACCAAAATCAATAAGTAATTCTTAATTACCTCATAAATTAATAAATTGTATTAAATTCATTTATCCTTAATTATTTATTAATCACTTATTTCGGATTAATCAATCTTAATTAATCAATCTTTGATTACATCATTAATCAAATAAATTAAGGATTTCCAATTATATGTATATATTCTTATCTAATATTGATTACTTTAATTCAACCACTATATTATTCATCCTTGATTAATCTCAAACCTGTAATTAACTATCCATTATTTACTTTGTTAAATAAATCGAATTTCTCCTTAGTTAATAATCTTAATTAATCTCTTGATTCATTACACAAAATAATTATATTTTATTAATTTCATTAAATAATTATTGATTCATTACTCCATACTAATTAATCAATAACCTTCATTGTTAATTTATAAAACCTAATGACCCATTTGTAAATCACTAATTACAAATTAATCAATCACTAATTACAACCGATTACTTAATTAATTTTTTTGAACTTATTTCTTAACTTGTCAAATCTTAATTATACTTAAGGTAAACATCCTCTTTGATAAATGCTAAATCACGCTATCAAACATTTACCTTTAATTAATATTTAACACTATTTATAAAATAATTATGGTTTAAATATCTATTAAGTATATAACATACTTAATTTAACGATCAAACCGCCCTTGATTAAAGTTTTGAAAGACATTAAATTTAAATAATTTATAAATGATCAAAATATTTCCATTTTCACATATCTAAAACCTATTACACAGGTTTTAAATTTTGGTTTTCCTGACTTCGATTGAACCCATTGATAACTCGACCCTGCTTCGAGTTATTTTCCTCCTTTTTTTTCTTTTTTTTCCTTTCCTGTTTATACATATCTATTATTATTATCATTATTATTATTTATTAGTTTACAACAACACAGAACTGCTTCTCACATGCGAAACCCGAGTTCCAACTCGAGTTTCCTCCTTTTCACTCGTACCATTCTTCGAGTTACACAGATGCACAAGAAATTTGCTAACTTTAAAGCTTGTAAAGGGAAAATAAAACTACTCACAATTGTCGAAACCCACTCCCACTGTGATTTGCATTTGCTCCCTCGAAGCTTGCATGACCATGCCGCCTCCTGACGCGATCGCAACTTGCTACCCTTAATCCCTACAGTGAAATGTCGCACTTTAGTACCATCCACCCAAGCGCCTTCTACTACCACTATCAAACTCCACATTGCACTCGAGCTCACGGCCATGCTTGAAATTACCTCTAGCCAGCTCCTTCCACTCGTAACCGATGACCTATGAGGCGACGAACAACCACGGCTAGTGTTAGCCCCTCCTCCTTAATCGCGTCTTCCCCAAAGTAACAGCGAAGCCTTAGCTCGAGAATTCGATCCTTATCTGAGCCTTCCCCTTGACTTCGATCTTCCAAGTGTTGAAGTGAAAAAAAGGGGTTCGGAAAGAAGACCAACGAGGCGATAAGGCTCAACTCGCGGCGGTTCAAACTTGAGGAGGCTCGAATCACGCGAGCACGGTTCACAGTTCCCGAGTGATTAGCGGATTTGCAAAACACAGCTGTCGATTTGCGGCCGATGGATAGTGGCATGGATGTCAAATTTTTTTTTGAAGAAATTAGATTGTGGCAGAAAGATGTGTAAGCGGAGAGGATGAGAAAAAGAACTGCAAATGTTTTGAAGACTTCGGCCATAGTTTTTTTTTCTTTTTTTTCGATCTGTTAAGAGAATGAAGAGGGGACGAGAATGATAAATATTTGGGATAACTTCCAGAGAACGATTGTGAGAAAAATATCTTAGCTAATTTATTTTAATAATTTTTTTTCCATTAACTTATATAAAACTTCAACATGCTTCATCGATTGCTATTTAAATTTTTGAACTCCTCTTAAGCAATGCCGCGAGGCAATTATAAAGCTTTACCCGTATTCCAAACACGATGGAACGCGTTTCGGAAGCTAATTTAATCGTATGTGCGAGTTACAAAAGAAAACGAACACATTTCAATTAAATCGATAAAATAAATCTAAGCGTTTTTGAGCTGCCATGGTCAAACGACAACTCCGATTGTTACGAAAATTGAAATCCGATAATAACTAACTATTACGGATCCAATGGAACTGGTTTCGTCGAATTCTGAGACTGTGCCTCGGAAGGCTATTTTCAAGTTCCAATTTAAATGATATATTATTAAAATTGAACAAATTACCTTTAAATTAAATTTCAACCATTCTATTATCATCAATATCATCATTATAAATTTTATAAGCCTTCAAATTATTTAAGCAGGCTTAGAAATTTCAGATTCAATAATTTACCAAATTTTCAATTATTAAATTCAATAAATTTAATTATCCCGTAAATATTGATATCTGGAATTCAAGTTAAAATTAACTTTTAAATATCTTAAAATCAATTAACAATTTCAATTTAAGTTATTAGAAATTCCGGGTCGTCACATTCCTCCCCCTTTAAAAGAATTCGTCCCCGAAATTACTAGTTAGGAAGAATGGTACTTTACCCGTTTATCCTTTTTTCCAAAACCAGCAGTTCAACATCCTACCAATCATCCCTTATTAAGGACCCACTACCACCTTAACCAACTTTCCAAAACCTTCTACAGTTTTCACGCAATACCCTTTTGCTCACTTCTTTAAATTTTAATTTAAAACTAAAATTTGAATTATCAAAATTTTCTCAAAATTTTTCTAACTCTCTGAATTTCCGAATTTTTTTTGCCAGCGTCTCCTTTACGCGGCTAGCTCGGTACTACTACAAAAGGCCTCTACGGGCTCCCAAATTCCAAAAGAAACAAAAAGCCAAGTGGCTACATGAAAAACCCAATCCAATTTCATCTAGAAATTTAAATACGTACCTTTTTGTCGGGCATTACAGATTTATCTTTTGGAATCAAATCCAATTCCTTTTTCCTTTAATACCTGCATATCTTGTTTAGCAACAATATTCAATCATGACTTTACAAATCATTTTATACATTCTCTTATATAGGTTTCATATTTACTTCTATTCAAAATCGTTTTTTCCCGTTTTAATATGAATTCAGCTTATTTCAATTTTGAATATTAAATTTTTATTTTCCATTAACAACCGAGTCTCATCAGTTCCATCTACTAATCTATTTCAGTTTCATTAGAATCGTTTAATTGCTTAACAAAAAATTTCAAATTTTTTCTAACTCCCAAAATTTTCGGAAATTTTTGGCAAAGTCTCCTTTGTACGGAGGAGCTTTTGCAATTTGACCAGAGATATAAATATATATACATCGACCCACCCGGTCGGAAAAAGCAAAAACAGTTCATATTTCCTATTTTTATTGCGTAGGCGTACCTTATTTAGCATTTTAAGCAAGCAGCTTATTTATTTTAGCAATTAGTGCAATCCAAATCCAGCCAAACGGCCTTCAGGTACCTGTACTTACTCAATTTAAATATGTAAGTGCCATATATAGAAAATTTATTAGCATTTCACTTGCTTTCAATAGCTAAACACATGTATTACATACACAACAAATGCCAAATGCTTCCCATAAGCGATTCATATGATTTTAAAGCTTATTCAATTGCTTTCAATCAATTTATAAGCCATTTCATTCAATTTCAATGGTTTGGAACTCAATTTCTTACATTCCATTGATTTATAATTCAAATAAGCTCATATTCACTTCAAATGACTCAGAATCAATTTTATTTAATCTCCATTAACTCATAGCATTTAATTACTTTGGTTTACGCCAAACAATAATTATCGTTATGCAATCTCGACGATATTCGTTTAATAAAGTATCTATTTTAGTTTATAACTATTTCAAATTAATTTCAACTCATTCTGCATTTAATTCCATTCCTTTTCTAAATTATTTACGAACCATTCATTGCATTTCATTCCATTTCCGCAATTGTTCCATTCAAAACAATTTATTAAACTTGGCACATCCGATACATATAAATTAATGACCATTCCCAAATTAATTCAATCCAAGTTTTTATTGAATGGGCTTTCACCCTTATTCGAAGCCAAGCTTCCTTAAGTTTTAAACTTAAGTTAATTTACTTTAATTTATTCTAACATCACACTTAAATTTACTTCTATTTGATTCTCATTTAATCAAATTCCATTGAATTCAGTTAGCCCATCCGTTAATTTTAATTTTACTACACCTTCTCCATTTATTAAAATAACATTCAAGCACATATGCCACCGAATTTAAGTTTAGTCTGATAATCCAATTCCAATTACAACTTTGATTTAGTTTTTTATTTAATCAGACTTCATCTATTTATTTTATTTTTAGTTCGATTAACCCATTTTAAATTTTTAATTTACTTACTTAGTTCATTTTCGAATTTATTCCATTAATACAAAGCCATTCTCGAACTATTTCTACTCATCTGGATTTTATTTGCAACTCAAACCATTTCTGTTACAATTCTCTTGCATTATATCCAATTTACTTACAAATTTCATTAAATATTACCCAAATCACACTTGAATTTTATTTGTAATTTAAACTATCTCATTCTCAATCCAACTCTATTTTATTTTTATTTTACAACATCTCTTCTTATTTATTTATTATCAAATCCAAGTCGAATTCTATTTACAATTCGAATTCATTACCAAATTCCATTATTAATTTACAACCATTTGTTTCACCCAAGTTAAATTTTATTAACATACACTATTTAAATAGTTTATTTAGCCGATTGGTTTACTCCCACTTTTAATTTAATATTCGATTTCCTTTAATTATAAAGAATCACTTCATTAAATTTTCCCGAGTTTTAATTTTATAATTTCAGTTTGGATTTCCTTTGATATTCCAAAATCCCAACACCTTTGTTTCAAAATTTTAGAAAAGCTTTTAAAGTCACATAATACTATTAAAATAACTCTTTATAAAAAATACTTTTTATAACTCGATGTCTCTACCAGTCCATCCTTGTTCTCACAGAAATTCAGTCATACGTTGATCAGGCGTAGGACTGAAAATCTATAAGTACTTAGCAGACCCATTTTCAACATCCAGTGAAAATACTTTTGAAAATAATTTTATTGAAAATATAGAAATCAGTTTTTGAAAATATAGAGGAAATATCTTTGGTGAGGATGCTCTGAGAATCATCACCCCTATCCATGGTCACAGTTACATCCCATGGTTACGTTGCCGTCGCAGCAAAAGTCCATGCAACTGCAGGCTCTCCGCGGCCTCTCGATTACGCTATGGAACCCACACAAAAGATCACAGTTACACCCAGGGTTACGTTGCCGTCGCAGCAAAAGTCCATGTAACTGCAGGCTCTCAGCGGCCTCTGATTTCGCCATCGAAATGAAACTTCTCCACTCCTACATAGGTCGCAGTCTGCCGATATTAAATCAAACGCAGACTGTTGGCTCTCAGTGGCACACACGACTTTCGCTATGTTATACCATAGGTCGCAGTCTACCGATATAAAATCAAACGCAGACTGTTGGCTCTCAGCGGCACACACGACTTCCACTATGGTATACACTACTCATAGTCCTCAGGAACTAGTTTTGTCCGGACTCCTCACAGGATCAACTTTAGAACCCCCCCTAGGGCTCAAGGCAGCACCACCCGATGGCACTCCTGAGAAGTTCATTTCAAGGAAGCGCCTTTTTCCCCAGAGCCATCATCAAAACACTTTATACTATACACATATAGTATCTTTCAAATCATACACCTAGTATGATCTCATACAAAGCTCGTTTACACAAAATCGATTATCCCAAAATCGATAATTCTCAAAATAGGCTTTCCAAATTCCAATATTGATTTTACCCAAAAATCAAAAGCCTTTCCAAATCCAAAGGTTCCCAAAACCTTTTCCAAAATCCTCATAAGATCCTTTATATATATACCTATATATATAAATTTTAAAACTTTGGACCACTATAAACTTGTATAAAATTCCTTTTATACTCCAAACACTTCCAAAATCCTTTTTCTTCCAACAATAGATTCAACAAAGTGAGAATATATAACAAAGATATAACTTTGTTTACCCAAAATCAAATATTCAAATTTGATTACTCTTTCCAATATCTATTTCCTTTCTATTCACATTCACTTAAATTTTCATTCACTTATTCACATTTGCCTTAATCCCCATTTGGATTATTACCCCAATTCTTATCCCAGTTGGGTTTTTTTTTAATCAATAACAATTTGAACTCCGACTAGTTAGAAAATAACTTGAATTTTTTTTTTAAATAGGTAAGTAGTTGAAAAATAATCAATAATTTGCAAAATAGCTGTAATATAGTTAACTAATTGGAAAATAGTTAAATAGTTTCAGAACTTTCAGATAATTGCAAAATAGTTGTAAAATAGTAATTTATTTGTAAAATAGTTGAAAAATAGTAATTAGTTTATAAACAGTTGAAAAACAGTTAAATAGCTCCAAAAATAATTGTAAAACAAGTATAAAATAATTTGGTTTTAAGAAAGAAGGGTTGTATATATATATAATAGCTAGGAAAATAAGTTTATATTAAAACAATTTATATTAAAAATAGCCAAGAGTCAAACTGTTCACTTCTCCAACAATTGAATTTAAATTTCCATTTAAATTGACTCAATTCTAGCTTGAATAACTTCAATTTCTATTAAATTTTATTCAAACCCAATTCAAGTCGAATCAAATCTTGATTCTCTTCCCAATGTAAAACAAATTCCATTAAATTTTAATCATGTTCAACTTATATTATAATTTCAATTTATTCCAATCAACGTGAATTATTTTCGATTGAACCCATTTCAAATTCAAATCATTTCAATATAATCCAATTTAATTTCCCATTTAATGTTTTTTTACACTTATACATCTTCAATCACCAATCCAATTAATTCAAACAAATTGCGATTTTGAACTAATTCAATTTCAGGCCTGAATTTAAACTATCCTGAATTATATAAATTCGAGTTAAACTCTCAAAGATGGGTTTACCTTCTTAAACCAAATTAACTTTTATTCAAAGTTTTTAATCAATTTAATTTTTTGAGTTCAATTTCCAAAATTCCATTTTAAATTATCTTAACTTATGCATTTCAATGTTCAAATAAGAATTCAATACAATTTTATTTATTTTCAAAATTAAATTTATTATCCAATTTTATCTTCCAGTTTGAAGCCAGTTCTTAAATCAGTTTATTTTACAATTCAATTATTCAAATTTATTGTATTTATACAATTCCATTCTCAATTTAATGATTTTATTAACAATAGGATGATATCGTCCAATTTATTTTAAGACGTCCATCCATTTTCAATTTTTAAATCTCAAACCCGTTTGAGATCACACACATTCCCGCTTCAAACTTCAAAATTCTTTCCCTCTTATAAGTTCAAAACTTATATCACTTTGAGTTTTTATATCACATTTCAGGGAAAAATCAAAACTCAACCTCTTAGAGTTTACTTCATTATTTTAAATTATCTTTGATATCATGTATATCCATACATATGTACATATTTATTTCTTGGCCCTCCCAGCCATGATTTAAAACTTTAAACCATCCTTGGTTTTAAATTCAAATCAAACTTCAAACAACCCATTGTTTTCAACAAGTCCCAGTTATCTAAATAATTCTTATTTATTATTTTTCATTCCTTGAAACAAATTTTCAAAATTCTGGAACCAGATTTAGAATTTTAATTTCAATCCATTAAATTTTAATTTGGTTGTATTTTTATTTCTACTCAGTTTAATTCCAATTCAAGACTTCAATTTCAGTTTGAATCCATTTCAAACTTATCTTTATTTAATTTTAGTTTGGTTGTATTATATTACTTCTTACTTTAATTCTAATAATTTTACAACCAATCACCTTAATATTTATTAGAAGGAAATATCGCTTTATATATCAAAAAAAAATATTTTTATATAAAATCATTTAAAATCTTTTTATAAGAAAATAACAAGTACGCGCTCATATATATATATATATATACACTCAACCCATTCTAGAGTTCTACGAACTCTATTTAATGAGTAATCCCCACCAGAGCCAAGGTTCTCGCTTAACCTTTCAGCTCTGATACCAACTGTAACGACCTGAAATTTTCTAACCCGAAAATTCCAGATAGTTATGAAAAAGAAGAAAGAGATAGAAGAAGAAGAACAGAAACACCAAACATCTCACATTCGCAGCAGATAAAATATAATAAATAATAACAGTTTACAAAAGAATACTATATCTGTCGATTCATTTAATTTACATTAGAGTTTCACGTATATATACAGTCACTGAACATATACAAACAAGCATGTCTCAGAATATATAAATACAGTGGAATACTCTATACGATATTGCCATCCAGCTCGCCTCCTGAGCTTCAAAACGTTCCTACCTGAAAGATCTGCAATACTCGGTCTGACCCGAGCATTACATCAAAGTAACACCCGGGTCAGGCTGGAAACCCGCGTGAGTAAACTCAACTAACATGGAATACCAAAGCAAACAACATATATAAAACCCGGGATAACTCAAACCAATTTTACAAGTGCACAATATGTTATAGACATACTAATTTCACACATAAGTTTCTAAGGACCAAAATTAAGATCAAATAGTCAAATTCACTTAAATCGCTTCATTCCAACCTATTAATCTCACATATCAATTTATAAGAATTTGAAGTGGTTTCGGGTATTTCCCAATACCCGATCCCGGCCTCTTCGAGTCACATGTCATCCTAACCCAAGATATTCAAATATAATGCACAACATTTCGTATCAAAGATATTAATTCATTCAAAACATCCAGTACCATTCAATCATGCATAGCAAAGCTTAATCACACAAATCAATTTAATTCATTTAAATTGAATTTCAAACCTCAACCACTCAGATTCCTTCATTAAATATTAATTAATTTCAAATCAATTAATTAATCAATCCTTCACTATTCATCTTAATTAATCACACTGGATTAATTATCTTCAATAACATTAAAGTAAATCTCTTGAATCAATTTCTCGATATTAATTACCCTTAACCAAAATCAATAAGTAATTCTTAATTACCTCATAAATTAATAAATTGTATTAAATTCATTTATCCTTAATTATTTCTTAATCACTTATTTCGGATTAATCAATCTTAATTAATCAATCTTTGATTACATCATTAATCAAATAAATTAAGGATTTCCAATTATATGTATATATTCTTATCTAATATTTATTACTTTAATTCAACCACTATATTATTCATCATTGATTAATCTCAAACCTGTAATTAACTATCCATTATTTACTTTGTTAAATAAATCGAATTTCTCCTTAATTAATAATCTTAATTAATCTCTTGATTTATTACACAAAATAATTATATTTTATTAATTTCATTAAATAATTATTGATTCATTACTCCATACTAATTAATCAATAACCTTCATTGTTGATTTATAAAACCTAATGACCCATTTGTAAATCACTAATTACAAATTAATCAATCACTAATTACAACCGATTACTTAATTAATTTTTTTGAACTTATTTCATAACTTGTCAAATCTTAATTATACTTAAGGTAAACATCCTCTTTGATAAATGCTAAATCACGCTATCAAACATTTACCTTTAATTAATATTTAACACTATTTATAAAATAATTATGGTCTAAATATCTTTTAAGTATTTAACATACTTAATTTAACGATCAAACCGCCCTTGATTAAAGTTTTGAAAGACATTAAATTTAAATAATTTATAAATGATTAAAATATTTCCATTTTCACATATCTAAACCTATTACACAGGTTTTAAATTTTGGTTTTCCTGACTTCGGTTGAACCTATTGATAACTCGACCCTGCTTCGAGTTATTTTCCTCCTTTTCTTTTCTTTTTTTTCTTTCCTGTTTATACATATCTATTATTATTATCATTATTATTATTTATTAGTTTACAACAACACAGAACTGCTTCTCACATGTGAAACCCGAGTTCCAACTCGAGTTTCCTCCTTTTCACTCGAACCATTCTTCGAGTTACACAGATGCACAAGAAATTTGCTCGCTTTAAGGCTTGTAAAGGGAAAATAAAACTACTCACAATTGTCGAAACCCACTTCCAGTGCGATTTGCATTTGCTCCCTCGAAGCTTGCATGACCATGCCGCCTCCTGACGCGATCACAACTTGCTACCCTTAATCCCTACAGTGAAATGTCGCACTTTAGTACCATCCACCCAAGCGCCTTCTACTACCACTATCAAACTCCACATTGCACTCGAGCTCACGGCCATGCTTGAAATTACCTCTAGCCAACTCCTTCCACTCGTAACCGATGACCTATGAGGCGACGAACAACCACGGCTAGTGTTAGCCCCTCCTCCTTAATCGCGTCTTCCCCAAAGTAACAGCGAAGCCCTAGCTCGAGAATTCAATCCAGATCTGAGCCTTCCCCTTGGCTTCGATCTTCCAAGTGTTGAAGTGAAAAAAAGGGGTTCTGCAAGAAGACCAACGAGGCGATAAGGCTTAACTCGCGGCGGTTCAAACTCGAGGAGGCTCGTATCACGGGAGCACGGTTCACAGTGCCCGAGTGATTAGCGGATTTGCAAAACACGGCTGTCGATTTGCGGCCGATGGATAGTGGCGTGGATGTCAATTTTTTTTTTTGAAGAAATTAGATTGTGGCAGAAAGATGTGTAAGCGGAGAGGATGAGAAAAAGAACTGCAAATGTTTTGAAGACTTCGGCCATAGTTTTTTTTTCTTTTTTTTTGATCTGTTAAGAGAATGAAGAGGGGACGAGAATGATAAATATTTGGGATAGCTTCCAGAGAACGATTGTGAGAAAAATATCTTAGCTAATTTATTTTAATAATTTTTTTTCCATTAACTTATATAAAACTTCAACATGCTTCATCGATTGCTATTTAAATTTTTGAACTCCTCTTAAGCAATGCCGCGAGGCAATTATAAAGCTTTACTCGTATTCCGAACATGATGGAACGCGTTTTGGAAGCTAATTTAATCGTATGTGCGAGTTACAAAAGAAAACGATCACATTTCAATTAAATCGATAAAATAAATCTAAGCGTTTTTGAGCTGCCATGGTCAAACGACAACTCCGATTGCTACGAAAATTAAAATCCGATAATAACTTACTATTACGGATCCAATGGAACTGATTTCGTCGAATTCCGAGACTGTGCCTCGGAAGGCTATTTTCAAGTTTCAATTTAAACGATATATTATTAAAATTGAACAAATTACCTTTAAATTAAATTTCAACCATTCTATTATCATCAATATCATCATTATAAATTTTATAAGCCTTCAAGTTATTTAAGCAGGCTTAGAAATTTCAGATTCAATAATTTACCAAATTTCAATTATTAAATTCAATAAATTTAATTATCCCGTAAATATTGATATCTGGAATTAAAGTTAAAATTAACTTTTAAATATTTTAAAATCAATTAACAATTTCAATTTAAGTTATTAGAAATTCCGGGTCGTCACACCAAGAACTTTACAAAAGTTTGAAATCAAATTTGAAAATATTCCTTATTTAGGAAGAAGGATTTTAATTAAATGGTGGGATAAATTTAAATTTTTCAAAGATTCAATTTATTCACAAAAGGGTTTAATCAGCCACGAACCGCAGAAAATACCAGATTCACCTAAAAGGGAATTATCTGACTTACTAAAAGAATTAATGGCAAGTTCCTCAAAAAGAAATTTAAAAATATAACTCAAAGCCATATTGGATTTGGATAGCGATGATGCGCTTATGAGTATGTCCACAGATCCAAGTTCATGAAGAGACCAAAGAGAAATGGAAGATTATGTGCTAAAAGAAAAAGGCACAATGTGAGATGCGTTAAAAAGAAGGTTAATGGAGTCTGGATAGTATATGTATATTTTCATCAGCCAGGTATTATAACTTTCATTATGGATGAAATACCATTGTCTCCGCCTCCTGGATTTCCTCCACTTGTACACGTTCCAGAAGGCCCTCCGCAGACAAGATAAAATTCTAGCCAAAATATCTAATATAGATAAGGATGAAATAATGCCAGCAAATATTTCATACACGCAATGTTATTTCAAAAGGTGATGTGACCCAATGTGACAAAAGCATTATAATTGCTAAAGATAAGGAGTAATGTGGCAAATGGATGGCAAAAGACAAAGGATGGTGTGACAAAAGGCTTAATTATTGCTGAAGAAATAAAGATGGATAGCTTGATGATAAGGATGCAGAAGAATGGAAAATGCCGGTTTATTCTAACCTATTAACCGAATGTGCTAGTATATATAAGAGTGTGTATTCTATGTGAGAAGGCAGAGTTTGTAATCAAGAGTTTAAGAGTTTGCTAAGTTATTGTAATGGCAGATAGCCTACTCTTTGTAATATAGTCCACTGTAATAAAATTTTCTTCTCCTCGAATAAATCTCTCTCTGTAATATAATATCTGCACTTGCATAAACTACTACTGTTATCTTACATCTTTACATCAAAACAAGGAGCAAACGAAAGAAATATTTGGAATCACCTAAAGGAGAAAAGAAACTATAATTAAAAGAACCAGAAACTTATAGTTTAAAAGATATATTAAACAGAGTTAAAACTTCAAATAATATTAACCAGTAAGTACTGAAACTATAATTGCAGAATTACAGCATGAAGTTAAAATGCTTAAACAAGAAATAAAGGAATTAAAAGAATGTCTTTAATAGAGATAAACCCTAAGAACGATAACCAGAATAATATAAATATTTTGGGAGAGGAAGAATTAAACTCTTTAACATTTATTAATGCTGTTGACAAAGTAATCACCCATAAATGGCACACTAAAGTTACTATTGTAGTCCACAAAGAATATTATTTTGCTACAATAGCAATGATAGATTCAGGTGCAGACTTAAACTGCATTAATGAAGGGTTAGTACCTTCAAAATATTTTTCTAAAACAGTCGAAATACTAAATGCTGCAGATGGCAGAAAATTGTTAGTCAATTATAAGCTACAAAACACAGCTGTTTGTAATAAACGTATTTGTCTAGAAATGCCATTTATAATGGTTAAAAATTTATCCCATAATATTATACTACGAAATCCCTTCTTACATTTATTATATCCTATAATAAAAATATCAAAAGAAGGAATTACTAGTACTATTAATAATCAAGAATTAACATTCCAATTTATATCTCAACCACAACATCATAAAATTGATATTATTCAAAAAAGTATTAAAAGAAAAGAAAATTTTCTAAACTTTTTGTCTCAAGAGATAAACTACAAAAGAATAAAAGAAAAATTATTGCAACCCAGTTTACAACAAAAGATTAAAGATCTACAAAATTATATTGAGAAAACTATTTGTGCAGATACACCTAATGCCTTTTGGCAGAGGAAAAAACAAGAAATAGGTTTACCTTACGAACCAGACTTTAAAGAAAGTCAAATCCCAGTAGAAGCTAGACCTATAGCCATGTCTCAAAGACATCTAGAAATTTGTAAAAAATAAATTGAAGAATTACTATAGAAAGGCCTTATTAGGCCATCTAAGAGTCCATGGAGCTGTTCAGCATTTTATGTAGAAAATGTAGCAGAACTAGAAAGAGGAGTGCCATGACTAGTTATAAATTATAAACCTTTAAACAAAGCATTAAGATGGATTAGATATCCAATTCCTAATAAAAAGGATTTATTAGCAAGGCTTTATTCAGCCAATGTAATGTCTAAATTTGATATGAAATCTGGATTTTGACAAATTCAGATTAAAGAAGAAGATAGATATAAAACTGCATTTACTGTTCCATTTGGCCACTATGAATGGAATGTAATGCCGTTTGGGTTAAAAAATCCCCCTTCAGAATTTCAAAAAATTATGAATGATATTTATAGTGCTTATACAGCATTTACCATAGTATATATTGATGATGTTCTTATATTTTTAGAATCAATTGACCAACATTTTAAACACTTAAATATTTTTATAAATGCCACAAAAAGAGCTGGATTAGCTGTATCAGCTAAAAAGATAAAGCTTTTTCAAACAGAAATTAGATTTCTTGGACATATTATAAAAGATGGAACAATATTTCCTATTGATATAGCGATTATATTTGAAGAAAAATTTCCAAATGAAATTAAGGATAAAAATCAATTACAAAGATTTTTAGGAAGCTTAAACTATGTTTCCGAATTCTATAAAGATCTAGCTTATGATGCTAAACCATTATTTGAAAGATCAAGAAAAAATCCACCTGCTTGGACAGAGGAACACACTAAAGCGGTTATAAAAATAAAAGCAAAAATAAAAGAAATTCCTTGTCTTGCAATTCCTAATCCATTATGCACTTAAAATAGTCAAAACTGATGCATCAGATAAAGGATATGGTGGTATTCTTAAACAAAGAATTAATAATAAAGAATCGCGGGTCAGATTTACTTCGGGAATTTGGCAAGGACCCAGAGTTAATTACTCTACTGTTAAAAAAGAAATCTTAGCAATTGTATTATGTGTTCAAAAGTTTGAAAGTGATTTATTAAATCAAAAGTTCTTGCTAAGGGTAAATTGTAAGTCTGCCAAAGAAATTTTACAAAAGGATGTTAAAAACATAGCATCAAAACAAATATTTGTTAGATGGGAAGCAATATTTTCAGTATTCGATTTTGATATTGAGTTTATTAAAGGATCTGATAATGCGTTACCAGATTTCTTAACTCGAGAATTTTTTCAAGGAAAAAATGAATAAAGGCAAAGAAAAGGCAGAAAGCAGTAAAACTGCACTATCTCGGCCCATAACGACTTATAAGTCGGCCTTTCAGAAGGATGAAAAAAATTCTTAGAGAAGAAGTCTTAAAGACTACTCCTGTTGATGAACAACTCAGAGCCGATGCTTATGATTTGGCAATAAAGTCTGTATCTACAAGAGAATACCTATACCCGTATATTCCAACATCAACCATATGGGTATCTCCTGTAGAGAAAAAATATATTCGTTTATCTGCAGAAGAGGTAATGACCTTCTATTTATAGAATTTTACTGATCCTTACCTTTATTCAAAGGATTTCAATTTCTACCAAGATATTTTAACCTACATAGGTTCTGTACAATTTGAATCCGACATGAGAACTGGTGGAGAATGGGCTTTCTCAAAGGCCACCATTGTTAAAATAATTACCCCAGATCAATGGGAAAGCGATTTATATAAACCAAAAGAACTAATTACAAATTCAAAAAATCCTTATAGGAACAAATTAAATTTTAACTACTTTGACTATATTAAAGCTTGGGGGCTTGCTTTCTCTTATGAAAACAGGCAGAGAAAACATAGTTGGTTTATTCAATTTAAAACTCAAAGCCATATTGGATTCGGATAGCGATGATGAGCTTATGAGCATGTCCATAGATCCAAGTTCATGAAGAGACCAAAGAGAAATGGAAGATTATATGCTAAAAGCAAAAGGCACAATGTGAGATGCGTTAAAAAGAAGATTAATGGAGTCTGGATAGTATATGTATATTTTCATCAGCCAGGTATTGTAACTTTCATTATGGATGAAATACCATTGTCTCCGCCTCCTGGATTTCCTCCACTTGTACACGTTCCAGAAGGCCCTCCGCAGAGAAGATAAAATTCTAGCCAAAATATCTAACAAAGATAAGGATGAAATAATGCCAGCAAATATTTCATATACGCAATGTTATTTCAAAAGGTGTTGTGACCTGACGTGACAAAAGCATTATAATTGCTAAAGATAAGGAATAATGTGGCAAATGGATGGCAAAAGACAAAGGATGATGTGACAAAAGGCTTAATTATTGCTGAAGAAATAAAGATGGATAGCTTGATGATAAGGATGCAGAAGAATGGAAGATGCCGGTTTATACTAACCTATTAACCGAATGTACTAGTATATATAAGAGTGTGTATTCTATGTGAGAAGGCAGAGTTTGTAATCAAGAGTTTAGGAGTTGGATAAGTTATTGTAATGGCAGATAGCCTACTCTTTGTAATATAGTCCACTGTAATAAAATTTTCTTCTCCTCATATAAATCTCTCTCTGTAATATAATATCTGCGCTTGCATAAACTACTACTGTTATCTTACATCTTTACATCAAAACAAGGAGCAAACGAAGGTCCGAACTCGTTTGGTATCATAGTTTGATATAAATAATTTTGTGAATGAATTTTTTAATTCTTCGTCTATTTCAAGATTATTTATTTTATTTTTTAATTTACACTTATTAGCATAGTGACCTGGTGTTTTACATTTCCAACATATTGGAATTTTTCTTTAGTGGGTTTATTTTGCTCTTTTCTTTTATAGGGTCTTTGTGATTTCCTTTTAGGAATTTTACTACTTTTTGCATAATTTTTTTTCGAAAATTTTTATTTTTATAAAATTTTCTCTTAGATGGTTTTCTAAATCTTCTTTCTTCATTGGTTGGTTTTATAGGTGATAAACCAAGTTATTCACAGAAATCTCCTAAAATTCTTTTTCCATAAATTTTCTCCTTTTGGATTTGTTTATGTAGTTTTATTTCATTACATAAATGAATTCCTTTTGCAACAACTTCTGCTGCTAATTCTCCATAAGTATATTGATTATAAGGAATAGTTCCATTATTTTGTTTTATTCGATTTTTAACTCTTTCTGAAAAGAAATGAGGTAGTCCCGACAAGAACTTTTCTTTCCAAAATTCATGATTACTATCACTTCTAGTAAATAGCTTTGAAAAATATACATCTTTATACCATCTGAACTGAGATAAATTCTGACATTTTAGATTCATCAATTGTTCTTGTGTTCTATCTGCTTGAAGAGCAGTTGCTCCAAAGAAATGTTTAGCTATTATATATATTAGCGTATTTACGCAATCGGTTTTGGGAATTCCATCTTCTAATTTTGTCGCAGTAAATATATGCGCTTTCGCTTCATTAGAAAGATGAAAATCCCACCAACCTTTTAGTTGTCCTGTAAATCCATGTACAATAGCTTTTTCTATTTAATCGTCTGAATTATTTTTAATTAAACATGCAGTAGCGTACGTTGTCATATAATTTAGACAAGTTTGTATTTGGTATTCCGAATAACCGTCTATATTCCATTCTACAATGGAGGTACCGTCAAAAGATACAGCTCCATAATTATTTTGTTCTTCGAATAAGAGGTCGACCGGTGTTGGTCTCGTATAATAAGGTTTACTATACGAGGTATTTCCATAATTAATTTTATTAATTTCAAAATTATTTTCTGGTTTATTTTGTCCTATACTTAAGAACATATTTTATAAATTACTTCTTCATCTGAATTATTATCAGATTCTAGTTCTGAAGTTTCTCTAGATTCCTTACTTTCAATTATAGGTGCAACTTCTTTTTCATTAAAGTTTAAGGCGTCTAACCTTTTCATTATTTCTTTCAACATTTCGAAGTTTTCTCCTGGTTTATCCGTATTCATTTCTAAATTTTGTGTAGACCAGGGTTTGAATAAAACTTCATCTATATCGCAGAATTTTGTTTGATCTTTATTAGATCCTTGCTCAATTCTTGTAAGTTGATTACCTATTGATTGTAATGTTAAATTTGTAAAATTATTCTGCTCAATAATAGCTTCAAGTGTTCTATCTTTTCTATAAGGAGTGGCTACAATTTCTTCTTTATCAATTTTAACTGATAAGTTTGCTTCCGAAGGAAGTATACTCCTAATAGTTTTTCCTGCTTTTGTTGTATACTCTTTATAAGCATAATTTATATTGAAAACTGTTAATAAATCATTAAAATCTAGAAAACTGTCCTTTTGTTTTCCTATTTTGTAAGATTTTTCTATCATTATAAAGATATCATAATTTTATGGTATTGTCATTTCGCATTTTATTTAAAAATAATTTATATTTTTTAATCCACATTTCTTATTCTTTTTGATCTTTCATAAAGAACCATTTTCTTTTATATTTATTTTCTTCTTAATAAAACTTTATTTTTTCAGATTCTGAAAAAGGAAATTCGAACTCTTCATCAAGGGTTATGGTATTTATACCAAACACTGATTTATCCTCATCGTATCCCATATCTGAAGGTGTCGGCGATCTGGGATTTGATGGAGGAATTTCAACCCTATATTCAGGTTGACTAACTCCGTCCATTGTGTTTCTTACAATTGCACTGTCCTTTTCTATTCTTAAAGGAGTAGCTTCAGCGTTGCTTAATCTTGGTTCCTCTAATTTAGAGTTAGAACCTAATTTTAGGTGTATGACCCTGTCTTTTGAAAATCTAATTTCGTCGTCACTATCAGAATATTCAACAATTTCTTTTAATTTTTTCTTTTTGAGGAACTTGCCATTAATTCTTTTAGTAAGTCAGATAATTCCCTTTTAGGTGAATCTGGTATTTTATGCGGTTCGTGGCTGATTAAATCCTTTTGTGAATAAATTGAATCTTTGAGAAATTCAAATTTATCCCACCATTTAATTAAAATCCTTCTTTCTAAATAAGGAATATTTTAAAATTTGATTTCAAACTTTCGTAAAGTTCTTGGAACAATATTGACGTCCCATTTCATAATCCAGGGCACTTGATAAAGTGTTGCAAAATGTAGATTATGATATTTCATGGAAATATTTATTCGAATAAATTCATCATAAATATTTCTTATTTTTTTGTGGTAAAATCACTGGATATAATCCAAAGTTTGAAAGCCAAACTACAAACCAATTTGGAAAATTTGTGATATTTTGAGTTTTAAATTGAATAAACCAACTATGTTTTCTCTGCCCATTTTCATAAGAGAAAGCAAGCTTCCAAGCTTTAATATAGTCAAAGTAGTTAAAATTTAATTTGTTCCTATAAGGATTTTTTGAATTTGTAATTAATTCTTTTGGTTAATATAAATCACTTTCCCATTGTTCTGGGGTAATTATTTTAACAATGGTGGCCTTTGAGAAAGCCCATTCTCCACCACTTCTCATGGCGGATTCAAATTGTACAGAACCTGTGTAGGTTAAAATTTATTGGTAGAAATTTAAATCTTTTGGATAAAGGTATGGATCAGTAAAATTCTTTAAATAGAAGGTCATAACCTCTACTGCAGATAAATTAATATATCTTTTCTCTACAGGAGATACCCATTGGTTGATGTTGGAATATACGGGTATAGGTATTTTCTTGTAGATACAGACTTTATTGCTAACTCATAAGCATCAGCTCTGAGTTGTTCATCAACTGGAGTAGTCTTTAAGACTTCTTCTCTAAGAATTTTTCATCCTTCTGAAAGGCCGACTTATAAGTCGTTATGGGCCGAGATAGTGCAGTTTTACTGCTTTCTGCCTTTTCTTTGCCTTTATTCATTTTTTTCCTTGTAAAAATTCTCGAGTTAAGAAATTTGGTAACGCATTATCAGATCCTCTAATAAACTCAATATCAAAATCGAATACTGATAATATTGCTTGCCATTTTGCAAATATTTGTTTTGATGCTATGTTTTTAACATCCTTTTGTAAAATTTCTTTGGCAGACTTGCAATCTACCCTTAGCGAGAACTTTTGATTTAATAAATCACTTTCAAACTTTTGAACACATAGTACAGTTGCTAAGATTTCTTTTTTAACAGTAGAGTAATTAACTCTGGGTCCTTGCCAAATTCCCGAAGTAAATCTGACTAAGGATTCTTTATTATTAATTCTTTGTTTAAGAATACCACCATATCCTTTATCTGATGCATCAGTTTCGACTATTTTAAGTGCATTAGGATTAAGAATTGCAAGATAATGAATTTCTTTTATTTTTGCTTTTATTTTTATAACCGCTTTAGTATGTTCCTTTGTCCAAGAAGGTGGATTTTTTCTTAATCTTTCAAATAATGGTTTAGCATCATAAGCTAGATCTTTATAGAATTCGAAAACATAGTTTAAGCTTCCTAAAAATCTTTGTAATTGATTTTTATCCTTAATTTCATTTGGAAATTTTTCTGTAAATATAATTGCTCTATCAATAGGAAATATTGTTCCAATTTTTATAATATGTCCAAGAAATCTAATTTCTCTTTGAAAAAGCTTTATCTTTTTAGATGATACAGCTAATCCAGCTCTTTTACTTGCATTTATAAAAATATTTAAATGTTTAAAATGTTGGTCAATTGATTCTGAAAATATAAGAACATCGTCAATATATACTATGTTAAATGCTGTATAAGCACTATAAATATCATTCATAATTTTTTGAAATTCTTAAGGGGCATTTTTAACCCAAACAGCATTACATGCCATTCATAGTGGCCAAATGGAACAGTAAATGCAGTTTTATGTTTATCTTCTTCTTTAATCTGAATTTGCCAAAATCCAGATTTCATATCAAATTTAGACATTACTTTGGCTGAATAAAGCCTTGCTAATAAATCCTTTTTATTAGGAATTGGATATCTAATCCATCTTAATGCTTTGTTTAATGGTTTATAATTTATAACTAGTCTTGAGACTCCTCTTTCTAGTTCTGCTGCATTTTCTACATAAAATGCTGAACAGCTCCATGGACTCTTAGATGGTTTAATAAGGCCTTTCTGTAGTAATTCTTCAATTTCTTTTTTACAGATTTCTAGATGTCTTTGAGACATGGCTATAGGTCTAGATTTTTTTGTGATTTGACTTTCTTTGAAGTTTGGTTCGTAAGGTAAACCTATTTCATGTTTTTTCCTCCACCAAAAGGCATTAGGAATGTCTGCACAAATAGTTTTCTCAATATAATTTTGTAGATCTTTAATCTTTTGTTGTAAACTGGGTTGCAATAAATTTTCTTTTATTCTTTTGTAATTTATCTCTTGAGATAAAGAGTTTAGAAAATTTTCTTTTCTTTTAATACTTTTTTGAATAATATCAATTTTATGATGTTGTGGTTGAGATACAAATTTGATTGTTAATTCTTGATTATTAATAGTACTAGTAATTCCTTCTTTTGATATTTTCGTTATAGGATATTATGTAAGAAGGGATTTCCTAGTATGACATTATGGGATAAATTTTTAACTATTATAAATGGTATTTCTAGACAAATCCCTTTATTACAAACAGCTGTGTTTTGTAGCTTATAATTAACTAACAATTTTCTGCCATCTGCAGCATTTAGTATTTCGGTAGTTTTAGAAAAATATTTTGAAGGTACTAACCCTTCATTAATGCAGTTTAAGTCTGCACCTGAATCCATCATTGCTATCGTAGTAAAATAATATTCTTTGTGGACTACAATAGTAGCTTTAGTATGCCATTTATGGGTGATTACCTTGTCAACAACATTAACAAATGTTAAAGAGTTTAATTCTTCCTCTCCTAAAATATTTTTATTATTCTGGTTATCGTTCTTAGGGTTTATCTCTATTAAAGACATTCTTTCTTTTAATTCCTTTATTTCTTGTTTAAGCATTTTAACTTCGTGCTGTAATTCTGCAATTGTAGTTTCAGTACTTATTGGGTTAATATTATTTGAAGTTTTAACTGTTTAATATATCTTTTAAACTATAAGTTTCTGGTTCTTTTAATTTTAGTTTCTTTTCTCCTTTATGTGATTCCAAATATTTCTTTAAAATATTTTTCTTTTCTTCTGAATCAGAAATTTTGTCTATGATGTCCATAATAAAATTTTCTTCTTTTGTTAACATAAATAGTCCATTTGCTTTACATAAAGCTTTATAATAGTTACAATTTCCATCGCAACTATCAGATTCTGAATCATTATCTGAATCATATTCATTTTCTGTTTCTAAATCAATTTCGGTGATAACAGATAAATTTAAATTTTCTTTCTCTTAATCAGAGCTTGATATAAATAATTTTGTGAATGAATTTTTAATTCTTTGTCTATTTCAAGATTATTTATTTTATTTTTTAATTTACACTTATTAACATAGTGACCTGGTGTTTTACATTTCCAACATATTGGAAATTTTCTTTTAGTGGGTTTATTTTGCTCTTTTCTTTTATAGGGTCTTTGTGATTTCCTTTTAGGAATTTTACTACTTTCTGCATAATTTTCTTTTCGAAAATTTTTATTTTTATAAATTTTTCTCTCAGATGGTTTTCTAAATCTTCTTTCTTCATTGGTTGGTTTTATAGGTGATAAACCAAGTTGTTCACATAAATCTCCTAAAATTCTTTTTCCATAAATTTTCTTCTTTTGGATTTGTTTATGTAATTTTATTTCATTACATAAATGAATTTCTTCTGCAACAACTTCTGCTGCTAATTCTCCATAAGTATATTGATTATAAAGAATAGTTCCATTATTTTTTTGTTTTATTCAATTTTTAACCCTTTCTGAAAAGAAATAAGGTAGTCCTGATAAGAACTTTTCTTTCCAAAATTCATGATTACTATTACTTCTAGTAAATAGCTTTGAAAAATAGACATATTTATATCATCTGAACTGAGATAAATTCTGACATTTTAGATTCATTAATTGTTCTTGTGTTCTATCTGCTTGAAGTGCAGTTGCTCCAATGAAATGTTTAGCTGTTGTATGTATTAGCGTATTTACGCAATCGGTTTGGGCATTCCATCTTCTAATTTTGTCGCAGTAAATATATGCGCTTTCGCTTCATTAGAAAGATGAAAATCCCACCAACCTTTTAGTTGTGTAAATCCCTGTACAATAGCTTTTGCTATTCTATCGTCTGAATTAGTTAAACATGCAGTAGCGTACATTGTCATATAATTCAGACAAGTTTGTATTTGGTATTCCGAATAACCGTCTATATTCCATTCTATAATGGAGGTATCGTCAAAAGATACAGCTCCATAATTGTTTTGTTCTTCGAATAAGAGGTCGACCGATGTTGGTCTCGTATAATAAGGTTTACTATACGAGGTATTTCCATAATTAATTTTATTAATTTCAAAATTATTTTCTGGTTTATTTTGTTCTATATTTAAGAACATATTTTGTAAATTACTTAGTTCTTCATCTGAATTATTATCAGATTCTAGTTCTGAAGTTTCTCTAGATTCCTTACTTTCAATTATGGGTGCAACTTCTTTTTCATTAACGTTTAAGGCGTCTAACCTTTTCATTATTTCTTTCAACATTTTGAAGTTTTCTCCTGGTTTATCCATATTCATTTCTAAATTTTGTGCAGACCAGGGTTTGAATAAAACTTCATCTGTATCGTAGAATTTTGTTTGATCTTTGTTAGATCCTTGCTCAATTCTTGTAAGTTGATTACCTATTGATTGTAATTTTAAATTTGTAAAATTATTCTGCTCAATAATAGCTTCAAATGTTCTATCTTTTCTATAAGGAGTGGCTACAATTTCTTCTTTATCAATTTTAACTGATAAGTTTGCTTCCGGAGGATGTATACTCCTAATAGTTTTTCCTGATTTGTTGTATACTCTTTATAAGCAGAATTTATATTGAAAACTGTTAATAAATCATCAAAATCCGAAAAACTGTCCTTTTGTTTTCCTATTTTGTAATACTTTTCCTATCATTATGAAGATAACATAATTTTCTGCTAAGTCATTTCCCATTTTATTTAAAAATAATTTATATTTTTTAATCCACATTTCTTGTTTTTTTGATCTTTCATAAAGAACCATTTTCTTTTATATTTATTTTCTTCTGAATAAAACTTTGTTTTTTCAGATTCTGAAAAAGGAAATTCGAACTCTTCATGAAGGGTTATGGTATTTTTACCAAACACTGATTTATCCTCATCGTATCTCATATCTGAAGGTGTCGGCGATCAGGGATTTGATGGAGGAATTTCAACCCTATATTCGGTTGACTAACTCCGTCCATTGTGTTTCTTACAATTACATTGTCCTTTTCTATTCTTAAAGGAGTAGCTTCAGCATTGCTGAATCTTAGTTCCTCTAATCTAGAGTTAGAATCTAATTTTAGGTGTGTGACCCTGTCTTTTGAAAATCTAATTTCGACGTCACCATCAGAATATTCAACAATTTCTTTTGGTTTTTTATTTTCTACTTTAGTAGGTTCATTTGCTTCATCAAGAAGCCATTTTTCTGGTAAATTCATCTCATTCCAGCTAATCGATTTTGGAATTACAACATTACTTTTACTGATGTCTGTTATAAACAGCGTAGTTGTACCTTGATTTTTAATTGGTATATGTTTTATGTCAGTAATAATAGTATTCATTACTTTATAGCATATTCTATAAATAAGAATTACATTCTGTGTTCCTGGTTTCATATTAAAATTTTAGTTTTTATGTCTAAACAAATAGACTGGAGTAAATTTGGGTCGGAAAAGGACATAGTAAAATTAGGAAAACATGAAAAATTAATTGGTCCATCACATAATGTTGATTCAACTATTCCTAATAAGGAATCATGGAATTTATTATGTCTTTTATCTCTAACTGCAATAATAGCGGACGTATTTAGACCTAATCTTGTAGCTGATTTTAAGGCGACTTGAATTAATCCAACATGAATAAATTTATACTTTTCTTTACGTAAATTTAGAAGCTTTTTTGAAAATAAACTAAATGAACTGTATCCTTCAGATAAAGGGATTGCCTGTTCAACCGTTTTAATTATATAATCAGTTTTTTAAATAAAACTTCCAGTTTTCTTATAAATCTTTGAAGGAGAATAAGCCGAAATATTCCAATTGTTTAAACTAGATTCTAAATCTTCATTTATAGTGATTTCTTTATTTTTACTGAGAATTTCTCTGTCTAGATTATGTAGACCATTATTATTATTATTATTTCTAAATGATAATGCTCTAGATAGTTTTTCAATATTATCTACCTTATCACTGTCAACGATTTACGCAAAACTTCCCTACACGCCTATTCATGGCAAACAAATGGCAAAAACACTGCTATGCGACTTAAGGACAAAGTCCTGGGTTTCAAAGGCAAATAATAAGTAGGATTAGCTATATTTTATCAGGTAGAATTAAAATCATAATAGTTCAATAAACTAGCACCAAAAAATTTCTACAGTAATTGTTAAGAAACGATGATGAATAGTACAGTGAATAGTAACGGTGAATAGTAACCACGAATGAATAGTGATGAATAGTACGAAATAGTACCTTCTTTCTGGGGCGTTTAAGTCTGAGCAAACCTAGCCTCTACCACCACCGGGCTCTGATACCAAAGGACTTCGGACCTTCGTTTTCTCCTTCTTTTGATGTAAAGATGTAAGATAACAGTAGTAGTTTATAAATCAAATTAACATTGAAATTCCAAAACGCGAACCGATTCAAACCGAAACCCTAATGAATAAACAGCTAACCCGCTATCGCCGAGTACGATTACTTTGAGCAACGTTCGCCTGCGTGTCGCCATTGTTCAATCCAAAATTAGAACCAATTGTCTATGAAATAAACAAAAAATAAAAAGTGGAAGAAGAAAAAGATTCTATTTATCGATATTGTAATTGCGAGATGTAAAAAAATTAATTAAAGGGGAGAAATAAATTGAAATGATTTTAAGACGCCAACGAAGCTTTTGAAATGGCAACGACTGATCATCGATTGCACACGGGAGACAGCTGAGCCTGCGTCGTGCTCGAGTTTCACGCTTGGGTGGTCCCCGCTGCCATATTAAATGAGAGAGAAAATACGTGTCTGTTTTAGCATTCTATGCCGACCATCGTAGTATATGTATGATTAATACATACCATGTCATGATATCATTTTCTTTCTGTAAACACCCTTCACATGCTACAAAACAAACTTTCGCCTTTTTTTTAAAGACAAATTTCAAAGTTAAATCCTATTATTTTCCATGAAAATATACAATTAACACTGTAAAATATTTATTCTAAACAAATTTGCAACTAAAACTATAAATCTTTGCAATTTAATTGTAAATATTTACGGCAAAAACTATACATTTTCTCTTAAAATAATTATAAGTATCTTTTCGTAAATTATATTTTTAAAAATGATTTTGGGTGTTAAGTTTGAAAATAAGATGTTAATCTAAATTTACACTATAATTAATCTCTAAAATAATAGCAAATAAAATAATTTTTAATTTTCTCTGTTAAATTTAAGATTTATCTCATTTTTTATTAGTCCCCTTCTGATATTTTATGTTAAAATCTTGATATACTTTTTAATTTTTATCATTGCTCATGATATTTTATTAATTCTATGTTGTTGTTTTAAATTCATATGTTTATATTTCCTAATTTCTTCTATTATTTTCAAATTTCCTCGCAATTTTCACATATAATTTACATTTAAACCATTGCATTTAAATTAATTAAGTAATTATATATTATTTAAATAAATTTGGAAACTAATATTCATTGGTTTGTCTAATAATTCTTGAAAATAACGTCAATATGTATAATTTACATTCACATTGATGAAAATGTTAAAATTAAAATTTTCATTCAAATATAAGAACATATGAACCGCATGACAAAAGCGTATGGATAAATAATAATAACAATTTTGGAAATAATTCATCTATACCAATTAATTTATTTCTGTTAAATAATAGTAATGTAGAGAAATTACAAGCTCTCTCATTAATTCTAGAAATCTTCTTCTATTTCCTTAATTCAATCACAACTTTTATTTTCAAATTGTCACAAGTTGTATCTAATAATTCATTTTTTGTTTACCGTTTAGCAATTAAAAAAATTAATCATTTTAAGTGAACTAAATGAACAAATGGTCTAAAAGAAGTGTATTAAATATGAACAAATTAGGACCCTATGTTCATTTTAGTGCGTTCGTAATGTCGTTGATATATGAAAAGGATATAAAGTTTGTTAGAATCAGATAAGATTGTTAAAATGAGAAGAACAGGAAAAAAATTGCGGTAAAATGGACATTTGACCAGAATTGGCTTATATTTCTAAAATGAAGTTTTTACTTCATTTAATTTCATTCTCCATTTCTTCTCCATCTTCGTGAAAGAAAAGCGTAAGGGTTCCAAAAGAAAAATCATCATAACTTCTTCTTCTCTTCTTTAAAAATTCTGAATTAAACATCTAAATCAAGTTAAGAGATTCTCTACAAATTTATCTTTTTTTAGCAAAGCACAAAATTTATCTTTTCAGTTTCACATTTTAGAGAAATTTAGAGCTAGATTTTAGAAATCAAACAGGTCAAATTGGATTTTACTGGAGTTTGAATTTCTTGATGTTAGGCAAATGATTTATACTCTATGATGTACGACCGCTAATTATGCTAAAAAATCATATTAAAAAATCCAATGTTGGTTATGACATGAGTACTAAACTTGAATTGGGATTTTAGATATGAGAACCTTGTTCAATGAATGTTTCAAAAGTAATTGATTATAAAATGAACGTGTTTAGTAACTATTCGAACTGGGCAGCCCGCAGTGGAGTAATATTGTAAATTTCAATTTTTTCTTTACTATTTGGATCTTTAATGAGCCTACGTAGTCTGATTCATTTAGAACTTTTATATATTTTCTGTTAAATAAAATCAATATTGTTTTTGAATATATAAACAAAGTTTTATGTTATATATAATTTTATATTATAATACATACATACATATACATATCTTTGTGTATGTATTATATTCACACATGTGTGCAGCTGCACGTGCAACAGAACAATCTATACATGTTTTAACATGCCCATGTACAAATACTGAGATTTATATCGCAATAGACTTGTTAGCCCATTTTATATTCAATTCGCTGCCTAAATGTGTATATATTTTATCATAATAAAATATATAATATAAATCTTAATATATATATATATATATATATCCATATATTAAATGTTGGTATGAACAATTTTTATACATCTATATATTAAATGTTAGTTATGAACAATTTTTATAAAAAACATTTATAAAACTTATATTTATATGTGTATGTAGATACACACATATAACTAAATCAATAAATTAATGGAGGTCTTGGAATTAATAATTTATGGGCTTAGAACTATGATGCCTTCTCCAAACGATTTGATTGCTTAATCAATATGAATGACAACTTGTTGGTCTAAGTGGTCCACTGAACATAACCTAAAGAATGATGATATATGGATTTTGAAATCTAAGCAAGCTCAAAGTTGGGTTTGGATCTCAAGATAAGGGATTCTCTCCTCCCTCGTATCAAACTAGCTCTTGTGCCTCAAGGTCAAGCATAGTTTTGGTGGCTGCCTTGGTTTGGAAAAGACCCGGTCTTCAAGAAATGCCTTACTAACGAAGAAGTGCAACAAAGTGGTATACCTATAAATGCTAAAGCTACCTCCTATATCCATAATGGTACAATATCCCTTCCTAGCTCTTGTAATATCCCCACTTTGAGGCTCGAAACTAAGTGTTACATATGCTCCAGTCATACAGTATTAATTTACAGTAACAAAATGCGGCTATGTTAATTATATCAATAATCATAAGTACATGAATATGAAAATTTTCAAACATAATTTAATAACAAGTTTCACATTTCATTTCACAATTAAGATTTCATATTCATTACATAATCTCATTCGATCCCCCATTCAGAGAAAATAGAAATATTACAAAATACTCTAAGAGCGGCATATGAAGATGCCCTCTTGATTGATCAGAGCCTACTACCACTTGACGGTTATAATTTCAATCATTACATCCATTCGAGCAAAATAAACTATAGAGTAGATTAAATAAAACTCCTAATATAGCTAGCTTGCGTTCTATACGTCTCAGGAAGCTTATTTGTCTAACTGGAAACCTGGTATGCCTTACTCCGACCTACTCAAATTAGTACCCGAGAGTTAAGGAAAAAAACTTCGGGTCAGACAAATAGTCTAGTGTGAATAATAACCTACCATCTCGAACCAAAATAGCTATCTAGTAAGACCACACCACTAAGCGGAATGAGTTTTCCCCTCACTAATATCTTAATCATAAAACGTCAACCATATATTGTGCTCCCGTATCCACGATGGTTAGAACATAGTAAATAATCATTTGCAATCATGCAACATGCACTGGGTTTCCTATCCTAATTTATAAGATTATCCATCTCAATTTCATCTGACCATCCGTCTTAATTCTCATTGACTACCCGTCTAATACTTATATGGACTACTCATCTCACACATAATTTTTTATGGATTATCTATCCCCTCCTATGTGGACTATCGATCATGCATAGTTTTATTATCAAAGTTGTATGGACTATCCTAAGATGACTATGAATCCTTCATCAACCCTATAGAGACTACCCATCTCCGATATGATGTGAAGTATCCATCATGTTAATCCTTGAGAAGGATGGTTTTGATGACAACAACCTTAGGACTTATTATAAAATATAAATACTAACATTATAGTTTATATATATGTGTGTGTGTGTGTGTATGTGTGTGTATGTATGTTAATTATTCATTATAGTTTATAAAATATAAATACTAACATTAATATTTAGTTAGAAAACTCTTGCAATTGAAGAAGCAAATAATATCAGTACTTTAAAGATTGAAGAATTGATTGGAAATCTAATGTCATTCGAAGTTCAAATATAAGGGAGAAGAGATAGCAAGACATTCGAAAAGAAGTCAATTGCATTCAATGCATTAACAGATGAATCATAATCGGGTAGTGATGGTGATGAAGAAATAGTCTTCATGACAAGGAATTTTCGGAAGTTTCTAAAATACAGAAAAATGAACGACCTAAAAAGAATGATCATAGGAATTCTGGAAATCATAATGTAGTACCAAATCATGTCAAATGTTTCAACTGTGACGAATCAGGTCATTTCAAAAAAGACTGTCCACATCCTGATAAGCAACAGTTTCCTACAAGCAATGATTATACAAAGAAAAGGAAAAGAGCATATACCGCTACTTTAGATGATTCAGACTCGGATTCATCCTCAAGCGATGATGATCAGAAGACAGAAAATTCAAATATGTGTTTTACGGCTATTCATGATTCTGATGATCTCAGAGTTACAAATCTAGAAAAAGGTACACGTTTACAATATTTTTATTGAAATTGTTTGCTTAAAATTAATTTATTGTTTGATTGCTCTTGAAATTATGCGTTGTTTGAATTTTAAATTTTTATTATTTTTATTATATTTTTATTTTTAAATATTATAATATATTTTATTAAAAAAGTATTATTATATTACTTTAGGAAGATATATAGACACTAAAAATAATAATATATATAGCTATTAAAGTATTTAAGAATAGATAGGTCCAATGAGTTCTCTGACCCATGTCGAAATGGCCCTACCCATGATGTCGACATGCTTGTCAAAAAGTTAAAATTCAAATTTGAATTCAAATCTTTGAACTTCTCTCCACCTTTTCACTAACTCTAATGTTCTGGAAAGGCACCTCTTGACTAGAGAACATGACTATTGAATATCTATTTATTTCCTTTATCCTATTATATCTTTACACTTTTATTTCCAAACTCAAACTCTCTTTTACTCTTTCAAACTCTCTACTCTCTTCAAAAATGGCTTCTTCAAGCACTCCATCCACAATCAGATTGTCAAAAACCATTAAAGAGTATCTCTATAATGATCCGGAAGCAATCAGGCTTATATAAGCTATGCTAATTATGGAAAAGTTCATACGAAAAAGTTTGCTATCTTTAGCGATTTCTCTACATATGAAATCAATACTCTTCTTGAAGAGAACCATATTCTTAGTCTTTTTGACAATTCTGAAAATGATTTTGTTAGCTATCCAATTCTTGTTAAAATGTTTTATGCGAATTTGAATCACGGTTTTCATGAAGGAAATGAAAAATGAAATTTGGAGTAGTGTTAAAGGCACTAAAATTGTTTTAAATTGTGAAATTTTAGGCAACATTCTCAATTGCAAGAATTCGGTAATAGATCTTTCTACTTTAAATATTGATGAACATGATCGTGAGACATTTCAACATATTTTCGAAGGAGACGACAACTTTGAATTTAAAAATCATAACTTTCGTCCAAAAGCACGTATTGTTAATCTTCTTTTGCAACATACTACCACTCCTAGATTGGGAAATTTCAATAACCCAACTTTGATAGTTTGTAAAGCTCCTTTAACTATTTTTGATCATTATGACATTAACTGGGCGCAAGTGATTATGGATGAACTTTATCTTAAGTATTTGGAAATGGGTGAGAATACTTTGTATCATGGAATCTATTTCACTCGGATTTTTAATTATTTTGATGTTGATTATAAACGGGAAGAATTTGTTTCAAGAAAAATGTTTAATCATGCTAATATTTCTCTTATGAAAATTCCTTTCACATTTCAACAATATGAATCTCTTACCGAAAAGGATGAAAGGTTGGCTCATAAAGAGATGGAAGAAGAAAATAAGGAAAAAGAAGGGGAGGAAATGGAAATTGAAGAAGAGAATGAAGACATCTCCTTGGAAAGTATTGAATATCCTATCAATACTAACAATCGTTCCAACAAAACTCTCCTCAAAAATCAAAAGATCATAGTGGAAAATCAACGGATTCTCAAAAGATCCGTTTATAAGAAATTAGATAAAACGATTACTAATATGAACAAGTTCTTTGCTAAAATTGGTTGGAACTTGGCCTATCATCATCCTCCTCATCATCTAGCACATTCTAAAAACTAGGATGTGATGTACTAGTTTATTTTGTATGAACTTGTATTGCTCTTTTATCATGTTATGTCATGTATTAGCTCATCTATCTATAAATTTTTATCTATCTTATGATTTTCTATCTTAGCGTACCTCTGGAATAAATGATAGTATTATATAAGTTTATATATATACATACTTATGCATAAAACAAAGAAGACATATAAATCAACACACCCATGTCGACATACCACAACACCCTATGTCGACATATAACTGTCTGATTTAGTTATTTTTTTAAAATTTGAATTTAAAATAACTAACTTGTGTTTATTCATTTTAAAAGAATTCTTGCCTATTTAAACACCTGTTTCTTCCAGAAATTCGTAAACTCTTTATTTCTACTCATTTCTATTTGCATCTTTTAACTATTTATCAAAAATGGCATCCTCTTCTCAACCTCTAAGTGAAAATCTTGAAGAAACTCTCAAGTCATTCAAGAATATACTTACTTTTATTCTCCGCAATCAAAGGCACTTAGAACTAAGTCAATGCAGATGATAAAAGAACAAGAGAAGCATTTTGATGCCCTTCGTTGGATGATTTCTGCCCTAAACAAAGATGATTTCGATTCAAATCCTGAAGGAACTTTGATTCAAGATAATGAAGATTGGGAAGATATTAAAAAAGACCCTATTTTTGGAGAAGAAGGATGGGTTGAAGTTCCTAAAATTATTGATCTTCTTATAATTTAAATTGCTTGAATTGTTTGATTTGATTTGAATTGTTTGATTTGCTTTGATTATAGTTGATTTGGTTTGAATGGAATGTATAACATTGTATAAAACATAGTATATGGTTATTGGATTTAAACTATCATATTTGTTATGTTAAGTAACTCATGTTATATTATATATATATATATATATATATATATTCCATCTTAATTTGTCACAGGTACTCCAATATTAGTTTAAGGGGGAGTTTTATAGTTTTATGGTTTTAGGATGGTTTTTTTATGAAAAAGAGAGAGAATTATAAAATAGAATAGTTAGAATAGTTAGGATTAGATTAAGAGGGAATTATTAGTTTTAGGGGGAGTTATTAGTTTTAGGGGGAGTTATTAGTTTTAGGGGAGTATATTTTATAAACATAGGTTGTCATCATCAAAAAGGGGGAGATTGTTAGTCCTTAAGAAAGATGGCTTTGATGACAACAACCTTAGGATTTATTATAAAATATAAATACTAACATTATAGTTTAGATATATATGCATATGCAGGATATAAACATGTAGGTACCAAGAATGAAGACTGTACAATATAGAGATACAAGACCGATGAATTTAAAGATCGAAGATATCAAGATTGAAGACTCATGAGTATCAAGATATCAAGAGTTCAAGATTTCAAAGTATAAGATAAGTATTGAGTCTAGAATTATGTTAAAACTTCTTGAAACCACTTACATATATATATATTCGAAATTTATTTGTGAAATGGAATCCACTTCGAGCCTGTTAAAGGGATGGATCCTAGTGGGATGGAACCCACGACAATATCCAGTGAAACATGTAGTGATCCTCTTTTGATATCCACTAATTATATGAAAATGCTTTTCAAAAATATATCTCTTATTTTAAAATGTTTTTCAAAACCTTCTTTTCAAAAAGACATCTCTCCTTTTTGAAATACTTTAGCCTCAAAATTACCTTTATCATATTTTAATATTTGGATTTCAAAATTGTCCTTGATTTTAAACTATCTCTTGTTTTAATATTTAGCTTTTAAATATTTATATACTCAGATTTTAAATCACTTTATAGATTAAGATTATAGATTAAAATTTCTTTCTAACTCTTTTATATATTTAAACTATATTCAAGTATATTTATAAAAGTTTAGAAATTGTTTTGAAAAAGTACGTAAACAAATTTTAATAAGAAAATCAAAATCACCATTTTTGCCTAGAGCATGTTGACATACTCCTACCCCCCCCCCCCCCCCATGTCGACATGGTGCCCGTTAATATTCAAAATTCAAATTTTCAAAAGAAATGTGTATTCACCGTATCCTTTCACGAATAGATATGGCTGTTGATCTTCTATAAATATCAGTAGTTCTAAACGAATTTTAAAATAAGATTTCACTTATTTTCTCTCTTCTTCATCTTCCACATTTATTTTAATGAATCCTAAAACTATACTCTACCGAAATACGAAGTGAATCAAACTTTAATATCTCTTGTTTGATTCTCTGCCACTCTCTCCATAAGGTCTCAGTGCTATTCAAAGTTAAAGGATTATTTGTAAATCAATTTGTTGAGTAAGGTGCGGTTGAGCCTTGAAATCAATTGGGTGTGATTGTTGCCCCAAAAATCGATTAGGCGATCTTGTGGCTTGGTAAATCAAGAGAGTTTGCCCCGAACTCAAATACAGGAGGGTGTACCTCATGGCCTTGAAATTGAGGATGTAATCTGGGAGATTATTTTGAAAAGAAATCCATACAATTGTGCGGGACTGGATGTTGATTTTGTGATTATATCTATGTCTATATATTGCATTTGTTGGTGATTAAATACATAAGTTTGAAAAAGATTTATTAAATCCACAAAACACTATTCACCCCCTATAGTGTTATTCTAGCCTTAAGATCCATAATCCGCATTTCTAACACATCACACATTCCATAGTTTTTCTACGATAACTATGAAATCCTCGCTTATCAATTTAATTCATGTTTAACACAAATGTTCAACCTATGTCTATTGGTGTCTCTACTTAGGCTGTGTACCCCTTAAAATTATAACATCTCAAAATGATATGCAATAGCATTCCCAATGATCTATGCCAAAATTATAAAATAAAATACATTGGTGTCCCTAAAGGTTAGTGTCGAAATTATAAAATAAAATACTTTGGAATCCCCAATGAACAATGTTGAAGTCATCATACATATGTTTCTCCACCACTTATACAATAATATAAAGAACATATGTCATTCATGCTGCAATAACAATATCAAACCTCTACCCAAGCTTAGAAAACAAAATTTTGATTTTATGAGTCATATGGCTAACTGCTGAGGTCATAAGGTTGACCTTCTTACAAACATAGGCTATCTTGCCTTTAAAACCTAATTTTAGTTTGCATAAAACAAGGCCTCACAGATATTGAAAACAACGGCATCAACGCTGCATGACATTATTGCCGAAATCAATTACTTATTGCATTAATACTATAACGTCGAAACTATAGTATTTCGGCTGTATGCCGTAAAACATAGGGTGTCGGTATTAAAAACCCATGATATAATTTCCTTTATATCGAAATCAAGTAATAGCGGCTTCATTGCCACAAAATAATTAATATTGAAAATAATGCTTTACGGCTTCCCTGCCCTTAAGCTATGACATCGATATAGAAAACATGCGGCATTATTCAAAACAATGGTGAAAACTTACGAAATTGATAAAATAATGGTGAAAGCATTCTATTTCAGCTATTATGCCGCAAAACATATAATGTTGACATTGATCACTTATGCCATCAGTGGTTCCTATTGCTATGAGATGCGTTATTCCCATAATGACAATGCCGCATGCATGATCCAATGCATTACATACTTATGGCGTAGCTATCTCATGCATTGTTTATACCGATGATGCCCTTCATTACAATGCCTCCTATTATCAATGGCGGAAGGTATGGGAATGCCGCATATCGATGGGATAGTGATAATTATCATAAAACTGTTTTCTTCCTTTCTAAAGTAGATTTTTTTACCTACTACCATTGTTTGTCAAACTATGATTGGCTAGAACAAAAACTTTACAATTTCTTTTAAGAATTTACCGAAATCATGTTTACCTTCCCAAAATCGTTTACCCGTTTAATTGGTTATTGATTTAAATGTTTTTCTAACATAATAAATTCATAATAATTCATAAACACTTGGGAAACCTCTTCTAAAATCACAAAAAATCAAAATTATCATATTCTTTAACTTCTAAAAATTTTAGAACCGAAAATATTTTTTAGTTAAAAATAATAATTAAACCCGAAACAAACACAATCTCCTTCTTATGAAATTCACAAAATATTCATTTTAACTTGAAAAATTATGAAATTAAAAAATCATCTCCAAAATAATGTGTTGCTCAACATATTAGAAAATCAAATCAATTGGAGATTAAAAACCTATATTTTACCGTTAAAACTCATTCAAATAATTTCATAAATTTTTTTATAAACCATTATTCTATCCAAACAATGATCATACATCCATAACAAGACAAAATAAAATCAAGATAAATTCGGCTATTACCCCAAGTCGAATTCAACCCAAAGATAAAAGAGGTGGTTGACTTATTATTCAGCTTAAAATGAATGATGGAGTTGAGATTTGATGAATATTTTGAATCCCATCGTTTCTCCTTTGATTTCATTCCCTTTTTCCCCTTCGCAATGGCTGACCTCTAGGTTTCTCTTTGATTGTTTGAGTGTAAGTGAGAATGTATAAGAGGGTGAGGGTTTAAGAGATAAAAGATAAATCTATGCTATTTTATGTTTCTCATTTATACCTCTTTAGATTAAGTTTAAACTATCTTACTTAGTTAATTAATTATGGCTCAACCTTATTAATTTTCAAATCTCATCTCCATATCCTACTACATTATTCTATTTCATTTATCCACTTAAATTTTCTGAATAATGTTAAATTAAAATTAGGGTGTTACAGCTCTAGTAATAGTAGAGTCCCTTTGCTTTGGATCAAAAAAAAGAACACTCGATATGTCTTCTCATCTATTGAAGCTTACCTATGGTCGACTAACATGAAGGAATAATCAATTTCTAAAACATACAAAGACATTACTACAACTTATGATCTCCCAAAATTCCCCTCGGTATCATAGAGTTTAGAACATCAATACCTCTAAAAAGTTAAATTTCATGCTATGAAAAGTAGTAAAGAATGCCATCAACGCTCTCTACAACCTTGCCTACATGGTACTTCCATTAACACGCTCTGTGTTTTCTACAAATGTAGGGATGAGCATAACCTTCACCCTTCTTTAAACGTTCCTTCTCATTCTACCTCTGGAAGGGAATCAAGCTTAGAGGTGGATATGCGAACCCTATATGGAACAGTAAGATTGAATGGACAAACATATACGAGGCTACAAAATTGAAATGTTTCTACACTTACCACCTTCTCACCATGCTAAAAGAATTTTGTTACTGTCCCCTGGAAAGAGAGGAATGAGAGAATATTCAATGATAAACATAAGCTCGGGATGGTTATATACAAGGAAATGTGCCTTGATATTTACAAAGATATGAGATACTCCCATTTTGCTTATGATCAAAGTGAAATAGTGGTATGGAGATGTATATGACTATTTGTTTGATAGTCCTTGTGTCTTTTCTCTTTTTTTAGCCGTTCTTTTTTTGTTTTCTTTACGTATCCTATATATTCTTGTAAGTTGTTGCTTGCTAGTAATAAAGAAAATGGTAGGGGTCCATTTAGCACAGTTGGCCTTGCAAAAAAATCATTAAATTAATTAAACATTAGTTTATAAAATAATTTTTACACCTATATATGTGTATAATATATAATATGGAAGCCAAAAATAATTTATTAAAATAAAATATTATTTTATTTTAAATTAAATTATACAATGTATATAAATATGTTTAATAAGATATATATATATATATATTAATATAAATAATAAAATAAAATTATATGTATATGTATAAATTATGCTTCTGCAAATTATTACTCTTGTCCGTATAATTTTTTTTAATTTCCTTTCAATTTTGAATTTTTAATATATTTTAAAACTAAAAACCATGTAAAATTAAATATTAAAACAAAAAATTTATTTTCGGAGGTATTTTGTATAACATCTGTTATGTAATATTTTTAAGCAAAATTTTATTATTTGTAATATGTATATATAAGAATTTTATATTACATACCCAATTTTAGGTTAAATAAATAATTAAATATATTCATTAAAAAAAATTTGTTTTTTTAATTTACTACTGAATACATATTATACATGAATACTTTTTTTAAAATTTAAAACATATGACATATAACGTTAATACATTAAATATGGATTTGATTAGTTAATTCATTTAATAATTTTTTTTAATTTGTAGGCTGTGAACATCTTATAAGAAAGCATACAAAATAATTTTATTATTGTTATACATAAACATAATAATATACACAAGCAACCAATTTGTGACAGCATTTTGATATACAACATTCATAATATAATATAGCATCCTATTATATAAATAATATATATAAATATCATTTATAAAATAAAATAGATAATTGCCTTTTACCAAAGCACTTATGTACATGTTAAAACATTGAATCGATCTCTTTGAATTCGTTCACAAATCAGAAGTTACTAGCTTCTGAACTGCCTTACTACTGATTATCGAATTGAAGAGTTTTGAATTCATTTTGTACTTGGATTTGTGGGGTTTAGGAAGGACGGTTACTGG
Source organism: Allium cepa (assembly GCA_030765085.1). Classification (NCBI taxonomy): domain Eukaryota; kingdom Viridiplantae; phylum Streptophyta; class Magnoliopsida; order Asparagales; family Amaryllidaceae; genus Allium; species Allium cepa. Next base: position 234,851,492 of record CM060939.1, on the reverse strand, counting down.
CCAAAATTATCAAAGGAAAGGAGAGCAGAACTGTGAAATGAAATTAATTGGTATAAAAGGTGGCATATGAATAGGAAGTTAAGGGAGAGAAATTTGGATCACATCCCAACATCTCTCTCTTACTAATTCCACTCTTTTAACCATTCAAAATCCTCTCCAATTACCATCATATGGCCGCCCAAACCATGCATCCTACAACTGAAAATATCATGCCCATATAGGCCTCAAATCTGGTCTAATATGAACAATATTCAATGCAATTTTAATTCTTATTTAACTGCATACTGATATTGTATACCGATTAGTATATTTATAACTATTATAAACAAACTATTCAACGTTGTTTAAAATACATCAAATATAATTTTATAATTGATATTTCACAAATAATAATTAATTTATAATAAGTTAAAAATTAATTAAATCGGATGGTAAAAGATTATTCAACATTTTAGTTGTGTGACTCTTATATGTAAATTTGGTTAGTGGTTAATATTGAACATTTCAAATATTAACATTCACACATCACTTAGTAGGTGGTGTGACGTTATGGCTAAATTTATCAATTATTTGGTTTCAGTAAAATCAAATTTTACTATATTAAGCATTACCCGGTAGTGAAAGTTATTTACACCAGTTCTTTTCGTCAAAATTATATCGTTTTGGATTTATGGAAGTTGATAATGGTCAAAATTACAATATCGTCCATATTCAACTTTATAGTCCAAACACAAAGTCCTAGGTTTAATAATAACAAATTTTTTTTTTGGCACAGCCAGCCGGTTTTTATAGCGGACCATCCGTTTTATTATAGAAAATAATAAAACAATACAAAGTAGGTGATAAGCAGAACGCCTATCAACAAATACAAGGTTTTTAAAGTGGACCACTATATCTAAACTAGATTACAGCATAGGAGTCGGACAACAAACCCGAACAACAAATACAAGCTGCACGTGGCAGTCACAATCACCACGCAGGGTGAAAATTGAACAAACAAGCACAAAGAACAATAACAAGTATCAAAGATACCGAACATTGCAAAAAGCCAATGATAACCAACATCAAAAGACATGCCAAAATTGGCAAATCAAAACATTAAAAAGAGAATCATTTCCAACAGTGAAATTCAGCAATAAGGTTGAAGGGCACAACAACAACAGAACCAAACAGTCGAACCCCAGAATTGCATAACAGATATAGCAAATACATCCAAATGCAAAACAGTCTTGCCCACCTCCAGCAACAGACAAACAGAGATACCACCACGACCATGATAACCAGATCCCTAAGGAAAACAACCAAGAATGACACCAACACCCACGCATCAACACAAGATGAAACACACATACACTTCGCAAAACAGAACAGCAAAAGCGATGAGAGAACTGCCAACAAACACCAAATAAACAAACCTTTGATCACAAACGATTTGAAACACAAGCACGACCAACACGTCGTCGAAACGATCCACATCATTACTCCAGCACGCGAGAGAAGAAAGGCCTGCCATTCAGAGGTGCAATAGGAGTCCAAATCAGAATGAAAGTAAAGCGATTGACAGAGTTGGAGAAGTCGCGAAGCAGTGACAAGTCGCCTCGCTTCAGTTGAACTGCTTTGGAGCAAGCGGGGTTAAACTGGACCTCTACCAGATTTATTAAATAGAAAAAGCGGGGTTAAACAATTATTATTAATTGAACTGCTTTGGATAGAGATTTTGACTTTGAGTTGACTTCAGTTGACCATGATGCTAACCCACATAATCGAGGAGACAAATCCTCACTTGAATAGTGTTCCACTTCTAATACTTCCACTCGACCCAACTATAGTCATTCGATAGGCTTCATGCCATGATTTGACTATAATCAAAACAGAGCTTTCATACAAAGATCGACAGTACTCTCAAATGAAGAGAATTGTGTAAATTAGTCACATTAATATTCTTTGTTTGACTTTAGTTGTATACTTGTATTAACCAACGAAAAACTATCTAGTGAGTCGTTTCATAGTTATCTAATAACTATCAGTATGTAACCCCTTGGTGTCCCTATTAGTCATGAGTAATACACTGCCCAATATTTGAAGCGTTACGTACTCTAGTCTCAACGGATGCATCGATATCTTATCTTGATGTATCTTGACTAGGAATATTTAAAATGATGTGTGTTTACCATATTATGATACAACACTCATGATTACAACTATTTGTAATTCCTATCACAAGCACACCATTTACGGATTTTCTATCAAATATATTTTAATTAAACACTTAATTATTTATAACATATTATACCAAACATATAACAGAAAGAAAAACACCTTTATTACGAACGAGAATTAGTTGTAGAGTTATAATTTATGACAAAATTATATAATTTCCCTTAGGGCATTCCCCTAACTCTATTAATCTCCAACTTGCACTTGGAGCAAATTATGGAATCTCAATCCCATCCCTTCAGTTAGCTTGCTATTAGTAAATGGATCTGCTATATTGTCCTTAGTATCTACCCTTGCATAGTGACCTCTTTCTTCTCGATGAATTCTCCAATAAGGTGGAACTTCTGCAGAATAAGCTATGACTTCTTGTGTGCTCTAGGCTCCTTTACGATCTGTATCGCCGCACTATTATCACAAAATAATGCCAATGGATTTTCTGCATCGAGAATCACTCCGATATCGCTTAAAAAATTACGCATCTAGACTGCCTCTTTAGCTACTTTATTGAGGGTGCTGTACTTGGCCTCCATCGTCGAATCAGCTACCATTTCTTATTTGAAACTTTTCCAAATAATGGCTAAGACATTAAGCATAAAGATATAACCAAACACCGACTTATTATCATTAATACCACTCTGAAAGCTCAAATCCGTATACCCCTTCATAAGGAGGTCTCCATTCACATAAATGAGGAATAAGTCATGATTATTTCTTAAATACTTCATTATACATTTTGCAGTCGTCCAATATTTTTCTATGGGATTAGACTGGGATCAGCTTAAGCATCCTAATGCATATGCCACATCCGGTCTAGAATATAGCATATCATACATTATGGATCATATGGTTGAAGCATAGGGGATCCTCTTCATACGCCCTTTCTCCTCATCAGTAAGATGAGCGTCCTTCTTGGAAAGGATGATTTTAAACCGTGTTGGGACGCTTCCACACTTGGAATTCTCCATACTAAACCTCTTAAGTATGGAATCTATGTACAAGGATTTAGATAATCCCAACAGCCTCTTAGATTTATCTTATAGATCTTTATACTTAGTATAAAGGTTGCTTCTCCTAGATCCTTCATGGAGAAGTTCTTGAAAAGCCAAGCTTTCACTGATTGTAATAACGAAATGTCATTAATAATTAATAAAAGATAGTCGACATATAGCACAAAGAATATGATAACTTTCCATATTCCTTTCTATATGCGCACACTTTCTCTATGTTCCCATAAAGGCCAAACTGTTTGATTATTTTATCAAAACACTTGTTCCAATTCCTTGAAGCTTGTTTGAGTCCATAAATGGACTTTTAACAACTTCCAAGCCTTACCTTCACTCCCGTTGACCATGAAATCCTCGGGCTGCAACATATAGACAGTCTCTTCTAAATCATTATTTAGAAATGTCGTCTTTACATCCATTTGCCATTTTTTGTAGTCATAGAATGTAGCAATGGCCAACATAATCCGAATGGACTTAAACATGGCTACAGGCAAAAATGTCTCATCAAAATTAACACCTTGAATCTGGCAAAATCCTTATACAACTAGCCTAGCTTTATAAGTCTTTACTTGCCCATGTGCATTAAGCTTTTTCTCAAAAATCTATTTGCAATCGATGAGTTTTATCCCTTCGGGTATGTCCGATAAAGTCTGTACTTTATTTCTGTACATGGAATCCATCTCGGATTTCATTGCTCCAAGCCAGAGTGGAGAGTCCTTACTCTATATTGCTCATTGGAAAGATAGAGGAATGCCATCATCTAAGACATAGTATTTCTCTTTCTCTCCATAAACAAGAAAACCATAACACCTTTTTGGTGCATGAAATTCCCTATTAGACCTTCTAATAGGTTGCATGTTTTTGTATATGGGTGAACTTGGTTCTCCCACTGGCTTAGTATCAGTGTTAGTTTCTTGGATCTCATCCAAATACATAACTTCATTGTTAATCCTTGTAACAACCCGATATTTTCAACCATTCGCATCCATAAATGCCGGACTTGAATTGCTCAAAATATCGCGTTGTAAATAAATTTGGAGCAAATGAAATACAATCACAGAATCACAGACATAGAAATATCAGAATAACTCGCAACGGAAATTAAAATACCATAGTAGTCCATGAAGCTACTATAACAACTCTCAAAACATAATACATGAAATTAGTTTGAAAACATATACAATAGACATCTCAAATACATAGTAGTTCACTAATACATGAGATAAACTAGAATAGTTGAAACAGAAGTAGATATAAATGCAGGTAAGCAGAAACTCCAGCAAAGGCCAGCTCCAGAAAGAGAATCCAAAGCTGTGAATACTCAGGCTGACCCAAGCGTAAAGCAAACACAAAACACTCGAGTCAGGACAATATATACTTATATAATGTAAACCAACTTAAGTGAACTGTAAATAAGAACAAGTAACTTAAAGGATGCTTGGGGTCGTCCATCCTTTAAGGATCAGTTAAATTATAATTAAATACATCCCGTGGTTAAAATTTCCAGATAGTAATTTATACTTTGAAACCAAAGTCATTTCAAAATTCAATACCATTCAATAATACATTTCAAAATATCAAAATATCGTATCTTTTCAAAACCACATTCATTTTACCATTTCAACACACAATTCAAAATAGTTTATATTTCAAAACAAATTACTTCATTTTTAAATCATAAAAAAAATGAAGTTATTATATTTAATAATTATATTATTAAATTTCCAATAATTGAAACTCTTCAAAAGTTCATTCATTCACTTATTTTTATCAAAACAGTGAAAATCCACCTTTCGTAGCATTTAGAAAATGCTACGGAAAGTCACACTTAAAACAGTTCAATTTAACAAAAGACAGCATTTACGAATGCTGTAATAAGTTTACATTAGTTTTAAAGAAACTTAGTTAAATTCAACAATTATAGCACTTATAAAATGCTATAATAGCCTTTAATTAAATTAAGCCATTTGGCCCATTATTATCAACTACATCATTTACAAATGCTGTATTATCGTTTACATTAGAATTAATAGCATTTCAAAAATGCCGTTATTTAAAATTCAAATGTTTAATATAATTTCACAAACAATTATATTTTTATTTAAAAAAAATTTAACTTATAAAATCATAATATTTCACTTTTATTATCATCCTTTAATTTTCCTTAAATTCATGAATTTATAAAGTTAAATTTCTATTCAAAAATTAAGATTTAATAAATTCACTTATTAAATTCCAATACTAAATTTAAATTCATTAAATTAAATTTCAACTTACACTTAAGTTTAAAATTCTCAAATATAACTTAATTTCGTTTTTACTTACTTAACTTAGAATTCACTTTTAAGCCATATTCACAAACTTCCAATTTTAGTTATATTTCAAAATTCCAACTTAAATATTCATTCATTTAACATTTCAATTTTTATTCAAAATCATTAATATATTATAAAATCTCTTTTAAATTCATTTTAATCCAAATTATCATAAATTTATCATAATTTTCATATTTAATTTAAATTCTAATTATCACTAAATTAAAATTTCCAAAATAACTTACATTCAGATTTTCTAGCTTTTGCATTAATGTATCTCACTTATAAATTTTCAGAAAATAAATAATACTTTACAAAAAGAACCATTTTTAATTAAGTTTAAATAAAAATAAAATAATATTTGCATTTCTAAAATATGTTAAATTTTTTGGAAAAACATATTTTAACTACGGGTCTGCATATAATTTTCTACGCTAGGTAAAGTGATACGGGTAATATATCATTCCAACCTGTAATTTACAAAGAAAACCTGGGTTTATCATTTCAAACCCGCAGTCCCAAGTAAATGAAATAATTTGAAAATCGCTCAGGCCTATCATTTCAGCCCATAATGATTTTCCCTTATTCTAAAGTCCGTTCGGGTATATATCATTTCAACCCATAGTGATTCTAATCTAATGGGAACTTGCAGTGTGATAAACTGATAAAAATAATAGAACATCATAATATAACAGTAACATATGATATAACAGGTGTTTAAGCATGGGTGAACATCATATAATCATAACATAGCATATATAATATGGTGATGCACTTTTACAGATTCACAAGCGGTCAGTTTACTAGTTATATAGGTATACAATGTCTGATGAGAATAACTCACACGTTTAAGCTGGAGACACAACGACGAATGCACGAGTGAGATCCACACAAGCACGGTAACATGACACAGAGATGAGTGGAAGAGCCAAAGTATCAATTCCCTTGATACAAGTCACACAAAACAATATAATATACATAAGCTTTCAAATTCAAACACGATAAACTAAGATAGAATTAACTGCACAAATCAAAGCAGAATTGCTTTACACTTGCTTCCAACTTCCATTGGGCTCGGCTATAGGTGAAATTCAAGACTAAGGAAAGCTTTTTGGGTCAGGTTTGGGTTGCTAAGGGTCGGCCTAACATGCTAGAAGGTGGTGGAGATGGAAACAACAACAACAATCAACATACACATGGTTTCAAGCAAAAGTTTGGCTCGGCCAAGGCCACTAGGTCCACGGCCTTCACTGTGGGGTCCAAGATGATGATTTGGCCAAGAGTACAGGTGGTGCTGGAGGTGGAGATGGTGGCGGCTATGGGGTGTAGAAGGTAGTGGATGTGGATGTAGTTCGGCTAAAACATGTAGATGGAGTTTTGTTGCAATTTAGGTGATGGATCATCAACAAGGAGGCACGACTTGGGGTTTGGCCAGAGAGGAGGTGGTGATGCTGATGTTCTCAGGTGATGGTGGAGGCGGCAGGGCATGGAGAGGAGCATGGCCGAACCTATGATGAAGAAGAACAAGTGCAAAACAATTAAAACAATAGAAAAAATAAAGAAAGAAAGGAAGATTTACTCAAAAAAAATTCTCAAGCAAGGGGGCCGAATTTTTTTCCAGGAAATGAGAAAAAGATGATGTACGTGAATGAGGAAATGAGGGTCGGTTGAAAGAAGTGGATAGTTATGGCTAATTGATGAAAAGTTAGGTTAAAATGTGAAAAGGTGGAAGATAAAAGGCCACTGGAAATCAAAAGTCATAACCCTTTCAAATTTCTTTTATTTTCTTGATATAAGTTTAAATAACTGAAAATAATTATAATTTCAGTTAAAAATTCGAAAATGTAATAATATAAAATATAAATAAGTAATTATTAATTATATAAGATAAAAATAAGAAAATAGCACAAACATGAAAACTAGTCTAGAAAATTTGAAATTAAACAGAATAAACTTTGGAAAATTAATATGGACTTTCAAAATATTTAAAAATCAAGATAATAACATAAAACAAAAATGAATTCACGAAAATAAATAAATAAATTTTAATTAAATATGCTTTAAATGAAGAAAATAGCAGAAAATGGAAACTAGCCTTTAAAATTAGGAAATAAATGCAATAAACTTTGGGAATTTTTTATCACCGCTTTAAAAAAAATATTTAAAATAAAACATACACCTAACATGTCATATAACACATATTAGAACATGAATTAACAAATAAAAATATTATTTATATAATTTAAAATAGACAATTTTATTAAATAAGTCAATTTACACTCAATATTGTAAAAAGCGTAACTTTCACAATACAAATCGAATTTCAACGAAACGTAGTATTATTATAATTTAATATATTTTCATAACAAATGATAAAATTCAAAAATTAAAATATTTAAATTTAAAAGTCAAAGTTTGACCAGATTGACCAAAAATCCACTTTTTCTGGAAATATCCTATTTATTCAGGTTTGGAATTATAATTCACACAAAAACCAAAATATAATTTAAAATAACAAAAGTTATTAATTTTAATATATATAATAAAGTTTTCAAATAAAATAATCAAAATAAACAATTAAAATAAATCACAAAATTCAAGGTTGTTACAATTCTTTTGATAGAAATTCCTTTTTTAAAAAGACGGTGTGTGTGGAACAATCACTTTTTGTTCCGTTGTTTTTTGGAAAATATATCTCATAGAATTCTTAGGATATGTTATAAACTTACACAAGGATGATCTCGACTCAAGTTTGTTAGGGCCAACGTTCTTAACGTAGGCCAAATAGCCTTGTACCTTCAAATAATTGAAATGGGTTTTCTTCCCATGTCATATCTCATATGGCATCTTAGACGTAGACTTAGTGGGTAACAAATTCAACATATATGTTGTGGTTTCTGGTGCACATACCCATTTGGAACGAACTATATCTAATAAGGTACTGTTCCTTCGCTTTGACACACCATTGTGTTGTGGAGTATATGGTGGAGTAACCTGAGAGATAATCCCATTATCTTTTAAGTACCATCAGAATCTTGTCCAACATACTCACCTCATTGATCGAATTGAAGAATCTTCATCTTTTGGTTTGCTTGATATTCAACCACATTCTTATATTCAATAAATTTCTCACAGACATAGAATTTCTTCTTCATAAGATGCGCATTCCTAGTCTCGAGAAATCATCAGTATAGGTAACAACGTAAGAACAATTATCCTTGGTGATTATAGACATCGGGACACATATATCACTATGTACTAACCATAAAAGTCCGTTAACTCTTTCATTGCTCCCACTGAAGGGAGTGCTAGGCCATTTTACCTTTGAGATACGATTCATACATGTCAAATGATCCTGAATCAAGATAAGAGAGAACCTTCATTTTTCAGTTTGTATAATCATTTCTCACTTATATGATGTAACCTACAATGCCAAAGATAACCATCATTTATATTGCTAGAATAACTTCTCACAAAACATACATAACTAGTATTGATCATATAACTGTCATTTTCTAAAACATCATCATAGGCTTTATTTCCATTCAAACTAATGTTCATAGCATTATTTGCAAAATGAAATATATCTCCAATTTCAGACAATCTAAAATGGATGAAATTTCATAAATAAAGTCTTTTACAAAATATAAATTATTTAATATCAACACACTCCATTAGACAAACATAAATGATAATCTTCTATCACCGTTGCATCTACGATAGGTCCATCAACAACTTGGAGCCTCATCTCTCCTTTTGCCATGTGGCACCAGTTCCAAACCCCAGTAACAAATTAGATATATAGATTTTAATCCAATATCTAAAATGCAAAACCTTTTATTGATTAAAAAAAATTGAATCACAAATGTACCTAACAGAGCTGTAAAACTATTATGGTTTCTTTCTCCAATATCTTTTGGTAATCAGGACATCTTCTTTTCCAGTGACTTTTTTGTAGCAGTGGTGACATTCATCATTGTCATCGGTCTTCTTACTTTTCTTATTCCTCGTACCTTCTCTTTTCTACTTCTTCGAACCTTTTGAAGGTGACACACCACTCTTTACAGCAAGCACAACCCTTGATCCTTTGATGTAGACTCGGCCGACCTTAATATATTGAGGAGCCCCAGCAGATTCACATTCAACCAGTTCATATTGTAATTCAGTATGGAAGGTTCATATTGAGGTGTAAAAGAACCATGGATCAAATCAACTTATAATTCATTGCTTATTTGTATGTCCAATTATGAAAGCCTATCAATACATCCATTCACTATCAGCGCATAATTTTCCACTGTGACAAATGCCCTACACCTCTGGTACTTAGTATACCCGAACGTTGCACCATGAAGGTACGCAGCGACACAGGATGGTTGCTAGGGGTGTAAAAAATAAAAATCCAAACATAGAACCTATAGAACATCTCATAACATATAAATAAAATATAATATAACAACATAGATGTAAAATAGACGAACAATAATATAATCAAATGAACCACAAATGAGAACATTAGAGTGCATATGGTTCACAGACTATACAAAAATTAAAATAAAGAGTTTATACACCCCAAAAATCCAAAATAAACTCTACAACTGACTCTCAAAATACAAGTACTAACATAGCTCGCAATACTGCCCATCGAAATATCAACGATAATAAGCTCCAAATATAGATATATGAAAGCGCAGCCTCCTGCTCATACTTCATATAGTTCCATGCGCTATCCAGACCTGTCATCCCTAATCTATTCATTTAAGAGTACTAGTGATAATAAGAAACAAAGCATAAAATTTTGGGTAAGACAACAATTTAGTATGAGCGGCACATCATGTAAAAAATACTAAAAAAATCATATATAGTAAATATGCACATAGGGTATGAAGAATCATACCTAACATGTCCCTGTGTCCAAAGAGTTAGCACATAACCGTCAATATATAATAATCTACTACCAAATCCATATAAGTGTATTACAATCGAAGTACAATGTCCAGTGTTTGGGTATGCAGTCGAAGATACCTACATCGAGTGACACCCTAGGGAGAATAAATAACCATAGAAGACATAACATCCATCAAACAATGCTCACCATCACTCACGTGCGTTTGATGTAGATTACTCGTATAGCACAATCGTAAGCCATAGACTTAACCGAAATCCCGACTCCATTGGTACTCGAATCCATGCCACTCCAGAAGGCTATGAACTAGGCCCATAATCGCAAAGCCTGGATTAATATACTATCAAAAGATCAGGACACAATCATAAGTCTGGGTAGGCGTCCCAACATGCCTCCTCTTTACGAGCACACTAGAAGCATCCTAATTATGAAAGATCCTTTTGCATGCGTCTCCATAATAGAACTCGATCGCCATTCTATCACGGTTTTCTCCACGGTAGGACATAATCGCAAATCCCACTAGCAAGATCCCTTCATTGAACTTTTCCTTGTGGATTACCACCACTACTCCCATCGTTAAGCCATCATTTTCGGAACAACTCTAAACACCCATCATAAGTCGTAGAGTCGTCATATCAAAGTTCCAAAGTCATTGTCATCGTCGTTGGCTTCGTCATATCGAAGCACTATACCATAGCTTCACTTGTCGCCACACGAAATCCAAGGCCATTCCGAGTTGTTTGGAGTCATTTAATTCACTCCACATCATCCACTGGAACCACGAAACAAGTCCCAAAGAAATCTCGAGGTTTTGCCTCGCAACGACTAAAGTTTTCAAATTTCAAGTTTTGGTTTGGGTATGCCCTAGGTCAGGCCAGAAGAAAACCATGAAAAAGCCTGAAATGCGACCTGAAGCCCCAAACTAAACTCCTTGCCAGGGCACGGACCCAAGCCATTAGCCAAAATACCGAAGCATGACTCAAAGCATCCCCTGAGTAAGAATTCCTGGTTGGCACCAAATTTTCCTAAAGCATGACCCGAGCCAACACCCCACCGACCTAAAATCAAACCCGCGCCAACACCACGACCAAGAATTCTCCTCCGTCCTTGAGCCAAACCTGAGTCAAACCTAAGTCGTGCTTGGGGCCGACTAGAATGCCCCCCGAACCAAAATACTATCGAGTCTCTAATCCAAATTTTGCGTCGATTCAACCTCTATGCCACATTCTTCGACCTGTATGCCTTCTGTATGATCGATACAACTCCTAACCTCTTCGAGCCTATCCATCGAAGTCCGAATCTCATAGTGCCTAACTCTAAGTCATCCGATGAGCATTTTCTACCATACAAGGAAATGTCATACATGTACCAAACAACATTCAAACACGCAAACATACAAGACGTCATGGAAAATCATCTTATAATACATCTCTAACTTAGCCAGGCAATCATACCCCAAACTAACAGGATTTTTAAAATATTTTAAATTCGTTTTTACTTCAGGTTTCACTTGAAAATAGTTCCGAAACATGAATTTTGACATTAAAATGAGTTTAAAACATATCAAAACCTATTGATATACATACATACATATACATATATATATATATGTGTGTGTGTGTGTGTAAATAAATAAGGTGAGAGATGATAAATCACTCACAAAACACCCAAGAAGTGGAGATTTGCGTGCAAAATAATGCAAATCCGAGAATTGCAGCCAAGATCTGATTTTTTTCCCAAAGATGTAGATCAAATGCTCGTTGATGAATCTCCTTACTACATAGGTATGGTACAAAACAAAATCGTATAAGGCGCGCTAGGGTAGATGACGCGACATAACTAGGCAATGCAAGGGTAGATATACCAATTACGCTTCTGGACCAGTGGGAACGCATAACAGCTACTACTGCCCACCTTGAGCCACACCCCTAAAAATCAAAAGGGTCTCAATCAATCACAAAGTAATAGAATGGTATCGAAGGAGTGTGTCCGATAAAAGGTGCTACCTTCTTAGCCCGTCGATCGCTCCTGTTTTAGCCACCTTATGCCAACTCACGAGAGTCGGGTCCACGTATATACCTCAAAGGAACGCCACCACCATCCTACTTCATTCTAAAACCTCCACCGCATAGACGGTTGTTAAAGTGGTTTTCGAAGTTGGCAGAGAGTATGACAACTTCCAATCCCGGTCTCTTTAACAACCAAACGTTATTATAACACCGTGGTCATTTCAAAATAGTTTATGCTTTAAAACCAAATATCATTGCCTTTCAAAACCAAATCAATACGATATCATTTTATTTCAAATATATCCTTTCTAAAACCATAACACTTTCAAAATTATAATATTTCGAAACTAAACGCTTGAAATATAACCTTCCAAAACATAATACTTTGAATTTCATACCTTCTAAACCATAACCTCCACCACTTAAACGGTTTGGATATTCAAACTGTATATAAATAAAATAGTTTGAATTTGAAATTACTTTGTAAAGTAAAATAATTTCATCGACTTCACAAATTTATTCACTTTAAATTAAATCTCAATTCATAACTTTCAACTCACTTTCAGTTTCAATAAACCATTTCAAAAGATTTCAAGCTTTCAATATTCAACACTTCAAGACTGAATTTGTTAACTCTATATATATATATCAAATTCATTTTACTATTATTTAGTTTTGAAATATTTTCTTAATAATTCCATTATCATTCAGATAAACTCCAGTTTCAAATAACTGAATATTTCCCTCACTTTATTCAAACTTGATTATTCATTTATTTAACCTTAAACAAAGAATCAAGTTAAAAATCATATCCTTTAAAATGTCAAATTCAATTAGACCCAAATCGATTTTGTTAAATAAAATTCTCAATTAAATACAATTTCAAATCAATTTCCAATTTATCTTTCAACCTTAATTTATTGAAATCATTATAAATTCTATATTAAAATATAATTTAAATAAATGCTTAACCATTTTATATTTTAAACAAAATCAAACTATTTTATTAACTTGCTTATCTCAACAAATTTATACATAGCTCAAGTCAAGAATTTGCCTATATACATGCAATAGCATTTATGTAATATCTAAAATCAATATTATATAAAACCATGTATTTCTTACCAAAACACATAGAAATCAATTTAAAAATATTTTTATATATATAGACCACAGTGTTTGTATATAATTTTCTATCCTATGGTCAAGTGATACATATATTTTCATTTCAATCTGTAATTTAAAATATAAATTTGGTTATATATCATTTCAAACCGCAATCCCGTATGAAATAAAAATCCGTACAACTTGCAGTTTATAACAATAAATACAACATCCATTCGTCCAATATCAATCATCAACATTTATCACAATCATCATCCAATTATATCAATAACATCAATACAAACAGATAATAAATAACAGGTATTTACTGGCAGTTTATATTCAATAATAAATTAAATAACTATTTAACTGGTAGTTTGTACGCAATAATAAATTAAATAACAATTTAATTCAATAAATTCAATTTAACTGAGATGATGATTAAAAATATGACAAAAAGTCATAAATAATAAATCAATTTAACAAATGTAAGAAATTTTAAAAGTTGTGAGTGGGTTAAAACACTCACCTTTTGAATTTAAATTGAATTTAAATCCAATTTAAACCCAAAATTTGAAATGTCTCATAATTTGTCTAACCCAACGTCGAAGTCTCCGAAATTTCGATACGATCCCAGCGGATCAAACCGCGCGTTAATCTGACCTCGTATAAACAAATTACGATAGTTAGAAGTTTTGAAATCAAAAATAAAATAGAGAGAGAAATAAAATAAAAAAGGGTACCACGTCACCATTTCCTTTCGTGCACCAAACCTAGAAGCCGCTATACGCATGCTTGCGCGCGGCTACAGTCACCTGCCGCCATGCAAAACGCTCGATGCCGGCCACCATAGGCCACTGTTTCGTCGCCGATCACCTCCATACCGCCCCTCTCGACGCGGCGCAACCAGCAAACCCCACATGCCTCGCTCTCGTGGCCCTAAGGGACGGCCACCTCCACCATAGTTGAAACCCTAGGTGAATTTTAGAGGCCAATCCGACCATCAATTAGATACAAAACCCATACCGATGCACTACACTCGCTGCTCTCTACCCAGCTGTACCCACGATTTGTCGATCCGTTAAAGTTCATCAACGATCAACGAACGACCGAGATTTGTTCTTTAATTTTTGGACAACCAGCGATTCAAATTGAAAAATGAATTATAGATCTGAGATGCACTCATCGAGAGCTTCAAATCGATATAAAATTTGATATTATTTGAGGAGTTTGAATTTTTGTTGTTGGATTTTGAATTGGAATTGAATTGTAGAATATATGGTTTTCAGCCATTGAGAAGAGGAGGAACAGAATTTCTGTACGTATAGACATGAGAAATAAAAAGGCTGCTAGGATTTATAAGTGAATATATATAAGTAGGGCCGAGAAATAGAGGAACGGGTACGATTGGTTTGGGCCGTTGAACGATAAATGACCCGGAAAGCTCGTTCTGACTTCGGAACGAAATTGGGTCAACCTATATATCAAAATAGATGTTTTAAAATATTTGAAATGCAATAGAATAGGTTTCAAGTCCAAATTCCATCGTATGAAGAATTTATGCTAAAATCAAATTATTTCAAATTGATTTCAATTAAATTGATTTCTAGGCGTTTCTAATCCATACGATCAAACGACAAGTCCGATCGTTACGAAACTTGAGATCCTACAATAATTTACCATTACAGATCCAATAAAACTAGTTTTGTCGAAATTCGAGTCAGTGGCCAAAATGGCAATTTTTACATTAATTAACTAAATTGATAATTAATTAATTAAATCAAAATTTCAATTTCAATTCGATAATTGACAAATTTCATCATTTTTTGACTTCTTAATCATTTACAATGATTTAAACAAATTTAGATGTCAATTTAACATTGATTCATTCATCAAATTCAGCGTTAAGTTTCAATTTCACTATATTCAGAAATTTATGAATTTAAAATTCCAAAAATCCGTTTATAAATTTTTAAACCTTGTTATTCAAGTCCTTTATTACAATAAAAATATAATTAATATTGGTTTATATCTTGCACATTAATATTTCCAAATTTCATCTTAATTCCATTTACGTAATATTTAAATATTAAATTTCATTTAATTTTAATTAATCCAATTTATTAAATTTAAATTAATAAATCTTGATTCCCATTCTTTTTATTAAATCAACCATTATCTTATGGATAACTTAAACACCACTATATATCCAATTGCCTTAATGGTTTATAGTCATCAGCTAAATTCATATTAACTTAGTAATTAATCACGTTTAATTGCAATGGATTTAGATCTAATTCAATAGATTAAATAAATGGGTAAACAATTAATAATTACCACCATTTGCCTAATTTAACCCATTCATACTTTATTATCAATTAAGAAATATTATAATTGCTTATCCAACATTGATCTATCAAATTACAATTTAAATATATATATATATATATATATATATATTATTTCATCAATTTATATAACTTTGAATTTATTTCCTAATTTATTATTCACAATCAATTATAGCCTTACAATTGTTTCAATTAATTGGGATTGCACTAAATTTAGTTATTTATTAACTTGCACTAACATGCTTACATTTCATTAGCGTTATTAATTCATTAACAACTTACAAATTTTTGTCAATTCCTGATTTAATTACCAAAATCTTAATAAATCAACAAATTCTAAACATCGAAAATTATGGGTCGTTGCACGAGCCATCCAACCAACGATAAGGATTCCATGGTCGATCACCGACCCATCCTTCTATCGAACCAAGCCTAGCCCGAACCAAACAACGCCGAACTGACTACCACCGAACAAAAATTCTATAACTCCAATATTTAAATAGCCATATCTTCTAGCCAGAAAGTCTAAATCGCTGTTATGAGCACTCTACGAAAAAGGAAACCATCAAATCTTCCCAATGGAAGATGTCTCGGATGCCAATTCGATTTCCATCAAAATTTATAGTTGTTACAAGTTTCCAGGGCTAAAATCATCCAATAAAATATGGGTCGTTACACTCTCCCCCTTGAGAAATTTCACCCCCAAAATCCCAACATAAACAAGGTAAAGAAAACTTATTAAACATCAAATATAGCCACCCCGCATGCCTAACTTCCATGAGTAGTCATTACAAACATGCACATAAAAGCAAGAAATGATATCTTTGCCTACCCTAGCATGCAAGATACTAAACTGCCCTATATGACATCGAAAGTGGAAGTAAATGCGATAAACAAAAGTATCACCAAGTAAAGAACTCTGGATAAGCAGTCCTCATGTTCTCCTTGGTCTTCCAAGTACAATCGCCTTCATTTTCACTCCATTAAACCTTCACCGACTCTACCATTTTCCTCCTAAGCTGTTTCATATCACGTCCGATAACACTAATAGGCCTACAAGGTCTCGAAGCTTCTGGTTTAATCTTTATATCATCAAGCTTATTTAGTTCAACTATTATGTGTGAGTTGTGCATGAACTTCCATAAGTGAGATACATGGAACACATTATGCATGCCCGCCATCTTTTGAGGTAAGTTGACTATATATGCTAGATTCCTGATCCTCTCAAGTATCGGAAAATGACCAACGATCTCGATGCCAACTTCCCCTAGTACCGAATCGAACAACACTTTTCAATGGAGAGATCTTGACGTGTACCATATCGTTGAAGGAGAGCTCTAAATCACGCCTTCTCCTATTAGTGTAGCTCTTCTGTCTATCTTGAGCAGCTTTCATTCATTTTCGTATGATCTCGATCTTCTCTGAAGTATCTCTAATCATATCTGGCCTAAGTATTAGTTTATCGCCGACTTTCCACCAACATAAAGGAGTGTTGGATGGTCGACCATCGAACGCCTCAAATGGTGCTATACCAATGCTGGACTGATAACTGTTGTTGTATGCAAACTCTCCTAAGTGCAAACGATCATCCCATGAGCCTCCAAAATCAAGAACGTAGGCCCGCAAGAGATCCTCTAAGATACGATTCACCCTCTCGGTCTACCCATCTGTTTGTGGATGATAAGCCATACTAAGATGTAGCCCCATCCCCAGTTTCTCTTGTATGCTCTTCCAAAACCTGCTAGTGAATAAAGGATCTCAATCACGCATAATACTCTTCGACACACCATGGAATCACACAACCATTTCATATAAAATCGGCCAGTTTGGATGTCATTCTATTTGACTTGATGAGTATGAATCGGGCACTCTTTGCCACTCTATCGACTATGACCCAGATGTTATCATACCCTTCTCTGGTCCTCGTTAATCCATTGAAACTTATTCCCATTTCCATTTGGAAATCTCGAGCGATTGTAGCAAACCCCTTAGCTTCTTCTTCTCTACCTTCACCAACTAACAATTCAGGCACTTCGAGATGAATGTCCTAACGTCTTTCTTCATCCCTTTCCAATAAAATGTCTACCTCATGTCACGGTACATTTTATTGCCGCTAGGATGTATAGTCAATCTTGAATGATGACACTCTCGTAGTACCTCATCCCTCAACCCATCGACATCAGGAACAAACAATCTTCCTTCCTTACGGAGCGAACCATCGCAGTTGATCCTCTGCTGCTTCATCTCCTCAGCTTCCACCCTCCCTGTATCTTTGCCAAGAACTTTGCTAGTCTAGAATGCCTCTGACTAGTACCGATCCACTCAATCAAGGTAAGTATGATCGTTAGACTAGCCAATACTTCCGGCTCTAGCCCACATTGAGATCTAAAATCATAGCCAACGATAAACTCCAACAGCTTCCACTCTAGGAACATCGCTCCCAAATTAGCATGTCTCCTGCTCAATGCATCAGTACCCGCATTCCCATTACCAAGCGTATAGGAAATGCCAAAGTCGTAGAACCCAAGAACTCCAATCCTCGTTGTTGATAGAAGTTGAGGTCCTTCTGGTAGAATAGATACTTCGATGACTTGTGATCCATATACAACTTGAACCTCTCCCCAAGCATTTAATGCCTTTATATCTTCAAAGCTAATAATATCGCCACCAACTTCAAATCTTGAGTTGGATACTTCTTCTCATATGGTTTCAGTTGTCTACAAGCATAGGCAACAACCTTTCCCCTCTACATCAATATTGCACCTAGTCCAGTACCACAGGTGTAACGACCCAGAAATTTCGATCCCGAAATTTCCAGATAGTTAGAGAAAAGAAGAAAAAAAGAAAGAAGAAGAAACTAAAAACCAGTCACAGAAACCTCACATTCGCAGCGGATCAAAATATAATATAACATAAATAACGGTTTTACAAAGAAGAATCATCATTAGTACAATTTTATTTTTATACATCAGAGTTACACATATACATAAACACTGGACAAACAATCATGTCCAGATACTACAATATCATAGTGGACCCTCTCCATATGTCCCAGCCATTCAGCTTGCCTCCAGAGCTCCAGAACGTCCTTACCTGAAAATCTATAATACTCGGTCTGACCCGAGCATTACCTCAAAGTAACACCCGGGTCAGGCTGGAAACCAGCGTGAGTAAATCCATCTAACATGGGATACAAAAGCATACAACTTATATAGGACCCGGGGTAATTTATATCAATTTCAACTTCACAAGATGTTATAGACATCATCTATTTCACACATTAATTTCTAAGTGCCAAAACTTAGATTAAATGGTCCAATTCACTTAAATCAATCCATATCATCCTATTGATTTCACATAGCAATTTATAAAGAATCGAAGTGGTTTCGGGTATTTACTAATACCCGACTCCGGTCTCTTCGAAACTAATTTCATCTTAACTTAAATTATTCAAGTGAAATACAACTCAATTTTTAATACAAGATGTCACCTAATTCATCAACAATAGATAACCACATCATCACAATTTAAATCAAACATATCTTATCACATAGCATCACAAACCATATATTAGGAATAACAATTAATCAAAGACTTCCAATATCGTTCTATTTATCCTTTAATTACTCTTAAGTAATTAACCTTTAACTAATTTCACAAATTAATTACCCTTAACCCCTATACGGTAATTAACCCTTAATTATTTCATTAATTAATTGCTAACCATAAATGTTAATCCCCCTTGATTAATAACATCAGTAATTAACCACCCTTAATTACTTCATCAAATAAATTAATTACTCCTTAATTAATTATCTCTAATTAATCCCGTGATTAATTATAAAGGTAATTTAACCCAAATCACTTCCATTAATAAAGCACCTATTCAATTAATTACATCCAACATTCTTAATTACTTAATTAAGAAATTAATCCTATATTAATCATTATTAATTACACGTTAAATAAATCTTTAATTACCAACTAATTAATCTCTAATTATTAATTAATTAAGTGTTAATTACAATCTTAATTAATCCTTAATCACTCGATTAAATAATCTTAATCATTAATTAAAATTTAATTAACAATCCTTAATTATAGATTAATTAACCTTAATTAATTAATCTCAAATCTTAATTAATCAAATTTTAAAAATTATTAATTACTTAATTAATCATCCACATTATTAATTAATTAAATAATTAATTATTCATCTTAATTACCTTAATAATTTAATGAATCCAATCATTAAATTTTATTTATCTTTTAGATAAACATTTCTTACTTAATTAAGCATTTAAAAAACAAAATGTTTTTAAATTTACTTTAAATTCCAGTTAAACTTCATTTTCAAAATTTAGATTTTAAAATGAAAACAAATTTTATCTCAAACAAGGTTTTAAAAACAATTCAAAACCTTTATCTCATATGTTAAAAGAACATCTACTTTATAAAATAAGTTTTAAAGAATTTAAATCCCAATTCAGTTTAAATTCAAATCAATTTTAAAACACACCTAAACATTCCAGGTTATCTTAAATACAAATTCAATTTAAAAATTACTTTTAAATTTTCAAACTGAAATACAGCTTGAACATTTATTACATATTTAAACTTAAATCCTTGAAAGCTTTACTTACATAAATCTTCAAATCATTTAACCTTCCAATAAAATTAAATGATTTAAATTTAAACTTATTTTATTTTAAAACTGAAGTTAAAATTTAATTCCAGATTTAAAAACCCAGATTTAAACTCATTTCAAATTTCTAATTTTAAATTTTAAACTTCCAATTCAATTTCAAAACACACATATGCTTTTATACCTATAAATTTTAAACCCAAACTTAAAATTTAAAAACTTAAATATTTCCAAATCTCAGTTTCAAATAAATTTGAATTCATATTCAATATCAGATTATCAAAACTCAGTTTAAATTCCTGTTTACATTTTATACTTTCTTTTAATTTTAAAACCAGAAAACAGGTTTTCTGTTTTATTTAAATCCAAACCAGAATTTACAAATTTCAGATTATTTAAAAAACCATAATTTAAAATAATTGAATTCATATTTAAATTTAGATTTTAAACTCAGTTCAGATTCTAGTTTACATTTAAACTTATTACTTCTACTTTTAAGAACAGAAACAGGTTTCTGTTTCACTAAAACCTGTAAACTGTTTTAACCCGAGCCTACCCTGACCTGACTTCGAGTCCAAAGCTCATGTGCTTCGAGCTAATTCTCAATTTACTCGAGACAATCCCAGGTCACTGAACCTTGAAACCATCCAAACATTCACTTGCAAAACCACCCTCTGTGCATATGTGCAGCGACGCCAACCATCCCTGATCATCATTGCAACCTCCCCATAGTCGCCGATCACCCCCTCAGGCCATCCATACACCAACCCCATCGATCAATGATCAAAATCAAACTCGTGTCAAAAGTCTCAAACCTGGAACAGGCACAGAACTCTATACCCAAACCTGTCAACACCTCCCACCTGAAGCTCCGACCACCGTTACCTTCGAAACTCCGGTGAAGACTTCTCCAAACCCCCTACCTCCATCTCCCAGAGTTCGACAGAACTCGATCAACCAAAGGAGCCAAACCAATCAAAACATAAAACCTGGTAAAAGCTAGGGTTACTGACTAGAATCCATCACCGCTGCCACCACAGCGAATTGCATCACCATCAGATAATTTTTCACTACTCTCCGATCACACTTCCACCTCCAGGAACAATCTCGTCACCTCAAACCACTTGTGGCAACGAGGATGTCCAAAAAGTCATATTAAAGTCAAAAGACAACTGCTCTCTGAATATAGTATTAAAAATTGTAATTCTTGGTTTAAAATTCGTGATTTTGTATGAAGTTTTGTTTCACAATCCTGAAACTTCAAATCAATGTATTTGAAAATTTCACAATTTAAAGATTGTTCATCTGTTTATAACTTCCCAGAGATATACAGAGTTGTCTAAGCTTAAGTAATATTTTTTTTATGATGTTACACAATTTACAATTATCTTTAGTTACAAACTTAAATCTAACATTGATTGGAAAACGAGATATTGGATTTCATTTTAATTTTCAGAGTCTGTAAACATTTGGCAGAGTGTATATATATATATATATTTATATATATATAGATATATTCATATACAGTCAACTTACAGGCATATCATGCTTATAAACATACATGCGCATTCCAGATATTGTAGTAAACATTTTATCTTTATGCATCAAAGTTATTACTTAATTGTAACCAACTTTAAACAAGAGTTTGCTCACAGGTTAATTATAAAATAGAGCTATCTTGAAGTGTTTTGAAAACAAGACCATCTTTTTGATTTCAGACCACTGTTCCCGTCATGTATATGATTATTGACAGTCATATACACTTATAATCTTTTTCAAAACACATGCACAGCATAGATCACCTTATATTCCAAAGATCATTACATGAAACTTAAGATATAACAGAAGTTTTAGAGTTACTCACCTGTGTTGAAAACAGAGAATGATTGTTTGAAATCCAGAAAGCTGGAAATGTTTTGATTTTGATCCTCTTAAATGAATTTAAAGTCTTGAATTATTAGCTTGCTTTCGATCTGGCCTTGATTGTGAGAGCTGAAGCTTGAATGTTGATCGAATTGCTGATGATTTGGTTTGAACTTGATTATATTTTGATTTTGATTTCAATTGAAACTTTATTTTCTTGGTTTTAGTTCCTTCCCATGTTTTGGTTTAAGTAAATTTTGAAAAAAAAGAAAGAAGATGTAGGGATGTTTTAATAATCTTGTTTCAAATTTTTTCTTAAAAAGAAAAAGAAAAAAAAAAAACAAAAGAAAAGAAATGCCACTTGTTAATTACTTAGCCTATACATGTTAATATAAGTAACACTTGTAATTGCATGCCTTAAGTTTACTACATTTGTTAAATATTAGTATTTTGTGTTTAAATCCTCAACTCATTTATTTATTACTCAAGTTTAAATGTCACAAATTATATTTGTTTATATGTTATCTTTATAGGTGTGCATTATGTTTACATATGTTTTATGTTTATATAAATTATGTAATTTAGAAAGGAAGAATATTAACTCTTTTATTAATTCTTATTTAAATTTTATACATAAGTTGTTACTATAATTAAATTGATAACAATACATAATTACGAGTGTTAAAAAATGTCCAATTTACTTTAATTAACCCCTTTTTTATTTATATTTATTATTATTTTTAAATCAGATAATTATACAATTATCTGATGCCAAAGAAAACCGGGTTATCACATTCCTTCCCCCTTAGAATCTTTTCGTCCTCGAAAAGGAACGGAGCCAAAATTTATTAAATATTTTAGAACCAGTTACAATATTCTTTGATCAATTTTAAACACTTTTAAAATCTGTAATAATTGCCAAAATAGTTTTATAAAGATGTCATTTTATAACTCGATGTTTCAACAAGTCCGTCCTCGTTCTTGTAGAAATTCGGTCATACGTTGATCAGGCGTAGGACTGAAAATCTATAAGTACTTAGTAGACCCATCTTCAACACCCAGTGAAAATACTTTAGAAAATAATTTTATTGAAAATATAGAAAACAGTTTTTGAAAATAGAGTATATTTTTTTTTGGTGAGGATGCTCTGGAAATCATCACCCCCATCCATGGTCGCAGTTAACCCGGTGGTTACGTTGCCATCCCGACAAAATCCACAGATAACTTTAGGCCTCCCGCCCCTCGATTACACCATGGAACCCGCTACAGATCGCAGCTACAACTGGGGTTACGTAGCTATCACAGCAAAAACCCATATAACTGTAGGCATCAGCGCCCTCGAATTTCGCTACCAAAAGAATGAAACTTCTCCACTCCACTTGACCATAGATCGCAGTCTACCGATGTTGCATTGCCTTCCCGACAAAATCAAGCGTAGACCGTTGACACTCATCCTCCACACGATTTTCACTATGGTCTCCACAGTAGATCGCAGTGACATTGAGTTACACTGTCGTCACAGCATAACCCAAATGCCCCTGTAGGCATCAGCGCCCTCGACTTTCGCTACCCAATAATCCTCAGGAACTAGTTTGTCCGGACTCCTCACAGGATCATCTTTAGAACCCCCCCTTGGGGCTCAAGGCAGCACCACCCGGTGGTACTCTTGAGAAGTCCATTCCAAGGGAGCGCCTTTTTCCCCAGAGCCCATCAAAACACTTTATACTATACATATATAGTATCTTTAAATCATACACCTAGTATGATCTCATACAAAGCTCCTTTACACAAAATCGATTATTCCAAAATCGACAATTCTCAAATTAGGCTTTCCAAATTTAATATTGATTTTACCAAAAAATCAAAAGCCTTTCCAAATCCATAGGTTCCCAAAACCTTTTTCCAAAATCCTCATATGATCCTTTACACACACACACACACACACACATATATATAATCTTTAAAACTTTGGATCATTTCAAACTTGTATAAAACTCCTTTTATACTTTCAAAACACCTTCAAAATCATTTTCTTCTGGCAAAAAATTCAACAAGGGAAGTTTCATTTTATAAAACAAAGATATTTAACTTTGTTTATTCAAAATCAAATATTTAAATTTGATTACTCCTTACAAAACCACTTACCTTATCACTTACTTTCATAAACAAAATTTCAACCATAGAAATATCCAATTTCCACTTTACTTCATCCTATATTTCACAAAATATATTTTTCATTTCAAAAACCATTTCACATTTCTTATCCACAAATTCCTAGTATCAATTTTATTCAAATTCGTGCGATGTACACATATCATCCGTACGCTACACCAATCTGATCGCTCACTCGATCACACAATTTCATTTCCGAACCAGTATTGTCCACCCGACTTCCTAGTGCGGACTCAGATCTGGTTTCTTGATCAGAAACCGTCATTCTCCTTGCATAGTCATAACTATGATAGAGGATATCCAGAACCAATCAACAATCCATATCCAGGTTCGCCGTTGAAAATCGAGTGAAAAATCCCACTCGGATCGATATATTTATCTCGAAATTCTGTGCTCGAATCTGGATCAAATCACTATGCGAATAGAATAACATACGTACACCCTACGTATTTATCTTTATTGATTATTAGCCATATCAATTCCATTTCTATTCACATTCACTTTGATTTTCATTCACTTATTCACAACTGCTTCAATCCATTGGATTATCACCTCTATTCTTATCTCGATTGGGTATTTAACCAACAACTGCTTAGACTCTATCCAATTTATTTAGAAAATTGCTTGAAAATTTAAAAATAGATAAGTAGTTAGAAAATAATTACTAGTTTGTAAAATAGGTGTAAAATAGTTAGAAAGTAGTTAAAATAATTATAGAAATTTAGATAATTGCAAAATAATAGTAAGATAGTAATTAGTTTTGTAAAATAATTGAAATATAGTAATTAGTTTATAAAACAGTTGGAAATTTTTTTAAACAGTTTTCTAAAATAATTGTAAAACAAGTATAAGACAATTTGGCTTTTAAAAGAAAGGTTGTATATATAATGAATAGCTTGGAAAAATAGGTTTATATTAAAACAATTTATAATAAAAATAGTCCAGAGTCAAAACTGTTCACTTCCCAATCTTCATTCTCAATCAATTCAATTTAAATTTCCTCTTCCAATTAAATTGACTTAACTCCAATTTAAATAACTTCAATTTCCATTGAAATTTATTCAACCCCAAATCAAGTTGAATTAACCTCAGTTTCTTTTCAAATTTAACTTTATTCAAATTTGATCTCAAATTCTTCTAATTCAGATAAATTTCAATTGAACTAGTTCCAATTTCAATTCATTTCAACTCCAGTTTGAATTAATTCCAATTTCAAACTCCGTTTCCAAATCAAGTTGAATTATTCTTGATTTCTTTCCAAATTCAATTCAAATTCCATTTGAATTTTATACTATTCAACTTTAATTACTATTCCAAATTATTCAAATCAATTCGGACTAATTTCAAATTGAACCACTTCAATTTCAAATCATTTCAAATTAATCCAATTCAAATTTTCCCTTTGAATCTTATACTCATACATCTTCAATCACCATTTCAATTAATTCAAATCAAATTCAATTTGGACGAATTCAAATTTCAAATCCAAATCATCTCGAATTATATAAATTCAAAATTCCTTTTTAAAACATCCATCAAATTCCAAATTCCAGATCTCAAACCCATTTGAGATCACACAAACTTCCCGTTCAGATTAACCATTTAACTTCCTAAGTAAAATTCCAATTTCATCTTGAAATTTCCTAATTAGGTTGACCATTTCAAATTTTAAACTCCACATAAATAATCTTCCCACTAATTAAGTTCAAAACATATCACTTTGGGTATCATTCTCATTCCAAATTTAAAACTCAATATTTAGAGTTTATCTCAAACCATCTTTGATATTATGTATATTCACGTATATACATATTAACTTCTTTTACATACCAAATTTTACTTTAAAATTTTAAACCACGTTTTGTTTTAGTTCAGAACAAATTTCTTTTAAATTTCCAAACAACTCTTGTTTGAAATATGACCATTTCATTCAATTTCCTTAAATAATATTATTCACTATTTCTTTAAATTAATTACATCATTAATTAATTCCAATTAATCACATTTGGCAATTAACTTCTTTCTTAATTACCTTCATTAAGTATTTGTCCTTTAAATTGCTTATCTCTAGTTACTTCATTAAGTAACTCCCACTTTATTTATCATTTATAATTACTATCCACTAATTAATCTCATCAAGTTTAATTAATTACATAAATTAATTGACTATTCTTATCCTGAAACCTTTCCCAAATTCAAGATTTAATTTCGGTTTGGTTGTATTTCTATTACTTCTAAATTTGACTCAGTAATTTAACAACCAATTCCTTTACTATTTGTTAGAAAGATATATTTCTTTATTTATCAAAATATATTCTTATATAAAACCATTAAAAACCTTTATATAAGAAAATAACAAGTATGCTCTCTCATATATATATATACACTCAACTCATTCTAGGGTACCACTTACCCTTATCCTTAATGAGTAATCCCACCAGAGCCAAGGTTCTCGCTTAACCTTCTGCTCTGATACCAAATGTAACGACCCGGAAATTTCAATCCCGAAATTTCCAGATAGTTAGAGAAAAGAAGAAAAAAAGAAAGAAGAAGAAACAGAAAACCAGTCACAGAAACCTCACATTCGCAGCGGATCAAAATATAATATAACATAAATAACGGTTTTACAAAGAAGAACCATCATTAGTACAATTTTATTTTTATACATCAGAGTTACACATATACATAAACACTGGGCAAACAATCATGTCCAGATACTATAATATCATAGTGGACCCTCTCCATACGTCCCAGCCATTCAGCTTGCCTCCAGAGTTCCAGAACGTCCTTACCTGAAAATCTGTAATACTCGGTCTGACCCGAGCATTACATCAAAGTAACACCCGGGTCAGGCTGGAAACCAGCGTGAGTAAATCCATCTAACATGGGATACAAAAGCATACAACTTATATAGGACTATCAATTTCAACTTCACAAGATGTTATAGACATCATCTATTTTACACATTAATTTCTAAGTGCCACAATTCACTTAAATCAATCCATATCAGCCTATTGATTTCACATAGCAATTTATAAAGAATCGAAGTGGTTTCGGGTATTTACTAATACTCGACTCCGGTCTCTTCGAAACTAATTTCATCTTAACTTAAATTATTCAAGTGAAATACAACTCAATTTTTAATACAGGATGTCACCTAATTCATCAACAATAGATAACCACATCATCACAATTTAAATCAAACATATCTTATCACATAGCATCACAAACCACATATAGGAATAACAATTAATCAAAGACTTCTAATATCATTCTATTTATCCTTTAATTACTCTTAAGTAATTAACCTTTAACTAATTTCACAAATTAATTACCCTTAACCCCCATACGGTAATTAACCCTTAATTATTTCATTAATTAATTGCTAACCATAAATGTTAATCCCCGTTGATTAATAACATCAGTAATTAACTACCCTTAATTACTTCATCAAATAACTTAATTACTCCTTAATTAATTATCTCTAATTAATCCCGTGATTAATTATAATGGTAATCTAACCCAAATCACTTCCATTAATAAAGCACCTATTCAATTAATTACATCCAACATTCTTAATTACTTAATTAAGAAATTAATCCTATATTAATCATTATTAATTACACGTTAAATAAATCTTTAATTACCAACTAATTAATCTCTAATTATTAATTAATTAAGTGTTAATTACAATCTTAATTAATCCTTAATCACTTGATTAAATAATCTTAATCATTAATTAAAATTTAATTAACAATCCTTAATTATAGATTAATTAACCTTAATTAATTAATCTCAAATCTTAATTAATCAAATTTTAAAAATTATTAATTACTTAATTAATCATCCACATTATTAATTAATTAAATAATTAATTATTCATCTTAATTACCTTAATAATTTAATGAATCCAATCATTAAATTATATTTATCTTTTAGATAAACATTTCTTACTTAATTAAGCATTTAAAAAACAAAATGTTTTTAAATTTACTTTAAATTCCACTTAAACTTCATTTTAAAATTTGAGATTTTAAAATGAATACAAATTTTATCTCAAACAAGGTTTTAAAAACAATTCAAAACCTTTATCTCATATGTTAAAAGAACATCCACTTTATAAAATACGTTTTAAAGAATTTAAATCCCAATTCAGTTTAAATTCAAATCAATTTTAAAACACACCTAAACATTCCAGGTTATGTTAAATAAAAATTCAATTTAAAAATTACTTTTAAATTTTCAAACTGAAATACAGCTTGAACATTTATTACATATTTAAACTTAAATCCTTGAAAGCTTTACTTACATAAATCTTCAAATCATTTAACCTTCCAATAAAATTAAATGATTTAAATTTAAACTTATTTTATTTTAAAACTAAAGTTCAAATTTAATTCCATATTTAAAAACCCAGATTTAAACTCATTTTAAATTTCTAATTTAAAATTTTAAACTTCCAATTCAATTTCAAAACACATATATGCTTTTATACTTATAAATTTTAAACCCAAACTTAAAATTTAAAAACTTAAATATTTCCAAATCTCAGTTTCAAATAAATTTGAATTCATATTCAATATCAGATTATCAAAACTCAGTTTAAATTCCTGTTTGCATTTTATACTTTCTTTTAATTTTAAAACCAGAAAACAGGTTTTCTGTTTTATTTAAATCCAAACCAGAATTTACAAATTTCAGATTATTTCAAAAACCATAATTTAAAATAATTGAATTCATATTTAAATTTAGATTTTAAACTCAGTTCAGATTCTAGTTTACATTTAAACTTATTACTTCTACTTTTAAGAACAGAAACAGGTTTCTGTTTCACTAAAACCTGTAAACTGTTTTAACCCGAGCCTACCCTGACCTGACTTCGAGTCCAAAGCTCATGTGCTTCGAGCTAATTCTCAATTTACTCGAGACAATCCCAGGCCACTGAACCTTGAAACCATCCAGACATTCACCTGCAAAACCATCCTCTGTGCACATGTACAACGACGCCAACCATCCCTGATCATCATTGCGACCTCCCCACAGTCGCCGATCACCCCCTCAGGCCATCTATACACCAACCCCATCGATCAATGATCAAAATCAAACTCGTGTCAAAAGTCTCAAACCTGGAACAGGCACAGAACTCTATACCCAAACCTGTCAACACCTCCCACCTGAAGCTCCGACCACCGTTACCTTCGAAACTCCGGCGAAGACTTCTCCAAACCCCCTATCTCTATCTCCCAGAGTTCGACAGAACTCGATCAACCGAAGGAGCCAAACCAATCAAAACATAAAACCTGGTAAAAGCTAGGGTTACTGACTAGAATCCATCACCGCTGCCACCACATCGAATTGCATCACCATCAGATAATTTTTCACTACTCTCCGATCACATTTCCACCTCCAGGAACAATCTCGTCACCTTAAACCACTTGTGGCAACGAGGATGTCCAAAAACTCATATCACAGTCAAAAGACAACTGCTCTCTGAATATAGTATTAAAAATTGTAATTCTTGGTTTAAAATTCGTGATTTTGTATGAAGTTTTGTTTCACAATCCTGAAACTTCAAATCAATGTATTTGAAAATTTCACAATTTAAAGATTGTTCATCTGTTTATAACTTCCCAGAAATATACAGAGTTGTCTAAGCTTAAGTAATATTTTTTTTTATGATGTTACACAATTTACAATTATCTTTAGTTACAAACTTAAATCTAACATTGATTGGAAAACGAGATATTGGATTTCATTTTAATTTTCAGAGTCTGTAAACATCTGGCAGAGTATATATATATATATAGATATATTCATATACAGTCAACTTACAGGCATATCATGCTTATAAACATACATGCACATTCCAGATATTGTAGTAAACATTTTATCTTTATGCATCAAAGTTATTACTTAATTGTAACCAACTTTAAACAAGAGTTTGCTTACAGGTTAATTATAAAACAGAGCTATCCTGAAGTGTTTTGAAAACAAGACCATCTTTTTGATTTCAGAGCACTGTTCCCGTCATGTATATGATTATTGATAGTCATATATACTTATAATCTTTTTCAAAACACATGCACAGCATAGATCACCTTATATTCCAAAGATCATTACATGCAACTTAAGATATAACAGAAGTTTTAGAGTTACTCACCTGTGTTGAAAACAGAGAATGGTTGTTTGAAATCCAAAAAGCTGGATTTTTTTTGATTTTGATCCTCTTAAATGAATTTAAAGTCTTGAATTATTAGCTTGCTTTCGATCTGGCCTTGATTGTGAGAGCTGAAGCTTGAATGTTGATCGAATTGCTGATGATTTGGTTTGAACTTGATTATATTTTGATTTTGATTTCAACTGAAACTTTATTTTCTTGGTTTTAGTTCCTTCCATGTTTTGGTTTAAGTAAATTTTGAAAAAAAAGAAAGAAAGAAGATGTATGGATGTTTTAATAATCTTGTTTCAAATTTTTTTCTTAAAAAGAAAAAGAAAAAAAAGAAAAAGAAAAAAAGAAAAGAAATGCCACTTGTTAATTACTTAGCCTATACATGTTAATATAAGTAACACTTGTAATTACATGCCTTAAGTTTACTACATTTGTTAAATATTAGTATTTTGTGTTTAAATCCTCAACTCATTTATTTATTACTCAAGTTTAAATGTCACAAATTATATTTGTTTATGTGTTATCTTTATAGGTGTGCATTATGTTTACATATGTTTATATGAATTATGTAATTTAGGAAGGAAGAATATTAACTCTTTTATTAATTCTTATTTAAATTTTATACATAAGTTGTTACTATAATTAAATTGATAACAATACATAATTACGAGTGTTAAAAAAAATGTCCAATTTACTTTAATTAACCCCTTTTTTTATTTATATTTATTATTATTTTTAAATCAGATAATTATACAATTATCTGATGCCAAAGAAAACCGGGTTATCACAACAGGCATCTATGTATACTGGCAACTCTTCATTCTCGCTCGGAATGACTAACACCGGTGCGTTCGTCAACCTCTCCTTCAGACTCATGAACGCGTGCTTGCACCTCCCATCCTAAATAAAATTTTGATTCTTCTTCATCAAATTAGCTAACGGTGCTGATATCTTGGAGAAGTCCTTGATAAAACGTCTATAGTATCATGCTAATCCTAGAAACTTTGCACATCCGTAGTAGTCTTGGGTTGATCCTAGTCTTGTACTACTGCTACCTTCACAGGATCTACAACAATACCCTGCTCAGAAACAAAGTAACCCAAAAATTGCACTTCCCTCTTCCAAAAGTGACGCTTCAAAAACTTCACCTTCAGTTGATGCTTCTTCAGCACATCCAGCACAGTCCTTAAATGCTCTTTGTGCTCTTACTCTGTCCTTGAGTAAACAAGGATATCATCTACGAACACAAGTACAAACTTATTTAGTTGGTCCCTGAAAACACGGTTCGTAAGGTCAAAAAAGTATGCCGAAGCATTGGTTAGCCTGAACAGCATAACCAAACGCTCATAAAATCCAGATAGCATACGAAACACAATAATCAGCACACTCTCCTTCACCACTCTCAATTGATGAAACTCAATTGATGAAACCCCATCACAAGGTCCAACTGAGAGACACCATAGAGCTTATCGAACAAGTCATCAATATGCGGAAGTGGATACTTGTTCTTTCTCATCACCTTGTTCAGCTCATGATAATCAACACACAATCTCAAAGAGCCAACCACTTTTGTAGAGAATATTTAGGTGCTCCCCAATCAAATATACTCCTACGAATGAACCCTTATCGCAATAGGTCATTCACTTGCACCTCTATATCCCTTTGCCCTTTGGGTGCCATATGCCTCAATCGCATAACTATCGATCCGACATCCTTCACCAAATCTATTTGGAACACTATCTCCTGGTGCGGTGGTAATCTGGTCACCACCTCAAATATGTCTAGATACTCCCTCACTATAGGCACCGATGACAACTCATCCTGTGGGATCTCGAGCAAGTACAAAAAGCTAATCATCATCCCATCTCAGGCAAGCAGCCTATCGCCATAAGCACTTTTTGTCCAAAATTTCTAACCCGTAATACTTTCATTTCAAAATCTTTTCATTGGCACTTTCAAAATTTTCAAGAGGTTTTCAAAGAGACCTTTTTATCAAATTATGTCCCAAAAGGTAGGATTGAAATTTCTTATTTCTTTTAAACCTTTATACTCTACCCTTTAAAATAATAATTTCCTCATTGTCGTGATAAATGTATTCCTTCTTATGGAGATTTGCTCCTTTCTTTACTTCCTGTTTTACTAATACATAAAACCTTCATCTGTTACCTTCATAAATGTTGATTTGTCCATATTAATTGTTAGCCTAACGAACATTTCTTTAAGATCATTTATTTCATATCAACCTTTCCATCTACGATTCATAGCACTTTACTTTAATACTTATAGAGCATGCAATGATAAGGAAGTCTAGGTCCTACAAATTTAACTCTATTTAATTTCCAACTCATAGTTGCTTCGTCCACCCTTTCGGAATATGGTAGTAGCTATTTTTATAGTCGGAATTTATAGAGTTAAGTGTAAATTCAAAATAAGTATATCTATCGTATGGGTTTTCAAAAAAAAAACTGAAAACCTTTTTAAAAAATAACAAGCACGCTACTCATACGCAAAGTGTACTTTCCCAGTTGATTGGGTACCTAAGGTCTGATACCAAATGTAACAACCCACCTCAGAACATGCCTAAATGTCGACCTACAAAAGGCCCATCGAAACTTAGATCCATTCTAAGGTAAGCTATTAATAGAACTAAGAAAATAACAATATAGAATCATAACTAAACTTTTAGAACTCATAGTGTATAGAATAATATATAATAGCAAATTGTACCCGTTTATTTCAAAACCATAAAAATGTCATATTAGAAAATTCCATAAAAATTGTAACATAGTATCCATTACAACAATTGTCTAAGTACATGGGTATACATAAAAAAAAGTAATAAAAACAAAGGCTGCCACAAGCTAAGCTTCTCCATCTCCAAGCATCGTCGCCGTCATCACTCCGTTCTTAACCTATGTTGCAATGAGTAGGGAGTCAGAACAACAAATTTCGGGTGAATAAGAACCTCAAGTCTTACCATTTCAGTACTTGGGCAGTATATTTCGAAATAAGAATATATCTACGAATATAAAACCATTAAAAACCATTTGGTACTTCTTTATGAGGAAAAAAGGTGGGTCCAACCACTTAATACCTTCCATTACAGAAGCATCTTTCTAGAATCCCATATCCTAACCATACGTCATAAACTGCTAATAATGTAAGAGACGATACCAAGCCACTTAATACCTTTATTGGAAAATAGGCAGATTCTTATCATTTAGTTCCTTGATTATGGCATACCCCATCATTTAATACCTAGTTCCAATGCATGCTCCTTAATGGTACTATCTAGCTGACATTGTATGGAATATCTTAGGCCACTTAACACTTCTTTGTGGAAAAAGGCAGATTTTAATCATTTAATACCTCAATTAAGGCAGACCCGATCATTTAATACCTATTCCCAGAAGTGAACCCTCTCATTGAAATACCACCTAACATAACCCCTTTGGCATTTAATACCTCATCCGGGGAAAAGAGGCGGGCCCTTAAACAACCACTTAGTACCTCAAGACCCCAAAGCAGGCCCTTTGTCTTATGCCCCATACTCATAATGACGTCTCACACCCGTCTATTCGTAAGAACTGGTAGACAGATTAGCTGGGCAGATTTCCTCTATAAAATTTGGAATTAACCTCATGAAATTACAAATATTTATCATAAGGACATCTCATATCAATCAAAGCGCACACAACTGCTGGTAGCCTCAAAGTGAAGGGCAGACTTCGTTATGTAATTCTATCGACCTCGCCTTCTTATGACAGCCTATATCAATTACTCCACACACACACCCACCTCATCGATTCATAAATAAGGCCTTATAAGGAATCTTCCACATTACGCTTTAAAATAATAATTAGACTATATAAGAGTCTCCTTTTATTTTTGACTACCAACCAATT
Organism: Allium cepa; assembly: GCA_030765085.1. Taxonomy (NCBI): domain Eukaryota; kingdom Viridiplantae; phylum Streptophyta; class Magnoliopsida; order Asparagales; family Amaryllidaceae; genus Allium; species Allium cepa. The sequence goes on along the minus strand of CM060939.1, from coordinate 234,816,838 downwards.
ACCTTCCTAATATGGGTGTTGGGCGAATTCTCACCCAGAAGATCTCAAAACCAAGAAGCCACAGTTTCACTCGGGTTCGCAATCTCCACTTCATTCAGCACGACCAATCACCTTCCCATTCGGCCTTGACTCATTCGGCCTTGACACATTCGGCATCCACCTCATTCGGCCTCCACTTCATTCGGCTTCCTTTCCACCACCGGTCCAAGCAGACAACACCGAACCAACTTCTAAAGCCACCACCGAATCAACATTCCCCTCTACTGCCGAACCAGAGGGATGCTGCCCCATGCCGAACCAACCCATCAACAAGGCCACCACCGGACCAAACGAGCACCGAACCACCTAACTACCACCGGTCCATACCTACCACCGATCCAAAGCCCAATGCCGAACGAAGCTCTGCCGAACCAGGTGATTGCCAGTCCAGATTGTCTCAGCCCGGGCCCACCAGCAGCTATATACCTCCAAGACCCCTGCCCCCTGCCTCATTCTATAAATAGAGGGGTAGGGGTACAACAATGGCGGACAAGTTTGAGAGCTCAAGCAAGGAAGGAACTTTCAAACTACTTTCACATACTTATATACGAAGCATTGTACTTGTAATCTGAAAGAAAGAAGATAATAACATATAAAGTGGACGTAGGCACATTCTGGCCGAACCACTATAAATCCGCGTGTCTTTTACATTTCAGCCCCTACTTCTTTTATATTTACATACTCATCTAAAATCATTGAAAATCACATATAATCAACTAAATAATACGACTTGGAGGTGTTTGTCCATTTTTTGTGCAAACATTTTTTCACATATAATTAACTAAATAATACGACTTGGAGGTGTTTGTCCATTTTTTGTGCAAACATTTTTGGTGCTTTCACTGAGAATTGAACTCAAGCTTCAGCTTCTCCCACTCAACCTTCTTCTTAACAACATCGCTCGTTACTTAGAAATCATGCCTTCCAAACAGAGAAAGGATGTTAACAAAGGAAAGAACATCGCAACTAGCAGCCTTCCAGATCCAGCAATCGCAGATCAGCCCACTTCAACAGCAGTACCAGATGAAAATCAGGAAAATCCAACTGGTCCCGCAACGGAACAACCAATCACTAGGGCAGATCTGGACAGGGTTGTGGCTGAAGTAACTAACCGCTTCACATCCCAACAAGAAACTTTGGTGGACCAACTCATGTCACGCTTAAGGGATGCTGAAGAGTCCAACCGCAACACTGAATCATGGGGTGAATCCCAATCTGGAGGATCTCGGAGGCAACAAAGGTCTTCCCTCTTCGAAGAAGCTATCAACAGGAACAACAATGATAGGGGCCGCGCCCGGACTCAGCCCGAATTCCGACTCGAGGAAGCGCTTGGAACCGAACCCAGTGGGGGAGGCACCAGGCGAGGATCGGATGTAGCTGAGCCAGTCATGCCACCTAATCATAGAAACCCCGCTGAACGGAGCCGAGCTAGGACCCAGCCCGAAGTTGACCCCATGGATATGCTCGAAACAGAACCCCACAGGGGAAGATCAAGGCAGGGAGCAACTGTAGCTGGTCCTAGCGTGCATCCGAGCAGCCAGAGACAACCACTGGATAATGCTAGAAGTGATAGACTATACCATCCCTACAGGTCATCTGGACGAGATAGATCCCGCAGGGAAGAACCAAGCTCGTTTTTGTCCGCTCCAAATTCTGACGAACGAATGGCACGATTATTCAGAGAATGTGTCCAACGGGAGCAAAGGGACCGGGGAATAGGCGCTAGGGTCACCAGCCCCTTTACCCGAAACATCGAAACTGCCATCACTCCCCGGGAATGGAAAATGCCAACCATGGAACCTTACAAAGGAACTTCCGACCCCATCGTACACTTACAGAGATACACCCAGCATATGCTCATGAGTGGAGCAACAGATGGAGTATTATGTAAATGCTTTCCGCTATTCCTAGCACATCTAGCTACCTCCTGGTTCTGCCATCTACCCCAAGGATCCATCAGCTCACGGGAGATGTTGAAAGAAAGGTTTATTAGCCAGTTCCGCATCCATGTGGAACAACCCAAGGATGCTTATTCTCTATCCAATGTCAAACAGAAATCCGGAGAGACGCTGCAACAATATCTAACACGGTTCAACGCCGCAGCGGCAGCAGTTCAAGATGCCGATGAAAAACTCACTCTAATGGCCCTCTGTAGTGGTGTACATCCAGACACCAAGTTTGCCAGAAGATTAACTAAGGAAAAACCAGCTACCTTGCCTGATTTCTTCCATGAAGCTGGAAAGTATATGAGACTTGAAGACGCTGCTACGGAGAGGCAGTCAGGGCAACAAGGCAAGATAGTTCAGGACAAGGTTCCCACTGCGGCTAAGGACGCTCGAAGAAATGAATCTAGAGACAATGCTGGGGGCAGGAAGGTCGAAAAGCGCCAATATCGACCAGGACCGAGATTTGACTCTTACACTCCTTTGAATGAAACAATCAAAAACATCTTCCTAGCCACTCAGGGCGAACTCGGATACAAGCGCCCCCCGCACAAGAAAGAATCAGATAATGCACTCAAGTCTGGAAAGTTCTGTCGCTTCCACGAATCCCACGGGCATGACACCAATGAATGCCACCATCTTCGGGATTTGATCGAAGAACACATTAGAAGAAGAAGGCTGGAACGCTATGTGAAAGGTCAGAACAGGACACCAACTCCTGTCAATGAGAACTCAAAGCAACCCCTCCCAGAAGTAGGCGGAGGGAGTCGCAACAATCACAACACCAGTGGCTCTAGTCAAGAGAAGATAGTGGTCCTTACCATCTCGGGAGGACCACACATCGCCGACAGAAGTTGGGCAGAGATGGAAAGGTATGGCAAGTCGCTTAGAAATGCAGAAGGCTATGTTAACTCCATCACGGAAGAACGCCACTCGAAACGAAAAGAGAGCGACGACATCATATTCAGTAGGCGTGATTTGGAAGGAAGACATTACCCACATATGGATCCTATGGTCATCTCTGCCTGGTTCGGTCCAGCTAAAGTTTTTCGGATTCTAATAGACACAGGAATCTCCGTAAATATCCTATTCAAACATGCTTTCGACAAAATGAAGTTATCAATGAAGGATGTATCCCCCTGTGACAAACCACTGCACGGTTTCACTGGAGATGCAAAAATGCCCCTCGGGCAACTTGACCTCTTCATCGAAATAGGAAGTCATCCCCGCTCCGTTGTGCGAAAACAAACGTTCGTACTAATAGAAAACCACTCGGCTTACAACGCCTTCTTGGGAAGACCAGCCTTGTCTGACTTCCAGATTGTATTAGCCCCCTGGTGCCTGAAAATGAAATTTCCAACAGACAGCGGAGTAGGAGAAGTAGAAGGAGATCAAGATGCTGCCCGAGACTGCTACGTAACTGAACTTCGCAATAACCGCAGAAAGAATAAAGGAAAAGATGCAGAGACTACTCTCTGCATGAAAAGCTTGGAGGCATAGCAACTAAAGAAAGCCCCTCCTCTTCGATACACAAGCGATCCCTTCAATGAACTAGACCCCAGGGATAAAGAGGAGGAGGCTACCGCCGAGCCTGCAGAGGCTATGGAATTCGTATCTGTAGACAAGCACGATTCAAGTAAACTATTAAAAGTCGGATCTCAGCTAAAAACGGAGTTGAAAGATCAACTCATTGACTTTCTCCGCCACAACTTAGATGTATTTGCGTGGACCCATGCCGATATGACAGGAATCTCCCCCGACATAGCATGCCACATGCTGAACGTCGATCCCACCAAGGTACCAGTAAAGCAGAAAAAGAGGAGCATGGGGGCAGAGCGATTGGCAGCCCTTGATGAGGAAGTAAAGAATCTACTTGCTAATGGCTTCATACGGGAAGCCATCTACCCAGAATGGATCGCTAACCCAGTGCTAGTAAAAAAGGCCAATGGAAAGTGGCGAACATGTATTGACTTCTCCAATCTGAATGACGCTTGCCCAAAAGATTGCTTCCCACTTCCCCGAATTGACCAACTTATGGACAGCACAGCCGGACACGAACTCCTATCTTTTATGGATGCATACTCCGGATATAACCAGATTCCCATGCACGCTCCTGATCAAGACCACACTAGCTTCATCACCGACCGCGGACTATATTGTTACAAAGTCATGCCTTTTGGACTCAAAAATGCTGGAGCTACCTATCAGCGCCTCGTCAACAAGATGTTCGCGGAACTAATAGGACGAACTATGGAAGTGTATGTGGATGACATGTTGGTAAAGTCCAGGAAAGCCGACGACCATGTAAGCCACCTGGGCGAGATGTTTCAAGTACTTCGCCGATATGGAATGAAGCTGAATCCTCTAAAGTGCTCCTTCGGAGTATCTTCGGGAAAATTCTTAGGATTTATCGTCCACGCCAGAGGAATCGAAGCAAACCCTGAACAAATCCGGGCTCTAAAAGAAATAAGGATACCCTCCACTCGAAAAGAAATGCAGAGCCTAAACGGAAAGGTGGCCGCCCTAAGCAGATTCATTTCCAAGGCAACTGACAAGTGTGTCCCTTTCTTCGAAGCTCTCAAGAAAGACAAAGGGAGATTCGAGTGGACCGATGAATGCTGAAAAGCCTTCCTCAACCTAATCGAACACCTTCAGAGACCACCAGTACTCTCAACTCTAAATGAAGGTGAAGTGTTATACCTATACCTCGCTGTATCATCTCATGCTCTAAGCGCCGCCTTGGTAAGAGAAGAAGACCGCACACAACGCCGGGTTTACTTTGTAAGTAAGAGATTTACAGGGGCAGAGGCCAGATATCCTAAACTAGAGAAATTAGCATATTGTTATTGATCGCGTCACGAAAACTGCGACACTACTTCCAGTCTCACTCCATCAGGGTTCTAACCGATCAACCACTAAGACAAGTGCTCCATCGTCCTGACACTTCTGGGCGACTCCTCAAATGGTGCATCGAACTAAGTCAGTATGATATCACCTACCATCCTCGCACCGCTATCAAAGGACAAGCCATGGCCGATTTCATTGCCGAATTCACTACCAATGAAGGCAAGGAACAATCCGAAGTAGCAAAAAACATCAAGTGGAACCTCTTTGTAGATGGAGCATCAAACGAACAAGGCTCGGGGGCAGGAATTGTGATCATCACCCCCAGGGGAAGAAAGTTGTACTATGCATTAAGGTTGGAGTTCACGGCCACTAACAACGATGCTGAATATGAAGCAGTAATAGCGGGATTGGAGCTTGCCCTGGAAATTGGAATCAATTCCTTATGTCTTCATAGTGATTCTCAGCTTATCGTAAACCAGGTACTAGGAGAATTCCAGACTCGAGGAGAACGACTCACAGCATACCTAAAGAAAACCAAACTGCTGCTCGATCAATTGGACCACTATCTAATCAAACATATTCCTCGAGAAGAGAACCAAGAGGCAGATGAACTTGCAAAGCAAGCTAGTATGAAGAATAGCACCATTTTCGGAACACTAGCCATCTCAAGGCAGCTAGCCCCAAGTTTCAAACCAGTAAATCTGGTAACTGCAATCGAAGAAGGAACCTGGATGACTCCCATCCGGAAATATTTGCAAGATGGCACACTGCCCGACAGGCGTGACGAAGCCAAGAGGATCTTGAGGAAAGTTCCCCACTACACGATACAAGAAGGCATCCTCTATCGGCGTGGCTTCTCTGGCCCCTTATTGAGATGCGTCGCTGGAAGGGAAGCCAAGGAGATCTTATCAAACATCCATCAGGGAGGATGCAGAGATCACACTGGGGGGCAGACTTTGGCAAGGAAGATACTCCGATATGGATATTACTGGCCCACACTAAACAAAGACGCTCTAGACTTCGTCAAGAAATGCGACAGATGTCAGAAATTTGCCAAGATTCCTCGACTGCCCACAAATGAAATTACTCAAATGACCAGCCCTTGGCCCTTTGCTGTATGGGGAATTGACTTAATTGGCGAACTGCCAACGGGCCGAGGCGGAGCCAAATATGCTGTAGTGGCAGTCGATTATTTCACCAAATGGGTGGAAGCAGAACCTCTAAATAAAATATCTTCAACAAAAGTTATAAACTTCTTGATCAAAAATATTCTGTGCAGGTACGGAGTCCCACTCAAGATCATATCAGACAACGGACTCCAGTTTGACAGCGAAGAATTTGCCGACTGGTGCCAAGAGCATGAAATTCATAAAAGCTTCTCATCAGTAGCTTATCCTCAGGCAAACGGACAAGTTGAAGCTGTCAACAAAATTCTCAAAACCCTAATCAAGAAGAAACTTGAAAAGTCAAAAGGCGCTTGGGTGGACGAACTTCCTACGGCACTATGGGCATACCGCACGTCTTTCAGAACATCAACGGGACATACTCCTTTCTCCTTGGCATATGGATCGGAGGCAATGCTCCCAGTTGAGACTATTGTGCCTTCCCACCGTAGGATCCACTACAACCCAGAAGAAAACGAAGAACTCCTCCTCATGTCTTTGGATCTGATTGAGGAAAGGAGAAACGATGCAGCACTTAAAGCAGCAGCTCACAAACAAAAGGTGGCAGCGCTATACAATTCCAAAGTCAAGCATCGCAGCTTACAAGAAGGAGATCTTGTCCTCAGGCGAATCTTTCCGCGCCCCGGGGCACTAGACCCCATCTGGGACGGACCGTATGTAATTCATAAAGATCTCCACAACGGAGCTTATATTTTGTCAACAGTGGACGGAGAGGTGTTCCAGAGGGCATGGAACATCCGACACCTCCGTCGATACTTTTCTTAACTTGTACTGCCCATATGAAGTGAATTAACAAAGAGAATCAGTGGACGTAGGCACTTTCGTGCCGAACCACTTTAAAAAATCTTGTCTCTTTTTAGCTTGTTCCTTTATGTCTTGGCTACTTGTTAAGTTTTATCCCTTTCTGTTGAACAAAATCCTATGGCATCTCCACTCAAGACGCACCGCGGCCTCATCTGGACTAGGCCTAACAGGTACGCTACGATTCTATGCACTCGCCAATGAGACACTTTTGCTCCAGCATCCCTCTGCTGCGGGTTAACTCATTGCGCGCCTGCCCTCAAAGCCAACTGTAATGAGCCGATTATAAGTCATCATAAAGGCCGACTATAGCCGATGGCAGCTCATTACGGCGTTCGGCTCGCCGGCAACTGTGAACCTACTTTAAGCCCCAACATAAGGTGTGGCCAGCCAGGGGTAGTTCACGGCCAACGGCACCCACGCTAGCCGGCCACGGTAAATCGAATAATACCCACGATTACGGACCATAATGGTTCGGGTAGTTACCGTGCGCGATCTCGGCTCCGATGTGTCTTAAGTGCGGCTGTGGTAAAAAAGAAAACTCCCCGCGGAGGCGTAAGATGGGTGACAAATGTCTCCAAGACCCACAGCTAGGGAAAGTGACTACAAAACCCGTTTGCCACGAACTTAAGCACATCGACGGCCTTCCGTGACTGGAAGTTTTACTTTTACTATATTTCCATTTCATTTAAATACTTTTCTCCTATCCTGTATAACAAACTCTAAAGTACAGGAAACCAAATAGGAAGCATTCGCTCATGAGAAACTAAGTCTGCATACTGGGTGGCAGGGTACTCAGCTATATCCGTGAACAGTTACATAAGACACTCTAAGCTACCGCCTGCGAATGAAACATAAAGGGCGGTACTCTCTTTTCTTGTACATAAATACGTAACTATAGCTTGTTCGTACAATAACATTGCAACACATGAAATTATATTTCTAGCAAAAAACTTAGCATCAAACACAACTAGAATCACAGGCATATACATAGTTATATTTCTCACGCAGCACATCAAGATGACAACAACATTTAAACATAACAACATCAGCTTATATTATAAAATCACACGAAGTTATTCTTTGCAAATAATATTATTATAGTTACATGTCAATGACTAACGTAAACAGTGATAAAAAGAAATAAAAAGGTGGCAGCCGCGTCCACACTCCATCACCAACTTCCCCAGTCTACTTAGCCGCAGGATCAGAGCCCCCAGCATGTGGATCAGGAGTCCCACCTGTCCAGTTCAGAAGAGGAATTCATTAAACGAACGATCAAGTTATGAAAACACGGAAAGGAAAGAAAGGGAAAAGAATAACTCACCAGCATCCGCCGCTTGATCCTCATCATCCAATTGCACGCCCGCTTCCTCTGCAGCAAGCAGCCGCATCCCCTCCTTCACCGCCGCTTGCTCCTCCTTCGAGAACTGGGCAGTAACCGCATCCAAATTGAAAGCCTCTCCGCCTTCCTTACCCGCGTTCACCCTGGCCTCCTCTAAAGCCTGGAGATACACCTTGGCCATCACCCGAGGGTAATCGTCCATCCAAGACAAGCCGCCCTCCTTCCAAGTGTGGAAGTACATGTCCTGCAGCATCTCATCCATCATCCCCTCATTCTCCTCAAACTCCCTCACCCGGGCCTCGGAAGCTTGCAACTTGGCGACGGCAATGTCCCTCTCTGATTGGTATCTCAAGCAGTCAGCCTGGAGAGACCTCCTCATTTCCTCCTCCTTTAACTTGAGGGACCTCCTCATCTCCTCCATCTCCTCCTTCAACTCGGCCTGAGCCATCTTCGCAGCCTCGAGCCTCCCAGACAACTCCTCTACCCGCTCAAGATCCGCATTTCGAACCTCGTCCACCGTCGTAATGGCCATGTTAATCCGTTCCCTGCAGGCGACCTCCATCTTCCGTAATTCCGCCCTACTGGCCTTCTCCATCGTCTCTTTCAGCCGCTTAGAGGCTTCCTCATGCTGGGAAATCTGGATGGCTTGATCGGCGAGCTGCTTGGCCTGATCGGCAACTTTTAACCTCAACCGAATATTAGCACTCCCGATCTCTTCCCCGGCCTTGGCCAATTTAGCATGATGCTCCATTAAATTCTTGGTCTCTGCGTCCACCCGATCGATGTTAGCCTTGGCTTCGTCCCCCATGGTGACTACCCGTGTAGTAAGTAAATCAAGATCTAAAGACTTGGCCTCGTCCAGCACTCTTACCATGGGATTGCGGGGAAGGAGGTGCTCGCCCGTGGCCTCATCAAATGAGATATCCTGAAAGCTCGGATCTAAATCAGGATGACCGGCAAAAGGGTCACGAGGCACGGGGCGAGGCACATCAGGACGCCTTATACGAATAACAGTTGGGCTCTTGAAAGGAGGATGAGGGGGGCCGGATTCCGTGCTCTCCTCCGTAGTATCACGAGGAGGCTGAGTAGGAAGCTGCGTACCAGGGGAAGACTCAAATAAGGAACGGCTCCGCTTCTTTTTCCGAATGCCCTCTTCAATGACCCCAAGAAGAGGGCGATAACAGACTACATCCCCAGTGCGACCAGTAGAGGGTTTCGCAGAAGCTCTCCTCGACTTAAACTGCTCAAGACGGTGTCGAACGTCCGACGTTTTAACCACCTGGCCTGCCCCTGGAATAAAGAACAAGTGTTACGAACATACAATAATCCACAGTTCGAAAAATGTGTTAAGTTAAAAGGAAAGAAAAGTGAGAAGACACATCTATTATACAAACCCGGCGGAGGAGTGGGATACTGCAATAAGTCCTGGATCTCATTCCAGGACGGAAGTGAACCGTAAAAAATTTCTAAGTCCCTATCGAAAATGGAATCGGCAGAGGACAAAAGTTCACCTTGCGTCGCCGGAATCGCCCTAGCTGAGGAACCCTTAGAGGATGGGTCAGTGCCAGCCACAGCTTTGCCGGTTTCCTTTGCCTTCTCCGTTTCCGACTCTCCCTCCGACTCCCCGAAGGCCCGACGGAGAGCCTCATCCAGTTCAAGGTCTTGCTCAGAGGTTAGGGCACCAACGCCACTACCACCTTGACCGTCGCCATCTCCTCCACCCTCCGACCCTTCTCCAACCTCGCCTCCTTCCTCCTCTTCTACACCTTCCTCCTCCGGGACAGTCGGAAAAGTACTTGGAGAAGGGCCATCAGACTTCTTCAGTTTCTTCCCCCCGACAACGGGACGCTCTGCAAAAGGCTCCCTCTTACCGCTCTTCACCATAGCCCCCTCCTTAGCTTTAGCAGCCTTCTCCTCAGCCGTGTCTCTTTGCTTAACCACGGACTGGTGCGGTAAGATCAAATTATACTCCAAGAGGGTTGCGTTCCTGATCAAGAAGGAGGCCGACCGGTCCCATGCCGGAATAGCCTTTAGTTCAGCAGCCATTCGCACCAAGGAATCATCCTCCACGACTGCAATACCACCTGTCGCTAGCCAGAAATAGAAGCATGTCAGAAAAAACACTACAGTCAAAACATGGAAAGTATAAATGAAATCCATCTTACAGCCGGAAGTGAAAAGGCGGAAAGAAACAGCATCGTCCTTGATGAAGAACCACTCTTTCTTGAACATGGTAAACTTGGAATATAAGTCCAGGACTGGTTTGAAGGGCACGGCCGCTTCCAGACTAATATACGGAGACCCCTTCTTATAGCCTCTCAGGTTGTACAAATATCGAATTTCCCGGTTAGAAGGAGGACGCCCGTACCTCCTCTGGAAGATAACAAAAAGGCTCACCAGAATGGCATAAGAGTTAGGCTGAAGTTGGAAGGGAGCCACCTTCAAATACGTGGTGAAGCTTACTATCCAAGCGTTGATAGGAGGGATAGCACCGCACATGCAATGGTATCTGCTATAAGCAAAGTAGCCTTCGGGAGGATTATACGGCATCACTCCATCTCCCGGCAGCAGCATAAGAGCCCTGTCTATCCCGAAGGAACGGGATATGACGTCAAGTTGCTCCTCCTTTAGGGAGCTAGGAAAGCAATCAGGGGGGGAGATCAGAAGTTCCTGTGGACCATATCCATCCACTAATGACCTCGGAACAGGTCGATGTTGCCCGGATCCTGGTTGGGCTGGGGGCACAGAAGAAGGCTCTCCCCCATCCTTGGATTTCCGTCTGTCTGATCGTGTTTCTGCCTTACGAGTCATTTATCTGCATGCACAAAAGTGAAAAACATGACGTTAGAACGAAAGTATAAGCAAGCAAGCATACATAAGTCCAGAATACGAGGTTCATTCGGCACTGGGGTCCTAAGTCCATTCGGTAGTACAAGTCTTAAGTTCATTCGGTGGTACATGTCCAAGTTCATTCGGCACTAAGGCCTTAAGCTCATTCGGCATTTGAGATCTTACGTGTGCATTCGGCATTCTGAACCATTCGGTAATAAGAGGCATTCGGCAATAGGGTACATACCTGATTCGGTAGAAGATTGATTCGGTAGAAGATTGGTTCGGCAGAAGATTGGTTCGGCAGAAGACTTGGTTCGGTAAGGAAAAACCAAAGGGGGGTGTAGCCTCTATATATAGGCGAGCTCAGGACCGCCGAACCAGCTGGTTCGGCCCACCGAATAGAAACACCGGACCAATACCAAACATACCGAACCAAACGAATACCGAATGAACCCATCCATGCCGGACCAACCAAAGGACCGAATGAAGCTATCTCCACCAGCAAAAACCAGGAACAGGGGGCACGCAGGCTCCTCACTCAGATAAGTACCGAACTCTAGAACTAGCTAATAAAATAAGGATTATGATAACAATGAATAAGTCGTAAAACTCTCACTAACGTGGATTAATCGTTTACACGTGTACACGACCACGAATGGTCCATAGGCACGCTCCGAATGGTTATTAACCCTATCGTCGTGGGAATTTACACTTTGACACGCCTTTTTAAACTCATAGATGAAACAAATATTTGATTCTGGTAATTATGAAATGGCTAAGCTACTTACACATGTACGGGGTCGCGAACGATCCCTAGGCATGCTCTGAGCTAGCGATAAACCATCTTGACAAACGATCCAAGGATCCACTCTGACATGAACCTGGCATCGATGATGCTAAGCCCCCTCGGGGCTCACTCTCCCGTCCCAAACGGCTCAGTTCAATTAAAATATTCCGATCATGAACAGTTGTTATTTAAAATCACGCTAAAACTGTAAATTCCTTTGCAGGACATCAGCATGATACGAACATCCAGCCCATGGCGTTACCAAACAAGCCTTTCTACCACAAGGAAACAAAGCGCGACACATGCGAGCACGTGCCCCACTTTGGGGGGCAAATGTTGGGCGAATTCTCACCCAGAAGATCTCAAAACCAAGAAGCCACAGTTTCACTCGGGTTCGCAATCTCCACTTCATTCAGCACGACCAATCACCTTCCCATTCGGCCTTGACTCATTCGGCCTTGACACATTCGGCCTCCACCTCATTCGGCCTTCACCTCATTCGGCTTCCTTTCCACCACCGGTCCAAGCAGACAACACCGAACCAACTTCCAAAGCCACCACCGAATCAACATTCCCCTCTACTGCCGAACCAAAGGGATGCTGCCCCATGCCGAACCAACCCATCAACAAGGCCACCACCGGACCAAACGAGCACCGAACCACCTAACTACCACCGGTCCATACCTACCACCGATCCAAAGCCCAATGCCGAACGAAGCTCTGCCGAACCAGGTGATTGCCAGTCCAGATTGTCTCAGCCCGGGCCCAACAGCAGCTATATACCTCCAAGACCCCTGCCCCCTGCCTCATTCTATAAATAGAGGGGTAGGGGTACAACAATGGCGGACAAGTTTGAGAGATCAAGCAAGGAAGGAACTTTCAAACTACTTTCACATACTTATATACGAAGCATTGTACTTGTAATTTGAAAGAAAGAAGATAATAACATATAAAGTGGACGTAGGCACATTCTGGCCGAACCACTATAAATCCGCGTGTCTTTTACATTTCAGCCCCTACTTCTTTTATATTTACATACTCATCTAAAATCATTGAAAATCACATATAATCAACTAAATAATACGACTTGGAGGTGTTTGTCCATTTTTTGTGCAAACATTTTTTCACATATAATCAACTAAATAATACGACTTGGAGGTGTTTGTCCATTTTTTGTGCAAACATTTTTGGTGCTTTCACTGAGAATTGAACTCAAGCTTCAGCTTCTCCCACTCAACCTTCTTCTTAACAACATCGCTCGTTACTTAGAAATCATGCCTTCCAAACAGAGAAAGGATGTTAACAAAGGAAAGAACATCGCAACTAGCAGCCTTCCAGATCCAGCAATCGCAGATCAGCCCACTTCAACAGCAGTACCAGATGAAAATCAGGAAAATCCAACTGGTCCCGCAACGGAACAACCAATCACTAGGGCAGATCTGGACAGGGTTGTGGCTGAAGTAACTAACCGCTTCACATCCCAACAAGAAACTTTGGTGGACCAACTCATGTCACGCTTAAGGGATGCTGAAGAGTCCAACCGCAACACTGAATCATGGGGTGAATCCCAATCTGGAGGATCTCGGAGGCAACAAAGGTCTTCCCTCTTCGAAGAAGCTATCAACAGGAACAACAATGATAGGGGCCGCGCCCGGACTCAGCCCGAATTCCGACTCGAGGAAGCGCTTGGAACCGAACCCAGTGGGGGAGGCACCAGGCGAGGATCGGATGTAGCTGAGCCAGTCATGCCACCTAATCATAGAAACCCCGCTGAACGGAGCCGAGCTAGGACCCAGCCCGAAGTTGACCCCATGGATATGCTCGAAACAGAACCCCACAGGGGAAGATCAAGGCAGGGAGCAACTGTAGCTGGTCCTAGCGTGCATCCGAGCAGCCAGAGACAACCACTGGATAATGCTAGAAGTGATAGACTATACCATCCCTACAGGTCATCTGGACGAGATAGATCCCGCAGGGAAGAACCAAGCTCGTTTTTGTCCGCTCCAAATTCTGACGAACGAATGGCACGAATATTTCAAGGGGCGAACTAGGTAACACGCAATAACATCCATGTTATACAACCAAGTTACCTATACAGCCATCTACTCAATCAATAGTTATTATATACCATAGACATACTAAATTGAGTTCAATCCTAGTCAATCCCAGCGTGAGTGTGTAATCGTGTCATGAAAGTACATATGCAAATACCGCATAAAATTTTGTATACGGGTGTAGAGTGGTTATGAAAAGGTGTAGCAACCATCTTCTACCATCCAATCTAGTAACCACGTTGCAACCAAAATCCAGAGAATTTTCTAGAGAAAGGTTTAGGACAAAGAATTCTCATACCTCCCATCAGATTTTCTCACTATTGCAGTCAAAGTAATGTAATTTTTTCTTGCGAAACCTCCGAGTTCCATGCTCTACGATGCATGCAGTGGCACGGACGCTATTGGCACCATCTTAAATCTCCCAATTGATTAGGCTCTACAATAATAGCTATGCTATGAAGGTATTTCCTCAAATGCAAAAGCGTTGTGTACTCCAGTCAACATATAAAAATTCTTCTGTAGGATCGATTCCACCCTAGAGGGGGAGGGGGGGTGAATAGGGTGATACTATTAATTACAAAAGTTAATTGCAGAAGCTTTTAAAATAATTTCAACATAGATCAGAGAATAATAGCAGCACAAATAATAGCAGAATAATAAATGCAGAAATAGGACGACACAGAATTTACCCAGCTTCGGCAAAACCATGCCTACGTGCTGCCCCCAAGGTTTCTACTAGAAATTAAGTAGTCACACGCTTACACCGTAAACTCGCGACACCCGCTACTGTCTAACCTAACTCTATGCTCAAAACCCTGCCACAACTCAGCCACTGAGTTGCGAATTCTCAAACTACGCCACGTAGTTTGTCCCCTAGTCACACGACTAGAATTTACAACGGTTTAAAAAGAAATTACAACAATTAAAACAAAAACAACCCTAGTTATAAAATAAAAAACCCTTATAAACTTAAAAACGAAAAGTCGGCTCCTTTATTATTTGGCCCATTCTTTTTTTGTTAATGGCGGCTTTGTTCTCGTCTTTGCAAATTAGGGCTTCTTCGATCGTTCCTCTCTGATAAATTAGGGCTTGTAAAATTGCGGCTGTCGACTTCGATTTCTCGATTGAATGATGGTTTAGTGTTCCTTGCTTTGTCAATTGATGGTCTCTCTAGTTAGCACATGGCTGCCCCAATTTTAGATCGAGTTCGACTTCTGACTTCGGTATGTAATTTATCCTTTTTGAGCTTTAATGATTTTTGTACTTAAACTCGATGATTTTGGAACTGCCGATGATGTTGCTTATATATAATTTGATGCCCTTGAATTTTTGTTCGTATCCATTTGATTGAATTCGTCACTTGAGTATTCTCGGCCATTTGATTTTGTTTTAATGCTATGGATATGTTCTGACTTGTTCATATCGTATATTTCCTTTACTTCACTGTCACGGTTTTAGCTTGAAACCGTTCGATACTTCCTTGATCATTACGGTAGTAACTTTCCAATTTTATTTTGGATTTGATTTTTGACTTTTTCAATTTGTACACACACTTGATTTCTGATTTGGTCATCTGGTTTTGAGAATGCGACTTCATCCCATTGCATTGATATCTAGCAGCAGTAACTTCATTGAATTGTAACTATGCCCTGTCTGGTTCATTGAACTGCATTTGATGATTTTTGACTTCACTCTATGATTTCATGAATTTTTGCTGCCTTCGGCTTGACTTAATATTTTATTTAACTGTGTTCTTAATTACTTGCCGTTGCATGTTTCTGTGTAGTGCCATTGTTGTTCTGTTGCTCCATGTTGATCTCTTTGTATTTCTGTGCATTGTGCATTATCCTTGTATCACAGCACACTGCATGTTGTATTTTTGGTGCTTGGTTTTGAGATATGAAATGCTGGTGCATATGCTTCATTTGTTGTAGACCTGTTCCATTTTCATGTACAGTCTTTCTTGCTTTAACCTGAACTGGTTTTGCTTCCATATCATGGCTGGTTCATGTATACTTTAGTCTGATGCTTGTGTTTATTTTTGTTGTAATTTACTTGGTGCAGTAGTTTGCACTGTGCATTCATGTGCACTTCGGTTCCATGATGTACTCTGGTTAGTGTAGCCATCTGCACTTATATTTGCAATGTGTATGTACTTGTGTCAACACAGGTATATGCATTTTTGGGTTTTGTTTGTATAACTTGAACTTGGTTTGGATTTTTGCTTCGAGCATGCTTCTGGTTTGATATGCACTGTGCCTTGAGCGTGCTTGCATCTGAGTTGTATTCATGTGTGTGTCCAGGCCTGAATGTGCAGTTATGTATATGCTTTGAGTTGAGTCATCGTCTGATATGCATTTGGATTTGTTTTTCGTATTACACTTGAGTTGAATCCAGCTTGTAGCTCGGATTTGACCTTGTGCTGAAAGTTGTGACATTATTTTATTGCACTTGAGTTGAATCCGGTATATTGGATTTGACCTGTGCTCACCTATCCCTGTAAATCAATCAAGTGTATATTTCGGTGGCATATACAGTGATACACTGTGTATGTCACAAGCTGTTCGTGTATGATGGATTCAAAATTAAATGATGACGAACAACCCAAATAACCGAGGCAATATTATTTTCAAAATCCACATTTTTTTTATACTGCAAAAATATTTCCTTTTCAATTTTATTGCGTCAATATTTATTTTTGCAGATTGCTCAGATGCTGGATTCATTTTGGAGTGAAGTTGAAGATAAAATAGGAGTTGAGTGAATGAGTGATGTGTAGTGAGGTCAAATGTAAATGTGAATCGTGATGCAATCAAAGTTGTACTGTAATTGAAGTTGTATGTATATAGTGAGAGCTTGAACTTTGTACTATTCAAATATTGTAATAAATATTCTGTTTGAATTCAAATTCTGTGTTATTTATTTTTATTCAGCAAATATTTATTTAATCTATGAAAAATAAAATAGTACATTAACAAATACATTTACACGAATATATATATGTTTATTATCATCAAACAAAAATCATATAATCGCATATTCAATATCTTCTTTTTCCCCATATAGGGAAAAAGGCACAATAAATTTGGTGCTTACTTTTCAACTAACCAAATTGTACGACCTTTACACAATTTACCTAATCAATTCTAACTTTCCAAAGTCTCGGAATACAAATCTGGTCCAAGTAGAATTTATTGATGGTTTCCTACCCACAATTTGGTGATTTGCTGGCTTTACCAAAAAAATGCTTCAAGTGTGCCATACCAATCATCCATGATGACTACAATCCTATGTGAATTTTACTAAGGTTAAATACTACTCCTAAGGTCCTCCAAAATCCAAGATGCAAGCTCTCAACAAATCCTCCAAGTTCCCATCTATTCCTTCAGTTTGTCCGTCGGTCTTCAGTCGGTAAGCGATGCCCCAAATTCAACGAAGTTCCTAAAGCTAGTTACTAAAATTACTAGCAAACTACTCTAGAATTTTCTAGTAAACTAAAGGCTCCTATCACCAACGATGCAGAGTGCAACTCCATAAACTATGTTGGAGTGCCGCGATTCCGCTGCTTCTAATGGAAAATTCTACCACCCACTCCTTAATCCTTGTTCAATAGGAAATTTCATTCTCATTCCTATACATTTCCTCTTTTCTTTGCATGGTGGCATTTTATGAGCTAAATCCTTTATGTTTTCTAAAATCTAAAGTTTTGGGATTGAAACATTTACTCACTTTAGGCTGCTAACCCGGTTTTATCATTAACTTCTAATACTTATGATTTATCACGAGTTAAGCGCTTCCATAAAATTTCTTTATTTACTTTGGTTCCCAACATATGTAAAGTGGTTTATATCCCGTTCATAAAGTATACACAGGAATAAAACGGGGATATATCTTATACCACATCATCCATATTTCCAATAACCAAAGAAGAAAACTAGCAACTATAATCTAAGAACTCCGAAAGAAAATTTTGTTGGAATTTGTCATTTATTATCAGTTAATGTAAATGGTGTTGTGGTCCAAACACTCCTTTCTAAATTAAAATGACTATCTTTAATATTTCAGTCCATTGCTACCCAGTTTCTTATTTTTCCTTTTTTTGTCTTTAATAAACGTGGTCCATTTATTATTTCAATTAATATCCATAGCGGTTGATCATTACTGTCAAAACTAGACCATCTCCAATTAATCATTTTTCAATCTTTTTAACCTTCTTCAAGTTTCCAAAATCCATTCAATACTCAAATTTGTTTCTTCCATAAATGTAATATCAAGTTTCCTTAATCAGCCCTTATTAGATTACTTTTCCTCTCATTAATTACAGTTGTTGCCGGTTAAATTTGTAATTAACATCCATAAAAATAATCCATAAATTACTAACTAATATGCATATGGTCATAATCTATGCCACCTATATATATATATTCTAGTCATTTGCCACAGTTGTACGATATTTGTATCCAACTACTAATTCTCAACTAGAATACCAATTTCCATATTTTAATTTATCGTAGCAATCCTTCCAAAATGTATTACCGTCATAAATTAACCACAATTGAGATTGTTGCTTTGTTTGAAATCACAAGGAATTGTTTCTTTTCTTATCTTTGGAATAGACAGTGTAAACAATGGAAAAAAATATCCATCTCCAATACATCTCTTTCCTTTATAGTGTATTCCTTGTTATTTCAAGCAATGCACTTTTATATGTAATTTGGAATTGGATAATTGAGACGACCCGACTTCCTACCTCCAAAAAATCGCATCATCAATGAAGAAAGAAAGGGATAGAAGAAGAAAAGAAAGAAGAACACAACAACAACAGATAACTCATAGCGGAACGAATAAAATATAATATATCACATAAGATATTACATAGTATCATATTACATCAGAGTAAACAACTTATACAACAGGTATTAGACAGTTATAAACATCTGTCTAACTATACAACTCAAATACAACAGAAACAAATACCAAACAACACAGCGGAACCATAATATATCTACACGTGGAAGCCTCCTGCTCCATATCTCCTCTAAAATTCGTCAAGCAAACCTGAATCACTTTACTACTCATACATAATATGAGTACCCAAGAGTTTAATAAAACAGAAAATAAACACTCGGGTCAGACAGGGTTCTGGTGTGAGTAAACGGGTTAAAATTGCTTAACTTTAGAAAACCTTTGAAAAGAAAAGGTATCACGTAAGACTTCCCACACATAAACATGGAAAATTTTTAACCTTACGCTAACCAAAACATTTGATAGGAAATCTAGTGATATTATAATAGCGTCTAGGGTTTTCAAGTAAATAAGAAATAGCCGAAATTGTTACATCTATTAAATTACAGCTACTAGCTACAAAAGTGGGTAATACAAACAAAACCGTAGGGTCTCGTAGGAAGAACGGGTTTCCATCAATGGCAGGGCTACTAGGGTTCCGCCCCTCACAGTACGTGGCCTAGATCAACGTACCGAGGAGTACGCCCGCTCCCCTGCAACACAAGGCCGGAACCATTCCTTACTGAACGGTCCCGAACAAGACAACCACGCAGTTGGCGCGCGATTCCAACCGCCCACACAGCCGAATAAAAAGGGACTTCTAGACAGGGGAAAATCTTGCTCTCCAGTGGGAGCTACCCACGAAGCCTTGCTGCACCTCTCCTGTTTTAGCCATTCCTGGTTGATGAAGCTTGAGGCTGCGGTTACCTTTATAGAACACATCTATTTTAGAATGCTCATCGTCCACCTGACGATGTTCTGAAAGCATTCAATCCATACAAGTTCGTTCCGGGTTCGAACGAAACCGAAGGCACTATCTCGTTGCACTCATATTGGAATTACCTTCAGAGTCAACGACCATAGCCCTTGCACTCTAAATCACAATCTCGAACCTATAAGTACTATTCAGTAACTCATTACGGAATCACCCACAGAGCCATATGACGTATAGTCCTTACACCTCGATTCTTCACTTGCTCCACTTGGATTCACGACCTAACGTTTAATTGGAATCGATGTGGTTTTCGGATCTCAAATATAGATACCCGATCCCGGTCTCACCAAAACCAAATGCCATTTTAATGTCCAAGTTGTACTTAAGGGTTTAACAATTTAAACTCATTTTGAAGGTGATATAACAGATAGATGAATAACGTTATCACAATAGATCATTCACATCAAACATTCATCTCCACAATGCAGCATATCACATATCATAGATATCCAAATCATCCAGTATCAACCAATATCAAATACCCAATATCAATCACTCAATATTGATCATCCAATATCAATCAATCAACCAATATTAATCAATCAAACAAGCAGAATTTATTAACTCTTAATCAATTTGATTATCTAAAATCCTCCTTCATTTATTTATTCCAAATAAATTAATCATCTCTCATGATCTTCCACAAATTAACCTTCCTTGATTAATTATACTTTAATTACATTCAAGTAATCATCCTTAACCATATTCAGTAATTAACCTTTAATTACTATCATTAATTTCAATAATTAATGATCATTCATTTACTTCCATTAATTAACTATAATTAATTGCATTAAACCTCAATTAATTACAATTAATTAATCACACTTAAATTAATTGCTTATACTAATCAACTTTGATTAATATCATAAATTACATTAATTAATGATCCCCATTAATTAATAATTCTCTTTAATTAAATAATTAACTTGCGATTGTTCAACTCATTAATCATAATCAGAAATTAACAATTTGTAATTACTTATCTTAATAAATTAAATTCTTATTAAATTAAGTTAACCCTTGATTAATTAATCTAATTAATTAACCTTTAATTACTTTATTAAGTAATTATTATTAAATTGAATTAATAAATAAATCCTTAATTAATTACTTTATTAATTAATTACATTTAATTTAATTACACTTAGTAATTAATCTTTAATTAGACACATTTCATTAATTAATTAATCTTATTAATTAATTAACTAAAATAATTAAGTAATTAACACTTGGTTACTTACATAAGTAATTATCTCTAATTACTTCATTAATAATTCTTAATTACCCTCTTAATTAATTACTTAACAAATAATTAATTCCATTATTAAACAATCCTTAAGCCTTAATTAATTACTTAATCCATAATTAATTAACTTCAAACAATTATACTAATTCAATTCCTTAATTGATAACAACAAGTGAATACCCATTAATCACTCCAACTAATTTCTCCCATGAGTAACTTCTCTAATTACTCCCATAAGTAATTACCATTCTAATTTTACTTGAAATAAACCATTGATTACTTCATTAAGTAATCACACTTAATTAATCCATCATTAAGTGATTAAATAAACAATTAACTAATTATTTAAAATTAATTAAATAATTAATTAACTAACTTATTATATTTTTAAATCTTTAATTAATTAAGAAAAGCATTAATCTTAATCAAACTTAACTTATTAAAAAATCATATTAAATAAATATTCTTAAGTTAATTATCCAAATAATTTAACCTGATTTACTTTCATAAATAAATTGTTTGAATTAATCAAATTTTAACAATTTAAACAAATTATTCAATTTAGATTTCAAAATCATAGTAATAACTTTATTTGAAAATAAGGAATTTAGAAATCAAATTAAAATACTTTAATTATCCAATTTAAACATATCTATTTTAAAATAATTTGAAAACTTTGTTATTAAAAACATTACTTCAAAATCTAACTTAAAACTTTGTTTTGATAATTAAATTCAAAACACTCTTTAAATTTGAATTTTAAAACTTAATTAAGATAAATAATTTCAAACAAACACCTTAAAACCTTTTAAATTTGAAATATAAATTTAATTTTTCACTTTTAAATGCTTGATTTACTTTCACTTTAAAATAACCAGTTTAACTTTGCATTTCACCTCCTTATAAACTTGCTTTATAACTTTGACTTGATTTTTACTTATTTTACAAAACAAATCTAATCTGCATGTACAATACACAGAGTAAAGCAACAAAACTCGAGTACCAACCTAGGAAACTCTCGTGCCTTCCCCGAAGCCAACCCAACCCTATCTCCTTCGAGTCGAACGTGATAAAATCGCGATAGCCACTTTGGGTTCCCAACGTCTTCCCCAGATCCTCGCTTACCTGTGCACAACGTACACATGTGTACGTGCGCGGTCACCTCCGGCCATGATAGGTCGTCACGACCAACGTCGACGATCACTTGGTCACGCGCGAGTCCAATTCCAAACCCAGATCAAAAAAATACGCATGAGATTCAAAATTTCATCATTCGAATCAAAATCTACAGCTGCTCGCACCTAAAAATCCATCACCACCGGTGGTCGCCTCCACCTGAAAACCCCAACGACCTTCCAGAGCACCACCGAACCTCCATGCTTTCATCCCACACGTCACGATCGAATCCGATCATAAATCCAAGCCACGAATGCTTCCACAGCTCAACCCAGTCAAAAACAGAAATAAACCCTAGATTGATCGGTTTCAAAAGATTCATTCGTTTAAAAATTCAAAATGTATTTTCCCTTCATCCCTATCATGAAAACAAGCTTCTCCCAAGATTACAAATCAAATTATTGTATAGATTCACGGAAATCACTGAAAACTGCAAAAATGCTCAAACCCAAAATTCACCTTAATTTCACAACTAAAAATTATGATGTGAACTTTAAAAATCATGATTTTTGGTCCCTAGCATATTCACAAAATCCAAATCAGAAAACATGGAAGTTGATTTTTTTGGCATTCATCAGTAGTTTGCAGTAATTTCATTTTTTGGAATTATTTGTAGTTTAAAAATCACAGAAACTACCTTTAAAACTTCTGTCTATTATAAAAATTTCATTTAATCATTATAATCAAACAATGGGTTTGTGGAAGATTTAAATTTTCTAAAGGATAGAGCAGCCTGTCTGAAAGAACGGAAGCAGGGTGTTTTTTTTAAAATACACAGAGTTATAAACACAACTACAAATTCAATAATAAACCGAATGATTTTCATGCAATATAAATCAAAACTTTCAGATCATCACATGCATGTAATAAACCCAAATCAACTGTTTTTAAAATTGTTTATTCACCTATTTTTAATTGCAGAGCAGTTCACTTTTTTTTTTAATTTCCCAGGCCTGAATCTTAGATTTGAAAAAAATTTCTGCAGCAGATGAACCCTTTTGCATACTTTAATCTAATGCTTTAAGAACTGCAGATCTTCATGAACATCAGGTTTGAAAGTTGCAGATTGAACATCATTTTTGAAATGTAGGTTGAAGATATACTTTGTAAATTGCAGATAGAAGTTTTACAGATAAAATCCTACTCCATGCTTTAGTTGATGAGAAAAATATTGAACTTGTAGGTTGGAATTTGAATTGCAGCCTTTAAATTTGCAGGATTTGAAATTACAGTTTTTGATTTGCTTTTGATTTTGTGTTTAAATCTTTCAGATTTGTAAGTGGTTTACTGAATTGCCATTAATTTGAGAAGAAGAAAGAAAGTTTTGAAAAAATGAAAAAGGAGAAATAATTTTCTTTTATGTTTTTAAATTTTCAAACAAATGAAAGATGAATGCCACATGTTCTTTAATCTTACATTTGTCACTTTACTTGATTTAATTACTTACAAGTGTTATTTAGAGGTGTTTGTATGGTTACATTTGTACTTAAGCATTTTAAATTAGTTTTTACTTAATTTAAATGTAAATATAACTTACTCAACTTACTATATAAAAAAATATACATATGTCTTTCTCAAGTGTTTTTAATAAAATTTTATTTAATTGAAATGTAAATATAGCCCTACTTATTTAGGTTACTTTATAAATAAATTCTTATATATGTGAATATAAATTTACTTTTAAAAGAAAATGTTCTAAAACTAATTAAAATATAAATAATTTCTTATACATAGATTTAAAAATCTAAATCATTTATGGATACATTTATAACTATATTAAATTTAAACACTTTTAAAGAAAACAAACAAAATGTTTAAATCCTTTTAAACTATCATATTTAAAATAAATAACAATCTCATATTTTAAAAACAAACAATTATTTTATAATTAAAAATAATTTAATTAATCTAAATTAACTTTCTGAAAATATAAATTAAACAAAGCTTTAAATTACAATTATAAATTATCAATTGATTAAAATTAAATTTCAAAACAAATCCAAATTATAACATATACATACATACATACATACATACATATATATATATATATATATTACAATTTGAAAATTCAATCTTTATTTAAAACAAAAGATATTCTATTCATAATATATATCAGATATGTATACTATAAATAGAATAAAATTTCATTAGCTTTGAAAAATAAATCTTATCAATATTTTAAATTGTCAGAAATATATTGATCACAATTATCAAGTTAAATATTTATTAACCTTTAAAAAGAATAAATTTATCAGTATAAATTAAAATTATAAAGAAAAATTATCAAACCAGTTAAATTATTTATACAGATTATTAAATTTATATTGCCCAAAATTCCGGGTCGTTACAATCCTCCCCATTAAAAGAATTTCGTCCCCGAAATTTAAAAGCAAAGGTAATTTAATAACCCATCAAAGATTCAATTTCAAACAGCAAAGCAAACCTAACATGCAGTTACTAACAGCATAGCAATCAATCAAACAAACAAACTTAACTAATTATTCTATCCCAAATCAGAATAAATCTTCTAACACTATCTCGAGTTTCCCAAGTATAAATCACCAGGAGACTCGCTCTACAGAAGCTAAACAAACTACACCACTAAAATCCAGAGCTCAACTCATCTCCAGATTCATCAAACTAGCGGAACATCAGACTATACTCGCTCAACTTCCCAATCCAACCAAACTACAGATTCAACAACCAATCGATGAATCATACACATACTCCCTCAGAGATACGTGAAATACAATGAATTCCAACTATCCAAACTGGCAATTCAATCTTATAAACAACATATCTTATCTTATCTTATCAGAAAACAGATAAGAAACCTCAAATGCCACAGCACTATCCATCCAATCTTACCCAATTACTACTCTCTTAACCAGAGAAAACTTAACAACAATGAAGACTCCAACTTCGAATTCCAAACTCCTTATCTCATATCTGTATAACTCAATAGACAATCCTGGACTACCAACTCTTCCTGATCAGCTCAACCTATGCTGATGCTTATAGAAACATCTAGACCAAAACAAACCAGTTTCCTGGATCTTATTCAATAGAAGAGTCCTCCAAAATCCGTCGAAATCCAAAACACAAGCTCTACTCCAAAGCAATAGCAATCTGAACTTGCTTCCTTCTTTGCACAGCTGCTACCTTGCTTCCGCAGCACAACACTGATTCTGAAATAAATGAGAATACTATTGATGAACACGAATACAAACTTATCCAATATATAAGGGAAACTTTGTTCATCAAATCCGTAAAATCTGAGTGAATCATCTGACTCAGTCACACAACCTTACAACAGAATCCAACTCAAAAACTAGATCTAACCAAATCCGAATTCAAAAAATTCTGAGCTGCTACATCAACTCTTCCTCTAGGCTAACTACCAAAAATCTCTTCTGGAACCAAAACAATATGGAACTCAACCCCATATGCAGAAAAACTTCTGATTACATCAGTAGCTCCTACTTCCACATGAGAATACCTCAGTCTCAAACAACAGATCGCCCAAGATAAATTCCAAACTAGTCGCAAGTCACTTTTGCGATCCAACCTAATTCGGATTCCAAAGAAACTGTCCTCACTTTACCAATTAGAACAGCCTTAAGCTTCTCCAAACAAGGTTAACTCTTCAAGAAATCATTCACCCTCTGCCCGGACTGCTGATAGAAGAACCACCAAGATTCCTAAACCATCGGAGAAACAATCACACTGCTGCTACTTCCAAGCTCTACCTCGATGATACTGCAGAGCTAAAAGGCCTTCTCAACATCACACCGAACACTTCGAGTTGCACTGCTACCTCTGCTAACCAAAAACTTCTAATCCAAAGGCTCCTCAAAACCAAAACCATCAACAATACATACAAAGACCTCCAAAATGGCAGACATCTCTCAAGAAACTCGGACTCCAACCCAAGCATCAACATCTCGCTCTCCTTAAGTAATGTTAATGAGACTATGCCAAAGCAAAACAACTTATAGACTTTAGTCTCATACTCCAAAACAGACAACCTCCATGCTGAAGATCCAAACAACTTCCACACAGACGAGTTTTTCCCTGTGGCAGGTAAAAAAAAAGCACCTCAACTAGTACTTAAACTGTTTCAAGAGAAAACATCTTCTGAAAATATCCATAGATACCGCATCTCATCACGCAGTTATCAAGATACCTTCACTTACCTCTGCACTTCCAACAGATCCAAACTTACATTTCAAAGATAAACTCCGAATCTTTAAAAGATTTCCTTCGGATATCAGAGAAATCCTTACTCCAACCTACAGATCTTACTCGAGACGGTATTAGGTCTACAGTCTCGACAAAAACTTCCAACCTCAAACATATGGACCTCTTCCATTAGTGGTAATCGTGTTACACACACACCACTATCCCATCTACCTCAAAACTTATGTTGGAAAATCCGAACAGATAACCCAACAAATCAGGTGTGTATATATATATATATATATATAGAAATTGCAAGTACGCTCTCTCAAGAAAGATACCACTCCAGAGCCTAGGTACTCACTCAACCTAATGCTCTGATACCAAATGAGACGACCCGACTTCCTACCTCCAGGAAATCGCATCATCAATGAATAAAGAAAGGGATAGAAGAAGAAATGAAAGAGAAAGAAGAACACAACAACAATAGATAACTCATAGCGGAACGAATGAAATATAATATATCACATAAGATATTACATAGTATCATATTACATCAGAGTAAACAACTTATACAACAGATATTAGACAGTTATAAACATCTGTCTAACTATACAACTCAAATACAACAGAAACAAATACCAAACAACACGGCGGAACCATAATATATCTACACGTAGAAGCCTCCTGCTCCATATCTCCTCCAAAATTCGTCAAGCAAACCTGAATCACTTTACTACTCATACATAATATGAGTACCCAAGAGTTTAATAAAACAGAAAATAAACACTCGGGTCAGACAGGGGTCTGGTGTGAGTAAACCTGTTAAAATTGCTTAACTTTAGAAAACCTTTGAAAAGAAAAGGTATCACGTAAGACTTCCCACACATAAACATGGAAAAATTTTTACCTTACGCTAACCAAAACATTTGATAGGAAATCCAGTGATATTATAATAGTGTCTAGGGCTTTCAAGTAAATAAGAAATAATCGAAATTGTTACATCTATTAAATTCCAGCTACTAGCCACAAAAGTGGGTAATACAAACAAAACCGTAAGGTCTCGTAGGAAGAATGGGTTTCCATCAATGGCAGGGCTACTGGGTACCGCCCGTCACAGTACGTGCCTAGATCAACGTATCGAGGAGTACGCCCGCTCCCCTGCAACACAAGGCCAGAACCATTCCTTACTGAACAGTCCCGAACAAGACAACCCCGCAGTTGGCGCGCGATTCCAACCGCCTACACAACCGAATAAAAAGGGACTTCTAGACAGAGGAAAATCTTGCTCTCCAGTGGGAGCTACCCACGAAGCCTTGCTGCACCTCCCCTGTTTTAGGCATTCCCGGTTGATGAGACTTAAGGCTGCGATTACCTCTATAGAACACATCTATCTTAGAATGCTCATCGTCCACTTGACGATGTTCTGAAGGCATTCAATCCATTCAAGTTCGTTCCGGGTTCGAACGAAACCGAAGGCACTATCTCGTTGCACTCATATTGGAATCACCCTCAGAGTCAACGACCATAGCCCTTGCACTCTAAATCACAATCTCGAACCTATAAGTACTATTCCGTCAACTCATTACGGAATCACCCACAGAGTCATCTGACGTATAGTCCTTACACCTCGAGTCTTCACTTGCTCCACTTGGATTCATGACCTAATGTTTAATTGGAATCGATGTGGTTTTCGGATCTCAAATATGGATACCTGATCCCGGTCTCACCGAAACCAAACGCCATTTTAATGTCCAAGTTGTACTTAAGGGTTTAAGAACTTAAACTCATATTGAAGGTGATATAACAAATAGATGAATAACATTATCACAATAGATAATTCACATCAAATATTCATCTCCACAATGCAGCATATCACATATCATAGATATCCAAATCATCCAGTATCAACCAATATCAAGCACCCAATATCAATCACTCAATATTGATCATCCAATATCAATCAATCAACCAATATTAATCAATCAACCATGCAAAATTGATTAACTCTTAATCAATTTGATTATCTAAAATCCTCCTTCATTTATTTATTCCAAATAAATTAATCATCTCTAATGATCTTCCCCAAATTAACCTTCCTTGATTAATTATACTTTAATTACATTCAGGTAATCATCCTTAACCATATTCAGTAATTAACCTTTAATTACTATCATTAATTTCAATAATTAATGATCATTCATTTACTTCCATTAGTTAACTATAATTAATTGCATTAAACCTCAATTAATTACAATTAATTAATCACACTTAAATTAATTGCTTATACTAATCAACTTTGATTAATATCATAAATTACATTAATTAATGATCCCCATTAATTAATAATTCTCTTTAATTAAATAATTAACTTGTGATTGATCAACTCATTGATCATAATCAAAAATTAACAATTTGTAATTACTTATCTTAATAAATTAAATTCTTATTAAATCAAGTTAACCCTTGATTAATTAATCTAATTAATTAATCTTTAATTACTTTAAGTAATTATTATTAAATTGAATTAATAAATAAGTCCTTAATAATTACTTTATTAATTAATTACATTTAATTTAATTACACTTAATAATTAATCTTTAATTAGACACATTTCATTAATTAATTAATCTTATTAATTAATTATCTAAAATAATTAAGTAATTAACTCTTGGCTACTTACATAAGTAATTATCTCTAATTACTTCATTAATAATTCTTAATTACCCTCTTAATTAATTACTTAACAAATAATTAATTCCATTATTAAACAATCGTTAAGCCTTAATTAATTACTTAATCCATAATTAATTAACTTCAACAATTATACTAATTCAATTCCTTAATTGATAACAACAAGTGATTACCCATTAATCACTCCAACTAATTTCTCCCATGAGTAACTTCTCTAATTACTCCCATAAGTAATTACCATTCAAATTTTATTTGAAATAAACCATTGATTACTTCATTAAGTAATCACACTTAATTAATCCATAATTAAGTGATTAAATAAACAATTAACTAATTATTTAAAATTAATTAAATAATTAATTAACTAACTTCTTATATTTTTAAATCTTTAATTAATTAAGAAAATCATTAACCTTAATCAAACTTAACTTATTAACAAATCATATTAAATAAATATTATTAAGTTAATTATCCAAATAATTTAACCTGATTTATTTTCATACATGAATTGTTTGAATTAATCAAATTTTAACAACTTAAACAAATTATTCAATTTAGATTTCAAAATCATAGTAATAACTTTATTTGAAAATAAGGAATTTAGAAATCAAATTAAAATACTTTAATTATCCAATTTAAACATTTCTATTTTAAAATAATATGAAAACTTTGTTATTAAAAACATTACTTCAAAATCTAACTTAAAACTTTGATTTGATAGTTAAATTCAAAACACTCTTTAAATTTAAATTTTAAAACTTAATTAAGATAAATAATTTCAAACAAACACCTTAAAACCTTTTAAATTTGAAATATAAATTTAATTTTTCACTTTTAAATGTTTGATTTACTTTCACTTTAAAATAACCAGTTTAACTTTGCATTGCACCTCCTTATAAACTTGTTTGATAGCTTTGACCTGATTTTTACTTATTTTATAAAACAAATCTAATCTGCATATACAATACACAGAGTAAAGCAACAAAACTCGAGTACCAACCCAGGAAACTCTCGTGCCTTCCCCGAAGCCAACCCAACCCTATCTCCTTTGAGTCGAACGTGATAAAATCGCGATATCCACTTCGAGTTCCCAACGTCTTCCCCAGATCCTCGCTTACCTGTGCACAACGTACACACGTGTACGTGCGCAGTCACCTCCGGCCATGATAGGTCGCCACGACCAACGTCGACGATCACTTGGTCGTATGCGAGTCCAATTCCAAACCCAAACCAAAAAAATACGCATGAGATTCAAAATTTCATCATTCGAATCAAAATCTGCAGCTGCTCGAACCCAAAAATCCATCACCATCGGTGGTCGCCTCCACCTGAAAACCCCAACGACCTTCCAGAGCACCACCGAACCTCCACGCTTTCATCCCACATGTCACCACCGACTCCGATTATAAATCCAAGTCGCGAATGCTTCCACAGCTCAACCCAGTCAAAAAAAGAAATAAACCCTAGATTGATCGGTTTCAAAAGATTCATTCGTTTAAAAATTCAAAATGTATTTTTCCCTTCATCCCTATCATGAAAACAAGCTTCTCCCAAGATTACAAATCAAATTATTGTATAGATTCATGGAAATCATCGAAAACTGCAAAAATGCTCAAACCCAAAATTCACCTTAATTTCACAACTAAAAATTATGATGTGAGATTTAAAAATCATGATTTTTGGTCCTTAACATATTAACGAAATCCAAATCAGAAAACATGGAAGTTGATTGTTTTTGGCACTCATCAGTAGTTTACAACAATTTCATTTTTTAGAATTATTCGTAATTTAAAAATCACAGAAACTACCTTTAAAACTTCTATCTATTATTTACATAAAAATTTCATTTAATCATTATAATCAAACAATGGGTTAGTGGAAGATTTAAATTTTCTGAAGGATAGAGCAGCCTGTGTGAAAGAACAGTAAGCAGGGTGTTTTTTTTAAATACACAAAGTTATAAACATAACTACAAATTCAATAATAAACTGAATGATTTTTAGGCAATATAAATCAAAACTTTCAGATCATCACATGCATGTAATAAACCCAAATCA
This sequence comes from Allium cepa, assembly GCA_030765085.1. Lineage (NCBI taxonomy): Eukaryota > Viridiplantae > Streptophyta > Magnoliopsida > Asparagales > Amaryllidaceae > Allium > Allium cepa. Next base: position 234,785,869 of record CM060939.1, on the reverse strand, counting down.
ACTGTTTGTAAAATTGTTTACTCACCTTTTTTTAATTGCAGAGCAGTTCACTTTTTTTTTTAATTCCCAAGCCTGAATCTTAGATTTGAAAAAAACTTTCTGCAGCAGATGAACCCTTTTGCATACTTTAATCTGATGCTTTAAAAACTGCAGATCTTCATGAACTTCAGGTTTGAAAGTTGCAGATTGAACATCATTTTTGAAATGCAGGTTGAAGCTTTACTTTGTAAATTGCAGATGGAAATTTTCCAGATAAAATCCTACTGCATGCTTTAGTTGATGAAAAAATATTGAACTTGCAGGTTGGAATTTGAATTGCAGCCTTTAAATTTGCAGGATTTGAAATTACAGTTTTTGATTTGCTTTTGATTTTGTGTTTAAATCTTTCAGATTTGTAAGTGGTTTACTGAATTGCCATTAATTTGAGAAGAAGAAAGAAAGTTTTGAAAAAATGAAAAAGGAGAAACAATTTTCTTTTATGTTTTTAAATTTTCAAACAAATGAAAGATGAATGCCACATGTTCTTTAATCTTACATTTGTCACTTTACTTGATTTAATTACTTACAAGTGTTATTTAGAGGTGTTTATATGGTTACATTTGTACTTAAGCATTTTAAATTAATTTTTACTTAATTTAAATGTAAACATAACTTACTCAACTTACTAAATAAATAAAATTTACATATGTCTTTCTCAAGTGTTTTTGAATAAACTTTTATTTAATTTAAATGTAAATATAGTCCTACTTATTTAGGTTACTTTATAAATAAATTCTTATATATGTGAATATAAATTTACTTTTAAAAGAAAATGTTCTAAAACTAATTAAAATATAAATAATTTCTTATACATAGATTTAAAAATCTAAAACATTTATGGATACATTTATAACTATTTTAAATTTAAACACTTTTAAAGAAAACAAACAAAATGTTTAAATCTTTTTAAACTATCATATTTAAAATAAATAACAATCTCATATTTTAAAAACAAACAATTATCTTATAATTGAAAACAATTTAATTAATCTAAATTAACTTTCTGAAAATATAAATTAAACAAAGCTTTAAATTACAATTATAAATTATCAATTGATTAAAATTAAATTTCAAAACAAATCCAAATTATAACATATACATACATACATACATACATACATACATACATACATACATATATATATATATATTACAATTTGAAAATTCAATCTTTATTTAAAACAAAAGATATTCTATTCACAATATATATCAGATATATATATTATAAATAGAATAAAATTTCATTAGCTTTAAAAAATAAATCTTATCAATATTTTAAATTGTCAGAAAGATATTGATCACAATTATCAGGTTAAATATTTATTAACCTTTAAAAAGAATAAATTTATCAGCGTAAATTAAAATTATAAATTTTTTTTATCAAACTAGTTAAATTATTTATACAGATTACTAAATTTATATTGTCCAAAATTCCGGGTCGTTACAATAATTTATGGAAATTACACGTAAATTGCTCCAAAATTAAAATATAGAAATTCATATCCTATGGGCAACCTAATTCACAACTCAATTACTGATCTAGAATACCTTTACACTTTACTGGCTTCTTCAAATAGAGATATGGGACTAACTTCAAATTTCCATTTCAGGTTGTACATTCTATTTCTGTTTTATTCGTATCCTAAAAAAATCATTGGTCTATCCTACCTAGTTCATGTTCCGTATCTACCCCATAAACTTTTATAAAATCATAACTTTCGCATAGAAAATAAAATATCTTCATTCAAATAAACTTATTTAAAAAAAGTATTTATTACTTCATTTCTTGCAATATTTAAAACATGAAGTATCAAATTCAATATCTTCATATTTAAAAATTTAATTTTTATTAATTTTTTTATCAAAGATTCAAAATTCCTTTGTTCCCAATTAGGAATATAATAATATCCCTTTCTAAAACTTTTCTTATCAAAATTTTTCCCTTAAAAATTAGCTTTCTAATTCATGGCATTCAAAATTTTCTTGGTTTTTTTAGAAAGAAGCTTATGAAAAACTTTCCTTTTCAAAAGCTTATTAAAATAAGGGTTCTCATTTTTGAAAATAGGATTTTTAACACAAAAGATCCAAAACTTAACCATCTTTCAAAAATAATATGTTAAATCATTTTTGTTTCAAAGAGTTTTCTAGCTATAAGAATTATCATTTACAAAATATTAAATTTTTCATAGTTATCATCTAAAAAAAAAATTATTTCCTTCTAAAACATATAATAATATTCATTATCTTATCAATCAAAATATACTGTTATTTGATGAAATATATCTCGTAATTTTGCTAAAAAACTCTTAAAATCGCATGCAATACTTTTCTTTATCAAATTCAACATTGTTACTACTCGAATAACTATCCTATTCAATTTATGAAAAACATATAAAATTCTTATCTTTTCATTAATTCTTCTCTTCATACAAAAAATTTAACTTATTTATCAATCGTCATTTATATCCAATCAATGGTCAAAGAAACCTTTTATAACTTTACACGAAAGAAAAATAGATGGAGTAGACAAAGATTACTTCTATCTTATTCTATTACTCCTTTCAATATCTCATCTACTAGAATTTACAATTCTATTATTACCTAAATTCCAACCATTATTCTCTACATCACTTTATATAGGAATGCTTTCCTACATATACTATTAGACATTCCTTTCTTTCTAATTAGAGTATTGAAAAGATATGCCTACTTGATTTGAATGGAAAGAAATTCTAGACTATTTAGTGGCATTAGTTGCTCTGAACAGTCTCTATTTCTTTCACTTGCAAGATCATTTTAAGCCACTTTCTTTCCTTAGTTATTAATTGGAATTTTTAGCTTGTAATTTTTGGTGTTATTTTCTTTTTATTCTCTTTTATGGTGGGTATGCCCATCCTTCTTTATATATCTCTGTTATTTAATAAATGCTGGGGGAGCGTTCAACCCCGCTGGCTTTGCCAAGAAAAAATATTTTCTACTTCTTTATCCCAAAATAGGTGTTATTGTAGAATTGCGGAATATGGATTTAAAGGCTAAATTAGCTCTAGATTGGGGGAAAGGGAGGTGAATAGTGTTTTCTAATTATATAATTTTTTTTCAAATCTTTTGAAATTATACTTAGAATTATGCATTATTAATCACAAAAATAATCAAAGAATCAAAACATAGTTAAAAGTAAATGTAGTAAAAGTAAAAGGAAAGAACACAACAGGATTTTATACCAGTTTGTAGTTACCCTACATCTAGTCCTGCACAATCCCTTGTCTAGATTTCTTTTCAACTAGAAAATGCAAATATAATCTCGATTTCAAGGCCACGAGACATACCCTCCAGAATCTTGATCTATGGGTAGAGTCATTTGATTTTCGGGCTACAAGCACGCCCACTAGATTTACGGGCTACCAAGCATACCCAATTGATTTACGGGTTACAATCTCACCCACAAGTATAGCGGTTTGATTTGGTAGAGTTTTACAGACTCAGATATTCAATCTTGATTACAAATAATCCTATAACTCTTGAATAGCACTTTGATTAGAGTGAGAGAGATAATAGAAATTAGAGAACAAATGATAGAGAATCAAACTAATGGTGATTGAGTTTGATTTTGGTTGAAATTCAACAGAGTATGGTTATATTTTTGTTTAGAAATGAAACAGGATAAGGAGGAGAGAAGAAGGAGGAAAAATGATAATAAAATTCATTAGGAAGATAGGTATTTATAGAGGAATAATGGTCATATCCGTTCATGAAGAGAAATGACAACTAGACACTTCTTTTGAAATTTAATTTTTTAAAATATTATTTCAAAAATATATTGCTTTGTAAAATAATTTGATACTTTGTAAACATTCTTAAAATAATAAATACACTTTTAAATCATAATAAAACTTGAGTAAAATTATATGATAAGATTTTTGAAAAACAAACCAATATAAATCAAAATTTAATAACGACAATAACTTAGTAAAATATCAAAAACTTAAAATAATATTTATAAGTACAAGAAATTGAAAACTATATAAAAGTTGTTTTAAAAAGAATATTTAAAAACTTATTTAAAAATAAAGAGAGAGATGAGAGGGAGATTAAGTGCTATCAGAATTCTAACAAAAATCTATGACTCTATATGTGACAACCCGCCCTTCATTCCACAGAAGGACGCATCATCGATAAGAAAGAAAGAGGTAGAAATAGAAAAGAAAGAAGAAAGAACTCAACCAATATCAGAATCTTACAGCGGAATGGAACAAAATATAATATATCAAATAGAAATTACATAGTCATATACATCAGAGTTACACAGATACAACAACCTTTCACATTAGACAGTTATAGGGTTCTGTCTGTTACATTTCAATTACAACAGTCAAAGACTTCAACACAACTCAGCACAGCGGAAATATAGATATAGCTACGTCCGGACCCCTTCTCCATGCTTTCCAATATTCGTCAAGTCAAAACCTGATCCCTTGGCTAATCATAAAAATTTGAGTACCCGAGAGTTTAAGAAAAACAGAAATAAACTCTGGGTCAGACATGGGTCTGGTATGAGTAAACGGTTTAGAATTGCTTAACTTTTTGAAAACTTTTGAAAACAAAAGGGAATTACGTAAGAGTTCCCACACATAAACATGGGTAAGTTTTTACCTTACGCTATCCAAAACATTTGATAGGAAATCCAGTGATATTATAATAGTGTCTAGGGGTTTCAAGTAAAATATAGAAATAGCTGGAATGCTTACATCTCACGTTCCAACATAGTTGGGCACAATCAAAACGTACGGCACTTATTGGAGATTGGATTCCATACAATGGCAGGGCTACTGGGGTACCGCCCGTCACAGTACGTGGCCTAGATCACCGTACCGAGGACCACTCCCGATCCCCTGCAACACAAGGCCGGAACCATTTCTTACTGAATAGTCCCAAACAAGACAACCCTGCAGTTGGCTGCAGACCAACTGCCCACACAGTCGAATAAAAAGGGACATCTAGACAGGGGAAGCTCTCGTCCTACTTGGGCATGACCCACTTAACCTTGCTGCACCTCCCCTGTTTTAGCCATTCCCGGTTGATTAGGCTTGAGGCCACGATTACCTTTAGAGCACACATCTCTTAGAATGCTCATCGTCCACCTGACGATGTTCTGAAAGCATCCAATCCATACAAGTTTGTTCCGGGTTCGAACGAAACCGAAGGCATTATCTCGTTACACTCATTTTGGAATCACCCTCAGAGTTAACGACGATAACCCTTGCACTCTGAATCTTCATCTTCACTTGAGATTCACGACCTATCGTTACTTTGGATCGATGTAGTTTTCGGATATCCAAATATGGAAACCCGATCCCGGTCTCATCGAAATCCAAAATGCCATCTTTTAGGTCAAAGTTGTTTTAAAGTTTAAAACAATTCATTTCAATTAAATACATGAATTCACACAGTATTTAACATAGATAAACATCACACATTTATCACTGATATAACCAATATCATATCATAGAATGTCACAACATATTATCAATAGATATCAATCTAATAGATATCATCTAATAGATATCATCCAATAGATATTTTACATAAACAACCATCCATAAACAGGATTTATTAATCCATGTTATAATCAATTTAATCATCTTAAATTAAATTAATTACTTAAGAATTAATCTCCTAATCCTGCTTAACGATCATAAAGTAATTACAACATTTAATTAATTAATCACTTCTTGATTATCCTTATCAATTAATCAATTAACCTTTTATCACAGATTAATTACTCTTTAATTCTCAATTAATAAACCTTAATTATTAATTGATTTCCTTCAATACAAAGTAATCAACCCTTAATTACTTTTATAATCAATTAATTAACCTTAAATTAACTGATTAATTATCCATTAACTATTAATTAATAACCTTAATCATTAATCAAAATCTCTTAATTACCAATTAATTAATCCATTATTACTTTTATAATTAATTAATTAATCATTAATTAATTAATTAACTCTTAATTATTAATTAATAAACCTAATTATCAATTATTAATTAAGAACTTAATTACAGATAAATTATTCCTTAATCATCAGTTAATTAACCATTTGCATAATCCTTAATTAACTGTTAACCATCCTTAATTAGTAGCTAGTCAATCCTTAGTTATCATTTGATAAATCCTTAATCACATTTGATAATTCGATTAATTACCATTTAAAAACTTCTTAATTAATCCTTAATTATGGATTAATTATTCTTTAATTATTTAACTAATAAAACTTTAATTATTAATTAATAAAATTTAATTACAAGTTAAGCACTTCTTAATTACTAATTAAGTAACCTTTACTTAATTAACTATTCATTAATTACTTAGTTAATCAATCTTAATCACTAGATTAATTAAGTCTTAATTACACTTAATTACTTGATTTATTAATCCCTGGTCATTAATTAATAATCTACTTAATGATCTTTTAATCACAATTTAATCAATCTCAAATTAATTAACCTTAATCCTTAATCATTTATTAATCAAATAAATTATTTTTCCTTAATTAAATTCTTAATTAAACCAATTAATTGCTCTTAATTAATTAATCAATTAATCCTTTATAATTAAATAAATCAAATTTATTAATTATATTTAATTTCCACAATTAACTTAGTTTATTTCAAGGTATTAAATCTTTTAATCATATTAAGACAAGACATTATCTCATCAATACCTTTATTAACATTAACACTTAAAAACATTTAACATTATAATTTATCTTTACTTAATTACATCATTAATTAAGTTTTAAAATAAATAATTATTCACTTGAAATTTTAGAGTTATCAAAGCTTAACTTTCTAAAAAAAACTTAAAATATTTCAAGTATAGGTTTAAGACTAATTACAACTTGTATTTTAAAACTTACTTTTCTAAAAAAAATCTTAAATTTCATTTTAAATTGATATTTTAAAATTACTTCAAATTCAACAAATTTTCAAAATCTCTTAATCAATTGTTAAAGAAACAATTATAAATAGAGTAAGATTATATAAGAAATTTAAACTAATTTTAAATTAAAATCTCAAACCCAATTTGATTTTAAAATATTTTTAAAAACTGCAAAACATCTCTGCTTCGGGCCAATCCCGAAGACAACTCTGGTCTACCCCGAGTAAACTCTTTTCTTACTGATTTTAAAACTTAATTAAAAATTTTAAAGTTTAAAACCTGAAGCTTAAAAACACCAAAATCTACTTGAGTTTGCTCTCGAGTATTCTTCCCCAAACTCTCGAAATGCTGCGAGTAAAACCAACACCCATCATCAGATGTTACACCCCCCTGTACACCTGCACAGTCAACCTCGACAGCGATGACCACCTCCGGTGACGTCGACACATCATCCAACGCCTCAACATCATCGCTCGATCATCCAGACTCACTCACGTTCCTTAAATCAAAATCGAGTATGGAAGAAGAACAACAACCAAAAAAACCACTGCCAGAAACTATCTCACAGCCTCTACTCCGATCATCGGAGTTACTACCCTTCCGGCTACGCCATGCCGACACCCTAAGCTACCATTACCCCAAATTCCAGCCCTCTCGATGCACCAGAGAAAGTGAAGAAACCAAAATTCCTAGCGCGACCAAAACTAGGTTTAGAAATCCAGTTTCCTTGCCGCCGACACCCCGATGATCAAACACCCCATCTTCCATTTTTCCCCGCCTCACAGTACAGTCCTCCGCCACCAGACAAAGCCCCGACCCTTCTAGACTCCTAGGCCATCTGCAGTTGCTCAAAAACCGCAATCCAGTCAACACTGAAATTCTCTTCAACCCTATCACTAAAAATCTGAATTCTTGTTTTAAAAATCTTCATTTTCTATCTAGATTCAAGTTATAAAATTAGATTATCAAATTTTAACATTTTATTTATCATGCATTTTGAATTGCCACTGCATTTTCTTATTTCCAGAACTAAATTTAAACCTAAATCATTTTAAATAAATTCTAAACTTAAATTTAGGATTTAACAAACATATATTATATGTATCTCCAAATCTAACAAACATGGAATGATTTGATTATGATTTATGATCAAACTCTTATTTCCTGAACCAAGAACAGAAACATAAAAACACAACAGACATTCACATATACAATTATTCATATCATTTACATGCACAATCAAGCATTATTATCTTAAACTTCACAAGCAATCAGAAGTATATTAACTAATTTTTTTTATTAAATTTGTTTACTCACCAGATAAAAGAGCAGAGACCAGAATGCTTAGAAATTTGAAAAACTGAATTTTCCTGGGCTTTGATTTCTTTAAACTGCTAGTTGACATAATTGTTGTAGAGAAGATTGACTTGATCATGAACTTCAGGTTGTATTTAGATTTGAAATGGATGCAATTTCCAGATTTGAGAAAGGTTCAGGCTCTTGAAATTTTTTTCAAAAATTTGAACAGAGTGGTTATTTTGTTCCGAGGACAAATAAAACCTTTTTTTTTGAAGATTCTTTACTTACAGATTTGAAGACAAATGCTTGAGGAAGAATTAGTTTTACAGAGTTGCATTTGAATTTTGGTTTGAAGCTTCAAATCTGAAAATGGTTTCAGGCTCAAGACTTTTGATTTAAGAGGAAAAAAAAATGTATTTCAGGTTTAAAACTTTTTAAAAGGGCTGAATTGTTTGAGGAGTTTCAGGCTGGAAACAAACAGGGTTCAAATTATTTGATCAGAGATTTGTTTTTGATAGAAGGTCACATGCATTGTGTGTTCACAGTTTTGCAAATGGTTGCAGGGCTTGAATTTTTTGGGTTTAAGAAAATTTACTGAATTTTTTTTTTGAGGAAGTGTTTTCCAGTTTCCTTTTTGATCTAGTTTCAGGTTTATTGCAAAAGAAAATTTTGGTTGTGAAGATAGAACATGGTTAAGTTTTCTTAGAAATGAAATAAGAAAGGAGATGGGAAAAGAAGAGTTGGGTTTAAATAATGTAGATTAGAATTTATTTGAAATTAAGAAAATAAAAATTAATTTTGCCACTTGTCTCAATAACTTATCAATACTAATTTTAAATTAACTTACATGTGTACTTAAAACTTTAATAAGTCAACACTTATAATTATCTTACTTATATTTATCTTTAAAAGATTTTAAAAAGCTTTTTAAATTAATTTTCTAAATTAATAAATACATTTGTAAATTGATAAATGTTTTCTAAAATTTATATAAATAAATTCTTCAAAAGAAAATAAAGTATAAACCAATTATACTTTAAATAAAATCTAATAAAATATTTTTAATCCATTTTAAAATGTTAAAATAAACCCTTTGTATTTATTTTTAAATTAAAAAACACAACCTTAATTAATCACAATAAATTCTTTTTAAGGAGAACAAATTCTATTTTAAATAAAACTCATTCATATATTATTTTAAATCAAAATACTTTTTAAGATATAAATATTCATTTAAATTCTAATTTAAATCTAAATTCAAATTCAATTTGAAATTAAAATTTAATATCAATTCAAATTTACATTATCTTTAAACAAATACCAATTTAATTTTGAAAGGAAAAAAAATAAATTTATTTAAAAAAAACTATTATTAAAATTAATCTCAATTATATATATAAACTCCTTATTAACTCAAAAATAATAACTCTATTCTAGAATTCACTTATAGATCAACACCAATGATATGTGATAATAATGATTCCATTTTAAAAAAAATTATTTATAAAACATTACCAATTAAATTTGTAAATAATTATTCTATTAAGAATCCATTTATAACTATAATTAAAATTATCATGTTATTAATTATTTTTGGTTATTTATATTTGAAAATAACAAATTTTATCCATTTTAATTAATTTATTAAGATGATTATCACATTTTAAATTCCTCGAAATTCCAGGATATCACATTCCTTCCCCCTTAAAAGAATTTCGTCCTCAAAATTTAAAACAAAGATAATCCAAAATCTTTTATTTCATTTAACAATCCAAACATCCATATCAACCAAATACTATTAACTAAACAACAATTCATTCAAATAAATAATTTATTCGAATAAACAATTCATCCAAACCACCAATTTATTTATATAGACAAATTATTCACATCAAACAACTCTAGCTATCCGGACACAGATCTGATAAACTTTCCTACAATTATCCAGAGTTTCTGTGATGACCCGCAAATTCGTACTCCTTGAATATACACTAATCTCCATAGATTAACTCAAGATGAACAGAAATACGAATTATCAATGTTTAAGAAGAAGAAAGAGACATAGAAGAAGAGATAAGAAGATAGAAAAATAGAGAGGAAAGAAAATAGAAAAATAGAACGGAACAGAACACAACACAACAATATCAGAATCTCACAATTCGTAGCGGAACAACATATAATAATAAATGAATAATCTTTAAACAAAGAACTATATCAGTTATTACATTTTATACATTACATTTCATTACATCATATCATCAGAGTGTACAACAATATACAACAACAAACAGTGCAGCGGAAAAAGAAATACTATATACTAGTAATACGCCATGCCATCCATCTTGCCTCCAGCAACTCCAGAAATATCCTGATAAACCTAACTCTTGACTGCCCGTGTGGAAATTGGTGGCACCCAGAGTTTAGGAAGGAAAACAATAAACTCCGAGTCAGTCATGTGACTGGTGTGAGAACTCAAAACAGTTTATTTATCTTTGAAAACAAAATAGAGGAATATTTTTAAAGTCAATTCGCAATGCTTTAAAAAATGAGACTACCATAAGGCCTCCCGCACACACACACAATGCAAACGCAGAATCAGAGGAGATTTCTCCTTATGATAGTCAAAGATGCTTGATACGCATTAAAAAGAACATTTGATATTATTACTAGTGCATAGTGTAGGAAATTTATTTCGAAAATAAAGATATAAATCTTATCCAGCATAGGCATTCCGCACTTATGCCTACTATAGCTACCATGTTCAATAGCAGGTTACCGCCACATTCCATGGCAGGTTATACAACTAAAACCGTACAAGTCTTGTATTGTTTCTTTGGATTTCCAACGAATGATCAGGCCAAGGAACTTCCCATTGCCACATGAGAATGCCTCTGGATGGACATCCCCGAGAACCAAACCGGATCTCTACCAACACAAGGCCGGGTTACCCCTAACTGAGTAACAACTGACCGAATATGCCATCCCCCAGTCCTTTGGGACCTTTCACCGAGCGCTCGTAATCAATTCACACAATCATAAAGTGTTTTCAACATGAGTAAGTATCTGGGCTCCATACCATGATACCACCCTTTTCCAGAAGGAAATGTACATATCCTAAAGGGCGCTACCCCTAATAACCTTGCTGCATCTTTCCTGTTTTGAGCATTCCGGGGTGTGAGGCTCGACGAAGTCACGTCCACAAAACATACTTTATACAAAAGCCATGCTTTGGGTCAACAAATGATCATAGAAATGATCACCAAGATAGACGATCAAATAAATGATCCTATCACAAATAATCAACACAATGATCATTTCACAGCAACACTCAGCATGTCACATTACCAAATTGGGAATATATCGCTGATAACCTTCAACTACATAACCTCTGAGCTCGTACGTCTCAGAGAAGGGTGTTAAGCTAAAAGAATAAATTCTCCGCCACCAACAGAAATATATTTGAAAGAAATCTGCTTTATATCTCAATTTGTAACGTCAGACATACAATCCATACAAGTCTGTTCCGGGCTCGAACAGAACCGAAGGCACTTACAAAGAAGTCCTTGCAATCCGGATATCCACAATCCTGATCGGATTTCCCATCACATATGGAGAACTCAATACCGGAGCAACTCGGTGCAGAGTCAATCGACAGGTCATCCTATCGCTCTCGCAAATACCGGGTCTTCAACACCGATCTTCAATGCTATCCATTACGTCGTATCACTATTCGGAATGGGTAATCCGAATAACGAGCGCAATAATTTAAAAATAAGTGTGCATTCAAATTCAACAAATCACAACAAATACCTTTCAAAGGTAAATATTGATAGTCAGTTATTGAACTATCAATGGATATGCACAACATCACCAGATTCCAAATAAATTTCCAAATTATTTATTTTCCAAAAATATCTTTACAAGATAAATAATTTCACACTTCAAAAATAAATCAATATTTATTTTTAAACAAATTCCCTTTTCTTTTATAAATTCCATAGTGAATTTATATTTCACAATATCTATGAATAAACGATTTCAATTATTCATTTCAATTTATCTTCAAAAAGATAAATTCTCAAAATATTCACTTTATATTGGAAAACATTTCCATATTTACTTATTAAGTAATTCTCAATCCATTTATTTTCAACACTTGGAAAATATTCAAATATACTTAAATCGAGATTAAGTATATATTTCATTCTTTAAGGAAATCATTCTCTTTAACATATTTATTTGGGTCAAAACGAATGTTGCGTAAAACATCGTTACGACAACCCAAAATCACCAGTATAGGGATTCGAAATTAAAATAGATATATAAATCCCAATACTATACAAAACATTTCCTTTCGGAAATCATTTACTATAACAACAGTGTTATAGTCCACTATTTCCTTCTATTTCTCGAAAACATCTATTTCAACAATGAATGTTGAAATCTATGGTTTCGAATCTCAACACATTTTAAAACATCGTTAGATCGTTTTAATTCAATTTAAAACATCACATTCAAAACAATTTCTTTAACATATTATTCACTATTCAAAAACGTGAATATACTACGTTAACAAATTTCATCCTTTTATTCATTTTATTTTAAAGGATTATTCACAGTCAAAAACGTGAATATAACTCCATTAATAGGTTACAACAATTTACTTCTCAAAATAAGTCGTTTGCGAATTTATAAAACAACGTTTATAAACTCCATTTCTATTTATTTTATAACAATTTCCTTTTATAAATTCCTTTATTAACCTATTCAATTTATAACTCAATTATAAAACAAAAGTTCATATCATAAGTGAAATACTTATAATTTATTTGTTTGCAAAATCGTTCCTTTGAACTTCATAATTATAAATCTTATAACTTATAAGATTCAATTATTTATCCAAATCTATTCTTTCAATAACTTTATAAATTTTATAAACCTACTGCTTATAAAATTCCATTTATAACTTCACCGTTTATAATTCTATAAATTTCATTCATTACGAAATTCATTCATAATTCATTCTAACACTTATAAAAACTCGTTTTATAATTCAAATATTTTCATTTATAAATTATCAATTTTATAAATCCTTTATAAAATCAATTTATATTATTCTTTTAAAACATCTTTAATCTCCTTTATAATTTCATCATTCTGATTTATAAAATAATTAAATTTCATAAATCCTATATTTAAACTTTTTACAATAATTTCAAAAATCCCGATTAAACTATTTTATAAAAATCATTAGCCTCATATTTTCAAAAATCAACTTTTAACTATATTCCTCAAAAATCATAATTTTTATAACATTAAAAATTATACGTTTATTTATTTAAAATGGATAAATTCCCAAAAATATTTTATAAACGTATACTTTCAAAAAATCACTTTATAAAATCATTTTAAAATTCCAAAACTTGGTCCAATGATGCTACACACCAAATAGCCAATCACGACAACAACGATATCATATATCGATATGATAATCAACGAATATCAAAATATCCATAATCAAATAAATACTGTTGAGGAATCCAGTTGGATCCCTCCAACCTGTTTTCCTGCATCCAAAAACATTAGCACAATACCAATTCCGCTCCAGTACGGAATTATCGCGGTATATGGGATTTAAAATATTATCCGCTTAATAGACGGCGCAATAGGGTCTCATCCGCTAAAAAAATGCGGAAAATCAACAACTGCAATATATACATATGCCAATATATATATATTGCTATTATATATAATACCAATTTCACTGTTTATGAAATATTCGCGGTATATGTTTTTAATAAATAACATCCGCTTACTAACGGCGCATAATGTCTATTTTAACAATCAATAGATAACAATCATCATTCAAACATACATTCAACAAATTTTAAACCTAACCATTTTAAAATAAAATCGAAACCGATTCGATTGAGTGAGAAGTTCTCACCTTGATTTTAATTTCGTTTTAGCAATTTATTTCGAATAAAATTAAACGGACGTTTAATTTTACCCAAAATTCTCACTAACTCCAAATGACTCCAATCCAATTTCATCGCGTAGTGCTCATCCATATGATTCCAACGCAACTGGTTTCGCACGTTTTCGACCTCGTATGAAAAAGTTATGCATTTATGAAGTTTACACGATTTTTGTATAAACAATTTACAACATAATTAACTAATTTTCAACCTAGCTTCATATTAGCCGTTAGATCCACTTTCTCCCTTCAGATCCGTGCGCCCTATCTCCTTCTTCCTCTCGTTCACTGCTACAGACATCATCACGTACAAATAAACCCATACAACAAGCAACTAGGGTTACATATTACGACTTCCACTTCGACTTCTGCAACGATCAGAATGCGCCAAATCGAAGCCACGACCAAGAGCTATGCTCGGCCCAAGGAGCATGAAGCTCGGCCCCTTGATTTGCCTCGATTTCCGTGTGCAAGCCCCAGGCCGTCGGCCCCCATATCTCACAAAATACAGCTCCAATCTCGATCTCCACCGTTGAATATAAGGATCTTGCCATGCTCTACATCTTTCATTTAGAAAGTTTGTTGAATCGTTGCACGGATTTGAAGAAAAGAGAGGAGAATCGAAAGTGAATTCTGGCCTTTGAATATGTTAGAGGTGGCTGTGCATATTAGGTTTAGGGTTTTTTTAGTTTTTTTTTTCTTGTGAAGGGTTGGTCTATTTATAAGAAAACGAACGAAACACTATTCATTTCGGAAATTCCAAACTCCAATTCATTCGCCGTGACCGACGTTCCTAGGGTTTATCCCGCGTTCCGGACACAATGGAACAGGTTTCGGAAGCTAATTCGGACATCTGTGCGAGATATGGCAATAAACGTTCAATTTGAATTAAACCGATTTAAACGATTTTTCTAGGCGTTTTAATTTGTACCGGACAAACGGTAAATCCGATTGACACGAAATTTGAAACCTTACAATAATATCACATTACGGATCCGATGAAACTAGTTTCGTCGAAATCCGAGACTTTTTGAAAAATGGCTATTGTAACTCGCCAAATTAATATTAAAAACAATTCGATGCGTTTCGAGCTGCCACGATCAAACGGTAACTCCGATTTCTACGAAAATTGAAATCCGGTAATAACTAACTATTACGGATCCAATGGAACTGGTTTCGTCCAATTCTGAGACTGTTCAAAAATTGACTATTTTCACTAGTCGATTAAATACTAAAATATTCAATTTTCACAAATTAACTTTTAATTCGATTTTAAAAGTTCTAAAATATCATTCTAACTCCAATATGATAAAATAAAATTTTACAAATCATTTCAATCATATTTAACTCGTTTTCAATTATTTCCATAATTCAACATATTAAATTATCGATTTAATTATCCAATTAAATCCAATTATTCGAAATAAAATTTATTCGACTTATAAATTTCACTTATTAATATTTAAAATTAATTAAATATTCAAATTTTAATAAATTAAAATCCTGGGTCGTTACAGTTTTCCCCCCTTAAAAGAATTTCGTCCTCGAAATTAACAAGTAAGAAAAGTTACAGAATCTATTAATTTTCCCAAAATCCATAGTTAAATTTCTTACAATAACTTTACTAAGTTTTCCATATCATACTTAGTTATCTTTTCAAAACAATTACTATTGTTTAACTTTCAACTTCCAAATCAAAGTTAAAGTTTTCAAAACTTTCCAATTTTCTCAAAAAAATTTCTAACGCCTTAAATTTTCGGAAAAATTCGCCATAGTCTCCTTTGCGCGGCTCGATCCGAAAAAAAATGACAGTATATATATCACAAATATACATCTCATCAAGTAATGAGGCATCCCGAAGGGAAAAAAGTATAAAAGTACGATATTTAATCCGAGATATGTACCTTATATTTTATTAGCGAGCATATACGGCTGATATAGCGCGAAAGCGAGCTCCAAATGCGAAGCAAACGCGATCCGCACCTACTAATCACTCAACAAACAACATGAGAACATGCATATATGAAAATAGTATCGATATACAACATATAGCAACATAATAACTATATATGCCAACATATCAAATGCAGTAAAAGCAACAAATGCAAACATCAACCAACTATCATCCAACTAACATCCATAACCAATAAATATTCATTCATATTCTTATTAATATTCAATGAAATGGTTTTCAATTCAACCACATTTGATTCATTAACAGTGGATGTTTACTAACATTCATTTTCAATTAGTTTATATTCACTAATTCATATTCAAGTTGGTTCACTTCCAAATCAAATTCAATTCTATTTAAAATTCACTTAACTTCCAATTTCATTAATACTTAATGAATTATATACAATCAACCAACAATCAAATAACAACCAATGTTTATTAATTACATCCAAATTCCTTTGCTTATATTCATTCAATTTGGTTAAACATCTTTTCTTTCAATTGGTTCAATTAAATTGAGTTTCATTCAATCTTTCAACTTCTAATAACATTAGATTTTAATGAATTAACACTTACATTAATTATTTCATATCAATTTAATTCACATTCAATTGATTAACATTCAATCCATTCATTCAATTCAATTTACAAAAGTTGAATTTCATTTATATAACTTAAATTCATTTTCATTTACCCAATTTAAAACAATATTATGTCGAATTGTTCTATTTAAGTGTTTAGAAACCCCTTCGGCATAGTTTTGCAGACCACGCTGACGAAAGTTCATATGCCACTCAACAAACCAATCATCACAAACAATTTTATATTCACTAACAAATACGCTCTCATAGCTATTATTATACTCAAACTCATTCTAGAGTACTACTGACTCTATCTCTAATGAGTAATACCCAACAGAACCATGGTTGTCGCTTAACCATATGCTCTGATACCACCTGTGATGACCCGCAAATCCGTACTCCTTGAATATACACTAATCTCCATAGATTAACTCAAGATGAACAGAAATACGAATTATCAATGTTTAAGAAGAAGAAAGAGACATAGAAGAAGAGATAAGAAGATAGAAAAATAGAGAGGAAAGAAAATAGAAAAATAGAACGGAACAGAACAGAACACAACAATATCAGAATCTCACAATTCGCAGCGGAACAACATATAATAATAAATGAATAATCTTTAAACAAAGAACTATATCAGTTATTACATTTTATACATTACATTTCATTAGATCATATCATCAGAGTGTACAACAATATACAACAACAAACAGTGCAGCGGAAAAAGAAATACTATATACTAGTAATACGCCATCCAAGTAATTTTTTTGGGTTTAAGAAAATTTACTGAATTTTTTTTTGAGGAAGTGTTTTCCAGTTTCCTTTTTGATCTAGTTTCAGGTTTATTGCAAAAGAAAATTTTGGTTGTGAAGATTGAACATGGTTAAGTTTTCTTAGAAATGAAATAAGAAAGGAGATGGGAAAAGAAGAGTTGGGTTTAAATAATGTAGATTAGAATTTATTTGAAATTAAGAAAATAAAAATTAATTTTGCCACTTGTCTCAATTACTAACACTTGTCAATACTAATTTCAAATTAACTTACATGTGTGCTTTAAAACTTTAATAAATCAACACTTCTAATTATCTTATTTATATTTATCTTTAAAAGATTTTAAAAAGCTTTTTAAATTAATTTTCTAAATTAATAAATACATTTGTAAATTGATAAATGTTTTCTAAAATTTATATAAATAAATTCTTTAAAATAAAATAAAGTATAAACCAATTATATTTTAAATAAAATCTTATAAAATATTTTTAATCCATTTTAAAATGTTAAAATAAACCCTTTGTATTTATTTTTAAATTAAATAAACACGACCTTAATTAATCACAATAATTTCTTTTTTAAGGTGAGCAAATTCTATTTTAAATAAAACTCATTCATATATTATTTTAAATCAAATACTTTTTAAGATATAAATATTCATTTAAATTCAAATTTAAATCTAAATTCAAATTCAATTTGAAATTCAAATTTAATATCAATTCAAATTTACATTATCTTTAAACTAACACCAATTTAATTTTGAAAGAAAAAAATAACTTTATTTTAAAAAAAACTATTATTAAAATTAATCTCAATTATATATATAAACTCCTTATTAACTCAAAAATAATAACTCTATTCTAGAATTCATTTATAGATCAACACCAACTATATTTGAAAATAATGATTTCATTTAAAAAAATTATTTATAAAACATTACCAATTAAATTTGCAAATAATTGTTCTATTAAGAATCCAGTTATAACTATAATTAAAATTATCATGTTATTAATTATTTTTGGTTATTTATATTTGAAAATAACAAATTTTATCCATTTTAATTAATTTATTAAGATGATTATCACATTTTAAATTCCTCGAAATTCTGGGATATCACACTATAACTTACTTGGACTATCTTAAAATCTTGAACTTTCAATATGCATGAGTCTTCATTCTGTAGCTCTTGAGTCCCTATATCAACATCTTGATTCTCTTCAATCTTTACTTGATACTGTACAGTCTTCTTAAAGCATTACATGTCTAATATCCTACACTATATACTATATTATTTGATAAAACATTAGTATTTATGTTTTATATGATGGCCTAAAGTTGCTGTCATAAAAACAACAAGTACTGATAGTTAGTTCCATATATAAACCCCTAAAAATCTGTTCTAAAGAAAGAACGTTTAAGTTTATAAACAAGGAAAAATAGAAGGATCAAAGAACCAAAAATTGAAATCTTTTTACTCAAAAGAAAAAGCTGAATGAATGAAAAATTTTCAAGTCAATAGTTGTAACGACCCGTATTTTACGTGTCGATAAATCGTAGAATTTGCAGGTCGATAGTATTGTTTGTGTTGCTTCTAGCTTGAGTCGTTTAGGAGTTGACCCGAATGCAAGTGATGAGTCGTGGCCGACTCATAGATAAGTCGTAGACGACTTAAGGGAATGGACCGAGTTAAGGGTTAGAACGGCATAGTAGTTGCCGACTTATAGAAGCAGCGACTTATAGGTCAAGTCGTGCACGAGTTACGGCTTATAGGTTTGGCCGAGATAAGGATGGTGACCGACTCACGAGACAGCGGTTTAAGGGTTTGTGACCGACTTAAGAAAGACCGACTTAGGACTTAACGGGTTAGAAAGATGAGTCGTGGCCGAGTCATAGGTCATAAGTTGTTTTGAGTCGTGACCGGTTTACCATGAGTCGGCTAGGGGTTAGGTCGGCACTTGTATTGAGTCGAGTGATAGATAAGTCGTTAGGATGTTGGTGTGATGAGTCGTTTGACTCGGAGCTGAGTTGAGTCGGCGGATGTTGGGTCGCTCATTGGTTAAGCCGTGAGTCGTAGGTCGCGTAAGGTTTTAGGACGCTGGGTTGTTGAGTCGTGTAAGTCGGCTGTGTTGAGTCGGCATGGGGATGAGTCGGGGGCGACTCAGGGGTTGGGTCGGCGACGACTTAAGAGCGACGACTCATGGTGGTTCCAGCCTATAAATAGAGGGGTTCGGCTCACTTTTTGGCACCGGTTTTTGAAGCAACGAAGTGCTGCCATTTTGAAGACTCGACTACAACATTTCTTCATCTTCTTTTCTCCATTCCAATCTAGATCTAACATCCATCCAAGATCGAAGATTGAGATCGAAGATCCAAGAGCCAAAGTTGAAGATCTTCATCCGTCCGAGCTAGATTTCATCAATTGAAGCGAGACTTTGCCGGATCAAGCCTTGATCTTCGCTGTCCAGATCTGTAGTTGATTATTGGTGAAGTGTTTGGGTGTTTTGGTGAGTGGTAGTTATCTCTCACGCGGACCCAAAGGAGTGTAGTGGATTGGTAGCTAGTTTATGTGTTTGAAATAGCGTTTTCTCGCATTGTCCTTAAGTCTGCATGTAGATCCATCATTTTTGAAGATGTTTACCTATGCATATTTGTTTAACAAGTATTAGAGACAAAACCCATGTTTTATATTTGATAGATCTATGC
Organism: Allium cepa; assembly: GCA_030765085.1. Classification (NCBI taxonomy): domain Eukaryota; kingdom Viridiplantae; phylum Streptophyta; class Magnoliopsida; order Asparagales; family Amaryllidaceae; genus Allium; species Allium cepa. Next base: position 234,765,597 of record CM060939.1, on the reverse strand, counting down.
TAAAAACCTATGAATCATGCATGTTGGACTTATGCTCATTTATTTACGTTATTGCCATTGTTGTTGATATTACTTGTTAGATCTTGTTTGAATGCTTAATTGTTTGTATTGATGATTGATTTGGACTGTTTCAAGTTAGCTAGTGGTTGATTTGGAACAAGATGGTTCGAGATGATTCAAAAGCTAAGTGGAAAGGCTCTTGAATGGTGGAAGCTGCCTGTAGCATATGAAGCGGATGTGGAAGCTCATATGGATGGATTCGAGGATATGGGATCTTGCCATGATGCGAGAAGGCAAAGCATGATTGAGTTGGAACTTTGCTATGATATGATGAGGCAAGGCTTATGTTGAGATGGGACGGGTCATGATGACGTTCCAAGATGGAAGACTTTGCTATGATGTGATGAGGCAAGACATATGTTGTGATGGGACGGGTCACGATGACGTTCCAAGCACGGGCTGCGACGACGTGCAAAGTTATGTTGATTACTCGGTGATGCGATCCGAGTTGGTGATAATGGTTAGCTTGAGAGGCGCTTGAGCTAGTATGGAAATAGTCGTCGAGGAGGATGACTAGGAGGCTGAGATCTTATCGTTGTTGAAGGTTCTAGCATGCTCAAAGCAAGGGTACGTTGGAACGGGCTGCGACGACGTTCCAGGCACGGGCTGCGACGACGTGCTAGTACTCTGGGTAGTTGCGAAAATTCCTAGGCACGGGCTGCGACGATGTGCGGAGTTATGGCTAGGACCGGGGTTACCATTAGCCCTTGACGGATGGTCATTCAACTAACGGTGAAATCAAGGCAATGATAACAGTGATAGCCAGAGTCATGGATGTTTGGTTGTACTATCATTCGGTCTCAAGAGCGGTGTTTTCTGGGTACTTATCTGATCTTGGTTTAGGCCTTGGGGGTTTGTATTTGGAAAAACATCGTCCTTGACTCGAATGATTATTGATTTATTTTAATTACCTGCCATGCTATGATTGCTTCTCCTTAGTGTGTGTCTGGGGGCTATCACTGTAGAAAGAGGTGGAGTGGGATGGTTTGGTTCCTATTCCTTTTATCCCTTATGCTCTTTTGGTATGCTTGATTGTTAATTTACTGCTCACTAAGACTTTGTCTGACTCAAGGTTTTATGTCTCCTCTTATTACCTTGGGCTGTTCATCCATGTTGGGATGGGCAGACTAGGTAGCAGGTGGCAGGTGCTGTGCTTAGGGTGATCCGCTGATGATGACGAAGACGAGCAGGAGGCTATGCATATTATTTCTTTCTATATGTACTGGGATCCGCTGCTGTATTTGATTGAGTGTTTTGTAGTGAGGTCATTGTTGTATGGATTTGTTGAGATGATTGTATAAAACTACTGTGATGCTTATATGATGATATTTCTCTGTTATGAGGCTTCACTATATATATATATTTCTCTATTGTATTTTATCCATGCGCTGTGAGTTACGATAGAGATTCTGCGATTTTATTTTACCCTGACTATCGTCCATGGCTGCCTGGCACACCTTTCAGCGCACTATTCTCTTGTTTTGGTGCGGGAGTCATGGGAGGTCGTCACATTTGGTATCAGAGCTTTGGTTAATCGATTTTAGCCAATGCTCGCTGACGTAACTACGTATGAGAGACGTAATTGTATTTTGATGGATGATTACTATATATAATATAGTAGCCTAGAAGGATTTGAACTCCTTATGCAGTTGTTTCTTAAGGTGTTCTAATCATTCTTATTACAGATATTAAGGATGAGTCGAAGAGGGAGACCAACTGCAAGGGAAGGCCGTGCTACTGAAGGAGCTGTTGATTATGGAACTATGTTCGAAGCGATGATGACTTCGATCATGAGAAGGATACCAGCTCCAGGGCCATCTGTAGATGTTGGAGTTCAAGTCCAAGCTCCAAGACCGGTGGATTTTGCTAAGCTTTGTAAGGATTATACTTCCCTTGGAGGAAAAGCCTTCTTGGGGATGGAGTCGACTATTGAGGTGCAGAGATGGATTGATGCATGTCGAAGGATCTTTGGTGACTTAGGGATTGAGGATGCAACTAAGAGGAAGCTTGCATCGAGACAGCTTCAGGGAAGAGCTGCTGATTGGTGGAATTCTATCACCATCGATACTCCAGAAGAAGAGATCACTTGGGAGCAATTCCAAGTTAGATTTGAAGCGAAGTTCATCTCTACGGCTCAGAAGTCTGTTTTGTTCAAGAGGTTTGTAGAGCTCAAGCAAGGTGGGAGACCAGTTCTTGAGTATATTTCTGAGTTTGAAGCTTAGTCCAAGTATGCTAGATCGTATATTGATTCTCCTTATCAGAAGAATGAGAAGTTTGTGACTGGTTTGGATGCTTATCTTGGGAGGCAGTTGGTGGATCATCTGGACGATCCATTTGAGAAGCTTGTGGAGAAAGCCCTCAGGCATGAGAGTTTGTTTCCTAAGGAAAGTTCTGTTGTTGCTGTAACCAGGGAAGGATCTAAACCACACCAGAGTGGCAATAAGAGGAGGAAGCAGCAGCAGCAGAAGGGTAAGGATGGCCAGAAGAAGCCGAAAGGCGAAGTAACTTGTTATAATTGCCAGCAGAAGGGCCATCTCTCCAAGGATTGTAGGAATCCAAAGGCGCCGGCGAAATGCCACAACTGTGATAAGCCAGGGCATTTCAGGAGGGATTGTCCAGAGCCGAGGAAGGATAGGCAGGTTGTGCAAGCTTATGCTTTGGGAGCTGTGCCGTCGTCTTCAAAAGCTCCTACCGCTGAAGAGAAGGGGAAGAGTGTGGTGGTTCAAGGTACTCTTTCCATTTGGAGTGTTCCAGTTAGAGTGTTGTTTGATACTGGAGCGTCGCATTCTTTTGTTTGTGATGATTTGGTAGGACGGTTAGGTTTGAAACCGGATATTGTTGATAGGCCATTGGTTGTGACTAATCCAGTGGGGGGTTCGTCATGTTTGTGTATGATATGCCGTGGTCTAGTTGTATCGAGTCATGATTGCTCGTTTATTTGTGATTGCTTTGTTCTGAACTTTGCGGGGTTCGGAATTATTTTGGGTATGGACTGGCTTAGGAAGTATGCGGCAAGGATTGATTGTGAGAGGCTGGAGGTGACAGTCGGGAATGTGGAAGGGCGAAAGGTTGTGATACGATGTAAGCATGGAGAAGGCGTCTTCATGAGCTTCATGTATTCGCTGGTTGTTCCACGGGATGGACTGTCATCGGTGCCTATTGTGAATGGATTTGAGGATGTCTTTGACGAAGTCAAAGGTTTGCCGCCGCATAGGGAGATCGAGTTTCGTATCGATCTAGTTGAGGGAGCCAGACCTGTTGTGATGCCTCTTAGGCGGATGGCACCAAGGGAGCAGCAAGAGCTGAAGGTGCAAGTTGATGACCTTTTGCGGAAAGGATTCATTCGGAGAAGTGTGTCCGAATGGGGTGCGCCCGTTGTGTTCGCAACCAAAGCGGATGGATCGTTGAGGTTGTGTGTCGATTATCGTGAGCTGAATAAGGTGACTAAGAAGAACAAGTATCCATTGCCAAGAATAGATGACTTGTTTGATCAGCTTCACGAGGCTAAGGTGTTTTCTCAGATGGATTTGGCAACGGGATTTCACCAGTTGAGAGTGGCGAAGGATAGTGTGCCGAAGACTGCTTTCAGGACTCCATCCGGTTTTTATGAGTGGCTGGTAATGCCGTTTGGATTGACTAACGCACCAGCATATTTTGTGGATCTTATGAATAGAGTGTTCAGAGATCAGTTGAATAAGTTCGTGCTTGTGTTCGTGGATGATATTTTGGTTTATTCCAGAACTGAGGAAGAGCACAAGACGCACTTGAGGATTGTTTTGGAAATACTACGGAAACATCAGCTGAAGGCTAAGTTTTCGAAGTGTCACTTCTGGAAGAGTGAAGTGAGGTTCTTAGGCCATGTTATCTCTGGAAGTGGAATAGCGGTTGATCCCGCTAAGGTGGCAGCAATCCAGGATTGGATTAGACCTAAGAATGCATCCGATGTGAGAAGTTTTCTTGGATTAGCAGGATATTATCGTCGGTTTATCAAAGACTTTTCCAAGATAGCTGCACCGTTGACAGGATTGACGAAGAAGAACCAAGTGTTCAGATGGGATGATAAGTGTGAGCAAGCTTTTGAAATCCTAAAAGAGCGACTGACGAGTGCTCCTGTTTTGACTATTCCAAGTGGGAATGATGAGATGGTGGTTTACACTGACGCATGTGGCACTGGACTTGGAGCAGTGCTAATGCAGAAGGATAAAGTTGTTGCGTATGCTAGTCGACAACTGAAGCCGCATGAAAGGAATTATCCGACTCATGATTTGGAGTTAGCGGCGATTGTGTTTGCTTTGAAGATGTGGAGACATTATCTATTGGGAGTTAGATTTGAGTTGTTTACGGATCATAAGTCGTTGAAGTATCTGTTCTCCCAAAAGGATTTGAATCTTCGACAGCAACGGTGGCTAGAGTTTCTGGCATCTTATGATTTTGGTATAGCCTATACTCCGGGAAAAGGTAACGCAGTGGCTGATGCGTTAAGTCGAAGACATGCAGGTTTGGGAGCCATGTTTTCAGAATGGAAGAGTCTCGAGTATTTGGCTGGATTTGACTTCAGGCCTAGATGTGAATTGGAACCTGAGATGTTAGCAAACTTATCAATAAGACCTACTCTTGTGGAAAGAATTGGCGAGAGCCAAAAGCGAGACGATAAGCTTGTCAAGATCATCCGAGATTTGGAATCTGGATTGGACCCAGAGAAGGATAAGGGATTCGAGGTCGATCGAGAGGGTTGGCTTCGAAAGCAAGGACGACTGGTTGTTCCCGATATAGATGGATTGAGAGATGAAGTTCTAAGGGAAAGTCATCACTCGAAGTTGACAATTCATCCAGGTGGGAATAAGATGTATCGGGATATGAAGAGAGCCTATTACTGGGAAGGTATGAAGAAGGATGTTGGAAATTTTATTTCCAAGTGTATGAATTGCCAGTTGGTGAAAGCTGAGCAGAAGAAGCCCAGTGGATTGCTTCAGCCGTTAAAGGTTCCTACATGGAAGTGGGAGCAAGTGTCGATGGATTTTATCGATGGTCTACCTAGGACAAGAGCAGGAAATGAAGGGATTTGGGTCATAGTAGATCGTTTGACCAAGAGTGCAAGGTTCATTCCTGTTCGATCAACTAGGACTGCATCGAAGTTGGCTGAGTTGTATGTTAAGTGGATAGTTCGATTCCATGGTATTCCGAAGAGTATAGTGAGCGATCGAGACCCATTGTTCACTAGTGGATTTTGGAAGAGCTTCCAGGAAGTTTTGGGAACTGAGTTGTGTTTGAGTACAGCTTATCACCCTCAAACAGATGGTCAGACTGAGAGAGTTAACCGAGTGTTGGAAGATCTTCTCAGGGCTTGTGTTTTGGACTTCGGAGGATCATGGGAAGATCACCTTCATTTGGTGGAATTTGCTTATAATAACAGTTATCAGTCGAGTATTGGTATGGCACCATATGAGGCATTATATGGAAGACCGTGTAACTCTCCGACATGTTGGTTGGAAACTGGAGAAAAGCTGATACTTGGGCCAGAGATGATTCGACAGACTTCAGATTGTATAGAGATCATTCGGCAACGAATGAAGACAGCCCAAGATCGTCAGAAAAGTTATGCCGATAATCGTCGTAAAGATTTGGAATTCGACGTAGGAGATATGGTTTTTGTGAAGATTTCTCCTCTGAAGAGTGTTATAAGATTCGGGAACAAAGGAAAGTTGACTCCGAGATTTGTTGGACCATTCCCGATTATCGAGCGAATTGGAAAGCTCGCTTACAGATTGGAGTTACCAGAAAAGATGGCGGGTGTGCACAATGTTTTTCATGTGTCTTATCTACGGAAGTACGTGCACGACCCAACTACGGTGGTTTCTGCTGATAGCTGTGAAGACTTAGAGGTTGATCCAGTGGTTACGAGACCTCGTAAGCCGCTTCGTATTGTTGAAACTGATACGAAACAGCTTAGGAGGAAGACGATTACGTTGCTCAAGGTACAATGGAGTGATGATGTTAACGACTGTACGTGGGAGGAGGAAGAGAGGATGAAGGCAGCTCATCCTGGACTCTTCGAGGTATTGCCCTAAAGTGTCGTGACATCTCATGAATTTGTAGCTTGTTCTAAGTCTTAGAATTCTGCATGCTAGGCTAGAATTGGATGCATGGTTTGTTGATTGCTATAGATGGTAGGCATGCGGAATAATTGTGATTGCTATTGTTTGCTTGGAATTTCGGGGGCGAAATTCCTAAGGGGGAGAGAATGTAACGACCCGTATTTTACGTGTCGATAAATCGTAGAATTTGCAGGTCGATAGTATTGTTTGTGTTGCTTCTAGCTTGAGTCGTTTAGGAGTTGACCCGAATGCAAGTGATGAGTCGTGACCGACTCATAGATAAGTCGTAGACGACTTAAGGGAATGGACCGAGTTAAGGGTTAGAACGGCATAGTAGTTGCCGACTTATAGAAGCAGCGACTTATAGGTCAAGTCGTGCACGAGTTACGGCTTATAGGTTTGGCCGAGATAAGGATGGTGACCGACTCACGAGACAGCGGTTTAAGGGTTTGTGACCGACTTAAGAAAGACCGACTTAGGACTTAACGGGTTAGAAAGATGAGTCGTGGCCGAGTCATAGGTCATAAGTTGTTTTGAGTCGTGACCGGTTTACCATGAGTCGGCTAGGGGTTAGGTCGGCACTTGTATTGAGTCGAGTGATAGATAAGTCGTTAGGATGTTGGTGTGATGAGTCGTTTGACTCGGAGCTGAGTTGAGTCGGCGGATGTTGAGTCGCTCATTGGTTAAGCCGTGAGTCGTAGGTCGCGTAAGGTTTTAGGACGCTGGGTTGTTGAGTCGTGTAAGTCGGCTGTGTTGAGTCGGCATGGGGATGAGTCGGGGGCGACTCAGGGGTTGGGTCGGCGACGACTTAAGAGCGACGACTCATGGTGGTTCCAGCCTATAAATAGAGGGGTTCGGCTCACTTTTTGGCACCGGTTTTTGAAGCAACGAAGTGCTGCCATTTTGAAGACTCGACTACAACATTTCTTCATCTTCTTTTCTCCATTCCAATCTAGATCTAACATCCATCCAAGATCGAAGATTGAGATCGAAGATCCAAGAGCCAAAGTTGAAGATCTTCATCCGTCCGAGCTAGATTTCATCAATTGAAGCGAGACTTTGCCGGATCAAGCCTTGATCTTCGCTGTCCAGATCTGTAGTTGATTATTGGTGAAGTGTTTGGGTGTTTTGGTGAGTGGTAGTTATCTCTCACGCGGACCCAAAGGAGTGTAGTGGATTGGTAGCTAGTTTATGTGTTTGAAATAGCGTTTTCTCGCATTGTCCTTAAGTCTGCATGTAGATCCATCATTTTTGAAGATGTTTACCTATGCATATTTGTTTAACAAGTATTAGAGACAAAACCCATGTTTTATATTTGATAGATCTATGCTAAAAACCTATGAATCATGCATGTTGGACTTATGCTCATTTATTTACGTTATTGCCATTGTTGTTGATATTACTTGTTAGATCTTGTTTGAATGCTTAATTGTTTGTATTGATGATTGATTTGGACTGTTTCAAGTTAGCTAGTGGTTGATTTGGAACAAGATGGTTCGAGATGATTCAAAAGCTAAGTGGAAAGGCTCTTGAATGGTGGAAGCTGCCTGTAGCATATGAAGCGGATGTGGAAGCTCATATGGATGGATTCGAGGATATGGGATCTTGCCATGATGCGAGAAGGCAAAGCATGATTGAGTTGGAACTTTGCTATGATATGATGAGGCAAGGCTTATGTTGAGATGGGACGGGTCATGATGACGTTCCAAGATGGAAGACTTTGCTATGATGTGATGAGGCAAGACATATGTTGTGATGGGACGGGTCACGATGACGTTCCAAGCACGGGCTGCGACGACGTGCAAAGTTATGTTGATTACTCGGTGATGCGATCCGAGTTGGTGATAATGGTTAGCTTGAGAGGCGCTTGAGCTAGTATGGAAATAGTCGTCGAGGAGGATGACTAGGAGGCTGAGATCTTATCGTTGTTGAAGGTTCTAGCATGCTCAAAGCAAGGGTACGTTGGAACGGGCTGCGACGACGTTCCAGGCACGGGCTGCGACGACGTGCTAGTACTCTGGGTAGTTGCGAAAATTCCTAGGCACGGGCTGCGACGACGTGCGGAGTTATGGCTAGGACCGAGGTTACCATTAGCCCTTGACGGATGGTCATTCAACTAACGGTGAAATCAAGGCAATGATAACAGTGATAGCCAGAGTCATGGATGTTTGGTTGTACTATCATTCGGTCTCAAGAGCGGTGTTTTCTGGGTGCTTATCTGATCTTGGTTTAGGCCTTGGGGGTTTGTATTTGGAAAAACATCGTCCTTGACTCGAATGATTATTGATTTATTTTAATTACCTGCCATGCTATGATTGCTTCTCCTTAGTGTGTGTCTGGGGGCTATCACTGTAGAAAGAGGTGGAGTGGGATGGTTTGGTTCCTATTCCTTTTATCCCTTATGCTCTTTTGGTATGCTTGATTGTTAATTTACTGCTCACTAAGACTTTGTCTGACTCAAGGTTTTATGTCTCCTCTTATTACCTTGGGCTGTTCATCCATGTTGGGATGGGCAGACTAGGTAGCAGGTGGCAGGTGCTGTGCTTAGGGTGATTCGCTGATGATGACGAAGACGAGCAGGAGGCTATGCATATTATTTCTTTCTATATGTACTGGGATCCGCTGCTGTATTTGATTGAGTGTTTTGTAGTGAGGTCGTTGTTGTATGGATTTGTTGAGATGATTGTATAAAACTACTGTGATGCTTATATGATGATATTTCTCTGTTATGAGGCTTCACTATATATATATATATTTCTCTATTGTATTTTATCCATGCGCTGTGAGTTACGATAGAGATTCTGCGATTTTATTTTACCCTGACTATCGTCCATGGCTGCCTGGCACACATTTCAGCGCACTATTCTCTTGTTTTGGTGCGGGAGTCATGGGCGGTCGTCACAATAGTTTACAATTAAAACCATCCACCATCTTGTCTTAAAGAAATTCACCGCTTTTTTAAAAATTGCATTACCTTTCCAAACTTTTCTAAAACTAATGGTGGTATATTTCCAAACCTGCCTAAAACCATATTTACATTTCCAAAAATTCCCAACTTGTACAACTGCTAAGAATTTTTAGAGGAAGAATATTTCAAATTTATTGCATAGGAAATATAACATAGAAAATTATAAGAATACAAAAACAAGGAATTTGAAAGCTTTTCTAATTCAATCAAAATTTAAATTGTGAAGTCAATAAATGGAAACTTTTTTTTTCAACTTCTCAAGTCACCAAAATTTTAAATTAAAATCACCTACCATTCGCTACCCTTAAATTTATTAAATCTTTTCAAACTTTTTACAAAACAAACGGTGATATAATTTGAAAGTCATCTAAAATCAATTTCTATCAAAAATTTCTTACTTATAAGATTTTCATTTCAAAATCTTTTGAAAGGAATTTTCAAAATTTTCAAGGGGTTGTCAAAGAAACATTTTTATCAAATTATGCCCCAAAGGTAGGATTAAAATTTGTTCTTTATTTTAAATCTTTGTACTCTATCCTTCAAAATCTAATTTCCTCCTTGTGGTGATAATGTATTCCTTATTACGAAAGTTAATTCCTTTCCTTACTTCCATATTTTATTAATACATAATACCTTTATTTGTTACCTCCATAAATGTTAATTTGTCTTTATTAATTGTCAGCCTAATGAACTTTACCCTAAAATCATTTATTTCCTATCAACATTTCCATCTATGATACATAGCGCTCTTACCTTAATACTTACATGGCTTACAATGATAAGGAAGTCTAGGCCCTATAAATTTAACTCTATTTAGTTCCCAACTCATAGTTTCTCCATCCACCCTTTCGGAATATGGTAGTAGCTACTTCTATAGTTAGAGTTTATAGAGTTAGTGTAAATTCAAAATAAGTGTGTGTATATATATATAGTACGAGTTTTCGAAAAATCTTTTGAAAAACCTTTTTCAAAGATAACAAGTACGCCACTCATAAGCATGGTATACTACCAAATGTAACAACCCATCCCGAAACAAGCCAAAATTTTGACCTAGAAAAGACCCATCGAAACTTAGATCCATTATAAGGTAAGTTGTTGGTAGAAATAACAGTATAGAGCCATAACTAAACTTTCAAGAATCACATCGAATGAAACAAAATATAATAGCAAAGTGTATCCATTTATTCCAAAACAATAAAAATGTAATAATACAAAATTCCATAAAAACCATAACATAATATCCATTACAATAATTGTCTAAATACACGAGTATACATAAAAGAAAGTAATAATAACAAATACTACCACAAGCTAAGCTTCTCCATATCTAGCATTGTCGCCGCCATCACACCGTCCTTAACCTGTGTAGTAATGAGGAGGGAGGTAGAACAACAAGTGTCTGGTGAATAAAAACCTCAAGTCTTACCATTTTAGTACTTGGGTAGTATATTTCAAAATAAGAATATGTCTACGAACATAAAACCATTAAAAACCATTTAATAATTCTTTATAAAGAAATAAGGTGGGTCAAACCACTTAATACCTTCCATTCTAGAAGCATATTCCTAAAATCCTATATCTCAATCATACGTCATAAATAGCTAACAACATAAGAGATGGTACCAAGCCACTTAATACCTTTTATTGGAAATTAGGCAGAATCCGGTCATTTAATACCTTAATTAAGGTAGAAACGATCATTTTAATACATATTTCCATGGCATGCTCCTCAATGGTACTATCCAGCTGACATTGTATGGAATCTCTTAGGCCACTTAATACTTCCTTAAGGAAAATATCAAATTCTGGTCATTAAATACTTCAATTAAGGCAGACCCCATCATTTAATACTATTTCTAAAAGTGAACTCCCTCATTGAGATACCAACTAACCTAACCCCTTGTCCGTTCAATACCTCATCTAGGGAAAAGAGACGGACCCTCGGGTAGCCACTTAATACCTTAAGACCTCAAAGCAAGCCCTTCGTCTTATGGCTCATACTCATAATGACATCTTACATTAGCCCAATTATTCGTAGGAAATAGTAGCCAGATTAGCTGGGTATATTTTCCCTTTATAATTTGGGACTAACCTCGCGTCATTACAAATATTTATCATAAGGATATCTTACATTAATCAAAGTGTACACTGCTGCCGGTAGCCTGAAAGTGAAAGGTAGACTTCCATCATGTAACCTGTTGACCTCGCATCCCTATGACTTAGTCATACATCAATTACTTTCCATACACACACACACACACATCCCACCGTTTCATAAATAAGGTGTTATAAGGAATCTTCCTTATTACGTCTTAAAATAATAATTAAGCTATATAAAAGTCTCCTCTTATTTTCACCTACCAATCAATTACCTTCCTAATGGGGGAAAATAAATAAATGTCTAATTAACTACGTCATATACGCAATAATTATACGTTAATTATGCAAATAAAGATAAATAAATATTCGTGCCAAATAAGTTTTAAACGCAAGGATTTTACGCCCTAAACTAGCATTAAATGTCAATTCCCTAACCAAATACTATTACAAGTCCTTATCTTAAAATTTCCAAGATTTCAACATACCAAAATAAGGGATTATAATATCCAAAAAAGGGAATAAATATTCATAGTCAAAATTACAATAACGGACTTGTAAATAAAATAGAAACTCAATTTATTACACCAATTCAATAGAATATCCTAAACAATAGGATATGCAATCTAAACTCCATATTCTATTCAACTCCTCTTTTACAAGAAAATAAGTAAGAATAAATGGTGTAAAATACGAATAAATTCATAATATAAAACCCTTATTTCATTAAAGAATCATAATTTGAACCAAAGAAGAAGGAGAAGCGGAATAGACTATGAAATTATCAAAAATTGCATGAATGAAACATATTCCATAAAATTAATTTAAATAATCGAGAATCTCAACATAGAATTGACATTTCGAAATAAAAAGGAATTCTGGAGGATTTTTTCTATCATATTTTCACAATCCCAAAATCCTTTAGGCATATTCAAATCCTAAATGAGATACACTAAACAATTACTAAAAATGAAATACTAAGGTTTCCATTCACAAATTAGCATTAGCTTCACTTTTATGGATTTGCAGCTTTTCAATCCCTTTTAGTTTTTCTCTCTTTTGATCTATACACATTTTTTTTGTTAGATTCACAATAGTTGGAGGAGAATATAACAAGAATATGTTAGAGAAAGAAGAAATAATTAGAAAATAGGTTGGATTCTTACTAAAATTCTCTACAGAGTTTCTGAATCTAATTTAGATAGATAACAATAAAAGGATTTCGTTGAATTCCCTAAATAATATGAATAAAAAGTGTAGATGATAGGGTTCTATTTATAGGGGTTGAAACGTGCCAGAACCAAAGGATGAAAATAGTTTAAAACGAAGAAATTTGAAGTGTACAAATAAAAAGCATACCCCTTCAAACCCTAGTTGCCGTCGCCAGAATTTGGCTTCAAGTGGTCGACCGCCCCTCTTCAACTGTCGACCGCTATGGTCGACCGATCCCAACAAAGGGTTCGACCGGTATGTTTGTTTTGGGATTTTTTTTATTTCGGTTGCTTTTTAATTAATTTTATACCCTAATTAACTTTAGCGTTATTGTTGATCAAACATTTACTTAACCCTCCAGCTAATTTTTAAAATTCAAACCCTAAATTCAAATTCTCACTTGTATTTGAATTCCAACTAAATTAATTTAAATCTTAAAACTTCAAACACTCATAATTCTTCGTTTGTGCTCTTTTTTAGCATATTATATATGGAAAAAGATCGGTATTTCACCAAGAACACTAGTAACTTTCGTGGTCAAATTTCAACTTTTATAAAATTCCATATTCAACCGTATCATATTTAATTCAATTTAATCCTTTTAATTGTGATCTCTTTTATAGGGTGTTACATTCTTTCCGCTTAAAAGGATTTCATCCCGAAATCTTTCAAAGGGCGAATATCGTTATGCATAGTAATATCCATGTTAAACATCCAAGTTATCTATACATTCATATACTCAACTAATAGTGCAATGTGATTATGTATTGCAGACATACTAAAATGAGCTCAATCCTAGTCAATCATAGCGTGAGTGTGTAATCGTGTCATGAAAGTATATATGCAAATACCTTACCATGCATAAAAATTTCTTCATGAGTGTAAAGTGGTTGTGAAAAATTATAGCAAGCATCTCTTACCATTCAATAAAGCAACCACGATGCAACCAAAATCGTAATTTTGGAGAGAAATTTTTTTAGAGAAAGGTTTAGGACGAAGAGTTCTCATACCTCCCATCAAATTTTCTCACCATTGTACTCGAACCAATCTAATTCTTTATTCAAAGCGTCTGAGTTCTGTGCTTTATGGTGCAAGCAGTGGCATGGGACACTATTGGCTCCTTCTTAAAATCCTCCAATTGATTTGGTTCTACGACAATTGTTATGCTATGAAGGTATTTCCCCAAATGCAAAAAACGTCACGTGTTCCAGCCAATATAAAAGTTTTTTTTTGTTTTTCCCTATATTGGGAAAACGGCCCAATAAATCTGGTGCCTAATTTCCAACTAACCAAATCGTACGACCTTCACACACTGCTTAATCAATCCCGACTTCCCAAAATCTCGCAATACAGATCTGTCAGAGTAGAATTTGTCGGGTGGTTTTCCACCCACAATTTGACGATTTGTGTGGCCTCCCCAAAAAATGCTTCAAGGGTGCCGTACTAATCATCCATGGATAGCTACAATCCTACATGAATTCTACTAAGGGTAAGTGTTACTCCTAAAGTCCTCCAAAGTCCAAGATGCAAGCTCTCAACAAATCCTCCAAGTTCCCATCCATTCCTTTAGTTTGTCCGTTAGTCTCCAGTCGGTAAACAATGCTCTGATTCAATGAAGTTCCTAAAGCTAGTTTTGAATGCTAATAGCAAACTCCTCCGAGATTTACTAGTAAACTGAGGGTCCCTATCACTAATGATGCAGATCGTAACTCTATAAAGCTATATTGGAGTGTTGCGGTTCCACTACTTCTAATGGAAAATTTTACCACCCTCTCCTTAATCCTTGTTCAATAGAAAATTCCATTCTCATTCCAATACATTTCCTCTTTTCCTTGCACGATGGCATTTTTTGAGCTAAATCCCTTATGTTTTCCAAAATTTAAAGTTTTGGAATCGAAACATTTACTCACTTTAGGCTGCAAACCCAGTTTCCTCAGTAACTTCCAGTTTTACTTATGGTCTATCGCTAAGAAAGTGCTTCCATACAATATCCTTACTTATTTTGCTTCCCAACGTATATAAAGTGGTTTAATTCCCATTCATAAAGCCTACACAGGAATAAAACGGGGATATATCTTATACCACATCATCTATTTTTCCAATAACCAAGGAAGACAACTAGCAACTATAATCTAAGAACTCTAGAAGAAATTTTTGTTGGAAGTTGCCATTTATTATCAGGTAATACAAATGGCGTTGAGGTCCAAACACTCGTTTCTAAATTAAGATGGCTATCTTTAATATTTCATTCCATTCTACCTATTTTCTAAATTTTCTTTTTTTGGATCTTTAATAAATGTGGTTCATTTATTACTTCAACTAATATTCATAGCAGTTGATCATTATTATCAAAACTGGACCATCTCCAAATTAATCCTTCTTAAACTTTTTTAACCTTCTTTAGGTTTTCAAAATCCATTGTTACTCAAATTTCTTCTTCCACGTATGCGATATCAATTTTCCTTAATCAGTCCCCATTTGATTAATTTTCCTCTCATTAATTACAATTTTATTGCCCGTTAAATTTGTAATTAACGTCCATAAATCCAAATTCCTCAATTACTAACTAATACACATATAATCATAATATATGCTACCTATATATATTCTAGCTGTTTAGCATAGCAGTACGATATCTATATCTAACTCTAACTCAACTCGAATACCCATTTCCATATTTCAATTTATAGACAATCATTTTGAAACGATTACCGTCATAAATGGACCAGAATTGAGTTTTTTTTGCTTTGTTTGAAATTATAAGGAATTATTTCTTTTCTTATTATCGAAATAGATAGTGTAAACTATGAAAAATAATATCCATCTCTTACACATCTCTTTCGTTTTTAGCGTATTTCTTGTTGCTTCAAACAATGCATTTGTATATGTACTTTGGAATTGGATAATGTAACGACCCACTTTTCTGTACAGTTTAAGTTGACAACTAACCATACATGTCAACTCAAATTGAACAAAAAGGCAGATTGTTAGAGTGAAAGAAATGAGATAGAAGATGGAAGAAACTAAAAGCAAACACAGAATCTCACAACGCAACGGAATACCATATACTAATCACATAATACTTTACAAAGACATTTTGAAATAATACCTCAGAGTTACACTAATACAATTTCTAACCTAGAACAGTTATAACAGCATGTCCTTATACATCAAATATAAAGTACATAATATACAACGGAAATAAAATATTAACTAACTATCAGTAAAGCCTCCTGCTTTAAGCTCCTCCCAAAATGTATCCATAGAAAACGTGGACTACTTAGCTGCTCATAAAAATTTGAGCGTCCAAGAGTTTTAGGGACAGAAAATAAAACTCTGGGTTAGACATGGGTCTGGTGTGAGTAAACTTAAGCAACTGAATTATTATTTTTAAACTTAAAATCAAAGGTATCTCGTAAGACCATGTCGCACATAAATACAGACAAGTTTTTACCTTACTATGACCAAAACACTTTTATCTAAAATCCAGTGATATTATAATAATATTTAAGGGTGAAAATAATAGCAACCAAATAGCTGTGATGCTCGTGTAGTGTACATCACAACAATACTAGGTATAAAATCAAAAATTGCTAAGGCGTGTTCGCTAATTGTGAAGGATTTCCACATAGGTGCCCTCGGTACTTCAAGAACGGTCCTCCTATACATGATCAGAGTTATCCTTTCGAAGCATTGTACCCGTCTAGCCGGGGTACTATATGAAAAATATAAATGGTCTCGCTGAGATCGAGTGCATCATTCCCGGCACGCCAAAACTGATAGGTATTGCTAGAAAAGGGAGCCAACTATATCCTATGAGTTTGCCAACCCTACTAGCCATGTCTCTTATTTCTTGTTTTAGTCATTTTCGCTAATGAGGCTATGTCCAGCATTCCAACTTACGCACTACACGGAAATAGATCATGGAATCCTACATGAATTCTTATACCTATGGGTCTTGGAATCACGTATGGATTCTTACATCTCAATATAGATCTTGGAATCACTCATGGATTCCCATACCCTAACGGGTCTCAGAACCACATATGGATCCCAACATCCCAATATATCACGAAACTCCTCCATAGAACCATATATGGTTTTGGAGTGGTTACTGTTTTGATTCATCTCTTACGAGTACACTCTTTTGCTTCCTAGGTGCTCCACAAACCAATCGTCGATTTTTCGAAATGCTTAATAAAGTTCTTTAGGAAATAATCAGACAATACATAAGAGTGGAGATCACCGCCTAACCATTTAAGTAGACGGATCCTTATCATTGCCCTAGAAGAACAAAACGAGTTTATACGTGCAATATAGCAACACCGATGGTAACTGTACCATATAATTCCCATGTTTCTTCTAGATATTTTCAGAGTTAAAATCCTTCGATGTTAAGTAGGGAGTCGTTTCCCTACCACCAAAATTAAGAAGGATTACATATTTAGGCCAAGATTTGATAGTCGGTTATTTAACTATCAAATAAACTAACATTCAAAATAGACATCACATTTCCCATGGAAACCACTAAGCCTCACAAATTAACCTTTCATTCATTTGAAATTACTTCCTATAGTTATCTCATCGGAATAAGTATATTCATAAAACATTCTTTTTAAGAGTTGAAAACTTTTAAAAATAGATATGGAAAGTACCCTTAAATATAAATCACGGATCACAGCTTACACAATGGTTACATTGCTATCCCAGCGAAAAACATCGTAAACTGTAGGAAATCTCTACCGCTCGAATTACGCCATGAACATCAATCTAGATCATAGCTTGCACAATGGTAACGTCGCCATCCCAGCGAAAAATATAGTAAACTGTAGGCAATCTCTACCACTCGAATTATGCTATACAAATCAAACATTCTTTCCACATGTCTTTATTCCATAAATAATTTCAGTTTATTTATAAAACTTCTTTATAAATTCATAAGTTAAATTTTTAGTAAAATAATCTTTACTAAATCTCAAACCATTTGTAAAACTTTACTTTTTAAATCCTTTCTAAGTTTCTTTTATAAAATATCATTTACGATATATCTTTTGTAAAACACCTTAGGTAAACCCTTAGTAAAAACCCCTTTTATAAACTAGTTATTACTTACAAATAACTTTATAAAATAAAAGTATAACTTGGTAATCATTTAAATCTTTAAACTTCAAATTGATTAAAGAATTGAAGTCAATTCAAAAAAAAAACTTTATAAATTCCAAAAGAGGCTTAGCAATCCCAATGGTACTAATTTAAGTTACTATTCAATTTCAATTCCAATTCACTTAATAGTTATTTACATAGATCAACGTGTATGTAAATATATGTATGTAAATATAACTCATATCCAAATCAAGGAATAACATGTCAATATAAGATAACTAGCATAAACATGTCCAAATAACATAATAGTAGGATGGTGATTTGTCATGCTAAATAATATCCAAACAATTTAATCAATTAATAACGGATGTGGATTTATTCTACTAACACATGTCCAAACAACCAAACAACAAACAATCAATTAACTTATAGTAGAATGAGGATTTATTCTTCTAATACATGTTCAAACAAACAACAAACAAACAATCAACTTATAACAGAACGGCGATTCATTCTGCTAATACATGTCCAAACATACTAGCAATCAACTTATAGCAGATTGAGGATTCATTCCGCTAACACATGTCTAAACAGCCCAACAATCTACATTATAACTCTTTCATAGTTATATAGTTTCTGAATGGTATTAACACTTGAATCACTTGTATTTAAAATCATCTTTGAAAAAAAAACTTTCGAACAAATTTACTTTTGGAAACTAAAGGATTTAAATCCTTCAAACCCTTTTTAAAATAATTAATTATAAGTTAAATCCATATTTAAATCATAACTAAATTAAATTAAATCTTAACTTAATTTAATTAAATAGTAAAACAATAATTAACTATTAATTAAACCCAAATTAATCATTTATTAATTATTAAATAATTAATTAAACCTTCATTAATAATTAAATATTAATTAATCTCAATTAATTGATTAAGTAACCCTTAACTAAACTTGAATAAGAAGTTAAATCCTTTTAATCATAATTAATTAAAAATGTAAAATTGAACTTTTAGTAAAGAAATAATTAAATAAATAATTAACTTTTAAATAATAATCATCCCACTTTTAAAATCAATCAATGTTTTCCTCTGCAATAGCGTCCCTACCCTGTCCTCTCCCTCTTTTCCCGTTACCTGCCACAACTGCCATTCCCTCTTCGTCCTCTCCCATATCTGACTCTACCATTCCATCGTACCTTTCGACCACTCCCTCATCACTTTCTACCATCCCTCCTCTGCCTCCTCTGCCTGACCCACCACCTTTAGCTGTCCCTCCCTCCCTTCTTGGACCACCACCAAATCCTCTTTCACCTGTTCTTCCTCCTCCACCTTCTCAACCTCTTTGGAATTCCCTTTTCAAAGCCAAGCCACGAAATGCCGGTAGTTTCGAGCTAGTCTCTTTCCCGTTGGTTTTTGATGAAGGTGTTCTTATTCCACCTATTGAAGTAATTAATAATGGGAATGCTGTTTGAGGGCATTGTCTTATGGGTTTTTTTCTTGACAACCCCCTACCGTACATGGTTGTTCTGCACCACCTTAAGAAAGCTTGGCGACTTAAAGGCTCGATTGAAGTAAAGTCCAATGGGCGTTTGTTCCTCTTCAATCTGTCTTCAGATGAAGACAGAAGGAAGATAATCCACTCGGACCCAATTGTGATGAGGAACAAGTTGTTCATTGTCAAAGAATGGGATCCATCAATTAGCAATAGTGTAAGCACTATTAAGTCTGTTCCTGTTTGTTGAAGCTATCGAATATTCCCCTGTACTGTTGGTCTCACATTGGAATAAATTGGTTAGCTTCTCTTATAGGAAAATTCCTGTGTATGGATGATAATACTGACTGAGTTGCCTGACTCGTTCATGGTTAAACTTCTAGATGGATCTGACCAGCATGTCAAAGTTGAGTATTTGTGGAAGCCTCTAATCTGTAGCGAATGTAAAATATTTGGACATCAAACGTCATGTTGTCAAGTGATGAAGAAATCAAATGCCAATATAGCTGTGGAAATTCCTGCTGCTAATGCAGTTATGAACTCAACACCAGAGGGTAAAGATAATAAATCTGATGGTAAAGGTGAACAAAGAAATGTTAGTACTCAAGGAGGTTGGAAGAAAGTCCCATTAAGAAAATGAAAGGATCACAAGAATAAGAAAACTAATAATGACAATGTATCAAAGCAAACTGATAATGTTATAGAACAAAACAAGGACAAGTCCTTGGATTTGTCTCTGTCCCCTGAAGAATATTCCGAAAGTAGAACAATTGTGCAGTTACCTGTGCATATCATATCTGTTGATGGTATACATACTGATGGAGGTATTTCTGCAGTGCAATTGCAAGAAGATCCATCTAACCCCATAGAAAATTTGCAAGAAGTGGGAATGTTGGCTGATACTGAGTTGAATGAAAACCCTTTTTCTGTTCTGATGCAGGAGAGAACTGAGACTACTAAAAATGAATTAATTACAAAATCATTTATGAATGGTGTGGATTGTCTTTTAGCATCCAATCCTGCTGCTGGAAATTCCTTAGCTCCAACTGAATCGGTGCAAGTGGTGGAATCTTCATCAACTCTTTTTGCTGATGTAAATATTCAAAAATCAAGCTTCACATATGAAGCAGCGTTTTTAAGCACATTTTCCTCTGGCCAATCAAATCCCAGTGCTCTCAACTCCCATGCAAAGGTGGTGAATACAACAGCAATTGAGCAAACTTTCTTAAATCAAATTGAGAGCTTTGTTTTTGACCTTTGCAAACCTTCTCCTCTCTCTAATATTTCCTCTACCTCCTTGCCTCAATCTTTTTCTCCCAATCATACATCCTCAGCCTATACATATCATGGTACCATTCCTGGGTGGGTATCACCACCTTCTCTTCTGAATAAGCAAAGTCCCAGTGCTGTAAAGTCTTCCTCTTTAGCAGCCAAATTAAAATTAGTAAGGACTAAACCTCCTACAACTAGGAGTAAGGCAAGCGTGCAACACCTTTAATCATAGTGTTTATGTATAAAATAGCATCTTGGAATATCAGAGGAGCTCACAACCCAGTTAAGCTTGATCATGTTAAGTCTCTGATCTATGAACACAATATTAAGATTTTCACAATCCTTGAAACCAAACTAAACCTTCCTTTATCACAGAAAGCAGCCTCCTACATCAATCCTGCTTGGCAAGTCTATCATAATCTGGACAGTGCTTCTTATGGTAGGATCCTTACTATCCATGATCCCCTCTTCTACACTCTCACCCCCATTCTAACAACTTCCCAGCTTATCCATTTTCAAGCCACTTTCCTTCCTCACAATATCACTTTCTACTTGACTTTTTTTATGCTCATAATGCTAAAGCAGCGAGGCTTTCTCTTCTACATCTTCTCCCATCATTAAGGCAGAACACTCATCCTTGGCTAGTTGCTGGCGATTTCAACTGCTGTTACACCTTAAATGATAAGGTTGGTGGTCATCCTTTACTGCCAAAGGACATTGCCCCCCTCAATATCTCTATAACAGACTCTGATCTTCTTCCTATTGTTCGTACTGGTGTGCCATTTTCGTGGAACAACAGAAGCAGGACTGGGCAATGAACATATACCAACATTGACTTATCTTTTTATAATGATTCTACCCTAACTTTATGACCTGCCATCACTGCTTATCTGCCTCACCCTATCTTATCTGACCACTCACCAATAATCCTCTCTCCCTTCCTTATGCCTAGCAGAGGAAGAAAGTCTTTTAAAATTTTCAATGTGTGGGTTAAAGACCCTGAATACTTAACAATTATATCAACAGTTTGGTCTAACACTTATTATGGCAATCCAATGTTCATCTTGTGCAGGAAATTGAAAGCTGTTAAGACTGCATTGCGTCAATGGGCATCATGTAAATTTGGAAATGGTACCCTTGCTTCTAATTCACTTAAGGACATGCTCAAGAAGGCTCATGCTTTACTTGATAGGGATCCTACCAATCCTAACCTTGCCCAGAATGAATCTAACCTCTTTCATCAGCTTAACGAAGCCTTGGATATTGAAGCCAGCATGATGAAGCAGAAGGTGCATTAAAAGTGGGTTAGAGAAGGAGATAGAAACACTGCATTTTTTCATGCTTCTATAAAGAACAAGCAAACATGTGATCACATCCATTCTCTGTGGGATAAAGAGGGAAATCATCTAACATCTATTGATGAGATTGATGAACACTTGGTCCAACATTTCTCAAAGCCTTTGGGTAACTATGAAAAATTTGTTCCCAATCTCGATATTATCAACAATCTTCCTCTACCTCAGTTAAGCTCAACAATGAATAATATGCTTCTGACTAAGGTAACTGAAAAGGAAATAAAAGATTCTCTTTTCGCTCTGAATGCCACTTCATGTGGTGGGCCTGATGGATTCAATGTTGTCTTCTTCAAAGCTAGTTGGGAAATTATAAGATCTGATTTTATTGCTGCTATTCTCAACTTTTTAATAACTTTGAATTGCTTGGTGAGATAAATGCAACCAACCTAGTCCTTATTCCTAAAGTTAGGCCCATTGAAAATGCCTCATCATTTCGACCACTATCATGTTGTAATGTAGTATACAAGTGTATATCCAAGATTCTAGCCACTAGGCTTGTTTCTGTGCTCCCAGAAGTTATATCTTCTAATCAGTCTGCCTTTCTCCCTTCTAGGAGCATTCTTGACAATATCATGATGGCACATGAACTAATCAATGGTTATGGCAGAAGTCAGATCTCTCCTAGAACAATGCTTAAGCTTGATATCACTAAAGCTTATGACTGTCTGCAATGGTCCTCAGTTGTTCAAGTTATGGCTCTGATGGGTTTCCCTAAGGTTTTTGTTGCTTGGCTTTATGTCTGTATATCAACTCCATCCTTCTCTCTATGCTATAATGGGAAAACGACAGGATACTTTAAAGGAAAACAAGGCGTACGATAAGGGGACCCGATCTCTTCTTACATTTTCATAATTGTTATGGAAGCTTTGAACTGTATGCTAGCTATGAAATTTGATGATAAAACAATCTCTTATCACCCTAAGTGTTCTCATCAACACATATCCTCCCTTATTTTTGCCGATGATATAGTGATCTTTACAAATCCAAATGACCATTCTATAGCAGGCATCCTTCAGTTTCTTCGCTCCTTTTTTCTCGCTACTGGCCTTAAGATAAATCATACAAAATCTCATATTCTTATCTCTGGCATTAGCATGAGTGAAAAAGATCGGCTCATGACTCTTTCTGGTCTGCAGCCAATGGAAAATATGATGACATATCTTGGCCTTCCTCTTTGTACATCCAGAGTTTCCATGGCTTAATGCATCTCACTGTATAATAAAATCACTTCTAAACTAAACTCATGGACTACCAGATTGCTGTCCATGGCTGGTAGATTAGTGTTAGTCAAGTCTGTTTGTTTCTCCATGACTGTGTATTGGGCAAGAACATTTATTTTACCCACTCAACTTCTCACTATGATAAGAACTGCCATTTTAAGATTCCTCTGGACTGGTTCTATACACAACAGGAAGATTATACCTCTGTCATTCAGTAGTTTAGAAAAGCCACTTAACTTTGGTGGCCTAAGAATCATCGATATCTCAATTTGGAACAAGGCAGCGGTCAGTTCCCTTGTGGTTGCTTTGTTGAACAAGAAGGAAAGCCTCTGGGTGAAATGGGTCTGGAGATATCGTATTAAAACTGAGAATTTCTGGACTATGAAAGTTTCTCAAAACACGAGTCGGATTTGGCGGAAATTACTCAGTATTAGAAGTATACTTCTTCCTTTTGCTAAGTATACCATTTCCCCTGGATGCACAGTTAAATTTTGGAAGGACCCTTGGTTGGATGATGGCTTGGTGTTAGATACTAAATTGAGTGATCAGGAACGATTGCAATCATTAATACAAAGGAATGCATGTGCAGTTGGGTACATTGTAAACGAGAAGCTGTGCACTCCCACTACCAGTGATCAAGTTGTTAAAGCATTATGGGCGAGCTTGCGTGACTACGTGGTCCCTATCAGACATGAATCTGCTTTACTTTGAAAGGGAAGACCACACAGCATTGGTTGGGTTTATGATCTTCTTCTACAAACTGATACTCTTCCTAAATCTCTTTGGGCTAGGGTGTGTTGGAATTCTATTTCTACGGCTAACGATAATTTGATGTTTTGGCGTGTTATTCATAAAGCTGTGCTAACCAGAGACAAGTTATTATCAGTTGGTATGGTCATTGATCATCAATGCCTCTTTTGTAATATGTTTCCGGAATCTGTTGATCACCTATTCTTCGACTGTGCCTTTTTTCTGACATGGTAAGTACTTTGTTTAATAAAATTGGTATGGCAAGCCATGATGGTGACTCTGCAGCAAAATGGAATGAACTAAAGTTTGCTACGAGGAATAGGAATGGTAATAGAGTTATAACTTTCTTTGTGCTTAAAATATTTTTAGAATTGTGTGGCTAGAACGAAATTCTTGGTGCTTTAAAAGAGATGCAGCTGCTGCTCCACAACTATGGTTCACAATTATGTCGAAGATTCATACAAAGATAGGATTCTCTTGTCATGGATACTCCCCACACAGTCGTGGGTTTTGGAATTGACTTGGCATTGCTAATGGTTATGTATACTTCAATTTTTAGCATTCACATACCTCTGTGCCTGTTGTTTGTTGTATCTCTGGCAATTGATGAATGCTTAGTTGCTGATATTCTCACCAATATGGTACTTTAGGTTGCATCTTGTTTGTTTTTGATTTCCTCCGTTTTGAATGTGTTGTGACAAAAGCATGTTTTTGTCACAATTTATCTTTCTTCATTCCTTCTATCAATAAACACTGGTAGAGGCCCAGTCAACCTCGCTTGCATTTCAAAAAAACTTTTAAATAATAATTAACTAAATGATCCAAACTTTAATTAAGTAATTAATTAAAATAATTAACTTGATCAAAATAAAATTAATTAAACAGTCACTTCCTAACTTAATTAATCATAAATTAAAACTTCCTTAATTAATTAAAATAAATCAACTTAGTTAATTAATTCTTAAACTCGAATTACTTAACTTAATTACTTAATTAATTAACCATTATCTTTAATTAATAAATTAATAAATTATTAAACTAATTACCTTGAAACAAAATTAATTAAGTTACATTCTTACTAATTAAGTTTAAAACGGTTTTCAAATTTTTAAAAGAAAACTTTGAAAACATGGAAATCGTAATTTCCGAACTGCACTCATAAAGACTATCACTATGAATGTAATAACTTAGAATTTTTTTCCTAAGTTACCATTCAACAACATATCCAAGCATATACAAATACAAGTAATATCTTTAACACATCAAAGCTTATGACTTTATATTCAAACGTATCACACAAACTGTCGATTTCAAAGTCTAATGCTAAATTACAAGTTAACACATACATTCACATCCAAACATACCATAAACCAAACACAAAATTATATATATATATATATATATATATATATATATATATATAATCACATATCCAACATACATATACATACATACACACACACACACACACACACACACACACACACACACACACACACACATATAGAAAGGAAATGCTTCCCAAAGTTAAATAAGTTTACTCACCAAAAGCTTTGAAAAGTGGAAATACTTTAGAATTTGAAAAGCTTTGAAAACTTTAAAATCCACTCAAAAATAGGTCATTTTCTTCTCAATTTAAGGACCCTTTATCCTCGGAATTTGAAAAAGTTGTCAATAGAAAAGTTTTACATAATTCTTTCTCATCACAAAAAAAAAGAATTACTCAATTTGAATAAATTTTGAGGGATTTATAGCCAAAAAATAAGGGGCATTTTTTGATTTTAAAGTCTAGGTTCAAAAACACTCTTTAAAAATATGGATTTTTGAAGTAGCTAGGCTCGAAATCAAAAACAGTAATACACTATAAACTTGTAGACACTGAAATTCTACATGGTTTGAAAAAAGAAAATCTTGATTTGAAGCTGAATGTAAGACGTTTTGGCCGAAACCATTTAGGGTAAAAATGGAGAAATTCTGAAATTTTGAAGGAGGAGTTTAAAATGGAATTTGGAATATTTAAAACATTTAGATCTATATTTAAAACCATTAAACCCTTAAAATTAGAAAATAAAGCCATGGAAGTTGCTTCCAAGCTTATAAATGTTTTTGGCAACAGAAAGAATGGAAAAATGAGAAAAAGGGCTATTTATATTAAGTGCATAAGTTAGATTGCCAAAACGACCTTCGTACTTTGCCCTCCTCTCCTTAAACGCCACCTCACCATCTTATCTCATCCATGTCCCCATTAAAATATTCCAAATTTATCATGGAGAAACAAGAAAACATTGATTTGACCCTTTTTGTACTCTTGTCCCCTTTTGACGTGACATATATTTCAATTTGTTAATATTAGTTGCCAAAATGTCATATCATGATCATCTTAGATAATTAAATTAATTAACCTAATTAATCCTAATTATATTATCCTAAACCATATTATATACTTAATATATGTGTTCATGTATATACAAAAGCGTACACAACATTTTAAACAACTTTTATACGATGAAACGTCACAGTTTCCGGTCACATTTTCTATTTTTCATCGAACTATATATTTTTGTAAACACATGTTAGAAACTATTTCACCATCATTGTTTATTATTAAAAAGAATTTATTTTCATTATAAAACCTATATATCAAATATTTAAATTTAATTAAATATTCACAAACCAAAACAGTGAAATTCTGGGTCGTTACAATCTTCCCTCCTTAAAAGAATTTCGTTCCCGAAATTACACCACAAACATATCCCAAAAAAACTTAATACCATACATCAGTTCGTATGATGTACATATCATTCATATGCAAAACTTGATTCGATCTCACTTGAATACATAACTTCACCTCCGAACTAGTATCGCTTACCTGATTTTCTAATGCAGACTCCGATCAGGCTCTTTGCTTCAGAACCTATGTTCTCCTTACATAGTTCTAACTATGATATACAACTTTAGTCCTACACCAAGAATTCTCGTCAAGTGCACACGTCAAAGTCAAGTTATAAATCCTTATTTGCAATGGTGCAAATACCTTGAAGTCATATACTCGAATCTTGGATCAAAACCATATAAAAAGGAGAAATTATCTGTGCCCATCCTACACACTCACTTAATTGGTTCTTACTGATACCAATTCTATTCCCACTAAATTATTTATGAAAATATTCCATAAACTACACTGGTTCAACCTGGATAATACTCCATTACAGCCTAAGAGTATATACCCCAATCTGATTCCACTATTCCATTTTGAATTTATCTTCTTAAGAACTTAAGATCCAAATACCCGGATTATATTTCAAAAACCTTTATGAAATGACACGCTATATTTAAATCATATAATATATATATAGCTCGAGTAACTCCAAAATAATACTAAGGGACTGGGTACTATCAAGCAGTATCGTACTTTCCCTTACTAAGAAGGGTAATACTCATGAGAGGTGCTTACCATCCGAACACATCCTTTTCCCAGTTTTAAGTCATTTTCGAGCCACTCGAACTAGTTAACTCAAAAATATTTATTTATTTCCAAAATTTCATTTTTGGAAACAATACCTTTTATTTTTCCTACAAAACATTTTTCACAACTTGCTTTAGTTTCATTCGGGTTTGAACATGTTTTGATCGTATAATAATGAAGAGAATAATTTACTAAGTGCACTTCAACGTTCACCTAGGCAAACATCCGACTGTCACATAGAAGATTATTCCGATCATCAAAAAACAATAAAGACTTATTTCCCAAACTATCCTAAAGAAAACACCTTTTACTTAACATTTTCAATCCCAAAAACTTATACTAAAATTAAAATTACTTTCAAATACTTTTATTATTTTTCAAAACCTTGGAGACCATTTTTCAAAAACTCTGGGATTTTGGTTCTCAAGTTTTCAACCTAATTTCTTTTTAATCAGAAGACCCATTCTTATTAATCCATTTCTAAATATTTATTTCATAATATTTTGATCTTAGATAACATTTTTAATCAAATTTCAATTTCAACCTTAACATCGTACGCCATATAGTTAAATTGTGAAACTTAAGTCACAAGGTGTTCGTTTCAATGTTTTACCTAATTCCTATTTACCCAACACAAATCTTAAGGAGGAAGCTACTCATCCACACTAACAATAGTCAATGCCTAAACCGGACGAGCATAGAGAAACAAACCGTAAATGATAATAATAAATATTATTATCTCTTAGCAAACAACAACTCAAAAATACTACGTCATTTTAGAAATCATTTTCTATATATAAAATATATCCTAGGGAAAATTATTTCATTCACTCAATTTCATAACCATACCGTGTCGATTTGCCTAGTTTAAGTGTTTAGGAATCCCTATTGACAACACTAATCAAGCGTATAGAACAGAATCCATAAGCCACTCAACATATCAAACCGCACAATATAAAATATTTTTATATCACTAACAAACATGCGCTCATATATAATATACACTCAAACTCATTCTAGAGCACTACTAATCCTATCTCTAATGAGTTAAACCCACCAAAGCCAAGGTTCTCGCTTAACCTTCAGCTTCGGTACCACTGTAACGACCCACTTTTCTGTACAGTCTAAGCTGACAATAAACCACACATGTCAACTCAAATTGGACAAAAAGGCAGATTGTTAGGGTGAAAGAAAGGGGATGGAAGATAGAAGAAAATAAAAGAAAATACGAAATCTCACAACGCAACGAAAGGACATACAATCACATAATACATTAAAAAGAGAGTTTGAAATAATACGTCAGAGTTACATTGCTACAATTTCTAAACTAGGATGGTTATAACAGCAAGTCCTTATACATCAAATATAGAGTACATAATATACAACGGAAATAAGGTAATAACTAACTATTGGTGTAGCCTCCTGCTCCAAGCTCCTTCCAGAATGCATCCGTAGAAAACCTGAACTACTTGGCTGCTCATAAAAATTTGAGCATCCAAGAGTTTTAGGGAAAGAAAATAAAACTCCAGGTCAGACATGGGTCTGGTGTGAGTAAACTCAATCAACTGAATTATTATTTTTAGAACTCTTTTAAAATCAAAGGTATCTCGTAAGACCACGCCACAGATAAATACGGATGGGCTTTTACCTTACGATAAAACCAAAACACTTTTATATAAAATCCAGTGATATTGTAGTAATATCTAAGGTGAAAATAATAATAACCAAATAGTTGTGATGCTCGTGCAGTGTACATCACAACAATACTAGGTATAAAATAAAAAATCACTAAGGCTTGTTTGCTAATTGTGTATGATTTCCACGGAGGTGCCCTTAGTACTTATAGAACGGTCCTCCTACATATGGATTATAGTTATCCTTCCAAAACTTGTACCCGTCTAGCTGAAGTACTATAGGAAACATAATTGGTCTTGCTAAGACCGAGTGCATTGCTCCCAGCATGCCAAAATTGAAAGATATTGCTAGAAAAAGGAGCCGACTACACCCTATGAGTTTTCCAACCTTACTGGCCATGTCTCATATCTCTAGTTTTAGTCATTTCCATTGATGAGGCTATGTTCGGCATTCTAGCTTACGCACCGCACCAAAATAGATCACGGAATCCTACATGGATTCCTATACCCCATTGGTCTTGGAATCACGTATGGATTCCCACGTCTTAGTATAGATCATGGATTCCTATACTCCATTGGTCTTGGAATCACGTATGGATTCCCACGTCTTAATATAGATCTTGGAATCACCCATGGATTTCCGCACCCCAACGGGTCTCTGAACCACATATGGATCCCAATATATCATGAAACTCCTCTATAGAACCGTATATGGTTTTGGAATGGTTACAGTTTCGAGTCATCTCTTATGAGTACACTCTTCTGCTTCCTAAGTGCTCTACAAACTGAACGTCGATTTTCCAGCATGCTCAATACCGATTCTTTAGAAAATAATCAAATAATACATAAGAGCGGGGATCACCCCCTAACCATATAAGTGGACGGAACTCCTTATCATTCGCCCTAAAAGAACAAAACGAGTTTATACGCACAATATAGCACCACCGATGGTAACCGTACCATAAAATTCTCGTGTTTCTCCTAGACATTTCCAAAGTTAAAATCCTTCGGTGTTAAGTAGGGAATCATTTTCCTACCACCAAAATTAAGAAGGATTACATATTTAGGCCAAGATTTGATAGTTGGTTAGTTAACTATCAATTAAACAAACATTTAGAATGTACCCTGCAATATAAATCACGGATCATAGTTTACACAATGGTTCGCCATCCGAGCGAAAAACATCGTAAACTGTAGGCAATCTCTACCACTCGAATTACGCCATGAACATCTATCATAGATCGTAGCTTACATAATGGTTACGTAGCTATCACAGCGAAAAATGTAGTAAATTATAGGCAATCTATGCCACTTGAATTATGCTATACAAATCAAACATTCTTTTTCACATCTCTTTATTTCATAAATAATTTCAATTTATTTATAAAAATTCTTTATAAATTCGCAAGTTAAATTTATCGAAAAATACTCTTTTCTAAATCTTAAACCATTTGTAAAACCTTCCTTTTTAAATCCTTTGTAAATTTCCTTTATAAAATATCTTTTGTAAAACACCTTAAGTAAACCCTTAGTAAAAACCCTTTTATAAACAAGTTATTACATACAAATAACTTTATAAAATAATAGAATAACTTGGAAATCATTCAAATATTTAAACTCCAAATTAATTAAAGAATTGAAGTTAATTCAAAAACATACTTTATGAATTCCAAAAAGAGGCTTAGCAATCCCAATGGTACTAATTTAAGTTACTATTCAATTTCAATTCCAATTCACTTAATAGTTATTTACATTGATCAACATGTATGTAAATACAACTCATATCCAAATCAGAGAATAACATGTCAATGTAAGCTAACTGGCATATACATGTCTAAATAAAATAATAGTAGGATGGTGATGTGTCCTGCCAAACAATGTCCAAACAATTTAATCAATTAATAGTAGAACTGAGATTTATTCTGCTAACACATGTCCAAACAACCAAATAACCAAACAACAAAAAATCACTTAACTTATAGCAGAATCGGGATTTATTCCGCTAATACATGTCCAAACATAAAAACAAACAAATAAACAAATAATCAACTTATAGTAAAACGACGATTTATTCTGCTAATACATGTCCAAACATACAAACAAATAAACAAATAATCAACTTATAGTAGAACGGGGATTCATTCTGCTAACACATGTCCAAATACCCAACAATCTACATTATAACCAATTCATAGTTATATGGTTTCTTAATGGTATTAACGCTTGAATCATTTTTATTTAAAACCAACTTTGAGAAAAAATACATTCAAACAAACTTACTTTTGGAAACCAAAGGATTTAAAGCCTTTAAACCCTTTTAAAATAACTAATTATACGTTAAATCCATATTTGAATCATAATTGAATTAAATTAAATCTTAACTTAATTTAATTAAATAGTTAAACAATAAATAACTATTAATTAAAGCCAAATTAATCATTTAGTAATTATTAAATAATTAATTAATCCTTCATTAATATTTATATATTGATTAATCTCAATTAATTAACCAAATAATCTATAATTAAACTTGAATAATAAGTTAAACCCTTTTAATTGTAATTAATTGAAAATGTAAAATTAAACTTTTATTAAAGTAATAATTAAATAAATAATTGAGATTAATCCCCTATCCATAACTTTACTTTTTCCTTGGAAATTCTAATTTTTCTCCAATGGTCTCTCCCGCCCATAACTCCCCCCATCCCCTGTCATCTCAAACTGCAATTCCCACACCTACAACTGTCCTATCTTCTACTCCTAGCTCGGCTATCTTGTCCACCTCGCCTCTTTCCTTACCACCGCCGGTCCCTCCACCTCCCCCTGTCCCATCTTCATCCCGTGCCACCTCTGAGCCCTCTTCTTTGCCTTGGTCATCTCTTTTCAAAAATCGTCCACGCAACGCTGGCCGATATATTCCTGTTGATATCCCTCTTTCTTTCGATGGGTCAGCCTTAGTTCCTCCCGAAGTGGTTATGGATGCTGGGAATAAGGTGTGGGAAGATTGGCTAGTTGGATTCTTCCTTGATAAACCACTCTCTTATATGACAGTTATCACCCACCTGAAGAAACTCTGGAAACTTAAAGGTGAAATTAAAATCAAGTCTGATGGTATCTTGTTCCTGTTCCATCTTTCCTGCGATGAGGATAGAAGGAAGATTGTGGAGTCTGACCCTATATTCCTGGGGAACAAGATTTTCATTATTAAAGCATGGGATCCTTGTATTGGAAACAGTTGTAGTACCATAAAATCAATGCCTGTTTAGATAAGATTATCGAACATTCCAATCTACGCGTGGTCTCATCTTGGTATTAATTGGCTTGCAACGAAAATTGGTAAGCTCCTCTGTCTTGATTCGTCCACTGTTAGGATGGAGAGAATAGGTTATGCAAAGTGTCTGGTTGATGTCACGCCTAACCAAGTTTTGGTTGATGAGTTTCCTGTCAAGTTACTGGATGGTTCCATTCAAATGGTAAGGGTCGACTACCTATGGAAGCCTGAAATATGCCACCTATGCAAGGAATTTGGTCACACGAAAGACATTTGTTTAAGAACAGGTGGGGAGAAGGAAAGGATAAAGTAGAGGTGGAGGTCAAAAAGAATAATCATGTAGTGGTATTGAATGAGCAGAAGGAAGTAAAGCAAGCAAGTAAAAGCTTTCAAACGTGGCGGAGAGTTGTTAATAAGAAAGCTAAAGAAGGAATTGGACATAATTTAAAAGAGCAAGTATCAATTGGAAAAAACAATATAAATCATCGTGCTGATGCCTTGAATGATTTGCAGCAGCAAAAAGAAGTCAGTAAATCTGGTGGAACAAATGGAAATGGAAAGCTTCTGGTTTATGGTGATCCTGTCAATGACCATGGTACTACAACAGTTCGTAACTGTTTTGATGTGTTGAATGATTTACAAAATGAGGAAGAAGAGGGTGCAGCAGTAAATGCTTGTGGTGACCAAACTGAAGTGCATGTCAGTAGTTTACTTGGTTGTGATGACCATGGCACAACAACATTTCATAACAGTTTTGATGAGTTGAATATTTTACAAATCGGGGAAGTTGATGGAGCTGCAGATAATGCTTGTGGTTACCTAACTGATGAGCATGTTAGTAGTGTACTTGTGTGTGATGCTAATACTCTGAATCAAAGTCAACATGGAGGTATTCTCTACGTGCATGACACTGTTACACTTAATTGTGCATTTAAACCCAGCACTGATCCAATGGCAAAACAGCAACTTGGCAAGTGCAACAGCTAACTCAATTCAGTTACTTCCCTTTCTTCTGAAGGAAATGTGCAAGTCATGTTACTTGCATCTGATGATGGAGTGCCAGGTAACCTGAAACATGGGGATGAGTGTGACGTTGTGCATGTCCCTGTGACATCACTGCATACATATGATACCATGATACCTCAACAATCTGAAAACACTCCCTCAAATCTTTTTTCTTTAACTTCAAAGCATCCCATAGCCATCACGTCCCAGAACAATCAGGAAGAATCTTTCTGCACCTCAATGCAATCCTAAATTTTTGATTTGGTTATGAAATCATTTTCTATCCCTGCTGCCTCCCCTTTCAACCCAGCCCCTCCTCCTCCTTCCAACTCAAATTCAAACCAACCGTATATTTTTCAGGGATCAATTCCAGGTTGGAAATCACCCCCACTTGATCAAACATTGAACTCGAGCCTAACATCAACTCTTGACAAAGGCAAAAGGGCTAAGAAAACTAGGATACAAAATTCCAGTATTAACAGAGTAAATCTCCTATTACTAGGAGCATGAAAGAAGGCGATCATCAGTCATTAGTTTAATAACGTCACACAATATTGGAGCTTGGAACATAAGAGGAACCCATAACTTCCTCAAACTTGAGAAAGCTAAGCAATTAATCTCCGATCACCAACTATCTATTTTTGCTATTCTCGAAACCAAATTGAATCTCTCCTTAACAATTTCTGCTGCTAATTTCATCAATCCATCTTGGATTCTGTCACATAACCTACCTGAAGCTAACTATGGCCGTATTTTAGTGATACATAACCCAGTCCTCCTTTCCCTAGAGCTAATTCTTTCCACTCCTCAGTTAATGCATTATCACGCTAAATACAACAATCCTACCTCTTCTTTCTACATCACCTTCATTTATGCTCACAACTCCCCCTCCTCTAGGCTTTCTGTTCTTCGGCTTCTTCTAGCTTTAAGGCAAGAAACACATCCATGGGTTGTACTCGGTGACTTTAACTGTTGTCTCTCCTTATCTGATAAGCAAGGTGGTCTCTCTCTGATGCCAAATGACATCCTTCCTCTCAACACTGCTGTATTTGATTCGAATCTTATTCCTATCAGTAGAAATGGTGCTTTATACTCCTAGAACATTAAGTCGAGGAGTGGTACTCGTATATTCTCCAACATTGATCACTCCTTCTCCAATTTCAAAGCTCTTTCTTCATGGCCAAACCTCTCCACTCATCTACCCCAACCAATCCTATCTGACCATTATCCTCTTATCCTCACCACTGGCAAGAGGCCAATTGGAGGCAAAAGGGGGTTTAAATTCTATAATGCTTGGGTCAAAGATCCTGAGTATAATAATATAATTAAAAATGTTTGGTCTTATAACTGCTATGGAAATCCAATGTATGTTTTTTGCAGGAAACTCAAAGCAATTAAGGAGAACTTAAGGGTGTGGTCTAAAGCGAAGTTTGACAACGACAACCTACTATCAACCAAAATAAAGGAGCAACTTAAGGAAGCTCAGGAACATATGATGGCTCAACCTGAAGATGCTGACATGGCTGAAAGGGAAGCTGTTCTATACAATGAACTCAATCAAGCTCTTGCCTTTGAACGCAAGATGAGGAAGAAACAACTAAGGATCAAGAAGGTAGCTGATGGCGATAGGAACACAATTCTTTCATGCCTCCCTGAAGGTCAAGCACACAGCAAGCAACATCACCTCCATCATTGATGAAGCAGGTATTCTGAACACAACCCCTGAATCTGTTGATAAGGCCTTTCTCCTATCTTACACCGGTCTCTTTGGCAATTTGAGCAACTTTGAGCCGGAGCTGGATCTTTTGTCCTCGATTGCCCTACCCAAAATAACTCTGGATGAAGCTAATGGTCT
Source organism: Allium cepa (assembly GCA_030765085.1). Taxonomy (NCBI): domain Eukaryota; kingdom Viridiplantae; phylum Streptophyta; class Magnoliopsida; order Asparagales; family Amaryllidaceae; genus Allium; species Allium cepa. The sequence continues at coordinate 234,730,734 of CM060939.1, read as the reverse complement.
GGTTGCCAAAGTAACTGATATTGAAATTAAGAATGCACTATTTGCAATGAATAAGAACTCCTCTGGTGGTCCCGATGGTTTCAATGTCGTTTTTTATACATCTAGCTGGGATATAGTAGGTAATCAATTCTCCTTAGCAGTGCACAATTTCTTTAACAAGTTTAAAATGCTAAAATCTGTGAATGCTACTAATTTGGTGCTCATCCCCAAGTGTAAGCAAACCTCTTCTGTCACCTCCTTCAGGCCAATCTTTTGCCGTAATGTGGTCTACAAGTGCATTGCAAAGATCATTGCTTCTAGGCTTGTCACTGTTCTTAAAAGAATCATATCCAACAATCAAGTGGCATTCCTGCCAAATAGAAATATTCTAGATAACATAATGCTAGCTCATGAGCTCCTACTTGGTTACAATCGCGTGAATAGTTCGCTGCGTGCCATGCTTAAGCTGGATCTTATGAATGCCTATGACTCGATTCAGTGGAAGTCAATAGTTAGGATAATGTCTCTGATGGGCTTCCCTAAAGTCTTCGTTGCTTGGATTTACGAGTGTATTTCTACACCAAAATTCTCTCTGATAATCAATGGTTCTAGCACAAGTAACTTTGTCTCTAGGCAGGGAGATCCACTCTCTTCCTATCTCTTTATCATGGTTATGGAGGTATTCACCTGTATGTTAAGACCTCTGTATCTTAATAAACATATACACTACCATCCAAAATGCAAGGAACTTCAAATTACATCCCTCCTCTTCGCGGATGACATCATGATCTTCAAAAAGCCTAACCTGCAATCTATTGAGTGCATTAAGAGTGTTCTTCACCTTTTTTATAGGATTACTGGTCTCAAGCTTAACTACGCCAAGTCAAGCATTTTATTCTCAGGCATATCTAGCCTTCAGGAAACCAACCTCATGGTTGTGCCTGGTATGCGGTCCATGGTAACTGATATGTCTTACCTGGGGTTGCCGCTGTGCTCCTCTCGTGTCACTCATGCTAACTGCCTGCCATTGTATGAAAAAATAACTGGTACCATGGATTGCTGGGCTAACAATTACTTGACACAAGCGGGTAGGTTGGTTCTTATTCAATCAGTGAGCTTCTTTGTCATGGTTTATTGGGCTAGGGTTTACATGCTTCCAACAAGGCTTTTGAAAATGATAAGACGTGCGATGTTAATATTTTTTTGGTTTGGCACTATTCACACGATGAAATTACTGCCTTGTTCGTACTCCTCCTTTGAGAAGACGAAGTGCAAAGGTGGGTTGGGGTTGCTTAATATTGAGAGTTGGAACAAGGCCGCATTCAGTCAACACTTCAATGCGTTATTAAACAAGCATGACTCTTTATGGGTGAAATGGACCATCAGGTACAATATTGGGACTAATAACTTTTGGAGTATGGAGATACCCAATTCATGCAGTTGGATTTGGAGGAGTATCTTAAAGCTCAGACACATTTTCTTACCACTTGTTCATATTAAACTGTCTGCTGCGAGTCAATGTAAGTTTTGGTCAGTGCCTTGGATTGGTAATGGAGTCGTGCTTGATCATCTCTTCTCATTTCAGCAGAAGCAGCAATCCAGAATTGGTTTTAATGCACTAGCTATGGATCATGTGGTTGATGGGAAGCTTGTTGTTCCTTTCACTAGCAATCAACAAGTCAGAGCATATTGGAAGCTTCATGAACCATGTACTTTTGACCACCCTGAACATGACACTGTGCTGTGGTCTGATCGTGCACATTCTGTTGGTGGTGTGTACAATGACTTGCGGGGTATTGATGCATTGCCTGATTCCAAGTGGAATCAGGTCACCTGGTCTCCTGTCTCATCTGCTAGTGATAATCTTGTATTCTGAAAGGTTACTAGCAATGCCCTGATGACAAACGATAAACTGGTTCGATTATGTATGCCAGTTCTTCCAACTTGTGTGCTGTGTGATCAACAATGTGAAAGTGTCGAACACTTATTCTTCAGCTGTTCATATGTGCTTCACTTATGGAACAGGCTGCTTTGTTGTGTGCAAGGGTTGTTGCCTACTCATAGCAACATGAACCATTGGTTGCTGATTGAGCATGCGATTGGATAGAAGGAAGACTGTAGATTATACTTTTTCTTCTTGTTGAAAAAGCTTCTTAAAGCTATATGGTCTGAAAGAAATCAGAGGTTATTTGAAAGAAAGTGCAGAAGTAGGGAAATGGTGTGGGCAATGTTGAAGATTGAAATAGTTAAGGGGATGCATGACAATAAGCACTCTTTTCATGTCAATCAGTTTGATCCCTAGATTCCGTAGTTTTCCTTCTTTCTTCCTTTTTTTGTTTTTTCTCTCAGTCATGTTTGTTTCCCACTGTTGTTGCGTTTTTGCTCTTCTTTCCTTGTCATCTAGTTCTCCTCCTTGTTCGTCCGTTTCATTAATAAACCTGGTAAGGGCCCAGTTTAACCCCGCTTAACTTGCAAAAAATAAAATAAAAATAAAAATAAATAATTAACCTTTAAATAATAATTAATTAAAAGATCCAAACTTTAATTAAATAATTAATTAAAATAACTAACTTGATTAAGATAAAAATTATTTAAACAATTACTTCTTAACTTATTTAATCATTAATTAAAACTTCCTTAATTAATTAAAATTAATTAACTTAGTCAGTTAATTCTTAAACTCTAAGCACTTAGCGTAATTAATTAATTAATTAATTAATTAACCATTATCTAATTAATTAATTAATTAGTTAATTATTAAACTAATTACCTTGAAACAAAATTAATTAAGTTACATTCTTATTAATTAGGTTTAAAATGGTTTTCAAAAACATTTTAAAGAAAACTTCGAAAACATGGAAATCGTAATTTCTAAACTGCACTCTTAGCGACTATCATTATGAATGTAATAACTTAGAAATTCTTTCCTAAGTTACCATTCAACAACATGTCCAAGCATATACAAATACAAACCATATCTTTAACACATAAAGCTCATGACTTTATATCTAAACATATCAAATAAACCGTCGATTTCAAAGTATAATGCTAAACTACAAGTTAGCACATACATTCACATCCAAACATACCATAAACCAAACACAACATTATATATATATATATATATATATATATATATATATATATATATATATATAACCACATAACCAATATACATACAATACACACACACAGATATATATATATATATATATATAAAGTAAATGCTTCCGTAAGTTAAACAAATTTACTCACCAAAAGCTTTAAAACTAGAAATACTTTAGAATCAGGAAAGCTTAGAAAACTTTAAAATCCGCCAAAAAATAGGTCATTTTCTTCTTGATTTAATGACCCTTTATCCTTGGAATTTGTAAAAGTTGTCAAAAGAAAAGTATTTGACAATTCTTTCCTCTATCATTAAAAAAAATAATTATTCAATTTGGATAAATTTTGAGGGATTTATGGCCAAAATAGTAAGGGGTATTTTTGAATTTCAAACTCTAGGTTCAAAAACACTTTTAAAAATATGGATTTTTGAAGTAGCCAGGCTTGACATCATAAAAGTGATACACTACAAATTTGTAAACATTAGAGTTCTACATGATTTGAATAAAAGAAAATCTTACTTTGGAGTTGAATGTAAGACGTTATGGCTGAAACCATTTAGGGTAAAATGGAGAAATTCTGAAATTTGAAAGGAGTTTAAAATGGAATTTGAAATATTTAAACCATTTAAATCACGATTTAAAAACATTAAAACCTTAAAATCATAAAAAGAAGCCATGGAAGTGTCTTCCAAGGAATGGAAAAATGAGAAAAAAAGAATAGCTATTTATATTAAGCGCACAAGTCAGATTACCAAAACGACCTTCATACTTTGCCCTTCTCTCCTTGTGCCCTTTAAAATATTAAAAATTTATTATGGAGAAACAAGAAAACATTGATTTAACCCCTTGTTGTACCGTTGTCCCCTTTTGACGTGATATATATTTCAATTTTTTAATATTAGTTGCCAAAGTGTCATATTATGATTATCTTAGATTAATTAGCTTAATTAATCTAATTAATCCTAGTTATATTGTCCTAAACCATATTATATACTTAATATATGTGTTCATATATATACAAAAGCGTACACAACATTTCAAACAACTTTTATACGATGAAACGTTGAAAATTTGGAAAACAGTTTCCAGTCACATTTTCTGTTTCTCATCGAACTATATATTAACACATCTTAAAAACTATTTCACCATCTTGTTTATTATTAAAAAGAGTTTTATTTTCATTATAAAATCTATATATTGGATATTTAAAATTAATTAAATATTCACAAATCAAAGCAGTGAAATTCCAGGTCGCTGTAGATAATTTATGGAAATTCCATGGAAATTGCTCCAAAATTAAAATATAGAAATTCATATTCTATGGACTACCTTATTCACAACCTATTATAAATCTGGGATTCCCGTACACTTTACTAGCTTCTTCAAATAGAGATTTGGGACTTAGTTCAAATTTTCAGATTAGGTTGTACATTCTATTTCTATTTTATTCATATCCTAACAAAATCTTTGTCTATCCTACCTAGGTCATGATCCATATCTACTCCATAAAAATTTATAAAATCACAACTTTCTCACACAAAATAAAATATCTTCATACAAATAAACTTATTTAAAAATAACAACATCATTTCTTGCAATACTTAAAACATGAACTATCAAATTCAACTCTAACATTGAAAATTTAAAATTTAATAAAAACCTCTATCAAAGATTCAAAATTCCTTTGTTCCAAATTAGGAACATAATAATATCCCTTTCTAAAACTTTTCTTATCAAAACTTTTTCTCTTAAAAGTTAGACTTTCTAATTTCATTCAAAATTTTCTTGGTTTTTCAAAAAGGAACTTACAAAAAACTTTCATTTTCAATAGCTTACTGAAATAAGGATTCTCCTTTTTGGAAATAGGATTTTAAGCACAAAATATTCAAAACTTAATTATCTTTCCTAAATAATACGTTAGACCATTTTTGTTTCAAAGAGTGTTTTAGCTACAAGAATTATCATTTTTCATTTCAAAATAATGGTTATTTCCTTCTAAAGCATATAATAATATTTATTACCAGTCAATATATATATATATATATATATATATATATATTAGATGAAATATATCTCGTAACTTTGTTAAAAAACTCTTAAAATCTCCTGCAACACTTTTCTTTATCAAATCTAGTATTATTACTATTCTAATAAATTTTCTATTCAAATTAGGAAAAACATATAAAATTCTTATCTTTACATAAATGCTTCTCCTCAAACAAAAACATCTAACTTATTTATCAATTATTATTTAAATCCAATTAGTGGTCAAAAAAACCTTAAATAACTTTATATGATTGAAATATAGATGGAGTTGATAAAGATAACTTCTATCTTATTCTATTACTCTTTTCAATATCTCATCTACTAGAATTTACAATTCTATCGTTACCTAAATTCTAGCCATTCTTTTCTTCATCACCTTATATAGGAATGCTCTCCTACTTATATTATCGAACATTCCTTTCTTTCTATTTTCTATTTCTCTGTCCCAAAGTTGGTGTTATTTCTATCTATAAACCCTTAAAAGAGTTCTAAAGAAAGAACTTTTAGTTTTATAAATAAGGAAAAATAGAAGGATCGAAGAACCAAAATTTAAATCTTTCTAATCAAATTAAATAGTTAACAAATGAAAACTTTTCAAGTCATTAACTTACAATTAAAACAATTCTAAAACTAATGGTGGTATATTTCCAATGCTGTCTAAAACCATATTTATATTTTCAAAAATTTCCAACATCTAAAGCCTCTTAGAAGTTGAAGAGGAAGGAACTTTCAAATTTATTGCATAGGAAATATAACATAAAAAAATAGAAGAAAACAAAACAAGGAATTTGAAAGCTTTTCTAATCCAATCAAATTTTAAATTGAGAAGTTAATAAATGGAATCTTTTTTTAACATCTCAAGCCACTAAATTTTAAATTAAAATCACCTACCAAAAATGTTCACCACCCTTTTTAAATTTATAACATCTTTTCAAACTTTTTACAAAACAAACGGAAGTATAATTTAAAAGTCATCTAAAATCACTTTTTGTCAAGAATTTCTAAATTATAAGATTTTCATTTAAAAATCTTTTAAAAGGCGCTTTCAAAATTTTCAATGGGTTTTCAAAGGAACATTTTCATCAAATTATGTCCCAAAAGGTAGGATTAAAATTTGTTCTTTCCTTTAGACCTTTGTACTCCTTCAAAAATCTAATTTCCTCCTTGTGGTGATAAATGCATTCTTTCTTATGGGAGTTTCCTCCTTTCCTTACTTTTGTATTTTGTTAATACATAACATCTTTATTTATTATCTCCATAAATGTTAATTGGTCCACATTAATTATAAGCCTAACGGACGTTTCCTTAAGGTCGTTTATTTCCTATCGACCTTTCCATCTATGATTCATTGCCCTCTTACCTTACTACTTATAAGGCTAACAATGATAAGGAAGTCTAGGTCCTATAAATTTTACTCTATTTATTTTCCAACTCATAGTTGCTTCGTCCACCCTTTCGAAATATGGTAGTAACTACTTCTATAATCGGAATTTATAGAGTTAAGCCTAAATTCAAAATAAGTATGTATATATATATATATATATATATATATATATTGTACAAGTTTTCGAAAAATCTTTTGAAAAGCATTTTTCAAAAATAACAAGTACGCCACTTACATGCATATTATACGTTTTCTGTTGATTGAGTAACCTAGGATCTGATAAAAATTTTTAACAACCCACCCCAGAACAGGCCTAAATTTCGACGCCAAAAAGGGCCATGGAAACTTAGATCCATTCTAAGGTGAGCTGTTGATATAACTAAGAAAATAATAGTATAGAGTCATAGCTAAACTTTCAAAACTTACAGTGGATGGAACAAAATATAATAGCAAAGTGTACCAATTTATTTCAAAATCTTAAAAATGTCATAATATAAAATTCCATAAAAACCGTAATATATACCCGTGACAACAATTGTTTAAATACATGGGTATACATAAAAGTAAGTAATAATAACAAATAATTACATAAGCCAAGCTTCTCCATCACTATGCATTGTCAGTGCCATCACCCTGTCATTTACCCATGTTGTAATGAGAAGGGAGTCAGAACAACTAGTGTTTGGTGAATAAAAACCTCGAGTTTTACATTTTTAGTACTTAGACAGTATATATTAAAATAAAAATATGTCTACGAACATAAAACCATTAAAAACCATTTAATACTTCTTCATAAGGAAAGGAGGTTGGTCCAACCACTTAATACCTTCCATTCCAGAAGCTGGTTTCTAGAATCCCGTATTCCAATCATACTTCATAAACAACTAATGTAAAAGGCGGTAACAAGTCACTTAATACTTTTTATTGGAAAATAGACAGGCTCTGGTCATTTAATACCTTAATTAAGACAGACCCCATCATTTAATACCTATTTCCAAGGCATGCTCTTTAATGTTACCATCTAGCTGACATTATATGGAATCTCTTAGGCCACTTAATAATTCCTTGCGGAAAATAGGCAAACTCTGGTCATTTAATACCTTAATTAAGGTAGACCCCATCATTTAATACATATTTATAGAAGCTGATCCCCTCATTGGGGTACCACCTAACGGTACCCCTTGTCTATTAATACCTCAACTAGGGAAAAGAGGCGGGGCCTCTAATAATCGCTTAATACCTTAAGACTTCAGAGTAGACCCTTTGTCTTATGGCCTATACTCGTAATGACGTCTCATATTATCCCGAATATTCGTAGAAACTGGTAGCTTGATTAGCTGAGCAGGCTTCCCTATAGAATTTGGGACTAATGTCGTGTCATTACAAATATTTATCATAAGGATATCTCACATCAATTAAAGTGTACACAACTGCTGGTAGCCTCAAAGTGAAGGGTAGACTTTCGTCATATTACTCTATTGACTCGCATCCCTATGACTTAGCCATGCATCAATTACTCTATATATATACATACATACACATCTTACCGATTCATAAATAAGAATCTCCCTTATTAATCCTTAAAATAATAAATAGGCCATATAAGAGTTTCCTCTTATTTTCGCTTGCCAATCAGTTACCTTCCCCATGTGGGAAATAAGTAAATGCCTAATTAATTACGTCATTTACGCAATAATTATATGTTAATTTTGCAAATAGGAATAAATAAATATTCGTGCCTGGTAAGTTCTAAACGCATGAAGTTTACTCCCTAAACTAGCGTTAAATGTTAATTCTCTAACCAAACACTATTATAAGTCCTTTTTATTCAAATTCCTAAGATATCAATATACCAAAATAAGGGATTCTAATATCCAAAACATGGAATAAATACTCATAGCCAAGTTTGAAATAACAGACGTGTAAATAAAATAAAGACTCAATTTATTACACCAATTCAATGGAATATCCTAAACAATAGGAATTGCAATCTAAACTCCATATTCTATTCAACTCCTCTTTTGCAATAGGTAAGAATGATTGGTGTAAATTACAAACAGAATTCTCAATCTAAACTCCTTATTTCTTTGAAGAATTACATTTTGAGCCAAAGAATAAAGAGAAGTGGAATAGACTATGAAATTATCAAAAATTGCATAAACGAAACAAATTCCATCAAATTAATGTAAATAAATGAGAATATCAACATACAATTGACATTTAAAAATCAAAAGGAATTTTGGTGGTTTATCTATCGTGTTTTCACAATCCTAAAATCCTTTAGGCATATTCAAATCCAAAATGAGATACACTAAACAATTACCGAAAAAGAAATACTAGGGTCTCCACTCACAGATTAGCATTAGCTTCACTTCAATGGATTTGTAGCCTTGCAATCCCTTCCAAAATCTCTCTCTTTTGATACACACATACACAATAGGGGAAAGGTATATATATTTATTAGACTCAAAATAGTTGAAGGAGAGTAGAAAATAGATTGGGTTCTTACCTGAATTCTCTATAGAGTTTATGAATCTAATTTGAAATGATAACAATGACAGAGTTTCGTTGAATTCCCCAAATAATATGAATAAAAGTGGAGAGGATATGGTTTTATTTATAGGGGTTGAAACGCACCAGAACCGTAGGATAAAAGTAGTTTAAAACAAAGAAATCTAGAGCGTACAAGTAAATAGCACACTCCTTCAAACCTTAGCCGCCATTACCAAAATTTGGCTTTGATCGATGGATCGCCCCTCTTCAACCCATCGACTGATATGGTCGACCGGTCCCAATAAAAGGGTCGACCGGTATGTTTGTTTTGGGAATGTTTTTATTTTCGTTAATATTTAATTAATTTTATACCCTAATTAACTTTAACGTTAATTGTTGATTCAACATTGACTTAACCCCCAAGTTATTTTTTAAAATTCAACCTAAATTTAAATTCTCATTTGTATTTGAATTCCAACTAAATTGATTTAAATTTGAAAACTTCAAATGCTCATAACTTCTTCGTTTGAGCTCTTTTTTAACATATTATATATGGAAACAGATTGGAATTTTGCTATGAATGCAATCGAATAACTTTCATGGTCAAATTCCAAATTTTATAAAATTCCTGTATCTAACCCTATCATATTTAATTAAATTTAATCCATTTAATTATTATTCACTTTGTGGAGTGTTACAAGATGAATCCTCTCTTATATAGTGTTTCACTTCCAATACTTCAATTCAACCTAACTATAGTCACTTGATGGACATTGTGCCATGATTTGACTATAATCGAAGCCACGCTTTCATATTGAAGATCTAAAGTTTTCTCAAGTCAAGAGAACCGTGTAAATCAGTCACATCGATATTTTATGTTTGACTTTAGTTATATTAACTAACAGAAAACTATCGATTGAGTCGTTCTATAGTTATCTAATAACTATCACTACGTAACCCCTAGGTGCCTCCATCAGTTATGATTAATGCATTGGCCAACGTTTGAAGAGCGCTACGTGCTCTAGTCTCAACGGATACATCGATGTCCAATCTCGATCTTGACTAAGAATATTTAAAATGATATTTTTTTATTGTGATAAATTACTAATGGTTACAACACTTTTAACTACTATCATAAAACATAACATTAAAGGATTTTCAATTAAATATACTTTTAGTTAAATTAATTAATTAATATGATGCATTGTGCCAAGTATATAATAGAAAGAAAACACCTTTATTTCGAACAAGATTAGTCAATGCGTTAGATATATGTAAAATATTACATAATTTCTCCTTGTGCATACCCCTAACTCTATCAATCAACTCTGTCAATCAACTCTCTCCGACGGTAATGAACTGTTTTATCATATGGAACAATTAAGAGTATGTCTCTCAATCTCTAGTGAGCTCTAAGTTCTGTTATGAACTATACCGCGACATTATTATCATATAAAAATGTTATGAGATTTTCAACATTTGGAATCAACTCAATTATAAATTTGTGCACTTATATTTTTATATACATTGCTTTTATTGTGGCGCTATGCAAGGCGATGTACTTAGCCTTTTCATTGAATCAGCCTTGGTCTTTCATTTGAAACATTTCCAACTTAAAGATTCTTAACATGAGTTTATTATTGGCATATTATACTCAATATCACTTACGAAGTTTGAGTTCGAACACTCCTTCAAAAGGAGTTTTTGTTTCTATGAATAGTTCTTTAGTGTTTCATAAATACACGAGAACACTTCAAACAACCATTTAGTTATATCAATTTGAATTTGATATTTTCTTCATGTATCAAATGCATAAACAAATCACTATATCATAGACAACAAAACTAGCAGATGTCTGATATTTAAAAAAAAGTTGGTTTATTATTTTCAATTAAATGATCACACTAACTTTATGAAATTTGTTTAAAAAGTAAAATCAAGAGAAGTTGACAAAAATCAATTTTCAATAAATGCTTTAAAGCTTTTTTTAAGCTCATTGCTATACTTATCCTTGAGATGTACTTTGCTTTAAATTTTTTTTTTTTTGAAAAAAAGAGAAGTATATAAGACCCAGTTTTTGAACCTCTATTATAAATAAGAAATGATTAGTACTTGAAAATGATTTTTATAAGTGTTTCTATCATATCTCAAAATTATAATAATAGTAGATGAAACATCACGTTTTCTTTTAAAATACACTTTTGTGAAAATTTGTTATTTATGAAGGAAAGTCTTAGAAAGTTATGTTTTTAATGTACTTTTTGCTAAGTTAAACTAAACCATTTTTGGTAATTTAAATTAAATTAAATGTCATGATCATTATAAAAAGGAAACGTTGTTAAAATTGAACGAATGGTTTTACAACTTTAGAAACTTGCTAGTTTTGTAGAGATGATGTTAAGAATCAAAGATTTTGGTTTAAAAGGTAAATTAAATGTATGATTATCACTTAAACTTAAAAAGGCAAGAATTAAACTAGAGTAAGATAAGTAGGGTGACACAGCCTATAAGGACTACATCAATGATGGATTTCGAAAGCATTAAAATATTTAGAGGTAGAGAAAGGGAGTAGCATGGAGATTTAGTGACATTTTTAATCAACATTTGAATTGAAAGGGTAGAGTACTAAATCAAACCTCAAGAATACTGGAGAGTGGACACCACTTTGTGTTTTCTATCAAAGTATTGTCTGAATTGTAGAATCTTTGCATAAGAAAGTTGGAATGTATGATTTGGATGGAACATATTTTAAAGCAAAGAAATAGTAACCCAAAATGTTTTACGTGTTAGAATAATACGGATTAAGAATTTTTCCTTTTTTGGTTGGCAGCCATAAGAAGAATTTAATTTTACATGGAACTTGGAGTATGAGCAAGCTTTTAGTAAGCTAAATAAGTTGCTGACCAGTACACCTATTTTTGTACTCTCTGATAGTTTGAAGATGGTTGTTGTGTATAACAATGCTTGAATTATAGGAGGGGGCGATATTTTAATACAGAAGGGTAGAGTTATTTGTTACACTAGTCAATAGTTGAAAGTACATGAGAAGGATTATCTAACCCATGATTTTGAGATGACAACTATTGTTTTTCTCTCAAGTCTTAGCGGTGATTAAGTTGGTTATATATTATAATTCTCCAAAGTATATATTAGTTGTCTAAACATCGCCGGAAGAGGAAGACGACTAGGATTAATTGTAGACGGGTGGCGTTGATTCGACATTTCAAGTAACATTACGACACTCATGTTGCTTTTGGCTTAGGAAGTTATCGGTATCTGGCATGTTATTTTTGACTTGGTGATGTATAGGTAACCAAGAAGTATGTTATCGTCTTGTAATATACATTGTACGATGATATTTATAAAGTAAATTGGTACTTGAGTTGTTGATGCAACTACAAGTATGTTTTTGGGGATGCGGTGACAATAGTTACATAAGATGATTACTAGGCCAAGGCATCGTCCATTTTAGAAGCTCCTCGATGAAGTTGTTGGGATACATGTTAGGTAAGAGTTGGTCATTATTCGTATTGGATCAAAATGACAAGGCACCATTCTATATTGAGTTGTCTCGACCATAAAATAGTTGGAAGAAAATGGTGAGAAGTTACATCAGAAGAGAGGTCTTATTGATGGAATGGCATCAAAGAATGATAAAATTTAGAAGTTCAAACTATAAAAGATATCTTAGATGGAGCTAGAGTCAAGATTATGCAAGGAATGGTTAATTCAAGAATTTTGGTTTCCGTTAGGTAAAAAATATTACTATCTACATGCATTGGAAATGCAAAGATGATTTCCATAGAAAATAAGACTTAAGAAATTTTCGGCAAGATTTGGAGGAAGGAATAATGTGATTATTTTCAATCATCTCTCGGATTGGAAGGAAGTTACTTAAGGAAATTCAAGAAGGACCGACTTAGGATACATAATTTATACTGCATAACAGTTTCATGTAAATGACGTATTGCTTAAGGGATTGCCATCACTGTTAAAATGATTTAGGCTATAATTTTGTTAAATTTAGGATTTCACTTAGATTTAGGATTTTATTTTAGGTTTTAATTGGAAAATAGACCAAACTTACCCTAATAGAACATTTGAGTATTTACTTACTTGTGGAACTTAGGATAAATCTCTATAGACTACAAACATGATACATACGTTCCATGATTATTGAAGGATTGAAGAAACCTATCATAAGCAAAATGAGATGGCCCAAGTCGAATCGAATTAGAAAAGAAGTTATACTTCTTTCATAGACTTAAGTAATCTCTAGATTTGGAAACTCTCAGGTGGAATGGAGGAATAACAAAAGAGCTTAGAAGAAAATATTAGGGGAGGGGATAACGTCCACTTTCAGGCTGTCTTACTATGGTATCTAGAAGATGAAGTGATCAGGTATACTATGGATGATGTAAGGTAGTGTGTATGCATTGAGGATTTTATAAGCCTATAGTTTGATTGGACACGTCCATTTGGATCGAAGAAACATGCCAGCAGTAAAGATGATAATTGCAATTGGAGGAATGTTCCAATTAGAAATACTTAGAAAGTGGATTTGATCCATGGAAGGATAAGGACTGCACAAGATAGGCTAAAAGCATATGCTAACAGGAGACACACAGAGTTGAAGTCTATGGTGGTGACTTGGTTTATGTAAGCATCTTGTTGTTTAAATGCGTTGTTGGATTAAAAGTTTAGAAAAGTTAGCACCATGAGTTGTATGGCATTTTCCTATTTTGGATTGAGGGGAAATTAGCCTATGAAGTGGGGCTTCCTAGAGGGTTGGTGGGAGTTCACAATGTTTTTCATGTGTCACACTTACAAAGTGTTCATACGATGCAGCTATTATGGTCGAACCGTGCCAGTTAGAAGAAGTTGAAGTGGATAAGTGAAGTCACTTGTGCACCATCCACCTATCGCATTATTGGGAATGGGACAAAGCGATTCTACAATAAAAATAATTAAATTGGTTAGAGTCCAGTAAAGAGATAGCCCAGTTGAAAGTACATGGGAGCTTGAAGAAAAGATCTAAGCTACCCATCTAGCACTCTTCTTTGGTACGTTTTCAGTTTACTTAGATAAGTATAAATTATTAATGTTTATGTTCTACGTTAGTATACCCCATATGTAGAGACCATTCGATGCTAAGAATGGATGCGAGCATGTCATTAGGACATGTTTTGGATAATGGTTGCTAATGGAGGTATATATTGAATTGGTCTTTACACACTTAGGAAAATATATTCTCTAGTTAGTATACACACTAACCCGATTACTTGTTATATTTTGTTGAGTTATATGCATATGATTGTTGCATATGGATTGAATGGTTGCACATTCATGTAGAATAGCAGGTGTTTAAATAGGATGTTGCATACATTTTGTATAAGCACTTGTCTGTAAGGAGGTTGACTAGATCAGGAGACCGTCTACTCTTTGCATTAGTATAGGTTTATAAGCATTCCACTCTTGCATGTACATATTTCATTAGAAGTTTTACTAAGGACAATGGTTCCTAGTTGACGATGGATTCGTAGATGGTTGCAGTTATTGATCTTTGCACGCACGAGTTACATTATTCCTTTCTTGAAGATTTTAGGGACGAAATTATTTTAAGGGGCAGAATGTAACACCCAATTTTTTTTAAGAAAATTAAATTTAAGTATAACAAGGGAAAAGAAATGTAATTTTCACAAACATCCGAATTTGACTACGTCATTTGGACCATTGCGTTCATAGCAATTTTCTAGATGAATTTTATATGTAACATTTTGAAATTGGAGCTAGTATGAAGAAGTTACAAACGTTTTAAATTTTGAAAACAAAATGAATTAAATAAGCAAATAAGGAAATTAAAATATCCTAAACTAAATAGCTCCGCTGGTTGACACTTGTATAAGAACCGGTTGACCAATAGTGGTCAACCGCCTCTATATATAGCAATCGACTGGTTGAAGTGTCAGGGCGAAGATTTTGACCGGTAAACGAACCAGATTTGATCATATAGTTTACTTGGGAGCGAAGTAAATGTTTAATGTACAGGATGTAAATAAAGAGTATTATTAAAATCAATTGTATATGATCACCATAAATTAATGATGTACTCATTCACTAGACTTATGTTTGACCTACTCCTTTTATTTTTTTCCCCCGCTACATGATGACTGGACTGTAGTTGATTTGGCATGATACATGGAGAAATGAGCCAATGTTTTACATCAAGTTATATTGTACCTTGGAAACAGTGTATATGAATTAACTGTTTTAAGATTATTTCTCCTGAAATGTCTACTTTTCAGCATTTATATTATGTTGCCTTCTGCTGTGGGATCTAAATGTGTAGAATTCTTTTAGATCATATATGTATATCTTTAGTTTGGGTAAGATATTAAAAACCCCCGATAGCTTGTGTTTCTCAACACCGATGCAAGTCCAAAATTAACTGTAGGTTTTGTATCGGTGTGTCGGGTGATGTGGGTTGTCACATATGTTTACTCAATCTATTTGTACCGAATCAAATCAGAACTTGAACAATAAACACTCCCCTTAGCTTCAATAGCTGGCCAGTACAAGAGGCATTATGAGCCTTGAAAATTTTCTAAACCCACTTAATAATTAATTAATTTAAACCAGATTTAAAAAATAATTCAATATCATATATTGGTACGTACATATATAACTTTTATATGCATACCCAATTACTTGCTAATGCCATGCAAAATTATATCACGTGGTATTTTGAAGTATTCAATGTAATGGTTGTACGATTCAAAGGTGTAAATCCAATTAACGATTATTATCAAACAATTCGAACATTAATGTTCACACGTCATTTTAGCTAGTGTTGTGATAGTTAGACCGAATTTATCGCTTACACATTTTTCGGTAAAAGTCTTATTTTACTATATTTAATGGTGCCCAATAGTAGCGATTATTTACACCAATTCTCATCGTCCAAACTATATCACTTTAGGACTTATGGAATTTAGTTTTGATCAAAATTTCAACGTCATCCACATTCAACTCGGTTACTTCGAATACAAAGTCCTTGATTTAATAATAGCAATTGTTATTAGCTGTATTGCTCTGGCTAGAGACTTTGAATTTGAATTGACAGTTAACCTCTTTACTAACCTCATATAATTAAGAAGACAAATTCTCAATTAAATAGTGTTTCACTTTCAATGCTTTAACTCAGACCCAACTATAGTCATTCGATGGATGTCATGCTACAGTTAAACTATAATTAAAGTAGAGTGTCCACGTTGAAGTTCAAAAATATTCTCAAGTCAAGAGAATTAGGTAACATCATCACTTCAAGATAATCTGTTTGACTTTAGTAATATTAACAAACAACAAACACTCGAGTGAATCATTCCATAGTTATCAAATAACAATCAGTACATAACCCCATGGTGCCCCTAGCGGCCATGAGTACTACCATATATTTGGAAAGTGTTACATACTTTAGTCTCGATGGATGCGTCGATCTCCTGTCTCAAAATATCTTGATGTGGAATTTCTAAAATGATATGTTATTTTTAATGTGATAATTTTTCATGATTACAACACATTGCAACTATTATCACATAACATATCATTTAAGGATTTTTATTTAATATACTTAAACTGAATAATTATTTAACACATCACAATATGACAAGTATATAGTAGAAAGGAAAACACGTTTTATTTCCGCCGAGATTTTATTACAGAGCTAATAATTTATAATACATTATAGAAATGCCTTTAATAAAAACCCTTAACTCTATCAACCTTCCATTTGTATTTGGGATAAATTATGGAATCTCAGTCTCATCCCTTCAAACTTGTTGCTTTGAACTGGTCGAGTTAGTCTGTTACACCACGCAATTTTTCATTTTTCTTTTCACATTATCTTCTCCTCCTCTTTCTCTAATGTCCTCCAATCACCCCTTAATTACCTTTTAAACCCTAAATCGTAAACCTAATACATAAATTTCCAAAATTCAAATAAAAATCACCATAGTTCATCTCTTCTAATTCTCTGCAGAACCCTCGAAGGAATTGGCTTGGACTAGAGTAACGGTGTGCATTTCGAAATTTAAAGTAAGTAAGAATTGAGTTTTTGGTGATTATAACTTGGCTTGGTTTAAGTAAGGCAAGTGAGATGATTCTCCTTACTAGTTTATGTGTTATACTTCATATATTTTATTATTGATGATTATAAAGTTATATGAAGTGATTTAAAGATTGCTTAAATTGATTTGATTTACATCTGTGTAATTAACACGATTACATTAGCTCATTATTGGTTTAAGACCTTAATAAATGATTTTGAAATTAGTTAGTAGCCTAAGAAAATTATTTTTAGGTTAATTGAATGTTAATAAGTGATAAAGTGATTTATCAAGGACTAGTTACATGTTATAATTGAGGCATGCCATTAATTGGCCATAATTAAACAAATTCAAATAATTTTGAAATTAGTTTATAAGCTAATTAGCAAGTTTTGAACTCTACACTTATTATTAAAGTAATTAGAGGGTTAAAATTAGTATGATAAATATTTCTTAAGTATAAGAATATTTTTTTATGCAATAAATTTATTTTATAAAATGATATGATATTTTATAAAATAATAAATGAAGCTTAATTAGTATTTATAAAATGGTTTGAATATTTAATAAACGAAGAATTTATTTTATAAAATAGATATGAAATTGTATAAAATAGTAAGGTAATGAATACTTGACTTTCAATGAAGCAAATTATGTGATTTAGATGGAGAAATTGATTTATAAGCTAGTATTCTATTTTATAAAATGGTTTTATGATTTTACAAAATAATATAAAGAGATATCTTAACTTTTATTAAAAAGGTTAGTATGTAAATGTAATAAATTAATAAGTAAAAAATAAAGTATTTATTTTAATATACGCATACATCTATGAGTATGGGCAGGTATATGTATACATGTTTTTGAGGATATATATATATATATATATATATATATATATAACAATCAAAACATTGTGTGAATTGTAGTTAGAGTTGTTTGTTTATATATCTGTGTGTGTATGCAATTGTTTGATTATATAGAAGTATAATTGATTACATGCAATTGTTTGTGCGAACATGTATGCATTAGCATACATCAATGAGTGTATTGACACATGTAGGTTATGCACACGGCAAGGAGGTCGGGTAAGTCGTTTTGGCATGTTAGAGGGAGCCAATTTGTTATGATCGCCTGTTGAACTCTAGTCATGCAAAGAGGGGATTTGGGTATTGATATTGGTTTTCAGATACTTGTGGTATCCACTCTAAAATCATCAACAAATGAACCCGATAGATGTTCGATGGGATAGAATTAGGCTTTGGAAGCAATGCGACTCATCGGGCGAAGCATCGGAAGGAACGACATGCGTATTGATGTCCATCCATGAGATTTCTCCCTATCCAAGATTCATTCCCCGAGCCTGGTAATTTTAGTTAACTAGAAAAATAATCCAGTCAACTAAATGAGTCTTAAACGTACCTAGGGGGAAACCCCAATGTAGAAGATTGGGCAAGAAAATGCACTCGACTGGGTTCAGTGATTAAATTAAATGCTCAATCGACCGAACCCTTGGGTAGTAAACAACTTTGGGAATTTCTTCCTCTTCTAGCACGGTTATTCATGGTGTCTTGGCATTACTTCAAGGGGGCTCTAGACTACTCGAAGAGGCATTACATAAGGCAAAGCTCAGGACTTGAATATGAATGCTAGGTGATTCCTTTGGAATCAATAATGATCGGGCATGTGGGTGGCACGACAATTGGTCACACAATGATGTCCGACGAGCATGTACGATCAAATGGAGTGAATTTGTACCTTCGAAGGGTTTACCCCATGGTAAATATAATTTGATAAATTGTATCGGTCTCATAGTAGTGACCGTACATCATATCTGTCGTATATTAATGACCGTACACAGTATTAGATCTCGATAGATGTCTGGGTACGCTAGCGTGCCGACACTATTTATTATTGGATCATGATAGATGTCTATGTACGATAGTTTTCTGGCTTTACTTATTATAAGATCGAGATAGATGTCTAGGTATGTTATTGTGCTAACTCTATTTAAAATAAGATCAAGATAGATGTCTAGGTATGTTAGTATGCTGACTCTATTTATTATTAGATCCCGATAGATGTCTGAGTATGTTAGTCTGCTGACTCTATTTATTATTGGATCATGATAGATGTCTGGGTACGTTAGTGCGTTGTCTCAACTTATTATAAGATCGAGATAGATGTCTGGGTATGTTAGTATGCTGACTCTATTTATTATATGATCAAGGTAGATGTTTGGATAAGTTAATGTGCTAACTCTATTTATTATTGGATCCCGATGAATGTTCGAGTACGTTAGGGCATTGGCCGTATGTATCTTTAACGCAGGATTATGAAGGTGGTCTATTGTTGACTTCACCTATCAGTAATAACAAGTATTGATTTGAATTCCTTAGTTATCCTCTATTGTTATGTTGTTCTTGTGTTATATTAGGTTATTAACATTATCATTACGTGTAGCATAGTGTAGAGTTATACTATCACACTTTTATCACTTCTAAACTTGTGTACTGGAATTTCCTTTCTCATAAGATATAGTTATGTGTTAGTCATATTACATTAGTTATGTTGACTCATCGATTACTGGAGAAGAGCAGGTTATGGTACGATACCTTATATTTTTAGATGGGTTCATTGTACTTGTTTAGGGCAGTCTGGATTACCCCTAAGCCACGTTTATGGGGAGGATAGGCTATGATTTAGTTGTTCCTGTCAATTTGCATATAGTTTTGATATAAAATATTTTGAGATAGTTCCCCTCATACCATGCTTTGTGTTTGACCCGCGTTTTGTCTTTATATGCTTATGTCATGACAACTCTCTGGCACTCAATTGAGTAGTTCGAAAGTCAGATGCTTTTGAGGATACGTGATCAGGATAAGCAGCTGGAGTATTGTAGAGGCGTGAAATTGATATTTGAAGATAAATATACTTGATATTTTAGTAGTACAAGACAGAACTATTATTTGTATATGAGACTATTGTATCAGATATATATTCAGAACTTCATTCCTTTTAGAGTTGATGCATTTTGACATCTATACCGATACTTATTTATCAGTTGCTTCAGCTAGTGCCATTTCTTATATATTATTATCCAACCCTTTGGCAAGGCCGTGACACCAAAAAATTGACTAGAAATCAAAGACAGTTCGTCCCGAAGATCGGTTATACACAGGTTCACTATGGATATCGATGAATTTTTTCCCGAGTCCAGATCGAGTTACAATTGACAAGACACAACAATCAAAGCTGTGGAAGCCAACGTCCTAAATTTCAGGCCAACCCAAACTCGTATGCTCAAAATATGATCGATAAAAACTAGGGAAATCGATTCGCTCGTATCCCACCGCTCTCTTCGCATTTGTTTTGCTTTCACCCATCTGACACTGCACTCTTCGTATCCATCAATTGAAAGGCCTTGTTCACGTCCACCAAGCTTCGTTTGTTCACATCCATCAGTTGAGCGCTAGTTCTTATCCATCAAAGTGCGTTGCTTCGCATCGATCACATGCGCTCTGGTTCGTACCCATCGAATTTACTAAATTTCGTATTGACCAACAGGTAATGTTTCATGTCAATCCCCATCTCATCGTGTTTCATATCGGTTGGCCACTCTAGCTTAAATCATATCATCACTTAGCTTATCGATACGAAGAATATTATTAAAACAATCAATGCGAGGTATGATATGCGAGGTGATCGATACGAAGCGCCTTTGAATCATCGATACAAATAATGTCACACCTTTGGATACGAAGTGATGAGTAAAAGAAGCGATACAAAGTGGGACGTAACAGAAGTGATACGAATTAGAGTACACCGGATCGATACGAAAAAGACAGCCTACATGAAGCCCTAATTTGCATGGATCATAACTGATAATCTACAAGTCCAAATGCCACCAAATTTTCATAGAAGCCTGCGTACAACCTAAAGAATGTTTTTCATCGATCTCAGCTCAATTGGGAAAGATTTGGATTGATGCGAATCTCATTCGTATCGATCATGGATCGAGCCGAAATCGTTTGGGATCGATCGCGTGGGCCTACACACATGCTAGAAGAGTCCTCCCAAGATCTGAGCGAGATATATGCAGCCTACAGCTATAAATAGCATCCAGGAGTCTATAGAAAGAGGACTTTTTTGGCTCTTCTATGTCCAGACTCTGCTGGATTCATCATTATACTCGGATTTTGCTGCTGTAGTCAGTTGTAACTCGCTGTAATCAGCAAGGATACATCAATAAAATCGTTAAATTAGAAGTGGACGTAGGCCAGATTGCCAAACCACTATAAACTCTGTGTTTTTTTACTGCTTTCTTCTTTCTTTTCTGAGTGTTTTCATTTTTAATTCTCAACACACTTGTTGTCTGTGATATGTAATTGTGAACTGGTGCTTTCATTGGCAATTTGGTATTTGTGACCAATTATGGCGCAAATATTTTGGTGCTTTCACTGAGAAGGCAGAACTCAGGGATTCTAAAGCTTGGATTTCAGATTTGAAAGCTTGAAGACTTGGATTTGGAAAGCAATGGCAAGGCAATCAGTAAGAAGAAAGAGGACTGAAAGGAGTCAACATGAAGGGAGTCAGGAGGATTCCTTAGGAGCAAATCAGGCCTCAGCCTTCATCACCAAAGATGAGATGGAGATGATGATGAGAGCTATGCATGAAGAGCTTCTGAAAAGACAAGAGGAGATGATGTAGAATTTGCTTCGACAAACTGGACCAACTGGAGTGCAGAATCAAGCTAACGCAGCTGCAGGAGATGCTAGAGATAAGAGTCAGAAGCATGGAGCAATCAAAACCCAGAACAGAGTGGGACCATCAGGAGCAGCCCCAGAGCTTGGGGGCACTCCCCAGGAGCATGTTGGTCCAACCTCAGGTAGGATACCAGTGCAGCTGTTCAACGCAGCATTGATAGAGGAATGGACGTCCATCCAGAAGAGCAGATTCCAGGAATTCCTTGCGAACTCCAAGGGGAAGACAGGAGGCAACGAACGAGGACTACGACTTGGTGACTGTGACAGAATGGCGGAGATGGTCAGATGGGCCATGAGAGGCGGACTGGTGAATAGAGATTTGGAAGATGTTAACAGGAGCCCCTTCGCTCCTGCTATTAGGCATGCTAGGAATCCACCAAAATTCAAGTTACCAACATTGGAGACATATGATGGAAGGACAGATCCAGCCGTTTATCTGACAAGATATGACATATGGAAGTACTAGGGGCATTGGAGGAGGTCATGGCCCGGTGCTTCCCATTGTATTTGACAGACATTGCAGCGCTATGTTTTAGGCAACTGGAGAGTGACTCCATTGGAACATGGACCGATTTGACTGAGAAGTTTATGAGGCAATTCAGAGTTCACATTTCAAGACCTAAGAATGTGATGAGTTTAGAAACACTAAAGCAAAGAATCGAGGAACCTTTGAGGAGCTTTCTGATGTGATTCAATGCAACGACAACATCGTCGGATCAACCAGATCCATCCACGGTCTTGATGGCAGCTGTATCTTGCATAGCTGATGGCACAGAATTCAAGAATTCATTAACAAGGAAACCATTTATGGATATAAGAGAATTTTATCATGAGGCTGAAGGATTTTTACGATTAGAGGACGCAAATGCTAAAAGAGAGGAAGGAGTTGATGTTTATGCAGTCAAAGGCGAAAATACTCTTGGAAAAGATTTAGGAACCGATAAAGGGAAACGAAAGGCCGAGGATAACGATGATGGACCAAAGTGACCATGAAAGGAACTGAGATTCACCTTCTATTCGGAGTTGAAAGAAACTTTGGAATAGATTTACCAGGACATAAGGGGACAGATTCTTTACCGAAATCCAATGAGGAGGGATCCGACCAACAATGAGAGAAGATCAGACAAGTATTGTTTATTCCATGAGCTAAACGGTCATAGCACGAATAATTGCAGGCACCTGAAGGATGAGGTTGAGGGATATATCCAAAATGGTCTGCTATCGCAATATGTGAGAAGGTGAACAACATCGAGGGGAGCGAGAGCAACCACCCTTGCATCAAATGAAGGAGGTACCGGATCGAGGTGTCAGTTTGTCATCAATTGATTGGAATAATGACGAATAAGTGACAAACTTCACACCAATGCAGTTAAGTCATTTACACATGTACATGATTACGAGCGATCCTCAGGCATGCTCTGACACGACTATCAATCGCATCAGTGTAGATGTTTGCACTTTGACGTCTCTATTTTTCTTTTGTTTTCTATTTCTCATGATTGGACTTGGTTTTTTGGACATTTTTTATGAAAGACTCATTTTTAATGTAAATCTACTATTTGTGATTCCATAACGGCTAAGCCATTTACACATGTATAGGATCACGAACGATCCTTAACCATGCTCTGAGATGGCGATAAACCGCCATAACAAGTAACTCAGAAACTCACTTGAACGTAAAATCTGACATTAATGATACTAAGTCCCCCGCGGGCACACACAATTCGCCTCGAACGGCACCCGACCATGAATAGTCACGATTCGCCTCGAACGGCACCCGACCGCGAACGATCACAATTCGCGTCGAACAGCAGCCGACTGCAAACGGCACCCGACCACGAACGGTTACAATCTGCCTTGAAAGGCACCCGACCATGAACGATCACAATTCATCTCGAACGGCATCCGACCGCAAATGGTCACATACCGCTCCGAACGGCATATGATCGTGAACGATCACCATTTACAATCATGTAAGATTATCAATCTTTTTACAGGTCATTAACAGGATATGAACATCCAACTCATCGAATTACAAAACACACCTTCCTATCACAAGGTATGTTTTGGAGGGCAAGTGTTATCCCACCCTTTGGAAAGGCCATGACATCAAGAAATTGACTAGAAATCAAAGACAGTTCGTCTCGAAGATCGGTTATACATAGGTTCACTATGGATATCGACGAATTTTTGCCCGAGTCTGGATCGAGCTACAATTGACAAGACACAATAATCAAAGCTATGGAAGCCAACGCCCCAAATTTCAAGTCAATCCGAACTCGTATGCTCAAGATATGATTGATAAAAACTAGGGAAATCGATTCGCTCGTATCCATCCCACCGCTCTCTCCGCATCGGTTCTGCTTGCACCCATCTGAACTGCACTCTTCGTATCCATCAACTAAAAGGCCTTGTTTGTGTCCATCAAGCTTCGTTTGTTCGCATCCATCAGTTAAGCACTAGTTCGTATCCATCAAAATGCGTTGCTTCGTATCCATCACATGCACTCCGGTTCGTACCCATCAAATTTACTAAATTTCGTATCCACTAACACGAAATGTTTCATGTCGATCCCCATCTCATCGTGTTTCGTATCAGTTGGCCACTCCAGCTTAAATCATATCCATCGCTTAGCTTATCGATATAAAGAATACTATTAAAACAATCGATGTGAGGGATGACGTGCAAGGCGATCAATACGAAGCGCCTTCGAATCATTGATACAAATACTGTCATACCTATGGATACCAAACAATGAGTAAAAGAAGCGATACGAAGCAGGACGCAATAGAAGCGATACGAATTAGAGTACACTGCGTCGATACGAACAAGAAGCCTACACGAAGCCCTAATTTTCATCGATCGTAACTGACAATCTACAAGTCCAAATGCCATCAATTTTCACAGCAGCTTGCGTACAACCTAAAGAATGCTTGTGATCGATCTCGGCTCAATTAGGCAAGATTTGGATCGATGCGAATCTCAATCGTATCGATCACGGATCGAGCCGAAATCGTTCGGGATCAATCGCGTCGGCCCACACACGTGCCAAAGGAGGTCTCCCGAGATCTGAGCGAGATATATGCAGCCTACGCCTATAAATAACATTCGAGAGCCTATAGAAAGAGGACTTTTTTGGCTCTTCTACGTCCAGACTCTGTCGGATTCATAATTGTACTCGTATTTTGCTATGGTAATTAGTTGTAACTCATTGTAATCAGCAAGGATACATCAATAAAATCATCAAATTAGAAGTGGACGTAGGCCGGATTTCCAAACCATTATAAACTCTATGTTTTTACTGCTTTTTTCTTTCTTTTTCGAGTATTCTTCATTTTTAATTCTCTACGCACTTATTATCTGTGATCTGTAATTGTGAACTGGTGCTTTCATTGGCAATTGGGTGTTTGTGACCAATTTTGGTGCAAACATATATTGTTATTCTATTTTGTCCATGTATATTCGATATATTATGTATTGCCACTCCATGTGAGATCCTATCGATGTCTTGGTTTAGTATTTTGTTTTAATTTGACCTCGATGATCTGTCTTTTGTAGTATTCGAGAGTCTATCGTTGTTATGAGACGACGACTTTTGGGTTCTACAAAAGGACGGGTTGTTGAAGTTGGTATCAAAGCTCAGGCTCAACACTCAGACCAAGTAAAACAATTTAAGTTAATCAATCTGGTAAAAGTAGATACATAAAGAGAACGTACTTGTATTTTTCCTCTATATTATATTGTATACATCGCTTTTCTTTTGGACTCGATTTGTTTCTATTGCTAGTTGCTAAGGTATCTTCGTCAGGATATCAATATGAGCAGATGGAGTGCACCGTGCAGTTATTGCCCCACTATTACCTCACTATAACCCTGTTATATCTCATAGCCGATTTCTACCGCTATGATTTTTTCCATATAGCACTAAATATAGGCTTTCTGCTTTAAGCCTTGCTATTTCTGCTATATTCCGTTATTTCCGCTATATTCCTAATTTCTGCTATATCTTCTTTAAAAGAAATGAATTGAAAAATGACGTTTGTACATTATAAAAATTATGAAATTAATTTTTTTAATTGAATTTTTAACATATATTCAGAAATGAAAATACTCAATATTCTACGAAATTCAGTTATGTTATATAACAGTTTTACGCTTATTTACAGTATATTTGCACATGTTTTTATTAAAAATTATTTATGTATTAATTATAATTCAATTGAATATAATTTTTTTATTTAATTATCATTTATATATTTATAAAAACATTAAGTATGAGTTTTATGTGGTATTTTACAGTCATCCTCTATATCCTACTATATCTTCGCTATATCCCCGCTGTGACTTTTTTCACCACCACCGCATTGAATCCGCCGAGCACTTCAACTGCATAGGCACATGCGATTGGGGACAGATAGTCTAGGATGCCTGATTAGTTCAGAGACTATTTAGCTTCTGCAAAACATATTCCACAACTTGTGAACATTTTTAGCAGATGCAGTTGGCACCAGAGGTAGTGTGGCCCTTAGGGCACCAGTATTTCTAGCTACACCAGCTTTAGAATCTTTGAAGCAATGCCAGTATTTCTTTGACCTAATAGGAAATCCATATCTGGGTCCTGAGACTGTTGTTGAGACATGATATTAGACATGTGCATGAGAAGGTTCCCATAAATACAAGTCTAGGGAATGTTCTTGTAAGTTTTCTCAACATTGTAGAAGGGAGACTTTGCTAGCTAGGATGCAATGTTTGTTTGGCTGATAAGTAGACTTGTGATTTGAAATTTATTCAAGCATCACTTTAGTTCTTAGTTCCTTTCTGAGATCGAGAAAAGCATGTAGCTTGAGCATTCAGTCCATCTTAAGCAGTGCAGCCTGTCAACGAAGGAGCGTTGACCGACTCAACCTTTTGGTTTTGGGGTTGAGGTGGTTGGTACTCCATTGTTGTTGGGCAAAGATATTTTCCTCGGGTTTTAAAGCATTAGTTGGGGGTTCATTGCTTAGCCTTATCTCTGTTAGGGTCCACTTTTGAATACCTCATTGGGATGATTCTCTATAGTGAGAATGCCCACGTGATACCGTTGATGTAATGAAAGTGGAAAGCAACTGAAACTCCAACCAAAGCATAAAGGCCGTGATACAAGGTTGAGCCTATGTGAAGAAGAAGCTAGCCTAATATGTGACCCTCATGGCATATGGGGAACTTTGCTATGAAATGTCATCCAGCAAAGCAAAGCTTAAATGTTTCAATTGCGGTTGGTTTGATCACTTGAAGAAGGATTGTCCAACAATTTTTGAACAGTGTGTAAGTGATGATGACTTATGTCTTACATGCATTACCAGGTCCTAACAATTTTATAGCTCATGAAAATTGAAAGGAGCTTATGTTGTGAGGTATGCTCTATTTTTGGGGAACTCACTTCTGTTCCTTCCTACACTTGAGCAGTATATTTTATTTGTTGCTAATTACTCCATAGATAGGCTAAACTTGACACCTTTCATAGTAGCTAAATGCTTTGGGGGAGATAAACCTTGTATGAGTCACCTTAGTTGCAAAGCTGAGGTCAAGTGACTGAACGTGCTACCGTTCAAATTTGATGCACAAGCTTTCAAGTTGAGTGGGTTTGGTCGATGAAGTGTAGCTTAATTTATATCCAAGTAGGATCCAATGGATGCCTAGTAATTAGTAGAGACTAAGTAGATAACTGAAAGGTGTTTGTCTAGAGTCATTTGTTCTATAAATGTTTTTCTTTGTGTTAGTGAACCTCGGGTTATGGGAGTAATCCCATGTGCCAAAAGGGACATTTTCTAAAGATTGGTCCATTTACATTCCAGTTCTTAACCTGTAGTTTTAGCGCAGAGTTCCTAGGTGATTCATACTAGTTAGGAAAGGGTTTTGACTTGATTTTGATAGATGAGCACCTGATTCAAATTCTTAGGATGACTGAGAGAATTCAAAAACACAACCTTAGCCGTGCGAGGAGATTTCAATAGTCAGATCAATGAACCTGACCGAAGTTTGAATGGATAGAGTCAAGCAGCTGACCCTAGTTTAATAAGGAAATCTTATGAGCAAATGAATGGTTAGAATATGCCTCATGTCATTTGGGATTATCTTTAGTTATTGTAAAATGTTAGTGTAGTATAATTACTATTGCATAAGATGGTTCAAGGAAGGATTTCTCGACTACTTTTGTGGTGATTCGGACGATCTTCTAAGTGACGAGACGATATTTTCTTAGGCGAGCTTCGTAGTGCATTTAGTACATTATCCTTATTAAGATTGTACGGTCATGGTGAGTTTGAACCCGAGCAAGCCCAGGTAATTGCTAATCTTCATTTTATGATGATTTAAGTAGTAAACTTTCTCCATTGAAGAATAACATCTGTTTGAAAGAAAAGAAGAGTCAAGAAATTGATTGGTGGATTTATTCTAGAGTTTCGTGACTTGATGTCCTACATATCATATAAGTTTTCCTTTCCGTAGTGGGAGTTGTAATTGTCTTTCGTTTATTATATTCATTAAAGGAGTTACAATATTTTGATGTTTGTTCCTTTTTAATGTCGAACAGACTCATTAGAGTTTATGGTTTCACATGCGCATTTGACTCTTGATGGTTACCATGCATATTGTTATAGACTCTTTTTGAATATTTAGTTGTTTTGTAGACTAGTTTTTATTTGTTGCTTGCTATTGTTTGTTTCTTGCTATTGTCTGTTGTTTGATATTATTTGTTGCTCCCTGTTGTTGCTACTGTTTGATGTTGTGTGTTGTTATTTTATTCTTTTGTTGGCTAATTTTTATTATTGTTGATTGCTTGCTTTCATGTTTAATAATTTGTATGCTAGCCATCGTTGTTTATTCTTTCTTGTTATGATTTGCTGGTTGCTTATTATTACTTGTTGTCTGATTATTGTTTATTGTTGTTTGCTATTTTTGATTATTGCTTGCCATATGTATTTAATTGCTTGTATGGTAGTTATAGTTTCATAATTTAAAATAAGATTCGAAGAGTGATAGCAATTGCTATTTGAAATAGATCGCATATCATCCATGCAAACTATAAGGTCGAGATGGGATCTATACAAGTCCACTGCCTTTTGATATGACTCATAGTTCGTGGTATATTTTGATGCTAACTCACTTCAGCTTATTCTCCAATTGATGGTCGTATATCACTATAGTAGTATCAGTTGCTTTTCTAAGGTTATACATGTTTGAATTATGTGTTTGTGCCCAATCATCTTTATATAGTACAATTGGATACTTAAGAGCTTATGCATAGCTATTTAAATACATATTTGCTTTGAATAGAATTTAAATAGTGAGAAGCTTTCTTATGGGAGTTATGAATTTTCGGGGAATATGGGATGACATATATTATCACATATTTCCTATTGTGTGATGCATTCTAGTTGAGTTTCCATAATGCTGGTATCAGAAGTGAAGCTACTTTTGGAATTTTCCAAAGCTGGGATTTAGAAAGTTTGGTTAATCCTGTTACTTTCTCGTATTCTTAGGAATTTCGGGGAAAATTATTTAAGGAGGGGAGAATGTGACACACCACAATTTAACGATCAAATACTTAAATGATCAATTTAAATATTTAATCATTAAGTGAGGAAATGCTTCTAATACTCAATTTTTACAAAAGAGCGAATTCGAAATTGGTAGCTCGTAGTTGAGTTCGCCTTTTCGACATGAGTAAAATGAGTATAAACTTGACTATGCTTGGAGTCGGTGAGAATTCAAAATGAATAGTGATTTTGAGTGGATGAGATCAATGTTGGCTATGTCCATTTACCTAGCCTATATAAGGCTAACCCATTTCATAATTTCATTCTCATTTTTATTTTCATGTATCTTCTCCTCCTTTTTCTCTAATGTCCTCCTAACTACACCTTAATTACGTTTTAATCCTCAATCCCTAAATCATAAAATAAATTTCCTAAAACAAAATAAAAATCACTATAATTCCTCTCTTCCAATTCTTTAAAAAACCTTCAAAAAAACTGGCTTGGACCGGAGTATTTTTGTTTTTTTTGTTGAAATTTAAAGTAAGAAAGAATTAGGTTTTTGGTGATTAAAACTTGGCTTGGGTTTAAGAAAGGTGGGTGGGATGATTCTCCTTACTAATTATGTGTTATGCTTTATTTTTTATTATTATTGATGATTGTAGAATTATATGAAGTGATTTGGAGATTGTTGATGTAACATCCCACCTCTATACCCATACTATCTAAGAGTAACACCCCACCTTTATACCCATACTATCTAAGAGTATTACTCTAGATAGTATAAGTATAGAGGTAGGGTGTTATAGTTTAAGTTGATTTGTCCTTGTATTTGTGTTATGAACATGATTGCATTAGCTCATATTGGTACCTTAATGAATGATTTTGAAATTTGTTAGTAACCTACGAAATTTATTTTTAGGTTAATTGAATGTTATTGAGTGATGTAGTGATGGATTAGTGAATAATTACATTTTATAACTAAATGCATGTCATTAGTTGGCCATGATTAAACTAACTAAAATGATTTTTAAATTAGTTAGTAAGATAATTAGCAAGTGTTGAGCTCTACACTTACTATTAAAGTAATTAGAGTGTTAATGAAGCTGAATTACTATTTATTAATATTTATTAAATATAAGAATGATTTTTATAAGTAATAAAGGTATTCTATAAAATGATAACAAATGAAGCTAAATTAGTATTTATAAAATGGTTTGAATATTTTATAAATGAACAATATATCCTATAAAATAGATATGAGATTTTACAAAATAGTTAAGTGATGAATGGTTGATTTTCAATGAAATAAATAAAGTATTTTAGATGGCGAAATTGATTTATAAGCTAGTGTTTATTTTATAAAATGGTTTGATGATTTTACGAAATAGTATAAAGAGATAGCATTACTTTTATTAAAAGGGTTAGTAAGTAAAAGTAATAAATGATTAAGTAATAAATCAATTACTTATCTAAATATACGTGTATGTATATGAGTATGGGCAAGTATATGTATACATGTATTTGAAGATATGTAAAAATCAATACGTTATATGAATTATGGTTAGGGTTGTTGTAATTTTATTGCGTGTGTGTGTATGAAATTGGTTGATTATATAGAAATATAATTGATTACAAGTTCATTATGGGCATTTCACATAGTTATAGCTACTATAACATGCGCTAAGTTGTGTGAGTGTATACCAAGTCGAGTAATCCCTCCGGTGAAGTCTGAAATCTGATTTGTAGAGTTATTGTGTGTTTGCGTGAATTTGTGTGCATAAGCATACACAAATGAGTATACCGGCACATGTATAGGTTACACACATGACAAGGAGGCCAGATATGCCATTTTGGTATGTTAGAGGGAGCCAGGTCATTAAATCGCATGTTGGATTCTACTCGTGTAAAGGTGGATCTTGGTATCGAGACCGATTTTGAATAATTATGGTGACCACTTCCAAAAGTCAACAAATGAACCTCGATAGATGTCTAATGGGATAGAGTCAAGCTCTGAAAGCAAGACGACTCATTAGGTGAAGCGTCGGAAAGAACGATATGCATATTGACGTGTATCTGGGAAATTTCTCATTGCCCCAGGTTCATTATCTTAACCTAGAAATTTCAGTCAAATTAAAATTCAGTTGACTGCATGAGTGTTAAATCATGTACCTAGGGGGAAACCCTAATATTGAAGACTGGGTAAGAAAATCCAGTCAACGGAGTTCCGTAGATTGAATTAAAATTCCAATCGACTGAACCCCTTGGTAGTAAACAACTTCGGAGAATTTCTTTCTCGTTCAAGCATGGTTCTTCGTGATGTCTTGGCACGACTTCGAGGAGGCATTGGGCTACTCGAAGAGGTAGGATGCAAGGCGATGCTTGGGACTTGAATACGAATGCTAGTTAATTCCTTTGGAATCAGTAATGATTGGGCATGGAGTCGGCATGGACATTGGGCACACGATCAGTATGTTGAGCATGTACGATCAAATGAAGTGAATGCATAACTTTGGGGTTAACCCCAGGGTATGTATAATTTAATAAATTATTTCTATCTTATAGTAGTGATCGTACATCGTATCAGTCTTATATTAATGACCGTACTTAGTATTAGATCCTGATAGATGTCTGGATACATTAGTATGTTGAATCTATTTATTATTGGATCATGGTAGATGTCTGGTTTCATTAGTATGCTGGCTCTACTTATTATAAGATCGAGATAGATATCTGTGTACATTAGTGTGCTGACTTTATTTACTATATGATCAAGGTAGATGTCTGGGTATGTTAGTCCGTTGACTCTATTTATTATTGGATCACGGCAAATGTCTGAGTACGTTTGTGTATTGGCCCTATTTATCATGAATCATTGGATCGTGATAGGTGTTCACTGTTGACTCCACCCATTATCAATGATGGGTATTGATTTAAATTCCTTAGTTATCCTCCGTTGTTATGTTGTTTTTGTGCTATATTAGTTGATTGATATTATCATTGCGTGCAACAGTGTAAACTTATATTGTCACACTTTTAACACTTCTACAACTGTATACTGCGATTTCCATTATCATTGTATATAGTTGTATGCTAGTTACACTATATTAGCTGTGCCGACTCGTTGATTATAGAAGAAGTCCAAGTTATGGTATGATTATTTATATTTTGAGATGGGTTTACTATACTTATTTATGGGTAGTCTGGATTATCCCTAAGCCATGTTTGTGGAGAGGGCTGGCTGCGAGTTAGTTGTTTCTGTCTATTGGTATATAGTTTTGATATACGGTATTTTGAGATAGTTCCTCTCACACCAGGCTTTATTTCCAAACCACGTTTCTCGTTGTCTTCTTATATCATGAAAACTCTCGAGGACTCGATTGAGTAGTTAAAAAGTCAGGTGCTTTTGAGGATACGTGATCAGCATGCGCAGCTGGAGCATTTTGGAGGCATGGCATTGATATTTTGAGATATATATACTTGATATTTTAGCAATACATGAGAAACCTATTATTTGTATATGAGAATATTGTATTAGATATTTATTCATAACTCCGTTCCTTTTGGAGTTGATATATTCAGACTTTCTGTACTGGTAATTATTTATCAGTTGCTTCTGCTAGCGCAGTCTCTTATATATTGTTATTCTATTCTATTTTTGTATATTCGGTATATGATATATTGTCATTCCGTTGTAAGATCCTATCGATGTCTTGGTTTAGTGTTTTGTTTTAGTCTTACCTCAATGATTCATCTTTTGTTGTATTCGAGAGTTTGTCATTGTTATTAGATGATGAATTTTTAGATTCTACAAAAATGCAAGTTATTACAGTTGGTATCGAAGCTTAGCCAAGCACTCAGTCTAAGTAGACAAGTTTGAGTTAATCATTCTGGTAAAAGGAAATACATAAAGAGAGCATACGTTTATTTTTCTTATATTTCCGAGGGAATTAGCCGGGCATCTTAGTACTCGGCCTCCCCTATCGTTCGGTCCAAGATGGACCATTCGGGACCATGAAGCATCCGGTATTGAATACCATCCGGCCGAAGAAGAACGCTCGGTATAAGTTACGTTCGGCCAAGGATATCATTCGGCCAAAGTGACCGTCCGGCCAGAAACCTCGCTCGGCCCTTAAGTGGTTCGGCACCATAACGCTCGGCATACCCACCGCTCGGCCCAACTGGTTCGTCCGGCATCTCTTTGCAAACGTCATTCAGAAGCGTTTGGCCAAAGGCCTCGCTCGGCCAAGGGCCTCGTTCGGCCAAAAGTATCGTTTGGCAAAAGGCTCGTTCGGTCAAGATTGCGTTCAAACATCAAGCGCCTCGTTCGGCACCCAGACTGTTCGGCATCATACCATTCAGCTCCAAGGAGCGTCCGGTATCCATGAAGACTCAGCATTCTCATTCGGCCTCCCGAGACGTTCGGCAATCAAGGATGGTTCGTCATTCACCCCAACACGCCCGGTTTGATCATTGATCGGCCTACTCTTCCCCACAACAAATATATCGTTTGGCATAAAGAGAATGGATCGGCACTCGACCGTTCGGCCTACTCGGTTCGGCATACAGGGCTTGTCCTATTTGGACCGAGTTATTCAGCTACCAGGCCCACCAGCGAAGTCCAACCCACCTTTGTTTATAAATAGAGGGGCAGGGGCACAGAGAAAGGGGAGATTTGGGAGAACACTGGGGAGACTCTGCCATTTTCAAGACTCATTCCATACTTATTTATTTTACTTTGCAATTGTATTCTAGTAACTAAAAATGGATTGTATCTGTAATCACCCATCAAGGAAATCAATGGAAATCAACTTCAACGTGGATGTAGGCAGTTACGCCGAACCACTATAATTTGGTGTTCTTGTTCTCTGCATTTAAATTTACACTCTATTCTCTGTTTTAATTTACTTTGTTCTTTAATCTCTCTACACAATCTTTCTAAGGGTGTTAGTGACCAATTTTGGTGCTAACATTTTGGTGCTTTCACTGAAAATTTGAATTCTCAGGCTATTAGGATCTGCTTTGCAGCTACTGGATTGCATAAATCCCCCGAAGGAGATCCATAATCATCTATAAGACATCTGTTGATTCTACTCAGAGTTACAACCAACAACTCTACCATGGGAAGACCACGAACTAGATCAGCTTCTCAAAATGCAGATGCTCACGAGACCGCTAGTGTGCAACAACTGGGAGCTAGCAATCAGCAAGCGATTCGAGGTGTAGGGCCCTCCCACCAAAACCAAGCAGAAGTTGTTTCCCGAGCAGAATTCAATGAATCGATAAGAGAATTTAAAGAAAGTAGAAGGCAACTTGCTGAGAAAATGCAAGCCAACGCTGACCTCATGACTCAGCTTACTCAGCAGCAGCATCAGAATGCTGGAGGTAGCCCTATCCCTTACTCCGTGGATGATAGTTTGACGTCCGCTGATGAACCTCCTAGGCATAGATGCCTTAAGGATGAAGATGCACATGCAGGTGCTATTGATTGATCTACTAGAAACCAAGCCCTAATCGGACGGGACATCAACCTGCATGGTCCCGTGGAATGGAACCCAACCTCCTATCATCCGTACAAACCCCGAATTTGACGGCTATGGTCAGGCAGTTGATGAAAGAAAACCAAGGTCTAACTAATGAATACTGGGGAGTGTCTAAGAGTCATACTCCCTTCATGGATACCATTCTACAGGCCGAATACCCAAGAAAATTCAGCATGTCTGCCATTCCCTTCTACGAAGGGAAGACTGACCCCAGACAGCATGTGACTAGGTACAGATGGATAATGGATTCTGCAAGAGCTAATGATGCAACCAAGTGTAGGTGTTTCCCAATCACCATGTCCGGGATTGCCACCATGTGGTTCACTCAACTCCCACCATGATCTATATCCAGCTTCGACGAATTAGCAATGAAATTCGTAGAACAATTCAGGATACACACCACTCGTCCAAAGGAAGTGATGTCCTTATCAAGTGTAACTCAAACTCCAGGAGATTCGTTGAAAGCATACTTGCAAAGATTTCATGTTGCTGCTACCGAGGTGAGCAACCCTAACGACCATGAGATTTTGATGGCAGTAATGCGTGGAATGGATCCGGATTCTGAATTTGGAGATTGGTTGGCGGGGAAGCCCCCAGCTACGCTGGAACGTTTTTATTCGAAAGCTCATCAGTTTATAAGAAGGGAGGAAGCTCGGTGGACAAGGCAAGACAATGCATCTGGGCCCGTTCAAGAGTCTGTGAGAAGAAACGCCGTCGTGAAGCAAACCGGAGATAACCCCCAAAAAACTCAAGTTAACATCCAGAACAAGCCCGGGCAGTCTAAAGGATCCGGAGGTGGAAATCTCGGAAAGAAAAAAGAAACAGGGAAATGGAAATCAAGAATCCCAACATACGATGAATACATCCCGTTGAACGCATCTCTTGAAAACATCTATCTATCAACTTGCAACACTTTCCAATATAGAAAGCCTCGTCCAAAGGAATCAACGAAAGAACAGAAGCGGACCGGGAAGTATTGCCGTTTCCACGAGTCTTATGGGCATAACACAGAGGAGTGCAGACACCTCCATGATGCTATAGAAAAACTAATTAGACAGAAGAAGCTGTAGGAATTTGTCAAAGACCCACAGGATGAGAGACAAGAAACATCGGACCCTGGACACGGGCCAGCCCCACACCAACCGGAACAACCTACTCGGACTGTGGGTAGATTGGTCATTAACATGATTGCTGGCAGACCTCATCCTGCATATAAGAATTGGCAGGAGATGGAGCGATATGCTAACTCATTAAGACATGCGGAGTACGAGTGTTTTTCGAACATGGAGGATGGGACTCCTGCAAAGCAACAGCGCATTATGAATGATGATATCGTATTCAGGAACAGAGATGCGGATAAGGTAGAGGCTCCTACCATTGACCCAATGGTCATATCTGCGACCGTCGGGCCGGCATTCGTAAAGAGAATTCTAATTGATTGCGGAAGTTCTGTTAACATCATCTTCCGGAAGGCATACGACCAACTGAAGCTGGAGACCAAGGATTTGAAGCCGTCCAAAGCCAGAATCCATTGCTTTAATGGCGCAGCGACTGATGCAGTGTGATATGTGGAATTACCAGTTAAACTGGGACAAGGTGATCGCAGAAGGGTGCGAATCTTACCATTCATAGTACTGGACATTGATTCCCTGTACAATGTATTTCTGGGTCGTCCAGCCCTGGCGGAATTCAGGTCAGCTTTGGCCCCTTAGTGTTTGACGTTAAAATTTCCAACAGACAAAGGGGTTGGAGTAGTACACGACGACCAGGCAACCAGTCGTGCATGCTATGTAGCTGAGCTCAGGGAGGCACGGCATAGGGAGAAAGGAAAGGTTGCGGACAACTCTGTCCGCATCCAAGGTTCTGACGATTGACAACTAGCACCCGATCCCTGGCTCGGGCGGCATTCTCGGATCCATAGAGACGTACATCCGAGAGATGATGATGGGGAACCCAGGGAAACAAATGCGGCATCGGCTGAACTAACCATCGACATCTCAGTTAGCCGCAACGACCCATCACGAGTTCTTAAAATAGGATCGCAGCTCGACCCCGTGGCAGCTGAGAACCTTACTGACTTCCTCCTAGCGAACCTTGATGTTTTTGCTTGGACGCATTCTGATATGTGTGGGATTTCTCCTACAATCGCGAGTCATATGTTGAACATAGACCCGAGACATGTTCCTGTAAAACAAAAAAGGAGAGTCATGGACTCGGAGAGGTCCGCGGCTCTCAGAGAGGAGGTG
The DNA here is from genome assembly GCA_030765085.1 of Allium cepa. Taxonomy (NCBI): domain Eukaryota; kingdom Viridiplantae; phylum Streptophyta; class Magnoliopsida; order Asparagales; family Amaryllidaceae; genus Allium; species Allium cepa. The sequence goes on along the minus strand of CM060939.1, from coordinate 234,693,551 downwards.
GACAAACTCAAAACCAACGGGTTCGTCCACGATGCCCTCTACCCTAAATGGGTATCTAACTCGGTGTTGGTAAAGAAAGCGAATGGAAAATGGAGGACTTGTGTTGATTACTCCGATTTAAACAAGACATGCCTGAAGGATAGTTTCCTGCTGCCAAGGATTGACCAACTCGTCGACTCGACTACCGGACATGAGTTTCTATCATTTATGGACGCGTACTCTAGTTACAATCTAATTCCGATGCATATCTCGGACCAAGAACACACCAGCTTTTCAACAAACGTGGGATTGTATTGCTATGTGGTAATGCCATTTGGATTGAAGAACGCAGGAGTGACTTATCAACGTCTGGTGAATCGGATGTTTAAAGACCAGATTGGTAAAACAATGGAAGTCTGTATGGATGACATGCTAGTGAAGTCACGACAGTCAAACGACCACATCCGAGAACTAACAGAGATATTTGACATACTCAGGCATTATGGAATGAAGATCAATCCGTTGAAGTGTTCATTCGGCGTAGCATCAGAAAAGTTTCTGGGATTAATTGTGAATGCCCGGGGAATCGAGGCTAATCCAAAAAAGATCCAGGCTATCTGAGATATACAAGTACCCAGAACCATAAAGCAGGTGCAAAGCCTGAATGGAAAAGTGGCTGCGCTAAGTCGATTCATATCCAGGGCTACAGACATGTGTATTCCCTTCTTCGATATTATAAAGAAAGGAAAGAGAAACTTCGAATGGGCATCCGACTGTAAGGAAGCATTCCTGGCTCTAGTAAGACACTTGGAAAGTCCCCCCGTATTGTCCAAGCCGATAGACCATGAAACGTTGTATGTATACTTGGCGATAACCCAGCACGCTATCAGTGCAGCCTTGGTCTGCGAGGAAGACCGGATTCAAAGCCGGTTTACTATGTCAGTAAGCGCTTGACCGGGGCGGAAAGAAATTATCCAAAGATTGAAAAATTAGCCTATTGCTTGGTGATCGCATCACGCAAGCTTCGCCCCTACTTTCAGGAACACTCAATCGGTGTGTACACTGACCAACCCTTGCGACAGGTACTCCAACGATCGGAAACTTTCGGAAGAATGCTGAAATGGAATATTGAGTTAAGTCAGTTCGATATTGCCTATTTTCTTGGAGGGCCATATAAGGACAAGCACTAGCCGACTTCATTGCTGAATTCACTGTGCTAGACGAACCGAGCAATCACAGAATCATACCCCCTGTTCGATGGAAGATGTACACCGATGGGGCATCTAACGACCGTTGCTCGGGGGCAGGTATAATCCTCGTAACTCCTGAAGACCGATCAATCTGCTACGCTTTGAAGCTCGAGTTTGTAGCAATAAATAATGAAGCCGAATATGAAGCATTGATTGTTGGCTTAAGACTTGTTATCGAATTGGGAGTGAGATCAATCGAAATCTTCTGTGACTCGTAGCTGGAAGTCTATTAGGTGCGAGGAGACTACCAAGCGAAGGGACAGCGACTTGCTCCTTACCTTGCTCGGGCTCAAGAGCTGCTAGCGAATCTGGAATACTACGACATCTCGCATGTCCCACGTGAACAAAATAGAGAAGCCGATTCATTGGCGAAATTCGCAAGCACTGGCGATGAATAGCAAATGGGGTTGTTCCCTGTTGAGACCCTCTATGCTCCAAGTATAGACGTAATGGAGGCAGATTTCGTGCTAGAGATCAAACTTGAGAAGGAATCGTGGTTGACCCCAATCAAGCAGTACCTACTACAAGGGGATTTTCCTGAAAAGAGAAGCGAAAGACGTCAAGTCCTTCGTAAAGCTTCACGTTATGTAATACAGGATGGAATAATGTATCGAAGAGGATTTTCGACTCCACTACTCCGATGCATTGCCACGATGAGATAAAACGAGTCCTGGAGGAAGTCCATGAAGGAGAGTGCGGTGACCATACTGGAGGCATACATTAGCAAAGAAGATCCTCCACTATGGATATTACTGGCCAACTGTGAATCGGGATGCTGCAGACTATGTGAGAAGATGTGATAAATGCCAGATATATGCAAAAATTGCGAGAGCACCACCGACGCAACTCACGCAAATGGTAAGTCCCTGGCCATTTGCAATGTGGGGAATTGACTTAGTTGGTTCTTTACCCATAGCTAAGGGTGGAGCGAAATATGCAATAGCTGCGATCGACTACTTCACCAAATGGGCAGAAGCAGAGCCTCTGGCCACGATAACCACTAAGAAGGTTATTAATTTCGTCGTACGAAATATCATATGCCGCTTCGGCCTTCCATGGACCATCATTACAGATAATGGGACTCAGTTCTAAAGCAAGGAGTTCAAAGAATTTTTTCAGAAATATGGCATTGAAAAGAAGTTTGCAGCGGTTGCTCACCCGAAGGCCAACGGACAAGCGGAAGCCGTAAACAAGATAATCAAGTCCATATTGAAAAAATGTTTGGAAAAGGCAAGAGGCAGGTGGGTGGATGAACTTCCAACAGCACTTTGGGCCTATAGGACCACCCATAAGACCGCAACTGGCCACACTCCATTTGCGTTGGCGTATGGCACGGAAGCTGTCATACCCATCGAACTTGAGGTCCCATCGCATCGGGTAACTTATTACGACATCGAGTCGAACCAGAATCTTTTATTGGAATCGTTGGACTTCATTGATGAAAAATGCGAAGAAGCCAATTTGAGAGTGGCCGCATACAGACCCAGAGTCACTAAATATTATAATGAGAAGGTCCAACCAAGAATGTTTACTGTTGGAGACCTTCAATGGCTTGTTCAAGGGATCGTCCAAGTCCACTTCACGCGCCTTAACCTTGACCTTGGCTGTATCTCTTTTCTCTTTCTCGAGCCGCTCCTTCATGCTCAATTCAGATATATGTCAGAGGCGCTTGTGATCTACTTCATAACTCCCAGAGAAGGAATAGGTCTTGCCTTCATCAAGCGCCCCGATCACTTGAGCATCTGGCCCAGGAACTTCACCAGCATGAGCAACCCCACCAGTCTCTTCCACCTCCTTGGCGACATCGCTCCTCGGAGTGGGATCGGAACGACCTGCACAAAATTAGAAAAGACGAGCATTAGAATGCAATAGTACTTCACAAAGAATGATGACTTTCAAAATCTCAAAGTGAAAGGTTATCTACCAGGCCCTGGCAAGCTCTCTGCCGTCAAAGGGGTTTCGCCCTCCGGGATAGGAGACAAAACATGGATGCCCAAGCTGGGGGCTTCCGGATCATAGCCCATATGTTGTTCAAAGAGATCGAGTATCGGCCGACCGGTCGGCAGGGAAGGCACGTGAACAGGAGACTCGGCCCCGGATGGACTGGCGACAACTTCTTTCCCTTTCCTCGAGGAGGATCCTTTGCAGTAAAGGGCCTTGGCCGCCAATAGGTCCGAGGCTCATTTCCCTTCAGAAATTCTTTTATCAAATCCCCCTCATCAACCTCCTCGACACCGCGCTTGGCCTTCCTGATCTGAATTAAGGTTTCCCACGCCTCGAGTAATGATTTAAGATAGCTGTCGCCCAAAAAAGTTAAGTCACGATGCATTAGCATGCGGGCGTTGAACTCGGCAATGAGTGGGTCGAATGTGGTTTTGATCTCTTCTCTACCTTCTCCCCTGGCTGCCTCAAGACGAGAATCAATGTCCGCCAACGCCTTCTTCTTGCCCTCTTCACGGGCCTCGCTCTTTAACATCTCAACCCTTGAAAGCTTTCCCTCGAGTTGTTCTTTTAAAAGTCGGGTGGCGACAATCTCGTCACAATATCGCTGTGACTCTTCTTGGGCAGCCGTTTTCTCCTCTTTCTCTCTGCGGAGAAGCTCCTCAAGTTCTTTGATCCGGGTGCTGAACGCATCCCTCTCCTTTTGAACGGAGTCCTTCTCCAAGGCCAAAGACCCACATCGTTGAACCGCCTCGTCAAGCTCTTTCTTATGAGTAGATTCCAAGCGAGTAACGGCCTCAGCAGTATCCCTCACACTCCGATGGGCGACCTCAAGTTCGGACTTATAAGGGGCGATTTCTTCGTCTTGGGCCTTAATGATATTTCTATCGTGGATAGCCTCAAGCTTCAAACGGTCTATCTCATGCTGGCGCTCCACAGAGACTTCGGAAAGTTTCTCAGCTAGGTGAACAAATGCGTCATGTTGATCATAGATGTCATTCGTATAGGCAAGAGCGCTCTGTTCAACATGTCCGGGAATAGGATGAATCGCCAGAAGGAATTTCAGGCCATCGAAGCAGATTATCGGAAATTTGTCTTTAAGCTCATCCAGCTTCTCTGACAATGTTGGGTCTGTCGCAGGAGCAGGGAGTGACGGCTTTGAAAGTTCTCCCCTCTAGTGAGAACCTCGGGACTGTCGAGTAGAAGAGGAGTCAGAGTGTTGGTCCCGGGGAGCGTTGGGTTGCGACCTCTTATGGCCGTGCTTGTCTTTGCTGTGCTCCGCATGAGACGTAGTATCTTGGTGGTGCTTTGGCTGATAGTAAGTTTTCCTCCAGGATGAGGAGTCCCGGGAATGATAGTCTTTGTCGCCATCGCCGTCTCCATCTCGACGCCTTCCGGAACCCGAATTCCGTCCTGGTTGATGAAAAATGGATGAACCGCAAAGACAATTGAATCCGTATGAGCGCCCCATGTCACCTGCACGAAATTCAAATAAAAACGAATTAGCAAAGGGAGATGTGACGACAAAAATCTAAGTGCGAATTGAAATGCAAATGTTCGTGTGTGTCCTAGTGCTTCCCCCTGACGGACCAGTAGCCTTGCTAACTGGGGTTTTATCTCCCTGACTTTGGGTTGGAATGCCCACATCGTCTCTAATGGGCGAATGGAACTTGAATGCCTCCGGATCATCGAAGTCACAATTGAGCAGATCTTCCGGAATAGAGAGGTTTGAGAGGCCCTTTAGCGAACTTTCAACGTGCTGCGAAGAAGCCTCCTTCTCTGTCGGGGTGAGCGTAACTTTGGAAGTTCCGCCAACCTTCTCCTTCCTAATCTTACATGTCACTTTCTTTTTCCCCTTCGAAGGGGAAGATGACGTTTCAATATCATGCACTTCGACCAGCGGATCCTGAGTAGGACCCGCATTCTCACCTTGTGTTTCGGGTGCTTCACCCTCTCTGATTTCCCCCTCCTCCTGTGCACCGGGGGTGTGGCGTGACGACGATTTAGCCAACTTCTTCCCTTTACCGGATGAGGGCTTGGGGATGGAGATGCCCTTAGGAAGGCTCACCCGACGGCCTGCTACTAACTGCCCGAACCTTGACAGTGACTCATTTGAAATGAGGGTTCAGATGTCTCGTTCCTCGACGGGAAGAGCTCTAATAGCCTCAACAGCCTCTGAATAGCCGCGGCCCTCAGGACGTGGATTGATATCTAAAAAAATGAAACAAGAGTTAGAAAAAGCATCGCCTCGACCGAAATATGAGCATCGCTCTAAAAAGAAGACTTGCTTCCTTCAACCTGTCTCCTCACGAAACCAGGAGGGCAGCGCACGTAGAACCATTCCTCTTTGTACAGGGAGAACTTGCTCCACGCTCCGGTTAGAATTTGGCACTTGCGGTGCGGCTCGAGGAACATAAAGAAGGGGCTATCTCTCCGCTTCTTGATCATATAAATATATTTGATGTCGTCAGGAGTTGGAGGCCTGGAGAAGACAGCCATAAAAGAAGGTAGGTCCCATAAATGAATGCATGAACGTTTGGGTGCAACTACGACGGGGCAATGTCTATGTATTGCAACACGTCCCGAAGAAATAAATTGAATGGAGGCACGCTGCCCACCCAACACATAAACTTATTGCAGGCGGTGTATCCGACTGAGGGTAGGTGTGGACGATCATGGCCCGACTGAACCAACACGTCAGCAAAAGGGATTCCGTGGATCGAACATATTCGCCGGAGCGCGGCTTCGTTAATCTTCGAAGCCTGGGAATAGATCAGATTATCCAAGAGAATCGTTGACTCCAGGGCTTCAGGAGCTAAGTTACGAGTGGGGGAGGTCGACGGATTAGAAGTATCTACATCCCCTTGTTTGGAAGACGGCCCGGGTATGTCCGAGATTGTGGCGGAACTGGATTTTTTAGACATTTTTTGACGGGAATCGAATCCTGCAGAGCACTTGTATGAACTATACTCAAAAAATGATCAGCGTTAGACTTAACAACATAAATTTCCCCCCTGTGTGGTGTGTGAGCTAGTGCAATCAATCATGTATAAGCATTGGAAATTCGAGAGTCGTAAGGTTACCGAGCTTAAAGATCATCGCCTTCGTAGACCGTCATCGTTGACCGTCTCCAAAAGCCTTCCTAATGGCGACTACAGTTTCAAGTTCAGGGAACGTTAGAGGAAGTTAACCGGTTACGTCAAGAAAAGATCAGATTTATAGCTACCGAAAATAGAAGGTTAATAGTCCAAATCGACTCAATATGCTAGAATGTTAGAGTCATTGTTCTTGCTTTACGACCGTTCGGCATAACCGTTCGGCATGTTTTAGCTCGGCATTCATGTGTGCGGCTAAATATCATTCGGCGTGTATGGTTCGGCATTTACGTTTGTTTGGCTAAGCTGTCGCTCGGCGAAGTTATCGGTCGGCCTAAAACACACGATGGGCCTAACTAAAATTCGAACCAGTTAGCGCTCGGCGGAGTATCGTTCGGCCAAAATCCTATTCGGCCGAAACAACACTCCACATCCTCTCCGGTAACTCATGCCTCCTCCCAAACCTTCCCTCCCACCGTCCGTCATGTGATGAGTCACACCGAAACAGAGTTATGCCGAGCTCCAACGTTCGGCAATCCACCCTAAAAATCCTTCCCTCTTTTCCACCATCCTCGACCGAGCAACGAGGGCCGAGCGTTCGGCAAATCGTACCAGGACATGCCATTCGGCATCTCGACTACCTCCTGCTTCTCCTCCATCCTTTCTTCCTCCCATCTCGTTCGGCATGAGGGAATTATGTCGAACCCTAACACATCTCCCAATGGCTTCCTAGAAGGTTCATCTCTATTCATTCCTCCTTCCACCCTCATCATTTAACACGGTAAACCCCTAGAATATCTAAACCTAGGCTCGATTCACCCTATCGATTATGGAACTCGAGCATCAAGCCCTTTTAAGTTATGGGAAGGAATTGGAATCGATACCTAGTCAGTGGGATGAAGACTTAGAAAGGATTGATGGATCACTGGAGTTTGTTAACTGGGAAAATCAGCAAGTATGAGGCAGTGGTGATAAAATGTGAAAAGAGGAGATGGAGGAGGGCGCTGGACTTTATAGAGAAGAGGAAGAAGACGAAGTGGCTATTCCCGGTGAAACCGGTCAAAGCCGCACCGTTCGGTCCGAACCCTGCATTACGTTCGGCACACGAGGAGTGTTCGGTTTCAACTGGACCGTTCGGCATTTTGCACTATGTTCGGTGCAGGTGAATTAAGCAACCCCCAAGAGTGATGAACCAAGGTTCAAAGTGAAGCATGAAGGATATGTAATCCAAAGCATATCACGTTCGGCCACGCGATACACTTTGGGGGGCAAGTGTTTCCCAGGGAATTAACCGGGCAACTTAGTACTCGGCCTCCCCTATCGTTCGGTCCAAGATGGAGCGTTCGGCACCAAGAAGCATCTAGTATTGAATACCTTTCGTCCGAAGAAGAACGCTTGGTACAAGTTGCGTTCGGCTAAGGATATCATTCGGCCAAAGCGACTGTTCGGCAAGAAACCTCGCTCGGCCCTTAAGTGGTTCGGCACCATAACGCTCGGCATACCCACGCTCGGCCCAACTGGTTCGTCTGGCATCTCTTTGCAAACGTCATTCAGAAGCGTTCGGCCAAAGGCCTCGCTCGGCCAAGGGCCTCGTTCGGCCAAAAGCATCGTTCGGCCAAAGGCTCGTTCGGTCAAGATTGCGTTCGAACATCAAGCGCCTCGTTCGGCACCCAGACCGTTCGGCATCATACCGTTCGGCTCAAAGGAGCGTCCGATATCCATGAAGACTCGGCATTCTCATTCGGCCTCCCGAGACGTTCGACAATCAAGGATGGTTCGACATTCTCCCCAGCACGCCCGGTCCAATCATTGATCGGCCTACTCTTCCCCACAACGTATCGTTCGGCATAAAGAGAATGGATCGGCACTCGACCGTTCGGCCTGCTTGGTTCGGCATACAGGGCTTGTCCTATTTGGACCGAGTTATTTAGCTACCAGGCCCACCAGTGAAGTCCAACCCACCTTTGTCTATAAATAGAGGGGCAGGGGCACATAGAAAGGGGAGATTTGGGAGAACACTGGGAGACTCTGCCATTTTCAAGACTCATTCCAGACTTATTTCTTTTACTTTGCAATTGTATTCTAGTAACTAAAATGAATTGTATCTATAATCACCCATCAAGGAAATCAATGGAAATCAACTTCAAAGTGGATGTAGGCAGTTACGCCGAACCACTATAAATTTGGTGTTCTTGTTCTCTGCATTTAAATTTACACTCTGTTCACTGTTTTAATTTACTTTCTGCATTAATCTCTCTACATAATCTTTCTAAGGGTGTTAGTGACTAATTTTGGTGCTAACATCTTATATATTATACTGTATAAACAACTTGTCTATTGGACTTGATTTGTTTCTATCGCTAGTTGCTAAGGTATCTTTGCTAGGCTATCAATATAAGAAGACAAAGCGCATGTGCGACCGCGGATAATCAGTTTGGGATGCCTAATTAATTCAAAGACTATTTGCTACCACAAAAGATATTCCGGCCCTCGTGAACATTTCCAACAGATGCGGTGGCGTTAGACGTGGTATGGCCCTTTGGGGACCATTATTTCTAGCTCCACTAGATTTAGACTCAAGCAGTGCTGGAATTTCCTTAGCCTTATAGGGAAGCCATATCTAGGTCCTTAGATTGTTGTTGAGACATGGTCTTAGACACATGCATGAGAAGGCTTCCATTGATACAAGTCTTGGGAATGTTCTTGCAAGGAAGATTTTTTCTTAACATTAGAGAAAGGAGACTTTGGCTAGGTAGGATGTAGTGTTTGTTTGGCTGATAAGCAGACCTATGATTCAGAATTTATTCAGGCATCACTTTGGTTCTCAGTTCATTTCTAAGATCGAGAAGAGCGTGTAGCTTAAGCATTCAATCCATCTCGAGCAGTGCGACTTATCAGTGAAGGAGTGTTGAGCAGTTCAACCTTTTGATATTGGGGTTGAGGTGGTCGGTACTTCATTGTTGTTAGGCAAAGATATTTTCTTTTGGTCTTAAAGCATTAGTTAGGGCTTCGTTGCTTAGCCTTATTCCTGTTAGGGACCACTTTTGATTATCTCATTGGGTTGTTCTCTTTAATGAGAATGCCCACGAGATACCGTTGAGGTAATGAAAGTGTAAAGCAGCCGAAAGTCCAACCGAAGTATAAAGGTTGAGATACAAGGAAGATTAAGCTTATGCAAAGAAGAAGCTAGCCTAATATGTCACCCTCATGGCATATGGGAACATTTCACTACGAAATGTCATCCCGCTAAGTGAAGCTTAAGTGCTTCAATTGTGATTGGCTTGATCACTTGAAGAAAGACTGCCCTACAGTTCCCGAAGGGTGTGAAAATGATGACGACTTATGCCATATAGGCATTAGCAGGTCCTAGCAGGCCTACAAATTAGGAAAATTGCAAGGAGCACATGTAGTGAGGTAAGCTCTATTTTTGGGTGACTCACTTACGTTCCTTCCGAAACTTGAGCGGTATATTTTATTTGTTGCTAGTTACTTGGTAGATAGGCTAAACTTGACACCTTACATAGTAGGTTGATCCTTCAGTCCTTAGTTGTAAAGCTAAGGTGAAGTGACCAAACATGCTACCATTCAAACTTGATGCACGAGCTTTCAAGTCAAGTGGTTTTGATTGATAAAGTGTGGCCTGGATTTTATCTAGGAAAGGTCAGGTGGTTGCCTAGTAATAAGTAGAGACCAAGTAGATGACTTATAGGTGCTTGTCTAGAGTTGTTCGTATTATAATTTTTTTCTTTTTGTCAATGAACCTTAGGTGATGGGAGTAATCCCATGTGCCGAAAGTGACATTTTCTAAAGATTAGTTCATTCACATGTCAGTTCTTAACCTATAGTTTGAGCAAGAGTTTCTTAACCATGCCGAAAGGTTTTTCACTTGATTCTGATAGACAAGCACTTGAGTCAGATTCTTAAGGATGACTGAGAGATTTTTGAAACATGGCCTTAGCTGTGCAAGGAGATTTCAGTAGTCGGATCAAAGAAACAGACCGAAGCTCACACGGATAAAGTTAGGCGACTAACCGTAATTTACAAAGAAATATTACGAGCAAATGAATGGTTGGAATGGGCTTCGTGTCATTTGGGACGATCTTTAGTTACTATAAAATTTTAGTGTAGCATAATTACTATTGCATGGGATGGTTCGAGGAAGGATTTCTCGACTGGTTTTGCAGCAATTCGGATAACCTTCAAAGTGACGAGATGATACTTGCCTATGTGAGCATCGTAGTGCACTAAGTGTGTTATCCTTGTTAACATTGTGAGGTCAAGGTGAGTTTGAACCCGAGCAAGTCCAGGCAATTGCAAATCTCCATTTTATGATGATTTAATTAGTCTAACTTTCTTCTTTGAAGAATAAGCTCTGTTCGGAAGAAAAAGAGAGTTAAGGCATTGATTGCTGGAATTATTCAAGAGTTTCGAGACTCGATGATCCCACATATCGTATAAGTTTTCCTTTTCGTAGTGGGAGGTGTAGTAGTCATTCTTGTATTATATTCATGAAAGAGGTTGCACCACTTAGATATATATTCCTTTTTAATGTCAAATAGACTCGTTGGAGTTTATTATTTGACATGCACATTTGACTTCTAATGGTTATCATGCATGTCGATATGAAGTATTTTAAATGTTTATTTATTTTGTAGGGTTGTTATTGTTTGTTCCTTGCTATTATTTGTTGCTTGCTAATGTTTGTTGCTTTTTATTGCTTGTTGCTTGTTGTTGCTGCTACTGTTTGATGTTGTGTATTGTTGTTTGATTTTTTTAGTTGGCTAATTTTTATTTTTGTCGATCGCTTGCTTGCATGTTTAATAATTTGTATTCTAGCTATTGTTGTTTATCCTTACTTGTTATGATTTGCTGGTTGCCTTATTGCCAGTTGCTTATTATTACTTGTTGTCCGATTTTTATTTGTTGTTGTTTTCTATTTTTGAATATTGCTCGCCATATATATTTGATTGCTTGTATGGTAGTTTTTATTTCATAATTTAAAATAAGATTCGAAGAGTGACAGCGATTGCTATCCATAATAGAACGCATGTCATCCATGCCAACTATAATGTCGAGATGGGATCTATACAAGTCCACTGCCTTCTGATATGACTCGGAGTCCGTGGTATATTTCGATACTAACTCAGTTGAGCTTACTCTTTAATTGATAGTTATGTATGACTATGGTAGTATTTATTGCTTCACTATGGTTATACATGTTTGAATTCTGTGTTTGTGCCGAATCATATTCATATAGTATAATTAGATACTTGAGAGATTATACATAGCTATTTAAATAATATTTACTTTGATTGGCATTTTGAGAAGCTTTCTTACGGGAGTTATGAATTTTCGAGGAATGTGGGATGACGTATGTTATCACGTATTTCCTAATGTGTGATGCATTCTAATTTGGGAGTTTTCGTGATGCTGATATCATAAGGGAAGTTACAGTTGGAATTTTATGCAACTGGGATTCATGTAGTCTGGTCAGTCCTGTTACTTTCTCATACTCATAGAAACTTTAGGGACAAAATTCTTTTAAGGCGGGGAGAATGTAACACTCCGCAATTTTAATGGTCGAATATTTAAATGATTAATTTGAATATTTAATCATTAACTGACGAAATGCCTCTTATACTCAATTTTTACAAGCAAACGAAATGGGGCTCGATAAACCCATGGTTAAGTTCTCTTTTTCGTCGCGAGTAAAATGAGTATAATCTTGAATATGTTTGTAGTCGGCGAGAATTTAGAGTGAATAGAGATTTTGAGTGGATGTAACAAATATGCGCTAAGTCCATTTACCTAGCCTATATGAGGCTAACCCCTTTCATAATTTCATTCTCTTTTTTCATTTCGTGTTGTCTTCTCCTCCACTTTCCCTAATGTCCTCTTAATCAGCCCTTAATCACCGTTTAATTCCCAAGCCCTAAACTATTGAATATATTTTCTAAAATCAAATAAAAATCACCATAATTCCTCTCTTCTAATTCCCTGCAAGATCCACAAATGAATTGGCTTGGATCGGAGTATTGATGTGCATTTTGAAATTTAAAGCAACAAGGATTTGGTTTTTGGTGATTAGAGCTTTGCTTAGGTTTAACAATGTGAGTGGGATGATTCTCCTTACTAATTTATATGATTTACTTCATATTTTTCATTATTGATGATTATAGATGCGATGACCCGGAATTTTTAACAATTTAAAATGGGATAATTAAATTGATTTTTAACATTTAAAAGTTAATTTTGACTTGAATTCGAAATATCAATATTTACTTGATAATTAAATCAATGAATTTTATTGTTTAAATATTGAATTTAATAATTGAAATTGGGTAAATTGTTGAATCTGAAATTTCTAAGCCTATTTAAATAATTTGAAGGCTATAAAATTTATAATAATGATACTGAAGATAATAGAGTGGTTAGAATTTAATTTAAAGGTAATTTGTTCAATTTTAATAATATATCGTTTATATTGACAGTTAAAAATTAGCCTTCCGAGGCACACTCTCGGAACTCGACGAAACAAGTTCCATTGGATCCGTAATAGTTAGTTATTATCGGATTTCAATTTTCGTAGCTATGGGAGTTGTCGTTTGACCCTGACAGCTGAAAATGCTTCAAATTATTTTAATCGATTTAATTTAAAATTTATCGTTTATTTCCGTAACTCGCGCATATGATCGAAATAGCTTTCGAAACACGTTTCATTGTGTTCGGAATGCGGGTAAAACCTTATAAACATTTAGCATGTTTGATTCGGGATTCGGGATTTCGCGTTATGTAACACGAGATATTTCTAGTATTTTATTATATAATAACAAGCGTGCGCAGGAAGCTTTCCCAATCGGTATTTTATCATCTTTCTCCCCTCTAATCTTGAAACAAAAAATCAAAATTTTATAAAAAATATATATATAATAAAATCAAATGGCCGCAGCCTTCAGTCCAAAGCCAAACAGAAATCGAAAGGGGGGAGCTCAAAATCAACCGCGGCTTCCTCCTTCAAATGGAAGAGTCGAACGAACGAAAGTTGTTCGTGTTCACTTCGATCCAAAACAATACGGTATCTTCGCCTCTATAACCCTAAGTCGCGCGCTCTTGATTAAAGCAGGCCGCGATGCATTCGAGATGAGGGAGAATTGCAGGAGGAGTTGATGCTCGAGTTGACGCCGCGTTGGGGTTCGTGGCATGCGTAGTCACATGGGTTCGCGACTGTGTAGTGGCTAAGGGTGGTTCGCGACCTAGGGCTGGGTTTGCGATTGGTTGTGGAGAGCTTGGGGGGTTTACTGATGGTCTCGAGCGCGTGATGGAAATCGAGGCAATTTGGGGCTGTAGGGTTCGAACGAGGGTTTCGGCATGGTCATGCGAGCTTCGAGGTAGCTAATGCTGATCGTAGTGGAAGTGTTCGACAATTGTGAGTAATTTTACTTTCTTTATTTTTATTTATTCCAGCTCTATTTGTTTTTAAACCCTAAGTTAAAAAAAGAAAGGGGTAAATAAAGGAAAATGGGATTGATTAATCATTTATAAATCCTTTAAATTAAATGCTTTTCAAAACTTAAATCAAGACAGTTTGATTGATAATTTCTGAAATAAGTTAAAGATTAATTAATTAATTGATTTGCAATTATTGATTGAGTAATTTGTAATTAGTGATTTACAAATGGGAATTAGGTTTTAGAAATTAACAATGAAGGTTAATAATTAATAGCTAGGGAGTAATGAATTAAAAATCTCGGGAGAAAGAAATAAACTAATAACCACTGAATGTAGTTAATTGAATGAAGTGGATTGCTAACTGTGAATTAAAGGTGAGTAATCTCACACTCTGGATTTTCATTTAAATTTAAATAAATGGATGAATGATTAAATTGTTTGGACATGTACTGATGATCTAGTGATTTTAGATTTGGTTGTTTCTCGAGTTAATTGTGATTTGACTCGAGGTATTTGGATTAAATGGTTGTAAACTTAAACCATGAATAAGAAAATGGCTCGGTTTAAAATCAATAAGGGTTAATGATCGATTATTCATTAATTAGGTAGGATAATTTAAATGAAAAAAAATTAATCAATTAAATTAATTAATGATTTGGGTTAATTAATTAAGTTTATATTAATTTGGAATGATCATTTGATGGTTTAATAAGTAATTACTTAATGTAATTAATAAAATAAAATTACTAGTGTGATTAAACGAGAGATAAATTAAGATAATTTAGTTAAGGAGAATTAATTTATTAATGAAGTAAATAAAAGAATAATTAATTACAGATTGAAATTAATCGGGAATGATTAATATTTGAGGTTGAATTAAAGCAATTAATTTAGACTAGAACAAATCAAAACATAATTGGAATTCATTAATTTATGTAATCAACGATGTAGTTAAAGATTGATTAATTAAGATGAATTAACCAAAGTGACCCATGAGAAATTAATTAATATAAGTAATTAAGAATTAGAGTAATTGATTATAGTTAATTAATTTGTGAAGTAATTAAAGATTACTCATTGATTTGGTAAGAATAATTAATATGGTGAAAATTATTAAAGATAATTACTTGAATGAAATTGGAGGATAATTAATCCAGGGTGATTAATTAAGATGAATAAGGAAGGATTGATTAATTAATTTATTTGGAATTAATTAATGAAGGAATCTATGCGATTGAGGTTTAAAATTCAATTAGAACCAATTGAATTGATTTGTATGTGATTGATTGAGTTGATATCTCTGATATGAAATGTCATGTATTTCATTTGGATAACTTGGGTTAGGATGACATGAGTTTTGAAGAGATCGGGATCGGGTATTGGGAAATACCCGAAACCACTTCGAATTATTATAGATTGATATGAGAAATCAATAGGCTGAAATGAAACGATTTAAGTGAATTGGACTATTTAATCTTTAAGTTTTGATACTTGGGTATTAATGTGCGAAATTAGAGAAGACTATAACAAAGTGTGAATTTGTAAGTTGACTCATGTTACCCGTGTTTTATATGAGTTGTTTGCTTTGGTATTCATGTTAGTTGAGTTTACTCACGCTGGTTTCCAGCCTGACCCGGGTGTTACTTTGGTGTAATGCTCGGGTCAGACCGAGTATAACAGATTTTCAGGTAGGTACGTTCGGGAGCTCAGGAGGCGAGCTAGATGGCAAGAGCGTATAGAGTATTTCTGTTGTATATTATTATTGTTAATCTGAGACATGATAATTGTATATATTCAGTGACTGTATATATATGTGAAACTCTGATGTATATTAAATGTAATCGATAGATATAGTATTCTTTTGTAAACTGTTATTATTTATATTATATTTTATCCGCTGCGAATGTGAGTTGTTGATGTTTCCGTTCTTCTTCTTCTATTTCTTTCTTCTTTTTCATAACTATATGGAATTTTCGTGTGTGAAAATTTTGGGTCGTTACATTTGGTATCAGAGCTAAAAGGTTAAGCGAGAACCTTGGCTCTGGTGGTGATTACTCATTTAAATAGAGTCCGTAGTACTCTAAAATGAGTTGAGTAAATATATATATGATAGCGTACTTGTTATTTTCTTATATAAAGGTTTTAAATGATTTTATATAAAAATATATTTTGATATATAAAGCAATATTTCTTTCTAATAAATATTAAAGCGATTGGTTGTTAAATTTATTGAAATGAAAATTTAGAAGTATTATAATACAACCGAATTGAAGTCTTGAATTGGAATTAAATTAAGTAGAAATTGAAATACAACCAAATTAAAATTTATTTGATTGAAGATAAAATTCTAAATCTGGTCCCAGAATTTGAAAATTTTGTTTCAAAGTAATGAAAAATAATAAATAAGTATTATTTGGATAATTGGGACTTGTTGAAAACAATGGGTTGTTTGAAGTTTGATTTGAATTTAAAAAACCAAGGGTGGTTTAAAATTTTAAAACATGGCTGGGAGGGCCAAGAAATAAATATGTATATATGTATGGATATACATGATATCAAAGATAATTTGAAATAAACTCTAAGTGGTTGAGTTTTGATTTTTCCCTGAAGTGTGATGTAAAAACCCAAAGTAATGTAAGTTTTGAACTTATAATAGGGAAAGAATTTTGAAGTTTGAAGCAGGAATTCAAATTGAGCAACGTTGATTGGATTAAGTAAATTGGAATTTAACTTTGTAAAGTTAAATAAGTGTAGAAAAAGCAACCAGAATTGGAAATTTCATGATGAAATTGGAATTTAACTTGGAAAGTTAAATGGTTGATTTGAATTGGGAATTTGTGTGTTCTCAAAACGGGTTTGAGATTTAAAATTGAAAATGGATGGACGTTTTAAAATAAATTGGATGATATCATCCTATTGTTAATAAAAATCTTTAAAATTGAGAATGTATTGCATAAATAAAATAAATTTGAATAATTGGATTGTAAAATAAACTTGCTTAAGAACTAGCTTCAAACTAGAAGATAAAATTGAATAATAAATTAAAATTTTAAAACAAAATTGTATTGAATTCTTATATGAACCTTGAAATACATAAATAAAAATAATTTAAAATGGAATTTTGAGAATTGGACTCAGAAATTAAATAGATTGAAAACCTTAAAATAGAAGTTAATTTGGTTTAAAGAGTTAAACCAACCATTGAGGATTTAACTCGAATTTATATAATTCGAGATGGGTTATAGTTGAAATTTAAATTCCATTAGTGCAAATTGAATTTAGTTTGAATTAATTAGAATTGAAGTTGCCTTGGGATTAAATAAATTTCAATGGAAATTGGAGTTATTCAAATTGGAATTGGATCAATTTTAATGGAAGTGTAAATTTACATTGAAGTGTTGGGGAAGTGAACAGTTTTGACTTTGGACTATTTTCAATATGAATTGTTTTGATATAAATTTATTTTTCTAAGCTATTTAATATATACAACTTTTCATTCTTAAAGCCAAATTATTTTTTACTTGTTTTACAATTATTTTTGGAGCTATTTAACCATTTTTCAACTGCTTTCTAAACTATTTACTATTTTTCAACTATTTCACAAACTAATTTCTGTTTTACAACTATTTTGTAATTATTTAAAATTTGTGAAACTATTTAACTATTTTATAGATATTTTGTAAACTAATAATTATTTTTCAACTACTTATTTATTTTCAAAATTTTCAAGCTATTTTCTAAATATAAACTGGTCGGAGTTCAAACTGTTATTGATTTAAAATATCCAACCAAGATAAGAATTGAAGTGATAATCCAAATGGGAATTAAGGCAATTGTAAATAAGTGAATGGGAATTAAAGGAATGAGAATAGAAAGGAAATTGATTTGGATAATAATCTATGAAGTTAAATACGTAGTGTATATGTATATTATTCTATTCGCATAGTGATTTAATTCAGATTCGAGCACAGAATTTCGAGATAGTTTATCGATCCGAGTCGGAATTTTTCACTCGATTTTCGACGGCGAACCTGGATATGGATTGTTGATTGGTTCTGGATATTCTTTATCATAGTTATGGCTATGCAAGGAGAATGACGGTTTCTAATCAAGAAACCAGATCTGTGTCCGCACTAGGAAGTCGGATGGACGATACTAGTTTGGAAGTGAAATTGTGTAATCGAGTGAGCGATCAGATTGGTATAGCGTACGGATGGTATGTGTACATCGTACGGATTTGAATGAAATTGATATCGGGAATTTGTGAATAAGAAATGTGAAATGGTTCTTTTGAAATGAAAGAATATTTCGAGAAATATACAATGAATAAAGGTGGAAATTGGATATTTCTATGGTTTTTTGTAAGTGTTTGAAGTATAAAAGGAGTTTTATACAAGTTTGAAAGGATTCAAAGTTATAAAAATTATATATATCTGAATATATATATATATAAAGGATCTTATGAGGATTTTGAAAAGGTTTTGGGAACCTTTGGATTTGGAAAGGCTTTTGATTTTTGGGTAAAATCAATATTGGTATTTGGAAAGCCTAGTTCGAGAATTATCGATTTTGGGATAATCGATTTTGTGTAAGGGAGCTTTGTATGAGATCATACTAGGTGTATGATTTGAAAGATACTATATATGTATAGTATAAAGTGTTTTGATGATGGCTCTGAGGAAAAAGGCGCTTCCTTGAAATGAACTTCTCAGGAGTGCCATTGGGTGGTGCTGCCTTGAGTCCCAAGGGGGTTCTAAAGTTGATCCTATGAGGAGTCCGGACAAAACTAGTTCCTGAGGATTATTAGGTAGCGAAAGTCGAGGGCGCTGATGCCTACATGGGCATTTGGGTTATGTTGTGACGACATTGTAACTCGATGTCACTGCGATCTACTGTGGGGATCATAGCGAAATCGTATGGAGGATGAGTGCCAACAGTCTACACTTGATTTTGCCGGGAAGGCAACGCAACATCGGTAGACTGCGATCTATGGTCAAGTGGAGTGGAGAAGTTTTATTTTTGGCAGCGAAATTAGATGGCGCTGATGCCTATAGTTATATGGGTTTTTTCTATGATAGCTACGTAACCCCAGTTGTCGCTGCGATCTGTCGTGGGTTCCATGGTGTAATCGAGGGGCGCAGAGGCCTACAGTTATCTATGGATTTTGTCGGGATGGCAACGTAACCATCGGGTTAACTGCGACCATGGACGGGGGTGATGATTTCCAGTGCATTCTCATCAAAGATATTTCCTCTATTTTCAAAAACTGTTTTCTATATTTTCAATAAAATTATTTTTCAAGTATTTTCACTGAATATTGAAAACGGGTTTGCCAAGTACTTATAGATTTTCAGTCCTACGCCTGATCAACGTATAACTGAATTTCTATGACAACAAGGATGGACTGGTTGAGATATCGAGTTATAAAAAGTATTATTATAAAGAGTTATATAGTATGATGTGAATTTAAAAGCATTTCTAAAATTTTTAAATAAAGATGTTGGAATTTTGGAAAATAAAGGAAATCCAAACTGGAATTTTAATGAAGTGAATTTGTAATTAAAATCAAACATTGATTTAGAAGTTGAAAGTAAGCTAATTGGCTAAATCATTATTTGGTTGAGTATATTAATAAAATTTAACTTGGTTAAACAGATGGATTGTAGGTTGATAATGGGTTTAGGAATGAATTCGAATTTTAAATAGAATTCAACTTAGATTTAATACTAAATTAAATAAGAAGAGATGTTGTAAAATAAAAATAAAACAGAGTTGGATTGAAAATGTGATGGTTGAATTACAAATAAAATTCAAAGGTGATTTGAATAATATTTAATGAAATTTGCAAGTAAATTGAATATAAGAGAAGTGATTATAATAGAAATGGTTTGAGTTGCAAAACAAAACCCAAGTGAATGGAAATAAATTGAGAATGGCCTTATGTTAATAAAATAAATTCGATAACGAATTAAGTAAGTAAATTAAAAAAAAACTTTAAAATGGGTTAATTGAGTTAAATAATAAAAGGATGAAGTCTGATTAAATAAAAATTAAATCAAGTGGTGATTGGAATTGGATTATCAGACTGAACTTAAGTTCGGTGGCATATTAATTTGAAAGTATAAATGAGTTAAGTATGTGCTTGGATATTATTTTGGAAATTGAGAAGGTGAATTAAAATTTAAAAGGGATGGGCTAACTGAATTTAAATGAGAACCAAATAAAAGTAAACTAAAGTTTGATGTTGGAATAAATTAAAGTAAATTAACTTAAGTTAAAATTTATGGAAGCTTGGCTTCGAATAAGAGTGAAAGCCCATTAAATAAAAGCTTGGATTGAATTAATTGGGAATGGTTAGAAGTATACAAGAATGGAACGTGTCAAGCTAAATAAATGATTGGTTAATAAATTAGAAATGAAATGAAATTAAATTCAGAATGAGTTGAAATTAATTTAAAATAGTTATAAACTAAAATAAATACTCTATTAAGTGAATATCGTCAAAATTG
Source organism: Allium cepa (assembly GCA_030765085.1). NCBI lineage: Eukaryota > Viridiplantae > Streptophyta > Magnoliopsida > Asparagales > Amaryllidaceae > Allium > Allium cepa. The sequence continues at coordinate 234,673,328 of CM060939.1, read as the reverse complement.
CATAAAATAATTGTTGTTTGGCGTAAACTAAAGTAATTGAATTTCTCTGAGTTGATTGAGATTAATAAATTGATTTTAGAATCAATTAAATTGAATATGAGCTTGTTTGGATTAGAAACAAATTGAACATAAGCAATTGAGTTGTAACCCAATAAAATTTAATGAAATGGCTTATGAGTTGGTTGAAAGCAATTGAATTAGGTTTGAGAACATATACATTGCTCATGGAAGTTATTTCAAATGCATTTCCTTTAGAATTGAAGTGTTATAGTTGTTTAAGTAAGATAAATGTTGTAAACTTCATATATATAGTGCTTATATGTTTAAATTGAGTACGTACAGGTACCTGAAGGCCGTTTGGCTGATTTGGATTGCGCTAATTGCTTAAATAAATAAGCCGCCGGCTTAAAATGCTAATTAAGGTACACCTACGCAATAAAAATAGGAAATATGAACTGTTTTTTCTTTTTCCGACCGGGTGGGTCGATGTATACATATTTATATCTCTTGTCAAATTGCAAAAGCTCTTCCGTATAAAGGAGACTCTGCCAAAAATTTTCGAAAATTTTGGAAGTTAGAAAATTTTGAGAAAAATTGATTAACGACAAATCGATTTCAAATTGGAAAACTAATGTAAATTAGTAGATGAAACTAATGTGAATCAGTTATAAATGAAAAATAAAATTTAATATTCATAATTGAAGACGAATTGAATTCGCATGAAACAGGGAAAACTAATTTGCATAGAAGCATATGTGAAAACTTCTGTAAAAAAAAGTATAAATGATTTGAAAGGTTACAATTGTATATTGTTTCTAAGTAAGATATGCAGGTATTAAGGGAAAGGAAATTGGATTTGGTTCCAATAGATAAATGTGAATTGCCCGACAAAAAGGTATGTATTTTAATTTCTGTATGAATTGGATTGGGTTTTTGATCTAGCCACTTGGCTTTCTATTTTCTTTCTGGAATTTGGGAGCCCGTAGAGGCCTTTTGTAGTTGTACCGAACTAGCCGCGCAAAGGAGACGCTGGTAAAATTTCTCGGAATTTTAGGGAGTTGGAAAATTTTTGAGAAAATTTTGATAATTCAAAATTTGGTTTTAAATTGAAATTTGAATAAGTGGAGTAAGTAATGTTGTTGAAAACTGTAGAAGAATTTGGGAAGTTAATAAAGAATGATAAGGAGTCTTTAATAAAAGATAGTTGGTAGTATGTTGAATTGTGAGTTTTGGGAATTGGACCATTCTTCCTAACTAGTAATTTCGGGGATGAAATTCTTTTAAGGGGGGAGGAATGTGATGACCCAGAATTTTTAACAATTTAAAATGGGATAATTAAATTAATTTTTAACATTTAAAAGTTAATTTTGACTTGAATTCGAAATATCAATATTTACTTGATAATTAAATTATTGCATTTTATAGTTTAAATATTGAATTTAATAATTGAAATTGGGTAAATTGTTGAATCTGAAATTTCTAAGCCTACTTAAATAATTTGAAGGCTTTTAAAATTTATACTAATGATACTGAAGATAATAGAGTGGTTAGAATTTAATTTAAAGATAATTTGTTCAATTTTAATAATATATCGTTTATATTGACAGTTAAAAATTAGCCTTCCGAGGCACACTCTCGGATTCGACGAAACAAGTTCCATTGGATCCGTAATAGTTAGTTATTATCGGATTTCAATTTTCGTAGCAATCGGAGTTGTCATTTGACCCTGACGGCTGAAAAGGCTTCGAATTATTTTAATCGACTTAATTTAAAATTTATCGTTTATTTCCGTAACTCGCGTGTAACGACCCGCCTTTTTGGACAGTTTAAACCGACGATCAAATACACATGTCGATTCCAAACCATTAAAAGGGCAGATAGTTATTGGGGTAATTAAGAAAAGAAAAGGAAGGAAAATAAAGGAAATGAAACAACACAGAATCTCACAACGGAAGGCTAAAGTATAATAATAAAATAACAGTTCATGAAGCTGTTAATTAAATGAATACATTTGAAATGAATACATTTGATTATTATTATACAACATTTATCAGAGTTACATACACAACAAATATCATACAACAATGCAGCGGAATGGAATGAATATAATAGTAGTAGATAATATACCAAATCTTCGTCTCCGTCCTCCAAGAAAATGATCTTCAACCTAAACTAAAAACTCAGGACTGACCCGAGCGTAATGAAAAGACAAACACTCGAGTCAGGACTAAATATCCTTATGAAAGTTAAATCAGTCGTAAATAAATATGAGTGTAACGGCGTCGGAGATGTTTACGGGGTTTGACATCTCCTATCCAGTGTCAACGTGCGTGCAATAACTTAAGAGATGTTACGGGATTTTCCATCTCTCAAGGATCCATGAAACTATCTACTATGTAGTAATATACGCTAAGTAGATAATGTCTATCAGTAATATAAAGTATCAAAATAGCGTTAAGGCGTTACCATAATCCCCCTTAACACATTTTATATTCCCAAAAGCATATACAAGACCGTAGTTTCCCCAAAACCGGAAGTCACCAGAGGGCAATCCATATACTCAAGGTACAAATCAAAACGTAGTGGTCGCGAATAGGATAATCAGTATGACAAGGTACATGAGGCGATACCAACTAGGATACTAGTAGTTGCGTGATCCGGACTGATGTTGGGCATAGCCAGCAGCTACCCCAACACCGCGAAACAACACTCCCAAATCAAGGGGTGCACCCAAATCGCATCACAAATGTAATATATATGGTATCGAAGAAGTGTGTCCGCTAGAGGTGGCGAACCTCAATGGCCCGGCGCGGCTCCTGTTTTAGTCATGTCAGGGGTCATCCAATAATCGTTCTCTTTCTTCAGTCAACGCGTTCACCAAACCATCCACTTCATTCTGGATCATCACTCCGCGTATAATAGTTATTAAAGTGGTTTTCGGTATCGACAGAGAGTATGTCCATATCCGATCCCGGTCTCTTTAATAACTACGTATTATTACACCTTTGGCTCTTTATATTTCAAATCGATTCATAATTGATATCAAAATATCATATTCGCTTCAAAATCAAATCCATTCAAATATCATCGTATCTTTCAAAATATCAGATTTCATATTTAAATTCAAGATTTAAATATAAACATTTCACCTTATTGACCAGCTTAGGATTTTAGAAAAATAGTTATAAGTAGTTTAAAGGTAGTTTTAAATAATTAAAATAGTTAAAAACACTTAAAATCTTTAAAATGGATTGAAATAGATAAATTAGTTTAAAATAATTTAAATTGGGTTAAGTAGATTTAAAATAGATTAAAATAGTTTAAGTATTCAAAATGGTTTATATAACAGAGTAATTTGGAAAACAAATTAAAACAGCTTCAAAATCAATCCATTTCAATTATAACTTACCAATTCAAATAAATTTCAATTTCCATTCTACCGATTCAATTTCGATTTCAATTCAAAACAATGTCAACTTTTACTTCAAATCAATTCAATTCTACATTCACCTTTAATTAATTCAAATTCACTTTATATCGATTTGGAGCTTGATTTCTCAAAATATCAATTTATAACACTTAACAAAATTTCCAACAATATTCAAGTTTAAATCCAAATTCCAAATATGATTCAATTCCAAACTCGATTTCAAAATATCATTTTCATATCACTTTTACTTAGTAATATTCAAAGCTCGAAATAATGTTCAATCTTTAAAATAAATAGATTTTCGAAAATTCAATCATATCCAATTTTTTTTTTTTTTTAAGTCACAACTTAAATTATTTACCAATTTCTTTTAACCAAAATTTATTTCAACATTCCAACTCAATTTTTTCGACAAATTCGATTTCTATAAATTGATTTCTATTTATAACTTTTAAATCAAAACATTTAAATAAATTTTAAATCGACGATTTCAAAAATTATTTATTTAGCCAATTCGGTGTCCGTATAAAATTTTCTATCCTATGGCCAAGTAATTTTTTTTATTTCAATTAAATGTCAGGAATGAGTATACATTACTTAAATTAATCTCGGTATCATATGTATGCATAACAGGATCTATATAAGCAAATAAACATCCAAACATTCAATTATCAACCAATAGCATCCATCAAAATACATCATCCAATAAACAATACAATTCATGGCAGTTTCATAGTTATCAATGTCAGGTAATTTAATCGCAATTCAATTTTAATTTCAATTCAACTGTCAATTTAATTTTTCAACGGTTAATGCAAATGACAAGCTATATGACAATTAAACTTTTACCAAACAACGACAAATAAAATCATAACACTTCATAATATCAAATTTAACTAGCATAAAAATATTTAGTACGGTGTGAGCGTTATAAAACACTCACCTTGATTTTTCGATTTTAAATCAAATCGAACGACGTTCGATTTAACTCAAAATTTTCTCTAGCTCCAAATGATTCCAATCCAGTTCCATTGCGTAGTCCTCGTCGATACGATTCCAACGCAAAAAGTTTCGTCGAATTCCAACCTCGTATGACAAAGTTATGATGGTTTAAAGTTAACACGAAATTTTATGTAAATTAATTTCAGCTTAATTAAATTTTTAAAACCCACCCCATCATCACCGTTGATTTCCTGCATAGCAGATCTGGGCCGCACTCCCTCATCTCCTCACGTACGCATATCATCTTCTTCCCGGTGTTCGAACGCACAACACAACCCATAGCCGCCATCTTCATCGATTTTTCACGACCAAACCGAGCAACTTGAAGACGATCAGGTTACACCACTTCGAAGCCACCGCCTTACTCCACCTTCACCCCAAATAGCTCCAAGCTCGGCCTCATCCTCTGCCTCGAATTGCGTGAAAAACGCAGCCCCTTCTTGCTCGATTTCACGTTGATCCGTGGCTCCGTTTTCGATCATCTCCGTATGGATTTGAAGCTTTCATCGTGCTCTACAACTTTGTAGTTGAGAGTTTTTGCTAATTGTTGACGGATTGAGAGGAAAATGAGGAAGAAGTTTCGAATTTCGTGGCCATTGACTCAGGAAATGGCGGCTAGGGCTGAAGTCAATTAGGGTTTCTGGATTAAAATAATAAAACTGCCTCGGTTTGCGTGCGTATTTATATAGGTAGGTCCAAAATCATCCGAACTCCAATCGAGACGTGCCGCCAGGCGTTTAGAAGGTTTTACCCCCATTCCGGACGCAATGGAATTAGTTTCAAGGCCTAATTCGATCATATGTGAGAGTTACGGAAATAAACGATCAATTTTACATTAAACCGATTAACCGAATTTCTACGCGTTTTGGCTTGCCCCGGACAAACGGTAAATCCGTTTGACTTGAAATTTGAAACCTTACAATAATATCACATTACGGATCCAATGAAACTAATCTCATCGAAATCCGAGACCGTTTGAAAAATGACTATTTTTAACTCGCCAAATTAATATTAAACAATTTCAACGCGTTTCGAGCTGCCACGGTCAAACGACAACTCCGATTGCTACAAAAATTGAAATCCGATAATAACTAACTATTACGGATCCAATAGAACTAGTTTCGTCCAATTCTGAGACTGTTCAAAAATTGGCTATTTTTCAGGCGATAATTAAATATTAAAATATTCAATTTTCACAAATAAATTTTAAATTCAGTTTTAAAAGTTCTATAACATCACTATAACTCCAATATGATAAAATAAAATTTTACAAATCATTTTTAATCATATTAAACCCGTTATTCAATTTATCCAATAAATTCCAGTTTTAAAAATCTTATTAACTCTATTATAATCCCAATAGATTCAACATTTATTATTATTCCAAATGACTTACAATTTCTTTCTATCACTAAATCACTAAATCTTATTAAATTAGCTATTTTAATTATCGAAAATTTACGGGTCGTTACACTCTCCCCCACTCAAAACTTTTCGTCCTCGAAAAGGAAAAGAAGGGAAAAGAAAGGAAAAGAAACTAAGTATAGAATTCAACATTAGATATATTTTATTCAAAGTTACCAACTTATAAAACAATGAAATTCCATTTATAAAGTCATAATTACGCTTCCACTAACTTACTCCGAACGGCTTCCTAACTTTAAAAGTTAGAAATCAAAACAAGTTATAAAAAAAAATTAAAACTTGAAAAAAAATTATAACACCCGGATTTTACGGAAAATTTCGGCAGAGTCTCCTTTGCGCGGCTCGATCGGAAAAAATATAATAGCATATATATCACAAATATACATCTCATCTCAATGATGAGGCATCCCATATGTGGGGAAACAACATATAAATATCACCAATATCATATAAAACCGTAAGCGTACCTTTTATTTAGCATTTATTAGCATTTTACTTACATTATGCGATTAGCGTAGAAGCGAGCTCCAAAACGAAGCGCAACCCCTTTGCTACCTACTAAAATGCTCAATAACTAAGTTAGAACCATGCATATAAAGATAGATCGATATATTTAGCCTACACAACATATATATAACATATTTAGCTTCAAAACTGAGATTTCAATTTCTGGACAGCAAACAAATCTTAGCTTTGGGTCACCTAAACGGTAAAATTTGACAACAGAATCTAAACAAAAATTGTTGCATTCATTTCAGGCTTTCCGGAATGTCCAAAATCATCGAATTTGGATCATCCGTTCAAAAGTTATGGCTGTTTTACTTAAGGGAAACGCTTCAGCCTGGGCAGTGTTGCGCAGGTCTGTGACGTTCACTCGTGGTTTCGACCTTCTAAACTGTGTCAAAACACAAAACACTTAAAACAAAAGTTTTAGCTTATGTTCTTAGCTTTCCATAAAGTACAAGATCATCAAAATCCGATAAACCAGTAAAAAGATATGTCAAAAATACTAAGGGTGTATACTACAGATTTTACTTATTTTTGCACAGGACAGCGAGTAACATTCAAGTTTTTAACCTAGTAGACGAAGGAATTTTCTCAAGTTATCTAAACAAAATTTGTGCTATAGTTTTTGAGATTTTCGAAAAGTCCAAGATCGTCGAATTCCGTTTAGCCATTTAAAAGTTATGGTTGTTTTCGTTTCTGCATATATTGGACAAATTTGGATTTTCCCAAAAATTTGCTTTTATTATTTCAAAGTGCAAACCATCAAAATTTCAAATTTTCTAAAAAAAACAATCATAAACACAAAGTCATTTATTTTCTTATTCATCCATGCAATAGGTTTACATTCAATTTGTTTCCGATTTATTCAAGTTTGTTTCATTCACATTTTAAATTCAAGTCAATTTGCTTCAATTTAAATTGAATTCAATTATATTTAATTTCACTTTGCTTCAAATTTGAATTTAATTATTTTACAATTTTATTCCGTTTATTCAATTCCATTAACACTAATGAATTCTACTTAATCAATTATCATCCATCTAACAACCAATGCATATCAAACATTAACATCCATCCAAAATCTACACTAAATCAATTATACATTTCCAAGTCAACTTTAATTTCATACACTTCCAAGCTTATAAACATTTAGTTATATTCAAATTTAATCAGTTTCCATTTACCAAATCTATATTTCATAAATTTTAAATTTTATTCATTCACTTATATATATCATTCATTTTACCGCTTAAATTTCTTTTATATTTACAACTATCAATTAGATCTTCACATTTTATTATTCACTCTCACACTGGTATATTATTTCTCTACTTATCCTTGTTAGCATTTTAAACCTTTTAAGTATTTGGTAAGTTATAGTTATGCAAATAGAATGTAGTTAAACAACATACAACTTCTTTCCATTTAAAGTTGAATTTTCAATTTATTAATTCTTAAGCCATTACTTAAATTGCCCTATAATTTTTTTTCACATTTACATTCACATATAGTATTTCCATTTTATATTAACAAAATTGTGAATCACCTTTAAATGTTAATTTAAATTCCAATTATTTACTAACAATTTTATTTATATTTGCAAACCATTGATTAAATGCATATTCCATTATTCAAACCTATACTTGTATATTATCCAATTAACAATTCATATAACATTTTTGAACTTCTTAGATATTTTGGTAAGTTATATCTATGCTATAGAATGAATTTCAATACTACGCGAGTTTTACAGTTTCACTTTTATTTTAAGTTCATAATTTCCTAATTCTAAGGATTTCTACTTCAATTGATATTTTCACTTAACTCTTAGGTTCATTTCTCATTTCATAATTCAGGAGTTCCTTAATGATTCAAGTCTAAATTCATTTCAATCATTTAAAAAAAATCATTAATTTTTAAAGGACTTAAGAATTCCAATCCCGGTTTCATTTCAAATCAAGTTTTGAAATAATATATACTTATATAATTTATATATCAAATCATACTATAGAGAATACAAAATAAAATAAATTTGAATCAAAACAAGGTTTAGACAAGCTATTAAGTGGTCTCCCCCACTCAGACTCTCGAAAATAAACGCCGATGATGCGTGCACTCATCACCGAAATCATTTTCTAACGTCAAGAGTAGGGAATATAACACTTATCATAAAAAAAAAAATCCTTCGAAAACAATTTCAACTCAATTATACTATCATATAATACTCATATTATGTTTTTCAAATTCTTGTAAGTCAATTTCAAACACCGAAATTCAAATTCCCAAATCCAAGTTAAAATTCATTTATATTCATTATCAATTGTGTCTACAAGATTTCATTTTCCTAAATCCATTGTTATTTAATCAATTGTTGTAAATATTGACTGATCAAACAATAACGATAATAATCTAATATTATCATCTCCTAACAATCAATTCAATCAAAATGAATAAATATTCAAATAATTCTTTATATAAAAATATATTCCAAAACGATATTGTGTTGGTTTGTCCTATTCGAGTGTTTAGAAATTCCTATCGACGCCTTGGCGTCCCAAGTATCGACCAGAATTCATAAATACTCAACGGAACAAATTAACACAATATAAAACCATTTTATATCAAATAACAAGTACGCACTCTCATATACACTCAACTCATTCATATAGTTTACCTCTATTTCAATGAGTTATTCCCCACTAGAGCCAAGGTTTGTCGCTAAACCAAAGCTCTGATACCAACTGTAACGACCCGCCTTTTTGGACAGTTTAAACCGACGATCAAATACACATGTCGATTCCAAACCATTAAAAGGGCAGATAGTTATTGGGGTAATTAAGAAAAGAAAAGGAAGGAAAATAAAGGAAATGAAACAACACAGAATCTCACAACGGAAGGCTAAAGTATAATAATAAAATAACAGTTCATGAAGCTGTTAATTAAATGAATACATTTGAAATGAATACATTTGATTATTATTATACAACATTTATCAGAGTTACATACACAACAAATATCATACAACAATGCAGCGGAATGGAATGAATATAATAGTAGTAGATAATATACCAAATCTTCGTCTCCGTCCTCCAAGAAAATGATCTTCAACCTAAACTGAAAACTCAGGACTAACCCGAGCGTAATGAAAAGACAAACACTCGAGTCAGGACTAAATATCCTTATGAAAGTTAAATCAGTCGTAAATAAATATGAGTGTAACGGCGTCGGAGATGTTTACGGGGTTTGACATCTCCTATCCAGTGTCAACGTGCGTGCAATAACTTAAGAGATGTTACGGGATTTTCCATCTCTCAAGGATCCGTGAAACTATCTACTATGTAGTAATATACGCTAAGTAGATAATGTCTATCAGTAATATAAAGTATCAAAATAGCGTTAAGGCGTTACCATAATCCCCCTTAACACATTTTATATTCCCAAAAGCATATACAAGACCGTAGTTTCCCCAAAACCGGAAGTCACCAGAGGGCAATCCATATACTCAAGGTACAAATCAAAACGTAGTGGTCGCGAATAGGATAATCAGTATGACAAGGTACATGAGGCGATACCAACTAGGATACTAGTAGTTGCGTGATCCGGACTGATGTTGGGCATAGCCAGCAGCTACCCCAACACCGCGAAACAACACTCCCAAATCAAGGGGTGCACCCAAATCGCATCACAAATGTAATAGATATGGTATCGAAGAAGTGTGTCCGCTAGAGGTGGCGAACCTCAATGGCCCGGCGCGGCTCCTGTTTTAGTCATGTCAGGGGTCATCCAATAATCGTTCTCTTTCTTCAGTCAACGCGTTCACCAAACCATCACTTCATTCTGGATCATCACTCCGCGTATAATAGTTATTAAAGTGGTTTTCGGTATCGACAGAGAGTATGTCCATATCCGATCCCGGTCTCTTTAATAACTACGTATTATTACACCTTTGGCTCTTTATATTTCAAATCGATTCATAATTGATATCAAAATATCATATTCGCTTCAAAATCAAATCCATTCAAATATCATCGTATCTTTCAAAATATCAGATTTCATATTTAAATTCAAGATTTAAATATAAACATTTCACCTTATTGACCAGCTTAGGATTTTAGAAAAATAGTTATAAGTAGTTTAAAGGTAGTTTTAAATAATTAAAATAGTTAAAAACACTTAAAATCTTTAAAATGGATTGAAATAGATAAATTAGTTTAAAATAATTTAAATTGGGTTAAGTAGATTTAAAATAGATTAAAATAGTTTAAGTATTCAAAATGGTTTATATAACAGAGTAATTTGGAAAACAAATTAAAACAGCTTCAAAATCAATCCATTTCAATTATAACTTACCAATTCAAATAAATTTCAATTTCCATTCTACCGATTCAATTTCGATTTCAATTCAAAACAATGTCAACTTTTACTTCAAATCAATTCAATTCTACATTCACCTTTAATTAATTCAAATTCACTTTATATCGATTTGGAGCTTGATTTCTCAAAATATCAATTTATAACACTTAACAAAATTTCCAACAATATTCAAGTTTAAATCCAAATTCCAAATATGATTCAATTCCAAACTCGATTTCAAAATATCATTTTCATATCACTTTTACTTAGTAATATTCAAAGCTCGAAATAATGTTCAATCTTTAAAATAAATAGATTTTCGAAAATTCAATCATATCCAATTTTTTTTTTTTTAAGTCACAACTTAAATTATTTACCAATTTCTTTTAACCAAAATTTATTTCAACATTCCAACTCAATTTTTTCGACAAATTCGATTTCTATAAATTGATTTCTATTTATAACTTTTAAATCAAAACATTTAAATAAATTTTAAATCGACGATTTCAAAAATTATTTATTTAGCCAATTCGGTGTCCGTATAAAATTTTCTATCCTATGGCCAAGTAATTTTTTTTATTTCAATTAAATGTCAGGAATGAGTATACATTACTTAAATTAATCTCGGTATCATATGTATGCATAACAGGATCTATATAAGCAAATAAACATCCAAACATTCAATTATCAACCAATAGCATCCATCAAAATACATCATCCAATAAACAATACAATTCATGGCAGTTTCATAGTTATCAATGTCAGGTAATTTAATCGCAATTCAATTTTAATTTCAATTCAACTGTCAATTTAATTTTTCAACGGTTAATGCAAATGACAAGCTATATGACAATTAAACTTTTACCAAACAACGACAAATAAAATCATAACACTTCATAATATCAAATTTAACTAGCATAAAAATATTTAGTACGGTGTGAGCGTTATAAAACACTCACCTTGATTTTTCGATTTTAAATCAAATCGAACGACGTTCGATTTAACTCAAAATTTTCTCTAGCTCCAAATGATTCCAATCCAGTTCCATTGCGTAGTCCTCGTCGATACGATTCCAACGCAAAAAGTTTCGTCGAATTCCAACCTCGTATGACAAAGTTATGATGGTTTAAAGTTAACACGAAATTTTATGTAAATTAATTTCAGCTTAATTAAATTTTTAAAACCCACCCCATCATCACCGTTGATTTCCTGCATAGCAGATCTGGGCCGCACTCCCTCATCTCCTCACGTACGCATATCATCTTCTTCCCGGTGTTCGAACGCACAACACAACCCATAGCCGCCATCTTCATCGATTTTTCACGACCAAACCGAGCAACTTGAAGACGATCAGGTTACACCACTTCGAAGCCACCGCCTTACTCCACCTTCACCCCAAATAGCTCCAAGCTCGGCCTCATCCTCTGCCTCGAATTGCGTGAAAAACGCAGCCCCTTCTTGCTCGATTTCACGTTGATCCGTGGCTCCGTTTTCGATCATCTCCGTATGGATTTGAAGCTTTCATCGTGCTCTACAACTTTGTAGTTGAGAGTTTTTGCTAATTGTTGACGGATTGAGAGGAAAATGAGGAAGAAGTTTCGAATTTCGTGGCCATTGATTCAGGAAATGGCGGCTAGGGCTGAAGTCAATTAGGGTTTCTGGATTAAAATAATAAAACTGCCTCGGTTTGCGTGCGTATTTATATAGGTAGGTCCAAAATCATCCGAACTCCAATCGAGACGTGCCGCCAGGCGTTTAGAAGGTTTTACCCCCATTCCGGACGCAATGGAATTAGTTTCAAGGCCTAATTCGATCATATGTGAGAGTTACGGAAATAAACGATCAATTTTACATTAAACCGATTAACCGAATTTCTACGCGTTTTGGCTTGCCCCGGACAAACGGTAAATCCGTTTGACTTGAAATTTGAAACCTTACAATAATATCACATTACGGATCCAATGAAACTAATCTCATCGAAATCCGAGACCGTTTGAAAAATGACTATTTTTAACTCGCCAAATTAATATTAAACAATTTCAACGCGTTTCGAGCTGCCACGGTCAAACGACAACTCCGATTGCTACGAAAATTGAAATCCGATAATAACTAACTATTACGGATCCAATAGAACTAGTTTCGTCCAATTCTGAGACTGTTCAAAAATTGGCTATTTTTCAGGCGATAATTAAATATTAAAATATTCAATTTTCACAAATAAATTTTAAATTCAGTTTTAAAAGTTCTATAACATCACTATAACTCCAATATGATAAAATAAAATTTTACAAATCATTTTTAATCATATTAAACCCGTTATTCAATTTATCCAATAAATTCCAGTTTTAAAAATCTTATTAACTCTATTATAATCCCAATAGATTCAACATTTATTATTATTCCAAATGACTTACAATTTCTTTCTATCACTAAATCACTAAATCTTATTAAATTAGCTATTTTAATTATCGAAAATTTACGGGTCGTTACATCGCGCGTATGATCGAATTAGCTTTCGAAACACGTTTCATTGTGTTCGGAATACGGGTAAAACCTTATAAACGTTTGTCAGCATGTTTGATTCGGGATTCGGGATTTCGCGTTATGTAACACGAGATATTTCTAATATTTTATTATATAATTACAAGCGTGCGCAGGAAGCTTTCCCAATCGGTATTTTATCATCTTTCTCCCCTCTAATCTTAAAACGAAAAATCAAACTTTTACAAAAAAATATATATAATAAAATCAAATGGACGCAGCCATCGGTCCAAAGCCAAACAGAAATCGAAAGGGGGGGGGAGCTTAAAATCAACCGCGACTTCCTCCTTCAAATGGAAGAGTCGAACGAACGAAAGTCGTTCGTGTTCACTTCGATCCAAAACAATACGGTATCTTCGCCTCTATAACCCTAGGTCGCGCGCTCCTGTAGCAGGTCGCGACGCATTCGAGATGAGGGAGAATTGCATGAGGAGTTGATGCTCGAATTGACGCCGCGTTGGGGTTCGTGGCACGCACAGTCGCATGGGTTTGCGACTGTGTAGTGGCTAGGGGTGGTTTGCGACCTAGGGCTGGGTTCGTGATCGGTTGTGGAGAGCTTGGGGGGTTTACTGATGGTCCCGAGCGCATGATGGGAATCGAGGCAGTTTGGGGCTGCAGGGTTCGAACTAGGGTTTCGGCATGGTCATGCGAGCTTCGAGGTAGCTAATGCTGATCGCAGTGGAAGTGTTCGACAATTGTGAGTAATTTTACTTTCTTTATTTTTATTTATTCCAGCTCTGTTTGTTTTTAAACCCTAAGTTAAAAAAAAAGGGGTAAATTAAGGAAAATGGGATTGATTAATCATTTATAAATCCTTTAAATTAAATGCTTTTCGAAACTTAAATCAAGACAGTTTGATTGATAATTTCTGAAATAAGTTAAAGATTAATTAAGTAATTGATTTGCAATTATTGATTGAGTAATTTGTAATTAGTGATTTACAAATGGGAATTAGGTTTTAGAAATTAACAATGAAGGTTAATAATTAATAGCTAGGGAGTAATGAATTAAAAATCTCGGGAGAAAGAAATAAATTAATAATCACTGGATGCAGTTAATTGAATGAAGTGGATTGCCAATTGTTAATCAATGGCGAGTAATCTCACACTCTGGATTTTCATTTAAATTTAAAGGGTTAAATTTAAATAAATGGATGAATGATTAAATTGTTTGGACGCGTACTGATGATCTAATGATTTTAGATTTGGTTGTTTCTCGAGTTAATTGTGATTTGACTCGAGGTATTTGGATTTTAAATGGTTGTAAACTTAAACCATGAATAAGAAAATGGTTCTGTTTAAAATCAATAAGGGTTAATGATCGATGATTCATTAATTAGGTAGGATAATTTAAATGAAAAAAAAATTAATCAATTAAATTAATTAATGATTTGTGTTAATTAATTAAGTTTATATTAATTTGGAATGATCATTTGATGGTTTAATAAGTAATTACTTAATGTAATTAATAAAATAAAATTACTGGTGTGATTAAACGAGAGATAAATTAAGATAACTTAGTTAAGAAGAATTAATTTATTTATGAAGTAAATAAAAGAATAATTAATTACAGATTGAGATTAATCGGGAATGATTAATATTTGGGGTTGAATTAAAGCAATTAATTTAGACTAGAACAAATCAAAACATAATTGGAATTCATTAATTTATATAATCAACGATGTAATTAAAGACTGATTAATTAAGATGAATTAACCAAAGTGACCCATGAGAAATTAATTAA
Organism: Allium cepa; assembly: GCA_030765085.1. Taxonomy (NCBI): domain Eukaryota; kingdom Viridiplantae; phylum Streptophyta; class Magnoliopsida; order Asparagales; family Amaryllidaceae; genus Allium; species Allium cepa. The sequence continues at coordinate 234,658,327 of CM060939.1, read as the reverse complement.
TATAAGTAATTAAGAATTAGAGTAATTGATTATAGTTAATTAATTTGTGAAGTAATTAAAGATTACTCATTGATTTGGTAAGAATAATTAATATGGTGAAAATTATTAAAGATAATTACTTGAATGAAATTGGAGGATAATTAATCCAGGGTGATTAATTAAGATGAATAAGGAAGGGTTGATTAATTAATTGATTTGGAATTAATTAATGAAGGAATCTATGTGATTGAGGTTTAAAATTCAATTAGAACCAATTGAATTGATTTGTATGTGATTAAGCTTTGCTTATGGGTGATTGAATGGTATTGGATGAGTTGATTGAATTGGTATCTCTGATATGAAATGTCGTGTATTTCATTTGGATAACTTGGGTTAGGATGACATGAGTTTTGAAAAGATTGGGATCGGGTATTGGGAAATACCCGAAACCACTTCGAATTATTATATATTGATATAAGAAATCAATAGGCTGAAATGAAACGATTTAAGTGAATTGGACTATTTAATCTTAAGTTTTGATACTTAGGTATTAATGTGTGAAATTAGAGAAGACTATAATAAAGTGTGAATTTGCAAGTTGACTCGTGTTACCCGGGTTTTATATGAGTTGTTTGCTTTGGTATTCCATGTTAGTTGAGTTTACTCACGCTGGTTTCCAGCCTGACCCGGGTGTTACTTTGGTATAATGCTCGGGTCAGACCGAGTATTACATATTTTCAGGTAGGGATGCTCGAGAGCTCAGGAGGCGAGCTAGATGGCAAGAGCGTATAGAGTATTTCTGCTGTATATTATTGTTGTTAATCTAAGACATGATAATTGTATATATTCAGTGACTGTATATATATGTGAAACTCTGATATATATTAAATGTAATCGATAGATATAGTATTCTTTTGTAAACTGTTATTATTTATTATTATATTTTATCCGTTGAGAATGTGAGTTATTGATGTTTCCGTTCTTCTTCTTCTATCTCTTTCTTCTTTTTCATAACTATCTGTAATTTTCGGGTGTGAAAATTTCGAGTCATTACAATAGATTTATACGAAGTGATTTGGAGATTGTATAAGTTGGTCTGGGATTATATTTGTGTTATAAACATGATTACATTAGATCATTATTGGTTTAAGACATTAATAAATGATTTTGAAATTAGTTAGTTACCTAAGAAGTTGAATTTTAGCTTAATTCGATGTTAATAAGTGATGTAGTGATAGATTAGAGACTTATTACATGTTATAGCTAAGTGTGTATCATTAGTTAGCCATAATTAAACTAATACAAATGATTTTGAAATTATTTAGAAAGCTATTGAGCAAATTTTGAACTCTAATTATTATTAAAGTAATTAGATGGTTAACGAAGCTAAATTATTATTTATAAATATTTCTTGAATATAAGAATGATTTTTTTAAGTTATAAAGATATTTTATAAAATGGTATGATATTTTATAAAATAATAAATGAGCTTACTTATTATTTACAAAATGGTTTGCATATTTTATAAATAAAGAATATATTTTATAGAATAGATATGATATTTTATAAAATAATAAAGTGATGAATATTGTATTTTCAATTAAGCAAATTAAGTGTTTTAGATGGAGAAATTGATTTATAAGCTAGAATTGTATTTTATAAAATGGTTTGAGGATTTTATAAAACAATATATAGAGATATCTTTGCTCTTATTGAAAAGGTTAATAAGTAAAATTAATAAATGATTAAGTAATAAATGAATTACCTATTTAAATATACATGTATGTATATGAGTATGTTCAGGTATACGTATAGATGTATTTGAAGATATATAAAAATTTACAAGCCATTCTACTCTGTCCAAGACTGTGACATCAAGATCCCCCAACGTTACAGCTAATCCATTCGCTGCCTTAGATAATTCATTGCTTACCATCAATCCTTCAATTATTCTGCTCCCACGCCAGTTTGGAGAAGTAGTTTCAAAAGGTACGCCTATTACCACTTTATTGGCTGCTTGTGCCGTGGGAGGCTAGTGGTAGTTATTATTGAACTGTGTAATTGTGGATAACTGAAACTATTTCTATGAGAATATCATGAGTGATGGGAAGCGGCTTGATAGTGAGTAAGTTATTGAATTTCTCGAGTTTATAAAAAATGTTGAACACCCTTTCGATATTTGTAAAAATACCATGCTCGAGAAATCTTCCCTGCCTGTTGCCCAATTGCTTCCAATAGCCACTGATCTAGTTGTGGCCTCTAATCCAAAGAGAGAATGGTCTACCCTATTTATCACGTTACCTAGAAACGCATGGGAGTATGTTCCTCGTGTCTTCGAAATAGTGGAACTTGATGGTGCTATAATTCCTCCGATCAAAGTATTGAAAGCAAAGGCTCATTTTTGGTTGGATTATCTAGGTGGTTTCTTCCTTGATTCAAGCCCCCTTTTCAAGATGAGCATGATCACTATCTTCAATTTTGGAAGATCAGGTGTCGATACCAAGTTCTCATCGATGGCTCTATGTTCTTTTTCAAATTCTCCACAAAAGATGAAAGATTTCATGTGCTTAAGGCGGCTCCTTTCATCATTGCAGGCCAGCCTTTTATTATTACAACTTTGAGCCTCACTGTTGATAAAGCTAAGGAACAATTTCTCTCTATTTTGGGTTGGGAAAATTTTACTCACATTCGTTCTGTGTTACAGCCAATGATTGGGATAAACTGGCTTGCCAGTATTGTTGGTAAACCAAAATGTTTTGATGCAAATACACTAGATCAAAATCAGTCAGTTTATGCAAAGGCCCTAATAGAAATTTCCCCGAATATGCCTTTGCCTTCTCAAATTCTTGTTTCTATGGTTGATGGGCATGTCGTCATTGTCGATGTTCATTACAGTTGGAAACTCGACATTTGCATATCTTGTCACTCCTTTGGTCACATCTTGGAAAATATTAAACATTTGTTTGACGTTTCCCCTGTACCACTTTCTGATAGGATTTGTCTTCCTTGCCTGGTCATGAAGTGGATTCCTAAGCCTCGGCCTCCTACCGATGTTTTGGTCTATCCGGCTTGTGTTGACTCATCGCAAGATAAGTCAAATGTGGACCTCCCTCCCTTGGATGTTATTTTTTGGGTTGCGACCGAGCGAGCTTGGATTCATGGGCCTTTTGAGATGTGGTATAAGCTCGAAGATAGTTGGTATTACAAGTATGTAGGTGGAGATGAGGAAGATAGGCGGCTATTTTATCATCTAGGGGAGGAAGGTTTGCTCTCACTATTCTAGGATAGATTAGACACAAGAGATGCATTTTATTATCGGTTGAAGCATGGGATAGGAAATATTTGTATTGCTCGGAATTCACGGACTTCTGTCCTACCTTAGCGACTCTTTTTTCATGCTATCTTTGTGTTATGGGGCCAGTATCTTCGAATGATGGCAGTGAGGCAAGTGGTTCTTCCTCTGAAGAGGGGGACTAGGTGTTGTCACTAGTAATTTGGCAATTTTGCCAACTTCCTATGCTTATTTTTTTTCTTATAGCTGTTTTGGCACCTGTGCCAAACACCTATTCTTATTTCATTATACATGTGGATGGCCCATAATAAAACTGGCTAACTTTGCTAAAAAAAGATATATAACAATTAATATGTTGTGTGAATTGTAGTTAAAGTAGTTGTAATTTTGGTTGTTTAAATATATATGTGAAATTATTTGATTATATAGAAATATAATTGATTACATGTTCGTTGTTGGCATTTCACATAACCATAGAGACTATCGCGTGAGCAAAGTTGCATGAGAGTACACCGGATCAAGTAATCATTCTGGTGAAGTTCGAAATATGACTTCTGGAGTTATTGTGTGTTGCATGAACATGTGTGCATATGCATACACGAATGAGTGCATTGACATACGTATAGGTTATGCACGCGGCAAGGAGGCAGGGTATGTCGTTTTGGCTTATTTAATGGAGCCGGGTCACTATAATCGCCCATTGAACTCTACTCATGCAAAGAGGGGATTTTTGTATCGAAATTGGTTTTTGAATACTTATGGAATCCACTTACAAAACTTCAAAAAATGGACTTCGGTGATGTCAGATGGGAAAGAGTCAGGCTCTGGAAGTAAGGCGACTCATCGGGCGAAGTGTCGGGAGGAACGACACGTGTATTAACGTCTGTCCAGGAGATTTCTACCTGCCTCAAGTTCATTGCCTGAACCAGCAATTTCAATTGACTTGGAATTAAAATACAGTTGACTGAATGAGTATTAAATCATGAGCTTAGGGGGAAAGCTCAATGTAGAAGACTGTGCAAGAAAACCTAGTTGACTGAGTTTAGTCTACTGAACCCTTGGGAAGTAAACAACTTCGGGGAATTTCTTCAGTGTTCGTGCGTGTTTCTTCATGGTGTCTTGGCACGACTTCGGGGAGGCTATGGGTTACTTATGGAGGTAGGATCCAGGGAAAAGCTCAGGACTTGAATGCATATGCTAGGTGATTCCATTGGAATTAATAACGATCGAGCATGGGGTCAGCATGGCAAGTGGTCACACAATCACGTCCAACCAGTATGTACAATCATATGGAGTGAATTCATACCTACAACGTTTGACCTCGGGGTACATATAATTTCATAAATTGTATTGCTATTATAGTAGTGATCGTACAATCGTATCGGTCTTATATAAATGATAGTACATAGTATTAGATCCTGATAGATATCTAGGTACGTTATGTGCTGAATCTATTTATTATGGGATCGTGGCGGATGTCAGGGTACGTTAGTGTGCTGGCTCTATTAATTATAAGATCGAGATAGATGTCTATGTACATTAGTTTGCCTACTCTTTTTAATATACCATTGAGATAGATGTCTGGGTACGTTAATGTTCTAACTCTGTTTCTTATCGGATCCTGATAGATGTCTGGGTACGTTAGTGTGCAGACTCTATTTATTACTGGATCTTGTGAGATTTATGGGTACGTTAGTATGCCGACTCTAATTATTATACAGTCAAGATAGACGTTTGGGTAAGTTAGTGTGCTAACTTTATTTATTATCAGATAGTGATGAATGTCTGAGTACGTTAGTGTATTGACCCTATTTATATTGAAACATTGGATCACGATGAGTCTCCATTGTTGACTGCACCCGTCAATATTGATGGGTATTGATTTGAATTAGTTAGTTATCCTCCGTTATTATGTTGTGCTTGTGCTATATTAGCTGATTGATATTATCATGTCATGACAACGCTTGGATACTTGATTGAGTGGTTAGAGAGTCATATGCTTCTGGGGATACGTGATCAGGATGCGCAGTTTGAGCATTTTGGAGGCATGACATCGATATTGTGAGATATATACTCGAAAATTTAGCAATACATGACATACCTATAATTTGTATATGAGACTGTTGTATCAGATGTTTATTCAGAACTCTATTCTTTTTTATGTTAATGTATTCTTACTTTCTATACGAATACTTATTTATCAATTTCTTCCACTAGTGTGGTCTTTTATATATTGTTATTCTATTCTATCCATGTATATTTGGTATATTATATACTATCATTCCATTATGAGATCCTATCGATGTTTTGGTTTAGTGTTTTGTTTTAATTTTACCTCGACGATATGTCTTTTGAGATATTCGTGAGTCTCTCGTTGTTATGAGATGACAACCTTTTAGGTTCTACAAAAGGGCAGATTGTTACATAGTCCTTTTGTGAATGGATCTTCCATGTTGTTTCAATTATTTACTCTATCAATTTAGCTCTACTCTGATAAACTACCATTATTACGTGAAAATTTTAGAGTATGTTTCTTGACTTTTAGTGAACTCTAGATTTTTCCGTGATCTGTATCATGACATTGTTATTGTATAATAATGATATGGGATCTCAACACTTGAAATCAGCCTTAGCTTAGTTATAAATTCATGCATATACATATATACATGTTCATCTATATATACATACATATACATATGTATATACGTACATATACACATGTACATACACACACACACACACATATATATACACACATTGCTTTTATTGTGGCGCTATTCAAGGCGATGTATTTAACCTTATTGGTTAAGTCAGCCCCAACCTCTTGTTTGGAATATTTCCAACCTAAGGTTTCTTACCTAGTGTTTGGACATGAATTTCACATTGACATATTATATTTGATATCCCTTGCAATATTTGTGTCCAAATACGTTTTCATAAAAAAAGCTCGTTGATTCTATAAACACATCTCTACTATTTCATAAATATCCGAGAACACTCATAACTAGCATTTAGCGATCTTAAGTCATATTTAATACATGCTTTATGTATTAAATTCATAAGCTAACTATAATATTGTAGACAATATTGTATGTATGGTAATTCCTATTACCAATGCATAAGGAATATGTCTTACATGCTCCACATTAAACATTTTGATATGTTGTGTGTATATTTTTTGGGACAATCTCAACATCCTTTTGTACTGCTTATAAAAGATATCATTTCAAATCCAATGTTAAGTATTAAACAACCAAACCATAATGATTTTTACTTGAGGACATCATTAATAATCGTAAGTTTGTTGTTCACATATAGTTACAGAAATATTCTAATACCTTAGTTATTTATTACATACACACGTTTCCTTTTCACTTTGACTGAAAATCAAAATATTTGATATTTCTAGCAAAATAATTATTCGACTCTAATGCTCATTGAATGATACATTTGTATCAGTTTTTAGACCATATCTAGAACCCATAAAATTAGTATCGCTCCGACTAATTTCGAGACACTTTGGTTGCTATGTGCAGACAGTCTATTCTAAATTATCATTTAAATTTTTTTGTTTCAACACATATGTAGCAAAACTCAAAATCTTATCAGGCAATAATTTTGCGAGTAAAATATGAATTACCTTAAGCACTTTAAATGACGAATCCTGTGACGACCCAACTTCCATATCTCCAAGAAGTCGTATCGCTAATAAGAAAGAAAGGGATAGAAAAGAGAAAGAAAGATAAGAAGAAGAAGAAACAGCACATCAGAATCTAACAGCGGAACGGATAAATTATATTAATAACATAAAATATTACATAGTTTACAATCACTATCAGAGTACACAGATAATACAACATATACTAGACAGTTATAAACATCAGTCTAGTATTTACAACATAATACAACTCAGAGACAACACAAAACACACAGCGGAACACAAATATCTACCGCAGAAGCCTCCTGCTCCATTGCTCCACCAATATTCGTCAAAGCTAACCTGATTCCCTTGGCTACTCATAAAAATTTGAGTACCCAAGAGTTTATAAAAAACAAAAATAAACTCCGGGTCAGACATAGGTCTGGTGTGAGTAACAAGTTAAAGTTGCTTAACTTTCAAAAACCTTTAGAAAGAAAGGTAACACGTAAGACTTCCCACACATAAACATGGAAAAGTTTTTACCTTACGCTAACCAAAACATTTGATAGGAAATCCGGTGATATTATAATAGTGTTTAGGGTTTTCAAGTAAATATGAAATAGCCGAAATTGTTACATCTATTAAATTCCAGCTACTAGCCACAAAAGTGGATAATACAATCAAAACCGTTGGCACTTATTGGATTTTGAATTCCATACAATGGCAGGGCTACTGGGGTACCGCCCGTCACAGTTGGTGGTCTAGATCAACGTACCGAGGAGTGCTCCCACTCCCCTGCAACACAAGGCCGGACCCATTCCATACTGAACAGTTTCGAACAAGACAACCCCGCATTGGCGCGCGATTCCAACTGCCCACTAAGCCGAATAAAAAGGGACCTCTAGACAGAGATCAATCTTGCTCTCCAGTGGGTGCTACCCACGAAGCCATGCTGCGCCTCCCCTGTTTTATCCATTCCCGGTTGATGAGGCTTGAGGCTACGATTACCTTTAGAGGACATATCATCTTAGAATGCTCATCATCCTCCTGACAATGTTCGGAAAGCATTCAATCCATACAAGTTCGTTCCGGATTTGAACGAAACCGAAGGCATTATCTCGTTACACTCATTTTGGATTCACCCTCAGAGTTAACGACAATAACCCTTGCACTCTAAACCACCATCTCGAATCTATAAGAACTAATTCCGTCAACTCATTACGGAGTCACCCACAGAGTTATACTGACTCATGGTCCTTACACCTCGAGTCTTCACAAAGCTCCACTTTGATTCACGACCTAACGTTATTTGGAATCGATGTGGTTTTCGGATATCCAAATATGGAAACCCGATCCCGGTCTCATCGAAATCCAAAGCGTGTCTTTTAAGGTCCAAGTTGTTTTAAAGTTTTAAAACAATTCAATACAGTATCTATATACACACAGATAGATAACTTATAAATCATAACTGATAATCAATCATTATCAATAACAGGTAACCCATATTATCAATATCAATTAGATATTTCATATATCACCATCTCAATAGATGACCTATGTTATCATCACAATACAATCAAACATCCATACCATACAACAATACTCATCTCATTCCTGAGATCACAAAGCATCCAAGACAATCAATGACATCCATTCAACATAAGCAAGGATTTATTCATCATCATATAATTAATTTAAAATGAATTAAATTAATTCTCTACCTCAAATTAATTTAAAATGAATTAAATTAATTCCTTCATCTTTAATTAATTTAAAATCAATTAAGTTAATTACTTCATCAAATTATAACTTGCTTACTGTAATAGTCCTCTTTTCCGTACCCCTTGAAGTGACACTAATCTCCATAGATTAACTCAAGATGAACGAAAATACGAACCATTAGGGTTTAAGAAAGAAGAAAAGAAACAAGAAAGAGGTAGAAGAAGAGAGAAAAGAAGTAAAAGAAAGAAAATAGAACGGAACAGAAGAAAACAACAGAACAACATCAGAATCTCACAATTCGCAGCGGAACAACATATAATAGATAAATGAACAGTCTTTAAACAAAGAACTATATTAGTTATTACATCACATTTCATTACATCATATCATCAGAGTGTACAACAACAACAACATCAAACAGTGCAGCGGAAAAGAAATACTAGACTAGTAAATACGCCATGCCATCCAACTTGCCTCCAGCAATTTCTGAATTCCAGAATATCCTGATAAACCTTAACTCTTGACTGCCCGTGTGGAAATTTGTGGGCACCCAGAGTTTAGGAAGGAAAACAAAAACTCCGAGTCAGTCATGTGACTGGTGTGAGAACTCAAAAAAAACAGTTTATTTTTCTTTAAAATCAAATAGAGGAATATTTTTAAAGTCAATTCGCAATGCTTTTTAAAAATGAGACTACCATAAGACCTCCCGCCACACACACAATGCAAACGCAGACTTGGAGGAGATTTCTTCGTATGTTAGTCAAAGATGCTTGATACGCATTAAAATCAAATCAATTTTGATATTATTATTAGTGCATAGTGTAGAAGATATTTCGAAAGTAGAATATAAATCTTAGCCAGCATAGGTACCATTATATTATGCCTACTATAGCTACCTCCTGAGGAAGCAGGTTCTACAACTAAAACCGTACAAGTCTCGTATTGTTTCTTTGGATTTCCAACGAATGGTCAGGCCAAGGAACTTCCCATTGCCACATGGAAACGCCTCTGGAAGGACGTCCCGAGAACCTAACCGGATCTCTGCCAACACAAGGCCGGGTTACCCCTAACTGGGTAACAACTGACACGAGTATGCCATCCCCTGGTCCTTTGGGACCTTTAACCGAGCGCTCGTCATCAACATCACACCATAATAATAAGTGTTTCAACATGAGTAAGCATCTGGGCTCCATACCATGATACCACCCTTTTCCAGAAGGAAATGCACATACCCTAAAGGGAGCTACCCCTCATAACCTTGCCGCATCTTTCCTGTTTTGACCATTCCGGGGTGTGAGGCTCGACGAAGTCACGTCCACAAAAACACGCTTTATACAAAGTCATGCTTTGGGTCAACAAATGATCATAGAAAGGATCACAAAGATAGACGATCAAACAAATGATCCTATCACAATTAGTCAACACAATGATCATTTCACAGCAACACTCAGTATGTCACATTACCAAATTGGGAGTATATTGCTAATAACCTTCAACTATATAACCTCTGAGCTCGTACGTCTCAGAGAAGGGTGTTAAGCTAAGAGAATAAATTCTCCGCCACCAATAGAAATATATTTGAAAGAAATCGGCTTTATATCTCAATTTGTAATGTCAGACATACTATCCATACAAGTCTGTTCCGGGATCGAACAGAACCGAAGGCACTTACAAAGAAGTCCTTGCAATCCGGATAATCTCTAATCACGTCCGAATTTCCCATCACATATGGAGATCCCTATACCGGGGATCAGCCAGTGCAGAGACAATCAACAAGAAACCCTTTCGTTTTTGAAAATATCCGGTCTTCAACACCGATCTTCAAATGCAATTTATAACGACGTATCACATATTCGGAATGGGTTATACGACCCCAAGGTCCTTTCCCGGTTAACCCGAATAGTGAGCGCTTATTTTAAAAATAAATAAATAATAAGTGTGGCATTCAATTTCAAGCAAATCACAACAAATACCTATTCAAAGGTAAATATTGATAGTCGGTTATTGAACTATCAATGGATATGCCAACATCACCAGATTTCAAATAATTTTCCAAATTATTTATTTCCCAAAAATATCTTTACAAGATATATATATATTTTCCATTCTTCAAAACCATTCGATATTTATTTTTAAAACCAATTCCAAGTTACATTTATAAATTCCATATTGAATTTATATTTCCAAAAATATTTATGAATATATAATTTCCATTATTCATTTTCAATTTATCTTCAAAAAGATAAATTCTCTTTACTTTTCATTTCACGTTGGAAAAACATTTCCATACTTATATATTTATAAATAATTCACAAGTCTTTTTATTTTCTACACTTAGAAAATATTCAATATACTCTAATCGAAATTAAGTATATATTTCATTCTTTAAGGAAATTATTCTCTTAAACATATTTATTTGGGCCAAAACGAATGTTGCGTAAAACATCGTTACGACAACCCAAAATCACTAGTATAGGGATTCGAAATTAAAATAGATATATAAATCCCAATACTATACAAAACATTTCCTTTCGGAAATCATTTACTATAACAACAGTATTATAGTCTACCATTTCCTTCTATTTCTCGAAAACGTCTATTTCAACAATGAATGTTGAAATCTATGGTTTCGATAGTTAATATATTTTAAAACATCTTTAGATCGTTTTAATTCTATTTAAAACATCACATTCAAAATCATTTCTTTAACATATTATTCACTATTCAAAAACGTGAATATACTTGTTAACAAATTTTATCATTTCTATTTACTTTGTTTTACAGGTTTATTCACTGTCTAAAACGTGAACATAACTCCATTAATAAATTACAACAATTTACTTATCAAAATAAGTTGTTGCGGATTTATAAAATAATGTTTATAAATTCCATTTATATTTATTTTATAACACTTCCTTTTATAAATTTCCTTTATTAACCTATTCGATTTATAATTCAATTATATACCGAAAGTCCATATTATAAGTTAAATGCTTATAATTTATTTGATTACAAAAACATTCTTTTAAACTTCATAATTATAAATCATATAACTTATAAGATTCATTTATTTATCCAAATCTATTCTTTTAAATAACTTTTCAAATTTTATAAACCTACTGTTTATAAAATTCCATTTATAACTTCACCGTTATAATCCTATAAATTTCATTCATTTATGAAATTCATTCACAATTCATTCTAACACTTATAAAAGCTCGTTTTATAATTCAGGATATTCTAAATTTATAAATATCAATCTATAAATCTTTTATATGGATCAATTTATATTATTCTTTTAAAACGTCTTTCAACTCCTTTATAATTTCATCATTTTGATTTATAAACTAATCAATTTCATAAATCCTATTTTTAGACTTTTTTAATAAATTCAGAAATCCCAGTTTAAACTATTTTATAAAATTATTAATCCCATATTTTCAAAAATCAACTTTTAACTGTGTTTCTCAAAAATCATAATTTTTATAATATTAAAATTATAACGTTTATTTATTTAAGATGAATTTATTTCAAAAATATTTTATAAACGTATACTTTCAAAAATCACTTTAGAAATCCCATAAAAATCAAAATCGTTATTTTTAAACTTCAAAATTGGATTCGATGATGCAACACATCAAATAGTCAATCACGACTTTCAAACATCATATATCGATATGATAAACAATCAAATATCACAATATCTGAAATCAATAAATATTTGTGAGGAATCCAGTTGGATCCTTCCAACCTGTTTCCCTGCACCCACAGACATTAGCACAATACCCATTCCACTTTGAGGTGGAATATCGCGGTATATGGGATTTTATAAAATATTATCCGCTTAATAGGCGGCGCAATAGGGTCTCATCCGCTATACAATGCGGGAAATCAATCAACTGCAATATATACATATGCCAATATATATATATATATATTGCTATATATATAATATATCCTACTATACCTAATATCACAACCAATATAGCAATCAATAATAACTGCAAATCCAACTTATAAATTTATTTGAGTGAGAAGTTCTCACCTTTGCTTTTATTAGCAATCCATTTCCATCTTGACTCGATTTTCTTGATTTATACCTTGTATAAATATTTACACAATTTATTAATATTCGAACAGATCGAATAATAAATTTTCATTTGACAATTTCGATTCATCGGTGATTTCATTTTAATAGTTAAATTAACTGATAGTTTTATTTAAACCAATTTCTTCTTTAATAAATTTATTTCAACTAATTATTTTACTTTAAATTAATATCTTTAAATCAAATTCTTTTGATAAATTTATTTAACTAACAAATTCTATTTTTTTTAAACAATATCTTTTAGTCCTTAATTACCCATTTTTCCAATAATAAATAATAATTTCTTTTTAAAACAATTTCTTTTAAATTAATCAAATTTATCTAACTAATGATTAAATTCTTCCTTTTATTTTAATAAATTTGATTAATTAAAAATTATATTTTAAACTAACAATTTTATTCTTAATATAATAATTTGAACTAATATTTTTCTTTTAATCAATTTCTGTTAAATAAATTTATTCAACTAAACATTTTACTTATCAAAATAACTTTCCTTTTACTGTAAACTAAATTCTCATTTGGTAATTAAATTAAGCAGTAATTTATTTTTTTATAATAATAACAGCAGTGCATATTCAATTAAATCAAAACAAAAAATGAATTTTATAACTCACTGTACACGCGAATGCCTCCACCCTCCTACCGTGGCGCCGCACTCGAGACCGCCCAAGCGAGCATCATCGCGAGTTGCCCTACTTGACTGCGCCGCCTTCGCCTCCACCAGGTCGCGACGCCATCACACGCGAGTCGCGCCATCAACTACCCATCACAAATCAGTCGACCCCACCCCTCGAGCTCGCGAAGCTCGTCGCGAACCACCCCGAGGCGACCCAAATCGTGACACCGCTCCTTCCATGTCGCAACCCACACCGCCTCACGCGCGCGCACCTTCTCCATGTGATGTCGCGGCCATTGATTTGCAATTGCTGTTTTTTTTTTCATTCGATATTTACTGGAAAGAGAAAAGGGAAGAGAGGCTCGCGTTCAATTTGAGTTAGGTTTCCTTTTCACGAACAAATGGAAGAGGGCTTCGGCCATTATTTTTATCTCGTTCGATTTTTGAACTGAGGAACGAATTGAGGGAGAGGATATTTTAAACGTAAAGAAGTATGCTCGGCCATGCTTTGCGCGATTAGGTATCGTGATTTTAGGCAAAAATTTAGGACGAACGTGGTGTGCGTTGACCAATTTAAATTTTAAATTTAAACTGAATCTCGATAAAAATTCAATGCGTTTACACGTCGTGTGCTCACATATCAACTCAGAAAAATACGAAATTTGAAATTCGAGAATAATTCAATATTACGGACCCAATGGAACTGGTTTCGTCGAATTCCGAGACTGTGCCTCGGACGGCTATTTTTAAATATCGATTCAAACGATTAAAATTTCAAAACTAAACAATTTACTTCCAAATTAAATTCTGAAGCTCCTATAATCTTCAATATTATCAATATGAATTTTACAAGCCTTTGTAATATTTTTAATCGGCTTAAAATTGAAGATTCAAATTTTTTATTCAACTTTCAATAGATTAAATTCTAAAATTTAATCACCATTTTCAAAGTTTATTAGGAATTCAAGCTAAACCATCATTCAAATATTTAAAATTAGTTAAATATTTCAAATTAAATTGTTTAAAATTCTGGGTCGTTATAATCTTCCCCCCTTAAAAGAATTTCGTCTCGAAATTACAAGTTAAGAAGAATGCCCTTATCCCGTCTATTATTTTTCACAATCCAAATAGTTTTATCAACTTACTAACCTAAATCTTTTTACTAGAGATTCACTATCATTACAACTAGCTTTCCAACTTCACTTATAAGTTCCAACCAACATTCTTTTCCTAACAATTCAAATTTAAATTCAAATTTAAATTTTAAACTTTCAAAATTTCTCAAAATTTTCTAACACCCTAAATTTTCGAAAAATTTCGCCAGCGTCTCCTTTGCGCGGCTAGCTCGGTACGACTACAAAATGGCACCACGGCCCCTCAGAATCAAAAAGAAAAGAGAAAGCCAAGTGGCTGGAGAAGAAAATCATCAAATTTCATACTGAAATTGAAATACGTACCTTTTTGTCGAGCAATTTAAATTATCGTCAAAATCAAAATCCCAATTCCATTATACACCTGTATATCCTGCTAGTCATAATATCCAATTCCAACATTCTAACCATTTTGCACTTTCCATTACAAAATTTCCAACATATGCTTTTTATACATTTTTACTTCATTATTGAAGTTACACATTTATTTTTATTCAATTTTACATTTCAATTCAATTCTCAATTTCAATTCTCAATTCTAAATATTGAATTCTAACGATTAACTTTCATTTAATAATTCATATTACTACATTAAATTAGTTTCATTCACTAATTCATTTCAATTTGCAAATTTCGAAATCGATTTGTCGTTAATTAAAATTTTCCAACAAATTTCAAAAAATTTCTAACTCCCAAAATTCACGAAAAATTTTGGCAGAGTCTCCTTTGTACGGAGGAGCTTTTGCAATTTTACAATATGTATAAATATGTATACATCGACCCACACGGTCGAAAAATAGAAAAACAGTTCATATTTCCTATTTTTATTGCGTAGGCTTACCTTATTTAGCATTTTAAAGCAAAGCGGCTGATTATTAGCTTATTAGCACAATCAAACCCAGCCCAACGACTTCGCTGAACCTGTACTTACTTAGTTTAACCATGTCAGTGACAAATATAAGAAATCTACTAACATTCCATTCATTTTCAATAACAAATATATAGATTTCATTAGCAATACATTCAAGATAAATTCCATTAGCAATTCATATGGTTTCAATTCATCTTTAGTCGCTTACGACCAAATCACATGACATTTCTATTAAATCAAGTCGTTTACAACTCATTTTCTTTATTCTATTCATTTCTAAGCAAAACGAATTCATACTATTTTAATTGATTCAAAAATCAATTTTATTTGCTTTCGTTAACTCATATAATTTTATACAATCTTGTTTGTGTCGAACGGCAATTATTTCTATGCAAATTTAATGATATTCACTTAATAAAATATCCATTCTAGTTCAATTTGCATTTCATATTTTCATTCGGTTTATTTTATTAACCAAACAAATTTCATTCAAACCATTTCAAATCTATTCTATTTACTAATTTAATTCAATTAGTACATTCACTTATTCATTTTAAATTTCAATTTCCATATTCAATTCATCTCGAATTTACTTTATTACTAACAAAGGGAATTTCAATTTATTTCTTTTACTTACTGGAATTTATATACAAATTCAAATTTATCTTCAAATTTAGCTCACGACTAAACTTTAATTTAACCAATTCATTAGTCAATGAATTAATAATTTATCAAGTTAGTTTACTTGAATTCAATCCATTTTATTTCTTATTTAATTCCATATACTAATGATAATAATTTCATATTATTAACAACCATGCAACCATATACTATAATAATTCATAGAAAACCATTTCTTTTCTATACAAAAATAGTTTTGGGCAAAATTATCTTATTTACCCGATTCAAAAACAATTTTATATTCACTAACAAATACGCGCTCATATCTATTATTACACTCAAACTCATTCTAGAGTACTACTGACTCTATCTCTAATGAGTAATACCCAACAGAACCATGGTTGTCGCTTAACCATATGCTCCGATACCAAATGTAATAGTCCGCTTTTCCGTACCCCTTGAAGTGACACTAATCTCCATAGATTAACTCAAGATGAACGGAAATACGAACCATTAGGGTTTAAGAAAGAAGAAAAGAAACAAGAAAGAGGTAGAAGAAGAGAGAAAAGAAGTAAAAGAAAGAAAATAGAACGGAATAGAAGAAAACAACAGAACAACATCATAATCTCACAATTCGCAGCGGAACAACATATAATAGATAAATGAATAATCTTTAAACAAAGAACTATATTAGTTATTACATCACATTTCATTACATCATATCATCAGAGTGTACAACAACAACAACATCAAACAGTGCAGCGGAAAAGAAATACTAGACTAGTAAATACGCCATGCCATCCAACTTGCCTCCAGCAATTTCTGAATTCCAGAATATCCTGATAAACCTTAACTCTTGACTGCCCGTGTGGAAATTTGTGGGCACCCAGAGTTTAGGAAGGAAAACAATAAACTCCGAGTCAGTCATGTGACTGGTGTGAGAACTCAAAAAAAACAGTTTATTTTTCTTTAAAATCAAATAGAGGAATATTTTTAAAGTCAATTCGCAATGCTTTTTAAAAATGAGACTACCATAAGACCTCCCGCCACGCACACAATGCAAACGCAGACTTGGAGGAGATTTCTTCTTATGTTAGTCAAAGATGCTTGATACGCATTAAAATCAAATCAATTTTGATATTATTATTAGTGCATAGTGTAGAAGATATTTCGAAAGTAGAATATAAATCTTAGCCAGCATATGTACCATTATATTATGCCTACTATAGCTACCTCCTGAGGAAGCAGGTTCTACAACTAAAACCGTACAAGTCTCGTATTGTTTCTTTGGATTTCCAACGAATGGTCAGGCCAAGGAACTTCCCGTTGCCACATGGAAACACCTCTGGAAGGACGTCCCAAGAACCTAACCGGATCTCTGCCAACACAAGGCCGGGTTACCCCTGATTGGGTAACAACTGACACGAGTATGCCATCCCCTGGTCCTTTGGGACCTTTAACCGAGCGCTCGTCATCAACATCACACCATAATAATAAGTGTTTCAACATGAGTAAGCATCTGGGCTCCATACCATGATACCACCCTTTTCCAGAAGGAAATGCACATACCCTAAAGGGAGCTACCCCTCATAACCTTGCCGCATCTTTCCTGTTTTGACCATTCCGGGGTGTGAGGCTCGACGAAGTCACGTCCACAAAAACACGCTTTATACAAAGTCATGCTTTGGGTCAACAAATGATCATAGAAAGGATCACAAAGATAGACGATCAAACAAATGATCCTATCACAATTAATAAACACAATGATCATTTCACAGCAACACTCAGTATGTCACATTACCAAATTGGGAGTATATTGCTAATAACCTTCAACTATATAACCTCTGAGCTCGTATGTCTCAGAGAAGGGTATTAAGCTAAGAGAATAAATTCTCCGCCACCAATAGAAATATATTTGAAAGAAATCGGCTTTATATCTCAATTTGTAATGTCAGACATACTATCCATACAAGTCTGTTCCGGGATCGAACAGAACCGAAGGCACTTACAAAGAAGTCCTTGCAATCCGGATAATCTCTAATCACGTCCGAATTTCCCATCACATATGGAGATCTCTATACGGGAATCAGCCAGTGCAGAGACGATCAACAAGAAACCCTTTCGTTTTCGAAAATATCCGGTCTTCAACACCGATCTTCAAATGCAATTTATAACGACGTATCACATATTCGGAATGGGTTATACGACCCCAAGGTCCTTTCCCGGTTAACCCGAATAGTGAGCGCTTATTTTTAAAAAAAAAAGTGTGGCATTCAATTTCAAGCAAATCACAACAAATACCTATTCAAAGGTAAATATTGATAGTCGGTTATTGAACTATCAATGGATATGCCAACATCACCAGATTCCAAACAATTTTCCAAATTATTTATTTTCCAAAAATATCTTTACAAGATATATATATTTTTTCCATTCTTCAAAACCATTCGATATTTATTTTTGAAACCAATTCCAAGTTTCATTTCTAAATTCCATATTGAATTTATATTTCCAAAAATATTTATGAATATATAATTTCCATTATTCATTTTCAATTTATCTTCAAAAAGATAAATTCTCTTTACTTTTCATTTCACGTTGGAAAAACATTTCCATACTTATATATTTATAAATAATTCACAAGTCTTTTTATTTTCTACACTTAGAAAATATTCAATATACTCTAATCGAAATTAAGTATATATTTCATTCTTTAAGGAAATTATTCTCTTAAACATATTTATTTGGGCCAAAACGAATGTTGCGTAAAACATCGTTACGACAACCCAAAATCACTAGTATAGGGATTCGAAATTAAAATAGATATATAAATCCCAATACTGTACAAAACATTTCCTTTCGGAAATCATTTACTATAACAACAGTGTTATAGTCTACCATTTCCTTCTATTTCTCGAAAATGTCTATTTCAACCATGAATGTTGAAATCTATGGTTTCGATAGTTAATATATTTTAAAACATCTTTAGATCGTTTTAATTCTATTTAAAACATCACATTCAAAACCATTTCTTTAACATATTATTCACTATTCAAAAACATGAATATACTTGTTAACAAATTTTATCATTTCTATTTACTTTGTTTTACAGGTTGATTCACTGTCTAAAACGTGAACATAACTCCATTAATAAATTACAACAATTTACTTATCAAAATAAGTTGTTGCGGATTTATAAAATAATGTTTATAAATTCCATTTCTATTTATTTTATAACACTTCCTTTTATAAATTTCCTTTATTAACCTATTCGATTTATAATTCAATTATATACCGAAAGTCCATATTATAAGTTAAATGCTTATAATTTATTTGATTACAAAAACATTCTTTTAAACTTCATAATTATAAATCTTATAACTTATAAGATTCATTTATTTATCCAAATCTATTCTTTTAAATAACTTTTCAAATTTTATAAACCTACTGTTTATAAAATTCCATTTATAACTTCACCGTTATAATCCTATGAATTTCATTCATTTATGAAATTCATTCACAATTCATTCTAACACTTATAAAAGCTCGTTTTATAATTCAAGATATTCTAAATTTATAAATATCAATCTATAAATCTTTTATATGGATCAATTTATATTATTCTTTTAAAACGTCTTTCAACTCCTTTATAATTTCATCATTTTGATTTATAAACTAATCAATTTCATAAATCCTATTTTTACACTTTTTATAATAAATTCAGAATCCCCGGTTTAAACTATTTTATAAAATTATTAATCCCATATTTTCAAAAATCAACTTTTAACTGTATTTCTCAAAAATCATAATTTTTATAATATTAAAATTATAACGTTTATTTATTTAAGATGAATTTATTTCAAAAATATTTTATAAACGTATACTTTCAAAAATCACTTTAGAAATCCCATAAAAATCAAAATCGTTATTTTTAAACTTCAAAATTGGATTCGATGATGCAACACATCAAATAGTCAATCACGACTTTCAAACATCATATATCGATATGATAAACAATCAAATATCACAATATCTGAAATCAATAAATATTTGTGAGGAATCCAGTTGGATCCCTCCAACCTGTTTCCCTGCATCCACAGACATTAGCACAATACCCATTCCACTTCGAGGTGGAATATCGCGGTATATGGGATTTTATAAAATATTATCCGCTTAATAGGCGGCGCAATAGGGTCTCATCCGCTATACAATGCGGGAAATCAATCAACTGCAATATATACATATGCCAATATATATATATATATATATATATATATATATATATATATATTGCTATATATCTAATATATCCTACTATACCTAATATCACAACCAATATAGCAATCAATAATAACTGCAAATCCAACTTATAAATTTATTTGAGTGAGAAGTTCTCACCTTTGCTTTTATTTGCAATCCATTTCCATCTTGACTCGATTTTCTTGATTTATACCTTGTATAAATATTTACACAATTTATTAATATTCGAACAGATCGAATAATAAATTTTCATTTGACAATTTCGATTCATCGGTGATTTCATTTTAATAGTTAAATTAACTGATAGTTTTATTTAAACCAATTTCTTCTTTAATAAATTTATTTCAACTAATTATTTTACTTTAAATTAATATCTTTAAATAAAATTCTTTCGATAAATTTATTTAACTAACAAATTCTATTTTTTTTTAAATAATATCTTTTAGTCCTTAATTACCCATTTTTTCCAATAATAAATAATAATTTCTTTTTAAAACAATTTCTTTTAAATTAATCAAATTTATCTAACTAATGATTAAATTCTTCCTTTTATTTTAATAAATTTGATTAATTAAAAATTATATTTTAAACTAACAATTTTATTCTTAATATAATAATTTGAACTAATATTTTTCTTTTAATCAATTTCTGTTAAATAAATTTATTCAACTAAACATTTTACTTATTAAAATAACTTTCCTTTTACTGTAAACTAAATTCTCATTTGGTAATTAAATTAAGCAGTAATTTATTTTTTTATAATAATAACAGCAGTGCATATTCAATTAAATCAAAACAAAAAATGAATTTTATAACTCACTGTACACGCGAATGCCTCCACCCTCCTACCGTGGCGCCGCACTCGAGACCGCCCAAGCGAGCATCATCGCGAGTTGCCCTACTTGACTGTGCCGCCTTCGCCTCCACCAGGTCGTGAAGCCATCACACGCGAGTCGCGCCATCAACTACCCATCACAAATCAGTCGACCCCACCCCTCGAGCTCGCGAAGCTCGTCGCGAACCACCCCGAGGCGACCCAAATCGTGACGCCGCTCCTTCCATGTCGCAACCCACACCGCCTCACGCGCGCGCGCCTTCTCCATGTGATGTCGCGGCCATTGATTTGCAATTGCTGTTTATTTTTTTTTTCGTTCTATATTTACTGGAAAGAGAAAAGGGAAGAGTGGCTCGCGTTCAATTTGAGTTAGGTTTCCTTTTCACGAACAAATGGAAGAGGGCTTCGGCCATTATTTTTATCTCGTTCGATTTTTGAACTGAGGAACGAATTGAGGGAGAGGATATTTTAAACGTAAAGAAGTATGCTCGGCCATGCTTTGCACGATTAGGTATCGTGATTTTAGGCAAAAATTTAGGACGAACGTGGTGTGCGTTGACCAATTTAAATTTTAAATTTAAATTGAATCTCGATAAAAATTCAATGCGTTTACACGTCGTGTGCTCACATATCAACTCAGAAAAATACGAAATTTGAAATCCGAGAATAATTCAATATTACGGACCCAATGGAACTGGTTTCGTCGAATTCCGAGACTGTGCCTCGGACGGCTATTTTTAAATATCGATTCAAACGATTAAAATTTCAAAACTGAACAATTTACTTCCAAATTAAATTCTGAAGCTCCTACAATCTTCAATATTATCAATATGAATTTTACAAGCCTTTGAAATATTTTTAATCGGCTTAAAATTGAAGATTCAAATTTTTTATTCAACTTTCAATAGATTAAATTCTAAAATTTAATCACCATTTTCAAAGTTTATTAGGAATTCAAGCTAAACCATCATTCAAATATTTAAAATTAGTTAAATATTTCAAATTAAATTGTTTAAAATTCTGGGTCGTTACACTTACTCAACCATTTAATTTATTACAATCAATTAATCAATCATTATTAATTACCTTAATTAATCACTCTTGATTAATTACCCTAAATTATATTCATGTAATTATCCTAAATTAGTTTAACAAATTAATTATCCTCAACTAAACAGTAATTAACCTTTAATTACTCAACTAATTAATTAATCATAATTAATCCTTAATTAATTACCTTAATTATCTATTATTGATTAATTAATCATAATTAATTATCTTTAATTACATCATTAATTAAAATAATTAATGATATTTAATTATTAATTTCCTTAAGTAATTAACTTACAATTATTAATCATCACAGATTAATCACATTAATTAATTAGCTTAATTACCATATTAAAACAAATTAATTATCCTTAATTAATTTCTAAATTTATCCCTTGATTAATTAATAAGTAATTAACCAAATTACTTCATACTTAAAAATCTCCACTTAATTACAACCATGTAATTATTAATTAATTACTTAACTAAGTAATTTCCAAATCCTTAATTACATAAAGTAACTATTTATAAAATTCAAGTGTTTATAATTTAATTAAACTTAATTAATTAAAATAAACAATCATATTAAACTAAATTAATTACATTAAGTAATTAATTTCTTAATTACATTATTAAGTAATTATACTCAAACCATTCATAATTGATTAAATTAATTAATCTAATTAATTATAAAAATTAACTACATTAATTAATTGTTAAATAATCCCGGTTAATGATCTTCATTAACAATTCTTTAATTATTTTATTTAGTAATTAAATTAAATTAATTACAATTTAAATTATCTTTAATCATTCATTAATTAAAGTTAATTTATTAAATTAATTAACCTTGATTATAAACATAATTACATAATTAATATCTAGTCATCATTAATTAAAAATTTAATTAATGATCTTAATTATAAATTGATTAATCATTAATCACTTATTAATTCCAAATTTAATTAATGAATTAAATTAATTCATTAATCTTAATTACCTTATTAATTAAATTAATCCTGAAATCTTAATCTTCAAGATAAAACATAACTTAATTATGTTTAAACAATTTAATTCAAAACAAAATACTTATGAAATCCTTTTAAACTTTTATTTTAAAAAAAAAAAGTTCAAATTAAAAGTAATTTAAACTTATCAAAGTTTGAAAATTTTAAAACTTATTTAAATTTCAAAACAAAACAAAAGTTTGTCTTCAAAATGAAATCATAAAAATTTGAAGTTAAATTCATTTTAAAATTTTAGAAATTCAATTCATTCTTAGTTTAAAACTTTCAAATTTAAATCTTCTTTTAAATTTAAACTGAACTTCATTTTTTAAACTTAGATTTCCAGATTTTTAAATAAACTTCAAATCCACCCATATTTTTAAAATCATATTATTAAAAGCTTCAACTATTTCCAAAATGAAATAGTTAATTAAGTTAAATTTTGAAACTTTTATTTAATTTAAAAACTGGGATTTGAATTTAGTTCAAAAATTCAAACTTGCATTTGATTTTAAACATAAACCTTAGTTTAAACCTAAACTACAGATTTAAAAAGTGTTTAAAACCCATATTTTTTTGAAACAACACAGTTTTACTGTGAAACCTGGAATTATGCAGTTTAACCCGAGAAACCAAATTTTACTTCGAGTTTACAGCCTTCCTACTTCGAGTTTCTAGTATGCTAGCTTCGAGTAAAACACAGACCTAACCTAACCTTTCCCTTGTTCCACAACCATCTCAAAAAAGATCACCAGAGAATCTCGTCGCCCTGCATATGCACGGTTATCCTTGTCCTCCCTGATCAACAGAGGTGATCAATCTTCGACCAGAAACTCATTACTACCCACACATCATCTCCAGATCACACAAAAACCAAAGAATTCAAAATTTAGCTTTAAAAGCCTAAACCTGAAACATGTTTCTAGGTTTTAGTCCCAACCTGTCAACGGCCAATTGTTCGCCACTCCGATCACCTGAGTATCCACCTCTCCGGCCATAAAACAATCCACACATTAACTACACAATCACCAAGAATCAGAACACTCGATCACCCCTACACCTCACACTGACCCAATCCTTAACCCCTATTCAAAACTAGGGTTTAAACAAAAACTTCCCAACTGCAACCAATCTAACAATTATTATACACTTCTCTGATTTTTGTAAGGATCTATGATCCTTACTCTATAACCCAGAAGAGTTTCAGAATTTCTCAATTCAAAAATCAATAGAAATTGCACAGATTTCATTCTTAGTTCAATACCAAACTGCTACTGAAACTAACCTCTAAAAATCCTACTTCTTGATTCGAAAATCAAGTTATGGTAAGTACTTTAATTTATGAATCTGAAGCATGATATCAATATGGTTGAGTTTTGATAAAAATAAATCATGCAAAGTTTTACCTGTGTTAACAGGGACATTACTGTTTATATCTATTTTTCTTTTACACTTTCTTAAAACTTTAAAAGTTAACTTAAGGTAATTTATAACCTTACTTATAAATCTAATCATACCAGAAATTAAAGTTAAAAGATAAAGTTTTAATAAAAACTTCCTAGAAAATCAAGAAAACAGATCAAGTAATAAAACAACAGCATACACACTTTACCTTCCACTTAAACACAGCAATACTCACATATATATCAAACAATCTAGCATGCAATCCTACTTTAAGATTTTAAAGTTAAAAGTTACTCACCATTTACCAATGGAGAGCTCAGTTGTTCATTTGAAAATTTGAAGAAAACAAACATATGCGGGCTTGACTCTGTTATACTTCATGTAGAATTTGATATGCAGTTTGCCTAAGTTTCCCGACCCAAATGCTGGCATGCAAATGTAGATGATGTAGTTGCTAATTCCCATATGCATGCAGATGCTCAACATCCCAGATTTTAAAAACAGAATGCAGAAAAATCAGTGTGCAGGCTCTTCTTTGATTTTGAGGAAGTGTAGACTGATATTTGAATTTAAGGCAGATGGGTTTGATTGTTGAAGAAGAGGAATATGCAGAGGTATGCTGATTTTGATTAAGGGTATGAAAATGCTTTTGATTTTAGAATATGCAGATTTGTATACAGATTTGGATTTGAGGAAATGCAGGTTTGAACAGGGTTTTGATGAATTTGTATATGCAAATTTTTATGGATTGTTAATATGAAAATGATTTAAATTTTAAAATTTTGAAGATTTTCTTTGGTTAAGGAAGAATGAATATGCAATATGAAATGAAGATGCAAACTTAAACAAATGAAAATTTTCAGATTTTATAAAAGAAAAGAAAATTTAAAACTAAATTTTAACACTTGTCAATTTTTTTACAACACATGTCAATTTGAATGCATATGAATCTAACACTTGTTTTTCCTTTAAAAGTAATTTGTTTTTTTAAATTTACAAACTAGAGTGTGTAGTAACTTAATTTAACTTGTTAGTTTATTTTAAAATATGTGTATGAATTTATAAATGAAAACAAAAACAAATCATGTTTTACAAATAAACTTATACATATAATAATTAAAACAATTAAACAATTTAAAATTTATACTTTGGAATTTAAATTCAAACTAAATTCAAAACCAAACAATTTCAAATTAAGTTATAAATAAAAATTCAATTTGAAATTAAAAAAATTACAAATCTTATTCAAAATTTATTTATAAAGACAATACAATATTAATATTATTCTTATAACTCTCTTATTATTAAATTAAAATCATTTTACAAAAGATTATATTTTTATTAATAAATATCCATTTTATTAAGCCGTAAAACATTTTATTAAATTTGTTCTAAATTTAAAACTCAAGCCAATTTAATATAAACATTTAATATTTTTCCATTCAATTTTAAAATCATATATTTATTTATGAAATAGTCTTTGAAAAGTCAATACTAATTTAAAACAAAATTTTCCCAAATTAAAATGTATATATATTAGAATTTTAAAACATGATTCAATATTAAAATTAAAATCATTTTTTTAACTTTGAAAAATCTAAATATTAAATAAAACAAATTTTCCCATTTACTACAAATATTAAAACTAGAAAATATGCTTTACTATAAAGATTAAAACAATACCAATCTATTTAAAATATAAACCAAATATTTGTATTGTAAATAGAAATAAATTTATTATTTAAAAGATAAAATAACAAATTTAAATATTTATTAAAGAAGATTATTAAATTTATGTGAATAATTATTAACAGATTATCAATATCAATTTAATTTTTACTATAGATTATTAAATTGATATTGTTAAAAATTCCGGGATATTACAATCCTTCCCCCTTAAAAGAATTTCGTCCTCGAAATTTAAAACAAAGGTAATTTAATAATCCCATTAAAGATTTATTTAAAAACACAAGCATATATTAAACATATGCTAATAACCAAACAACCAATTCAACCAATCAAACAAATCTAATTATCCAGACAAATTCTGGATAGAATTTTATCGAGCTTCCCCAGGTGTATATATATACCGGGATACTCGCTTCAGAGAATCCAAACAAACAATACTATGAAGCTACAAAGCTCCTATACAACTACATCTATAACACTAGACAAGATATCAGACTACAAACGAGTCTGACTCAACAACCAAAACTCCAGAACTGCTGGTTCCCCAACCAGAGATAGATCATACACGTACTCCCTCAGAGATACGTGAAACTCATCGAATCCCAGTTATCCAAACTGGCAATTCAATCCTATAGATCAATCATTAAATCTCCAAGATACAGAAAAGATCCAAAACACTTTAGAGCTAGCTTTTCAAACTTACCCAAACCTATAGCTCACTTATGATCGGAGAAAACTTATCCAAAATTAAATCTCCGACTTCAGAGTCCAAAATCCTTCGACTCTTATCCACAAAACTCTTCAGACGATCCTGGGCTGTCTACAACCTTACTAATCAGCTCAACCTTTGTTGATGCCTCTAGAAACAGACTAGACCAATCAACTCAACAAAATGATCTCCTCAAGATCAACCCAAACCAAAACACAATTCTATTCCATAAATAGCAGAAGACAACAGACTTCTCCTAATCCGTAAAAGACAATTAGAAACACATCCAAACTGCTTTCGCTGCACAACTCTGATCCGAAGTAGATAAGAAAATACTGACGAAGAACACAAACACCAACTGGACATCACTTCCCAGAAATATGGTTCAACGGATCAATAAAGAAAACTCAGAAATTCCTCCAAAACTGAGTACTTCATCAAACTCTATCTCTAGGAATCATTTTCCAACTAAACAGAACCACCGGTTCCACTCCTGGAATTCTAGTCGATAAGAAAACTCAATCTCCAGATGTTGACAAACCTTTGTCTTTTCCAGAAAACCTCCAACAATCCAAGAGAACAATCAACCTATCGCAAGTCACTTTTGCGATCAACCCAGATAAATTTTCAAAGAAAACTGTTCTCTCTTTACCAAACAGAACAGCTTACTCTGGTCTAGTCAATCTATTGAAGAAACGGATTCACTTAGTAGCTTCTGAACTCCATTTATAGAAAAACTACTCCGCTAAGACCTCCCTGTCGGCTCACAGAACACTCCGAGCTGCACTGCTGACACCAATTCCAAACTTCCTGATCCAAAGCTCTTCGAGAAACTCGGACTCCAAAGCAGACAGAAACACCACAACATCCTGCTGACATTAGCCACAACATCGAAACAGACACACTTCCAAACTTGTTCCAAAGAAAACATCTTTTGGAAACAATCCATAGTCACTGCATCTCATCACGCAGTTATAACTTCCTAAGATATCAAAATACCATCACTTACTCCACCTCAACTGAACAAATCAAACTCTGCACTTCAAAGATGTCTCCGAACCTTAACAGTTTTCCTTCAGAGATTAATGAAACACTTCAACACAACAAAACTTACTTGAGACGGTATTAGGTCTACAGTCTCGACACATACACTTCCAACCTCAAACATCAGACTCCAACCAATGGTAGTAATCGTGTTACAAACACTACTACCTTATCTATCTTTATAACCTATATTGGAAAACCTGAACAGGTAACCCAACAGATGGATAGAAATAGATAAATATATAAATATATATATAAAATTACAAATACGCTCTCTCAAGATAGACACCACTACAGAGCCTAGGTATTCACTCAGCCTAATGCTCTGATACCACTGTAACGACCCAACTTCCATATCTCCAAGAAGTCGTATCGCTAATAAGAAAGAAAGGGATAGAAAAGAGAAAGAAAGATAAGAAGAAGAAGAAGAAGAAGAAACAACACATCAGAATCTAACAGCGGAATGGATAAATTATATTAATAACATAAAATATTACATAGTTTACAATCACTATCAGAGTACACAGATAATACAACACATACTAGACAATTATTAACATCAGTCTAGTATTTACAACATAATACAACTCAGAGACAACACAGAACACACAGCGGAATACAAATATCTAATGCAGAAGCCTCCTGCTCCATTGCTCCTCCAATATTTGTCAAAGCTAACCTGATTCCCTTGGCTACTCATAAAAATTTGAGTACCCAAGAGTTTATGAAAAACAAAAATAAACTCCGGGTCAGACATGGGTCTGGTGTGAGTAACAAGTTAAAGTTGCTTAACTTTCAAAAACCTTTAGAAAGAAAGGTATCACGTAAGACTTCCCACACATAAACATGGAAAAGTTTTTACCTTACGCTAACCAAAATATTTGATAGGAAATCCGGTGATATTATAATAGTGTCTAGGGTTTTCAAGTAAATATGAAATAGCTGAAATTGTTACATCTATTAAATTCCAGCTACTAGCCACAAAAGTGGGTAATACAATCAAAACCGTTGGCACTTATTGGATTTTAGATTCCATACAATGGCAGGGCTACTGGGGTACCGTCCGTCACAGTACGTGGTCTAGATCAACGTACCGAGGAGTACTCCCACTCCCCTGCAACAGAAGGCCGGACCCATTCCTTACTGAACAGTTTCGAACAAGACAACCCCGCAGTTGGCGCGCGATTCCAACTGCCCACTAAGCCGAATAAAAAGGGACCTCTAGACAGGGATCAATCTTGCTCTCCAGTGGGTGCTACCCACGAAGCCTTGCTGCACCTCCCCTGTTTTAGCCATTCTCGGTTGATGAGGCTTGAGGCTACGATTACCTTTAGAGGACATACCATCTTAGAATGCTCATCGTCCTCCTGACGATGTTCTGAAAGCATTCAATCCATACAAGTTCATTCCGGGTTCGAACGAAACCGAAGGCATTATCTCGTTACACTCATTTTGGAATCACCCTCAGAGTTAACGACAATAACCCTTGCACTCTAAACCACCATCTCGAATCTATAAGAACTAATTCCGTCAACTCATTACGGAATAACCCATAGAGTTATACTGACTCATGGTCCTTACACCTCGAGTCTTCACAAAGCTCCACTTTGATTCACGACCTAACGTTATTTGGAATCGATGTGGTTTTCGGATATCCAAATATGGAAACCCGATCCCGGTCTCATCGAAATCCAAAGCATGTCTTTTAAGGTCCAAGTTGTTTTAAAGTTTTAAAATAATTCAATACATTATCTATATACACAGAGATAGATAACTTATAAATCATAACTGATAATCAATCATTATCAATAACAGGTAACCCATATTATCAATATCAAATAGATATTTCATATATCACCATCTCAATAGATAACCTATGTTATCATCACAATACAATCAAACATCCATACCATACAACAATACTTATCTCATTCCTGAGATCACAAAGCATCCAAGACAATCAATGACATCCATTCAACATAAGCAAGGATTTATTCATCATCATATAATTAATTTAAAATGAATTAAATTAATTCACTACCTTAAATTAATTTAAAATGAATTAAATTAATTCCTTCGTCGTTAATTAATTTAAAATCAATTAAGTTAATTACTTCATCAAATTATAACTTGCTTACTCAACCATTTAATTGATTACAATCAATTAATCAATCATTATTAATTATCTTAATTAATCACTCTTGATTAATTACCCTTAATTATATTCATGTAATTATCCTAAATTAATTTCACAAATTGATTATCCTCAACTAAACAGTAATTAACCTTTAATTACTCAACTAATTAATTAATCATAATTAATCCTTAATTAATTAATTAATTACCTTAATTATCTATTATTGATTAATTAATCATAATTAATTATCTTTAATTACATCATTAATTAAAATAATTAATGATCTTTAATTATTAATTTCCTTAAGTAATTAACTTACAATTATTAATCATCACAGATTAATCACATTTAGTAATTAATTAGCTTAATTATCATATTAAAACAAATTAATTATCCTTAATTAATTTCTAAATTTATCCCTTGATTAATTAATAAGTAGTTAACCAAATTACTTCGTACTTAAACATCTCCAATTAATTACAACCATGTAATTATTAATTAATTACTTAACTAAGTAATTTCCAAATCATTAATTACATAAAGTAATTATTTATAAAATTCAAGTGTTTATAATTTAATTAAATTTAATTATTTAAAATAAACAATCATATTAAACTAAATTAATTACATTAAGTAATTAATTTCTTAATTACTTTATCAAGTAATTATACTCAAACCATTCATAATTGATTAAATTAATTAATCTAATTAATTATAAAAATTAACTACATTAATTAATTGTTAAATAATCCTGGTTAATGACCTTCATTAACCATTCTTTAATTATTTTATTTAGTAATTAACTTAAATTAATTACAATTTAAATTATCTTTAATCATTCATTAATTAAAGTTAGTTTATTAAATTAATTAACCTTGATTATAAACATAATTACATAATTAATATCTATTCATCATTAATTAAAAATTTAATTAATGATCTTAATTATAAATTGATTAATCATTAATCACTTATTAATTCCAAATTTAATTAATGAATTAAATTAATTCATTAATCTTAATTACCTTATTAATTAAATTAATCCTGAAATCTTAATCTTCAAGATAAAACATAACTTAATTATGCTTAAACAATTTAATTCAAAACAAAATACTTATGAAATCCTTTTAAACTTTTATTTTAAAAAAAACAAGTTTAAATTAAAAGTAATTTAAATTTATCAAAGTTTGAAAATTTTAAAACTTATTTAAATTTCAAAACAAAACAAAAGTTTGTCTTCAAAATGAAATCATAAAAATTTGAAGTTAAATTCATTTTAAAATTTTAGAAATTCAATTCATTCTTAGTTTAAAACTTTCAAATTTAAATCTTCTTTTAAATTTAAAGTGAACTTCATTTTTTAAACTTAGATTTCCAGATTTTTAAATAAACTTCAAATCCACTCATATTTTTAAAATCATATTATTAAAAGCTTCAACTATTTCCAAAATGAAATAGATAATTAAGTCAAAATTTGAAACTTTTATTTAATTTAAAAACTGGGATTTGAATTTAATTCAAAAATTCAAACTTGCATTTGATTTTAAACCTAAACCTTAGTTTAAACCTAAACTACAGATTTAAAAAGTTTTAAAACCCATATTTTTAAAACAACACAGTTTTACTGTGAAACCTGGAATTATGCAGTTTAACCCGATTACTTCGAGTTTACAGCCTCCCTACTTCGAGTGTCTAGTATGCTAGCTTCAAGTAAAACATAGACCTACCCTAACCTTTCCCCTGTTCCACAACCATCTCAAAACAGATCACCAGAGAATCTCGTCGCCGTGCATATGCACGGCGATCCTTGTCCTCCCTGATCAACAGAGGTGATCAATCTTCGACCAGAAACTCATCACTACCTTCACATCATCTCCAGATCACACAAAAACAAAAGAATTCAAAATTTAGCTTTAAAAGCCTAAACCTCAAACATATTTCTAGGTTTTAGTCCCAACCTGTCAACGGCCAATTGTTCGCCACCCCGATCACATGAGTATCCACCTCTCCGGCCATAAAACAATCCACACATTAGCTACACAATCACCAAGAATCAGAACACTCGATCACCCCTACACCTCACACTGACCCAATCCTTAACCCCTATTCAAAACTAGGGTTTAAACAAAAACTTCCCAACTGCAACCAATCTAACAATTATTATACACTTCTCTGATTTTTCCAAGGATCTATGATCCTTACTCTATAACCCAGAAGAGTTTCAGAATTTCTCAATTCAAAAATCAATAGAATTTGCACAGATTTCATTCTTAGTTCAATACCAAACTGCTACTGAAACTAACCTCTGAAATCCTACTTCTTGATTCAAAAATCAAGTTATGGTAAGTACTTTAATTTATGAATCTGAAGCATGATATCAA
The DNA here is from genome assembly GCA_030765085.1 of Allium cepa. Classification (NCBI taxonomy): domain Eukaryota; kingdom Viridiplantae; phylum Streptophyta; class Magnoliopsida; order Asparagales; family Amaryllidaceae; genus Allium; species Allium cepa. The sequence goes on along the minus strand of CM060939.1, from coordinate 234,625,808 downwards.
TATGGTTGAGTTTTGATAAAAATAGATCATGCAAAGTTTTACCTATGTTAACAGGGACATTACTGTTTATATCTATTTTTCTTTTACACTTGCTTAAAACTTTAAAAGTTGACTTAAGGTAATTTATAACCTTACTTATAAATCTAATCATACCAGAAATTAAAGTTAGAAGATAAAGTTTTAATAAAAACTTCCTAGAAAATCAAAAAAACAGATCAAGTAATAAAACAACAGCATACGCACTTTACCTTCCACTTAAACACAGCAATACTCACATATATATCAAACAATCTAGCATGCAATCCTACTTTAAGATTTTAAAGTTAAAAGTTACTCACCATTTACCAATGCAGAGCTCAGTTGTTCATTTGAAAATTTGCAGAAAACAAACATATGCAGGCTTGACTCTGTTATACTTCATGTTGAATTTGATATGCAGTTTGCCTAAGTTTCCTGACCCAAATGCTGGCATGCAGATGTAGATGATGCAGTTGCTAATTCCCATGTGCATGCAGATGCTCAACATCCTAGATTTTAAAAACAGAATGCAGAAAAATCAGTGTGCAGGCTCTTCTTTGATTTTGAGGAAGTGTAGACTGATATTTGAATTTAAGGCAGATGGGTTTGATTGTTGAAGAAGAGGAATATGCAAAGGTATGCAGATTTTGATTAAGGGTATGAAAATGCTTTTGATTTTAGAATATGCAGATTTGTATACAGATTTGGATTTGAGGAAATGCAGGTTTGAACAGGGTTTTGATGAATTATATGCAAATTTTTGTGGATTGTTAATATGAAAATGATTTAAATTTTAAAAGTTTGAAGATTTTCTTTGGTTAAGGAAGAATGAATATGCAATATGAAATGAAGATGCAAACTTAAACAAATGAAACTTTTCAGATTTTATAAAAGAAAATTTAAAACTAAATTTTAACACTTGTCAATTTTTTTTTACGACACTTGTCAATTTGAATGCATATGAATCTAACACTTGTTTTTCCTTTAAAAGTAATTTGTTTTTTTAAATTTACAAACTTGAGTGTATATTAACTTAATTTAACTTGTTAGTGAAGTGATCCTCTTCATTACTCTCAAATTTTGTGTGATTTTAAGTGAGTTTTTTTTAATATATATATGAGTGATCACTTCTTTAAATTCATTCTCCCAGATCCTGAATTTTTACTAATATAAATATATAAGTGTTTAAATCAATTCCTATCATTTATATATATGAGGATATATAAATGTTTCCTTGCAAATCAGAGTGTTTAAAGTAGCAAAGAATTTTAATTCACACAATGTTTTTCATTATTGAAATGTCTTGTGTCACATAGCTTGTTTCTACACTTATATCTCTTCACTGACTCAAGATTGACTAATACATAATTCCGATTTTATCTTCTTTTATAATGACTCAATATTGACTAATACAAAAATAAAGTATTGGTTCCTCATATTTTCATTTGTATTGTTTTCCAGAGTTTTTTTTTTAAAACCAAATTATTTGATCTATGGTCTACATCCCATGGGTTTGATCCTGGGGTGCTTATTACTTATTCAAACAATATTTATGTCAGGTAAACATGCTCATATCTTAATTTATAATTTTGGTAATAATATTGTGAACATTTGGTGATAAGTATGTTATAGACCAGGCAGAAGAAAAACTACAGGCAAGCAAAATGCTAACTTAATCTAGCATACCAGGTATGGACTTGCATGTATATGAAAACAAAATGATTGGAGCAATATCAAAATCAGTCTAATGCAAAATTTCAGATGAACATTTTGAGAAGGGTACTGATAGGTTCTCAGATAAAAAGATAATTGATAGTGATCAATCAAACAGTGGGATTATTAGCCTGTTTAATACCTAGGTGGACTTCATGGCAATGCATTTTTTTGTTCAACAGGTTTGTTGAAGACAAACTCACTTAACTTAAACCAAATAGGTGGTTAACTAAGCTCAGTTCAATATAGTTACATTCCAAATATAAGTATAAAGCATGTATTTAATTTTTACTTTACAATACAATGCAAAATTCTTTACTGGAAAATCAGATGTACAAGGGGAATTAACAGGTTAAGATTTCAAGCTTCTCATGGTTTTATATCAGTTATAAGTCAGGGTCAAGCTCTTCAGGTTAGCCTATGCCAGATTCAAATATCACTTAACAATTTTTTTTGGCTATATGCTTATCCATACACTACTGCAACTTTTCTATTTAAAAATTTAACAAGCTTTGATAAAAAAAAACATGTCCATATATTAAATTACATGGCATGATTTTCTCCATCACAACCCACCAGAAATCATCAAAGTCAGTTACTTACATCAGTAGCTCAAGACACATATAACATTTAAGTTTTACAAATTCTTTTCAAATGAACAAAACCACTACAATACTGAAAGGTCTACATAGACTTAAGAGAGTTTGCCTAGCTAACTTTATTACAATGAACTATTGCATTTTTAAAACTCAAGTAAGTCTTCTAATTTTTCCAAGCAAGCAAGCTATTCATACATCTCTACCTGCAACAATATTTTGAGCTGCCTCAATAAAATGAGACACCCCAAATATTGCAAGGGCAATAAATAGGGTCAGAATAAAATTCTGGTATGAGCGAAATCAGTATTAAAAATAACTTGTAAGATTCTTTTTAGACTGTGCAGAGATCATATGGTGTTTGATGCTTTCCAGTTCCACAATAAGCTTTAGCATATGTATAATTTAAACCTATACATCCAGCATACATTCCAGCAGTCATTCATCCAATTTGTTCAATTGTACATGTACAAAACTCCTATGGATTTAAATTCTTAAATTCCACAGCCTTCATTTCCAGTTCCATTTTACATTTTTATATGGTCTAAACTCTTGCCTTTGAACACTAGTGTGCATTGCAAAGGACTCAATTCTATTAACCTTTGCACAGAGGCCTTCATGACTTAAACAAGTCATGCACATACCCATCATCCACCTGATGATGAGTAGATCAAGGCACTTCTCCTAAATTACTTTGTAATTTAGATACCATACTCATTTAATTGCCGAGGAGTTTCTTTTCTTTTTTAATTCCTGACATGCTCATGTTCTTCCTTTCATTACATAAACCCCAAGATTTCTTAAACTCACTCAAGGGTTTACATCCAATCATACAAAGCATTCATGCAAAATTGCACATCCAAAAATCATTCTGTCTTAATCTTATTTTACAAAACTGCCTGTATATTTATTTCTGGAAATTTTCCCATTGCTCGCATAAATCTGATGTTACCATGAGAAATGCTGTATTTATTTTACTGAGAACATAGGATAGAGTTTTTAAGAAAAACCCACAAAAACATATTGACTCATGATCTGAACAAATCAGCATATGTTTGTAGTATTTCATTGTTCATATCATTTTTAATATGAACTAGGCATGAGCATGAATCTCATTATTCACACTGCCCACTTCATTTCCCCTTAATATCCTATTTATTAGTAAAACATTTTGCTTATTCTTCATATAAAACTGGATTATAAAAATCTATTTCGATAATATGAATATATGTTTGATTAAACAAATTTCAAAACAAAAATAGTCAATACCAAAACAAATCAAAACAGCAACCAAAAGAAATTCAACCAAAATGCCATTCATGATCATCATATATTTATTCAGAGAAATAAAGATTTACAGAAACCATAATATGATTTTCATATAAAATAATTGGTTGCCCTTACTTGGGTCTTAATGCCTTAAATCTCCTAAGTGATTATCACTCACCTCTCTCTTCCTTTCCCCGAGAATGCCTAAGCTTGAAAACAGTGTGAGCTCTTCTTTTTTTTTAATGTGTTTCTGTTTTTCCCTCAGAGAAAACCTCTGCTTTCCCTTTTTATTTAAATCATTTTACTAGGGTTTTACTAAAGGAAAAACCCATTTTAACTTGCATTACTCGGAGAATTAGGTGTGTGCAGTTGTGGCTAAATATGCCATTTTTCTTTTGATTTCTGTTTCTGGTTAAACAGTTTGCTTTTCTCTTTTCTGAATGCATGCTATTTGCATGATTTTTACCTGCACATTGTTTTCCTATGACTCATCTTGACAATGTATTTTTATTATACCCAAGTTATTTTTTTTTTTTTTATAAGTTTAATTTTCAGTTTACCTATTTTATCATTTATTCCTCTCTTGATTTATTTCAAAAATGCATTCACACTCATAAATATTTCTTGACTGATTTTTATGCATTTTAATTACCAAGAGGATTTTATTTTATTTTATCATCCCATGCTTCTCAATTTTCACATATATACAAGTCATGTGAATTTTAGAATTCATTTTTATACTTAATCATTTCCCTCTCATTACTGTATAAAAATAATTATTCCTTGCATAATTACTTCACTTACTTCTGATATTCATTTTCAAGCTATTTTTTTGAAGTAATTTTTTTTATTCTCAAAAAAAAATTTGGATCTTCACATACTCTCCTCCTAAAAGGAATTGTGTCCCACAATTATATATTGGTTTATTAGTATATTTCAAACATATCTAAAATCAGTCAAATATACTTAAGTAACCCTTAAAGTTATTACGGTTCTAGACATACCTTCAAGCAGAAAATAGATTAGGATACTTATCCTTCATCCTATCTTCAGCCTCCCATGTGCAGTCATTTCCATCTAAACTCCATTGGATTTTAACTAGTTTAACTATTTTATTTCTCAATTTCTTTTCTTCTCTAGCCACAATACCCACTGGTTCCTTTTTATAAACCAGATTCTGTTGAATTTCAACATGTGCAGGAGATTCAAGAATGGTCTCCTTATCATGCACCCATTTTCTCAATTGTGATACATGAAATACATCATGTATGTTGCTTAGTTCCTCTGGTAACCTTAATTTATAAGCTAAAGTCCCTATTCTTTGAACAATTTCATATGGTCCTATATACCTTGGTGACAGTTTCCCTGTTTTGCCAAATCTCAATAATTTCCTCATTGGTGAAACTTTGAGAAACACATAGTCTCCCACCTCAAATACTACTTGCCTTCTCCTTTTATCTGCATATGCTTTCTGTCTCTCTTGGGCTATTCTCATTCTTTGCCTCACTAATTCAATTCTTGCAGAAGTTTCTTTTACATTGTCTGGTCCAAGCAACACTCTTTCTCCTGCCTCCATCCAACATGCAGGAGATAAACAAGGCTTCCCATACAATGCCTCAAAGGGAGCCATTCCTATGGTGGACTGATAGCTATTATTGTAAGCAAATTCAGCCAAATAAATGTGATCCTCCCAGTTGCCTCCAAAATCAAGTATGCATGCTCTAAGCAAATCTTCTAAAACCTTATTAACAATTTCAGTTGCCCATCTGTTTGTGGGTGGTAGGCTGTGCTTAGGCTTAATTCTGTCCTCATTGCTTCTTGAAAGCTACTCCAAAACCTTGATGTAAACAAAGTATCTCTATCACTAATGATATTCTTGGGGATACCATGCAACCTCACAATTTCTTTCACAAATAATTGATCCAGTTTATGGGCATTTCTGTTTGAATTTATAGGAATGAAGTGTGCTGTTTTTGTAAGTCTATCAACCACTACCCAAATACTATCATTGCCTCTTCTTGTTCTTGGCAGGCCATCCACAAAATCCATTGATATGCTTTCCCATTTCCAAGTAGGCACTTCCAAAGGTTGCAATAGGCCTGAGGGTCTTTGATAATCTGCCTTTACTTGTTGGCATGTCAAGCAATTTGCCACATATTTTGCCACTGCTCCTTTCATCCCTGGCAACCAGTAATTTCTCTTAAGATCATGGTACATTTTTGTACCACCTGGATGTATAGTATATTTTGTTTTATGATGTTCATTCATAACTTCCTGCTTCAGTTCCTCTATATTTGGGATGCAGAGTTTCCCCTTTTTCCTTAAGTATCCTTTATCATCTACCTCATAGTTTTCCACTGTCATGCCTTGTAATATCATGTTCTTTTTCTCCTTCAAACTTGTATCTTGATCCTGCATTTGTCCTATTTTGTCAACTAGTGTTGACTTTAATGAAATGAGGCTTAATTTACCATACTCAATCCTCTCACTGCGGGCCTTATCCAATACCCCAATTTATTCCTTTACCTCCACCTCACTAAGGATTGTCAAATCCCTGAACTCAGCCATCATTAGGCTTGCCAATTTTGCTTGGTGTCTACTTAATGCATCTGCCACTTTATTAGCTTTTCCTGGGGCATACAATATATCAAGATCATAGGCAGCTAGGAATTCTACCCACCTATGTTGCCTCATGTTCAAGTCTTTTTGGGAAAACAAATATTTAAGTGACATATGGTCTGTGAACAATTCAAACTTAGCACCTAACAAATAGTGTCACCATAGCTTCAATGCATATACTACTGCAGCAAGTTCTAAATCATGTGTGGCATACCTTGTTTCATTTGGCTTAAGTTGCCTAGATGCATATGCTATGACTCTGCCATGTTGCATGAGCACTGCCCCTAGTCCAGATCCACTAGCATCTGTATAAACTACTAATCCTTCATTTCCCTCTGGTACTTGTAAAACTGGAGCTTCCATCAATGCTTTCTTTAGTGATACAAATGCTTGTTCACACTTTTCTGTCCACACATATGGTTGTTCTTTTCTAGTTAACTTGGTCAGTGGGATGGCTATTCTTGCAAAGTCTTTTATAAATCTCCTATAATAGCCTGCCATTCCTAAAAATGATCTCACCTCAGTCACTGATTTGGGTCTGCTCCAAGATTGAACTGCCATGACCTTGTTTGGATCTACCCTAATGCCTTATTGAGATATAATATGTCCTAAAAACTTCACTTCATTCTGCAAAATGTGCGCTTATTGAATTTTTCTTTTAAATTGTGTGCTCTTAGCCTTGATAAAATCAGATGCAAGTGCCTTGCATGCTCCTCTTCTGATTTTGAATACACTAATATATCATCAATAAAGACAACTACAAATTTATCTAGAAAATCTCTAAATGTTATATTCATTAAGTCTACAAAATAGGATGGTGCATTTGTCAATAAAAAAGGCATCACCAAAAATTCATACAATCCATACCTTGTATTGAAGGCAGTGTACTTAATGCTTTCTTCCTCTACTTTCATCTGATGAAACCCAGAGGCTAAATCTAGCCTTGAAAAGACCTTTGCTCCATTTAATTGATCAAATAAATCATCAATTCTGGGGAGTGGGTATTTGTTCTTGATGGTGACTTTATTTAGTTCCCTATAATCAATACACATTCTTAGTGTACCATCATGCTTTTTCACGAACACCACTGGAGAACCCCAGTTTGAACTGCTAGGCCTTATGAAGCCTTTCTGTTCCAATTCTTCCAGCTGCTGTTTCAATTCTATTAATTCTTTTGGGCTCATTCTAGTAGGCTTCTTGATGATAGGACTCGATCCAGGAATTAACCTTATTTGAAATTCAACTGGTCTATTGTCTGGTACCCCTACTACCTCTCCAAAAACATCTGAATACTCTCTTACCACTTTTGTGCCTTCCAAAATTAATTCCTTTTCAGTCATACTCCATATTTGATTAAGGCAATTTGTTTTAGCTATTTCACTCATAACTAAAATATTTTTACCATTTTCTGTTTTCAAAGATATTGTGAAGTTTTCTAAATTCAATATTGCTTTGAATTTACTCAACCAATCTACCCCTAAAATAATTCCTATTCCAGGGTATTTCAATACAAACAAATCAGATTTAAACACATTTCCCCCTATGTTTAATACTACTCCCAAACATTTTAATCCTAGCAAACAAGAGCTACCCAGAGGACTTTGAATAAACAAGGGTTTTTCAACTTTGTTGCATGTGAGAGCTAATTTATCCACTATGTCTTGTGATATTAGAGAATGTGTGGCTCCAGTGTCATATATAACTGTGATTGGGTAACTTTTAATTAGAAGTATACCTTCCAATTGTCCAGAGCTTCCTGCTGCATTTTCCTTTGCCTTTGTTTCCAATGCTCCTACCTTTGCTCCCTTTTTAAACTCTGGGCAGTTTCTTTTAATATGACCTTCTTTCCCACAGTTATAGCAGCTAAATGGTGCCTTCTTAGCTTCTTGACACCTATTACTCATGTGTCCTTCTTTGCCACAGTTATAACAAGTAATCTTCTTCTTAGCTTCCCCACTAATTGCTCCTTCAACTTTCCTGTTTGCATTCTTTTTATCATAAGGATGTGTCCTATTTTTCCCTTTCTTTTGACTATTTGCCTTCATACTCCTAAACTTTTCTCTGGCATTGTCATGTTGTTCAAAGGAAAGAGTAAGATCTATGACTTGATCAAATGTCCTGTCTTTGTATGGTAACATTGCCCTACTCAAACTAGCATTGAGTCCTTGAATGAATCTTGAATTCTTTGATTCTTCATTTCCTATGAGCATTGTTCCATACTTAGACAAACTCTCAAATTTTTGAGTGTACTCAGTTACACTCATCGATCCTTGCCTCAGCCTTATGAATTCCTCAAGCAATGTTGCCTTAGCTGTTGCTAGAACAAACCTTGCCTCAAGCATCTCCTTGAATTGATCCCATGTTATCTCATTTTCTGGCCTCCCTGTGATGATCACCTCCCACCAATCCAATGCTGCCCCTTTGAGTCTTCTTGAAGCTATCTGCCTCTTTCTTTGATCATTAATTTGCATGTCTGCAAATATTCTTTCTAAAGTTCTCAACCATGTCTGCACTCCCATTACTCCTTCAGTGCCTTCAAAATCCTTGCCTCCTAAATTTGAAAATGTCTTCAATAGCTTGGCTAATTCCTCATGAGGATTTTCTTCCCTCTGCACTGCTCCCTCCCTTAATGCTCTCACCAAATCTTGCAAATTAACCAATGGTGCAACATTTGAGGGTCCTGCTCCAGTGCTTGGGGGTCTTCCTACCATGTTTCACTATTCAATTGCATAGCTAGTTAGTAATAAGTCTTATTTAATTATTTTCTGCAATTTATTTCTATTGTGTATATTGATTTTTATCATTATTGTATGTATACATTATATATAGTTTTTTTTGCCATACAAGAAGATTGGATAATATATTTATGCTATGTTTTAACAACATAGCTCTGATACCAACTGAAGTGACCCTCTTCATTACTCTCAAATTTTGTGTGATTTTAAGTTAGTTTTTTTTTAAATATATATATGAGTGATCACTTCTTTAAATTCATTCTCCCAGATCCTGAATTTTTACTAATAAAAATATATCAGCGTTTAAATCAATTCCTATCATTTATATATATGAGGATATATAAATGTTTCCTTACAAATCAGAGTGTTTAAAGTTGCAAAGAATTTTAATTCACATAATGTTTTTCATTATTGAAATGTCTTGTGTCACATAGCTTGTTTCTCACTTATATCTCTTCACCGACTCAAGATTGACTAATACATAATTCCCATTTTATCTTCTTTTATAATGACTCAAGATTGACTAATACAAAAATAAAGTATTGGTTCCTCATATTTTCATTTGTATTGTTTTCCAGAGTTTTTTTTAAAACTAAATTATTTGATCTATGGTCTACATCCCATGGGTTTGATCCTGGGGTGCTTATTACTTATTCAAACAATATTTATGTCAGGTAAACATGCTCATGTCTTAATTTATAATATTGGCAATAATCTTGTGAACATTTGGTGATAAGTATGCTATAGACCAGGCAGAAGAAAAACTACAGGCAAGCAAAATGCTAACTTAATCTAGCATACCAGGTATGGACTTGCATGTATATGAAAACAGAATGATTGGAGCAATATCAAAATCAGTCTAATGCAAAATTTCAGATGAACATTTTGAGAAGGGTACTGATAGGTTCTCAGATAAAAAGATAATTGATAGTGATCAATCAAACAGTGGGATTATTAGCCTGTTTAATACCTAGGTGGACTTCATGGGAATGCATTTTTTTTTTCAACAGGTTTGTTGAAGACAAACTCACTTAACTTAAACCAAATAGGTGGTTAACTAAGCTCAGTTCAATATAGTTACATTCCAAATATAAGTATAAAGCATGTATTTAATTTTTACTTTACAATACAATGCAAAATTCTTTACTGGAAAATCAGATGTACAAGGGGAATTAACAGGTTAAGATTTCAAGCTTCTCAGGTTTTATATCAGTTATAAGTCAGGGTCAAGCTCTTCTGGTTAGCCTATGCCAGATTCAAATATCACTTAACAATTTTTTTAGCTATATGTTTATCCATACACTACTTCAACTTTTCTATTTAAAAATTTAACAAGCTTTGATAAAAAAAACATGTCCACATATTAAATTACATGGCATAATTTTCTCCATCACAACCCACTAGAAACCATCAAAGTCAGTTACTTAGATCAGTAGCTCAAGACACATATAACATTTAAGTTTTACAAATTTTTTTCAAATGAACAAAACCACTACAATACTGAAAGGTCTACATAGACTTGAGAGAGTTTGCCTAGCTATCTTTATTACAATGAACTACTTCATTTTTAAAACTCAAGTAAGTCTTCTAATTTTTCCAAGCAAGCAAGCTATTCATACATCTCTACCTGCAACAATATTTTGAGCTGCCTCAATAAAATGAGACACCCCAAATATTGCAAGGGCAATAAATAGGGTCAGAATAAAATTCTGGTATGAGTGAAATCAATATTAAAAATAACTTGTAAAATTCTTTTAAAACTGTGCAGAGATCATATGGTGTTTGATGCTTTCCAGTTCCATAATAAGCTTTAGCATATGTATAATTTAAACCTATACATCCAGCATACATTCAAGTAGTCATTCATCCAATTTGTTCAATTGTACATGTACAAAACTCCTATGGATTTAAATTCTTAAATTCCACAGCCTTCATTTCCAGTTCCATTTTACATTTTTATATGGTCTAAACTCTTGACTTTGAACACTAGTGTGCATTGCAAAGGACTCAATTCTGTTAACCTTTGCACAGAGGCCTTCAGGACTTAAACAAGTCATGCACATACCCATCATCCACCTGATGATGAGTAGATCAAGGCACTTCTCCTAAATTACTTTGTAATTTAGAGACCATACTCATTTAATTGCTGAGGAGTTTCTTTTCTTTTTTAATTCCTGACATGCTCATGTTCTTCCTTTCATTACATAAACCCCAAGATTTCTTAAACTCACTCAAGGGTTTACATCCAATCATACAAAGCATTCATGCAAAATTGCACATCCAAAAATCATTCTGTCTTAATCTTATTTTACAAAACTGCCTATATATTTATTTCTGGAAATTTTCCCATTGCTTGCATAAATCTGATGTTACCATGAGAAATGCTGTATTTATTTTACTGAGAACATAGGATAGAGTTTTTAAGAAAAACCCACAAAAACATATTGACTCATGATCTGAACAAATCAGCATATGTTTGTAGTATTGCATTGTTCATATCATTTTTAATATGAAATAGGCATGAGCATGAATCTCATTATTCACACTGCCCACTTTATTTCCCCTTAATATCCTATTTCTTAGTAAAACATTTTGCTTATTCTTCATATAAAACTGGATTATAAAAATCTATTTCGATAATATGAATATATGTTTGATTAGCCAAATTTCAAAACAAAAATAGTCAATACCAAAACAAATCAACACAGCAACCAAAAGAAATTCAACCAAAATGCCATTCATGATCATCATATATTTATTCAGAGGAATAAAGATTTACAGAAACCATAATATGATTTTCATATAAAATAATTGGCTGCCCTTACTTGTGTCTTAATGCCTTAAATCTCCTAAGTGATTATCACTCACCTCTCTCTTCTTTTCCCTGAGAATGCCTAAGCTTGAAAACAGTGTGAGCTCTTCCTTTTTTTTAATGTGTTTCTGTTTTTCCCTCAGAGAAAACCTCTGCTTTCCCTTTTTATTTAAATCATTTTACTAGGGTTTTACTAAAGGAAAAACCCATTTTAACCTTGCATTACTCAGAGAATTAGGTGTGTGCAGTTGTGGCTAAATATGCCATTTTTCTTTTGATTTCTATTTCTGGTTAAACAGTTTGCTTTTCTCTTTTCTGAATGCATTGCTATTTGCATGATTTTTACCTGCACATTGTTTTCCTATGACTCACCTTGACAATGTATTTTTTATTATACCCAAGTTATTATATTTTTTTTATATAAGTTTAATTTTCAGTTGACCTATTTTATCATTTATTCCTCTCTTGATTTATTTCAAAAATGCATTCACACTCATAAATATTTCTTGACTGATTTTTATGCATTTTAATTACCAAGAGGATTTTATTTTATTTAACATCCCATGCTTCTCAATATTCACATATATACAAGTCATGTGAATTTTAGAATTCATTTGTATACTTAATCATTTCCCTCTCATTACTGTATGAAAATAATTATTCCTTGCATAATTACTTCACTCACTTCTGATATTCATTTTCAAGCTATTTTTTTTGAAGTAATTTTTTTTTATTCTCAAAAAATAATTTGGGTCTTCATAGTTAGTTTATTTTAAAATATGTGTATGAATTTATAAATGAAAACAAAAACAAATCATGTTTTACAAATTAACTTATACAAATAATAATTAAAACAATTAAACAATTTAAAATTTATACTTTGGAATTTAAATTCAAACTAAATTCAAAACCAAACAATTTCAAATTAAGTTATAAATAAAAATTCAATTTGAAATAAAAAAATTACAAATCTTATTCAAAATTTATTTATAAAGACAATACAATATTAATATTATTCTTATAACTCTCTTATTATTAAATTAAAATCATTTTACAAAAGATTATATTTTTATTAATAAATATCCATTTTATTAAGCCATAAAACATTTTATTAAATTTATCCTAAATTTAAAACTCAAGCCAATTTAGTTTAAACATTTAATATTTTTCCATTCAATTTTAAAATCATATATTTATTTATGAAATAGTCTTTGAAAACTCAATTCTAATTTAAAACATAATTTTCCCAAATTAAAATGTATATATATTAGAATTTTAAAACATGATTCAATATTAAAATTAAAATCATTTATTTAACTTTGAAAAATCTAAATATTAAATAAAACAAATTTTCCCATTTACTACAAATATTAAAACTAGAAAATATGCTTTACTATAAAGATTAAAACAATACCAATCTATTTAAAATATAAACCAAATATTTGTATTGTAAATAGAAATCAATTTATTATTTAAAAGATAAAATAACAAATTTAAATATTTATTAAAGAAGATTATTAAATTTATTTGAATAATTATTAACAGATTATAAATATCAATTTAATTTTTACTACAGATTATTAAATTGATATTGCCAAAAATTCTGGGATTTTACAAATCCATTATGCCAATTCCAACAATTAAATTTACAATGTTATACTTATCGATGTTGCTCACTGTATTCCAATTGCATTAGTCTTCTTTTTAAAGAGACATTTGTGGTCAATGGATCATATCTGTAACAACCCGCATATTTATCGATTTTATATTTAAATATTTTATTTAAATATTTTATCGTTAGTCGGATTTTAGTCCGAAAAGCTACTTTTTGCATACGGTCGAATTAGGACTCGGGACCACTCCCATTGAGTTTAAAATGCCGTTTGCGACCTTTTTGAGTATAAGCTTCGATATGTTTGGAGAAAGTTGATTTTTGCTACTTTTCACTTTGGGTTTGGTTTTTGGGCTCAGCCCTATGTCTTACTTATGCTCAAATCTGAGCCACTCTTCCCCATTCACCATCATTCTCTTCTCTTTTCAGTTTTCTTAGCTTTAATGGTGGGAGAGATTGGAAATTAAAACTCCAAAACCCTAGTTTCCCTTGCAAATCAAATTCCTAGCTCCAAACTCAAGAAGAACCCATTGGTAAGCTTCTCTTCTTCTTCTCCAACTTATTCTCTTACCAATTTCAGAAATTCCTAAACCTAATTTTGGGAATGTTCTTGTTTTGAGCATAGATTCAAGCTCATTTGGGTCGTGTTGAAGAGAGGTTGATTCTCCATTTGCTTTCAAGCTTCTTCTTGCTCGATTTTGTGAAAAGGTGAGATTTTTAATCTCACATCTAAGTCTATGAATTATCTTCGAATGTTAGGTATGAATTCCTAACACTTATTCGTGTGCAATTGCTTTTGGTTTGGATTGAATTGGTGTATATTCCAATTTTTGGTGTTTTGAGTTCAATTCGTTAAAAATCCTAACTTCTATATTTGAACCTGTTTTTGGTGATGCATCGAGGAGCATATAGGGCCGGGTAGTCGATTGGCATAAACCCTTAGCGCCGTTGCTCGAGAGAATGAAATTTGGACGAGGTTGGAGCTCATTACTATGGGCTGGGAAGAGGCTGGCAACAGGTTCGGTCGACCGATCTCCCTGAGTCGGCCGACCGACCTGCTGCCGAGTGCATAAGCACTCCTCTGTTTAAGGCTCGGTCGACCGACTCAGGGAGTCCGGTCGACGGACCTGCTGTTAATTGCCAGATTAGCCTATTTTGCTAATCCGTTTAAATATCCAACTTTAATGGATTCGTGTTGTCTCCCTTTTGTTGTTGTCATTTATTATCGACTTAGATGACCTTTTCTTTGGGAATTTTAGATATATCCACTTTGATGGATTTTATATTGATTTCTTTGGATTTTATTCACGTTTTCGAATGTGAATCTTAGTGATTGATTGTTCCTACAATCTTCTTTGTGATTTGTCACTTTAAAAATATAAAGGTTTTCTATACTAGTAGTAAATATCAAAACTCTTTCCTCAAACGATTTCAATACTATTTTAATACCAAATTCGTTTATAAAACCGTTTTCCAATCTATTAGTATATATAAACCTTTACCTCACTCGTATGAGAAATCTAATTAAACGACTTAGTAAAACAAGTGGTATGAAACACTTGCGTTCACTTTGTTGGTTAATTCTTGGACTTGTTCGATTGAAACCCTTGTGACAATTTTCTAGTGGAAATTTACAGTTTGTTCGTAAATATTTAAGTTAAGCAAGTGGTTATGGGACATGA
The DNA here is from genome assembly GCA_030765085.1 of Allium cepa. Lineage (NCBI taxonomy): Eukaryota > Viridiplantae > Streptophyta > Magnoliopsida > Asparagales > Amaryllidaceae > Allium > Allium cepa. The sequence continues at coordinate 234,610,752 of CM060939.1, read as the reverse complement.
AGCTAAACTCATATATTTACTAGCTTAGTGTAATTGACACTTCTCGTTGATCATGACGATCATCTTTGTGATTTAGACTAGCAATGTGCGATGTCTCTTTGTCTGCGAGGGAGACTAAACCCCGTTTTGTGGAGTTTCGACTCAATTTGTGATGGGGTAGCAACCCATGGTCTTCGGGCCGTTTGTGGAGCTTCGGCTCAATTTGTGATGGTTAGCGACCATGGAATTAGCGTTCCGTTTGTGATACACGTGTTGGTGAGCTTTATGCTCCCGTTTGTGATAGGCCTCCCCCCCTTTGTGATTTCTGGATTTCTTGTGTAGATTTCTAGAATTTGTGTTTCACCAATTTTTCGTGATTTCCATTGATAAGCCTTGTCGATATTTGTGCATTGGTGAATTTGTGTGTCATTGACTTTAGTGATTTCTGGATTTCTTGTGTAGTCTTCTGGAATTTGTGCGTCATTGACTTTTGTGATTGACATTGATATTATCGTCAATATTTGTGGTTTGATGAACGAAATAAAGAGTATGACACTTCTTTGATTCTTGTGTAGATTTTGTGATATTGATCAATCTCTTGTTGATTATCAACTACTTATATATCACAGCTTGGTCTTGTGATTATTATGTGTTTAGTCATAACTCTGATTCTATATCGTTTCATCTGATATTTATAGTTAGACTGATCCGTTTATTATTTTCTTATTAAATAATACTCGGGTCAGACCGAGATGTTACAGGTGCTTCAGCTTGACTTCTCTCTTGGGATTGATTTCTCCGACTTTTGGTTGACTACTTAGATTAGTAGTTTTTGTTGTATACATTTGAGATGTAGACTCCATAATGTATACTTATTCTTTTGTGTAGTTCGTGTAACTATTCTTTTGTGATATTGTGGATCTTTCTGACCACTACTCTGATGAGCACTTTCTTGTGTTATATTCATATCTATTTCCGCCTTTGTGATATGAATTGTCTGTGACTGATTTACGTTATGTTTATTTCTATATTTGTTTCCGAAGATATTATAGCCACCGTGTGATATCTTTGAGTTTGTGTCGGCATGTCGGATTTCCTCTTGTTAAAGAATTGCATGTTATACTATCTGACATATCGATGCTTGCACAAAGCAATTACACGGATGGTCGCTCCTCAATAGCCTTATTCTCCGTGCTAGTTAACAGCATTACTTCGTAGTGTTCTTGGCTAGCGTGGGTATAGAGGTGGGGCGTCACAGCTTGGTATCAGAGCCAAACTTCGGAACAATATATAGTATTATAACAAGGATCATCGTCCTAAGTCCATCTTAGGAGTCGTGCTTTAGGATTTAATTCGAGTCTTCGTACCGATTCATCCTATTTTCCTTATGATTCCTTGTTTTGTCTATCAAGATTGCTTGATATTCAATTTGGTGAATAATCTTCTTCTTGCTCTTCTTTCTTTCTAAAGGAAGAGAAATTTCTAGACCAGGCCGTCCCAGAGCCGTACCTTCTAGCACTCCACCCCAAGATGGAGTTTTTATGACTGCTCAACAGCTTCTTGATTTAGTGACAAATGCTCAAGCAGCTGGAGCTAACCCGGAACCTACTCACCCAAAGTCGGGATTTGCAAGCTTGTGTAGCGATTACACTAATTTGGGTGGGGAGCCATTCAAAGGTTCCGAAACTGTTATTGAAGTACAGGCTTGGCTAAGGTCATGCGATCGAATCTTTTCTCGCATGGATCTTATTGACCTTCACCGAGTTCAGGTGGCCTCTAGTATGCTCCGAGAAAGAGCATTGGACTGGTACGAGCTTCTTATTTCTGAGATTAATGAAGCGGATCTCACCTGGGAGAAATTCCGAGAACGCTTCGAGTTGAAATTCGTACCGGAAGCTGAAAAAGTGACATTGGCTCGACGATTTATAGACCTTGTTCAAGGTGAGTCCTCCGTGACTGATTACGTCGCCTCCTTCGAGTCGCTTTCTAAATACGGGGTTGAATACATCAACACCCCTTTAAAGAAGAACCAGAGATTCGTCTATGGCTTAAACAAAAGTCTCAAGAAGCCATTACTTCTAAAATTAGAAGTTTCTTTCGACCAACTCGTTGATATCGCTCTTCGTCTTGAAGAGGCGGATAGGGAGAATGATGTTGAAGTGGTGGGTTCCAAACCAAACTTCAACAACAAGAAGAGGCCAAACAAATTCAAAGGTCCTTATCCCAATAAGAAAGGGAAGCAAGCAACCTCCGTGGCAAAGACTTCTTCCTTTGGCCGTGGGGAATGCTATAATTGTGGTTCGAAGGACCATTATGCGAACAAGTGCCCAAATTTTCTCTCTTGTCGCTACTGCAAAGTTCCCGGTCATGTTATATCTTCGTGCCCCAAACTTCAAGGCAAGAAAGAGGGAAAGCTTAATGTTGCTCAAGCCCCTGGCAACACATCTTGTGGCCAAGGTATTTCTCATTCTATTCTGGATGGAATTATTTTTTTTCGTGATCATCCTATTCGAGTTCTTTTTGATACGGGTGCGTCCCATTCTTTTATATCAAAAGAGCTTGTTGATACTTTTTCCTTGGATGTTTTGTGTTTAATGACTTCTTTGAGAATTGCGAATCCGGTTGGTGGATCCGCAACAATCAGTTTATTGTGTAAAGATGTCGAGATTATTTTGTGTGATTTTTCTTTCCGAGCCGATTTGCATGTCATGCGTTATTTAGGCTTTGGAATGATTTTGGGAATGGATTGGCTTAACCGTTATGAAGCTCATATCCTCTGTCCTGAGCAGACTATTCATCTTCGACATCCTCAATCTGTTAAGCAGATTTCTATTAATCTTGAAGATTCAGTTTCCAGCTTGGTCGCATCTTTATATTCTTTAAATCCTTGTGATGACGATGATGATGATGTGGGTGATATTATTTCTCTTATTCACGTCGTTCGTGAATTTTCCGACATATTCGAGCCCGTTTTAGGATTACCACCTAAGCGAGCAATTGAGTTCAGAATTAATCTTATTCCTGGAGCTCAACCTATCACTCGCCCTCCTTATCGTTTGTCCAATAAAGAAAATGAGGAGATGCGTAAACAATTATCTGAATTGGAGACGAAGCAATTTATTCGCTCTAGTTCCTCGCCTTGGGGAGCTTCGGCTATTTTTGTGAAGAAATCTGATGGTACACTTAGGCTTTGCGTTGACTACCGCAAACTTAATGATCTTACTATCAAAAATAAATATCCTCTACCTCGGATTGATGATCTATTTGATCAACTTAGTGGTGCTAGAGTCTTTTCGCAATTAAACTTAGCTACTGGATTTCATCAGCTTCGTATTGCAGAGGGTAGTATTCCTTTGACATCGTTCCGTACTCGTTATGGATCTTATGAATGGTTTGTCATGCCATTTGGTTTGACGAATGCTCCGGCGTATTTCGTTGACCTTATGAATAGAGTTTTCAAAGACTTCCTCGACCGGTTTGTTCTCATCTTTATCGATGATATTCTTGTGTATTCTAAAACCGAGGAGGAGAATGAAAAACATCTTCGGATTGTGTTGAAAACTCTTAGGAGTAATCAATTAAAGGCAAAATTTTATAAATGCCACTTTTGGCAATCTCGTGTGAAGTTTCTCGGTCACATTATTTCCGAATCCGGAATTTCCGTGGATCCTTCAAAGATTGAAGCGATTCAAGATTTGAAGAGACCGGAGAGTGTGACAGAGATTCGTAGTTTTCTTGGATTGGCGGGTTATTGCCGGCGTTTTATCAAAGACTTTTCTAAGATTGTCGTGCCTCTCACTAGCTTAACGAAGAAAGGTGTTAAATACATTTGGTCGGACAAATGTGAAGCTTCTTTTCAGAGATTAAAAGAACTTCTTTCTGATGCTCCTATTCTCGTTATTCCCGAGGGGAATCAGGATTTCATTGTTTATACCGATGCTAGTCGCGTTGGTTTGGGTGCCGTTCTTATGCAAAGAGAACGTGTTATTGCTTATGCTTCTAGGCAATTGAAACCTGCTGAGACTAGATATGCCACTCATGATTTAGAGCTCGCGGCTATTGTTTTCGCCCTTCGTATTTGGCGTCATTATCTATTAGGAGAGAAATTTGTTCTTTATACCGATCATAAGTCCTTGAAGTATTTATTCTCTCAAAAGGAACTTAATTTGCGTCAACAGCGTTGGCTCGAATTTCTTGCACCATATGATCTTGATATTCTTTATACTCCCGGTAAGGGTAATCGTGTCGCCGATGCTCTTAGCCGTAAACAACAAGCTGTTGTTTCTATGATGATATCCGAATGGAACGATCTCGAGATCTTATCCACTTGTGAGATTCGAGAGCGCATTTCCGATTTATGCTCATCATTTGTTTTATGTAGCCTTGAGGCTCATCCTTCTCTTTTAGACCGCATTCTTGAAGCTCAAAGGCTAGATCCCGACTTGGCTCTTCTTGGCCAAAATATTAGGGATAAAATTGATATTGAAGGTTTGAAACACTTTGATATCGATTCTCGTGGTGGCATTCGGAAATTTTGTAGACTTGTCGTGCCAAATATTGGTGATCTTCGTAAAGATATTTTAGAAGATTCACATCGTTCTAAATTTACCATTCATCCCGGTAGTAGTAAAATGTACGCGGATATGAAGCGATTTTATTATTGGGAGGGAATGAAACTTGACATCGCTAACTTCGTTAAGCGTTGCATGACTTGCCAACTCGTTAAGGCCGAACATCAAAGGCCCGTTGAGTTATTACAACCTTTAGAAATTCCAGTTTGGAAGTGGGATCAAATTTCCATGGATTTTATAGATGGCCTTCCCCGTTCTCGATCGGGTCATGATAGCTTATGGGTGATTGTAGATAGACTTACTAAATCCGCCCATTTTATTCCCGTTCAGTCTAACCGAACCGTTCCTCTTTTGGCCAAGCTCTTTATCAAAGAGATTGTTAAATTGCATGGAGTTCCTAATTCTATTGCTAGCGATAGTGATCCATTGTTTACTAGTGGATTTTGGAAGAGTCTTCAAAAAGCTTTGGGAACGAAGCTTAATTTTAGCACCGCTTATCACCCCCAGTCCGATGGACAAACCGAGCGTGTGAATCAAACTCTTGAAGATCTTCTTCGTGCATGTGTTCTTGATTTTGGTGGAAGTTGGGAAGATCATATTTCACTTGTTGAATTTTCCTATAATAATAGCTTCCAATCTAGTATTGGTATGGCACCTTTCGAGGCACTCTACGGAAGGCCATGCCGATCTCCTTCTTGTTGGCTTGAGACCGGTGAGAAGCTGGTTTTAGGTCCAGATTTTATTCGTGATTCCACTGAAAAGATTGATCTTATTCGTCATAGGATGAAAGAAGCCCAGAGTAGACAAAAATCCTATGCCGATAACCGGAGAAGGAAGTTAGAATTTTCTGAGGGAGATCTTGTGTTCATTCATGTTTCACCTATGAAAGGTGTTGTACGTTTCAGTCGATCGGGAAAATTGGCGCCTCGATATATTGGGCCATTTCCTATCATTGAACGTATTGGTTCCATGGCTTATCGCCTTTTATTGCCGGCTCAATTTTCTACTATTCATGACGTGTTTCACGTTTCTCAACTTCGGAAATGTCTTCGAGATTCCGATTCTGCTCTTGAGCCCGGTGTTGTGGAAGTGATTGAAGTTTCGCCTAATCTAACTTATGAGCAACATCCTATTCGTATCATTGCTTCGGAAGTCAAACGACTTCGAAATAAAGATGTTCCGCTTGTTAAAATTCAATGGTCTTCAAATCCTAAGGATCGTTCTTGGGAATCTAGAGAGTACATCGAGCGTACACATCCGGACTTACTTTCTCGTGCTCTTTGAGGTGAACTTCTTATTTCAAACTTCTTTTGTGTTGAATATGCTTTTATGGTTGTTACTATATATATATCTTCTTCTTAAATATTGCGAGGACGCAATTTCTTTAAGGAGGGGAGTCTGTAACAACCCGCATATTTATCGATTTTATATTTAAATATTTTATTTAAATATTTTATCGTTAGTCGGATTTTAGTCCGAAAAGATACTTTTTGCATACGGTCGAATTAGGACTCGGGACCACTCGCATTGAGTTTAAAATGCCGTTTGCGACCTTTTTGAGTATAAGCTTCGATATGTTTGGAGAAAGTTGATTTTTGCTACTTTTCACTTTGGGTTTGGTTTTTGGGCTCAGCCCTATGTCTTACTTATGCTCAAATCTGAGCCACTCTTCCCCATTCACCCTCATTCTCTTCTGTTTTCAGTTTTCTTAGCTTTAATGGTGGGAGAGACTGGAAATTAAAACTCCAAAACCCTAGTTTCCCTTGCAAATCAAATTCCTAGCTCCAAACTCAAGAAGAACCCATTGGTAAGCTTCTCTTCTTCTTCTCCAACTTATTCTCTTACCAATTTCAGAAATTCCTAAACCTAATTTTGGGAATGTTCTTGTTTGAGCATAGATTCAAGCTCATTTGGGTCGTGTTGAAGTGAGGTTGATTCTCCATTTGCTTTCAAGCTTCTTCTTGCTCGATTTTGTGAAAAGGTGAGATTTTTATTCTCACGTCTAAGTCTATGAATTATCTTCGAATGTTAGGTATGAATTCCTAACACTTATTCGTGTGCAATTGCTTTTGGTTTGGATTGAATTGGTGTATATTCCAATTTTTGGTGTTTTGAGTTCAATTCGTTAAAAATCCTAACTTCTATGTTTGAACCTGTTTTTGGTGATGCATCGAGGAGCATATAGGGCCGGGTAGTCGATTGGCATAAACCCTTAGCACCGTTGCTCGAGAGAATGAAATTTGGACGAGGTTGGAGCTCATTACTATGGGCTGGGAAGAGGCTGGCAACAGGTCCGGTCGATCGAGCTCCCTGAGTCGGCCGACCGACCTGCTGCCGAGTGCATAAGCACTCCTCTGTTTAAGGCTCGGTCGACCGACTCAGGGAGTCCGGTCGACCGACCTGCTGTTAATTGCCATATTAGCCTATTTTGCTAATCCGTTTGAATATCCAACTTTAATCGATTCGTGTTGTCTCCCTTTTGTTGTTGTCATTTATTATCGACTTAGATGACCTTTTCTTTGGGAATTTTAGATATATCCACTTTGATGGATTTTATATCGATTTCTTTGGATTTTATTCACGTTTTCGAATGTGAATCTTAGTGATTGATTGTTCCTACAATCTTCTTTGTGATTTGTCACTTTAAAAATATAAAGGTTTTCTATACTAGTAGTAAATATCAAAACTCTTTCCTCAAACGATTTCAATACTATTTTAATACCAAATTCGTTTATAAAACCGTTTTCCAATCTATTAGTATATATAAACCTTTACCTCACTCGTATGAGAAATCTAATTAAACGACTTAGTAAAACAAGTGGTATGAAATGCTTGCGTTCACTTTGTTGGTTAATTCTTGGACTTGTTCGATTGAAACCCTTGTGACAATTTTCTAGTGGAAATTTACTGTTTGTTCGTAAATATTCAAGTTAAGCAAGTGGTTATGGGACATGAAGCTAAACTCATATATTTACTAGCTTAGTGTAATTGACACTTCTCGTTGATCATGACGATCATCTTTGTGATTTAGACTAGCAATGTGCGATGTCTCTTTGTCTGCAAGGGAGACTAAACCCCTTTTTGTGGAGTTTCAACTCAATTTGTGTAACGACCCGTTAAATTTGATAATATTAAATAGATTAACTTAATATAATTTTTAATCTAATTTATAATAAATGTAGGAGTTGGATATAGTAACTGAGATTAAAGATTTAACAATTGAAATGTTATATGGCAATAGGTAGAATAACGAAGATTTGTGTTGTGGTTATAAGTCATAATTAGTTGATTAAAATGGTATTAATGAAATAATAAATGAATTGAATTACAATATATAAACATCAGAAAAATTTAATTGGTGGATTAAATTTGTTAAAGTTCATAAGTTTTGTAATTTAGTTTAGTAGAACTTTAAATTATAAACGAAGACTGAAATAAACGATAAAATTAATTATGTAAATGGTGACTCAAGACCTAGGTTATAGGAATTGGAACATAATCCAATTTGAATTAAGTAGAAGAAGGATTTGGTTAATATGTAAGTTATTGTTCAAGGTATTGAATAAAAACTTGGAATCCAATCATAATTTAATGATAATAACGTTAGTATTAGAGAATAAATATATTTCAATGCAGTACCCGAATGAACGGAATAAAATGAATATATATTGAATAGAAATGAAATGTAAATTGGCACATTTGGTTGAAAGTTAATTTTAAGAAACATATAAATGTTGAATTTGTGAATATTAATATAAATATTAACTTGAATGGGATTCATTAATACAAAGATGTAATAAGTGTAGATAGTAAAAATTTAATGGCTGTAGTGGATAAAAAAATCTAGTAGTAACATAAAATTTATTTATATGGAAAAAGAGTATAGATTTGAACAAATTTATGAAAATTTGATAAGAACAGTGGTTGTAATCAGTTTGGTTATTTAATATTTGGAAGATAGAGATTTGTAAATCCGTTAATGAATTTATAATGGGAAGGAATGGTAAGAATGCAAAAATTATAAGCATTTGATTCAATTAAGGGAATTAAATTATAATAAATGGTCATTTAATAAATTCAACGTTCTGTGAGAAATCATAATAGTTGTGTAAAATGTGTACAAACTTCGATTTGGAAATTTATTGGATTTATAACGGTTTTGGTATTACATTTATGAGTTTAAAAGTTATTCCATTTTGTAAAGTAATATAAGCTTATTTAGGTGACTAGAATTTAGCGTAACGACTATTGTGTGTTACCTATTCTTGTTGCTTGTTAATTTAAATTTTGGGAATCAAATTCAATTTATCCGCCAATTTACCGCAGTTAAAGTGAAATGAATTGGTGAATGAGTAATGTTAAATACAAATAAGATGTAACCAAGAAAAATCCCATTCATAATAATTTATGTAGAATAAAGTAAAGAAACCAGGAAATGAAAATGTGAAAATGTGGATGCAATGAGATCTTAAGTAATAATAACTTTGTTAGGTAAGTGATAACGGATTTTTTTTGTATAACCAAATAAAGATCCAAATTTATTTGGAAATTAATTGCAATCAATTGAATTTATTGCAATTAAATGGATTTAATATTTAATAGTTATGTAATTATTATTTGGAAGAAATTGGAGTTATTTGTAATAAGTATGAACCTAATGTTAATTTTTCTTATAGGATTGACAATTGATATGGAATGAAAAGAAGAAAATTTGGGTCAGTAAAATTTGGAATTTATGCATAATAAAATGGATTCTAACGTTAAATACTACGTTATTGAGATTTAAATTAGACTTAAAGAATAATGATGTGAATCAGGAACTAATGTTTATGGCATCTTTATTTTAGGTGAAAGTTGAGAATATAAAGATTAAAAATCTAAAGTATGGGTTTTGAGAATATAATTTATAAAATTCTTAAATATAAGAAAGTGTAGAAATTAACATTGCAATTAATATACTGTCAACTTTTAATTCACAGCTAAGCCTGTTAATCTTTTCAATTGATTACGAATCATATAAGAAATAAAATTTGGCCAATTTTAGAATTTAATATAAAATTTGGATTTTTATAATTTATTTAATTTATTTAATGAATATTAAAAATAGCCATTTTGGCCACGGACTCGGATTTCGACGAAACTAGTTTCATCGGATCCGTATCGTTGAATTATTATAGGGTTTCAAGTTTCGTATCGATCGGACCTGTCGTTTGATCGTACGGACGCGAAACGCCTTGAAAATCAATTTTATTAAAATCAATTTGAAATCAATTTGGAAATTTTGTTTTCAGCATAACTTCTTCATACGATCGAATTTGGACATGAAATTTTTTCCATCGCGTTCAGAATATTTTAAATTACCTATTTGGATATATAGATTTACGAAATTTCGTTCCGGAGTCATAGCGGGCTTTTTGGGCCATAGTTTGCTACGCACGTTCATTCTACGGTCTATCTACCCTATTTCAAACCCCTCTATATAAACCCAGCTATTCAGCCCTAGCCTCCGCCTAATTTCATTTATCTGCGCATATTTTCTTCAAGCTTCTCTTCTTCTTCAATGGGGGCTAACCCTATATCCAGTCAGTTCAAAAACAAAATGAAAATTCAAAATCTCCAGAAAAATTCCACAAAAATATATGTCGATCTTCTCGAAACACATAATCCCATGCTGAAATTCGTTTTTCAGTTGGAGTTACCGTTTACCCAGAATAAATTCAAACAGTTCGTGGCCGTTCATCAGCGTCGCATCAAAGTTCGCCTGATCGAAATTCTGTTTCTGGGTATTGTAATAAGGACGATGGGGAGTGCATCCATATAATTTTTGCGGAGGATCAACAGCTAGATGTGGTGGAAGTTTCGAATTAGGGTTCGAAACCCTAATATGTAGTGGCGGCCGGTGATAGGTCTGGGCGACCTGGTGGTGGGCGTCACGTGCGGCCTGGCGAGGGAAGCCCTACGGTGGGTGTGGCATGGCCTACGGTGGCGCGGTGGAGGCTCGAGGCAAGGTCAAAGTCACGGTCAACTGGCGTGCGTGGTTCCTGCAGTTTCTTCTGCGCGTGAAGAATGAAGGGTTACTGTTGCTGTGCGTTTCTCATTAGGGTGACGTGGCAAGTAAATGTGTGTCATTTTGTTTATTTTCAATTTTGAATTCAATCATCATTTTTTGCCATAACTTTCTCATACGAAGTCGGATTCACACGAAATTTCTTTTGTTAGGATCGTAATTTAATTCCGAACTTGATGACGCTGGTTTGGACGAATTCCGAGACGGGCGAATTTTTGGGTTTAAATCGAATTTAAATTCGATTTAAATTCAAAAGGTGAGTGTTTTAACCCACTCACAACTACTAGAAGTTTTTATGTTTGTTAAATTAATTTTAGAAATGAATAGAAATTTATTTATGGGTATTTGGCATGTTTATTTTATTCATATCTGTTGAATTGCATTTATTAAATTTAACTGTTAATTTAATTCATTTATTGCGTATAAATTTACAGTTAAAATTTATTTGTTTGTATATGAACTGCTAGTTAACAGTTATATAATTTATTACTGAATATAGACTGTAGATTAATAGCTGTTAAATTTAATCTGAATAAAATTACCAGTTATTACCTGTTATATATTATCAAATATAAATTGTTATTGATTGATATTGCTTGATGATTGTGATTGGATGATGGGCGATGTTGATGGATGTTTTATTGTATATCATTAAATTGCAAATTATCATGCATATTTCATTTCATTCGGGATTGCGGTTTGAAATGATATACAACCGCAAAATTTTATATCTTTTAAATTGCGGATTGAAATGATAAATATCCGTATCACTTGACCATAGGATAGAAAATTATATACAGGCACCGCGATATATATATAACTATTTAAAAGTGATTTCTATGGTTTGGATGGAATACGGTTTATAATAATCTTAAATTTTATATTGTATAAATATTTTTCTTCCATATATATACATATGAAGTTGAAAATTTTGAAATTTAAAGGTGTATAAATCTCTTTATTAAAATGAATTTTTTTTAAAAAAAATGGAGTTTGATAATTTATATCATATGTTTAAATGTTAAGTTTGGAAATTTTAAGATATGATATTTATAATTGGATTTTTCCCAAGATAAATTGAAATGAATATTCTAGTATAATTTGAATTGAAAAATATATATTTTATTACTAGAAATTGGAGTTTTTATTTATTTATGGATTTTATGTGAATATTCAAGACTAATTAATAGAACATTCGATTTGTTGAAGAATAAAATCCAACTTTAGTTTGAAATATTAATACTCCAAATGGATATACGTATATATATATAAATTGAAGTGGTTTTGGAACTTGAGAGAGATAATACAAATTTTGGTTTAGACTTTAATAAAGAAATGTATTTGTAAAGCCATGAGAACTATTTTCTTTACAAAGTAACATTTAAGTTAAACCATTTAATTCATATACCGTTGAATGTCCAAACCATTCAAGTCTTAGAAGTTATGGTTTTAAATTATGATTTTCAAAATATTATGCTTTGAAAATATTTGATTTTCAGACGTTATGAAGTTAAAGCATTATGATTTTGGAAAAGAATTATATTTGGGATAAGTGATAAAATATGGTTTTGGGTTTTGAAATGATATCGTATTCATGGTTATGAAATGGAATGTTTATTCTGATTTTTAAAGTATAACCTATTTTTAAATGACCGCGGTGTTATAATAACGATGGGTTGGCAAAGAGACCGGGATCGGATATGGACATACTCTCTGTCGATACCGAAAACCACTTTGACTAACCGTGTACGCGGTGGAGATTCCAGAATGAAGTAGGTGATGGCGACGTTTCCTGTAAGGTAAATACGTGGACCCGACTCCCGTGAGTTGGCATAAGGTGGCTAAAACAGGAGCGATTCTCAGGCCAATGAGGTCATTCCTCTGATCGGACCCTCCTCTTCGATATTATACTTTGACTTTGGATTGATTCAGTGGCCACTTCTATATTTTGATTTTTGGGGAGTTAGTCCGAGGTGGGCGGTAACTGCGGCTACGCGTTTCCACCAGCCTGGATAGCAAATGGTATATCTATCCTGGCATTGCCTAGTTGTGCCGTGTCACCTACCATACCGAGCCTTTACTACGAGTTTCTATTTGTGTCGTACCTATGGAGTATCCTCTGGTAGCTTCCCGATCAGGAGGTATTACGGTACTGTATAGACTATTGGCATTATTTGTGTTAAGGGCTATATGGGTAACCCCTTAACGCTATTAAAAAGTAAGTTTATTTTATAAATAGACACTATTATAATAGCGCAATATACTACATAGTAAATAGTTTAACGGATCCTTAGGAGATGTAAATCCCGAGCATCTCTTGAGTTACTGTACTCATATTTCTTTCTGTTAATTTAACTCACATAAGATCTTTTAGTTCTGACTCGAGTGTTTTTGTCTTTTCAAATTCGCTCGGGTCAGTCCGAGCGTTTCAGGATCGAAGATTTTAGCTTTGGAGGACGAAGACGAAGAATCCGTATTATGTTATTTATAGTATTGCACCACACTCTAAATTTCTGCTGCATTGATTGTATTGGTATGTGTAACTCTGATATTCATTGTATAAGTAAAATAAATATTTTGTAAACAGTTATCATGAACTGTATATTGATTATTATATCTTATCCTTCCGCTGTGAGATTCTATTTTGCTTTATTTCTTCTCTGTTTTTCTTATTTACCCCATAACAATCCGCCCTTGCGTATGCTTTGAATTGGTACGTGTGTCGGTTTAAAGTGTGCGAAAAGGCGGGATGTTACAATTTGTGATGGGGTGGTCTTCGGGCCGTTTGTGGAGCTTCGGCTCAATTGGTGATGGTTAGCGACCATGGAATTAGCGTTCCGTTTGTGATACACGTGTTGGTGAGCTTTATGCTCCCGTTTGTGATAGGCCTCCCCCCCTTTGTGATTTCTAGATTTCTTGTGTAGATTTCTAGAATTTGTGTTTCACCAATTTTTCGTGATTTCCATTGATAAGCCTTATCGATATTTGTGCATTGGTGAATTTGTGTGTCATTGACTTTAGTGATTTCTGGATTTCTTGTGTAGTCTTCTGGAATTTGTGCGTCATTGACTTTTGTGATTGACATTGCTATTATCGTCAATATTTGTGGTTTGATGAATGAAATAAAGAGTATGACACTTCTTTGATTCTTGTGTAGATTTTGTGATATTGATTAATCTCTTGTTGATTATCAACTACTTATATATCACAGCTTGGTCTTGTAATTATTATGTGTTTAGTCATAACTCTGATTCTATATCGTTTCATCTGATATTTATAGTTAGACTGATCCGTTTATTATTTTCTTATTAAATAATACTCGGGTCAGACCGAGATGTTACATGTGCTTCAGCTTGACTTCTCTCTTGGGATTGATTTCTCCGACTTTTGGTTGACTACTTAGATTAGTAGTTTTTGTTGTATACATTTGAGATGTAGACTCCATAATGTATACTTATTCTTTTGTGTAGTTCGTGTAACTATTCTTTTGTGATATTGTGGATCTTTCTGACCACTACTCTAACGAACACTTTCTTGTGTTATATTCATACCTATTTCCGCCTTTGTGATATGAATTGTCTGTGACTGATTTATGTTATGTTTATTTCTATATTTGTTTACGAAGATATTATAGCCACCGTGTGATATCTTTGAGTTTGTGTCGGCATGTCGGATTTCCTCTTGTTAAAGAATTGCATGTTATACTATCTGACATATCGATGCTTGCACAAAGCAATTACACGGATGGTCGCTCCTCAACAGCCTTATTCTCCGTGCTAGTTGACAGCATTACTTCGTAGTGTTCTTGGCTAGCGTGGGTATAGAGGTGGGGCGTCACAATATCCCTTCGGGTATAACTATAAAAATCATATATTGATACCGTACTTGAAATCTGTTCAAGATTTGTACAACATGCCATATAGCAAAGGTAATACTTATTATGTCATATTATCAACCGAGGAGATTACTTTTTGGACACTTATAAGAAACTCATAGTTTCTCTTTAATGTGCGAGAATTCCTATTAGACATTCTAATGTATTGTGTCCATCCCGGCTTGGTTAATTTTATTTCATCTTTTATAAATAGTTTTATCTTTGGATCGTATCCAAATCCATTTTGCCACCAATAGTTTCTGAAATAAATTTCTTCATCACGAAGTTGGCATTCTGGAAACAACAATTGTTTCTTAGTGCAACGGAATGAACTACCTTTACATAGTATAAAATTGATTTAGTCTTTAGTTTACAAAACTTATGTTCATGACAAAATTCAGTCAACTAATATTGGTTACTCCCCTCTTATCTTGTATATTTTTGTAAACCATTCTTTTAGATGAAATTAATTTCAATCTTATGTACTTACTTTTAAGTACACGATCTTAAAAAAAGAAGTTAACTCATACTCATTATCAATCGTTCTTTGTCCAATATATTCTTATTACACCAAACCGATACATCATTATTAATCGTAAGGAGGAGTGGCTTTTGAGACTAAATATTTATTCGGTTTAGCTACATTTGGAGTTCTTTTCCAATATACTTATCTATTCAATCAAATCGAATTGTTTTATTTCCTTTTGCATGTTATGTGATTCACTTTCATTTTATATTCTATGTGCTTATCATAGACATACTATATGTGTATCAAATACACATGTTCATGTCTGTAATAATTCATCGATGAATTTAAAGAAGTATGTGGAATCGTTTTGGTATCATTAGACTTACGATTACATACATTTATATGTATCAATCCAAAGAGTTCCTAAACTCTTATGTCCCTCACACTGAATGGTGCTTTACCTTGAAACGTTTGTGATGTAATTCGCCAGTACCATATGAATCATAATCATATAATTAAAGAATTATTACTCAAAACTATGGCTTACTCCATAATTTAAACATAATTGTAAAAATTTCAAATACTTTCGTATTTTCCAATGCAACACTTTTGTTTTAAAATATACACCATTGTTATAGTTTTATTTTATAATGAATAATCATAATATTCACATTAAAGTAAATATATATATTTTTTCAATCAATGCTAAAAATAATTATTATTTCATAAATAATATTTAGCATGTTTGCAAAATAATTTTCATAACTTGTTGTATCCATTAAGAAGTGTTATACGGTATGTTCCAACTATTTCTTCCATTAATATAATTGCTTATAAAATATGAACCTCCATTGAACTACTTATTACAAAATTTTATTTCATTTATTGTAACTAGTTTATAGTTGAGAGTTTCTGATCAAATATCTTAAGCTGAAATAAATAAATTTCATATAAACTACTTTTTATATGAAAATACATTTTGGAATAGAAATCATATTTCTCATTCCATGTTAAGTATTTATTATTATTTTATACAATCTCATTTCCAATGTCTCTTCATGAAGCAGAAATGACCACTCACTCTCTTCATCTCAACTGTGCCCAAGTCACATTCACTCTCGTACATTTTCTTTCTATTTCAAATGGTCGAACCATTTAAAATGATTCCCTTACTACAAGAATGTAACAATCTCTTTACAAAAGTGCATGTGGTCTTCACATTTAAGAATATCAAATAAGTTGCATTTTTACGTAAACTGGTATAAACTGACATTTCAGTGGTCAAGTTCCTTTGTCTATCTTGTGGCTCTTGGTCTAGTGCTATATATAACACTACAAGATCTATATAGCAATCAATCGTATTGACTGCATGATCTAGCATCATGTTTTACTTGCTTACTTTGATTGAACTAATTTCACTAAGGTTTCATACATTATGAATCACGACTGTTCAACATATAATATTTATTTATGATTGAATCCGGATCAAATATCTATATTCTTGTATTCCTTTATCTATATTCTTGTATTTCTTTTAGAGTTCGAAACTCATTGAAGATAATACAAAGTCACGGCATGCAAACACCTAGTGACCAAGGTATGAATGTTTTAGCAGTTATGTAATTAGGAACTTGCATAGGTATTAAAGTGACAACAGTCCAAATGATTTATTTGTAAGTATATTTATATCTCTATGTTAATTTTAAATCAGTTCATTTGTACATTTTAACTAATAAACATTTTATAAATTATGTTAATTACAAAATTTTATCAAAGTAGATTAGTTTTATTTATACATAGTAGGTATTCTTATATTACTAGATTGGTTAAATATTTTTATTTCATAATCTAATAAGCTCCCACTAAACTTTTACACTTCTCGAAACCTTGAGATAAAACATAGAAAAATTTTGATTTCTCCAGTGGATGTTAGGACTCGCATGCCTTGGGATTTTGACCTTGAGGAAATTAAGCTCAAAAAATCATAGGCCCACATGTGATGGATGATACCATATTTTTTGTATCATATACAACTCCAACCTATGGTCTTTGTCCTAATCTCATCTTGATCATGAGGAAAGCTCAACAAATCAAGAGAGATTATTCACTTGCACCTACCATTTCCCAACAGCTTAGGTATACATACTTGTAGAAAAGCTTAACGAATACGTGCATGCATTTTACCTTCTCTAGTCAATATATTAATTGGACTACACATAACATCTGTAGTTTGAGAAAAGCTCACCAACTATTGCAAGTAATCTATTAATATAAATGACAGAGGACATCATTTACATTAAATATCCATAATCTTTAATATATTTATTTGAGTGATATCAAATTATGGAATATTGTATTTCATATGAAATACACTCTTAATGTAAATGTCAAACACATCCAAAATCATAGTATACGTACTAGACGTATCTATTTCTTTCTTAAACATAGTTTAGGTTTATTATAATTCCACTTTATTTAATTAAATCATGTTTACTTTAATTTTAATTTAATTGACTAAATCATATTTAATCAATTTAGTTAGTTAATCAACATTTTAATTCATTTAGTTTCGTTCATTTTAAACATTTTTAATTGAATATACATATGCTGTAACATTTATAGTAATATACATATATCATTATACATTAATATTATTTATTACTCAACAGTTGATTTAATTAAACTTAATTAAATTATAATTTGGTTATTAATTATCTTAAACATTTTAATATAAATGAACATATATCATTATATATATTTTTAATCCAATTAATTAACTTTTAATTAATGTTTAACTAATTAATACATAACTATAGTTTACATTTTGAAAATTTTGAAAATAATTAATTAAATTTCAAAATATTTTTGAAAAATATTTTTAACATTTATAAAATTTCTTACATCTTTTAAATTTAATGTAAAATTAAAATATTATTTAAAATTTTAAAAAAATTGAAAATTAGCTCAAGACCCAAAATCAATTTCGACCTTTACATTGGAGATAACTTTCGGGCTTACTTCATACTTCGGGCCAAGCCAATAGTTAGGTAGGTCAAAGTACTTGGATACCCCCTATTAAAATGGTAGGCTATAATAAGTTAGCTCTAATACTACTAATTTCGACATCATAGGCTATTGGGCTCCTATATCATTAAAGGAACTAGGCCGGGTTATAGCGGGATAAATGGGTATCCAATTTTTTTTTTCATTTTTAGATCTTTATTAGGCCTATGAAGTCTAGATCATTTTAGATCTAATCTAAAGTATTTTAAATAATATCTTTATATTATTCAATCCATTTATATAAAAGGTTTTATTTAAATTTACGTAGATTATAATGTACATTTGTATCAAATACACATATATGTGTTGTTATCCGGCCTTTTGGCCCGACTATATTCTGACCGACTGGACAAGTTAGACTAGACGACCATAGAGGAAGACAGCCCAGTGAGTTGATTATTAGGCTCAAAGATCAAGCGTAGGCAATGATATGAAGAAACAATCAACTGAGCCTAAGAGATAGACACTCTAGAATGTTATAAGTATGGAATAATGCCTTCCCTAGGTTTGGGATCAGTGCCTATCCCTTTCCCTAGGGGATCAGTACATATCCTCAATTTTTGTTCCAAACTTGGTAAGGTCATTATTGAGTGACAAGGAAGGGCCCATGAGGCCACATTGCAAGTTTCAAGTCATTTGAAGTTCGTGTGCTCAAGTTATGGGCAAATTACTTCACCTATTAAAAGGGATCGTCCATATTCTGCTTTCACTACATACTGCAACAATGATCAGTCAATAACTCAAAATCTACATATGCTATCAGTATGAAACTTGGAGTATAAGCTAATTAAAACATGTGGAACACCCCATAGGGATCGCATGGAATTTGGAGTAGGTTGAAGGGATCGGTACCTATCCCCATAGGGATCGAATACAATCAGCCTTCATAACATATTGCAACAAAGATTGATCAACATCACAAGTTCTACTTCAATTGGCATAAAACTTGGAGGATAAGCATAATATAACATGGAGAAGCTCCTCTAGGGACTGCATGACTGTAATGCCCCACTTCGAGACCCACTCTAGTAAAGAGTATTACGGAGTAATACCGTCTACTAGAACGGAGAATAAAGTATAATGGAAGCGACCATGTGTAATCAAGCTATAACTAACTACTGAATACGTCGAATAGGTGGTATTCTTTTCTTAAGTGGTTCGACATATCCAATAGATATTTATAACGAGATTACAATGGCTAAGGAAAATAGGTTCAGAACAAACATAATACTAAATGATAACATCATCATCACAGAACAGTCACATAACAGTCACAGAACATAGGTACAATATATCGTCAATACAGATCCAAGTATCAAAAGTTGGGTACAAAGCCACCGCTCACACATGTGAGTCAAAAATATGTACATAAGAGTCTGAAATAAAAGAGTAGCGGAATAGTGGACAAATAAAAGCACTATCTATCAGCATAGCAGATAATGTCCAAGCGGAAGCACATAAGCTAAGTCCAGAGACCTAACCTGAAACAACTCGGTCTGACCCGAGCGAAAACACTCGGGTCAGGCTAGCTAAACAATCAGTAATAACTGAGATATATATAATAATGCAGTACATAAATAAAACAGTACTTCTCCAAAGAGAAGAGTAATATGGACTACATGAATATAATGACGATCCCTAATCATCATTCACCAGCAAAAATCTCCAAAGAGAAAATCAACACCAAAGTGTAGAATAAATAAAATCGCCTCATATCATCGGCGTAGCCAAAACTATAAAAAGTTGCCCATAGGCAATAATCGCAAAAGTGACCAGAGTCTGTAATCAATGCCCAAGCAAAGATCGATGCTCCAAAGAGCAATAGGGATATACTGAAAAGTTAATGAAATCGAATACAGAAATGCAGTGTCCAGAGACACTGTGAATCCATAGGGTAATCGCACTTACATCGTATGGTTCCATAGAACCAACATCGAATGGAGATACTCGAATGAATATAAAAATCATCAGATAATACAAATATTGCACATGCACCGACCAGAGTCGTTGTTGCCAAGTACTGTAGAGTTGTGATCGATCACTTGCACAGATGCGGAACGCGCAAAACGGCGAGATCCTTCCCAGAAGGATAAAGGCTCAGAGGCGCACGCCGAAAAATAAACTGCTCCATAGAGCAGGTGTCCAGAGACAGTTGCCCAGAGGCGTGGTGACCCA
This sequence comes from Allium cepa, assembly GCA_030765085.1. Classification (NCBI taxonomy): domain Eukaryota; kingdom Viridiplantae; phylum Streptophyta; class Magnoliopsida; order Asparagales; family Amaryllidaceae; genus Allium; species Allium cepa. The sequence continues at coordinate 234,590,554 of CM060939.1, read as the reverse complement.
GAGGTTCAGTACTGGCCGCCCAGAGGCTAATGTGCCACTAACTTCTTGGAGAGGAACCCGTAAAGTGTTAACAATGAGTCCCATACCCCACGTTCGCACTAAACGGTTTCCTAACCAATAGCAAACTCACACTCCAAACAATAAAAAGTCCACCTCATATCATCGGTAGACTAGACCCAAAGGTCAAAACGATCAATCGAATAGGTCGGGGATTAACCGGAAAGAAAATACACACGGTTTGCATAGGCCGGATATTTCCTAACCGTTTAAGCACCTTTCCACTTCGCTCGACGTGCTAAAAGTGAGTGTGATATTTTTATTATAGAAAATAATGGTGTAAAACGGATTTGTAATTGATTTCGAAATCACTTTTAAAACGGTCTTTTGAAAAGTCTCCTATTATGGAGTAATTAATTTAATAATTAAAAATAATATTATATAATAATTTTCAAAAGCCATTTTGGAGTGAAAAATCCTTTTAAATCCTTTTTATAAAGCCCGTGTACGAAATCCAGAGACAAATCTCAAAGAAATCGGCGAAAACCAGAAAATCATCAAAAATATTCTAAGTGTTTAAAACCATTCAAAAACTGCTGCGAACCCAAGTTCGGCAATTTATTTGGACCAGCAAACTGTGTCCAAATGGCATGAAAACTGGTAGGCATATAGTCCAACATCCCTACTTTAAGATGCAAAAAGAATTTCTGGATTCCGAGTTGAGACGAAGTGGCAGCGACGTCTCAAAGTTGAACCCAGAGAAAGATTCATACTGTTTTCCAACAACGACCAAAGTCTAACTTTGACACGAAAATCGAAGTACCAAACGAACTCCAATGTTGTCCAAATTTTCCAGAGATGGAGTTCGGAACTCTCACTTTCCAACGAGACCAAAAAGGTCGAATTCCGACTTGGTATGCGATCAGGGCGGCATCACGAAGTGGAGGTAGAAAACTGGTAAACACAGTTGATTTTTTTTTTTTTTGGACGCGGGCCCGGCCCGCGTCAGTCCGCCCCAGCCCGCCAGCCCAGGCGGGCTGGGTGAGCAGCAGCCCCCCCAGCCCACGTGGGCTGGGAAGCACCCAGCCCAAGCGGGCTGGGTGTATCTGCCCAGCCCACGCGGGCTGGGTTTATTTCCCAGCCCACGCGGGCTGGGAAGCACCCAGCCCACGCGCGCTGGGTGTATCTGCCCAGCCCACGCAGGCTGGGTTTATTTCCCAGCCCACGCGGGCTGGGAAGCACCCAGCCCACGCGGGCTGGGTGTATATCTGCCCCAGCCCGCCTGGGCTGGGGAGCCCCAGCCCATGCGGGCTGGGGTTCAATAGATATGGCCAGCCCATGATGGGCTGGCCTGCTTCTGGCTAGCCCAGCTAGGCTAGCCTCACCTGGACAGAGCCTGGGTGCAACCCAGATCTGTTCTGGTGCACCCAGATCATCAATTCAGCCCCATTTCAGTCTGCACACAACAGCAATCTTTTGCCTTTTTTTGACATTTAGGGGTGTTTTTTTCAATTTTGGGCATCAAAATTTTCACTAATAACAATCACTAATTATCATATAATGATTATTACACTAAATTAAAGGAAACCAAGGCCAAATCTTAGCATTACAACTAACATTAATTACTAATCCATAGTAATTACCTTAATGAAGAAAAGTATCAAATGGTTTGAGTGCACAATATGAAGAAAGCCAAACTCCTCAACCCCAAAGCAAAGATCAAGATGCTTCATGGACCCAAAATCAACAAAGAAAACAAAATAATAATTACTACAAGATGGTAGAGATAAATAGGGATTAAGAAGGAGGATTAGAGAATATGAGAGATTGCATTACCTTTCTTCTTTTCTTTTCTTTTCCTTCTAGGATTAAACTAATTTATGAAGAGAAGGAGATGGAGCTTCTAAATGGAGGCCATTAATTATGTTTAGATCTAGGTTTAGGAATTTATGAAGAGGAGGGTTAGGGTTTATGGGAGGGGTTTGAGATATTAAATAGGAGTGGGTTGGTTAATGGGTCATGGTAAGAGGTTTTAAAACCCATTAGGACTTAGTTTATTTTCCTAAGGTTATCATGTGAACAAAATCCTAAGAAGCATCCTAGTTTTAATTAAAACCGTATAATTGCTCATTTGGCCCATTAACCTATAATCACATAAAAAAAATTCCCCATTTCAACCCAAAAATATTTTAATTTGCGAACCAATTGCAAATTTAAATTCCCAAAAATTTGTTTAGCCCCCTTTTTAACTTAAAATCATAATTTTTAACTTATCATTCGGTAATTGCAATCTCAGGGTTGTTACAGACTCCCCCCTTAAGAAAATTGCGTCCCCGCAATTCCTTAAATATAGAAGTCGTCTGTAACATCTAATCCACAAAAGGAATACAGAAGATAAAATATAGATGCTCACCCATGTCGGAAGATGAAAGAAAACCAGGATAAGTACGCTTGATGAATTCTCTGGTCTCCCAAGTGCAGTCCTTAGGATTAGACGACCATTGAATCTTCACGAGCGGAACCTCTTTGTTTCGAAGACGTCTGATCTCCGAATCAAGCACACGAAGAGGTTGCTGCTCTATAGATAGATCGGGTGAGATCTTCAAATCAGGTACGATATGAGGCTCGATAATAGAATCAGGATTGCGCACACACTTGCGAAGCTGAGAAACATGGAACACATCATGTATTCCAGAGAAATGAGCAGGTAGAGCCACTCTATAAGCAACAGGGCCGATGCGTTCCGTAATGGGAAATGGTCCAACATAGCGAGGAGCCAACTTCCCTGTAGAGCTGAAACGCACAACCCCCTTCATAGGAGAAATCCGAATAAAGACAGAATCGCCAATGGAGAACTCAAGATGCTTCCTACGGTTGTCCGCGTAGGATTTCTGACGGTCCTGTGCCTCTTTCATTCTCTGACGGATAAGAACAATCTTTTCAGAAGATTCCCGAACTGAATCTGGACCAAGAATAAGCTTCTCGCCAGATTCTAACCAACAAGCAGGAGAGCGACATGGCCTTCCGTATAGAGCCTCGAAAGGTGCCATGCCAATACTAGACTGATAGCTGTTGTTGTAGGAGAACTCTACAAGCGGTAAGTGATCCTCCCAACTACCTCCGAAATCCAGAATACAACAGCGCAAAAGATCCTCCAAAACACGATTCACCCTCTCCGTCTGACCGTCGGTCTGAGGATGATAAGCAGTCGAGAGATTCAGCTTTGTGCCCAAAGCTGACTGTAGGCACTTCCAGAAGTGACTAGTAAAGATAGTGTCTCGATCACAGACGATGGAGCTAGGAATGCCATGAAGTCGAACGACTTCCTTCACACATAGCTTGGCAAGCTGAGGAGCAGTCCGAGTGGACCTAATCGGAATGAAATGAGCCGATTTGGTCAAGCGATCAACAATAACCCAGATAGAAGTATGGCCTGACCTCGATCGAGGCAGACCGTCAATAAAATCCATAGATATCTGATCCCATTTCCATAATGGAATCTCTAGCGGCTGAAGAAGACCAGATGGACGCTGATGCTCGGCTTTGATCTGTTGACAAGTCATGCAACGGCTTACATAACTTGCAACATCTCTCTTCAAACCCTCCCAATAATATAGCCGGCACATATCGGCATACATCTTACTCGAACCGGGATGAATAGTGTACTTAGAGCGATGACACTCGTCTAGAATGTCACGCCTAAGTGATAAATCAAATGGTACAATAATACGGTTCTTCCTACGAAGACACCGATGATAATCAAGAGAATAATCCAGCAATGTCTCATCACTGGATCCCGACTCGAGAAGGTGAATAAGATGCAATAAGTCTGGATTCTGCCACTGAGCATGGGCAATGCGATCCAATAAGATAGGACGAGCTTCCAAGCTAAATAATAAGACAGGAGCATCAGAAGATGGAGCTCGATCTCTAATATTACATAAAGATAGAGTCTCAAGAACATCCCACTCGGCAATCATCATAGAAACTACCGCCGAGTGCTTGCGACTGAGCGCATCTGCAACACGATTACCCTTGCCAGGGGTATACTGAATATCTAAATCATATGAGGCGAGAAACTCAAGCCATCGCTGCTGCCTCATATTGAGATCCCTCTGACATAATAGATACTTCAGCGACTTATGATCGGTGTAAAGAGTGAAGCGTTCGCCTAATAGAAAGTGACGCCACGTCTTTAAGGCAAAGACAATAGCTGCCAACTCAAGATCATGAGTCGGATAGCGAACCTCATTCGGACGTAGCTGCCTAGAAGCATAAGCAACTACCCGATCCTTCTGCATAAGCACGGCACCGAGCCCGCTACCACAAGCATCGGTGTAAACAACCAGATCCTGATTACTTTCAAGAACCACAAGGATAGGAGCATGAGTGAGAAGTTCCTTCAGTCGCTGAAAGGAAGCTTCACACTTATCAGACCAAATAAAGCAAACACCCTTACGAGTCAGCGTCGTAAGGGGAAGTGCAACTCGAGAGAAATCCTTGACAAACCGACGGTAATAACCCGCCAGACCAAGGAAGCTGTGAATATCATGAACGTTCTCGGGCTGCTTCCAATTCTGAATAGCTTCGATCTTGGCAGGATCGACAGAAACTCCCTCAGATGATACAATATGGCCCAAGAACTTGACCTTGCTCTCCCAAAAATGGCACTTGGAGAGCTTGGCCTTAAGCTGATGCTGACGAAGAGTATCCAAGACGATCCGCAAATGAAGAGCATGCTCTGCCTCGGATCTAGAATAAATAAGAATATCGTCGATGAAAATCAGAACGAATCTATCGATGTATTCCCGGAATACTCGATTCATAAGATCGACGAAGAAAGCTGGTGCGTTCGTCAAGCCGAATGGCATGACCAACCACTCAAAAGAACCATAACGAGTGCGGAAGGCGGTAAGAGGGATGCTATCTTCCGCAACTCGGAGCTGATGAAATCCGGTGGCAAGGTCGAGCTGTGAAAAGACCTTCGCACCGCTCAACTTATCAAACATATCGTCTATCCGTGGCAATGGATAACGATTTCTGATGGTCAACTCATTAAGCTTGCGATAGTCAATGCAAAGCCTAAGAGAGCCATCGGGCTTCTTAACGAAGACCACAGCAGCACCCCATGGCGAAGAACTGGACCGAATGAGCTGCTTCGCCTCAAGCTCCACTAACTGTTTCCTGAGTTCCTCATTCTCTTTAGTAGACATCCAAGTGGGAGGACGCCCAACTGGGTGGGAGCCTGGAATGAGATCGATGCGGAACTCAATGGCCCGCTTTGGCGGCAGGCCAGATACTGGCTCGAATACGTCGGGAAAATCCCGAACAACAGGAATACGAGATAAGTCCAAATCTTCATCTCGTGAATCAAGAGAAAATAGAGTAACATCAGAAAGCCCAACATCCTGAAGAACAATAGCTAACGGAGAGGACGAATCAGGGTGATGAATGAATAATATCCGCTCCGAACAAATAATTTTGGCGTCATGCTGAACGAGCCAATCCATGCCAAGAATCATATCAAATCCCAAATACTCCATAACGTGCAGATTCGCACGGAAAGAAAATCCACAAAGATCGATATCTATATTCTCACAAAGCAAGCTAAGGGTCGTGGATCCGCCAATGGGATTCACAATCCTTAGTGAAGAAACCAGACAAGTAACATCCAACGATAAAGCATCTACTAGCTCCTTTGATACGAATGAGTGAGAGGCACCCGTATCAAAGAGAACTCTACAAGATCTACCACGAAATAAAATAGAACCTTCGAGAACGGAAGGATGCGTACCTCGAGGCTGAGCTGAAGATGCAGGAGCCTTGGCAGCATTAAGCTTGCCAGGCTTGGCACTAGCTGGAGCAATAGGACAAGTGGAGATCCTGTGTCCCTCCTTCTTGCAGAAAGTGCAATAGAGAGGTTTGGGGCACTCTCGAATAAAGTGATCTGGAGAACCGCAGTTGAAGCATTTCTTCGGAGGATGGGTTCCACTAGGCTGTGACTGAATCTGAGGCTGAGTCTGAGGCTGAGCCTGGACAGCAGAACTGCCAGTCTTCTTCTTCTTGTTCCAAGGCTTGTTCTTCTGAAATGGACCCTGCTTCTGGTTGGGGTTTTTGGAACCCCCACCATCATCATCACTATGCTCCATCTCGACTGACTCAAGATGTAGGGCTGCATCGACTAGCTTCTCGAATGAGAGCTCAAGCTGTAGCATAAGATGCCTCTTCAGATATTTCTTCAAGCCCTCAACAAATTTGAGGTTCCTCTTATAAGGAGTAGCAATAAACTCAAGGCCGTACTTGGACAGGGCCTCGAAGGAAGAGACATAGTCGGATACGGAGGACTTCCCCTGCTTGAGATCAAGAAAGCGGCGAGCAAGGGAGTTCTTCTCTGACTCTGGGATGAATTTGAGCTCAAATCTCTGACGAAACTGAGCCCAAGTAAGTGTGGTCTCATCGACCTCGGCAATAAGGAGTTCGTACCAATCCAGGGCACGACTCCGAAGCTGACTAGAAGCAATAAGAACACGATCATGATCCGAGATATCCATACGAGTAAAAATGCGCTCGCATATCCGAATCCAAGCCTGGACTTCTAAGACATTCTCGGAGCCACTGAACGGCTTCCCTCCGAGATGGGTAAAATCACTGCAGAGACGCGCAAAAATAGACATGCGCGGAGCATCAGCAACTGGGGCTGGAGACTGAGAATGAGACTGAGAATTCCGAACCAGCTCCATGATCTGGTCGGTAGTCATGAACACGCCCTCTGGATGAGTGTTGCTGGACTGCCCAGCAGCACTAGTCTGACGTGTGGTTCTCCCTCTTCCCCTTCCAGACATACTAAAAGTCAAACGGGAAATAGAGTTAGACATGATTCAATGATTGATACTTAATTAAGGAATACTACGGAATATAATAAATTCCTACACATATTCCTAACTTATCTATCAATAAGCATAAGGAAGGGATTTGATTTAATTCGGATCCAATTAAAATGTATTGTACTAAGTGTATCCGTTCTATGTTTGTTATGCTTAATTCTGAACCTTAGCTCTGATACCAAGATGTAACGCCCCACTCCGAGACCCACTCTAGTAAAGAGTATTACGGAGTAATACCGTCTACTAGAACGGAGAATAAAGTATAATGGAAGCGACCATGTGTAATCAAGCTATAACTAACTACTGAATATGTCGAATTGGTGGTATTCTTTTCTTAAGTGGTTCGACATATCCAATAGATATTTATAACGAGATTACAATGGCTAAGGAAAATAGGTTCAGAACAAACATAATACTAAATGATAACATCATCATCACAGAACAGTCACATAACAGTCACAGAACATAGGTACAATATATCGTCAATACAGATCCAAGTATCAAAAGGTGGGTACAAAGCCACCGCTCACACATGTGAGTCAAAAATATGTACATAAGAGTCTGAAATAAAAGAGTAGCGGAATAGTGGACAAATAAAAGCACTATCTATCAGCATAGCAGATAATGTCCAAGCGGAAGCACATAAGCTAAGTCCAGAGACCTAACCTGAAACAACTCGGTCTGACCCGAGCGAAAACACTCGGGTCAGGCTAGCTAAACAATCAGTAATAACTGAGATATATATAATAATGCAGTACATAAATAAAACAGTACTTCTCCAAAGAGAAGAGTAATATGGACTACATAAATATAATGACGATCCCTAATCATCAATCACCAGTAAAAATCTCCAAAGAGAAAATCAACACCAAAGTGTAGAATAAATAAAATCGCCTCATATCATCGGCGTAGCCAAAACTATAAAAAGTTGCCCATAGGCAATAATCGCAAAAGTGACCAGAGTCTGTAATCAATGCCCAAGCAAAGATCGATGCTCCAAAGAGCAATAGGGATATACTGAAAAGTCAATGAAATCGAATACAGAAATGCAGTGTCCAGAGACACTGTGAATCCATAGGGTAATCGCACTTACATCGTATGGTTCCATAGAACCAACATCGAATGGCGATACTCGAATGAATATAAAAATCATCAGATAATACAAATATTGCACGTGCACCGACCAGAGTCGTTGTTGCCAAGTACTGTAGAGTTGTGATCGATCACTTGCATAGATGCGGAACGCGCGAAACGGCGAGATCATTCCCAAAAGGATAAAGGCCCAGAGGCGCACGCCGAAAAATAAACTGCTCCATAGAGCAGGTGTCCAGAGACGGTTGCCCAGAGGCGTGATGACCCAGAGGTTCAGTACTGGCCGCCCAGAGGCTAATGTGCCACTAACTTCTTGGAGAGGAACCCGTAAAGTGTTAACAATGAGTCCCATACCCCACGTTCGCACTAAACGGTTTCCTAACCAATAGCAAGCTCACACTCCAAACAATAAAAAGTCCACCGCATATCATCGGTAGACTAGACCCAAAGGTCAAAACGATCAATCGAATAGGTCGGGGATTAACCGGAAAGAAAATACACACGGTTTCCATAGGCCGGATATTTCCTAACCATTTAAGCACCTTTCCACTTCGCTCGACGTGCTAAAAGTGAGTGTGATATTTTTATTATAGAAAATAATGGTGTAAAACGGATTTGTAATTGATTTCGAAATCACTTTTAAAACGGTCTTTTGAAAAGTCTCCAATTATGGAGTAATTAATTTAATAATTAAAAATAATATTATATAATAATTTTCAAAAGCCATTTTGGAGTGAAAAATCCTTTTAAATCCTTTTTATAAAGCCCGTGTACGAAATCCAGAGACAAATCTCAAAGAAATCGGCGAAAACCAGAAAATCATCAAAAATATTCTAAGTGTTTAAAACCATTCAAAAACTGCTGCGAACCCAAGTTCGGCAATTTATTTAGACCAGCAAACTGTGTCCAAATGGCATGAAAACTGGTAGGCATATAGTCCAACATCCCTACTTTAAGATGCAAAAAGAATTTATGGATTCCGAGTTGAGACGAAGTGGCAGCGACGTCTCAAAGTTGAACCCAGAGAAAGATTCATACTGTTTTCCAACAGCGACCAGAGTCTAACTTTGACACGAAAATCGAAGTACCAAACGAACTCCAATGTTGTCCAAATTTTCCAGAGATGGAGTTCGGAACTCTCACTTTCCAACGAGACCAAAAACGTCGAATTCCGACTTGGTATGCGATCAGGGCGGCATCACGAAGTGGAGGTAGAAAACTGGTAAACACAGTTGATTTTTTTTTTTTTTTTGGACGCGGGCCCGGCCCGCGTCAGCCCGCCCCAGCCTGCCAGACCAGGCGGGCTGGGTGAGCAGCAGCCCCAGCCCGCCTGGGCTGGGGAGCACCCAGCCCACGCGGGCTGGGTGTTATTTCCCAGCCCACGTGGGCTGGGAAACACCCAGCCCACGCGGGCTGGGTGTATCTGCCCAGCCCACGCGGGCTGGGTTTATTTCCCAGCCCACGCGGGCTGGGAAGCACCCAGCCCACGCGGGCTGGGTGTATGTGCCCAGCCCACGCGGGCTGGGTTTATTTCCCAGTCCACGCGGGCTGGGAAGCACCCAGCCCACGCTGGCTGGGTGTATATCTGCCCCAGCCCGCCTGGGCTGGGGAGCCCCAGCCCACGCGGGCTGGGGTTCAATGGATATGGCCAGCCCATGGTGGGCTGGCCTACTTCTGGCTAGCCCAGCTGGGCTAGCCTCACCTGGACAGAGCCTGGGTGCAACCCAGATCTGTTCTGGTGCACCCAGATCATCAATTCAGCCCCATTTCAGTCTGCACACAATTCCAGCCAGCAATCTTTTGCATTTTTTTGACATTTAGGGGTGTTTTTTTCAATTTTGGGCATCAAAATTTTCACTAATAACAATCACTAATCATCATATAATGATTATTACACTAAATTAAAGGAAACCAAGGCCAAATCTTAGTATTACAACTAGCATTAATTACTAATCCATAGTAATTACCTTAATGAAGAAAAGTATCAAATGGTTTGAGTGCACAATATGAAGAAAGCCAAACTCCTCAACCCCAAAGCAAAGATCAAGATGCTTCATGGACCCAAAATCAACAAAGAAAACAAAATAATAATTACTACAATATGGTAGAGATAAATAGGGATTAAGAAGGAGGATTAGAGAATATGAGAGATTGCATTACCTTTCTTCTTCTCTTTTCTTTTCCTTCTAGGATTAAACTAATTTATGAAGAGAAGGAGATGGAGCTTCTAAATGGAGGCCATTAATTATGTTTAGATCTAGATTTAGGAATTTATGAAGAGGAGGGTTAGGGTTTATGGGAGGGGTTTGAGATATTAAATAGGAGTAGGTTGGTTAATGGGTCATGGTAAGAGGTTTTAAAACCCATTAGGACTTAGTTTATTTTCCTAAGGTTATCATGTGAACAAAATCCTAAGAAGCATCCTAGTTTTAATTAAAACCGTATAATTGCTCATTTGGCCCATTAACCTATAATCACATAAAAAAATTCCCCATTTCAACCCAAAAATATTTTAATTTGCGAACCAATTGCAAATTTAAATTCCCAAAAATTTGTTTAGCCCCCTTTTTAACTTAAAATCATAATTTTTAACTTATCATTCGGTAATTGCAATCTCAGGGTTGTTACAATGACATTAGGAAGAGATAGGAGGGATCAGTATGTATCCCTCTAGAGGAATCGACAGAAATCAAAATTCAAGCAACACTACTTCATGAAAAATGCGATTTCTTATAAATCATACGTCGGAATTGCACAAAATTTGAGGAGAAAGTAGCTAACATCATGGGGCATCCCTCATAAGGATCGCCATCTCTTTGCATGCACAATAGGGATCAGTACTGATCTCTATTGTGGACCCCGATACACATGTAAATTTTTAGGTAGCCTCGTCTTGGTCTCCTGAACCTTCTGCCAAAATTTCAGTCTGATCCATGCATGTCTTCCCCTATAAATATAGTAGGCATGACATCAAAAAACGGATCCTGCTTTCTCTGCTGAGGCTCTGTCATTTTTATTCTTCACTTTTGTACTAATGGAGTTCAGCCGATCCAAACATTCTTGCAATCGTAGACAAGTGAAAGATCAATAAAAATATGAAGTGGATGTAGGCCAAGATTGCCGAACCACTATAAAAATCTATGTGTTCTTTAATGATTTCTACTTTGTTTTAATTCCATTCTTCATTTAATCTCTACTAGATTTTATTGGGTGTTGATGCCCATTTTTGACGTCAACATGTGTATAGTGCATGTATAACATATAAAAGTGTACATGGCTAATGTGACCGTTTATAAGTGCTACGATTTACACTACAATAGAAATATTAGTCCCTTTATATATACATTTATTGTCCATAGTAGTTTGTAAATATGTGCATGTATAATAATTATAATATTTTTAGTTATTTAAAGATTTGACCAATTCAAAACAAAATGAATTAGTATCTAAAATATCTTGTGTTAGGTTTAAATTTTAAAACCGATCTAGATTTATGTAAATATCTACCTTAAAATTAAACTCAAATACTAAAATATTATATATACTAGAATTGGCCCGTGCTTCGCACACGGGCTATTTATATTATTATAAATGGAAAGCCAGGACATTTTTGGAATTTCAAAAGGACGTCGAGTAAATTAATTCAACGAATTTTCTTTATTAGTAGTAGAGATATGGATGTATAATATATATATATATATATATATATATATATATATATATATATATATATAAAGTGGGTGTTTAAAGTTCATATATATACTTGTTAAAGTGTTCTGATACATAAAGTTTATATTTTTTTGTACTTTCTTGCTTGTACAGTGTTAAAACCATTCCCCATTTAGGCTGAAAAGTCTTAAATAAAATTCATCCATTTTCATATATATATATATATATATATATATATATATATATATATGTATATATATGTATATTTTTAATCCGAAACATACATATAAATATTTTTAAATTTTTATTTAAATCATATTTATTCAATTTCCCTCGAAACATAATATAAATGGTTTTTTAATAATTTCTTTTAAATTTCTATTGGAAAATGATTTTGCTAGTTTTTTTATAATGTCAAATCCGTTCGATTTTGGCATTAAAATATTTTCTAAAAATAATACATATGTAAATTTGTATAAAAGATTAAAAATTATATTTTTATTATAAATTATAATTCAAAAAAGAGTGTGTGTATAACCAGTATATATGCACATGCTTTTCGCATAAGCATAGAAACATGGTTAACAAGAGCTGACTTGGTGCTAGAACTCTAGCTTCGTACATTTCTACTATTATTCAACGATGGAATTCATTAAAGGTGCTTTTGCAACAGCGCTTCCTGCAATAAGATTTAATCTAAAGAAACAAATTATGTTTAAACTTGGGTTTGGTAACATTGCTTAAACATAATGGTGTCATATTGATGAAAGTTAAAAAAATGGAACTTTTTTTAGCAAACAGAAACAACAATATCATAATTATATTTACGTCCCCATCTACAGTAATGAAAAAATCTTTAGTCTAGTATGGAAAAAAAAGAGTGAACAACTAAGAGACATATACATCATAAAAAGTTCAAAGTACAATGAAATGCAGTAGTAGAGAAAAAATAGCGACTTTCACATGGTAAATATACATTGAGAAGTTGGCATAAAGAAGGAAATAAAAGTTTAATACAGATTTCTTACAGACATCCATTCGTTCTGAAGATTTAAGAAGCAAATATATGATCACAAAAGAGGTGCAAAATAACGAAGCAAATCAGTAGCTGTAGATATATTTCCACAAATTTAATAGCACCTGTTACCTTCCAAACATTGACATAAAAACAGAAATTTAAACTTAGTTCACCGGGTCTTAAATTGTATCATATTTCCACATGATCAAATCATAGGTTGCAAAACTTGTTTCATACGAAAAGGCAGGAGACAAGTTACGATGCAAGTATAGACCTTAATCAGGTAATAAGCTATCACATTGTAAGCATCCTTTCTGACCTCATAACCCTAGATTCATGGGGATAAAATCAATTGGTGATCATATTGCCTACCTTTGATAATGAGATTTTTATATTATAATTTTCCAATTTCGTCAAGTTACAAATTTCGACTTATGTTTAAGTGGTATTCTTGGATGTTGGGCTAGGAAAATTTTGCAGCATTGTATTTGCAGCCACTTTATACATACTTCAGAGAACGGATGATATCGAATAGTAGAATTGAAGAACAAAAAATATGAAATGAAAATTTTGCGAACAACATGAAAATATATTCACCTTAAGGAACGGTGACCATTCCCCCACTTTGCTAACATAATGTAGTTATTCAAATTGCCCAATTTCATGAAAAAGTTATAGAGTGATGGCTTGTGAATGAATTAAGATGCAAAAGCGATTGTATCGAAGAGAATCTTTGTTATCAAGTAGTAAAAATATGCACCAACCATTCAAGATATATAATAATATGACAATGCTTGAATGTTTCAATTTGAATTGAACGCACTGGGGAGCACTATCTTAGTTATGTTAGGTGTTCGTTTTTCTTCATATATGTCAAAACCAATTTTCCCCCATGGGGAGAGAAACTACCAATAGACGGTAAGGCAATACACAAATTAGGTAAAATTCCTGCAATCGATTTTCGATTATTGGCTTTGGCAATCAATATTTGATTGGAAAATTCTATTCCAGTCCCGATTTTCACTTAGTAGCCCTCTGTTTTTTGAAAAAATCTTGTAAACCCCTAAAGATACTCAGTAGCCCCCAACTTCTTCCACAATTACCCCTCACGTGATTTCTTCCTTACGTGCTTACCATGCACTGTCAATACGAGTTTAGATAGAAAACCACGTAGGGGTAAGACGAGGTTTTCTAGAAAACCACGTAGAGGCAACGCGTGGTTCAGTACATTACAACGTAAAGCGCCAACATGGTTAACTTTACAATCCATGTTTGGCAACCACTTTTTTAAGAGTATTTTTGTCTTTAGAAAATTATTTTTTCGAAGGGGGGCTACTAAGTAAAAACATGGGTTGGAATAGAATTTGCCTATTCGATTTGGGCTCTGAAAATCAGAGTCAGATTTATGAAGTATCCCTTTGTCTTTTAATACAAGTATGAAGGCACGTCCGTTGGACGTGTGCATAGAAAATATTGATTCTATTCTATGTCGTTACTATATTGGCAGATGCGTAAAGTAATATAGTAAAACATTATTAACTTGTGTACATGTCTTATAAAAAACTTGTATACATGCTTTAAAATTTACATCGGGAAAAAGAAGATATTTTAACCATAGAGAGCATGGTCCAAGCAACAAATTTTTAAAAACGTACAATGTTTGTTCTACTTATAGTTTAAAATCAGATCCATTAACATTCAAACTGTGCAACTGCAAAATTCATTGTTGTAATTAGAATACAGTAAGGCCATTTTAGTATATGAAAACGCTGACGTAATATCGAAATAATTCTTGTACAAACGGAAAAAACAAACAAAGTCATAATATTCTTCATTTTCGGCCATTGAAAAAATGTGTTCCATGGTTGAAGTACTGAAGCAAGAAGAAGAATGATACCCAAAAAAGTGAACAATGCGAATACAATTGTCTTCAATGCACTTGTGCATTTACTCATCATCACCAATTCTGTTATTATTGTGAGATGTCAGTATGTTGGGTTTCTATCCAAAGCAAACACCATAAGCTACCATTCAGCAGTTCAAAAAAAACATTTTACTGGCTATATAAATTTAAATCAGTATGAGTAGGAATTGATATCTACTATGAATTCTCTTATGCAGTGGCATTAGTTAAATTTCCCATTATCAAATGATCACTTGAATATCAAAGATCGTTAATTTAAGAACTTGCAAAATCGCTTTGTTTCATTTAAAATTTTATGGGATATTTTTCCCCATGATAATATACAAAAGATGATGGGCATGTTTTCTAATCATCATATTCATACCATTGTTTAAAACTACAGTGTGGTCTATTATTCTTTAGGGTGTCATTGTTTATCGTTTATAAACTTTTTATTAGTAAAAGTAGTGTGTGCAGCATATTTATTTGAACAATGAAATGAAAATGTGAATATAGATGAAAGTGGTACTGGTTGTAGGTTGTGTTTGAATTTCAGATGTTTGCATTCGTTGTGCACGTCGTCGTCTACAGTTGGCCAACTCAACTTTCCTTCAACCGCATTCCATCCTACTTGTCGAGCTCTTTGTGCTAACTGACATTGTTCTCGCTGTTGAACATTCATCCATTTATCATAGAAAATTTGAAATAAAATTATGTTGAAATGTTAATGGATAACATATCATCAACTACGTGTTGGTAATACAAAAAAATTTATGCTAGAACATGCAGTCATAACTTATGCAAATTTCAGCTCATTCCATGTTAGAATGCTATAATGATGCATCATTCAATAACACTATGATAGTCATTTATAATCAGTAAAATCCATATTTATGGATAATGGAAAGAGTAAATAGTGTGTGAAAATTGTCATTCTATAGAACATTACATAGCAGTTGAGTACTGCAAAGTGAAATATATAAGTATAAGAATAGTAGTGAGTAAACAATGAAAGCCTGTAAGAAGTATGTATAACTTGTTCTAATAATAGTGAAAAAATAGAATGGAGATATTCAAAGATGAATGGTAGTTTAAGTATTGTTGTTATTGTTGTTGTTATGGATGAAACAGCAGAAAAAATAAGAAAATTTTAGATGCTATAATAAAACTATGAATTATTCAAGTGAAAAGTAGAGCAAAAACTGAAATGGGCTAGCATTAATTATTCCTCTCTTATTAAATAATCTCCAGGTCCTTAAAAATAACATGTGGAGTTTGATGTGTCACATATAGCATGGCTGGAGAGTTTGATATCATTTTAGAGCGAAATGTTGCCATTGTAAGGAGAGTTTCTTGGATTTACATGCATTGAAGAATTGCTGAATGGATTTACACGTGTTCTTTGTAGAAGCTGATGGTATTGTAGAATTATAATATAAGGCTATGGAGGTGAAGCAAACCGAGTTATTTTCCTGATAATGCAAACTGAAGCAGGCTGAAGCACTTTAGGATAAGCAACATACATTGATGTAGATTGAAAGGAGGGTATGCAGGTGAAGAAAATGGATGGAGGCCTGATATTGTTGAGGAATAATAGTTGGAATAGATAGTCTAAGGCAAGCCATATGTGATCCTATCGTACATATAAAGCCAGCCATGCATTTTGGCCATGTGTGCAGGGCATGCTGATGGTGGCAGCATTGTGCGAGCTGTGCTAGCAAGGGTAGGGACCGAATTGCTGGGTCAGTGAACATGAGAATGTGAAGAGCAGCTACTGGCCGAAGTACTGGAGGTGATGTTCTCGAGCATTGATGATGTTGCAGGGGTGTTCGCAGCATGTAGATAGGGGAGTATGTGTGCATGTTACTGATCTGCCTTGTTTAATGTAAGCGGCCTGGATGTAGCTAAAACAATTTATCATTTGGAAAATTAATATATTTATATTAAATGTATATTTACTATATTAGCAATAAAGATTGAATAGGACTTTCAACTTATGCTAATAAGGATTGCCAATTAATAAATCAACTTATAACACGTGTGAGTTAATGCTCGGACTGAACATAATGATAGCGTATCAACTTGAAGAGCTTAATGTTTTTTGATAATTGTAAAAGTCATTATCTAAGCATTTTGCACTATTACCTGCAGATAAAATAATCTACGTTTCATACAAAACAAATTGCTAGGTGTGAGCAACAAATGAAGGTCAAAATGAAGGTCAAAACCAATTTATAATGATATCAACTTGCAGATCTTACCAACAATAGTGGACAAACTAACATCCTTTGACTTTCCATATACAACTTGTACATATCTTCTTTGAAGTTCTACTCTTTTCTTCGGTTGGATTTATCCTCCCCTATCGAAATTACAAAAAATAAGTCAGGAACAAAACAATAGCACTAAAAGTTCGGATTTATAGAAAAGGAGATGAAACATGTAAAGACCCTTCTCCTCAGGTAATCATTTGAGATATTTTACCCTAGATTATACACATAAATTTTAAGTTAACTCCATCTCTATCATGTTAACATGTACAGTGTTATCATACGGAATGCAACAATTCTATTAGTTTTTGATGCATGTTCTAAACATATCGAAAACATCAGGGAAGGTAAAATCTCCAAATCAGACACAAAATACAATAACCTCCATAAAATGTTGTATAGATGAATAAATATAATACATCAAACTACTAAATAAATGTGCAAATTCAATGATCATGCCATACGAACTTATGATAACAAATCACATCATGACTTTAATAAAACTAAAGAACAAAAATTGTTGCATATACAATAATTTAAGGGTAAGAATTTATTGCCTAAATGGATAAATAGCAGATATGCAGTCTCGTTTTATGCTTTATGATATTATGAACTTTATGAAAATATGTATAATTTAAAAGTGCAACAGGAATATAAGATACTGGGTATAGATTATGACAACATGATGTTTAGTCAACCATGACAGAACAAATGACTTCTAAAACTAAGTTATAGACCGATCGAATACATGTATTGCATATATCTATAATTTTCAACAACTAAAGCATAGTAAAAAAATTATACACAGGAAAAAATTTCAAGTTGAGAACGGAAAAAAAGAAAAATCGGCATATACCCTTTTTCTTTGTTCAAATTTTTACTTTGAGAGATATATAGTATAAGGAACTTCAATTTACAATCCTAAGCTCCTGTGTTATACAGATGAGTTTACACAATTAGAGCCAAATTAAACCTAAACATGAGAAATCATTGATTTTGCTAATTTAAAAATAAAAGTAAAATATTTAGGGTAATAAGAAAATAAACTATTTGGCTTGAAGGGAAATAATTCGTTGCTGATTGAAACAGCCAAGGTGAGGACTGTACACAAAGTTATATAGTGAACAAATGATTTGTGAATATAGGGAACTTTTTATGATAAAGGAAGTTTTCAGATGCAAAAACTATAATCAAAAATTAATCAACACAAATCAAGCGACCAAAAACTAACCTTCCATGTTGGTACAAAGTAAAGACCTCTAAGTTTGATTTGCTACACAGGAACGCCAAAATAGCTTGCTGCACAATAAAATCTTGAATAATTTAATTAAATGAAAATTTCAGGTGCGAACTAATAAAGATTGGAAATGGTAACAAAATTGCAAGAGCTACATAAAATTCAACCAAGTTATCACTATCGAAAAGTAGGTAACATATTGTCGTAATCCTTTTGAAACGCACTGTAAAACGAAGCACTGAAGTAAGGAGCAATGCGTACCGGTAGAAAAACTGCTGTATACAAAACTAATGTATTAACTCTTTCCCTAACACCTCTGGCCACTTATTGCCATAGACTTGTTTGCTGACATGGTGGTATGCAGTGCAGTTTTAAGTTACTCTAAAACTATGGATAATTCAAGTTCCCCCCTTTTTAGTACCCAAACTTATCGTAGTCGAGGCAACAGGACACAGTAAGATATAAACATGTCCAACTTTGGATCTCAATCCATCAACTAAAGCCTATATAAGTAACATATTAACATATGCAGCAGGAGTACCACATTTTAAATTTGGTTGGTGAAAAGTGAGTTTAAAGGTAAGCCGAGTACAACGACACAATTTAAGTGTAAGGCCTAGATTAACTACTGCTAGCCTAGGTATAATGCGGTGTTACTACATCGTGCTACATGTATTGCTGTCGCGACAGTGCAATTTTAGTGCTAGTGTTGGGTCAACTGTGAAGCATTTCAGTGGGTACACCTTTATGACGGAAAAAGTATCATAATATTCAAAAGTTAGAATTGCTAACCACTAAATTTACCAAGAAGAAAAGTAATCTGATTATTCGAACCACATAATTTGGAAACACATATGATAGAATGACACCAAACCTCTTTTCAGTTATATTAATGTATAGGTAGAACTCAACCAATCAACATATAATTCAAATCACTCACATGAGAAAAGATGGATAGAATGTTTTGTAACGTCAGATGGTACACAAATTGCTGCTGCAATATGTTTTCATGATTAACCGTGATTTGAATGCAGAAGTAAATTAATTTATGGAAAATTATGGTGTTTTTTGACTTGCAATACGAAGTGGCCGAAATATATGCTAAGCATAAAATAGAACAAATATTAGAACAGAACAACAAACTAATGGCAGTTCAAATATTGACCGACATGTCTAAATGTAATGTATGTTTTGGGGCTTGATTTACAGTTAAAAAGAAAATAGTATTATAACATAAAGAAGTATGTGGAAGATGACAAACCAAATGGATTAATATCATATTATAATCAGATAAAGATGATCAACTAAGAACATAAACACTGTAAAACTCCAAATTACAAACATGAATAGTATATAACATTAAAAGGAAACAAATAAGGTACCTATTTTATTCAAAAACTGTGTTTTTCTTTGTCCTTTTGGTCAAAAAATTATTTGACCTCATTTTAAGCATGACATGCGCATCATCTGCAATAACAAAGAAGAGTGGCAATTAGGTATGCTTCACATGGTAAGTTATTCAACCACACTAATACATATTCTTAAATTAAAAATATAAGAACATCCATCTCCAAATTTAATTTCAAACACAATGATTTATAAGTAGAATTTATCATCAACAGATATTCTTTAGGCATAAGAGACCTCAAAAAGGAAGCCGATCATGTACCAAATCCCCATCAGTAGTTTCAAAGCAACCAATACCTAACAGTAACAAAAAAATTCAAGGACATTAACAGTTCAGAATTTACAATCATGATATTGACAGATGGGTTATGAATGAGACTATGCTTTTCTAAGCAGTGGCGTTCATCCTAAATACGACAACAACAAATTGAATAAATTCGGCAGCAACAAATTGTTCAAATTCGACAGTAACAAATTGTTTATAAACAATGGCTGTCGAATTGTTTGTAAAAAATATCAGTGGGCTTTTTGTTGCCGTCGAAAATTGTTGCGTGAGTCGAATTATAGAGAATGAACAGTCCTTAATTCGATGAGCCAACAAACAATGGCTGTCAAATTCGACAGCAACAATTATATCATAAAAAAATCCACTGGTAATGAATTACTTTGTAAAATAAACAATTTAGGAAAAATAGTATAGGATAAACATTCGAATTCGACAGCAAGAAACAGTGGCGTTTATCTTAAATTTGAACAAAAATGTATAAAAAATAAACAATTGATGAACCTGAGAATTAAAATTGTAGGCTGATGTAATCATGGAAGAAATTAACATTTGTGATCTAGTTGACTAATTGAATTAAGTTTCTTCAGTCATAAAAATGGAAGCGCTTCTACTTGGACGTCAAAGGCTAGGGCTTCAGTTGAATCGACGTTGTAGTTATTGTCACAAAATTTAAAAATTTCTGAGCACTTGATTCAAAAGAAGGTAAGCTAAGAAGATATTGAAAAAGTTTATGTGTTTTGATTTAGGTAATGACGGATGGGTTTTGGGAGAGGAGAGGGCTTTGAAGGGCAGTAATTGTAGTTATGTGGTCCGTGGACGTGTGAGGTGGAGAAATACAACCACGTATTTGGTGGGAAATACAATCGCCATTGTTGAAGCGAATGAGAAGAGGGACAGTTGATGAAAGTGGAGGAGAAAGATGAGAACGGACTGATCATGGCCACAGAGAGAACTGTTTTCACGTGCAAAAGATAAAAGGACAAAAGTGTCCTCAGCACTTTCTCACTTAGCAGGTCTATTTCAGGAAATGCCAAAAAGGCTTCACTTTGACCGATTTGACCAGGGTTTTGCTTTATAGTATAGATAATTGGCAAAATCAAGTTTATTATTATCAAATCATATGCTAATTCAAGGAGATTTTGGTGCTTTAGCACAAGCAGAGATTGGAAATTGAAGTCATCGATCTTAGATTGATGGGTATTCACTCAAAGTAGTACGAATCCCAATATTAGCATGGGCTAATTTCTTAAAATTGCAACTGCCACTTTTGGCAAAAGCAGGAGTTATGTGTTGTGGCGAGGAAATCTACAAATCGATGCACGATTATTTTTGAGCATAAGTCTTCACATTGACGCTATCACAAACTATGAATGGTTTTATCAGATTTGGCATTCCCCATTAAAAAACTATTATGTTCAGGCAAATCTAGAGATTAATGTTTATATTGGAATCAAACTGAGATAACTCGGTAACTAGGCTCCATTAGGATCTTGAACGGGATGTAAGATCGGGATTTGCATACCTATTTTGTAAAATTCGATAACCATCCAGGTTTAGAGAGACTCATATAGTCGAGCGCTGAGGGAATTTGTCAAAGTCTGTAACATCCTCTATCTTGAGACTCGAAGTTAAGCGCTACAGATGCTTTAGTCATCTAAAGTATTAAATTCTGATGACAAAATACGGTAATGTTTATGGTATCTATAATATCAAAAGCACATGAATATGAAATAAAATCAGCACAGATTAAAATAACTTTTCTGATTACATTTCAAAACAATATTTGATATTCATTTACATGATCCCATAGTCAATTCTCAGGTTTTGATCAAATATAATTATTACAAATTACGCCAATGGTGACATAGGTAGATGCCTCCTTGGATGATCAGAGTAGTAAGTGGGTAATCAGTCTCAGTACAACACATCAGAAATAAAACAAAATAACTCCTATAATAGCTAGCTTTGCCTTCTACACGTCTTCGAAAGCTTATTCGTCCAACCTACTAAACCTGTGAAACCTCAACTCTCAATCTACTCAAATTATATTTTTAGCACTCGAGAGTTTAAGGGGAAAACATAAACTTCGAGTCAGACATAAAACCTAGTGTGAATATACTATACATCTCGGTTATCTCATATTAAGTGAGAGCACGCCGCCTAGCGGAACGGGTTTCCCCTAACTAATATCCCCTTTAAATATTCCTTTTGCAAATCAAATCCTGCAATCAAACTTATTACTGCAACAATCGCAATATCATATATGCACAAAAATCAGTTAATCAATGGACTATACATCGCCAAAATATAGTTTTGTTTGACTAACTATTGACCATTGGCTGACTCGGGTCTACTAAACACAAACAATTATCTAACATCTGTTAGACACACTACTGGGCTATTTGCCGTTAACAATCTTCTTCTAGGGTCAACTGAACCTAATGGATTTTACGGGCTCACCAATAACATATCTTCTCTGTATATTCCTTTCGGTGTATAACATCATTTTAGTAATACTTATGACAAAGCCATACATACTGGAATTTGTGACTTATACTAGCTAGGGGATTAGTAGCTAAAGTATAGGATGTGACCATATACCAGTCTCATTTGATATTCTAATATCTGAGTCATTTACCTAGGGTTAATCACCCATTAAAATTTTCCTTGAAAACATTTTTGGCAAAACGATTTACTGTAATGACCCGTAATTTTTAATGGTTTTAATAACGTAACTAACTAAATGTTGAGAAATTTTAAATTATAAAATTTGGAAATGAAAATTTAATATTTAGGATACGTCTATTTAAACATAGAAAATGGTAAATTTTCGTTAGATAATATGGAAGTTTATTTTATCGTGTAATTTTATTTAAATTTAAATCAGTTAATATTTGATGATAATAAAATATTTTTCCAAACCTAAATATTTTTATATAATAAATTTGTAAATCATCTTCTGATTGAGACGTCATATCTCGTTTCGTCAAATTCAGACTAATATTGCTCCATTTATCTTATTTTCGGCGTTTTGGCAGCATTTCCGGTACCAACATCAACTTTTGATAGGATGGTTGTATCGCTGATCTCTGTATACCATTTTGATCGTCTCGTCGTGCCGATCTCTACGGTATATTTAATTGTCAAAGTCGAAGTCTGTGAGACAGCAAAATCTATGGAACGATTTCTGTATCGGTTCCGCGTTTTCAGCCTTTCACCTTCGTAGGTCCATTCGTATATCCACCTGGTGAAATTGAATGGCCTCCTGTTTTTAATTTCCAGAAATTTATTTTCTAACCTTTTCTATTTCCCTTGGTTTCATTATTATTGTTGTGTATTTTCATTTCGTTCTCTATTGCTTTTGAAAGAAAAATATAGATTATAATACCTATATATTCTCCTTCTTTGAGACCTACTCATCCATTTCTCTTCATCTATTCTTTAAAAATTTATGCACAAAGCTTTCGTGTATTTTTTGTTTGTATTCATCATTGTTTTGTGAGTAACCTATGCTCAATCGAATGCACACTCACGTCATCCCACGTAGCTGCTCTGAAACTATCAACCGCAGCCATCCCACCTAACCGAGTCAAGCACCATCAGCTCGTCCACCCTCTGGCTTTCCTTCTCCCATTCCGGTAGCAACTACACCCAGGCCAAGACGCCTTCCACCCCGTACACCTAAGCGGCTGTCGTCTCCTCACTCACCACTGCCAACCCCAAGCTTCCCGATCGGCCACTTGAGCAAACCCCATGCCGAAACAAATCTCGACCTACCCCTGTTGCTCGCCTAATCCTTCCCTACCGTCGTAGCAAATTCTCCCTTCGACTACAAGATTGGCCACCTCCAATACCTCGCAGTTCCCCTCCTCCGTGCGCCACCCATCTTGACAACCACCCCTTCCCTTTCATGTTCGGCCGAGCCTCACCAGTTCCACCCTGTCCTCCTCCCCTCTCCTCCTCTGTTGCATTGAGGAAGGTGAGTGTATATATATATATATTAGTTTATATATAATGTTTATAAAGTATATATATTAGCTTGTATATGTATATGTTTGGTTATATTATATATTTGCCAGCAATTATGTGTTATATATGTTAGTTTATATACATATGAGTATACATAAGTTTGGTTTCCAAATATATATACATACCTTATAAATATGTACTGTTTTAAGTATATCGTATTTATATTTTATAAATTTGAATTTATATATGTCTTATATCATTTCTGTTAGTGTTTGTATGTCAATGTAAATATGTTGCATATTGCTTTACATAGATATGTACTAATAATGTTAGTAATGGAAATATACATATTGATTTTTGTAACTTACATGCATATAGATTGTTGTATATATGTAGTCCAGGTTATGTCAGCTTTTTATCTTGCTTTGGTTCTAATGCATATATATAAAGTATATATATAGGTAAGTTATGTATCACCTTACATGTTAATTATATATATATGTGTGTGTATTGTTGATTTTAAAAGATATATATAGTTTGTATAAGATCTGTTATATGAATTGTATAATTTGTTGTATTGAATATTTTTTCAGGGATTTATATGTAGGTTAGTTTTAATAATAAGTTAGCTTATGTATATTATAATGTAGGAATTCTGTAACATCCCAAAAAAAATTCAATTTAAAAAATTAGTAATTAGTTTGAATTTCTGGAATTTAATTGAAATTTTTCAAGACAAATAGAATTAGTATTGATTTATACATATATAAATGGATTATAATTCAAATTTGAATTTGAATTTGAACTTGAATTTAAAATTTAAATAAATGTATTAATCAAATAATTTGGATTTTTAAATTTTATACATAGGTAATTTATTTAATGTATAATTAATTTCAAAACATTTTCTTTTAAATTGTATATATTTAAATAAAAGAGAAATGTATTTATAAAATAGAAAACATAATTTAAAATATATATATATATATATATAATTCTTAATGCATGCATAATACAAGTGTTAAATTTTAACACAAATATTAACAAGTGTGATTCATGTAACAAGTTGTTTTACAAGTGTAATAATCTTATCAATTTACTAACAAGCGTCATTTTATTGAATTAATTTTAAGAAAAATTAATTTAAAATGAGAAAAAAGATTATATAAACCATTTTAACTTCTTTTTCTCATTTCTTTATCAGTTTTAAAACTTTAACAAATCTGAAGTTAAGAACAAATCAAAAATCAAAAAAATCACCAAAAGCAAATGGTCAAAACCTTCTCAAATTTCAAATTAGAAAAGCAATTTCAAGTAAAGAAAGATCAACTAAGAAATTAGGCAAATCAAGAGCAAAACAGGATTCAACTTCAACAACTATACTAAAGCAAGGATCATCACATAAACAACAATCAAATTCAAAGAGAACAAATCCAGAAAACAAGTCCTAGTTTTTTTTTTCAAATTCAAGACAAAAGTACAAGCCCTCTGTTCTCAGACATTAGGTGAGTAAACTTTTGAAATTCTGGAATCTAAATCTGTGTTTGAGATCATGCTTGAAGTTAAGTCGTACAGTTGGTTACATGTGTAATAACCCAGAATTTGACCGCTTTAAAATATAGTATTTAGAGTGATTTTAAATATAAAATATAAAAGGTTTTATGATTTAAATAATATTAGATAGGATTTGGAAGTAGAAACATACATAAAAATAGTAACATTTGCCTATATCGACAAAAGTGACAAAATGCTGATTTTAGAAAAGTACGTTTCAATTGTTAAATAAATTATCTTGATTAATTTATGACTGTTTATATTTTTAAATAGCATTATAAAAATTTATTTTTAAATTTGGTTTACATAAATAAATAGTTTAACTAAAACGTCAAAATGTGACCGTAAAACATTTTGTCGAAAAACGACGTTTTGCCGATTAAAAGTTGTCGCAACGTCATCGCACCTTTATTTTCTTATATAGGAACATATATTCAAATAGTGTAAGTATTAATTAATTCACTAAATATGTTTATTTTTACTAAATAAGATTAGAAAATTTCTAGAAGTCATTAAGAAAAGTAAGTAAGAATTAACAAAAGTAAGTAAGAAAAGTCAAAAGTAAACATCAAATCAATATCAAATCAAAGCCAACATAATTATGATATTCTTTACTTAATTTTTAAGTGACTAAGACATAAAGTAAGGATTTAAAAAGATAATATTAAGTATTAAAAAAGTGGAGATTACTTTAGGTTAAAGTAAGGTTATTTTGGTAATTTGGTAAGAGGTTATTTTGGTAAATTTACCACTTCTTTCTTTTTCTATAAATATCCACTTCCTTCTCTCATTTCATTCACATTTTATTCTTCTTATTTTCTCAAGATTTTCATCTTCTTCCTCTTCTCTTTAATAAGCTTCCATGCCATATAAAAAAATTATAAAGAAATAATGTCAAATAATGTATAAAATATTCAAAAGAAATCAATGTTCATTCTCTTCAAATCAAACTCCTCTTTTCTCCATATTTTAACTCTTCTTAACTCGGCCATAACTTCTTCAAAACAGTACCAAAATACAAAATTCTTTTTTTTAAATCATGTATTTTTCCAGTGGTAACAACTTTCTTGTTGACCATTTTGCCCAGTTCTTAGAATAATTAGGTCAAAAATTCCACTTCTTTCAAGTGCATTTTCTGGCCCAGTTTTTAAGCCAGAAAATGGGCCATTTTGTTTTGATCATAACTTGATAATAAATGATCCAAATTAAGAAATATTTTTTTTTAAAACCATATGAAATGTCAGTGGCTACAACTTTTATATTGATCACTTTTTCTAGTTTTGTGGTTCGCTATACCTGAAACTCAATTCTTTGAAGTACATTTTCGGGCTTTATTTTTGTGAATCCGAGAATAGCTCTTTTATTTGGAACATATCTCCCTCAAAACAACTTGGATTCAAATGATTCATTTCTTCAATTTGAAAAGAAAATAATTTGCAAAAACTTTTCAGTTAATAAGTTTTTTAAATTTTATGAGTAAGAGAGTCAAAAACAAGAGAGAAGATGACCTATTTTTCGGGTCTAATTTTGAGAATTCAAGTTCAAAGTTCCACCACTTCTTCTTTATACTTTCCGCCAACTTCCATCTCAAGCCTTGTCCAAGCACTAGGAAGGAGGAATTCGAGTTTATATTCATTTGGTTCCGAAGCATGGTAGGAAGTATGCGTTAGTTCTTAAGTTCCTTGCCTTAAGTAAGTTATATTTTATTTTATGTTCATTAAAACCATTGCTATGTTGAAAGAACTTTAAGTGTTAAGTTGTTTGAAAACCCTTGTTGAATTCTTGTTTACTTTGTTTTCTAAAACAATGGTTGATTTCCTTGCTCGCTATTATGTTTGGAAGGTTAATTAAGTAATTTAAAATTTAGAAGTTAAATACTTAAACGACTATGCGGAAACGACTAGTACATATGTTTCGTCTGTGAGATCCAAGAAGACTTGGACGAGGGACAGAACATGTCGAAGGGAAAGCTCGGATGCCCCATAATAAATATCAAGCCGTTAAAGTGTTATAAATATTTGATAGAATAAAGCATTGTTTATCATTTATTATTGCGTTTATTTCATTGATTGATGTTTGAATTAGGCTCGACCAGTTTATGAGCACCGATTATTATTATTGATTGTTGACTTTGCTCGACCAGTTTATGAGAAATTTATTATCCATATGCATGGACTTTGTGGAAAATGATTGTAGGTTAACACCTTATGATTTATTTCACAATTTGACTATAAGGTGTTTAGCGGTAATATTTTGTTCACTTCAATTTAATGAATTGTTTTGAAAATTGATTTTCGAATGGAATTGTTATGAAATGTTTTCCCTTTAAAAGAAATAGAAATGTTTAGTAATGAATATTTTGAAGTTATATTATATAAAAGTGATTTATATAATGAATGGTTTTATAAAAGTGTTTTATAAAACGGAAAGAATTTCGAGGACTAAACCCGATAGTTTTAAGATGATTTTTGAACAGATTTGGGAAATGAAAATTATTATAGATTTGAAAGTACTTATGATTATTAGTGTGAAATGATTTATCGCTTCGGGATATAAAATGATTTGTTATGTTACTAATGATTCGCGTAACCCGTAACTAAAAAGGTGGGCATGTGTTTTTGGTATAGTCTGCTCTTAGAATAGGGGGATATACTTATTTATCGATTGTATTAAGGCTGGGACTCAGTTGCCTTGTTATTGGGAGAAACCTCCCGATATGGTTGCATATGGTTTGATATGTTTTATTACAGTATTTGAGATTTCCAAATAAACTTTTCAAAAGTGATTTGATTTAAGATTCCGAAATAAAGTATAATTTGAATATAAAGAATATATATATTTCAAAAGTTCTGAAATAAGAATTCGAGATTAAACTCCAAAGAGATAATTTCCGTAAAGGTAATTAGATTTGAAAATCTAAATTTAAAGATTAATCCTAAGTGGGTAGTTTTGGTAATTGCATATTGTATGTTGCATCGTAGGCTCCATGAGTCCTATTTGCGATAGGAGAACTACGTTGGCTTGATCCTGTATCTAATTGGGTATCCAATTAGATAGAGGTACGTAGGCATTCACAAGTGGTAGTGATGAAGCCCCTAAAATAATATAACCGTTTTATGTTTATATGTTAATGGTTGTTGTTTATCTCGTGTCATTGTATTTTTCCTGTTTACTATTTTATTCCGCATTTGACATGCTTATTGAGTTAGTAGGAATGGCTATTGCTGTCTCTCTTATTTGAGTTATGCAACGTTAGATTTATTTGTATTTGGTTTGTATATAAGCACACCTAGTAGACTAAATTGATTACTCCGATAAATTGTAAAATTGAAATTTTATCCTATACATTTAATAATGTTGAATATTTATTAAATATGGTGAATTAAGTTGGTAGTTTTCATTAATAGTTTTAGAATGGATGGTTTTTTCGACAAATTTAACTGGTTCAAAAATACGGGTCGTCACAACATGTATATAATATATATATATATATATGTGTGTGTGTGTGTGTGTGTGTGTGTGTGTGTGTGTGTATGTCTGTGTGGATCTGTTTTATGCATGTCTGGAAAAACCAGAATTTGACTCTGTTCCAGGTTACAGGCTCTAAACCTATCAAAAATTTCAATTCCTCCTTCTCTGATCCTCATTAGATCTTAGGATTCAAACAAAAGTTATTTGTTTAAACATATTTTAAGTTTTATAAATGAATTCAAGAAAAATAGATTAAAGTTTTCTTCTACAAAGTGAAATTACAGGCAAAATTCAAAATGTATTAAAATTCAAACATCTTGTATAATAATCTCAGGTATACCATCTGAATTTTTTTTGAAAATAATGAGTTTTGAAAGAAATCAAGATTTTTATTGAAGTATCCTCTTAGAAAATTGAGGATGAACGGAGTCACGTTTTTGACGAAGTTCTGGAGATCATCGAACTATTGGGTGTCCGGATTGCTTCCAGAGGTGCTTGGGTGGTCGTAGAACTTGAGAAAAATGCGATACGAATTTATAAATCATTGTGGTGTTCTAATTCTGATGATCTAGGCTTTAAAACCCATACTTAGTCGAGGTCGGGTTTGGGCTGCTGTCACCTCGTCGACGCATGGAGCCGTTCGCACCAGTAGCAAACGAAGCATCAAAGTCAGGCGAAGCTTTGAATGGAGTATCGACATTACTAGTGGCTTGAGGAGATCAAATGAGGGGATTTTCTGATGATCAAGTTTAATGTCAGTTTGGGTTAAGAAGCTCGATCGCGTCTTCGTCAACATCTCAGGTTCCTCGGTGGTCTGGTGGCTAGGAGAGGTCGTCGCCGACTCATCGATCATCTCAGCATGGATCAGAGTTCGCCAGAGCCTTTGTGCATGTGCACTGTGTATCTGGTGGTGGCAGTATTATATGGCTTGGGAAGAAGGTTTAAACCCCGAAGTTGTTTTCGAGAATTCAGGGTAATGGCTCGAGGGAAATGTTCGGGTTATTGTGAGTAAATTCCGGGTTTCTTTCTAAAACTTAAACAAAATTTTAAAAATTGAAAGTGACTCAGGCTGGTTTGGAAAAAACTCGAAGCAAGTGGCGTGGTTGTTCGGGTGAGACTCGAAGTTGACTCGGGTTTTGTAATTTCCAGTTTTAAAAACTTTAACAATCCAAGTTAACTTAATTTTTAAAACTATTCTTTTTAAATTGATGATTGTTGTTAAGTTGAAATATGTAATTAAAGGTTTTTAAAATAAAATATTTTTAATTAATTAAGTTTAAGATGTTTTAAACTTATATTTTTAAAAGAATTTGTTTTGAATAAAAACTTAACAAAGTAATTAAGGAAATAACCAAATGTTTTACATTATTAACTTAACTTAAAAGTAAATTAATTTATATTGTTAATGATGATTAATTAATGAATGGTTTATAATTACTTAATAATTAATGAATAATTAATTAAAAGTTAATTAACTATGAATTAAAGGTTAATTAATTTATAATTAAAGATTAATTAATTAAGGAAAAATTAATTAAGGAATAATTAATTAATAATTAAGTATTTAATTAATTAACAATTAAGAATTTAATTAATTAATAATTAAGGAATAATTATTTAATAAAGGTAATTAAGGATTTAATAAATTAATAATTAATGATTAATTAATTTATTAATTAAGTATAATTAATCATTAGTTTAGGATGATTAATGAAAATAATTATGTGATTAATTAATTATAATCAGAGGAATGCTTCATCATAATTATAAATAATTGATTATTGTTGAATGCTTTGCATTGATGGATGTCTCTGATATGTGATTGTGATCTATGTGATATGAATTACTTTGTGTTGAGCTGTGATATCTGTGATTTGTTTCTGTGTGAATGTGAAAACCCATTGGCCCATAAAACGACATTTGAATTTCGATGCAACGGGGAGTCGGATTCCAATTGGTTATCCGAAACCCACATCGAACCCTCGAAGTGAATCTTTGTGATTGATATATCCACGTCTTTTAAATTGAGCGTTCACTATTCGGTTTAGCCGAGAGAGGACTTTGTGTCATATAACCCATTCCGAATAGTGACACGACGAAATGGATAGCATTCGAAGACAGTGGTGAAGACCTGGTTTCTTCGAGAACAATAGGATAACCTGTTGAATGACTCTGCACTGAGTTGCTCAGGTATAGAGATCTCCATGTGTGATGGGGAGTCCGATCGGGATTATGGATGCCCGGATTGCAAGGGATTCTTTGGAAGTGCCTTCGGTTCTGTTCGAACCCGAAACAGACTTGTATGGTTGTATGTCTGGCATTACACTTTGAGATATAAAGCTGATTTCTATCAAATACATTTCTGTTTGGTGGCGGAGAATTTATTCTATTAGCTTAACACCCTTCTTTGAGACGTATGAGCTCAGAGGTTATGTAGTTGATGGTTATCAGTGATATACTCCCAATTTGGTAGTGTGGCATGCCGAGTGCTGATGTGTGTTGTCGATCATTTGTTGATCAAAGCATGACTTTTGTGTAAAGCGTAGCTTTGTGGACGAGATCTCGTCGTACCTCACACCTTGGAAATGGTCGAAACAGGAAAGATGCAGCAAGTTTGTGATGGTTGCGCCCTTTACGGTATGTCTATTTCCTTCTTAAAAAAGGTGGTATCATGGTATGGAGCCTAGATATTTAGCCTATGTGGTTGCTGTAAATTTATTACTTTGTGGTTGTTGCTTTGTGGTCGAGGGCCCTCAGATAAAGGTCGCTAACCACAGGGGGATAGCATACTCGTGTAGTATTTACCTAGTTACAGAGGTAACCCGGCCTTGTGTTGGCAGAGATCTGGGTAGGTTCTCGGGACGTCCTTCCAGAGGCATACGCATGTGGCAATAGGAAGTTCCTTAGCCTGACCATTTGTTCAAAATCCAATCACCAATACGCGTCCAGTATGGTTTATTTGTAGAACCTGCCATCTAATATGGTAGCTATAGTAGGCATACTATAATGGTACGTATGCTAGCTAAGATTAATATTATACTTTCGAAATGTTTTCACACTATGCACTAATAATAATATCAAAATTGTTTTTCTCATATCAAGCATATTTGACTACAATAAGGAGAAATCTCCTCCAATTGTGCGATTGCATTGTGTGTGTGCGAGAAGGTCTTATGGTAGTTTCATTTTCAAGAGCATGAACAGATTTCTTTTATAAATTGTTTTTGTACAAACAACTATTTTTGTTTACTCATACCAGTCCCATGACTGATCCGGAGTTTATTGTTCCCTTCCTAAACTTTGGATGCCCATAATGTCCGCACAGGCAGCCTAGAAGCATGTTACCCGTGTTTGGAGCTTGCTTGGATTTTGAAGTCTTTTGGGTTGGAAGTTATCGGATTTTGAAAGCTTTTGACTTGGAGATCTTTTGGAAGCTTTTGGGATCTAAAGGTGCTTAGTTTGGAATCTCGCTATCACTCTCTTTCTTTTGAAGACTTTCTTAAAGCTGTAATAACTCTGTTGTTCCGCTGTAGAGTTATTATTTTGTTGTTGTATCTTATGTGTAGTACTCTGATGTTGGTGATAAATGTTGTAATGAATATTGTATTAGTGTTGTATCTGTGGTGTTGATTAATGAAATCATCTTTTGTTCCGCTGTTTATATTCACCTAATGTTGTTCTAAGCTCCATCCGAACTGGAGTTCAACGTTTGAATTTCAGGCAGTCGAATACAAGTGAGGTATTTGATGTCCCTTTTCAATCGCTGGATTTCGGGTCGTGACAAGTGGTATCAGAGCTAAAGGTTGAGTAAGAACTTTAGCTATGGAGTATAACACATTAGGTGGCTCATTAGAGATAGGGTGAAGTATACCCTAGAATGAATATAACCCGAGAGACCGAAACCCTAAAATTTCTTGGTCTATTTCTTTAAACTGTTGATATTCCCTACGATATCTCGTCCGTATACCTAAATATAATTTTCTTACTATTTACAAATAGTAAGAATGAACGGGCGAAGAGGAAGAGCTAGGGGTCGGGGAAATACCACTACAACTGGTCAAGTCCCCACAACAGCAGAAGCAGCTATACCTACTCAACCTCAGTCGAATCTGGTTGATCTATATAAAAGCTTCTCGAGACTTGGTGGTAAGTCGTTCACTGGCATGGAATCTATTGTCGAAGCCCAAGCCTGGATCAGATCACGTGAAAGAATTTTTAAAGGGATAAAGTTGGTAGATGATCAAATGCGACTAATAGCTTCTTGGCAACTCCAAGAAGAAGCCCTAGCCTGGTGGGAGACAGTTACAATGGATGAGCCAGAAGATAAATTCATGTGAGAATGATTTAAAGAAGTGTTTGAGAAACGCTATATGCCGTCGGCTGGTATCTTTCGAATGTACGTCGAATTTATGGACTTGAAGCAGGGGAGTTTATCATTTGTGGAGTACTTAAATAAATTCAACTAATTATCTCATTTCAGTTCGGAGTTAGTAAACACACCTCTAAAGAAAAATGAATGATTCATTCATGGGATGAATAAGAAATTCCACGAAAGAATGACTGCCCACGTTATAGAATCTTTTTCTGATCTGATTGATATAGGTTATCGATATGCTACCCTAGATATGCAGGAAGTCCCGGAGGAAAAAGGAAATACGAGCAATCCAAATTGGGAAAAAAGAAAGTTTGGAAGTAAGAAACCATATCAAGGTAAGGAGAAGAACAGCAATCAGGAAAACCCGGCGAGGAATATTACTTGTTTCAATTGTCTAGAAAAAGGCCATTATTCAAACAGTTGCAAGAAGCCAAAGTGGGATCAATCTGTACAAACAAGACCTAGGATATGCTATTATTGTCAGAAACAGGACACGAAGTTAAAGATTGCCCAACAATGAAGCAAGCTCAGGTAGTAAAGGTGTACATAGTTAAAGATAAACCTTTAACCTCTAAAGGAGATAAAGGGAAAGGAGTTTTAGAAGGTAACCTTACTATTTATGATAGAATTGTTAGAGTTTTGTTTGACACGAGCGCTACACATAGCTTTATCTCCCAATAAACCGTAAATGAATTAAAACTTGAACCTGGATTTGTTGACAAGCCCATCTACATAAAGAATCCAGTTGGCGGCGCTGCGAACCTTTGTCTATAATGTAGAGTCGTTCCTATCTCATATTCTTGTCACCAGTTCCCTATCAGTCTCTTTGTCCTTGATTTTAATGAATTTGAAATCTTACTCGGAATGGATTGGCTAACAAAATATGAAGCTAAATTAGATTGTAACAATCGAACAATTTCTATCAAAACAAAACTTGGGAATCTCATTGTGATTTCTTTTGAAGACCCTAGTCCGAAAAAAGATAAGTCGATGTATACCTTGGGATATCCCAAACCTCATCTGGAGCCATACCTATAGTCCGGGAATTTTCAGACATGTTCAAAGAAGTAAAATCCTTACCTCCACATAGAGAAATTGAATTCAGAATTGAATTAGTACCCAATGCTCGTCCTGTCGTTCATGTAAGTCGTAGGATGGCACCCAAGGAAAGGATAGAATTTGTCAAGCAAACCCGAGATTTGCTAGAGAAAGGATTGATACATCCTAGTGTTTTTGATTGGGGTTCAACTATGGTGTTCGTAGCCAAGTCTGACGGATCCTTGAGATTGTGCGTGGACTACCGCGATCTCAATAAACTAACTCTCAAGGACAAGTTTCCTTTACCTAGAATCAACGATCTGTTTGATCAGCTGCACGACGCTCGATTCTTTTCAAAGATGGATCTAGCCCAAGGATTCCATCAGCTACGAATTGCCGAAGACTATATTCACTTGACTGCTTTCAAGGGTCGTAACACATTCTACGAATGGTTAGTTATGCCTTTCAGACTAACCAATGCTCCCACATACTTCGTAGATTTAATGATCCGTGTATTCCAAGAAGTGTTAAATAAATTTATTAGGGTATTTATTGATGATATTTTAATCTATTCCAAAACCAAAGAGGAGCATGCTGAGCACTTAAGAATTGTTTTGGAGATATTGAGGAAGAATATTCTATTCGCCAAATTTTCTAAGTGTCATTTTTGGATCAAAAAAGTTAGATTTCTCGGTCACATTGTTAACGAAAAATGAATCTCTATTGACCCGGCAAGGTTTTCGCTATTCTTGACTGGAGGAAACCCACTACTCCATAAGAAGTTCGTAGTTTTTTTGGGTTTAGCGGGATATTACCGGAAGTTTGTTCAGGATTTTTCTAAGATAGCTAGCCCGTTGACAAAGCTAACTATGAAGAACGCTAAGTTTGATTGGACTCCGAAATGTGATGAAGCATTCCGGGAGTTAAAGAAGAGATAAACTACTACTCCTGTTCTCGCTATTATTAACGGGAATCAGGGCTTATTTTTTTTATATAGATGCTTGTGGTGATGGTGTGGGTGCTGTGTTAATGCAGAACGGGAAAGTAATTGCCTACGCGAGTAGACAATTGCGTCCGCATGAGAAAAATTACCCAACCCACGATCTAGAACTCTTAGCTGTTATTTTCGCTTTGAAAATATGATGTCACTATCTTCTGAGTAAGAATCTCTTTCAGCTTTCCTAAAAGATTAAAAAGTTTAACTTAATATTTATACTTAATAAACCCTCTTTCTTTTAGGTAAAAAAATTGAATTATTCACCGACCATAAATCTCTAAAGTATCTCTTTACCCAAAAGGATTTAAATTTGCGACAACGGCGTTGGTTGGAATTTCTAGCGTCATATGACCTGGATATTCTGCATACGCCTGGAAAAGCCAATGTAGTTGCCAATGCTTTGAGTACGAAACATTATATTCTTGCTCATCTTGTTGTTACTCCTGCTCTTCTTGAGAAAACCGCTAGCAAGCAAAAAGAAGACAATTTCTTTGAGATATATATGGGAGAATCCTTGGAGGTGAAGATACCAGTTTTGAAACCAATCATACTGGAGTTATAAGATTGAAAGGCATGATGTGTGTTCCAGATATCCCAGATCTGAAATCTGAAGTTTTGGATGAGTGCTACAAGTCCAAACTTTGTATCCATCCAGGAGTTAATAAGATGTATCGAGATATCAAAAGAACTTTCTGGTGGAAAATAATGAAGAGGGATATATCTATATATGTGAGTCGTTGTGCTACCTGTCAACAAATCAAAAGTGATCAAAAGAAAATGATGGGTTTACTTAGCCATTGGAAGTGCCTAAATGGAAGTGGGATCAAATATCTATGGATTTCATAGCCGGTTTGTCAAGAACTCAAAAAGGAAATGAGGCGATTTGGGTTATCGTGGATCGTCTGACCAAGACTGCCCACTTCATCCCAGTAAAATCTAACCGAACAGCGGCAAGTTTGGCCAAGTTGTATATAAAAAAGATTGTTCGTCTCCACGGTATACCTAGTAGTATAGTGAGTGATCGTGACCCGATCTTCACTAGTAGATTTTGGGAGGCATTTCAAGCTGCATTGGAAACCAAAATGAACTTCAACACTGCTTATCACTCGCAGTCTGATGGAAAGATGGAAAGAATAAATTGAATCTTAGAAGACCAATTGCATGCTTGTATACTTGACTTTGGTGGTTCATGGGAGGACCATTTGCATCTGGTTGAATTCTCATATAATTATAGCTATCAAGCCAGTATCGAGATGACTCCTTTCGAAGCTTTATATGGTCGTCCGTGTAGATCACCTGCGTGTTGGATTGAGTCAGGTGATAGACATGTTCATGGACCAGGTATGATAAGGAGGCTACTGAAAAGTTGATTTTATTCGAAAGAAGTTGAAAACTGCTCAAAGTCGTCAAAAGAGTTATGCTGATCTCAGAAGAAGGGATTTAGAGTTCCAGGTTGGAGACTCTGTTTTCCTTAAAGTTTCTCCAATGCGGGGAGCGTTGAGATTTAGGAAGATTGGTAAGCTGGCGCCATG
The DNA here is from genome assembly GCA_030765085.1 of Allium cepa. Taxonomy (NCBI): domain Eukaryota; kingdom Viridiplantae; phylum Streptophyta; class Magnoliopsida; order Asparagales; family Amaryllidaceae; genus Allium; species Allium cepa. The sequence goes on along the minus strand of CM060939.1, from coordinate 234,553,855 downwards.
TTATTTTGGTCCATTTCCTATGCTGGAAAGGATCGGTCCTCTGGCATATCGAGTGCAGCTACCTAACTGGTTATCTAGCGTGCACAATGTGTTTCATATTTCTCACTCTGGAAATATGTGCATGATCCAGACAGTATTATCGAAGAGGCAGCTCTGCAGGATTTGGAAATTACACCAAATCTGGCAGTTAAAAGAGAGCCATTGAAAATAATTGATGATGAAAAACAATTGAGGAACAAAGTTGTGAAATTAGTTAAAGTGCAATGGAGTGGTGATCCAACGGCTGTACTTGGAAAACAGAGGATAGCATGCAGAAGTCGTATCCCAATTGCATAGTGGATATTTCGGCTTAATCAGGTAAGCCATTTCTCTATCTTTTTTCTGTATTCGTAAATTCTTTGTTTGTCTCTCTCTCTTTCAAAGTTCGAGGATGAAATTTTCTTAAGGAGGGAATCTATAACATCACAAATTTTGTCAATTTAAAAATTAGTAATTAATTTGAATTTCTGGAATTTAATTTGAAATTTTTCAAGACAAATAGAATTAGTATTGATTTATACATATAAATGGATTATAACTCAAATTTGAATTTTAATTTGAACTTGAATTTAAAATTTAAATAAATGTCTTAACGAATAATTTGGATTTTTAAATTTTATTTATAGGTAATATATTTAATGTATAATTAATTTCAAAACATTTTCTTTTAAATTGTATATATTTAAATAAAAGAGAAATGTATTTATAAAACAGAAAACACAATTAATATATATATATATATATATATATATATAATACTTAATGCATGCATAATACAAGTGTTAAATTTTGACATAAATATTAACAAGTGTGATTCATGTAACAAGTTGTTTTACACATGTAATAATCTTATCAATTTATTAACAAGTGTCATTTTATTGAATTAATTTTAAGAAAAATTAATTGAAAATGAGAAACAAGATTATATAAACCATTTTAACTTTTATTTCTCATTTCTTTATCAGTTTTAAAACTTTAACAAATCTAAAGTTAAGAAGAAATCAAAAATCAGAAAAATCACCAAAAGCAAATGGTCAAAACCTTCTCAAATTTCAAATCAGAAAAGCAATTTCAAGTAAAGCAAGATCAACCTAGAAATTAGGCAAATCAAGACCAAAACAAGATTCGACTTCAACAACTTAACTAAAGCAAGGATCATCACCTAAACAACAATCAAACTCAAAGAGAACAAACCCAGAAAACAAGTCCCAATTTTTTTTTCAAATTCAAGAAAAAAGTAGAAACCCTCTGTTCTCAGACATCAGGTGAGTAAACTTTTAAAATTTTGGAATTTAAATCTGTGTTTAAGATCGTGCTTGAAGTTAAGTTGTATAGTTGGTTGCATGTATAAAAATATATATGTGGATCTGTTTTGTGCATGTCTAGAAAAACTAGAATTTGACTCTGTTCTAGGTTACAAGCTCCAAACCTGTCAAAAATTTCAAGTCCTCCTTCTCTGATGCTTGTTAGATCTTAGGATTCAAACAAAGTTGTTTGTAAATATATTTTAAGTTTTAAAAATGAATTCAAGCAAAATAGATTAAAGTTTTCTTCTGAAAAGTGAAATTACAGGCAACATTCAAAATGTGTCAAAATTCGAACATCATGAATAATAATCTCAGGTATACCATCTGAAATGTTTTTGAAAATAATGATTTTTGAGAGAAAAATCAAGATTTTTAATGAAGTATCCTATGAGAAAATCGAGAATGAACGAAATCACGTTTTTGATGAAGTTCTGGTGATCGGCGAACGATTAGGTGTTGGGATTGCTTCCAGAAGTGCTTGGGTGGTCGTAGAACTTGAGAAAAATGCGAGATGAATTTATAAGTCATCGTGGTGATCTAATTCTGATGACCTAGGGTTTAAAACCCATACTTAGTCGAGGTCGGTTTTGGGCTGATGTCGCCTCGACATCGCATCGGAGCCGTTCGCACCGGTGATGATCAAAGCATCGAAGTCAGGCGAAGCTCTGAACGGAGTATCGACGTCGTTGGTGGCCCGAGGGGATCAAACGAGGGTTTTTCTGATGATCAATTTTAAATCTGTTTAGGTTAAGAAGCTCGATCGCGTTTTCGTCAACATCTCAAGTTCCTAGGTGGTGTGGTGGCTTAGGGAGGTCGTCGCCGACTCGTTGATCATCACAGCATCAATTGGAGTTCGCCAGAGCCTTTGTGCATGTGCACCATGTATCTGGTGGTGTCAGTGTTATGTGGTTTGGGAAGAAGGTTTAAACCCGAAGTTGTTTTCAGGAATTCAAGGTAATGACTCGAGGGAAGTGTCGGGTTATTGTGTGTACATTCCTGGTTTCTTTCTAAAACTTAAACAAAATTTTAAAAATTGAAACTGACTTGTGTTGGTTTGGAAAAAATTGGAAGCACGTGGCGTGATTGTTCGGATGAGACTCGAAGTTGACTCGGGTTTTATAATTTCCAGTTTTAAAAACTTTAAAAACCCAAGTTAACTTAATTTTTAAAACTACTCTTTTTAAATTGGTGATTGTTGTTAAGTTGAAATATGTAGTTAAATTTTTTTTAAATAATTTTTTTTAATTAATTAAGTTTAAGATGTTTTGAACTTATATTTTTAAAAGGGTTTGTTTTAAATAAAAACTTAACAAAGTAATTAAGGAAATAATCAAATGTTTTACACTATTAACTTAAAAGTAAATTAATTTATATTGTTAGTGATGATTTATTAACGAATGATTTATAATTACTTAATAATTAATGAATAATTAATTAAAAGTTAATTAATTATTAATTAAAGCTTAATTAATTTATAATTAAAGATTAATTAATTAAGGTAATTAACTAAGGAATAATTAATTAATTAATAATTAATTAATAATTAATTTACAATTAAGGATTTAATTAATTAATAATTCGATTAATTAATAATTAAGAAATAATTAATTAATGAAGGTGATTAAGAATTTAATAAATTAATAATTAAGGATTAATTAATTTATTAATTAAGAATAATTAGCCACTAATTAAGGAAGATTAATGAAAATAATTATGTGGTTAATTAATTATAATCATACGAATAATTCATCTTAATTATAAATGAGTGATTATTGTTGAATGCTTTGCATTGATGGATGTCTCATATATGTGATTGTGATCTATGTGATATAAATTACTTTGTGTTGAGCTGTGATATCTGTGTTTTGTTTACGTGTGAATGTGAAAACTCATTGTCCCATGAAACGGCATTTGAATTTCGATGCGATAGGGAGTCGGATTCCAATTGGTTATCCGAAACCCACATCGAACCCTTAAAGTGAATCTTTGTGATTATATATCCACGTGTTTTAAATTAAGCGCTTGCTATTCGGTTTACTCGAGAGAGGACTTTGTGTCATATAACCCATTTCGAATAGTGATACGATCAAATGGATAGCATTCGAAGACGGTGGTGAAGATCGGGTGTCTTCGAGAACGATATAATAACCTGTCGAATGATTCTGCATTGAGTTGCTTCAGTATAGAGATCTCCATATGCGATGGGGAGTTCGATCGGGATTGTGGATGCCCGGATTGCAAGGGATTCTTTGGAAGTGCCTTCGGTTCTGTTTGAACCCGGAACAGACTTGTATATTTGACATTACACTTTGAGATATAAAGCTGATTTCTATCAAATACATTTCTATTTGGTGGCGGAGAATTTATTCTCTTTGCTTAACACCCTTCTCTAAGATGTACGAGCTGCTGATCATTGATATACTCCCAATTTGGTAGTGTGGCATGCGGAGTGCTGCTGTGTGTTGCTGATCATTTGTTGATCAAAGCATGGTTTTTGTGTAAAGTGTAGCTTTGTGGACGAGACCTCGCCGGACCTCACACCTCAGAAAAGGTCGAAACAGGAAAGATGCAGCAAGGTTATGAGGGTCACGCCCTATAGGGTATGTCTATTTCCTTCTGAAAAAGGTGGTATCATGGTATGGAGCCCACATATTTAACCTATGTGGTTGCTGCAAATTTATTACTTTGTGGCTGTTGCTTTGGGGTTGAGGACTCTCGTATAAAGGTCGCTAACGACCGGGGTATAACATACTCGTGTAGTAGTTAACTTGTTATAGAGGTAGCCCGGCCTTGTGTTGGCAGAGATCCGGGTAGGTTCTCGGGATGTCCCTCTAGAGGCATACCCATGTGGCAATAGGAAGTTCCTTAGCCTGACCATTTGTTGGAAATCCATTCACCAAAACGCGTCTAGTATGGTTTTAGCTGTGGAACCTGCCATCTAATATGGTAGCTATAGTAGGCATACTATACTGGTACGTATGCTGGCTAAGATTAATATTATACTTTCGAAATGTTTTCACACTATGCACAAATAATAATATCAAAATAGTTTATCTCGTATCAAGCATATTTGACTATCATAAGGAGAAATCTCTTCTAATTGTGCGATTGTATTGTGTGTGTGCGGGGAGGCCTTATGGTAGTTTCATTTTCAATAGCATGAACAACTTTCTTTTATAAATTGTTTTTGTACAAACAACTATGTTTGTTTACTCATAACAGTCCCATGACTGACCCGTAGTTCATTGTTCCCTTCCTAAACTCTGGGTGCCCATCATTTCCATATGGGCAGCCTACAAGCAGGTTATCCATGTTTTGGAGCTAGCTTGGATTTTGAAGTCTTTTGGGTTGGAAGTTATCGGATTTTGAAATCTTTTGACTTGGAGATCTTTTGGAAGCTTTTTGGATCTAAAGGTGCTTAGTTTGGAATCTCGCTATCGCTCCCTTTCTTTTGAAGACTTTCTTGAAGCTGTGATAACTCTGTAGTTCTGCTATAGAGTTATCATTTTGTTGTTGTATCTTATGTGTAGTACTCAGATGTTGGTGATAAATGTTGTAATGAATATTGTATCAGTGTTGTATCTGTGGTGTTGATTAATGAAATCATCTTTTGTTCCGTTGTTTGTATTCACCTAATATTGTTATAAGCTTCATTCAAACTGGAGTTCAACGTTTGAATCTCCCACAGTCGAATACAAGTGAGGTATTTGATGTCGATTTTCAATCGCTGGATTTCATGTCGTGATAAATTCATAATAATTCTTATAATAAATAGTGGTTTTAAATACAATATCTATATAGGTATATATGGGCTTGGTTGCAAACACATATAGAGATTTTATTTGTATGTATTTAAATTTAATATAGGTTTGAGAATAATCATATATATATATTATTTAAATTAAACTATATGTTTAAATTGATTTAGAACTTTATATATATGTAATATATCTTGTTCTCATCATTTCCTATTTATCGGCTTGTCCGTCGAATTCGTGCCAATCTAGCTTTGATTTGGAACTCGTGCTTGGATTCGTAACTCATTTCATTGTTGAATCTCTCTAACCTAGAAAGGTGAGCAATCACTCACGGTTAACGTTCTTGTACTTATTAAATTTGATTCCATTTGAAATGACAATTGAAATATGCTGCTAGATTTAACTGTTAATTATATAATTGATATATATGATATGCCATTATCTGTAACTGTTCACTTGGGGTAGTTGACACCATGATCTATTATTTATATTTTATCTCTTATTGATGATATATGCCTGTTGTTGATATGTCATAATATTATCATCACCGTTCTCACTCTACAAGTTTACTATCAGTATAGAATTCCCTATAGGTTGAAATGATACATACCCGAACGATCTTTTAGAATATGCGAAAATCGTTATAGGTTGAAATGATAAACCCAAGGGATTTTCATTGAATTGAATTTGGGATCGCGGGTTGGAAAGATATATACCCCTAGATAATTACATTGCGGATTGAACTGATAAATGTCCATATCACTTGACCATAGGATAGAAAATTATATACACACACCGTTGGACAATATATATATATATATATATATATATATATATATTCGAAATGATTTCCAAGGTTTTAAAAAGGAAATATGTATGGTTTTAATAAATATTGTTTTTATAAATATTATATATAATTACATGTTATTTTATAAAGGTTTAGTTTTTTTATTTTTAAAATTATATGTTTGGAAATTTAAAATTTATAAGTTAGTTTTTGAATTATAATTTTTAAGATTTACTTATAATGTAACTACTTAAATATATATAATAGGTTTAATATAAATAAATTTAATAATAAGATTTAATTTAATAAATTTTAATTTAATTAGTGTATAATATGTTTAAGTATTTATTAAATTTATATTTAAAAAATAGATTTTATAAATAATTTATGAATTAAGGTTGGAAAGATAAATTTGAAATTGATTTGAAGTTGTATTTAATTAAGAATTATATTTAATTAAAATCGATTTGAAACTTATTGAGTTTGATATTTTTAAAGATACGATTTTATAACTTGATTTTGATTTAGATTAAACGCATATTCCAAGTTCAAATAAATTGAAGGGAATATTTAGTTTATTAAATTGTGATTTAAGGTTTTATTCAAATGATATTGTATTGATTTAGTTAATATTTCAAAACAAAATAATAGTAGAGTTGGATTTGAGATAAATGAAATTTTCAAATTTAGTTTTGTAAGCGTTTGAATATTTTAAACTTTAAAATCCATTGAAATCGAAATGGTTATTTTGTAGTTCAAATCTATATTTTAAATCGATATAAAATAGTTTATTGAGATTTGAGTTGAATTGAAATGGAAGAACTGAGATTTGATTTAAATGTGATTTTGGAATTCGAGTCGATTTGTGAAATTGGAGGAAACTATTTTATTTTATAAAATATTTTATTATATATAAAAAACTATTTATAAATATATTATTTTAATATATACATATGTACTATTTATAATATAAAACTATTTTAATATTCTAATTATTTTAATATAAACTATTTTTAATTCATAAACTATTTTATTATATAAACTATTTTATTGTATAAACTATTTTATTATATAAACTATTTATTATATATACTATTTTCTATTTGTAAATTGTTTGAGTGGGAAGTTATGTTTTCAAAGTGTTATGATTTCCAAGAAATTATGATTTCAAAGTATTATGATTTCCAGAGCGTCATAATTTCTAATTTTTATAATTGTGAAAGTGATACACTTTTAAAAGTGCTATGATTTTGGAAATGTATATTATTTTAAAGTGAGTAATGATCTCGAATTGATATGGTTTTTGAAATGAATATGATATTTTGGTTTTGAAGTACGATATTTTGAAATGACCGCGGTGTTATAATAAAGTTTGGTTGCTAAAGAGACCGGGATCGTTTATTATCATACTCTCTGCCAATACCAAAAACCACTTTAACAACCGTATACAAGGTGGTGATTCCAGAATGAAGTAGGATGGTTGGCAACGATTCTATATGAGGTATATACGTTGACCTGACTACCGTGAGTTAGCTTAAGGTGGCTAAAACATGAGCAATTGACGAGCCAAGTGTGGTAGCTCCTCCGATCAAACACACTTCTTCGATACCATTCTATTACTTTTTGATTGATTTGGTGCATCCTCAGATTTTGGGAGTGTGGATCGAGTTGGGTGGTAGCTACGGTTATGCGTTACCAACAGCCCGAAAGTGTAATTGGTATATCTACTCTGGCATTGCCAAGTTGTGTCGTGTCACCTACCATATCAAGACCACTACGAGTTTGTTTTGTGTCGTACCTATGGAGTGCTCCCTGATAGCATACCGGTTTCATGGAATTTATAGTACTCTATAGACTAGACATTATAGAAAATGTGTTAAGTGGGATATGTGTAACGCCTTAACGTTATTTTAATAGTTACTTTACTATAGACTTATTATAATAGCTATTGTACTACATAATAGATAGTTCTATGGATCCTTAGAGGATGGGTGTCCCAAACATCCTTTGAGTTACTTGTATTTCAGTTGATATTTCACTTGAGTTGGATTTATTGATATAAGAATGTTAATCCTGATTCGCTTGTTTTGTGTTTTTCTCTATGTTCGGGTCAGACTGAGTGTCACCGCACTTGAGACTCACCTTTGGAGTTGGAGCTTCGATTGGAGGTCCATCTATATCTATTCAACTTTTAGTTATTCAGTTGACTCCATTGATATATTACTCTGTGTATTTGTTATTTGACTATTGTATTCAGACTTCTATGTATTTGAGACTTCTGTTGTATCTTATTTTAAATCTGTTATATATATAGTAGCTTCATGAACAACTATTCATTTGTTTCCGCTGCTTATTGTTATGTTACTCTACATTTGTGATTCTGCGCTTATTTTATTTACTGTATATGCTGAGTTTTTCCAAATATAAATTAACAATATGATGTTTTGAGCAATTCAAGTACGACATGTGCTGATGCGAATGACACGAAATACTGGGATATTACATGTGGTATCATAGCTCAGATTTTAGGCAAAAAACCTTCGTTCGAGCTTGAATTCCTCCACTTTGACTCGGTTTCCTTTGAAATTTTTAACTTCCACATTTGTTTTGAAATCCACTCTTATCCTTTCTGTTTATGTTCTTCTTGATTCTAGAGTATCCCATAGCTCCACTGAATGATTTGTAAAATGGTGAAACTTCTTTACAAAAGGCATTGATTCACCGGAGACTTTTGTATCTTTGGTTTACGATGCTATTATCTCTTGCTATGCCTGGATGTTTCTCTAGTAGATGACCAGGGTAATTCTCTTGTGATCAATCTTATTCTGCATCGACCTTATTCTTGAAGTCGCGGTTGACTTGGTTAAGGTCGCCCACGATTAATATTAGTCTATCAATCTTTCTAATTTGTAATTTGATTATCTCGTCTTCGTTTCGAGCCCACCTTCTAGATAGAATTTTTTGATTAGGGTTTCTCCAAATTGAATCTTTATCCTTGTTTTGAAATCCATTCTGGAATCATCAAGTGAGGGATTGTATTTGTAATTTATATAAAATGTTTTATAGTGTGTTGTTTGAGTTGTTTTGGGATTTCGATCGATCCATCTGATCAACGCTATCGATAGTAATTCCAAAATACTTGAACAGAGCAAACTGACACAATATTGTTTTAAAATTTGGTTTTAAAATTTTAGAGTATATTATTTAAAAAGTATTTTCGAATAGAAATTGTTTCCAAAGAATTTTAAAAGCTTTAAATTAGTACTCTCCTCTTTTGTTGCTGGAATATAATTTCGATGATGACCGCAACATCATCGGCATTCATTTTCGAGTTTCAAAGTGGAAAAACCACTTAGTAGCTTTACTACACTTTTGTTTTAGGAAATGAATATGATTTGAATTCTTTAAGTATGACTTGATGTGTATATATAGGTATATGATTTTAAAATTTGATTTGATATATATAATATATATGTATGCATTATCTTTAAATGGTTTGAAGTGAAATCGGAAATTTAACTCTTAAATTTAATGTGAGGGAAGATTTCAATTATAAATTATTATACACTTAATTTATAATTATAGAAATTGTTAATTGAGATAAATTGAATAATAAGTTAATAAATAAATAAATATGAATTTAGGAATAGTTAAGATTAAATTTTAAATGGAATTAGTTTAAGTAAATGAGATAAATTAAATAAATTTTGTTCGAAATAAATTTTGTAACAAACAACAACAGAATTTAAATTAAATTAACTGAATGAAAATACCTTGAATTGAAATCAATTAATTGGATATAAACAATTTAAAAATAAATGAAATTTATATGGTTTAAAATTATTAGTTTTATTTTAAATTTCAAATCTATTTTTCTTTCTGGTTGTTTCTATTCTCCTACCTCCTTCCTTTTCGGAGAAAAAAAGTTTTGAGTGGGGTAGAGTGTAACAATCCATAAATTTAAATGGTTTTAATAGTGTAATTAACTGAATTTTGAGAAATTTTAAATAATAAAATTTGGAAATGAAAATTTAATATTTGGAATACATCTATTTCAACATACAAAATGGTAAATTTTCATCAGATAATATGGAAGTTTATTTTATTGTGTAATTTTATTTAAATTTAAATCAGTTAATATTTGATGATGATAAAATATTTTTCAAAATCTGAATATTTTTATAAAATAAATTTTTAAATCATCTTCTGAGTGAGACGTGTCATATCTCGTTTCGTCAAATTTGGACTACTATTGCTCCGTTTATCTTATTTTCGGCGTTTTAGCAGCATCGTCGGTGCCAATATTTACTTTTGATAGGATGGTCGTATCGCTGATTTTGTATACTATTTTGATCGTTTGGTTCGTGCTAATCTGTAACGTATATTTAATTGTCAAATTCGAAGTCCGGGAGGCAGCGAAATCTACGAATGATTTCCGTATCGGTTCCGCGTTTTAAGCCTTTTCTCCTTCCTAGGTCCATTCGTATATCCACCTAGTGAAATTGAATGGCTACTTGTTTTAGATTCCCAGAAATTTATTTTCTAAATTTTTCTATTTCCCATAGTTTCATTGTTATTGCTATGTTTTTTCATATCATTCTCTATTGCTTTTGAAAGAAAAATATAGATTATAATACTCGTATATTCTCCTTCTTCTTTGAGATCTGCTCATCCATTTCTTTTCATCTATTCTCCAAAAATTTATATACTAAGCTTTCGTATATTTTTTGTTTATATTCATTGTTAGTCCTTGAGAAGGATGGTTTTGATGACAACCACCTTAGGACTAATTATAAAATATAAATACTAACATTATAGTTTAGATATATATGTATATGCAGGATATAAACATGCAGGTACCAACAATGAAGACTGTTCAGTATAGAGATACAAGACTAATGAATTTAAAGATCGAAGATTTCAAGATTCAAGACTCATGAGTATCAAGATATTAAGAGTTCAAGATTTCAAAGTACAAGATAAGTATTAAGTCTAGAATTATGTTAAAACTTATTAAAAGTACTTACATCTTTATTCGAAATTTATTCGTGGAATGGAATCCACTTCGAGCCTGTTAAAGCGATGGAACCCTAATGGTATGGAACCCACGACAATATCTAGTGGAACATATAATGGTCCTATTTTCATATTCACTAATTTATAAAAATGAGTTCCAAAAATATATCTCTTGTTTTTAGAAAAATGTTTTCAAAACTTTCTTTTCAAAAAGACATCTCTCTTGGTTTTAAAATATTTAGCCTCAAAATTATCTTTATCATTTTTAATATTTTTTGATTTCAAAATTGACCTTGATTATAAACTATCTCTTGTTTTAATATTTAGCTTTTAAATATTTATATACTCAGATTTTAAATAATTAAGATCATATATTAAAAATTACTTTCTAAACTCTTTTATATGTTTAAACTATATTCAAGTATATTTATAAAAATTTATAAATTGTTTTGAAAAATTATAGAAACCAATTTTAATAAGAAAATCAAAATCACCATTTTTTCCTAGAGCATGTCAACATACCCACCTACTCTTATGCCGACATGGTGCCCATTAATTTTCAAATTTAAAATTTTCAAAAGAAGTCTCTATTCATCGTATCCTTTCACGAATAGATATGGCTATTGATCTCTATAAATACTAGTAAGTTCTAAATGAATTTTAACTAGATTTTCATTCATTTTCCCTTCTTTTCATCTTCCACATTTATTCTAAAAAATCCCAAACCATACTCTACCGAAATACCAAGTGAATCGAACTTGTTTATCTCTTGTTTGATTCTATGCTACTCTCTCCATAAGATCTCAGTGCTATTCAGAGTTATATGATTATTTGTAAATCAAACTATTGAGTAAAAGGTGCGGTTGAGCCTTGAAATCAATTGGGTGTGATTGCTGCCCTAGAAATCGATTAGGTGATCTTGTGGCTTGGTAAATCAAGAGAATTTGCCTCGGGGACTTAAATATAGGAGAGTGTACCTCATTGCCTTGAAATCGAGGGTGTAATTTGGAAGATTAGTTTGAAAAGAAATCCGTACAATTGTGCGGGATTGGATGTAGGGTAACTCCGAACCAGTATAAAATCCTGGTGTATTCTTTCCTTTACTGCTTTTGTTTATTATTTGAATCTGTGTCTGATTCTGTGATTATATGTATGTCTGTGTGTTGCATTTGTTGGTGATTAAATTACATAAGTTTCAAAAAGATTTAGTAAATCCGCAAAGCACTATTCATCCCCCCTCTTCTGTTATTCTAGCCTTAAGATCTGTAATCCGCATTTCTAACATTTGGTATCAGAGTGTGGTTTTCAAAGTTTTCATAATCTGAATTTTGAAAAGTTTTTTAAAATGGCTACCAACACCAGTTCTGTTAACACTGTAGCTTATTTATAGAGGGTCAGTCTACTGCCAGACCACCACTTTTTAATGGCAGTAACTATGCATATTGGGCATGTAGAATGAAAATACAATTACAGTCAACATGATTGGATACTTGGAATATCACACAAACTGAATATTCTGAACCCACAATTAATTTTGCACAGTGGACTGCTGAGTAAAAAACTATTGTACGAAATAATTCCAAAGCCATGAATATTTGATTTTGTTCACTCGATAGGAGTGAATTCAATAGAATTTCTATTTGTAAGTCTGCACATGATATCTAGAAAACTTTGCAAGTTACTCATGAAGGAACAAGGAAAGTCAAACAGACCAAAATATCCATACTCATGAATCAGTTCAATTATTCAAAATGAATTCAAATGAGTCCGTCTCAGACATGTATAGTAGATTTCAGGATATTTTGCATTCTCTAATATCATTGGGAAAAAGTTTCTCCGAAGAAGATCAAGTCAGAAAAATTCTAAATTCTCTTACGATCAGAAAACTCTTGTAGTCGAAGAAGCAAATGATATCAGTACTTTAAATATTGAAGAATTGATTGGAAATATAATGTCATTTGAAGTTCAAATGCAAGGGAGAAGAGATAGCAAGGCATTCGAAAAGAAGTCAACTGCGTTCAATGCATTAATAGATGAATCAAAATCGGGTAGTGATGGTGATTAAGAAATAGCCTTCGTGACAAGGAATTTTCAGAAGTTTCTAAAATACAAAAAGATGAACAACCTCAAAAAGAATGATCATAGGAATTCTGGAAATCATAATGTAGTACCAAATCACATCAAATGTTTCAACCTTGACGAATCAGGTCATCTCAGAGGAGACTGTCTGCATCCAGATAAGCAACAGTTTCCTACAAGCAATGATTATAGAAAGAAAGAGGAAAAGAGCATATACTGCTACTCTAGACGATTCAGAATCAGATTCATCCTCAAGCGATGATGATCAGAAGACAGAAAATTAAAATATGTGATTTACGGCTATTCATGATTCTGATGATCTCTAGGATATAAATCTAGAAAAAGGTACATGTTTACAATGTTTTGGTTGAATTATTTGTTCAAAATTAATTGATTGTTTGATTGCTCTTGAAATTATGTGTTGTTTGAATTTTAATTTTTTTATATTATATTTTATTTTTTAAATGTTAAAATATTTTTCATTTTATGTTTAAAAAAGAGCATTATTATATTTAATAATCACTTTAGAAAAATATATAGTCATCAAAAATAACAATATATATATTAAAGCATCTAAGAATAGATAGGTCATACGAATTCTCTGACTCATGTCGACATGGTCCTACCCATGATGTCGACATGCCAGTCAGAAAGTTGAAATTCAAATTTGAATTCAAATCTTTGAACTTCCCTCCACCTTTTCACCAACTCCAATGTCCTGAAAAGGTACCTCTTGACCAAAGAACATGCCTACTGAATATCAATTTATCTCCTTTATCCTATCATAACTTTTCACTGTCATTTTCAAAACTCAAACTATCTTTTACTCTTTCAAACTCTCTACTCTCTTTAAAAATGGCTTCTTCAAGCACTCCATCCACAATGAGATTGCCAAAACCATTAAAGAGTATCTCTATAATGATCCAGAAGCAATCAAGGCTTATATAAGCTATTCTAATTACGGAAAAGTTCATACGAGAAAGTTTGTTATCTTTAGCGATTCCTCTACATATGAAATCAATACTCTTCTTAAAGAGAACCATATTCTTTGTGACGCCCCACCTCTATACCCATGCTAGCCAAGGGCACTATGGGGTACTGCTTTCAACTAGCACGGAGAATAAGGCAGTTGAGGAGCGACCATCCGTGCAATTGCTTTGTGCGAGCACCGCTATGTCGGATAGTATAACAGGCATTTGAATTCGAGAGGAAATCCGACACACCGATACAAACTCAAAGCTACTACACAGTGGCTATAATAATCCTCGGAAACAAATATAGAAATAAGCATAACACAAATCAGTCACAGATAATTCATATCACAAAGGTGGAAGAAGATATGAATATATAACTAACACATGAAAGTGTATATCAGAGTAGTGGTCAAAAAGATCCACAATAATATAAAAGAATAGCAACATGTGCTATACAAAAGAATACAACTATGAGTCCATATCTCAAGTGTATACAACAAAATAAACTACTAATCTAAGTACTTAGCCAAAAGGTCAGAGGGATCAATCCCAAGTGAGAAGTCAAGCTGAAGCACCTGTAACATCTCGGTCTGACCCGAGTATTATTTAATAAGAAAATAATAAACGGATCAGTCTAACTATAAATATCAGATGAAACAATATTGAATAAGAGATATGACTAAACACATAATAATCACAATGCCAAGCTGTGATATATATAAGTAATTGAAAATCAACAAGAGATTAATCAATATCACAGAATCTACACAAGAATCAAAGAAATGTCATACTCCTTATTTCGTTCACCAAACCAAAAATACTGACGATTATATCAATGCCAATCACAAAAGTCAATGACACACAAATTCACCAATGCACAAATATTGATAAAACTTATCAATGGAGATCACGAAAATTGGTGGAACAAAAATTCCAGAATTCAACACACGAAATCCAGAAATCACAAAAGTCAATGACACACGAATTCACCAATGCACAAAAATTGATAAAACTTATCAATGGAAATCACGAAAATTGGTGAAACACAAATTCTAGAAATCATCAATAGAAATCCAGAAATCACAAAAAGGGGGAAGGCCTATCACAAACGGGAGCATAAAGCTCACCAACACGTGTATCACAAACGGAACGCTAATTCCATGGTTGCTAACCATCACAAATTCAGCCGAAGCTCCACAAACTGCCCGAAGACCATGGGTTGCTACCCCACCAATTTGAGTCGAAACTCCACAAAACGGGGTTTAGTCTCCCTCGTAGACAAAGCGACATCGCACATTGCTAGTCTAAATCACAAAGATGATCGTCATGATCAACGAGAAGTGTCAATTACACTAAGCTAGTAAATATATGAGTTTAGCCTCATGTCCCATAACCACTTGCTTAACTTAAATATTTACGAACAAATTGTATATCTCCACTAGAAAATTGTCACAAGAGTTTCAACCGAACAAGTCCAAGAATTAACCGGCGAAGTAAACGCAAGCGTTTCATACCACTCGTTTTACTAGGTCGTTTAATTAGATTTCTCATACGAGTGAGGTAAAGGCTTGTATATACTAATAGATTGGAAAATGGTTTAAGAAACGAGCTTTGTAATAAAATAAATGTTGAAATCGTTTTGATGAAAGAATTTTGATATTTACTACTAGTATAGAAAACCTTTATATTTTTAAAGTGACAAATCACAAAGAAGATTGTAGGAACAATCAATCACTAAAATTCACATACGAAGATGTGAATAAAATCTAAAGAAATCGATACCAAATCCATAGAAATGGATATTCCTAAAAATCAATAAAAAGAGTCATCAAAGACGGTAATAGTGATAACAACTAATCGGATCGAAAAAAATTGAATAATATTGTAAGTTTTACACAAAATTAGGCAAATAGGCAAAACTAGGGATTTCCAGACGTCTGAGGGGTTGTCCAGACGTCCGCATTGGGTTTTTGGAAATTTCCCAGAAAACCATCCAGACGCCTGAAACCTAAAATCAGACGTCTGAAAAACATTCAGACGTTTGGAGGAAAGTCCAGACGTCTGGTTTTGGTTTCTGGAAATATTCCAGAAAACCAACCAGACGTCTGAAAACACAAATCAGACGTCTAACCTTATTACAAACGTCTGAAACGATAATTCAGACGTCTGAAATTAGGCACTGCCTTATTTATTTTTCTGTCGTATTTTATTTTTCTCCAGGTTGCAAAACCAGACGTCTGGACTTGGTCACCAAACGTCTGGTCACCTTGTCTGGGCAACAATTTGCCTAGGCCAAAGTGGCCAAAACGTATCGGGAGCGATCGGACGAGCAACGACGACTAAGGATTTATTCCTCGCGACAACCTAGCCTTAACGCCTCCTCAATACACCCCGAATATCATTGTCCAAATATTCATAATAGGATTTTCATAAACTTGGACTAAAACACCCAAATTAGGAAAATTCACCAAATCAAAAGCAAATGAATATGCACAAATGTTAGGAATTCATACCTAACCACAAAGGTAGATATAGAAAAAGATGTGAGATAAAAATCTCACCTTTACGCACAAGAATAAGGAGGAAGAAGCTATAGAACAATGATAATGACAATCATTCTTCAATTCCAACTCAACAAGCTTGAATCTAAGCTAAAAAGAGAAACATTTCCTAAAGTAGGTTTAGGAATTTCCTAAAGTAGGCTTACCAATGGGTTCTTCTATTAGTTTGGAGCTAGAGCTTGATTTGCAAAAGAAAACTAGGGTTTTGGAGTTTTAATTTCCTCTTCCACTCTCCATTAATCTAAAGCTTGAGTATAAGGAAATGAGGAATGAAGAGGAGAAGGGGTTGGGACTAAATACATAAATGAGGTTAATGGGCTCAGCCCAAACCAAAGCCCTAAGTGAAAAAGTAGCAAAAATCAACTTACTCCAAACATATCGAAGCTTATACTCAAAAAGGTCGCAAATGGCATTTTAAACTCAATGGGAGTGGTCACAAGTCCTAATTCGACCGTATGCAAAAAGTAGTTTTTCGGACTAAATTCTGAGTATCGATAAAATATTTAAATAAAATATTTAAATATAAAATCGACAAATATGTGGGTTGTTACAGACTCCCCTCCTTAAAGAAATTGCGTCCTCGCAATATTTAAGAAGAAGATATATAGTAACAACCATAAAAGCATATTCAACACAAAAGAAGTTTGAAATAAAAAGTTCACCTCAAAGAGCACGGGAAAGTAAGTCCGGATGTGATCGCTCGATGAACTCTCTAGACTCCCAAGAACAATCCTTAGGATTTGAAGACCATTGAACTTTCACAAGCGGAACATCCTTATTTCCAAGTCGTTTGACTTCCGAAGCAATAATACGAATAGGATGTTGCTCATAAGTTAAATTAGGCGAAACTTCAATTTCTTCCACAACACCGGGCTCAAGAATAGAATCGGAATCTCGAAGGCACTTCCGTAATTGAGAAACATGAAACACGTCATGGATAGCAGATAACTGAGCCGGTAATAAAAGGCGATAAGCCACGGAACCAATACGTTCGGTGATAGGAAATGGCCTAATATATCGAGGCGCTAATTTTCCCGATCGACTGAAACGTACAACACCTTTCATGGGTGAAACACGAACGAACATAAGATCTCCCACAGAAAATTCTAACTTCCTTCTCCGGTTATCGGCATAGGATTTTTTTCTACTCTGGGCTTCTTTCATCCTATAACGAATAAGATCAATCTTTTCTGTGGAATCACGAATAAAATCTGGACTTAAAACCAGCTTCTCACCGTCCTCAAGCCAACAAGAAGGAGATCAGCATGGCCTTCCATAGGTTCCTCAAAAGGTGCCATACCAATACTAGATTGGAATCTACTATTATAGGAAAATTCAACAAGAGGAATATGATCTTCCTAGCTTCCACCGAAATCAAGCACACAAGCACGAAGAAGATCTTCAAGAGTTTGATTCACATGCTCGGTTTGTCCATCGGACTGGGGGTGATAAGCGGTGCTAAAATTAAGCTTTGTTCCTAAAGCTTTTTGAAGACGCTTCCAAAATCCACTAGTAAACAATGGATCACGGTCGCTAACAATAGAAGTAGGAACTCCATGCAATTTAACAATTTCTTTGATAAATAGTTTGGCCAAAAGAGGAACGGTTCGGTTAGATCGAACAGGAATAAAATGGGCGGATTTAGTAAGCCTATCAACTATCACCCATAAGCTATCATGAACCGAACGAGAACGGGGAAGGACATCGATAAAATCCATGGAAATTTGGTCCCATTTCCAAATTGGAATTTCTAAAGGTTGCAATAACCCACCGGGTCTTTGATGTTCGGCCTTAATGAGTTGGCAAGTCATGCAACACTTAACAAAGTTAGCAATATCATATTTCATTCCCTCCCAATAATAAAGCCACTTCATATCCGCGTAAATTTTACTACTACCGGGATGAATGGTAAATTTAGAACGATGTGAATGTTCTAAAATATCTTTACGAAGATCACTAATATTTGGTACGATAAGTCTACCAAATTTCCGAATGCCGCCACGAGAATCGATATCAAAGTCTTTTAAACCTTCAATATCAATTTTATCCTTAAAATTTTGGCCAAGAAGAGCCAATTCAGGATCTAGCCCTTGAGCTTCAAGAATGCGGTCTAAAAGAGAAGGATGAGCCTCAAGGCTACATAAAACAAGAGATGAACATAAATCGGAAACACGGTCTCGAATTTCGCAAGTGGATAAAATATCGAGATCGTTCCATTCGGATATCATCATAGAAACAACAGCTTGTTGTTTACGACTAAGAGCATCGGCGACATGATTCCCCTTTCCGGGAGTATAAAGGATATCAAGATCGTATGGTGCAAGAAATTCGAGCCAACGCTGTTGACGCAAATTAAGTTCCTTCTGAGAGAATAAATACTTCAAGGAGTTATGATCGGTATAAAGAAAAAATTTCTCTCCTAAAAGATAATGACACCAAATTCGAAGGGCGAAAACAATAGCCGCGAGTTCTAAATCATGTGTGGCATATCTAGTCTCAGCAGGCTTTAATTGCCTTGAAGCATAAGCAGTAACACGTTCTTTTTGCATAAGAACGGCACCCAAACCAACGCGACTGGCATCGGTATAAACAACGAAATCTTGATTCCCCTTGGGAATAACAAGAATAGGAGCATCAGAAAGGAGTTCTTTTAATTTCTGAAAAGAAGTTTCACATTTGTCCGACCAAATGTATTTAACACCTTTCTTCGTTAAACTAGTGAGAGGCACGACAATCTTAGAAAAGTCTTTGATAAAACGGCGGTAATAACCCGCCAATCCAAGAAAACTACGAATCTCCGTCACACTCTCTGGTCTCTTCCAATCTTGAATCGCTTCAATCTTTGAAGGATCCACGGAAATTCCGGATTCGGAAATTATATGACCGAGAAACTTCACACGAGATTGCCAAAAATGGCATTTAGAAAATTTCGCCTTTAATTGATTTCTCCTAAGAGTTTCCAACACAATCCGAAGATGCTTTTCATGCTCCTCCTCAGTTTTTGAATACACAAGAATATCATCAATAAAGATGAGGACAAACCGGTCGAGGAAGTCTTTGAAAACTCTATTCATAAGGTCAACGAAATAAGCCGGAGCATTCGTTAGACCAAATGGCATAACAAGCCATTCATAAGATCCATAACGAGTACGGAACGATGTCAAAGGAATGCTATCCTCTGCAATACGAAGCTGATGAAATCCAGTAGCTAAGTCTAATTGTGAAAAGACTCTAGCACCACTAAGTTGATCGAATAGATCATCAATCCGAGGTAACGAATATTTATTTTTGATAGTAAGATCATTAAGCTTGCGGTAGTCAACGCAAAGCCTAAGTGTACCATCGGATTTCTTCACGAAAATAGCTGAAGCTCCCCAAGGCGAGGAACTAGAGCGAATAAATTGCTTCGTCTCCAATTCGGATAATTGTTTGCGCATCTCCTCGTTTTCTTTATTGGACATACGATAAGGAGGACGAGTGATAGGTTGAGCTTCAGGAATGAGATTAATTCTGAACTCAATTGCTCGCTTAGGTGGTAATCCTAAAATGGGCTCAAATATGTCATAAAATTCACGAACAACGTGAATAAGAGAAATAATATCTTCCTCATCATCATCATCGTCATCACGAGGATTTAAAGAATATAAAGATGCAACCAAGCTAGAATCCGAATCTTTAAGATTAATAGAAATCTGCTTAACAGATTGAGGATGTCGAAGATGAATAGTCCGCTCAGGACATAGGATATGAGCTTCATAACGGTTAAGCCAATCCATTCCCAAAATCATTCCAAAGCCTAAATAACGCATGACATGCAAATCGAC
Source organism: Allium cepa (assembly GCA_030765085.1). Lineage (NCBI taxonomy): Eukaryota > Viridiplantae > Streptophyta > Magnoliopsida > Asparagales > Amaryllidaceae > Allium > Allium cepa. The sequence goes on along the minus strand of CM060939.1, from coordinate 234,533,510 downwards.
TAGGAAAGGAAAATCACACAAAATAATCTCCACATCTTTACAAAGCAAACTAAGAGTTGCGGATCCACCAACCGGATTCGCATCTCTCATAGAAGTCATTAAAGCAACAACGCTTAAAGAAAAAGTATCAACAAGATCTTTTGATATAAAAGAATGGGATGCTCCCGTATCAAAAAGAACTCGAATAGGTTGATAACGAAATATAATAATACCATCAAGGATAGAATGGGAAATACCTTGGCCACGAGATGTGTTTCCAGGGGCTTGAGCAACATTAAGCTTTCCCTCCTTCCGGCCCAGAAGCTTGGGGCCTGAAGATATAACATGACCTGGAACTTTGCAGTAGCGACAAGAGAGAGACTTTGGGCACTTGTTCGCGTAATGGTCCTTCGAACCACAATTATAGCATTCCCCACGACCAAAGGAAGAAGTCTTTGCCACTGGGGTTGCTTTCTTCCCTTTCTTATTGGGATAAGGGCTCTTGAATTTACCGGGCCTTTTCTTGTTGTTGTTGAAGCTTGGCTTGGAGCCTACCACTTCAACATCGTTTTCCATATCCGCCTCTTCAAGACGAAGAGCGATATCAATGAGTTGGTCGAAAGAAACTTCTAACTTTAGAAGTAATGGCTTCTTGAGATTTTTGTTTAAGCCATAGACAAATCTCTGATTTTTCTTCAATGGGGTGTTGATATGTTCAACCCCGTATTTAGAGAGAGATTCAAAAGACGCGACATAGTCAGTCACGGAAGATTTGCCTTGAACAAGGTCAACAAAACGGTGAGCCAAAGTCACCTTCTCAGCTTCTGGCAAGAATTTTAATTCGAAGCGTTCCCGGAATTGCTCCAGGTGAGATCCGCTTCATTAATATCAGAAATAAGAAGTTCGTACCAGTCTGATGCTCTTTCTTGGAGCATACTAGAAGCCACCTGAACTCGGTGAAGATCAATGAGGTTCATGCGAGAAAAGATTCGATCGCATGTCCTTAACCAAGCCTGGACTTCAATAATAGTTTCGGAACCTTTAAATGGCTTCCCGTCCAGGTTGGTGTAATCACTGCACAAACGTGCAAACCCAGATTTAGGGTGAGTAGGTTCCGGATTAGAACCAGCTGCTTGAGCATTCGTGACAAGGTCAAGAAGTTGTTGGGTAGTCATAAAAACTCCAACTTGGGGTGGAGCACTAGATTGACCGGCGCTGAGACGACCAGGTCTAACCATTTCTCTTCCTTTAGAAAGAAACAAAGAATAAGAAAAAGGTTATTCACAAAAGGAATATCAAGCAATCTTGATAGACAAAACAAGGAATCATAAAGAAAATAGGATGAATCGGTACGAAGACTCGAATTAAATCCTAAGGCACGATTCCTAAGAAGGACTTAGGACGATGATCCTTGTTAAATTATTCTACATTGTTCCGAAGTTTGGATCTGATACCAAGCTGTGGTATATATAAGTAATTGAAAATCAACAAGAGATTAATCAATATCACATAATCTACACAAGAATCAAAGAAATGTCGTACTCCTTATTTCGTTCACCAAACCATAAATATTGATGATTATATCAATGCTAATCACAAAAGTCAATGACACACAAATTTACCAATGCACAAATATTGATAAAACTTATCAATGCAAATCACGAAAATGAGTGGAACACCAATTCCAGAATTCAACACACGAAATCCAGAAATCACAAAAGTCAATGACACACGAATTCACCAATGCACAAAAATTGATAAAACTTATCAATGGAAATCACGAAAATTGGTGAAACACAAATTCTAGAAATTATCAATAGAAATCCAGAAATCAAAAAAAGGAGGAAGGCCTATCACAAACGGGAGCATAAAGCTCACCAACACGTGTATCACAAACGGAACGCTAATTCCATGGTTGCTAACCATCACAAATTGATCCGAAGCTCCACAAACGGCCCGAAGACCATGGGTTGCTACCCCACCAATTTGAGTCGAAACTCCACAAAACGGGGTTTAGTCTCCCTCGCAGACAAAGAGACATCGCACATTGCTAGTCTAAATCACAAAGATGATCGTCATGATCAACGAGAAGTGTCAATTACACTAAGCTAGTAAGTATATGAGTTTAGCCTCATGTCCCATAACCACTAGGTTAACTTAAATATTTACGAACAAATTGTATATCTCCACTAGAAAATTGTCACAAGAGTTTCAACCGAACAAGTCCAAGAATTAACCGACGAAGTAAACGCAAGCGTTTCATACCACTTGTTTTACTAGGTCGTTTAATTAGATTTCTCATACGAGTGAGGTAAAGGCTTGTATATACTAATATATTGGAAAACGGTTTAAGAAACAAGCTTTGTAATAAAATAAATGTTGAAATCGTTTTGATGAAAGAATTTTGATAATTACTACTAGTATAGAAAACCTTTATTTTTAAAGTGACAAATCACAAAGAAGAGTGTAGGAACAATCAATCACTAAAATTCACATACGAAGATGTGAATAAAATCCAAAGAAATCGATACCAAATCCATAGAAATGGATATCCCCAAAAATCCATAAAAAGAGTCATCAAAGACGGTAATAGTGATAACAACTAATCGGATCGACAAAAATCGATTAATATTGTAAGTTTTACTCAAAATTAGGCAAATAGGCAAAACTAGGGATTTCCAGACGTCTGAGGGGTTGTCCAGACGTCTGCATTTGGTTTCTGGAAATTTCCCAGAAAACCATCCAGACGTTTGAAACCTAAAATCAGACGTCTGAAAAACATTCAGACGTTTGGAGGAAAGTCCAAACGTCTGGTTTTGGTTTCTAGAAATATTCCAGAAAACCAACCAGACGTCTGAAAACACAAATCAGACGTCTGAAACGATAATTCAGACGTCTGAAATTAGGCACTGCCTTATTTATTTTTCTGCCGTATTTTATTTTTCTCCAGGTTGCAAAACCAGACGTCTGGACTTGGTCACCAGACATCTGCTCACCTGGTCTGGGCAACAATTTGCCTAGGCCAAAGTGGCCAAAACATATCGGGAGCGATCGGACGAGCAACGACAACTAAGGATTTATGCCTCGCGACAACCCAGCCTTAACGGCTCCTCAATACACCCCGAATATCAATTTCCAAATATTCATAATAGGATTTTCATAAACTTGGACCAAAACACCCAAATTAGGAAAATTCACCAAATCAATTCAAATCAAAAGCAAATGAATATGCACAAATGTTAGGAATTCATACCTAACCACAAAGATAAATATAGAAAAAGATGTGAGATAAAAATCTCACCTTTACGCACAAGAACAAGGAGGAAGAAGCTATAGAACAATGAGAATGACAATCACTCTTCAATTCCAACTCAACAAGCTTGAATCTAAGATAAAAAGAGAAACATTTCCTAAATTAGGTTTAGGAATTTCTGAATTTGATAAGAGAATGAGTTGGAGAAGAAGAAGAAAAGCTTACCAATGGGTTCTTCTATTAGTTTGGAGCTAGAGCTTGATTTGCAAAAGAAAACTAGGGTTTTGGAGTTTTAATTTCATCTTCCACTCTCCATTAATATAAAGCTTGAGTATAAGGAAATGAGGAATGAAGAGGAGAAGAGGTTGGGACTGAATGCATAAGTGGGGTTAATGGGCTCAGCCCAAACCAAAGCCCTAAGTGAAAAAGCAGCAAAAATCAACTTACTCCAAACATATCGAAGCTTATACTAAAAAAGGTCGCAAACGACATTTTAAACTCAATGGGAGTGGTCCCGAGTCCTAATTCGACCGTATGCAAAAAGTATCTTTTCGGACTAAATTCCGAGTATCGATAAAATATTTAAATAAAATATTTAAATATAAAATCGACAAATATGCGGGTTGTTACATTCTTAGTCCTTTTGATAATTCTGAAAATGATTTTGTTTGCTATCCAAATCTTGTTAAAATGTTTTATGCAAATTTGAATAGGGGTTTTCATGAAGGAAATGAGAATGAAATTTGGAGTAGTGTTAAAGGCACTAAAATTGTTTCAAATTATGAAATTTTGGACAACGTTCTCATTTGCAAGAATTTGAGAATGGATCTTTCTACTTTTAATATTGATGAACATGATCGTGAGACATTTCATCACATTTTCGAAGGAGATGACAACTTTGAATTTAAAATTTGTAACTTTCGTCCAAAAGCACGTATTGTTAATCTTCTTTTGCAACATATTATCACTCCTAGATCGGAAAATTTCCATAACCCAACTTTGAAAGTTTGTAAAGCTCTTTTTGTTATTTTTGGTCATTATGACATTAATTGGGCGTAAGTGATTATGGATAAACTTCGTCCTAAGAATTTGGAAATGGGTGAGAATACTTTGTATCATGGAATCTACCTCACTCGGATTTTTAATTATTTTGGCGTTGATTATAAACTGGAAGAATTTGTTTCAAGAAAAGTGTTTAATCATGCCAATATTTCTCTTATGAAAATTCCTTTCATATTTCTGCAATATGAATCTCTTGCAGAAAAGGATGAAAGGTTGGCATATGAAGAGATGGAAGAAGAAAATGAGGAAGAAGAAGGGGAGGAAATGGAAATTGAAGAAGAGAATGAAGACACCTCCTCGGAAAGTATTGAATATCCTAACAATCCTTCCAACAAAACTCTCCTCAAGAATCAAAAGATCATAGTGGAAAATCAAAGGATTCTCAAAATATCCGTTAGTAAGAAATTGGATAAAATGACCACTAATATGAACAAGTTCTTTGCTAAAGTTGATCGGAAACTTAAGCCTTCATCATCCTCCTCATCCTCTAACACATTCTAAAAACTAGGATATGATGTACTAGTTTATTTTATATGAATTTGTATTGCTTTTTTATCATATTATGAAGTATCTCATGTATTAGCTCGTCTATCTATGAATTTTTATCTATCTTATGTCTTTCTATCTTATCGTATCTCTGGAATGAACGATAGTATAATATATAAGTTCATATATATACATACTTATGCATAAAACAAAGAAGACACATAAATCAACACACCCATGTCAACATACCCCAATACCCTATGTCGACATATAACTGTCCGATTTAGTTATTCTTTTAAATTTTGAATTTAAAAAAACTAACTTGTGTCTATTCATTTTAAACAAATTCCTACCTATTTAAACACCTATTTCTTCCAGAAATTTATAAACTCTTTATTTCTATTCATCTCTATTTGCATCTTTTAACTATTTATCAAAAATGACATCCTCTTCTCAAACTTTAAGTGAAAATCTTGAAGAAACTCTCAAGTCATTCTAGAATATATTTACTTTTATTCTCAATCAAAGTCACTAAGAACTAAGTCAAGTGCAGATGATAAAAGAACAAGAGAAGCATTTCGATGCCCTCCATTAGATGATTTCTATCCTAAACAAAGATGATTTCAATGCAAATCCTGAAGGAACTTTGATTCAAGATAATGAAGAATGGGAAGATATTAAAAAGGACCCTATTTTTGGAGAAGAAGGATGGGTTGAAGTTCCCAAAATGATTTGATCTCCTTATGGTTTGAATTGCTTGTTTATGAATTGATTTGAATTGTTTGATTTGATTTGAATTACTTGGTTTGATTAGAATTAATTTGGTCGAATAGAACGTATAAAATTATATAAAACATAATATATGGTTATTGGATTTAAGCTATGTTATGTTTTCATTAAGTAAATCATGCTATTATATATGTATATATATTCCATCTTAATTTGTCACAAGTACTTCAGTATTAGATTATGGGCGAATTATATTAGTATAGGATTAGTTTTTGTTGATGACAAAGGGGGAGAATTATAAAATAGAGTAGTTAGAATAGTTAGGCTTAGATTAAGGGGGAGTTATTAGTTTTAGGGGGAGTTATAAGTTTTTAGAGGGAGTTATCAGTTTTAGGGGGAGTTATAGTAAAGGTGAAGTATATTTTATAAACATAGGTTGTCATCATCAAAAAGGGAGAGATTGTTAGCTCTTTAGAAGGATGGTTTTGATGACAACGACCTTAGGACTTATTATAAAATATAAATACTAACATTACAGTTTAGATATATATGTATATGCAGGATATAAACATGCAGGTACCAACAATGAAGACTGTACAATATAGAGATACAAGATTGATGAATTTAAAGATCGAATATATCAAGATTGAAGACTCATGAGTATCAAGATATCTAGAGTTCAAAATTTCAAAGTACAAGATAAGTATTGAATCTAGAATTATGTTAAAACTTTTTGAAAGCACTTACATCTTTATTCAAAATTTATTCGTGGAATGGAATCCACTTCGAGCCTGTTAAAGGGATGGAACCCTAGTGGGATGGAACCTACGACAATATCTAATGGAACATATAGTGGTCCTATTTTGATATCCACTAATTTTATAATGAATTTCAAAAATGTATCTCTTGTTTTTTAAAAAATGTTTTCAAAACTTTCTTTTCAAAAAGACACCTCTCTTGGTTTTAAAATATTTTAGGCTCAGAATTATCTTTATCATTTTTAATATTTTTTGATTTCAAAATTGTCCTTGATTTTAAACTATCTCTTGTATTAATATTTAGCTTTTAAATATTTATATACTCAGATTTTAAATAATTAGGATTATATATTAAAAATTACTTTCTAAATTCTTTTATATGTTTAAACTATATTCAAGTATATTTATAAAAGTTTAGAAATTGTTTTGAAAAATTATAGAAACCAATTTTATTAAGAAAATCAAAATTACCATTTTTGCCTAGAGCATGTCGACATACCCCTACCCCCTATATCGACATGGTGCCCGTTAATTTTCAAATTTCAAATTTTCAAAAGAAGTGTTTATTCGTCGTATCCTTTCATGAATAGATATGGCTGTTGATCTCTAAAAATACTAATAAGTTCTAAACGAATTTTAACTAGATTTTCACTCATTTCTCTCCTCTTCATCTTCCACCTTTATTCTAAAGAATCCCAAACCATACTCTACCGAAATACCAAGTGAATCGAACTTGTTTATCTCTTGTTTGATTCTCTACTACTCTCTCCAAAAGATCTCATTGCTATTCAGATTTATAGTATTATTTTAAATCAAACTTTTGAGTAAAAGGTGCGGTTGAGCATTGAAATCAATTGGGTGTGATTGTTGCCTCGGAGATCGATTAGGTGATTCTGTGGCCTGGTAAATCAAGAGAGTTTGCCTCAGACTCAAATACAGGAGGGTGTACCTTGTGGCCTTGAAATCAAGGGTGTAATCTGGGAGACTATTTTAAAAAGAAATTCATACAGTTATGTGGGACTGGATGTAGGGTAACTCCAAACCAGTATAAAATCATGGTGTATTCTTTCCTTAACTGCTTTTATTTATTATTTGTATCTGTGTCCGATTCTTTGATTATATCTGTGTCTGTGTATTGCATTTGTTGGTGATTAAATTACATAAGTTTCAAAAAGATTTAGCAAATCCACAAAACACTATTCACCCCCTCTTTAGTGTTATTCTAGCCTTAAGATCCGTAATTCATATTTCTAACATTCATCATTGTTTGTGAGTATCGTATGCTCGGCCGAACACACACTCATGTCATCCCACATAATAGCTTCGAAACTAGAAACCGCAGCCATCCCACCTCACCGAGTCAACCACCATCAGCTCACCCACCCTCTAGCCTTCCTTTTCCCATTCCACTAGTAACTCCACCTAAGCCGAGACGCCTTCCACCCCGTGGCCCTAAGCAGCCTCCATCTCCTCACTCTCTACTTCGACCCCCAGCCTCCCAATTGGCCACTTGAGCAAACCCCATGCCAAAACAAATCTCGACCTACCACTGTTTCTCGCCTCAGCCTCCCCTACCGCTGTAGCAGGCTTTTCCTCCAGCCACAAGATCGGCCACCTCCAACAACTCGCGGTTCCCATCCTCCGCGTGCCACTCACCCTAACAACCGCCCCTTCCCCTTCATGTTCGGTCAAGCCTCACCAGCTCCGCCCTGTCCTCCTCCCCATTCCTCCTCTGTTTCATTGATGAAGGTGAGTATATATATCAATATATATATATATATATATATATATATATATGTATGTGTGTATGTATGTATGTATGTATGTATGTATGTATGTATGTATATTAGTTTTTATATAATGTTTATAAAGTATGTACATTAACCTGTATATGTATATGTTTGGTTATATTATATATTTTCCAACAACTATGTGTTATACGTATATATATTAGTTTATACACATATGGGTATACATTTGTTTGGTTTCCAAATATATATATATATATATATATACACACACACACACACACACACACACACACACACACGCACACACACACGTACCTTATAAATATAATACTGTTTTAAGTATATTATATTCGAAGCTTTCATATTTTATATATTTGAATTTATATATGTCTTATATCATTTTGTTGGTATTTGTATGTCAGTATAAATACGTTGCATATTGATTTACATAGATATGTACTAATAATGTTAATAATGGTAATATATATTGATTTTTGTAACTTACATGCATATATATTATTGCATATATGTAGTCCAGGTTATATCACCTTTCTACCTTGCTTTGGTTCTAAAGTATATGTATAGGTAAGTTACATATCAGTTTACATATTAATTATATATATGTGTATTGTTGATTTCAAAAGATACACACACACACATATAGTTTATATAAGATCTGTTATATGAAATGTTTAATCTGTTGTATTGAATTTATTTCTTCAGGGCTTTATATGTAGGTTAGTTTTAATAATATGTTAGCTTATGTATATTATTATATAGGAATTGTAACGACCCAAATTTTAGCATTCGAAAATCGACATCCATACTTCACTCGTATTCGAATGATGCAGATTCAAACGTTGAAATCTGATTCGCCAGAGCTTATAACACATTAAGTATAACAACACAACGAAGAAAAATGAATAATATCATCGATACAACAATGGATACAATATTCGATACAATAAGATACAACATATCCATAAATATCAAAGCAGAATACAACAGCAGAATATGACACGACAGCGGAAAGATACAACTCCAAAAGAGGAACACCAACATATGCCTTCAAAAGGGAGAAGGATAGAAATTCCAACAACTACATCTCAAATGCCAAAGCTCCAAATAGTTCCAAATCATAAGCTCGAACCACCATCATCGTTGTATTAAGCAAGGTCAGTTCGATCCAGACACTTCAAGGATCGCAAAAAGCTACCAAACCAAAGACTTCGAAGGCTATCGAATCTACATCTACTAGCTGATTATATGAAAATCTAACTCTAGGCTGTCCGTGTGGAAAATTGTGGGAAACCAGAGTTTAGAAAGGGAACAATAAACTCCGTGTCAGTCATGGGACTGGTATGAATAAACAAAAACATCTTTATCTTGAATAAAAAAAAAAGAATATAAAAAGAAATCGCAATGCTTGTTGGAAAATGAAACTACCATAAGGCCTCCTGCAACACGCACAATGCAAGCCCACAATTGGAGGAGATTTCTCCTTATGATAGTCAAACATGCTTGATACGTAAAAATCCTTTTGATATTATTGTTAGTGCATAGTGCAGAAACCTTTTGAAAGTACAATATTAATCTTAGCCAGCATACAACCATTATTGTATGCTTACTATAGCTACCATCTAAACAGTGGGTCACCACCATAAGTAAATGGCAGGTTATACGACTAAAACCGTACAACGCGCGTATTGGATGATTGAATTTCCAACAATGGTCAGGCAAAGGAACTTCGTACACCGAATGGAACGCCTCTGGAGGGACGCCTTCAAGAACCAAACTGGATCTCTGCCAACACAAGGCCGGGTTACCTCTGTAATTAGGTAACACCTACAAGTAAGCCATCCCCGTTCGTTACCGACCTTTTTCCCGGGATTCACCAACAAATAGCAACAAGCACACAGTTAAATATCTGGGCTCTATACCATGATATCACTTCTATCTAGAAGGAAATCGACCCTAGCGGTGTGACCCCTAAAAACCTTGCCGCAACATTCCTGTTTCGACCATTTTCGAGTTGTGAGCCTCGACGAAGTCTCGTCCCAAAGCTAAGCTTTTCACGAAAGCCATGCTTCGATCAACACATGATCAATAGCACTTCGTATGCCATATTATCAAATTGGGAATATATCACTAGCAACCATCAACTACATAACCTCTGAGCTCGTATGTCTTAGAGAAGGGTGCTAAGCTAAGAGAATAGATTCTCAGCCACTAGACAGAAATGTATTAGATAGAAACTAGCGTTACATCTCAAAGTGTAACGTCAGATATACATCCATACAAGTCTGTTCCGGGTTCGAACAGAACCGAAGACACTTCCAAAGAAGCCCTTGCAAATCCGGGTATTCACAATCCCAATCGGACTCCCCATCAAATATGAAGATCTCAATACCAGAGCCATTATGCAGAGACATTCGATGGGTAATCCTTTCGTTTTCGAAAATACCCGGTCTTCACCACCGGTCTTCAAATGCTATCCATTTCATCGTATCACAATTTGAAATTGGTTATATGACACATAGTCCTCTTCCCGCTAACCCGAATACTGTGCACTTAATTTAAAAAGCATATGGATATTGGGATCTTAGTTAAGTCACAACATAAAGTCCAAAACCTTTCTTTTGAATTGTTTAAACAAATTTCCACTTTTAATATTTTAAACAAAAGATTCACTTTTAAGATCATCTTTACTTTGAAAACAAAGTTCACCAATCTTTCACAAAGATTCATTCATAGCTTTTCATAACAATTTCCATTTCAAATCTTTTATACAAAAGATACGCCTTTAAGATCCTTTTCAATTTGGAAAAAAAGTTTGTCGGCCTTTCACAAAGATTCATTCATAGATCTCAAAACAATTCCATTTCAAATTTGAAACCCTTTCAACAAAAATTGGAAATCCTTTCTTCATTTGAAAGTTATTATCATTTGAAAACAAATACTTTTTGTTTCAGAAAAATCCGATTAAATACGCATAAGTTATAGCTTTAAAGTATAAACTTGGGTTAAATCTAAATTCCCAAAATAATACTTTTAAAATACTTTAAAGATGGTTTTAAAATCCATATATATATATATATATATATATATATATATATATATATATATAATATAACTTGTATAAACCTTCCAAACCAAATTTCCAAAACAATTTCAAAATTTAAACAAGATATATTATATTCAAACTAAATTTCAATTTCAAACTTCTTTTTCAAAAGTTTTCATATTCAACCCAATTTCATTTCCTAAACTATTTGGATTAAAAATTCATCTTTTTAAAACCATTACTTCATTTGAACAAAATAATATTAAATCAAAAATTATCTGTGGCTTAACCGATTTCCCGTGAAATCATATTTGTGTGTGGTGTAGTCTAGTGGTTTTACACACAACAATACAATATCATCAATCATCCCAGATTCAAGCACAGCAATATCGATAAGTGGTGTAATCCTATAACGCTTATCTTCATTCACAAATTCACAGATAAATAATATAAATTCATCACAGATAAATAATTTACATTTATCACAGCTCACACCAAAATAATTCATATAACATATCAGGGATATCAAACAATTCAAAGCATTCCATACAATTCAAACATCCATAAGTAAAATTAACTAATCATCTGATTAATTTAAATCAGATTAATTATTATGAATAAATCACTAATCCTAGTTAATTAGCATTAATTACAAACCTTTAATTATTTATCCTTTAATCATTTATTAATTAACGTTTAATTATAAATTAATCAACCTTAATTAATAAATCCATCCACCTTTAATCATTAAATAATTAACCTTTAACTAGTTAATTATTCTTTAATTAATTATCCTTAATTAATTAGTTAACCCTTAATTAATTACCATTTAATTAATTATTACAATAAGTGATTATCCCTAATCACTTTCATTAATTAATCTTTAATTAATTAATTATCCTCGAATTAATTACCTTAATTAATAAATCACTCAAATTAATTATCCTTGATTAATTATTCTTTAATCACTTGATTAATCTTTAATCATCAACTGAAATTTAATTAATTAATCTTTAATTAATTTTAATTAATATCACTAAGTAATTACCCCTTAATTACTTATTTTAATTAATAAACCTTCAATTACATTAAGATAATTAACCTTTAATTTAATTAAAAATCAAAACATCTATTTAAGATAAATCATTTATCTTCTTAAAATCTTACTAACCACTTAATTCCATTACTAAGCTTATTTAAAATAAACTTTAAAACAAAGGTTAAACGTATCTTAAATACCTTTACACTTAGTTGATTTAAAACATTTTTATTTAAAACCTTTTAACCAATTTAAACTTGGATAATCCTTTATTATTTACAAAAGAACTAGTTTTAACAAAATTATTTCAAATAAACTAGATTTTTTTTAAAGTTTAAAACTGATTTTTATATTAAATCCACAAACCCGAGCCATACTCCCCTTCTTTTTCTTCGAGTCGAACTTTCATTTTCTCGAGCTTGAACCCAAGAATCATTTTCTTCCCAAAACCAACATAATCTCCAGATACAAGAATCTTTCGCGTGCATGGCACGATCGCCTGAGCGATCGCCAACAATGGCCTCCATCAATGGCAAGTCGTCCACTCCCCCGGCCTTCGATTTGACCACCCTGATCATCAAAACTCACCCATAAATCAAAATCAAACCATTAGCTTCAACCTGGAACCCACCCATCACCAGAAAATTATCATGCACCGCTGCGACAAGCTAACAGAGACCACGAGACTTCGATCAGAGAAACATCATCGTCCCATGCAACTCGACGCAACGGCGACGACGAAATCGTCACACCTAATTCATCGAACAAAACTGGGTAAGAAACCGTAAATCCACGTCGTTCCACCTCCTCGACCGTTAATAAATCCAATCAGTATTTTTCCTATGATCACAAGACCTCCGACCGTCTCCAGCATCATCCCCGACCCACTGATCGTCGTCGATCACTAGAAATTTACGAAAATTTAAATTCTGTTCAACATATGATTTCTCAGGATTTATAAAACTAAAAATTCTAAAATGATTTTCTAAAATCATCATTTTCAAGCTCGAATCTAGTTATGAAATTGAAATACAAATTTATGATCGTTGATTTATAACATATATATGAAAACGTAAATTTGTTTCCATGCATAGAATAAAATTCCTTTGAAGTTTTAAACACACTTTCCATTTCCAGAAATTCACTTTCGAAGTCTAGGCTTAAATATTATTAAATAAAACCATTGGAATTTTATTTAAGTAATTCTTAAATATTATTTTCATTTAATAAATTCCCAATGGTTTTATTTAATAATATTTAAGCCTAGACTTTGAAAGTGAATTTCCGGAAATGGAAAGTGTGTTTAAAACTTCAAAGGAAGTTTATTCTATGCATGGAAACCGAGGAGTACGCCCGCTCCCCTGCAACACAAGACCGAGTATTATATGTTCAGGATAGGATGCTATGGAGCAGGAGAGGAGCTGGAGCCCGAGACGTATTCTTTGTACTTGTATATATATATATATATATATATATATATATATATGCTGCTATGATTGTATGATTGTCTGACTGATAAATATTGTTGTATGAGATACTCTGAAGATATGATTTATAAAACAGATATAGTTTCATTTTGTGTAAAGATCTGTTATTTACTATTATATTTTATTCCGCTGCGACTGTGAGATTCTGATATTGTTTAGTTTCTTCTTCTTCTATCTCTTCTTCTTTAATCCCTAATGGTTCATTTTTCTGTTCTACTTGAGTTAATTGACGTAGAATAGTATTTACTCAAGGGGTACGAATTTGCGGGCTGTCACACTTGGTTTTCACTGTGATTTCTTATTTTAAAAATAATTTCTTAATAAAATAATTTGAAATTATTTTTAAAAATAAGTTCTGGTTGATACAAACACTTTTCATTTAGAAAACAAATCCTAAAAGAGATTGGAAGAAGAGGTATTGATTTTTTTAAGTTATTTAGAGCCTATAAGTTTGAACAGAGGTATATACATACCTATATACGGACATGGATAATATTTCTATAAATTCAAGCCTGCAATCACAATTTTTTCATACATCCATACAACCCATTTTTCAATCACATTTCAAGAGTAAATCCAAGCATAATGATATAGTAACAAATCCAAGTCACTTTGCTCACCTGAGAGATGGATAAAGGACTGTAAATGTTTTTAATTTGAAAACTGAAACCTTTGTATTACTGGAATTTTGATTTTTAGTGTGAACTTGATACTTGAATTGATCTGGAATCTTGATACATTTGACCTGCTACCTGAATTGGTTATTAAATTGAAACTTTGAACTTGATAGCTTGCTTTGGATTGAAAATGCTTCGAGGATCAAACTGATCTTATTTCAGATTTGAAAAGAAGCCTTTATTTGATTTCAGATTGATTTCCAGGTTTTGCTTTGAGTTAAAACAGATTTTGTTTGATCTGGTTTCTGAAATTGTTGTGCTTGAATCTGTTTGGATTTCCTTGTTTGATTTTCATTAATTAGTTTGAAACAAACTTCAGATTTTTGAAAATATTGTTTGTATAATTTTCTTTAGTTTTGATTTTTAGAAGGTGAAGAGAAAGTTCAAACTGAGATAGTTAACCAGGTTTCTTCTTTTAAAAACATATTTTATATAATTCTAAATTTAAAGAAAAATGTTATCTTGCCACTTTTTTATGTATAATAATATCAAGCTAACACTTGTAATTGTATGATATTAATTATTTTACACTTGTAAAATATAAGTACTTTTATGTCTAAATCCTTGTTTTAAATTAATTTAAAACTTTGTTTTAAACCCCTACTTTATTATAATTAATGAAACATATTTTTATGGTTTATGTATATAAAAAAATTTATACCATATGAAATTTTAAAAAGAATATTAACCTTTTTAAATAACCTTTAAGAAAAATGATTTGAAATCAAATTATAATTTCAATAAGTAATCATATATTGTATTTTTGAATTTTAAATTCAAAATTCTATTTACAAACATATATCTTTATTTGTTCTGGAATTTTCCTAATTAATTTATTAACAAATTCACAAGTTTATTCAAAAATTAAATTAATCACTTTATTATATTTGGCTAAAATCCAAGAATGTTACAGATTCCCCCTCTTAAGAAAATTTCGTCCCCAAAATTTGCTAGACAGGGAGACAACAAAGAATATATAAACAAACAAGATGGAGAAACAATTTTCCAAATCAAAATAAATATCTATTCTGCATTTGGCTTACCAAATCAGAATATCATCAATAGATATGAGAACGAATCTACTTCACAAGATACTCGGGTCACCCAGATCTATGAAATATGCAGAAGCATTAGTTAATCTGAAGGGATAACTTAACCATTCGTAGAATATATCTGGACCCAAAGAATAGAAAAACGGATACTCAATTCAGTTTGGCTTTATATTTTATTAATCAATTATTTCAATTTAAATTTCAAATTCATTAAAGTTTAAAATGAAAAGCTGATAGAAAACTGATGAAGAGAGTACGAAATAGGAACTTATCTACACGATTCGTAGAGTCACCACCACACCGAAGCTTCTCCTTGTAGCTGCCATGAAGCCATCAAAGAATAGAAATTGGAAGAGAGTTGATAGAGAAAGTTGTTTCCTTGTTGTTATAGGGTATTGACCATTTGTAGTGGTATTTCCCCTGTCCTCTGTCTGGACCTCATCTTGCACTCATACTTACTAGTAGTGAATAGTAAGAGAATTTACTGAGGCATACAGACGGATATCTTAGGGATACTCATTCTAGGGTAATTGTAACCTACCTCTAATGAGTTACCTAATATGTTATACTCCATAGATAAAGTTCTTAATCAACCTTTAGCTCTAATACCAAATTTAACGACCCGAATTTTAGCTTTCGAAAATCGACATCCATACATCACTCACATTCGAATGCCGCAGGTTCGAACGTTGAAATCCAGTTCGTCGAAGCTTATAACACATTAAGTATAACAACAAAGCGGTAGAAAAATGAATAATATTATTGATACAACAATGGATACAATATTCGATACAATAAGATACAACAGATCCACAAATATCAAAGCAGAATACAACAAGGGAATATGACACAGCAGCGGAAAGATACAACTCCAAAATAGGAATACCAACATATGCCTTCAAAAGGGAGAAGGATAGAAATCACAACAACTGCATTTCAAATGCCAAAGCTCCAAAGACTTCCAAATCACAAGCTCGAACCACCATCATCGTTGTATTAAGCAAGGTCAGTCCAATTCAGATACTACAAGGATTGCCAAAAGCTACCAAAACAAAGACTTTGAAGGCTATCGAATCTACATCTACTAGCTTATTGTCTGAAAATCTAACTCTAGGCTACCCGTGTGAAAATTTTAGGCATCGAGAGTTTAGAAAGGGAACAATAAACTCCGGGTGAGTCATGGGACTGGTATGAGCAAACAAAAACATTTTTATCTTGAACAAAAACTGTAATAACCCGAATTTTTGGTCTTCTGTAATTGATTAACAAACTGGATTAATTAATATTTTAAATTGAAAGAATGAATCTGATCAGATAAATATTTATATTTGTAATTGTGTTGTATATATATAGATAGATTTTAAATAAAATTATTGATTACAAATTCAATTTGTGTTTCTTAATACATACATATATTTGAAAATATTATATGGATTAAAAATAAATTTTCCAAGCATATAAACATATGATGCATTTAATTTGATCAAAGTAAGTTATTTATAAATGAATGTTTACTTGAATTCACTTTTATTTATTTATTAAAATCTAGAAGCTTTTTTATATAAGATAAATACATTTTTATATATACATGTAAATGTTTTATAAATATAGGTAATTATAAGAGAAGTCCAAATACTAAACATTTAAGACATTTATAAATACATAACTAAATTAAAATATAAATATAAATATATTTAAATACCCTATTAGTTAATGAAATTACAAATGTAAGGTTATATGTACATGTATAATTACAAATGTAAGCAATCTATAAAACAATAATGACAAGTGTAAATCTTATAATTACAAGTGTTAGTTGATTTAAATATATATATATATATATATATACATGTGGCAACCTCATTTCTTTAGAAAAGAAAAAAAGAGAGAAAACCAAGTTTTTACTCCTTCATCTCCAAAATTAGAAACCAAGAAAAATAGCAAAACCCTGTAAATCAATTTTCACAAGCCTGTGATCAAAATTTTCAAAACATGATGAGTTAAAGTAGCAGTTTCAACTAGAGATTAATTAAGCTACCTGCATGCAACAATCAAAAGCAGGTTAAAGACATTACGAACTCAAGTCCTAAAAGCATTCTGGCAGAATTGCAAAAGCTTTTCAAAAGGGTTTTCAAACTGAAGCTGCTCTCTGTTTTTGCAAAACATGTGAGTAAATCAAATTTTATTTTAATTGAAATCTGGATGCATGAATAAATCTTAAGTTAGATGTAAGAAAGTGTTTGCATGATGATGTATTGTATATATATGAATGTAAAACTGCATGCATGTATGGATGTGACAGTGTTCTTCTCTGTTTAAGATTCAGAGTTCAAATTCTATATCAAAATTCAAATTATCTTAATCTAGTCTCTATTTGGCTTAGGTATTTAAACAAATTACGTTTGTTAAAATATAAGCTAAAGTTTAAAATTTAATTTAAGTTAAATAAGTGTGTATATTTTCAGAAAATCTGAAATTTACAGTGGAAGATTATTCAAATATTTCTTTTTATAAATTTCCAAGTTTTGATTTTTAAATTGGATTCATATATGGATAACTTGATTTTTGATATCAATATGAAATTTTTTAGATTCGTAAATTTAGAAAATTTGAGGGATTATCATTTTCCGTTCAAAAATTTAATTCTGACAATCTCATCGTTGAGAGGGGTTACGGCTGGGTCTGGAAGATGCATTGGGTCGAGGAGAAAGGTTCGACCGTGGCAGAATCGTGACTTTAGGCATGTATTGTGAGAGCGAGTGGATTGTAGGGTTTCGGGGAAGTTTTGGAATGTTGGTGGACGCGATTTTCTGGGAGGTGATTGGGGCTACGGGAGTTCATGAATTTTGATATGGAGGTAGCAGCTAAGGAGAGCTTTCGATTAAGTAGGTGACATGTAAAATTATGGATGGTCGTTGATTCAGCGCGTCGTCTAATGGAGGTAGTGTGAATTCTGGGTTTGGATTGGGTCGAACAGGGATTGATTTTCGACCTGAGGGGAATTGTGGCCTTCGGTATTATGGCAGTTGGTTCATGAGTTGTTGAGAAACTGGGTGGTGTTGGTACGATTGCGAGGCGATCGGTGGCGAGGATGTACGCGTGTACATGTGTCACTGTGCACGAATAATCCAGGCTAAGGTTTTTGCTTCGGATTTGGCAATGCTGAAATCAGCGACGATATCGAGTTGTACTTGAGGTAACACTCGAATCGTTTGATTTCACCATTAATTTGTTTTGGTTTGATCGATCCGGGTTGTCTTTCTGGATTTGGTAACTGATAGCTGCGTATGTTGATGAGAGAAGATGAAGTTAGTTTTGGGATTAAGATGGACTTTGGGCTTCGGCCCAACTGAGTTTCATTCATCGTTTTTTTATATATCGGTTTGGGTTAGTTCCGGGCTTGTATATTTCGGTCTGTACTAATAAAGGAAATTCTTATAAAACAAAATTAAATTATAACTTTTGTTTGTCTCTAACGCCTCATACAAGCATAGCAATAAACAACAGGAGGTGGATCCCGTCGTTTGTTTTAAGCTAAGAGATTAAGCAGGTTTCAGAAAGAAGATGTATATGTTTTTTTAGAATAAATTATTAAAGGAAGTACAGGTAAAGGAAATTAGTAAGGTTTGAGTTTAATCAAATTCAAGTTAAACTAAATTTCCTAAAACTAATTCTTTTAAACACTAATGGTTATTAAAAAAAAATTGGGTTAAGTAGAGGTTTTGTTATTCATTTTAACTTAGATTAAGTACAATTGTTTAATCAAACTTAACTACTAATAATAGTTAGGTACCAATAAGGTGAGTAATTTTGGATTTAATAATTAATTTAAAGAGGTTGACTAATTTATATATGAGATAAATAAATTAAGGATAATCTTCTATGAAATGGATTTAAGTATAATTATTGAATGTAATTATTAAGTATAATTATCTTTAAAATAATTATTGGAAAAGTATTTAAAGGGTTATTACTTTGGAGAAGTAAATGGTGAATAATTACTTAGCGAAGTAATTAAAGACATTAATTACTCAGTGTAATTAATCAAGTTAATGAGGACAATTTTTAGGTAATCATTTGATGTTGTGTTAAATATAATTACTTAAGGTAAGTAATGAGTTGTAATTTCTTAGTGAAGTAATTAATGAATAATTACCGGATGTAATTAATTAAAAGGGAAGCTACTTGATAAAAGTATCTAAAGGGTAATCACTCGGTGGAAGAAATTAAGTGAAGATTACTCGGTGTAATTGAAGGATTAATTAATCAAGGTGTTGGTTTAATTAAGTAATCAAGGAA
Organism: Allium cepa; assembly: GCA_030765085.1. Taxonomy (NCBI): domain Eukaryota; kingdom Viridiplantae; phylum Streptophyta; class Magnoliopsida; order Asparagales; family Amaryllidaceae; genus Allium; species Allium cepa. The sequence goes on along the minus strand of CM060939.1, from coordinate 234,513,874 downwards.
AGTTAATTACTGATTATGATTTATCAAAGTTGATTAATGAATGTAATAAAGTTAAAGGTTGATTATTTAATGAAATTTAAGAATAATTAATTAATAATTATAGGATCATTAATTAATGTAATTAATGAAAGTGATCCATCTTGCTTCTGAATGATTGAATGATGATAAGTGCCTTGGAGTGGGTGATATCTCTGGTTTTGTGATACGATATGTTTTGGATGGACAGTAATAAAGTGACTATCTATCAATTATGAACTGCTGTGTAAAAAGTGTTATCCGGTAACTAAAGTTAAATTGTATTAGATTGGATAACTTGGGTTTAGATGACATTGGATCCGAAGAGACTGGGGTCGGGTATTAGTAATATTCGAAACCACTTCGATTTGTAATCTACATAATTCTATCTGAATTTGATATGTAGGATGAATTTTCTGAAATGGAATAACATGGAACTTTGAACTAAGTAAGAATACTTAGAATTTGATTTGTGAAATATGTTTTGAGCATAACAAGTAATGAACTGGTAGTGAAGTATGAGTTACCCGGGTTTTCTTTTATGGCTTGGACTTAGTATTTCTAATTTTTATAGGTTTACTGACGCAGGTTTTCAGCCTGACCCGGGTGTTACTTTGATGGAATGCTCGGGTCAGACCGATTATTATAGATTTGCAGGTAAGGACGTTCTGAAGCTCAGGAGGAGAGCTGAAGGACAGGAATGTTTAGAGTGTTTATCCGCTGTGATGTATATTGTTATTTATCTAGGACATGTTGTTTAAACTGTCCAGTGTTATGAAAATGTTGTAACTCTGATGTGAAAATTAAAATGTACTGATACGGTTCTTCTTTGTAAACTGTTATTTTATTTGCTATTATATTTTATCCGCCGCGAATGTGAGATTTTGAGTTTGAGTTTCTCTTTCTTCTTCTTTCTCTTTTCCTTTCACTAACTATTTGGAAATTTCAGGATCGAAATTTTCGGGTTGTTACATTTGGTATCAGAGCAGAAGGTTAAGCGAGAACCTTGGCTCTGGTAGGATTACTCATTAAGGATAGGGTAAGTGGTGCCCTAGAATGAGTTGAGTGAATGTATATATGAGAGAGCGTACTTGTATTTTCTTATATAAAGATTTTAAATGATTTTATAGAAGAATATATTTTGATATATAAAGCAATATTTCTTTCTAATAAATATTAAGGGAATTGGTTGTTAAAATTATTGGAATTAAATTGAGAAGTAGTAGAACACAACCAAACTGAAATTTAATTCAATTTGGGGAAGAATTTCAGAATAAGGTAATAATGAAATGTTTTAAGGAAGTAAACCATTTAGATAAGTATGGGATATAAATTGGAATTAAAGTTGCTCTAAATTATGAAGTTAGAATCTTAAGATTTAAAAACATTTGAAATTTGGTTTCAAATTATTAAAAGGAATAATAAATAATATTATTTAATGCATTTGAATGAAATGGTCCTATTTCAAACAAGAGTTGTTTGAAAATTTAAAGAAATTTATTTTAAATTAAAAACCAAAGGTGGTTTAAAATTTTAAAGTGTAACTTGGTATGTAAAAGAAATTAATATGTATATAGGTGGATATACATAATATCAAAGATGGTTTGAAATAAACTCTTAATGGTGAGTTTTGAGTTTGGAATAAGATGTGATACCCGAAGTGCTAAGTTTTTGAACTTATGAATGGGAAGATTATTAATGTGAAGTTTAGAATTTGAAATGGAAATTCAAATTGGGTAAGATTGACTGGATTAAGTGAATTAAGTTTAACTGGGGAAAGAGTTAAATAAGTTCGAATGATCAACCTGATTTGGAAATTTGAAGATGATATTAAGATTTAACTTGGCAGGTTAAATGGATGATTGGAATTGAGAGTTTGTGTGATCTCAAAATGGATGGATGTTTTAAAATAAATTAGATGATATCATCCTATTGTTGAAAAAAAATCTTTAAGTTGTGAATTGGAATTGTTTAAATGAATGAGAGATGGAGAATGGTAATCCATTGTTGAGATAATAGGGAAATTAAACTTTAATTTGAAATTAAGGGTATGGAATTACTTTGAACTAAAAATTTGAGTGATTGAATTTGTAAATTAAAATTTTTGAAACTCTTACTTGAACCTTGTAATGAGTTAAGTAATGATAATTTAAAGTGGAATTTTGAGAATTGGACTCAGAATTGAATTATTTAAAGGTTTGGGTTATTTATGTAAGAATAAAGGTTAATTTGATTTGTGGTATAATATGTTAGGTCTGAACTTTGAAGTGAATTGTTTAAAACTTTAAAGGTAAATTGATTTAAAGGAGTTAAACCAACATTTGAAGTATTAACTTGAATTTATATAATTCGAGATGGTTTAAATTTGGAAATTGAATTAAAATTAGTTCAAATTGAATTTGATTTAAATTAATTGAAAATGTACACGTAGAAAATTCAAATGGAAAATTTGAATTTATTTAAAGCGATTAGTAATTAAAGTTGAATAGTTTTAAACTCAAATGGAATTTCAATTGAATTTGGAAGGAAATCAAGAATAATTCAACTTGATTTGGAAATGGAGTTTGAAATGGGGATTAATTCAAACTGGAATTGAAATGAACTGAAATTTATTTGAATTAGTAGAATTTGAGATCAAGGTTGAATAAAGTTAAATTTGGAAAGAAACCGAGGTTAATTCAACTTGAATTGGGGATTGAATCAATTCCAATGGAAATTGAAGTTATTTAAATTGGAATTGGGTCAATTTAAATGGAAGAGAAAATTTAAATTGAATTGATGGGTATGGAGATTGGGAATTGAATAGTTTTGACTCCGGACTATTTTTAATATAAACTGTTTTAATATGAACATATTTTTTTCAAGCTATTCATTATATATACAACCTTTCTTTTAAAAACCAAACTATCTTATACTTGTTTTACAATTATTTTTAAATATGTTTAACAATTTTCCAACTGTTTTATAAACTAATTAATATATTTCAACTATTTTACAAAACTAATTACTATCTTACTACTATTTTACAAATATCTAAAATTTCTATAATTATTTAACTGTTTTCTAACTATTTTGCGCCTACTTTACAAACTAGTAATTATTTTCTAGCTACTTATTTATTTTTAAAATTTTCAAGCTATTTTCTAAATAAACCGGTCGGAGTTCAAACTGTTATTAGTTAAATATCCAATCATGATAAGAATAGAGGTGATAATCAAATGGATTGAAGCAATTGAGAGTAAGTGAATGAAAATCAAAGTGAATGTGAATAGAAATGGAATTGAATTGGCTAATAATCAATAAAGATAAATACGTAGGGTATATGTATGTTATTCTATTCGCATAATGATTTGATCCAGATTCGAGCACAGAATTTCGGGATAGTATGTCGATCCGAGTTGGGATTTTTTTCACTCGATTTTCGACGGCGAACCTGGATATGGATTGTTGATTGGTTCTGCATATTCTCTATCATAGTTAGGCTATGCAAGGAGAATGACTGTTTCTGATCAAGAAACCAGATCTTTGTCCGCACTAGGAAGTCGGGTGGACGATACTAGTTTGAAAGTGGAATTGTGTGATCGAGTGAGTGATCAGATTGGTATAGCGTACGGATGATATGTGTACATCGTACAAATTTGAATGAAAATGATATTAAAAATAGTAATCAAATTTGAATATTTGATTTTGAGTAAACAAAGTTAAATATCTTTGTTTTATAAAATGAACCTCCTCTTGTTGAATCTTTTGCCCGAAAAAAAGGGTTTTTGAAAATGTTTGAAGTATAATGGAGTTTTATACAAGTTTGAAATGATCCAAAGTTTTGAAAGATTTTATATATCTGAATATATAGATAAAGGATCTTATGAGGATTTTGGAAAAAGGTTATGGGAACCTTTGGATTTGGAAAGGCTTTTGATTTTTGGGTAAAATCAATATGTGAATTTGGAAAGCCTAGTTTGAGAATTATCGATTTTGGAATAATCAATTTTGTGTAAAGGAGCTTTGTATGAGATCATACTAGGTGTATGATTTGAAAATACTATATGTGTATAGTATAAAATGTTTTGATGATGGCTCTGGGAAAAAGGCGCTCCCTTGAAATGAACTTCTCAGGAGTACCACCGAGTGGTGCTGCCTTGAGCCCTAAGGGGGGGTTCTAAAGTTGATCCTGTGAGGAGTCCGAACAAAACTAGTTCCTGGGGATTATGAGTAGAGTATACCATAGCGAAAGTCGTGTGTGTCGCTGAAAGCCAACAGTCTGCGTTTGATTTTATATCGGTAGACTACGACCTATGGTATAACATAGCGAAAGTCATGTGTGTCGCTGAGAGCCAACAGTCTGCGTTTGATTTTATATTGGTAGACTGCGTCCTATGTAGGAGTGGAGAAGTTTCATTTCGACAGCGAAAATCAGAGGCCACCGAGAGCCTGCAATTACATGAACTTTTGCTACGATGGCAACGTAACCCTGGAATGTAACTGTGATCTTTCGTGTGGGATTCATGGCGTAATCGAGAGGCCGCTGAGTGCCTGCAGTTACATGGACTTTTGCTGTGACGACAACGTAACCCTGGAATGTAACTGCAACAATGGATGGGGGGGTGATGATTTCCAGAGCATTCTCACTAAAGATATTTCCTCGATTTCAAAATGCTTTCAATATTTTCAATAAAATTATTTTTCAAGTATTTTCACTAAGTGTTGAAACGAGTCTGCTAAGTACTTATAGATTTTCAGTCGTACGCCTGATCAACGTACGACCGAATTTCTGTAAGAACAAGGATAGACTTATTAAAACATCGAGTTATAAAAAGTATTTTTATAAAACTATTTTGGCAGTATTACATATTTTAAAAGTGTATTAAAATGATCAAAGAATATTTTGACTGGTTTTAAAATATTTAATAAATTTTGGCTTCGTTCCTTTTCGAGGACGAAAAGATTCTAAGAGGGGAGGAATGTAATAACCCGAATTTTTGGTCTTCTGTAATTGGTTAACAAACTGGATTAATTAATATAATATTGAATTTTAAATTGAATGAATGAATTTGATCAGATAAATATTTATATTTGTAATTGTGTTGTATATATATAGATAGATTTTAAATAAAATTATTAATTACAAATTCAATTTGTGTTGCTTAATGCATACATATATTTGAAAATATTATATGGAGTAAAAATAAATTTTCCAAGCATATAAACATATGATGCATTTAATTTGATCAAAGCATAAGTTATTTATAAATGAATGTTTATTTGAATTCACTTTTGTTTATTTATTAAAATCTAGAAGCTTATTTATATAAGATAAATACATTTTTATATATACATGTAAATGTTTTATAAATATAGGTAATTATAAGAGAAGTCCAAATACTAAACATTTAAGACATTTATAAATATATAACTAAATTAAAAATTTAATATAAATATATTTAAATACCCTATTAGTTAATGAAATTACAAATGTAAGGTTATATGTACATGTATAATTACAAATGTAAGCAATCTATAAAACAATAATGACAAGTGTAAATCTTATAATTACAAGTGTTAGTTGATTTAAAAAAAATATACATGTGGCAACCTCATTTCTTTAGAAAAGTAAAAAAGAGAGAAAACTAAGTTTTTACTCCTTCATCTCCAAAATTAGAAACCAGGAAAAATAGCAAAACCCTGTAAATCAATTTTCACAAGCCTGTGATCAAAATTTTCAAAACCTGATGAGTAAAAGCAGCAGTTTCAACTAGGTATTAATTAAGCTACCTGCATGCATCAATCAAAAGTAAGTTAAAGACATTAGCAACTCAAGTCCTAAAAGCATTCTGGTAGAATTGCAAAAGATGTTCAAAACGGTTTTCAAACTGAAGCTTCTCTCTTTTTTTGCAAAACATGTGAGTAAATCAAATTTTATTTTAATTGAAATCTGGATGCATGAATAAATCTTAAGTAAGATGTAAGAAAGTATTTGCATGATGATGTATTGTACATATATGAATGTAAAACTGCATGCATGTATGGATGTGACAATGTTCTTTTTTGTTTAAGATTCAGAGTTCAAATTCTATATCAAAATTCAAATTATCTTAATCTAGTCTCTATTTGGCTTAGGTATTTAAACAAATTACGTTTTTTAAAATATAATCTAAAGTTTAAAATTTAATTTAAGTTAAATAAGTGTGTGTATTTTCAGAAAATCTGAAATTTTCAGTGGAAGATTATTCAAATCAATTTTTTTTTATAAATTTCCAAGTTTTGATTTTTAAATTGGATTCATATATGGATAACTTGATTTTTGTTATCAATATGGAAATTTTTAGATTCGTAAATTTAGTAAATTTGAGGGATTATCATTTTCCGTTCAAAAATTTAATTCTGACAATCTCATCTTTGAGAGGGGTTACGGCTGGGTCTGGAAGATGCAGTGGGTCGAGGAGAAAGGTTCGACCGTGGCAGAATCGTGACTTTAGGCTTGTATTGTGAGAGCGAGTGGATTGTAGGGTTTCGGGGAAGTTTTGGAATGTTGGTGAACGCGATTTTCTGGGAGGTGATTGGGGCTACGGGAGTTCATGAATTTTGATATGGAGGTAGCGGCTAGGGAGAGCTTTCGATTTAAGTAGGTGACATGTAAAATTATGGATGGTCGTCGATTCGGCGCGTCGCGTAATGGAGGTAGTGTGAATTCTGGGTTCGGATTGGGTCGAACAGGGATTGATTTTCGACCTGAGGGGAATTATGGCCTTCGGTAAGGTGGCAGTTGGTTCATGAGTTGTTGAGAAACTGGGTGGTGTTGGTTCGATTGCGAGGCGATCGGTGGCGAGGATGTACGCGTGTACATGTGTCACCATGCATGAATATTCTAGGCTAAGGTTTTTGCTTCGGATTTGGCAATGCTGAAATCAGCGACGATCTCGAGTTGTACTCGAGGCAACACTCGAATCATTTGATTTCACCATTAATTTCTTTTGGTTTGATCGATCCGGGTTATGTCTGTGGATTTGGTAACTAATAGCTGCGTATGTTTATGAGAGAAGATGAAGCTAGTTTTGGGATTAAGATGGACTTTGGGCTTCGGTCCAACTAAGTTTCATTCATCATTTTTTTATATATCGGTTTGGGTTAGTTCTGGGCTTGTATATTTCGGTCTGTACTAATAAAGGAAATTCTTATAAAACAAAATTAAATTATAACTTTTGTTTGTCTCTAACACCTCATACAAGCATTGCAATAAACAACTGGAGGTGGATCCCGTCGTTTGTTTTAAGCTAAGAGATTAAGCAGGTTTCAGAAAGAAGATGTATATGTTTTTTTAGAATAAATTATTAAAGGAAGTACAGGTAAAGGAAATTAGTAAGGTTTGAGTTTAATCAAATTCAAGTTAAACTAAATTTCCTAAAACTAATTCTTTTAAACACTAATGGTTATTAAAAAATATTGGGTTAAAGTAAAGGTCTTGTTATTCATTTTAACTTAGATTAAGTACAATTGTTTAAGCAAACTTAACTACTAATAATAGTTAGGTACCAATAAGGTGAGTAATTTTGGATTTAATAATTAATTTAAAGAGGTTAACTAATTTATATATGAGATAAAAATTAAGGATAATCTTCTGTGAAATGGATTTAAGTATAATTACTGAATGTAATTATTAAGTATAATTATCTTTAAAATAATTATTGGAAAAGTATTTAAAGGGTTATTACTTTGGAGAAGTAAATGGTGAATAATTACTTAACGAAGTAATCAAAGGCATTAATTACTCAGTGTAATTAATCAAGTTAATGAGGACAATTTTTAGGTAATCATTTGATGTTGTGTTAAGTATAATTACTTAAGGTAAGTAATGAGTTGTAATTTCTTAGTGAAGTAATTAATGAATAATTACCGGATGTAATTTTAAAAGGGAAGCTACTTGATAAAAGTATCTAAAGGGTAATCACTCGGTGGAAGAAATTAAGTGAAGATTACTCGGTGTAATTGAAGGATTAATTAATCAAGGTGTTGGTTTAATTAAGTAATCAGGGAAAGTTAATTACTGATTATGATTTATCAAAGTTGATTAATGAATGTAATTAAGTTAAAGTTGATTATTTAATGAAATTTAAGAATAATTAATAATAATTAGAGGATCACTAATTAATGTAATTAATGAAAGTGATCCATCTTGCTTCTGAATGATTGAATGATGATAAGTGCCTTGGAGTGGTTGATATCTCTGGTTTTGTGATACGATATGTTTTGGATGGACAGTAATAAAGTGACTATCTATCAATTATGAACTGCTGTGTAAAAAGTGTTATCCGGTAACTAAAGTTAAATTGTATTAGATTGGATAACTTGGGTTTAGATGACATTGGATCTGAAGAGACAGGGGACGGGTATTAGTAATATCCGAAACCACTTAGATTTGTAATCTACATAATTTTATTTGAATTTGATATGTAGGATGAATTTTCTGAAATGGAATAACATGGAACTTTGAACTAAGTAAGAATACTTAGAATTTGATTTGTGAAATATGTTTTGAGCATAACAAGTAATGAACTTGTAGTGAAGTATGAGTTACCCGGGTTTTCTTTTATGGTTTGGACTTAGTATTTCTAATTTTTATGGGTTTACTCACGCTGGTTTCCAGCCTGACCCGGGTGTTACTTTGATGTAATGCTCGGGTCAGACCGATTATTATAGATTTGCAGGTAAGGACGTTCTGGAGCTCAGGAGGAGAGCTGAAGGACAGGAACGTATAGAGTGTTTATCCGCTGTGATGTATATTGTTATTTATCTAGGACATGTTGTTTAAACTGTCCAGTGTTATGAAAATGTTGTAACTCTGATGTGAAAATTAAAATGTACTGATACGGTTCTTCTTTGTAAACTGTTATTTTATTTGCTATTATATTTTATCCGCCGTGAATGTGAAATTTTGAGTTTGAGTTTCTGTTTCTTCTTCTTTCTCTTTTTCTTTCACTAACTATCTAAAAATTTTGGGATCGAAATTTTCGGGTTGTTACAAAAACAAACAGAAGAATTTAAAAAGAAATCCGCAATGCTTTTTGAAAATGAAACTACCATAAGGCCTCCCGCCACACTCACAATGCAAGCGCACAATTGGAGGAGATTTCTCCTTATGATAGTCAAACATGCTTGATACGCAAAAATCCTTTTGATATTATTATTAGTGCATAGTGCAGAAAACATTTCGAAAGTATAATATTAATCTTAGCCAGCATACAACCATTATTGTATGCCTACTATAGCTACAATCTAAACAATGGGTCACCACTAAAAGTAAATGGCATGTTATATAACTAAAACCGTACATGGCGCGTATTCGATTATTGAATCTCCAACAATGGTCAGGCAAAGGAACTTCCTACACTAATGGAACGCCTCTAGAGGGACGCCCCCAAGAACCAAACTGGATCTCTGCCAACACAAGGCTGGGTTACCTCTATAACTAGGTAACACCTACATGTAACCCATCCCCGGTCGTTGCCGACCTTTATCCCGGATTCACCAACAAGTAGCAACAACCACACAGTTAAATATCTAGGCTCCATACCATGATATCACTTTTTATCCAGAAGGAAATGGACATACCCTAGGGCGCAACCCTTAAAAACTTTGCCGCAACATTCCTGTTTCGGCTATTTCTGGGTTGTGAGGCTCGACGAAGTCTCCTTCATAAATCTACGCTTTTAACAAAAGCCATGCTTCGATCAACACATGATCAGTAGCACTTCGTATGCTACATTACCAAATTGGGAATGTGTCACTAGTAGCCATCAACTACATAACCTCTAAGCTCGTATGTGTCAGAGAAGGGTGTTAAGCTAAGAGAATAAATTCTCCGCCACCAAACAAAAATGTATTTGATAGAAACCAGCTTTACATCTCAAAGTGTAACGTCAGACATACATCCACACAAGTCTGTTACGGGTTCGAACAGAACCGAAGGCAGTTCCAAAGAAGCGCTTGCAAATTCGGGTATTCACAATCTCGATCGGACTCCCCATCACATATGGAGATCTCAATACCGGAGCCATGATGCAGAGACATTCGATGGGTAATCCTTTCATTTTCGAAAATACCTGGTCTTCACCACCGGTCTTCAAATGCTATCCATTTCATTGTATCACAATTCAAAATGGGTTATATGACACATAGTCCTCTTCCGTCTAACCCGGATAATGAGCACTTAATTTAAAAAGCATATGGATATTGGGATCTTAGTTAAGTCACAACTTAAAGTCCAAAACTTTTCTTTTGAATAGTTTAAACAAATTCCCACTTTTAATCTTTTAAACAAAAAAATTCACTTTTAACATCCTCTTTACTTTGAAAAAAAGTTCACCAATCTTTCACAAAGATTCATTCATAGCTTTTCATAACAATTTCCATTTCAAATTTGAAACCCTTTCAACAAAAACTGGAAATCCTTTCTTTATTTGAAAGCCATTAACATTTGAGAACAAATATTTCCGTTTCGAAAAAATCCAATTAAATACGCATAAGCTATAGCCTTTAAAGTATAAACTTGGGTTAAATCTAAATTCCCAAAATAATACTTTTAAAGTACTTTAAAGATGGTTTTAAGATCCATATACATACATATACATACATACATACATACATACATACATACATACATACATACATACATACATACATACATACATACATACATACATACATATATTATAACTTTCATAAACCTTCCAAACCAAATTTTAAAAAAAAAATTCAAAATTTAAACAAGATATATTATATTCAAACTAAATTTCAATTTCAAACTTCCTTTTCAAAAGTTTTCATATTCAACCCAATTCCATTTTCGAAACTATTTGGATTCAAAATTCATTTTTTAAAACCATTACATCATTTGAATAAAATAATATTAAATTCAAAATTATCTGTGACTTAACCGATTTCCGTGAAATCCATATTTGTGTGTGTGGTGAAGTCCAGGGGTTTTACACACAACAATACAATATCGTCAATCATCACAGATTCAAGCATATCAATATCGATAAGCGATATAATCCTGTAACGCTTATCTTTATTCACAGATTCACAGATAAATAATAAAAATTCATCACAGATAAATAAATGCCATTTATCATAGCTCACACCAGAACAATTCATATAACATATTAAGGATATCAAACAATTCAAAGCATTCCATACAATTCAAACACCCATAAGTAAGATTAATTAATCATCTGATTAATATAAATTAGATTACTTACTTATGAATAAATCACTAATCCTGGTTAATTAGCATTAATTAATTACAAATCTTTAATTAATTATCCTTTAATCATTTATTAATTAACCTTTAGTTATATATTAATCAACCTTAATTAATAAATCAATCCACCTTTAATCATTAAATAATTAACCTTTAATTATTTAATTATTCTTTAATTAATTATCCTTAATTAATTAACCTTAATTAATTACCATTTAATTAATTATTACAATAAGTGATTATCCCTAATCACTTTCAATAATTAAACTTTAATTAATTAATTATCCTCGAATTAATTACCTTAATTAATAATCACTCAAATTCATTATCCTTAATTAATTATTCTTTAATCACTTGATTAATCTTTAATCATTAACTGACCTTTAACTTATTAACCTTTAATTAATTTTAATTAATTTCATTATGTAATTACCCCTTAATTACTTATTTTAATTAATCGACCTTGAATTACATTAAGGTAATTAGCCTTTAAGTTAGTTGAAAATCAAAACATCTATTTAAGATAAATCATTTATCTTCTTAAAATCTTACTAACCACTTAATTCCATTACTAAGTTTATTTAAAAAAAACTTTAGAACAAAGGTTATTCGTATATTAAACACCTTTAAACTTAGTTGATTTAAAATAATTTTATTTAAAACCTTTTAACCAATTTAAACTTGAATAATCGTTTATTATTTACAAAAGAACTAGTTTTAACAAAATTATTTCAAATAAACTAGATTTTTTAAAGTTTAAAACTGATTTTTATACTAAATCATAGACCTGAGCCATACACTTGTTTTACCCGAGGCTGACTTCGAGTCTTTCCCCTCTTCTTTTGCTTCGAGTCGAACTTTCATTTTCTCGAGCCTGAACCCGAGAATCCTTTTCTTCCCAAAACCAACATCATCCCCAGATACAAGAACCTTTCGCGTGCATGTGCGTGATCTCCTGAGCGATCGCCGACGATCGTCGCCATCACTGGCAAGTCGTCCACTAACCCTACCTTCGATTCGACCACCCAGATCATCAAAACTCACCCGCAAATCAAAATCAAACCATCAGCTTCAGCCTGGAATCCACCCATCACCAGAAAATCATCATGCACTGCCGCGACAAGCTAACAGAGACCACGAGACACCGATCAGAGAAACATCATCATCCCACGCTACTTCTCCCACCGGTCCGGTGCAACACGACGCAACGGCGATGACGAAATCGTCGCATCTACTTCATCGAACAAAACTGGGTATGAAACCCTAAATCCACGTCGTACCACCTCCTCGACCGTTAATAAAACCAATCAGTATTTTTCCTATGATCACAATACCTCCGACCGTCTCCAATATCAACCTCAACCCACTGATTGTCATCTGTAACAACCCGCATAATTACCGATTGTATATTTAAATATTTCATCGTCAGTCGGATTATACTCCAAAAACCTACTTTTAGCAAACAGTTGAATTGGGACTCGAGACCCCTTCCATTGAGTTCAAAATGCCTTTTGCAACCTTTTTGAGTATAAGCTTCGATATGTTTGGAGTAAGTTGATTTTTGCCACTTTTTCATTTAGGGATTTAGTTTGGGCTGAACCCATTAATTACTAACTCAGTGCCGACCCCCTCTCCTCTTCAATACTTCATTCCTCATTTCCTAACACATCAAGCTAAAGCAAAAATGGGGGAAAGAAGAGGAAATTAAAACTCCAAGCCCTAGTCTTCATTAGCAAATCCAAATTCTAGCTCCAAATTCAAGAGAACCCATTGGTAAGCCTTCTCTTCATCTTCTCCAACTCCTTCTCTCTTGAATTTCAGAAATTCCTAAACCTAACTTTGGTAATGTTTCTCTTTTAAGCTTAGATTCAAGCTTCTTGTGTTGGGATTGAAGTGTGGTTGATCTTCCCTTGTCTTCAAGCTTCTCATTCATTGTTTTTGGGTTTAAAGGTGTGATTTTTATCTCACATCTTAGTCTATTACTATCTTCGATTGTTAGCTACGAATTCCTAACACTTGTTCTTGTGCAATTGCTTTTTGTTTGGATTGATTTGGTGAATATTCCAATTTTTAGTGTTTTGAGTTCAATTCTTTAAAAATCCTAACTTTGATGTTTTGATCATGTTTTTGGTGATGAATCGAAGAGCTTATATGGCCGGGCAGTCGATGGGCATAAATCCTTAGTGTCGTTGCTCGACCGATTGCAATTCGGAAGGGATTGGCATTCATTAGATAGGCATAGGAGTGCTGGCAATAGGCTCCGGTCGACCGAGCTCAGGGTCCGGTCGACCGACCTGCTACCCGAGCACTTCCTGCCTCTGTTTTGGAAGAGCAGGTTACAGGCTCCGGTCGACTGAGCTCAGGGTCCGGTCGACCGACCTGCTACCCGAGCACTTCCATCTTTGGTTCGGTCAGCCGACTCAGGGAGTCCGGTTGACCGACCTGCTCCTATTTGCCAATTTTGCCTATATTGTCTATTTTGTTGAATTTCCAACTTTAATCGATTCGTGTTGTTTCCCTTTTGTTGTTATTATTTATTATCGACTTTGATGACATTTTCTTCGGGAATTTTCGGAAATATCCATTTTGATGGATTTGATATCGATTTCTTTGGATTTTATTCACGTCTTCGAATGTGAATTTTTATGTTTGATTATTTCTACAATCACTTCTATAATTCGTCACTTTAAAATATAAAGATTTTCTATACTAGTAGTAAATATCAAAACCCTTTCACTAAAACGATTTCAACACTATTTTACAACAAAGCTCCTTTCTTAAACCATTTTCCAATCTATTAGTACATACAAACCTTTATCTCACTCGTATGAGAAATCTAATTAAACGGCTTAGTAAAACGAGTGGTATGAAACACTTGTGTTTACTTCGTCGGTTAATTCTTGGACTTGTTCGATTGAATCTCTTGTGACAATTTTCTAGTGGAGATCTACAATTTGTTTGCAAATATTTAAGTTAAGCTAGTGTTTATGGGACACGATGCTAAACTCATATATTTACTAGCTTATTGTAATTGACACTTCTTGATGATCTTAATGATCGTTTTATGGTTTAGACTAGTAATGTGCGATGTCTCTTTGTCCACGTGGGGGGACTATACCTCAATTTTATAGAGCTTCGACTCACCAGGAGGAGCTTCGGCTCAAAGTCCGCAATGGGGGACTATACCCTGTCATGACGAGTTTCGGCTCACCAGTAGAGGCTTCGGCTCAAAGTCCGCAATGGGGGACTATACCCTGTCAGGAGGAGCTTCGGCTCACCAGGAGGAGCTTCGGCTCAAAGTCCGCAACGGGGGACTATATCCTGTCAGGAGGAGCTCCGGCTCAATTTTATGGGATTGGCCATCCTTTTATCGTAATTTCTGGATTTCTAATTGATGATTTCTGGAATTTATGTTTCACCACCTTTTTCAGTTGGCATTGATATGTATGTTATTTATTATGGCTTGGTGAATTAAATAAAGAATATGACATTCTTTTTGATGCTATGAGATTCTTGAGATTTTGTATGACTTTTGTGATTCTCTAATGTATACTAGTCGTAGTATGACATTTTTGGTTATCATACGTCCTTTTGTTATATCTCTTCTTATATCTCATTATAATTGATAATTATAGCTAGACTGATCCGTTTATTATTTTCTTCTTAAATAATACTCGGGTCAGACTGAGATTTTACAGGTGCTTCTGCTTGACTCCTTATCAGACCATCATATGATCTTTTGGCTAACTACTCTAGTTTAGTATTTTTGTTGTTGTATACTATTGAGATATAGACTCCTTGATGTATACGTATTCTTTTGTCTAACACTTGCGTCTATTCTTTTCGATATTGTGGACCTTGTTCGACCATTACTCTGATGTACACTTTCACGTGTTATATTCATATCTATTTCCGCCTTTGTGATATGAATTGTCTGTGACTAATTTGTATTATGTTTATTTCTATATTTGTTTCCGAAGATTACATATAACCACTATGTAGTAGCTTTGAGTTTGTGTCGGTATGTAGGATTTCCTCTTGAGATGAAAAGTTATATTTTTATCTGGCATATCGGTACTCGCACAAAGCAATTACACGGATGGTCGCTCCTCAACAGCATAATTCTTCAGGCTAGTTGACAGCATTACACCGTAGTGTCCTTGGCTAGCGTGGGTATAGAGGTGGGGCGTCACAGCTTGGTATCAGAGCCAAACTTCGGAACAATGTAGAATAATATAACAAGGATCATCGTCCTAAGTCTTTCTTAGGAGTTGTGCTTTAGGATTTATTTCGAGTCTTCGTACCGATTCATCCTATTTCCTTTATGATTCCTTGTTTTATCTATCAAGATTGCTTGATATTTATTTTGAGAATAACTTTTCTTCTTCTTTCTTTCTTAAAGAAGAGAAATGGTTAGATCAAATCATCCCAGTTCCGGACAATCTAGTGCTACTCCCCAGGATGGAGTATTTATGTCTGCCCGGCAGCTTCTTAATCTAGTAAAGAACGCTCAAGCAGCTGGACCCATTCCAGAGCCTACTCCTCCTAGATCCGGTTTTGCACGCTTGTGCAGAGACTATACCGATTTGGGTGGAAGGTCATTCATGGGATCCGAGAGTGTTATAGAAATTCAAGCTTGGCTTAAATCATGCGATCGTATCTTTTCTCGCATGAACCTTATTGATCTACATCGAGTCCAAGTGGCTTCTAGCATGCTCCAAGAAAGAGCGTTAGATTGGTATGTGCTTTTAATTTATGAAATCGTTGAAGCGGATCTCACTTGGGAGCAATTCCGGGAAAGATTCGAATTGAAATTTGTGCCGGAGGCTGAAAAAGTAACTTTGTCCCGGCGTTTTATTGACCTTTTTCAAGGTGAATCTTCTGTGACGGACTACGTCGCATCTTTCGAATCTCTTTCTAAATACGGGGTTGAATACATTAATACCCCATCGAAGAAAAACCAGAGATTTGTTTATGGCTTGAATAAGAATCTTAAGAAGCCATTACTCCTCAAGCTAGAAGTTTTATTTGATCAGCTTTTTGATATCGCTCTTCGTCTTGAAAAGGCCGATAAAGAAAGTGATGTCGAGGTTGGGAGTGCCAAACCGAGCCGCAACAACAACAAGAAGAGGCATTCCTTTATTAGGTTCGAAAGTCCTAATCCTAACAAGAGGGTGAAGCAAGTGACTTCTATAGCAAAGACTCCCATCCCTAATCGTGGAGAATGATACAATTGTGGCTCTAGGGACCACTATATAAATAGGTGTCCAAGGCCTATTTCTAGCCGCTATTGCAAAAGTGCGGATCATTATATATCTTCGTGTCCCAAGTGTCAAAGTAAGAGAGAAGGGAACCAGCAAGCCCCTAACAACTCTTCTCTTGGCCAAGGTATTTCTTAATCAATCCTTGATTTCATTTGTTTTGTGAGTATCCTTTTCGAGTTCTTGTTGATACGGGTTTCATCTCATTATTTTTATGTCAAAAGAACTTGTGATTCTTTTTCTTTAAACATTTCTGGGCTTGATGACTTCTTTGAGGAGTGCGAATCCGGATGGTAGATCCGCAACACTCAATTTGTCTTTATTGATGTCGAAATTATTTTATGTGATTTTTCTGTCTGAGCCAATTTTTACTTAGGCTTCGGAATTGACTTTTGTAAGGATTGGCTTAATTATTATGAAGCTGTATCCTTTGTCTCGTGTGGACTATTCATCTTCGACATCTCAATCTGTTAAGCAGATTTCTGTTTTTCCTTTATGATTTCGATTCCAATTTGATGGCATCATTTTATTCCTTAAGCCCACTTATAAGGAAAGTGTTATTTCTCTCATTTGGGTAGTTGTGAATTTTCTGGTAACTTTGAGCTTGTCTTAGGATTATCTCCTAAGCAATCCTTTGAGTGGTGTTAAGGTCTTTTTAGTTCGACTTTACCGCCAGTTTTCATTAGTAACGAGTTGTGGAAGTTAGCATTCCATTTACCACATTCCGCACTCGTTATGATTCTTATGAATGACTTATTATGTCATTCAGTTTGTCCATCTTATTTCATCCATTATATAAATCGAGTATTCTACGATCTCGATGACTCCATCCTTGTATATATTGATTTTGGATGAAAATAGCAATTTAAAATTTTTACAAATCTTTTTCATAAAGATTTATTTATAAGAATAATTGGGTTTTTGTTCTTAAAACAAGGAAAGAATATTTGTAAAGCTTTTAAGAAACTTGTTTATTATAAAGAAGATGATTTTGTGATTGTATTGCCCATTGAGTGCTTTAAGAATTCTGGTCGATGGGCTTGATCAACGTTATCGATAAGAATCTCCCAAACGCTTTGATGAGGCAATCAGACACGATATATTGACTTGTAAAATGTAAATTTTTCTAGAAAGGTTTTTACATTGAGATAATTGTAATTTTGAAAATTTTAGCTTTTTGGGAAAGAAGATTATTTGAAAGAATTCTTTTCCGATACTCTTATTCCTATGTTTTCCGATGGGAACTAAGACTTTATCTTTTGTACCAATGTTAATCGTATTGGTTTGGGTGCCGTTCTCTTGCAAAAGAAAACGTTCTACCACTTGTGCTTCTAAGTCATAAAAGCCTATCGAGACTAGGTATGCCACTCATGATCTAGTGCTCGCGGCTATTGTTTTCGCTTTTAGGATTTGGCATCATCATTTTTGGGGAGAAATTTGTTCTCCACCTTGATCATAAGTTCTTGGAATATCTATTTCTCATAAGGAACTTAATTTGCGTCAACCTCGTTGGCTCGAAATTCCTTGTATCTTATGATCTTTTTACCAAGTTCGTCGGACGTTTTGACATACTTCATTTTATTGAGCTTTATCTCATTCCTTTTATGGACTAGCGTCCGATGTTCTTTTATAGTATTCGGTTCATCGGATGTACCGTTTTTGAACTACATCGATGTCTCGACTTTTTGGTTCATTGGACGTACCATTTTTGTACTATGTTGGTGTTTCGAAATTATTCGAGTTTCTCGTTTCTCGGGCGTACATTTTTTGTACTACGCCGTTGCATCGGCTCAACTTTCTGCTATTCTTGACGTTTTCCACGTCTTTTAACTATGGAAATGCTTTTATGTTTCCGATTTTTATTCTTGAGCCCAGTGCTATTGAGGAAATTGAAGTTTCACCAGATTTGACTTTTGAGCAACATTCTATTCGCATCATTGCTCCGGAGGTTGAGCGCCTTCGGAATAAAGATGTTCTTCTTGTGAAAGTTCAATAGTTCTCAGATCCTAAGGATTGCTCTTGGGAATCCTGGGAATTCATCGAGCGATTCCGTTCAGGCTTACTCTGTCATGCTCTTTATGGTGAACTTCTTATTTCAAATTTTCTTTTGTGTTGATATGCTTTTATGGTTGTTACTATTTATTTTCTTCTTAAGTATTGCGAGGACGCAATTTCTTTAAGGAGGGGAGTCTGTAACAACCCGTATATTTATCGATTGTATATTTAAATATTTTATTTAAATATTTCATCGTTAGTCGGATTATAGTCCGAAAATCTACTTTTAGCAAACAGTCGAATTGGGACTCGAGACCCCTTCCATTGAGTTCAAAATGCTGTTTGCAACCTTTTTGGGTATAAGCTTCGATTTTGAGAAATAATAACTATGTAAAGATTTTGAGAAATAATTTAATTGAATTTTATGAATATTTTCTCTTCACTTTTTTCGTACTTTGGTTTCTAAAAGCAATCAATACATCATTCTTATCACTTCCTAAAAACAAAGCTTCACATACACATAATACTCAAAGGAGATTATATGATGATTTGTACCGTGGAGTCAAATCAGTGTTACTAAGAACACGTACTTGTCAAAAATAGACATTTTGTATCAAGCCTGTCCCTTCGGGCGAAGCGAGGGTTTTTTGCTAGTTTAAGGCTGAAGGGTATCTTCAGGACTGGACATAGGATGTGAGGTATGAACTAGTATAAAAACTCTGGTGTGATTGTTTCTTTATTTTTATTTACTTTACTCTAGTAGTTATAAGTTAGTTTTTATTACACTTGCACATTAGATATAAATACACGATCCATACACACTTTCACACTTTACCTATCATTATTTTTTCCATTTTTCCTTATCTACCTAACTTACAATTCATAGCAAAATGTCCCTTTTGTTTACAATCAAGTAAGCTAAATTGGAAACAATCTTTGATGGTTGAAACATACGCTTGTTGTTTTCGTCTGGTGCAGGTACAGATGGCTTTGGAGCCAAACCCTCGAACCGTAAAGCCCTATCTATTAGATCCACAACGATCCCTAGATGTGACTTGTCATGTTCCTCTGAAACTCTAGACCCATACCCAATACAAACATCTCATTCTTCTTCTGCGGTGTATCTATCAGCCCCAACCCGAACCCAGACCGTGTATTAAACTCATTCTCATACTCAATGACTGACATACCCCCTGGTTCAGATCTAGCATGCTCTTAAACAACTTAGTATTTCTAGCCTTCGAAACATACTTCATTTCAAAAACTTCCTTAATTTGAGCCCAAGAGAAGTCATTCTCCTACACATCTGCAGTGACTAACCTCCACCAATCCATAGCAGCATCAGACAAATGTTGTGATGCCAGACGATGCTTCTCTGTATCATTCAACACCATGTCTTTGGATATCCAATCACACAAACTAAGTCAAGTCTGAACCTCGGTGATTATCTCAGTGCCATCGAATCTCTTGCTTCCAAACCTCTTAAAATCACATCCTAGCAAAGCAATGTTCATCTGTGCTTGAACCTGCACAACCTCTTTGACAACATTCACTCTTAGTTCTTCAATAGGAGCAGCATTCCTCTATGCCTGATTCCCACCATTAGTAATAGTACTACTCCTCCCATCTCTATCTTTAAAGATAGAAGTTCTAGTACACATCATTTTCACCACTTGAACATAGTAAGATATCTTTAGGAAACTTTAAGGATAGAGTTATTTCTGAAAAAGAGTCACTCCTAAGGAAATGCTAAAGTGGTGAGTTTATAAAAAAATACAAATACTCCCTTGTATATAATACATTCAACTCATTCTAGGGTATTTCTTACCCTATTTCTAATGAGTCATACCCAGCCAAATCCAAGATGTTCGCCAAACCTTCGCTCTGATACCAAATGTAACGACATAACTTTTTGACCCTTGAATGTCGACGCTAATACATACAAGGAATCTTGTATCGAGCATCCAAATCTCGAAAAGATAGATTGTTAGAGTAAAATAAAAATAAAAAAAATAAAACAAGAAAGAATGAACAGAATATCAGAATCTCACAAGCGGAACAACAATATACGATATCCAAAAAGAAAGTACAAAGGGTTACATTGAAATACAATGCAATTTCAAAACTACAAAACCTAAGTACTATTATCAGCCTAGACAGTTATAATTTCCTGTCTCTACAATGCTGATACAAACATAATAGTGCAACAGAAAAAAAAAAAGATAAATGGAACCCTCCAGCCCATCTCCTTAAGCTCCGAAGCATCCATAGTCAAGCCTGCTTTACTTAGCCTACTCAAAAGAGTACCCGAGGAATTTAAAAAAAATCCATGTGTTATCCGGGTTTTTAATTCAGCAGGATCGAACAGGAGACAGAACAATCTCATATTATCAAAACGGTTTAGAACTTAACCAGAAAGACTAAGGCAGGGGATTAATGAGAGCTAAGCTATATGGCTTAGGAAACGACTAGGATCAACGAAGCCAAGAGATCGACATTCTTTTAGTCCAATCAGCCGGTGAGCGCAAACTGCTAGTGAATTGCTATCAAGATGAAACAACTATGATAAAAGACTATTAGAACATCCCCAATTACAACTTTAGAAAAATCCTAAGTGCTCGAATCAATAGAAACCCATTCCTCTCTTCAAACCATAAGCGAATCAGCCAAAGAATACTACGAGAAGAGGCCAAGACATTGGCTTGCAAAACGAGCCAAGTCTATGGGTCGCTAACGACCCATATGCTATAGGTTTCCAACAACCCATGTTTCTTCCTCGTATTGCGAGCCACATCCTCCATGGGTCATTCGCTACCTACCAACGAGTCGATGATGAATGGGCCTGACCCAGAAGCTCTCCTGTCCATATAAATACCAATCTATTTGCAACATAAAAATGATCTTCTCTGGACTTGTTGCAAAAAATCTGCTGGAATTATTCTTCACTCTCTACCTCCCTCACAACAATCTCCAAAGGAACACACTACGATTCTGTGATAACCCGGATTTTGGGATATCTGTTAATTGTTAACTAACGGGTTAATTAATAGAAATACAGATTTATAGATTTAACAAATAAATCTGATAATAAATAGTTATACCTGGATTGCAATTCAAATCCAAATTTGAATTTGAGTTTGAATTTGAAACTTGAAATTAAGATTTAAGTAAATGCCTTAATAAAATAATTTGGATTTTAAAATAATATATATAGGTAATTTATTTAATGTATAATTGGTTTAAAACATTTTCTTTAAAAATTGTATATAATTATAATTAGGAAATATAATTTAAAAACTATATAAAACATAAGTTAACAAGTATTAAATTATATGATTTAAAAACTCTAAAAAAATAAGTATTATTAATAAAAAAGGATGATAGTTAAAATAAGGTTTAAATAAAGGAGTTTATTTTGATCTATATAAAGGATATCAATATAGATTAATATAAACAAATATTTAGTAGTTCAAATCATACTAGCCTAAAATAAGATTTAACAAGGGTTTAAATACACTTTTTTTATACTTGAAATTTTTGTACTTTGTATATATATAAAGAAAGTATAAAAACATAATATTTATTAGTATAAATACATACAAAACACAAGAGGCATTTAATTAAGATACTTGTAAATATTTCATTTTTGCATACTAACACTTGTAAGAAAACGATTATATGTATTGACAAATGTAAGATTAGTTTTACAAATGACATTCTCTTTTAATTTAAAATTAGGTAAAATGTAAAAAAGAAAGAAGAAGCCAGACTATTTTCTTTAGGCTTCAATTTGTAAACAAATTTTTTTTGTTCCATCAAGATATTAGTAATAAAAATATTTTCAAGTTAAATCAACAGTTAGTTGTAGTAGAGAATAAAAAGACAAGTAACTATGGAAACAATTCAAAATCCCAATCATAATAATTGTTTGCTTCAAGTACATAATTGTTGTTGTTTTTGAATTCTAGGATTTTTAAAATTAAAATCATGAATTTTAGTTAAGTAATTCGAGAGATATTGATTGATGAACGGAGAATAGGATTTCGTCAATTGCTGGTGATCGCGGAAGTTTTTGACTATAGGGTTTTCATCGAAGAAGGCCACAGGGTCAGCGATCATAGGGAAATCATTGATCGAATTCAGAAATCATTGGGGTGGCGACACGAAGGGATTGTAGGGTCTTATATTCTCACGGGTTCGATGATGAATCGGGAATCATCGTGATGGTGATGATGGATCGAGCTTGATCGAAGTGGGTGGAAGTGATGCGTGAGTTGGAGATGATGATTTCTGGTGGATTGACATGATCTCTGGTGCACTTGATCGATGAGGCGAGGAGGTTTTTCATCGGCTGGTTTGGGTTCGAGAATATTTCGTCAAGCTTGAATTTGATTCCGGTCGACTTCTTTGAATCTGGATGGTCGGAAGGGTTTGGGGGATCATGGGTGGTGTGCTGGTGGTCGCGGTAGAGATCGATAATGCCAGGAACGCATGTGCATGTGCACGGTGCACTTTTAAGTTTTCTGGCAAAGTTAAGATTGAGGAAGAAGAAGTAGATGAGGAGGAAAGGAAGAAGTTTTGCTTGATGTTTTCTCGGGGTTGGATTCGGGATAATGGAAGTTGGGTTTGAGTATTTCATGTTCGTGCACGAGTGTTTATATTATAACAGTTTTTTTAAAAATTAAAGCTAAGTTAAAAAAATGAAGAAGAAGAGAAGGCTAGGGAAAAAGATAAAGGAACTCGGGAATTAGCTTGAGTAGAACCTAGATTTGTCTTGGTAAATATTAGAAGGTTAATAAGCTTTAAAAATGTAACAGTGTCAAGTTTTACACTAATTGTCTTTAAACTATTTTAAGAAATAATTGATTTTTTTATGTTCGTTAATTTAGGTGGAGAAATTCATTTTAAATTTTTAATTAAAGTTAAAACTTTCCAATAACTTCACGGTTTATTAAATTCTGATAATGAATTAATATAAATGGATTATCTTAAGTTTATTTGATGATTAAGTTTATTAATGGGTTAATTAATTGATTTGTTAATTTAAGGGTTAATTAATTAAGAGATGATCAATTAAGATTAGTTAATAAATAATGAATTACTGGAAGTGATTAGAGGATCAATAATGAATGTAATTAATTAATTGAGAAGATTAATGAAAGGATAATTAATGTGAATGGTTAAGGCTAATTAATCTATAAGGTAATTGAAGGATAATTTTTCTAGAATGATTAATTTAGATGGACGATGTAAGATTGATTTATTAATTGGGTGGTAATTAATAAATGATAAGTATGCAGGATTAAAAGTGATTGAATAAATTAATTAATTAAATTTATTTAATTGGACTTGTGTCACTAATTTGTCTTGCATATGAATGATTGTATGACAATAAATACCTTGAATTGGTTGATATCTCTAATATAAAATGTTTTGTGCTATGATATGTTGAGTGGACAGTGATAATGTGGTTATCTATCAATGATGAATTATTGTGTAAAAAGTGACATCTTATATTTAAGTTGAATTGTATTTCACTTGAATAACTTTGGTTAAGGTGATATTGAATTCGAAGAGACTGGGGTCGGGTATCAGTAAATACCCGAACCCACTTCGATTTGTAACCTTCAACGATTCTTTATTTGATTGATATGTGAAATCAATAGGCTGAAATCGAATAATTTAAATGACTGGACCATTCAAAAACTAAGTAAAGGTACTTAGAGATTTGATTGTGAGTGAGTGTTGACTATAGCAAGTTGTGAACTTGTAGCGATGAACGAGTTACCCCGGGTTTTAGTAAGTTTGTGCATTATAGTTTCTTGATAGATGAGCTTACTCACGCTGGTTTCCAGCCTAACCCGGGTGTTACTTTGATGTACTGCTCGGGTCAGACCGAGTATTACAGATTTTCAGGTTAGGACGTTCTGGAGTTCAGGTGGCGAGCTGGATGGCAGGAACGTATGGAGTGTTTTCGCTGTGATATATTGTTATTTATCCGGGACAAGTTATTTTAACTGTCCAGTGAAAGTGAAATGATGTAACTCTGATGTATTAAAATGTAATTGATTGATACAGCTTTCTTTGTGTAAAGATTATTGTTCGATATTTTATTTTATCCGCTGCGAATGTGAGATTCTGAGATTGGTTTTTCTGTTTCTTCTTCTTCTATCTCTTTCTTCTTTTTCTAACTATCTGAGATTTTCTGGATCGAAAATTTCGGGTCGTTGCATTTGGTATCAAAGCTAAAGGTTATGCGAGAACCTTGGCTCTAGCGGACTTACCCATTAAGGATAGGGTCAATAGTACCCTGGGATGAGTTGAGTGTAGTATATATGAGGGTGTATTTGTTATTTTCTTATAAAATGATTGTTATATATGATCATACTTTTATATATAAAAAGCAATAATTGGTTGTTAGATATTGAAATTATATAAGAATTTAAGTGATAAATATATATCCAAAAGGGAATTGAATAGAATGAACCATACAAATAAGGAAAATTAAAATTGGTTTCAAACCAAAATAAAACGGTTATTGTATCAAATATTGGGATGTTTGTTTCCCAATAATGATAAAGCAAAATGAAATGTGTTAAGGGAGTAAACTTATAGATAAATATGAATTGTAAATTGAAGTGGGTTTTAAATTGTGAAGCTTGAATCTTAAGATTAAAAACATTTGAAATTTGTTTTCAAATTGTTAAAAGGAATGATAAATATTCAGAATATTTTTGAAAGTAATCTTATTTATATAAGAAGTTGTTCAAAATTTAAATGAATTTGTTTTGAATTAAACCAAGGGTGGTATAAATTTTAAGATTTTGGCTTGATGGGCCAAGAAGTAAATATGTATGTACGTGTGGATATACATAATATCAAAGATGATTTGAAATAAACTCTATAATAATGAGTTTTGATTTTCCTGAAATGTGATGTAAAAAGCCCGAAGTAAAATAAGTTTTTGAACCTTTAAGTGATAGAAATTTGAAATTTGAAATTTGAAATAGTGAATTCAAATTTTGAGTGGGATTAATGGGATTAAATTGAATTTAACTTAGAAGAAGTTAAATAAGTTTGAATGAACAACCTGATTTGGAAATTTCAAGAGGAAATTGAAATTTAACTTGGGAAGTTAAATGGTTGATTTTAATTAGGAGTTTGTGTGATCTCAAAATGGGTTTGAGATTTGGAAATTGAAAATGGATGTTGTTAATTAGTGTTTGGATAAATTTGGATGTTTATTTATCCTGATATCATTCTATTGATATAAATTAATTATGAAACTGAGAATTTGTTTTAAAAATGGATAATAAATTAGAATATGAAGATTTAATTTGTTTTTTAATTCTTATTGGAACTTTGAAATAAGTTAAGAAAAGATAATTCAAAATGGAATTTTGAAAATTTGACTAAGAATTAAATTGTTTAAAAATTTAGACTGTTAATTTAAAAATAAAGGTTAATTAGATCTAAAGGATTAAATGAATATTTAAATTTAACTCGAATTTATATAATTCGAGATGGTTTAAAGTTGAGATTTAAATTGAATTAGTTCAAATTGAATTTAATTTGAATTAATTTGAATTGTGATTGAATATGGATAGGTTTAAAATTCAAATGGAAAATTTGAATTGGTTTAATTTGAAATGAAATTGAAGATGAATGAGTTCAAAATTCAAATGGCAAGTTGATTTGAATTTGGGATGGAAATGGAAGTTAACTTAATTTGAATTGAAATTGAAAGTTAATTGGAAATTGGAAATTGATTGCAAATGGAGATTGAGAAGTTGAACAGTTTGGCTCTAGAATATTTTCAAATGAATTATTTTAATATACTCTTTCTTAAATCTATTTTCCCAAGCTATTTACTATATACAATCTTTCTTTTTAAAGCCAAACAATTTTATACTTATTTTATAATTGTTTTTGTAACTATTTAACCATTTTTCAACTATTTTATAAACTAATTACTGTTTTTCAACTATTTATAACAAATTACTATTTTGCAACTATTTTGCAGTTATTTAAAATTTCTATAACTATTTGACTATTTTCCAACTGTTTTACAATTACTTAACTATTTTACACTATTTTATAAACTAACAATTATTTTCAACTACTTATCTATTTTTAACTTTTCAAGCTATTTTATAAATTTAAGCTGGACAGAGTTCAAACTGTTTATGATTAAAATTCCAATTGAGATAAGAATTTTAGTGAAAATCCAAATGGGGATTGAGGCAAATGTGAATAAGTGAATGTGAATAGAAAAGAGAATTGATTTGGTTAATAATTAATGAGGATAGATACGTAGGATGTATTATATTATTCTATCCGCATAGTGATTTGATTCAGATTCGAGCATAGAATTTCGAGATAGTATATCGATCCGAGTAGGGATTTTTCACTCAATTTTCGACGGCGAACCTTGATATGGATTGTTGATTGATTCTGGATATTCTCCATCATAGTTATGTCTATGCAAGGAGAATAACGGTTTCTGATCAAGAAACCGGATCCGAGTCCACGCTAGGAAGTCGGGTGGACGATACTAGTTCGGAAGAGAATTGTGTGATCGAGTGAGCGATCAAATTCATATGCGTATGTAAGATATGTGTACATCGTACGGGTTTGGATGAAATTGATATTGAAAATTTATGGATAAGAACTGTAAAATGGTTTTTTGAAATGAAAAGTATAATTTGTAAAATGTATGATGAAATAAAGTGGAAATTGGATATTTCTATGATTGAAGGTTCACTTTATGAAGAAAAGTAATGAGTAATCAAAATTGAATATTTGATTTGGAATAAACAAAGTTATATATCTTTAAGATAAATCTCCCCTTGTTAAATTTATTTCCAGAAGAAAAGGGTTTTTAAAAGTATTTGAAGTATAAAAAAGGACTTTATACAAGTATGATTTGATCTAAAGATTTTTCAAGACTATATATATATAAAGGATCTTATGAGAATGAATTTGGAGAAAAGGTTTTTGGAATCTTTGGATTTGGAAAGGCTTTTGATTTTTGGGAAAAAAATCAATTTTGGAAAGTTGGAAAACCTAGTTTGAGAATTATCGATTTTGGGATAATCGATTTTGAGAAAAGGAGATTTATATGGGATTCATACTAGGTGTATGATTTGGAAGATACTATATGTGTATAGTATAAAGTGTTTTGAAAATGGCTCTGGAGAAAAAGGCGCTCCCTTGAAATGAACTTCTCAGGAGCACCATAGGTTGGTACTCTCTTGAGCCTCAAAGAGGGGAAGGCTCTACAGTGCATCCTGTGAGGAAGTCCGGACAAACTAAAGTTCCTGAGGATCATTGGGTAGCGAAAGACGAGGGTGCGGATGCCTACAGAGACATTTGGGTTATGCTGTGACGATAGTGTAACTCGATGTCACTGCGATCTACTGCAGACCATAGCGAATGTCGTGTGTGCTGCTGAGAGCCAACAGTCTACGTTTGATTTTACATCGGTAGACTGCGACCTATGGTGACATAGCGAAAGTCGAGAGGCCGTGAGAGCCTAAGGCTGCATTGGGATCTGATTGATGTAGTCTATGGCCTATGTGAGAGTGGTGAAGTTTCCTTTGGCAACGAAAATCGAGGGCGCTGATGCCTACATTTACATGGACTTTTGCTGTGATGGCAATGTAACCCAGGATGTAACTGCGATCGGTGGCGGGTTCCATGGCGTAATCGAGGGGTGCGGAGTGCCTACAGTTACATGGACTTTTGCTGTGATGGCAACGTAACCCAGGATGTAACTGCGACTATGGATGGAGGTGATGATTTCCATAGCATTGTCACCAAAGATGTTTTCTATATTTTCCAAAATATTTTCGAATTATTTTCACTGGGTATTGCAAATGGGTCTGGTAAGTACCAATAGATTTTCAGTCTTACGCCTGATCAACGTATGATCAAATTTCTGTAAGAACAAGGATAGACTGGTTGAGACATCGAGTTATAAAATGTATTTTTATAAAACTATTTTTGTAATAATATATAGATTTTAAAAAGAGTTTAAATTTTAAAATGTTCAAAGAATAATTTATCTGGTACAAGTATTTTTTGTAAAATTCTGGCTTCGTTCCTTTTCGAGGACGAAAAGATTTAAAGGGAGGAGGAATGTGATAACCCAGATTATGGAATATCTGTTAATTGTTAACTAATGGGTTAATTAATAGAAATACCGATTTAAAGATTTAACAAATAAATCTGATAATAAATAGTTATACCTGGATTGTAATTCAAATTTGAATTTGAATTTGAGTTTGAATTTGAAACTTGAATTTAAGATTTAAGTAAATGCCTTAGTAAAATAATTTGGATTTTAAAATAATATATATAGGAATTTATTTAGTGTATAATTGGTTTAAAACATTTTCCTTAAAAATTGTATATAATTAAAATTAGGAAATATAATTTAAAAACTATATAAAACATAAGTTAACAAGTGTTAAATTATATGACTTAAAAACTCTAAAAGAATAAGTATTATTAATAAATAAAAAGTATGATAGTTAAAATGAGGTTTAAATAAAGGAGTTTATTTTGATCTGTATAAAGGATATCAACATATATTAATAAAAACAAATATTTAGTAGTTCAAATCATAATAGCCTAAAATTAGATTTAACAAGTGTTTAAATACACTTTCTTTTATACTTGAATTTTTGTACTTTGTATATATATATATATATATATATATATATATATATAAAGAAAAGTTTAAAAACATAATAGTTATTAATATAAATACATACAAAACACAAGAGACATTTAAATATAAGTTTAAAACACTTGTAAATATCTCATTTTTTCATACTAACACTTGTAAGAAAATGATTATATGTATTGACAAATGTAAGCTAAGTTTTAGAAATGGCATTCTCTTTTAATTTAAAATTAGGTAAAATGTAAAAAAAAAAAAGCCAGACTATTTTCTTCAAAACCTAAAACCATAGGAAAAAACAAAGAAAATAAAGGAATATAAATCCACAGCCTGTAACAAACCAGAGGACAAAATAAAAGAAAACAATAATCTATCAATTGTTTCAAAGCTGAAGATCAAATCAGTTTTAAAGAAATTCCAGTTCTTTTCAAAAAGCTGCTCTGTTCCTACCTTTTACAGGTGAGTAAACCATCCTTTGATACCTTAAACTTGTCTGCATTTTAATCCGCATAAGATGATCCTTGATGTGTGGTAGAATTTGTGAAATGTCTGGGTACATTTTTTAGTATTGTATATTATTTCTGTTTAGTTTTTCTAGGATGATCACCCCTTCAAAAATCAGTATCTTTACCTCTGGTTAAATTTAGGCCTTAATGTCTGAGAAGTTCTTACTTGAATATGAGTAAACTAAGCCTAAACAGTTTTAAATTGGATTTATGTTGTAGATGTTTGAAGTGGAATTGTGATGCATGTTTGAAAATATGTTTGCATGCTTGTTCTAAGCTGAATACATGTATATATATGTATATAGAGAGGTGTGCGTGCATGTTTATATTAAATTGATGTTCTGTTTTGTGGTTCAGGCATAAATCCGATAAAATTTTTAAGTTCTTCCTTCCTGATCTTCTTTAGGCTTTAATTTGTAAATAAAAATTGTTTGTTTCATCAGGATATCAATAATAAAAATATTTTCAAGTTAAATCAGCAGTTGGTTGTAGCAGAGAATAAACGAACAAGTAACTACAGAAACAATTCAAAATCCCAATCATAATAATTGTTTGCTTCAAGTACATAATTATTTTTGTTTTCAAATTCTAGGATTTTTAAAATTGAAATCATGAATTTTATTTAAGTAATTCGAGAGTTATTAATTGATGAACGGAGATTGGGATTTCGTCAATTGCTGGTGATCGCGGAAGTATTTGACTTTAGGGTTTTGGTCAAAGGAGGCCACGGGGTCAGCGATTATAGGGAAATGGTTAATTGGGTTCAGAAATCATTGGGGTGGCGACACGAAGGGATTGTAGGGTTTTATAGTCTCATGGGTACGACGATGAATCGGGAATCATCGTGACGACGATGATGGATCGAGCTTGATCGGAGTGGGTGGAAGTGATGCGTGAGTTGGAGATGATGATTTCTGGTGGATCGACATGATCTCTGGTGAAGTTGATCGACGAGGCGAGGAGGGTTTTCATCGACAGGTTTGGTTTCAATTCAAGGGTATTTCGTAAAGCTCAAATTTGATTCCGATCGACTTCTTTGAATCTGGATGGTCGGAAAGGTTTGGGGGATCATGGGTGGTGTGCTGGGGGTCGCGGCAGAGATCGATGATGCCAGGAACGCATGTGCATGTGCACAGTGCACTTTTAAGTTTTCTGGCGAAGTTAAGATTGAGGAAGAAGAAGTGGATGAGGACGAAAGGAAGAAGTTTTGCTCGATGTTTTCTCGTGGTTGGATTCGGAATAATGGAAGTTGGACTTGAGTATTTCGTGTTCGTGCGCGAGTATTTATATTATAACAGCTTTTAAAAAAATTAAAGATAAGTTAAAAAAAAGAGAAGGCTAGGAAAAAAGATACAGGAACTCAGGAATTAGCTCGAGTAGAACCTAGATTTGTCTCGGCAAATATAGGAAGGTTAACAAGCTTTAAAAATTTAACAAAGTCAAGTTTTAAATTAATTGTCTTTAAACTATTTTAAGAAATAATTGATTTTTTTATGTTCGTTAATTTAGGTGGAGAAATTCATTTTAAGTTTTAAATTTTTAATTAAACATAAAGCTTTCCAATAACTTTACGGTTTATCAAATTCTAATAATGAATTAAGATAAATGGATTATCTTATGTTTATTTGGTGATTAAGATTATTAATGGTTTAATTAATTAATTTGTTAATGTAAGGGTTAATTAATTAAGGGATGATTAATTAAGATTAATTAATAAATAATGAATTACTGGAAGTGATTAGAGGATCAATAATGAATGTAATTAATTAATTGAGAAGATTAATTAAAGGATAATTAATGTGAATGGTTAAGGCTAATTAATGTATAAGGTAATTGAAGGATAATTTATCTAGATGATTAATTTAGATGGATGATATAAGATTGATTAATTAATTGGGTGGTAACTAATAAATGATAAGTATGCAGGATTAAAAGTGATTACAAAAATTAATTAATTAAATTTATTTAATTAGAATGGTGTGACTAATTTATGTTGCATATGAATGATTGTATGATAATAAATACCTTGAATTGGTTGATATCTCTGATATGAAATATTTTGTGATATGATATATTGAGTGGACAGTGATAATGTGGTTATCTATCGATGATGAATTGTTGTGTAAAAAGTGACATCTTATATTTAAGTTGAATTTTATTTCACTTGAATAACTTTGGTTAAGGTGATATTGAAATCGAAGAGACCAGGGTCGGGTATCAGTAATTACCCGAACCCACTTCGATTTGTAACCTACAATGATTCTTTATTTGATTGATATGTAAAATCAGTAGGCTGAAATGGAATAATTTAAATGACTGGACCATTTAAAAACTAAGTAACGGTACTTAGAGATTTGATTGTGAATATGAGTGTTGACTATAGGAAGTTTTGAACTTGTAGTGATGAACGAGTTACCCCAGGTTTTAGTAAGTTTGTGCATTCGAATTTCTTGATAGATGAGTTTACTCATGCTGGTTTCCAGCCTGACCTAGGTGTTACTTTGATGTAATGCTCGGGTCAGACCGAGTATTACAGATTTTTAGGTAAGGACGTTCTATAGTTCAGGTGGCGAGCTAGATGGCAGGAACGTATGGAGTGTTTTCGCTATGATATATAATTATTTATCTGGGACAAGTTATTTTTACTGTCCAGTGAAATTGAAATGTTGTAACGCTGATGTATTAAAATGTAATTGACTGATACATCTTTCTTTCTGTAAAGATTATTATTTGATATTTTATTTTATCCGCTGCGAATGTGAGATTCTAAGATTGGTTTTTTTGTTTCTTCTTCTCTATCTCTTTCTTCTTTTTCTAACTATCTGGGATTTTCTGGATCGAAAATTTTGGGTCGTTACAGATTCTCTAGTGGGTTTCAACTTTGGAGATTCAGTCAAGCTAGAAAATAACCAAAGCCTTGTAATCAAACATCTATTATAACAACAATCAGACTATAATAAAACTATAAAGTTGACGTAAGCTTCATTAACAGCCGAACCACTAAAAAAGTTCTCTGTCTACTTTCTTTTACTGTTCTATTTCTATACATATTATCTGTGATATTGCTCTATCAAAACTGGGCTCATGCTTTCAAACTCAAAGCAGGGTGTTGGTCCATTTTTTCGGACAACACCACATTTCAAACATAAGTCTGATATGAGAAATTCAAGGTATATGCATTCAAAAAATAGTAACTTATGAGACTGTACGAATCATAGTAACAGTTTCCCCTCAAAACAAACCTAACAATCTAATAAGCAAATAAGGTGATATAATGGATAGTGTATAGGGTGTAGAATATAAATAATTGTATCCACAACACAATAATATACAAGTATGTCTAAACCACTAAGGTTCGTTCGCATATAGATTTTCTATAGTAGTCTGCTCAGTAAAAACCGAAAATTGATGTCTTCCACGAGGATCAAAATCTACCTTCCAAGGGATGTATATCTCTATATAAAATATAACACTAAGGTAAATATAGCCGATCCACTCCCGAACACGTGATACCAAATATCATCAACTCCTACTACCAATGACGGTAAGCTTCTCTAGATATGGAATTGATATACACTTCGGGTTAGCTAAGCCCCTTAGATATGCTCGTACTTTATTTTCTTTCACTTATGACACATTTGACATCTCCTAGATAAGTCTACGTCACTCAAACATATAATGAATCTCTCTGTGGATCCCAACATAAGTCGTCCGACGAATAATAACGCTGGCCTCTCCCTTGAACTTAATCTTAGAATATACAGTTTAACTCTATAGCATTTGTTCGATATGTTAACGGTGAACTCTCCCTTGGACTTTACCTTAGGAAAGAACTCTATAACATTTCACTTAACAATCGCTTCCAAAATGTAGACTTGTATACTAGTTTTAAAGTGGTGTTCAAAAAGTACTATATAAGTATACTTATCCAATCCCAGAATCTTCAAATCTAAAACAATAAATTTCTAGTTAACTCAATTCTGGTTTTCTTGGATGCAAGCAAACTATATATAAAGTAGTTCTCCTCAAAAGATCTCGTATATATATGTTCTTAAAACTAGAGATGTTCTATACCAATGAGTCCTCCTTGTGTGATCTCTAAGTGAATGAAGCCGTGAAGCTTTCATGTACTTCCTAAGTTAATTTGACAAGTTTCATTGTCCAATAATCGATTATCTAGTTTAAGAAATGATCGCATATGGAAATCAAGTCTCATAAATTTATCATGTTTCTGACCTTCTCAGTTGACTCTATCACTCAGTCAAGAGTGAAGTTGATAGGTTAGAGCATTGTTGCTCTCATTCTTAACTCTCACAGATAGAACAAGTCTATTTTGTCGCTTTTAGTGCTAAGTATAGGATTAATTACTTTCCATAAACAAGTAAACAACAAAGCACGATTATGTTACTTAAGTGACTCCTGACCTCTTTTTAAAACATTTGTTTATAATTTAAAAGCCTTTTAAAATTGATATATATATATATATACATATATATTTATATGTATGTATGTACGTATATATGTATATATGTATACTAATTTATTTATTTATCAGCTAATATATTTAATTAAAGTCTAAAAACAATTTAAAAGATAAAATGTTAAATAATCTTTTTTATAATTTAATAAAGTATTTAACTAATTTTCTAAAACTACATATACATAAAAATACTTTAAAATACTTATAATTATGGTCTAACCATTCATTTAAAATATTACTTAAAAATAACTATTTTATAATTTATTTATAAACTACAAAAAGCATGTTTACATTTGTAAAAATAAATCTTCTACTTTAATAATTCATAATTAATTATAAAAAATATATTTAAACTTCAAACCACTTTTCATATACTTTACTATAAGTTATTAAATAGTTGTAAAAAGATTGTAGAAAAGTACTTTAATTAAAAGTCATTTTGAATCAATTATAGTTCAAACAGCAATATATAACATTTCTAGAATACTGTCAAAAGGGTTCAGAGCTAATACAATAGCCAGAAAATCCTATCTTTAAGTGCTGTTACAGATTATGAACTGGGCAGTTTTATATGTTAGAAAGTTTGGCCACTTTTCGATATGTTAAAAAACCTTTTAAGGTCCATTTTTTTTACAGCAAACAATATACTTAATATACATTACAACCATGCCAAGAAACCACTAATGGATATCTTTAAAACATATTATAGAAATTCGACAAAACCAGGCATATTGAAGTGCCTCTATAGCGACCTTTCACTATAGAAACCATTCTATATTCAAGTCCAATTAATACCCAGTCCAACCAAATCTATGTGCATTATGTCAAGGCCATGTGACAAGTCATATAAAGACATAGAAGTCCAAATACATAATTTGCATCAACCATTTTCTTTCCAAAGTAAGAATCGCCAAAGTTATATTGTTAAGAACTTTACCATAGTTTAAACAAGCATATTGTACACTTTATACACATTCAAATGGTGAGTTGGTCACCCTTTTCTGAGCTTACAACTAAGCACAAACCTCTACCTTCCTAGCACTTCCTACCTCAACCAAAGTAAGCTCCAAAATTCCTCCTACCCTCTACAATTGTTTAAGGCCAAGGCTAGATCTTTACAAATTTGCTCACAGCATTGGGTCCTTGCGGCTTGTGTGCTCCTCTCCTCGAAGCCTCAAGTTAATAATACCTGGTGCTATGTTGTTTAAGGCTTATAACCAAGAGTTTGGTGAACATTTGGGCTAATCTGAATTGTGTTTTAGGAAGTTACATAGAAGAGACGAAGGAGAAGGAAGAGCTTATTTTTTGTGTAAAATTGTGAAAGGGCTTTACGAGCTATAGGTGGTCTTATATAGAAATAACAAGAGGCTAACTTACCCCCTCTGCCTCCTTTAGCTGGCCAGAGCTCACCCCCTTATGTGACTAACTTTCTACCTCACAAACCAAGCAAAATATCTCCACTAAATATCTCTTTCCTTTGACCTTCTAGAAGCATTTTGAAGGAAAATTAGTTAACAATATTAACTCAAATTATTTTTACTAACTATTAACAACTTCATTTGTTATTTATACATGTACATAAAGTTTGAACAACTTATATTAAATAAAAATACGTTTATCGATAAAATGATTTTCGGTCACATTATTGATATTTCTTCAAAAAAAATTAAACCAATTTCAAAAACAAGTTTTATATCATTAGTTATTAAATAAAATTAGTTTAACAAGGCTATAAAATCACTCTTACAACATTAACCATATTTTAAATGTTTCGATATTCAAAGACGAAGGGTCGAAATTACGGGTCGCTAAAACTCATATACCCAACTAAATCGAATTATTTTAATTCCTTTGCGTATTATGTTTTCTACGTCTATTTTAAATTCCATAAACTTCTCAAAGATATACTAGTTGTGTATCAATTCATGTAAGTGATTCATCATGAATTTAATAAAGTAAATGGATTGGTTTGAGTATTATTAGATTTTTGACTGCATATATCTCTATTTGTCAATCTAAAGGGTTTATTAACTCTTTTATCACTTCCACTGAATATGCGCTTTGTCTTAATCATTCAAGATACAATTCATTAATACCGTAGGATTCATAATCATACGATTATGAATTATTTCTCAAAGATTTAGGTTAGTCTATAATTCAAAATAATTTTAAAAGTTTAGATACTTTTATATTTTGTTAGCTAACGCATTACTTTTGTTACAATTATAAAGTTCCATTATTATAGTTTACCTTACAAGGAATATTCATTATATTCATATGAAACAAAATTATGTCTATTCGAAGTCAACACTAAAGAATAATTATTATCTCATAAATAAGATTTGGTATATTTACAAAAACAATAGTTCGTATCTTGATGCATCCATTAATAAAGTAATATGGCACACTCCCGCCATTTTGACCATTACTAACAACATATGAATGTAGAGCTCCATTCAACCACTTACTATGAGCGAGTTATTTTATCCACTGTAACTAGTTTATAGTCAAGAGTTTCAAATCAAATATCTTGAACTCAAAGAAATTAGTCTTATAGAAATATTTTCTATATGAAAATACATTTGGAATAGAAATCGCATTTCTCATTCCTTATTAAGTACCTATTATTATTTTATATAATTTTCATTTTCCATGTCTTTCATAAAGTAGAAGTGGCCATTCACTCTCTTTATCTCAACTATGCCTATGTTACAATCACACTTGGGAGTTCACTTTCCATTTTCAGATGGCCAAACCATTCAAAAGGAAATTCTTACTACATGGTCGCATTGAACTCTCTACAAATATACATTCTACTATCCTTAACATTTTAAGAATGTTGAATAGTCTACATCAAGTAAATTAATCAAATGACAATTCAGTGACAGAATTCTAAGGTCTATTTAGTAGTTTTTGGCCCGTGTTACTTTTTACACTGTAAAATCCTTATTTTATTCAATGGCATTGAACATGCATCTTAATTATGATTTACTTACTCATTTTGAATGAACTAATTTCATCAAGAGTTTGTACATTATAAATTCAACAGTTCACTATACATCCTTTATATGTGATATAATATGGACTAAATATCCATACTCTATATTGCTTTAGAGTTCAAAACTCAAAGAAGATAGTACATACTCTCGAGTAAATAAACACTTATAATTTAGCTCTTGCATGGGTCTTGAAGTGACAACATACCAATTTTTTTTATTAATGAGAGACTTTGTGTGTGTATTTCTTTGTCAAACCTCATTCATTTTATTAGTATATTTCAATTAATAAACAACTTTGTCAATTACATTGATGCAAAAATTAATAACGTAGATAATATAATATTACATGACATATGTTACTTACATTATTAGAAAGGTTAAATGTTATCATTTAATTTTTCTAATAAGGACCCCACTAGATTTTTAAACACCGAAACCCTAAGAGAAATATAAAAATATTTTGACTCCTCTAGTGAGTGTTAGGACTTGCTTGCCTTAGGATTATGACCTTGAGTTTGGTCAACAAATCATAGCCCTAAAGCGATGGACTACTCCTAATCGGTTCTATCATATATAACTCTTAAACTTGTTCCTTACTCTAATCTTGATCTCAACCTTGAGTTTGCTTAAAAAATCAAGTGAGTTTATTCACACTTACCTATAATTTTGCAACAGTCTATGTATCATGCAATATACCTTGAGTTTTTTCAACAAATACATGCATATATCTTACCTCTTCTAACAATATATTAATAGTACTGCACATAACATCCCTAGCTTGAGTTTTCTCAACAAACAGAAAGTATGCGAGCAATCTATAACGGTTTTCCTTTTCGACCCCAATGTCAACACTAATACGTCAATGGTATTCCCGTGTCGAACACTTGAGTGCTGAAAGGACATATTGTTAGGGTAAATAAACAATAGAAAGAAAAAGAACAAGAAAGAAGAGAACAAAACATATGAATCCCACAATGGGATGATAATATATAATATTGGAAAAAAGTTCAAAGTGTCACCCAAAGATACATAGTATTTCAAAGTTACAATCCTAGGCACTATCATCATCTTAGACAGTTATAACAATCTATCCTCATAGATATTGGTATATATAGACTAGCAGTGCATCCTAAATAAAATATTGCTACAGGCGAAGGGAAGCATCCAGCTTGTCTCTTGAAGCTCCATGGAGTATCAACAAAAACCACCTTTCTCAGACTGCTCAAAAGAGCATCTAAGGAATTGAGTGAAAGATAAAATCCTCAGTCAAACACAAATCTGGTGTGAGAAACTCAAGAAATATCTGTAGATATAACAATATCCTTTGAGATCATTCGAATCACCATAACGATTTTTCCTTCAAACAAACCAAAACCATATAATAGGTAAATAAAGTGATATAATAGATAATGTCTAGGGTGTAGAATATGAAATAGAAAATAGTTGTGCTGTTTACATCTCACAACACAACAATATTAAAAGTACAATTAAAACCGCTAATGTGCTGCATATGATTTCCGTTGGAGGAGCCCCCAGTAAACTAAGGTGGCCCTCTTGACAAGGTAAGCAAGTACCTTTTGATACTATGTATATCTCTAGATGAAATATACCACTAGGTAAAACATAGCTAGTCCACGCCCTGACACGTGATATTGAATACCAAAAACTCCTACGCATCTGAATCCAATGCACTCCAAATGTGTGGAGTTGATGTACCCTTGGGTTACTAAACCCATTGCTATGCATTCTAATCTATTTTCTGTCATTTTGGATGGTGAACTCTTGCTTGCATCTCATCACATGATTCTTCATCACTCTAACAGTTGATGAAATTCTCTTTGGACTCCAGCATCTCGAAGAGATCATGAGTCTCTTCATGGATTTTAGCATAAGTTGACCAACGAATGCTAATGCTAATGCTAATCTCTCCCTTCGACTTACCTTATGATAGACTATTCAACTCTATAGCATTTGTTTGAAATGTTAACATTGACCTTTCACTTGGACTTGACATTATGATAGACAGTTCAACTGTACGACGTTCCACTACACAACTGCTTCCAAAACATAGAACTCGTATATCGGTTTTGAAGTGGTTTTCGGTAAGTAATACATAATTTTACTTAATTAATCTTGGACTCTTAAAAAATAAATAGGTTAATTTTCGGTTAACTCAATTTCGGCTCTTTTCGAAGTAAGCGAGCGATATAAAGTAGTCCTTCTTAGGGGAACTCATATACTCATTCTTAAAGCAAGAGATGTTTCATACCAATGAGTCCTTCCTAGAGGATGTTATACCGTATGAAGCCATTAAGCTTTTATATACTTCCTAAGTTAATTTGGTCAAGTATGATAACAATAAAAACGATAACATATGTAAATCAATTCTCGTATACTTATCACCATTTCCGACCTTCTCAACTTACGTTATTCTTTGGTCAAGAGTGAAGCCAGTTAGGTTAGAGCACTAGTTACATCCAATCCCTACCTAAACACTTCATTCTCAACTCTCAATGATAAAATAAATCTGCTTTATCAACTTAATGCTAAGTATAGGATTAAATACTTTTCATAAACAAGTAAACACACAAAAGTACGATTGAGTCACATAAGCGACTTATAATCCCTTTTTTATTTAATTAATTCTTTTATAATTAAAACTTCTTTGTAAATAATTGTATATATATTTAAAATACCTTTACAAAAGATATACATATATGCTACTATTTGACTATTCATTTCTACTCTATACATTCTTAAAATGTATTCATATTCTTATCACCAAGTTATAAGAATATTCACAATTCTCTTAATAAGATTTAACATTTTTAAATGTATATTTAAGTGGGTCAAAAACAAATGTTACTAAACATTTTTACTATAAACCCAAAACCATTCTATACTTGTCATTACCTTTAAAACTATTCTTTTTAAAGATTTAAGTATATTTACACTTATTTGACAAAGTAATATACTTTTAATTAACTTCCCAAAACCATTCATTTAGCTTAATGTGAAAATAATTAACTTACTTTTCCAAAACTTATATATATATATATATAAATACAAAACAACTTTATCATTTTATAAAATGCTTAACTTTCTTTTCCAAAACTTTTATATATATATATATATATACACACACATGAATACTTTAATACTTATAAATATGTTTTAAATAAATAAATATATATATATATAATATTACCCAAAAATAAATAATTTGAAATTTAAAAGAAATCATAAAAAAGCATGTTTTATAGTTAAAACCCTTTAATTTAAAAATTCATAAATAATTATTAAAAATATATTTAAACTACAAACCACTTTTACAACACTCTAATTTATGTTATTGAACATCCCTAAAAAGATTTCAGAAAAACACTTTATCTAAATATCATTTAAAGTCATTTTAAAACACTAAAATAGCTTAAAATAAAAATATAGTGCTGTAAAAAGGTCCCGAAATGCTGCTGTATGTCATAAGCATCATTTATATGTGTTGTAAAAGATACATGATAGAGAGCAAATAAGGAAAATGCATGAAATTTGCGACTAGTTTTCTTCACTCAAATAAAGGATTTAAGATCTGAAATATTTATAGTAAGAAGTGCGCTTAGGGTATTTAAAAACCTTATGAAGAAACCCCTAAGAATATTTTTCAAAATCGTATTAAAGATTTCCCAAAACAAGCTATTTCAAAGTGCACATATAACGACTATTTCCTTTCTAACTTTTACAACTTTGTTCTGTCATTTCTATAATTATCCAAACCAATTCTTTGTTTTTCCATGCACCATTATAAGTGTAGAGGACAACCAAATTATATTATTTTACAATATATTCGTATATAACCATTTTAAGAAAATCAAACAGAAGGAATTTCGAAATGCACTTTTAGCGACCTTTCTCGCTTCAAACACTTTAAACACACTTCAAATTCACATTCAACCAAACCAAACATGTACAAACAAATTCATGGCTATATTACATGTTTCATAGTCTAATAGAAGTGACAATATTACATATAAAGTTATCACTTTCTTTCCAAAGCAAAGGGATCCAAAAGTTATAACTTGGATAGTTCATTAACTTTATATCCAAGCATAACATATATACACACATTACATACTTTTCAATGGTGAGTTAACTCACCAAACTCCATGTTAACATTAAGCATAAGCACTAATAACACAAGGCCACTTCCTACCATTATCCAAAAGCTAAAAGATCCAACCTTTTGCTTTCACTTGCTCTCGGCCACCTCCTTCCTCTCCCTTAAAACTCGTGGCCTCCTCATGTTTCCTCCCTTTATGCTCCTTTTCTTCAACTTTTGTAGTGCTTTTCTTGTCTCCTATGGTGTACAAGGCCTATAGCTAATGTTTGGTGAAGTTTGATGTTGATTTATGTTGTTTAGGAATTTAAAAGTAATGAGGAATGGAGTGAAGAGCTTATGCCTTCTATCTTTCTTTCTAATTTTGCAAAAAATGATTTATGAAACATATGAAGTTATTAAATAAATGTTAACAAGAGGTTACTATCCACCTCTTACCCTTCATGGAAGGTCACCATGCATGCCCTTCTCCATGTGCCTACTTTACACAACATAACACCTTTAAGGCTTTCTAAAATATCCTTTCCATAAATACCTTCTATGACGTCATTTCTTACATCACCAAGTCATATATTTAGCCATAAACCATGCAAATATTTTTAATTTCTAATTAATGACACATTAATATTCTAAGCAAGCCCAAAATGTTCGAACATCTTATATAGAGTAAAAAGCCTTTTATCGATAATATGTTTTTCGGTCTTATTAACGATATTTCTTCGAAGTATTTATTTTATTGAACACTTTTCAAAAACTAGATTTCCATTATTAATAAAATGGGGTTAAGAAGGTTGTATATATAATTTAATCACAATAATCCAAGATTCAATTATTTAAATAATTCAAATATTTAAATATGAAGTATGCGAAATTTTGGGTCGTTACACAATATATCAATGTGGAAAACATTATAAATTAGGTATTCCTAATCTTAATCAATTTAAGGAATAATGTACTTATCATGAAAATACCCTCGTGATTCAAGCATCGGACAAATATGAAGCACGGTATACGTACTTTATGTATGTACCTATAACAAAATCTGCTTTGGGTTATTTATTTTTATATAAATTATTATATATACAATTAATTTATTTATAACCACTTATAATTTAATTAACTTACATAGTATATATACTATAAATTAAATCAAATTTATTTAAATTTGATCTTATTAATCGAATCATATTTTTTAATTCTTTAGTTTAATTAAATTTTATTTAAAATTTCAAAATTTTTATTTTATTCATCTAAAACTAAGAAGAATATTCACCTATAACCATCATAATTTCATTTATGTGTATGTACGTGTATATGTATCAAATATATATACATATATGTTAACTGATTAACTATTTAATAAATTAATTATTTAATTAAAAATTTTAGATAAATATTTAGGAAATGCCAAAATTTTATTTTGTTTAATTTCTTAAAACAATTTTGATAAAATCATAACATATTAAATTATTGGACTATAACCTTTTAGTTTTTTTTCAATATACATCTGTATATATAATTTAGTTAATTATTAATTATTTATTTATCAAATAAGTCATTTATTTAATTGAACATTTTAAATAAATAATTTAATAAATTTTGTAAATTTTGTTAAATTTACCCTAAACAATTTAAGATAAATTTTTAACTATAATCTTTATAGTTAAACATACATATATCACTTTATAAATGTGTATTATAATTAATTAATTTTTAACCTACTTATTTAGTTACTGAAATGAATTAATGTAATTGTTTTAAATATTATATTAATTTCTCAAAACAATTTTGAAATTTTTTAGATTTATTTTATAACATTTATAAAATTCCTTTTATATTTTAAACATTACATTTGAATTTGAAGTATATTTTAAATTTTTAAAGTTAATTTTAAAAATTTGCCCACGACCCAACTTAATTTATGCCATTATAATTGGGCAAACCTTTTAGACTTAAACCACCCATTAGGCTAGTCTAGTAGTTAGACATTACTTGATTATTCAACCACAAGCCCAGACATTACTTTCCTAGACACGCATCGGGTAGGTAAGCTTAATTAATTGGCCTTAAAGTGGCTAGTTAAACCACATAGACCATTTGGAATCTGATTCCACTAAAAAAACATAGTCTGTTTCGCAGTAGGTGAACTTATAGACTTAAAATAAAATCTCTATTTGGATCGTAGTGAGCCTATGAATTCTAATAGGTTTTACTAGATCTAATCTAGTTATTAAATAAAATCATATTTATTCAACATTGTTTAAAATTTATTAATCAATCACATCAATTAATCTAACTAAATGTTTTATTTTGAACGTATCATACATATATTCAATGATATAACAACATAACATAATGAAATATAAAAATGTGTATAACTATATGTGTGTGTGTGTGTGTGTATGGATACCGGGATTCATATTTATATTTAGCAAAGCTAACGGGGTTAACTGGCCCTTACCAGAATTTAATAGATATATAAGAAAATAAACCTTGGTAACATGCTACCGAGGCATAAGAATAAAATACAACCAATCAAAAGGCAAAAACATAAAACCCTAGAAAAATTAAAACCCTAGACATAAGCAAGCAAAGAAAAATACCCACAAGTCATTATTTTATAAATCTAGTAATAAGAGAATTAGGAGTACTTTTCATGCAATTAAATATGTGATTATTTCATGCCTGCCACATTACTGTAATAATTGTAGATCAATTGTATGTACATATATATTAAACTTACATATACATATGATAACCAAATATGAATATTAGAATATAAATTCCTAAGTATATACATATAGTTAGCATACTATAATGTATATATGGTTTGTATGCATATATTTA
Organism: Allium cepa; assembly: GCA_030765085.1. Lineage (NCBI taxonomy): Eukaryota > Viridiplantae > Streptophyta > Magnoliopsida > Asparagales > Amaryllidaceae > Allium > Allium cepa. Next base: position 234,469,713 of record CM060939.1, on the reverse strand, counting down.
TAGTGTCGTACACACAAACATACATACATTCATAAATACAGTTTAGACACACACACATGTGTGATATTTATGATACCACTTACATGTACATACACACACACATACATACATACATATGTACATTTGTATGTATGTATGTATGTGTGTGTATATGTATAGTGTATATGTATGTACGTATGTACGTATATACATAAAATAAATCCGTGTAATAAAATTAGATATTGCATATCGATGCATGCAAACATAACTTTTATATATGCATTAAATAATTCCAAATAACTCTAAAACATCAAATAAATTAAGTAATAATCAATATTTCTCAAATATTAATTAATTTACAACATTTTAAAATTAATAAAATCATATTGTTTTTTGAATAATTCACAAATACAGTTGTGGAACTTGAAAGGTGTGAATTCAGTCAACGATTAATTTTGAACAATTCAAATGTTAACGTTCGCTCGTTACCTATACCATTATGCGATAATTTGGCCATATACATCACTTGCGGACTTATTTTTAGTAAAATCATATTTTATATTCTCTCCAATGGTTTCAGTGGTGTCAACAATTTACGCACGTTATTTGCCAACACCATATGACATTAGGATGTTTGGAGTTGGGTATTGGTTAAGACTCTAATTTTTTCCATATTTAACTCGATTAATCCATAAACAAAGCCATTGGTTCAATAATACATTTATAACTAACCGTTCTACTCTGATCAGGGATTTTGAATTTGGGTTGATTATAGTTGATCATGATACTAACCTCATACAACTGGGGAGATGAATTTTGTAATGATCTGGAATTTCACTACTTTAATTTTTCTATATTCAATTAATTTTTAATAGTGAAAATATAGATTTTAGAGTCAAAATATTTTTTTAATAATAAATAATGATGCTGAACTAGTTTTCCAAATTTGTTTACAAAAATATTTAGTTCGAAGAAAAATCGAAAATGTGACTGGAAATTCATTTTTTGAGTTTTTGATGTCGAAAATTTGTCAAAAAACGTTGTATATATTTGCATAACATATATACACATTTATGTACAAGTTAGAATACATTTTAATACACACACACACACATCAATTTATTATAATATGAAATGACATTTTGTGAAAAAAAATAAGTTTAAAAATTTAGAAGGCATACTGTCACAAAATGTCATTTCTCTCAAAACATAAGTACATTATGTCATTAATACATGTTGGCTCATCGCAAGAGAGAGGAGGACAAGGAAATTTCGAATTTAAAGGGGAGGAGACAAGGGTGATGATGTGGCATTTTGTAAGTGGAGGGCATGTACCTTGAGGATAGTTTTGTAATTTGATTTATCTATTGGTATAAAAGCCAATTTCCTACTTCTTTTCTCATTTTTACCGTTTCTATCCTTACTTTCAAAATTTCATTCAAATTTCTTCCTAAGTTTCCGTAGCTTCCAAATAATTTTAAACTAGAAAAAATCATTTCTTTTCGTTTTTTCTTAAGCAAGTTCACCAAAAACAACTTCTTTCTCCACTACACTTCTCTTACCAAAATAAGCCTATATACCCATATTCATCTATGCCAAGCTACCACAAGCCCTAAGACGAAACATATTACCTAGTTAAGCCCATAAAAATATCATTTTTTCAAGTTAAAAAAAAAGATCCCGGTCGTGTTCAAGTTCTAGTGGAAGTTAGAGTTGAACTTGCAAACTTTCGGTGAGTAAAATCTCACCTTTTCACCGAAATATCACCTTTTAAAATGAAAAGTTTTCAAATATAATATCGTTCATCTTAGTAGCTTTTAAATGCTTGTTGTATATGCATGGTAATGTGATAGTTGCTGGTTTGGTTTATGCTTTGGAAAGATGACATCTTGGTAGTTAGTAAGCAACATAAAATGTTAGTGGAAAAAGTTAAATATATTATAGGTGATGCTCTCTACATGTTGTGTATTCTGTTATGGACCTTGTATGTGTGTGTGTGTGTGTGTCTATATATATATATATGCTTTACTTATGTTATAAGATGTGATGCTTGGATGAAAATCAATTTTTCATGAAAGTTATTCTCGAAGCGCCCGTATAGCGACTATCGCTATATCAGCACTTTTGAAAAATACCATCTCTTCGACATCTTTTGTTTTGCTTTCGAGCTTGGGTTTTACTTTACAAAGTTAATTAAGTTTTTGAATAAGGAGGGATTTAAAATTAATTTACTAATTCAATAATTGTTTTAAATTTGATTAATTATTTAATTAAGAGGATTAAGGTTAATTAGTTAACTTAACTAATGATGTGTTTAGAGTTAATTAATTACTTTACTAATGATACTTGAACTTAATTAATCATTGTACCTAAGATGTTTAAGGTTAATTAATTACTTAAAAATGATGAATTAAAGTTAATTAATCGTTTTAATTAGTAGTGTTTAAAATTAATTAATCATTTTTTGTTAATTACTTTTAAATTAATTAATTAGTTTAGATTTAAGTAATCTTTTCCGTTAATGATATTTTAAATTAGTTAATCCTTTTTAGTAAATGATGTTTTAAAATTAATCAATCAACTTAATAAATGAGATTTAAAGTTTATTAATTAATTTAGTTTATGATTTTTTTAAGTGATTAACCCTTTTAGTTTAGGTTATTTAAAGTTAATTAATCAAATTAACTAACGAAGTCTAAAGATAATTAATCATCCTTATTAGTGATAGTTAAAGATGATGAATCAATTTAGTAATATTTTTTAGGGTTATTAAATCCTTTTTAAACAGTATTTTAAAGTTAGTAAACCATTTTTACAAATATGTTTAAAGTTAAAAACTTGTAATGAGAAGCCCAACACGTGTTTGGTTTTAAAAGTAAAATTTCGATTCTCGTATGGAAAAGAAGTTTCCATTGTTTACACCAAAAATTGGCATAAAACACAGTAGAAGTTTGGAGAGAAATAAATGAATAATATAAACTGAAAATATAGGACAATAAAAAGGAAATAGAAGTAAGTTGAAAGAATAACACGGTAGCAACGATTTATAGTGGTTCGGCGTTGTTTGTCTACGTCCACTTTGAATAGATTGCTTTATTAATCACTTTATAAACTAAGTACAATACAGATCAAATGAAAATATTTAGTTACCAAAGAGTGTAAAACAACGACTAACGTAAAAATCCCAAAAATGAACAACCAAGCCTGTATTTATAGATGAAGATTGCCAAACATCTCCCAGAAAATTCGCAGAAGGGCCTTCAGAACCATGTGAACCCATAAGAGGGATCACATGGCCCAATTTCCAAAGAAACGGGATCGGTACCAATCCCTACTTTGGTCGAATTTTGGGGTGCGATTCCTATGGTAGCTTCTCCATGTTAAAATATGCTTAGCCTCCAAATTTCATGCCAATTGGATCAGTAGAACTTGAATTGTTGCTTGATCTTTGCTTCAATATAGATTGCTTGTTGATTAGTGCCAAGCCCTACCAAAGGAAGAGTGCTGATCCCTCTAACTTCATCTTCTTAAGGTGCGATCCCTAGGATAGGCTCCCTAGGGTCATCATATCTTGCTCACAAAATTTGATATGCATTAGACATGTAGATCTCGATATATTTATTGTTTTCTATTGAAATGCCCTTACTCCCTGAAACATGCTAACCCCTATAATGGAAGTCAACTTATGTCGAATCTAACTTGTACAATCAGTCTTAATATAGCCAGGTCAAAATGCCAGATAACACTTACCCCCTGAAGTATGTCTTATGCTGAATACGAAGTGCTTTGAATCGAAGTTGGTTAGAGCCATCAGAAAGAAATTCATCTAGTTTTATGAATAGTCGCTATCCTTCCATCGAATTATTTTCCCAATGCATTGTAACTCTTTTTGATACTCATGACATTTGGTGGATTTCCATTAGCATAAATCCAGGATTATATTCCATCGACTGATAGCTTTGCCCGATTCTACGAGACTAGTAAGCTTTGGTTATCTGGTCCAGCCCCGAACTTAAAAGCTTTAGGTTTGATTCTAATTTTTGTTGATTTTAAAATTTGAACTTTTAGAATATACACGTGCACGTTCATGTACACGTTCTTGTTGTTGGCTCCCGGATGCGTTCGTATGCTCATGGGTCGTCACCAATTTTCATTGAGTAAGATGCAGTTTCATTGTATTTTGAACATACTTGCTTTGAATAATTTCCATGCCTATGTTTGTTTGCATATGTGCTTATAGCTGATCCCTTTTCTTTTCTTATTTCACACTTTTTTCACTTTTTTACGTTTGCAGGGATCAACATATTTCTAGCCGACCTCTCACTTCCTTTTTTTGTATGCGTGGTCATAAGGACTAGTATCTTTTTATCTGATCCCTCTCCCCTTCGCTTCGAGTCGAAACCATGGGTCGATCCCCTCGTCTCCATATATAAACTAGCATTCCTCCTTTCCATCCTTACTTATTTCATTTCCCTACCACCCCTCAAAATAACGAACCTTCTTTGTTCGTCCAATAAAACCGATCCCTCCTTTCCTTCTTCTTCCCTTAACTTCGAAATGAAATCTTTCTATAATTCAACTTACCCTTACGAACCCACTTCCCCTTACTTTCCATCTCTATTATCTCCAACCCATTCACCACTACCTCTAAAATATATCACACATAAGTAGGTTTTCTAATTTTTAGCTTTCAATTTTTTGACGATATGATGGATTCCATGCCATTGGTGACTAGGGTGGAGCTTGACACTGTGACAAAATGATGGGTGAAGTCGCTTGGAGGAGATGAGATGTGGGATATGGAAGGTTCGGCAGAGCAGAAAAGGAGGAGGAAGAAAGGAGTTCACGACATAGGGTTTAATCGATTAAGTTGAAGGATAACATGTTAGGTAGAGGAGGGATCAGTTGGAATTTAGTGCAAGGCATGGGTATGCTGATCGGTAAAATAGTTAACTAAAGGGATCGATTGTCTGCTTAAATAGGAGAGATCATTGTGGAAATTTGGTGGAAAGTTGAAAATAGTGAAGTAGAGGGTTGGTGGAATTTATTAGCGTGGTGAGATCGACATTTTTCATCTATAGAGAGGATCGGTTGTACTTCTCTGGGATAGGGATTGGCATAGAGGGATCGACTAATTCTAGTCTTCAAATTGCACTTGAAAACTAATCCATAATCACCTATTTAAACAATCAAAACCAATCTCATCTCAATGAACTTGAAGGTATGACAATGATGAACAACTGGATTTGCATATCCACCGAGGAACTCAAAATTGAATGATACTTGGGACTTAGAACATGAACTAAAACTTAACACATGGACTTTAATGACGGATTTCACACTTCAATATGCCGATAATCGATCCAAAGCTTACACAATCGATCAATCTATTCACCGGTTGAGACGATCAGCAATGGCGATAAATCTAATCAGAATCCAAACTCTCGTCGTTTACTTTGTTTCATTTTATTTTATTTTGAGTTTCTTATCTCTACACTGTATGAAATTGCACCACACTAGCTTACAATTAGCATGAGGGGATGGGTAATCTTTTTTAATCTTGATTATCTACTGAGTATAGTTGACGTGGACTTCAGACGTTGAGAGCGTCTAGTTGCAATATTTTTCAAACTAACTTCATAACAAAGTAATCCCGTAGCTGAGTTGGGTTCCGTAACTATATCTAGTAGGCTTTCCCTTGGTCGTTAAACTGAACAGACAGAAGTTTTTTGTGACGGTCCAGAATTTTGAACATTTGAAATTAAAATATTCAATTGATTTTAAATATTTTGAAGTTAATTTAACTTGAATTACAAAAATATATGTTTATTTGGCAAATAAATTATTAAATTTAATTATTAAAAGTGGGTAAAATATTGAATCCTGTGTTGTAAACCTGTTAAAATAATTTGATGGCTTAGAAAATCTATATTGATAATACTGAAGATAATGGAAGCTTCAAAATTGAATTTGGAAGTGTTTTGTTCAGCTTTGAAAATTTATCATTTAAATCGATATTTAAAAAAATAGCCTTCCGGGGTACGGTCTCGGAATTCGACGAAATCAATTCCATTAGATCCGGAATATTGTATTATTATAGGATTTCAATTTTCGTAGTGTTTGTAGTTGTCGTGTGACCGTACGGATTGAAAACGTGCTGAAATTTAAATCGAAAATTCAATATTATAGCTGGGTCCAAAAAGCTATCTTCTTCATATGATCGAATTTGGACTCGGAACCTTTTCCATTGTGTTCGGAATAGGGGTTTAACATTATAAACGCCTGGCGGCACACCTTGTTTAGAGATCGAGATTTTGAGTTGCATTTACTGAGACGATTTGAATTTGAATTTAAAATTTAAAAACATAAATAACAAAATTGAAATATTGCAGCTTGCTGATTTAACACGTATTTGTTTTTTTCCAACATGTGTTCCACATTCTCCGATAAAAATTAGCATGCGTCTAAAAAAAGGAAAAAAAATAAAAATACAAATCGTTTGAATAAAAATGGCGTTCCCCTTTCATACTTTCGTTCAAGCAAAGCTCATCTTCTCAAATAAAATGGCCGAAGCCTGAGAAGATCGAAATCCTCTTAATTAAAAAAATATTAAAAAATAGAAAGAGGGAGATTGCTACAGCGGTCGAGCACCATGCTCGAATGCCTGGTTCTTGGCAACGCATCATCGGAGTAGCGAAAGGGGCAATTCAAACAAATCTCAGAAGCAATTCACTACGTTCCCTTCCTCATTCAAACCAGTAGCGAAATTGATTCTATCGATCAAAGGAGTCGACATCGAGTCGAGTGAAGATTTTAGATCATTGGCAGGGACGACGTGGTGGTGTCAAGTTTGAATTTCTGGCAACGGTCGATGTTTGGACTTAACTTGGGTCATGGTGTAGGGGACCAGACATTCAAGGAAGCATGTCAATTGTTAGTGTGGAGTCATGGCTGTCTATGAGCGCCAGCTCGAGGCGAAGTCGAAGCTACAAGTTTCTTGCGATGGTCATGGTCAACCGAGGAGTAAAGGTATATACTGTTTCTCAGTTTAAGATTTATAAATAAATATATATACAGAAAATAAATCAACGGTAGGTTTCATAAGAACAATTCACTTTCCTTAAATTTATTAATTTATATACGCATATGTATACGTATTGAGTGGAGAAGATTTTCTGTTGTTATTTATAGAAGCAGGAACTTTTTTTTATAACTTTTGGAAAAATATAAGGATTTGTGTAAAAACCTGATTTTTAATCAGTATAGATTATTTTTATAGGTATAAGTGTTTTAAAAAATAATCATAAACATGCATGTACACATTTTAATTTACTAGCTTGTTTTAAAATAAAAAATGTGTGTACGTAGATTTTATTTTTAATATATGGGTTTCAAAGTAAAAAAGAAATATTATTTATAATTAGAGAATTCGTTTAAAAATTAAATCATTAAGTTAAATTGAATCATTGGTAATTAAATTTAGTAAATGGAAAATTGATTGTTCGATTGTCTCGAATATTAATAAATTGTATAAATATTTATACAAGGTCTAAAACTGTGAAGAAACAAGCCGGAATGAAAATGAGCTGGAATGGACTGCAAATTAAATTCAAAGGTGAGATCTTCTAACTCAACTGAAATAAATGGAATTTCAAATTTTGATCGTATGGATGTGATAGTATATATAGTAGTATATATATATTGGAGTGATTGATTTCCCGCATTATATAGCGGATGAGACCCTATGCGTCGTATAATAGCGGAGGATGTAATATAATCCCATATACCGCGATATTCCACCTCGAAGTGGAATTGGTATTTAATTGTTGTGCTAACATCTGTGGATGCAAGGAAACAGGTTGGAGGGATCTAACTGGATTCCTCACATTGTTGAATTTATTTGTATATGTTATGATGGGATAATCTGTGAATGATTATATTGGTGTGAATGATTATATTGGTGGTTGAAATTAATTGAAGGCTATAGTTTAGCCGAATATATTTTTGGTATCGTAGGATACCAGAAATATAAAATTGGATTTTGGGAAATTGAAGTAGAAAATTTTAAATAATTCATTTTAGAGAATTGGATAAATTTAAAAGAAGGAATTTTAAAAGGGTAAAGATTGATTTTTGAAATCCTATTGAATAAATTCTAAGTATAGGAAGAAGATTTTTATAAATGAAAATAAATGGACTTTGACTAGTATTGTTCAAAAGTTAAAAAATTTATTTTAAAATTCAGATTTTGGATTAATGATTTTTGAAGTAAATTTGGATAAATAAAGGAATAATATTAAATGGAAATAAATTTGGAAATCAATTTGGAATTTGATTTGGTGTTTGAAATAAATTTTTGAAAATCAATATGGAAATTGACTTGGTGTTTGAAAATAAATTTTTGGGAAATCAATTTGGAATTTGATTTGGTGTTTGAATGTGAATATTTGGAAAACGATTTGAAAATTGTATATCAGTGGATATTTGGAATTTAAATTCACAATGGGAATTTATAAAGGAATGAGATATTTATTTTAAAAATAAATATAGATTTATTTTAAAAGTGTGGAAAAGAAATTTACGAGTTTGGAACGTCAATTTAAAATAAATCAAGAATGATTTATTAATATATTTAAATGGACTATTTTGTAATGGAAAGTGTATTTTCTGTGGAAAGCCGAGAGTATGTTTTCAAAGTAGCTTTTAAAGTATAAATTAAAATTTGTAGAATTGGTTTTAAAAAGAATATTGTTGGAGAAATTATTTTCATAAATTGTTTTTAAATCTTTAAAGTGAATGTTATTAAGTTGATTATAGAAGTGGTTATTTTGAAGATTGAATGGGTATTTGATTTAGAAAATGGTTATTTTAATAACTACACTTTAACTAATAATTTTATTGTTAAAATTATTTGGACTTGAGTTTTATATGAGATATTGATATAAAATTTCATAACTAATGTTTTAAATAAAGTGTTTTAAAATATTATTTATTTTAAATGTTTCCAAGTATATATTTTTGGATAAGTGATTTAAATTATTTTAAAATATTCAGACTCGGCAAATTTTTCAGTGGAAATGAACAATATTTGAAAATTTATTCCACGTGAGGAAAGTGATTTGATTTTTTTTTTCAAAAGTTGGAGTGTGAAAATATATCTTGCAAAGATATTTGAACATTTATAATTTGGGGAAAATTATTTAAATTTGATTGTTGTTACGAATGTTGTTTGATAGTTAAATAACCGACTATCGGTATAAAAAAATTTATGGAGTTATTGAGGCTTGATTATTGTTGTGAATGTTGTTCGATAGTTAAATAACCGACTATCAATATTTGCCTTTGAAATGGTACTTGAATTTATTTTCAAAATAAGCGCTCGTTATTCGGTTAAGCCGGGAGAGGACTTTGTGTCATAAAACCCATTTTGAATAATGATATGATGAAATGGAATTGCATTTGAAGATGGTGTTGAAGACCGGGTATTTTCGAAAATGAAAGGATTACCTGTCGAATGTCTCTGCACCGAGTTGCTCCGGTATAGAGATTATATCACCCTTTGTAATAGGGAGTCCAGGCGCGATTAGTGAATATCCAAATTTGCAAGGTCTTCTCTCCTTAATTGGATGAAGTGCCTTTGGTTCCGTTCGAACCCGGAACGGACTTGTATGGATGTATGTATGACATTACACTTTGAGATATATAGCTGGTTTCTATCAAATACATTTTTGTTGGTGGCGGAGAATTTATTCTCTTAGCTTAATACCCCTCTCTGAGACGTATGAGCTCAGAGGTTATATAGTTGATGTTACTAGTGATATATTCCCAAATTGGTAATGTGGCATGCTAAGTGTTGATGATCATTTGTTGATCGAAGCATGGCTTTTGCGAAAAGCGTTGCTTTGTGGATGAGACTTTGTCGGATCTCACACCCCAGAAATGGTCGAAACAAGAAGGATGCAGCAAGGTTATTGGGTCGCGTCCCTCAGAATATGTACATCTCCTTCTGGATAAAAAGTGGTATCCGTTATGGAGTCCAGATATTTAACTTGTTGTATTTAAAAGTGGTTTTCTGGTATAGAGCCCAGATTATTTAATTAGTGGTTGTTGGTTGAGAGGCGCCTTGGATAAAGATCGGTCTAGACCGGGGGGCGGCATACTCGTGACAGTTAGTTACCTAGTTACAAAGGTAATCTGGCCTTGTGTTGGCAGAGTGTTGGTTAAGTTCTCGGGGTGTCCCTAGGCGTACCCATTCGGTGAGGAAGTTCCTTAGCCTGACCATTTGTTGGAAACCCAATCATTCAATATATGCCTTGTACGGTTTTAGTTGTAGAACCAGCCATCTAAAATGGTAGCTATAGTAAGCATACTATAATGGTACATATGCTGGCAAAGATTAATATTATACTTTCGAAATGTTTTCCACTCTATGCACTAATGATAATATTAAAAAGTTTTTGCATATCAAGCATGTTTGACTATCATAAGGAGAAATCTCCTTCAATTGTGCGCTTGCATTGTGTGTGTGCAGGGAGGCCTTATGGTAGTTTCTTTTCCAAAAGTATAGCAGATTTCTTTTTATTTTCTTTAGTGCAAATAATTGTTTTAAGATCTCACACCAGTCCCATGACTGAGCTGGAGTTTATTGTTCCCTTTCTTAACTCTGGGTGCCCATAATTTTCCACACGGGCAGCCTAGAGTCAGGTTATCGGTTGTTCTGGAGCAAAGTCAGAAAAGATATGTTGTGGAGATCAGGAGGCAAGCTGGATGGCAAGGTGTATCAATAGTATGTGATATTCTTTTCTACTATTTTGTTGTTGTAACACTCTGATGATGTATGTATAAACAGATATAATTCTTTTTTTTAAGATTATTCATTCATCTATTATATATTGTTCCGCCGCGGAATATGAGATTCTGATACGGTTTCTATTTCTTCTTCTATCTTCTTCTTCTTTAACCCTAACGATTTGATTTTTCGGCATTCGATTGTTTGGCATTTGATATAGTGGACGTATTGATGTCGACTTTTGAAAGTCGAAAAATTGGGTCGTTACATTTTTGGCTCGTCGATCGACCTTTTCTCTAACGTTCCCGTCCTTTCGACAGAAGATATAAGTCCTGCCCCTGACGGTGTAGAAGGGGCTATATTTTTAGATAGCTCAATAGATTCTCAAGCCTCCAGAATTAGTAAGGTTTCTCTTCACAAACTATGTTCTAGGCACAAGATTTCCTTCGAAGACGTTCTGGCTCCTTTGGTGAACGACATGGCTCTTTTGCTCCCGGAGGGGTATACATCATGCAATAAGTTCATGTGTCAGGCCGGGTGCATGCCATCCTTCAATTCATTCATATGGGAGATGCTAAAATATCTTCGAATTGCTCCTACTCAACTACACCCGAATAGCTATGCCTTTCTCTATGGAACTTTCTTCCTATTTATGAATGTCTTGCTCTGACCGCCAACTCCTGAGGGCATCAGGTTTATTTACAACTTCAAACAATGAACATGGAGTTTTTCCTACATTTTCCTTGAGCCTTTGCCTAATTGTTAAGTCTTAGTAGGTGCTTCAAATGAACTCAGCCTCTTCAAACATGAATGTTTTTATGTCTGATGTCCGCCTGGCTTTGCAAGGCGATGGTTCGAAGGGCGTAAGTGTCGTCTTTGCTCTATTATCAAATTTTTTAACCCAGGTCATAACCTTAATCAACTAACATTATGAAAACCTACAGGTGTCCGTTCATGTCTAGAAGGCGATAGTTTTTCACCGGCAACCTCTGTAATTCATGCCACTCTGGTCAAAGACAAGGACAATAGACTTCTTGTAACCGATGAATGGTTATCTCTATTCAGATTGCTAGAGGAAGCTCGCATCATTGGGCTTCTAGGAAGCACTGTGCTACCAGGATATGCTACAGAATAAGAGGGTGATATCAATAACCCTTCGTGCCCCTAGTCGAGGGGACTTAGGATGATGACAAAGAGGAAGAAATTAGGTGTGTCGAGACCAACAAGCATGGCGATGCTGATGTAGGTCCAAGAAATGCGCCTTTAGTCGAACCGTCACAAGGCACGCAACCCACATGCTAGCTAGTAAAAGAAAGAAGCTTGCATATAAGCCCCTTATGAGGAAAACTGCTAAGGAGCCTGAGTTTGTTATAACTTCCTTCGATGAAGAATTATCTACCCAACATTTAGAAAGCTTGATGAAAGGGTTTTCAAATCTCCAAATCCATAATGACGCCATGACTTATGACTTCTCCAATATCAGCATTAAGGTTCTCAATTCTCCCACTAGAAGCGGTGGTGGCATGCTTTCTATCAGTAAAGAAGAGAAAACTCTTATGAGTAAGGCTGCAGCTATGGTCCATCGGGGAGATACTAGAAGACTCACAATCACCTACACTTCACCACACGGTCTCCATCTAGCTTTCATATAATGCTCTCTTACACATTTTTTGGTTTTTGCAGGTGCGATGTATCTATCCCGAGCTTTTGATCGCTTGAGGGACTCCTCGACGCAATATGGATCCAATGGTGATTCAGAATCAGGTAGGCATAGAAAGAGGGATAACTACTGAGAAAGAAGTCATCGTTCAAGGGGATCTTCATCTTCCAAGCATAATTCCCAGTCTCGGTTGTCCCATTAGGAAGTTCAACCTAATCTTCCTATAGACCGTGGTGTTCAGACCTCTTCCCATGGTCTCCGAGTTGCCATGCCACCTGGGCGTCCTCTATTTCCTCTAGCTCTAAGCAGTCCCTCCACCACAAGTCAAGTAAATGTCCGGCCGTTGCTTCTGATCCATCTTTGGTGACTGCGACTCCTGAAACTTCTATATCAAAAAAATTGGCCAAACTTAAGGTCAATTTTACAAATATTTGTTTCAACGGGCTTAAGTTCCTCCCTTCCATTCATACAATCCCAAGGAATGCTAAGGAAAGTTCTCTCGCATGCATAAATGTTGTTTTTGTTCAACATGAATCATTCCAGTGCTTATTACAGAAGATTTCTGAGGTGTCTATTGAAAGACAACATGAAATCGATTGTTTCAAGTTAGAGGCAATCCATGATAAAGATATAATTAGACATCAAGACATTGAGATCTCGGATTTGACGGTGAAGCTGACCAAGGCAGAAAAAAGTGTTAAGGAAACATTTGAGGTAGTGAGTCATCTAGAAGCTACTTACAAAAATGAACTTGATGCTACCCTCAACCATAACAGTGCGATTGCCTTGGAAAAAGACAGCTTGTAAATGGAGAAAAATATTTTAGCCTATAGCATTGAGGAGATTGGAGAACTTTTAAAAAAAAATAGGGAAGATAAAATTGAAGCTCAAGAGGAATAGCAAAGATTTTGCGAAGAGGCTGTTGAAGCTCGGACTTTGAAGATTAGGCTTGATAAGAAACTTGCTCAAATTATAGTTCTTAAAGAAGAAGTGAGAGAAGCAGGCAGCAACGAGATGAGAGAATAAATAAAGGCTCGGGTAGAGGTAGCTAAAGAACCCGGTGGAAATGAAATTAAGGACATGTTTGATCCCCTGATCATTGAATATAATGCTAAAATCCTTATCCACCATGATCTGAGCTTTCTTGATGAAGGTTACCTTGAACTGCTTGCCAAGGCCTGGGAGTACTATGTTGAAATGAAAAGGATAACCCTCAGCGGAGCTAATTTAGACGAAGAAGAAGTAGTATGGGAGACTCTTCATGGGGATGAACCTCTAGACCTTGTTGTTGCAAGACTTTGATATTTTGACATTTTAGCACCTTCTAGCAAAGGGAAAAACACTGCGAGTCTTTGTAGTCAAATCCCAATGGCCCCTTTTCTTTTTATGCAGTCAGAGCATTAGTCTCTCTCAAGCCGGGACAAGATTTAAGCTACGACCCGAGCAAAACTAGTTATCAATCTAAGGTGCTAAACCCTATTCTGGAAGGGAGCACTCCAGCGATAACTTAAAATCACCCAGACATAGGTATTGCGCTCTATTCTCTGCTTTTCAAGAGATTCCGTTCTTTTTGTCCATATTCATGGGCTTAGCTTCTTATTTCCATGAATCTATAAGTCTTCCAAGTCCTAGCCAAACTCCAAAGAGTGGTGCTGTCGTGGAGTAATAGTCGACATCTACTAAGATTTTGGTAGCCATAGACACTCCAGGACCAGACGCTAAAGTTATCAGAGCACTTGATGATGATAAAGTTGAAGACCCGCCATTGCCTAATGAGTCAGATGTTGTAGTTATTACTGGCGCCACTGAATATACCATTGAGCTCATCTTGAAAGAGCACATTGATCGGGAGGAATTATTGAAGAAAAAAGCTAAGGCTGAACCTGCCGACATGGATATTGACGATCCAAATTTCGTCCCATTACAGGTCATCCAACCTGACTGGTCGGTTCCCCATGAATTCCCTTCATCCTTTGAAAGCTCTTCTGACAAGGGTGGCAAAGGATCAAGGAAAAGGACATGCGGAAGTTCGGGTGGTGGAAATCCTTAGAGATCTAGAAAGATGAAAGGGCGGAAAAATAGTCATCTCACTAGATTAGTTTGTTTTCCTCTTTCATTGGCCATGATTGCGTCGATGCGGCCCCGTTTTTAAATACACTTGTACCACCATTTTTGATGTCTATTAAGTAAATAAAAGTTCTTTGTTTTCTGTCAAACTCTTATGTGAATTTTTTTATTTAAGTGGTCTGGCTATTACTTTCCATTCAATGTACAAGTAATTCGTCACTTGTTGCTTTGGATGATAATCCGTTAATTCTATCCCAAGACCTCCATACGGTCGTGGCCCTAAGTCATACCAAAAAGAGGGCTTGATCCCTATTGTTGTGCTATTGGATTCAGCAGTTTGAATGATTATAATTCTAACCCCATCTTGGGTTAGCGGAGTTAGAAGATGAATGATCGAACTCCATCCTTTGTGAGTTTATACTCCTCCTTTCAGTTTCGGGCCAGAGTTCATGGAATGGTGATTGGTCGAACCGCACTCGTCTATTGTTAATGCTCATATCCACACTTTGGTGATAAGAGTTAGTTAGCAGGTGGTCAAATGACTCCCCTTTTATGTTTGTACTCCAGTCCGCACTCTAGGGACTTAGAGTTAGTTAGCGGGCGGTAGAATCACACCCGGCTTGTGTTTATACTCCAGTCTGCACTTTGGGGACTTAGAGTTATTTAGGAAAATAGCTAGATTATACATTTATTAGTTGATTGACTTGGCCCCAAGTCCAAGAGTTAACTTATCGAGAAATCAATCATGTAACAATCATTTTTTATTCATATTTGTCCCATCATTTGATAGGATTAAGTTGGTCATTGGATGGTCGAACCACACCCATTCCTCGTAAGGTAATCCGTCCATTGGGTTGTGAGCGTGAATCGTCAAATGAACGGTCATACCATTCTCATTTCGTTTAGTTTAGTCGTGAACTTATGTAATCGGCTAGTTCCAAACTCTAGGAACTTGCTTGGACATGTTAATACTAGTTATTCGGGTATTGTAACTAATATTAATGCTACAACAAACACAGATGTGAAGGAAATTCCAAACTTTATTTTCCAAATGGAATAAAATGACATAATTTGTCTTGTTACATATCTTTGAAAATCAAATGCTGAATCAAATCCTGAAATTAAAATAGAATGAAACAGAAATAAACTAAGTGAAATAGCGCTGTAAATGCTCGCTATTATATGCCTTTGGGAGTGTGATGCCATCAACATTCGCTAGCTTGAAAGTTCCCTCTCCAAGCCTCTGTTCAATGACATATGGTCCTTTCCTAGTAGGATTCATATCCGATAGGGAAGAAAAAGCCCATTTTAAGATGAGATTGCCAATTTCAAAGGTTCTAGGTCAGATTTTAGTGTTGTAGTACCGGGCGACTCGGTGTCGGTGTGCAACTGCCCTCAAATTAGCTTCTTCACGCTTCTCATCTACGAAATCCATAGGTTCCAAGAGGAGATCATTATTCGTTTCGGGATTGTAGTAGGTCACTCGATGAGAAGGAACTTCGAGTTTAATAGGAATGATGACTTCGAAACCATACGTAAGGGCGAATGGAGTATGGCTAATCGTAGATTGTGGGTGGTCCAATAAGCCTATAGTGCTATCGGTAGTTCATCTACCCACTTGCTTCTGGCTTTCTCCAAACGCTTCTTCGGATTGGATTTATGATTTTGTTTACAGCTTCAACTTTTCCATTGGCTTGAGGGTGAGCGATTGCTGCAAATCGCTTTTCAATGTGATGCCGATAGCAGAAGTTTTTGAATTCAACACTGTCGGATTGAGTCCCATTATCTATTACAATAGTTTGAGGAAGCCAAAAACAACAGATGATATTCCGGACAATGAAATTGATTACTTTCTTGGTTGTGATCATGGGCAAAGTTTCTGCTTCGGCCCATTTGGTGAAGTAATCAACTATGATGATGTCGTACTTCGCACTACCCTTAGAAATCGGTAAGGAACTGATAATACACATACCCACATGGCAAAAGGCCATGGGATGACCAATTGTGAAATTTCCATAAGTGGAGCTCTTGGAACTTTTGCATATATCAGACCCTTTTCGCATCGTCTTATATAGTCAGAGGCATCTCGATTGACTGTCGGCGGATAATATCCATAATAGAATATTTTCTTTGCCATAGTTTTCCCCTCGGTGTAACCGCCACACTCATCTTCATGAACTTCATTTGTATCTCGTTGTATTTCATCATAAGAGATACACCGGAGCAAGGGAACGAAAAAACCCTTTATGTATATAAATCTTTCTTGTATGATATATCGTAAAGCTTTACGAAGGACATGTCATTTTTCATTCCTTCGTCCAGGAAGAATTCCCTATAGCAAAAAGTCTTTAATCGAAGTCATCCACGACTCCTTATCAAGCTCTGTCTCCAATATCCGGTCGATCTCCATCGAGCTAATGCTCGGAGCGTTTAGTACTTTGACTGGAAGCAAGCCCGTCATTGTGCAACCCCAGTGCTTGCAAAATTTGCCAATGAATCCGCTCTTTGTTTTGATCTTGAGGAATGTGTGTAATATCATAGTACTCAAAGTCTGTCAACAACTCTTGGGTTCAGTAAGGTATGGAGCAAGTCATTGTCCTTTAGCTTGGTAATCTCCCCTGGCTTGTTATACTACCAACTGTGAGTCGTAAAAGATTTCAAGAGACGTTATCCCTAGTTCTTCGCCGATTTCAAGTCTAGTAATCAGAGCCTCATACTCAGCATCATTGTTTGTTATGGAGAAATCGAGCTTTAAAGCACAGCAAGTTGACCGATCTTTGGGAGTTACAAGCACAATTCTTGCTCTTGGATGCTCCATATATATATATATATATATATATATATGGATATATATATATATATAACCTCTATCGTATGGTAGGAGTTTCACTGCTCTTTGGGAAATCATACTGTGCAGTAAATTCTACTATAAAGTCCACCAGTGCCTGCCCCTAGATAGCCCACTAAGGAAGATAAGTGATGTCGAATTGGCTAAGTTCAATATTCCAATTGAGTAACCTTCCAGACATCTCTGGTCGCTGCAGGACTTTTCGTAATGGCTGGTCAGTGTAAACATTGATTGGATGCGCCTGAAAGTAAGGGCAAAGCTTTCATGAAGCAATCAAAAACTTGTATGCCGTTTTTTCTATCCTTGGATAGTTCCTTTTAGCTCATGTCAATCGATTGCTAACATAATAGACATGTATCTGGATTCGATTCTCTTTGCGAAGCAATGCGACACTTATAGCATGTACCAACACGGCCAAGTAGATATACAAATCTTCATGATTATAGGCATTTACAAGACAGGAGGTCTCTCTAAGTGGTTCACCAAAGCTTGGAATGTGTCTTTATAATTCTGTGTCCATTCAAAATTCCTTTTCCGCTCCTAATAAAGTCAAAGAAAGGAACGCATTTATCAATAGCACTAGAAATAAATTGGCTTAGGGCAACAACCTTCCCATTCAGGCTCTACACTTGCTTGATAGTCTTTGGCACTTGGATGTTGCGAATAGCTTCGATCTTCTCGAGATAAGCTTCGATTCTATGGGCATTAATGATAAAAGATGAGAACTTTCTTGATGCTATGCTAAAAATACACTTCAAAGGGTTAATCTTCATTTTGTAGTATCAAAGAATACCGACCATTTCTGCTCGGTCTCTAATGTGGTCGCTAGACCATCATGAATTCACAAGCATATCATTCACATATGTCTTCATTGTTTTTCCAATCTGATCTTTAAACATTCTGTTGACTAGGAATTAATATGTCGCTCCTACGTTCTTTAGTCGAAACAGCATTACCACATAACAATATAATCAAACATCGATAAAGTAACTAGTTTGCTCTTGATTGGGGTTGCACATTAGGATTTGGTTATATCCTGCGTATGCATCCTTAAAAGATAGCAATTCGTGTCCCGCGGTTGAGTCTATCCGCTGGTTGATCTTTGGAAGAGGAAGCTGCCTTTTGAGCATGCCTTGTTCAAGTCCAAGTAATTAATGCACGTCCACCATTTTCCATTTGCCTTTCTCACAAGTATAGGATTAAATAACCACTTAGGGTAGAGAGTGTCATGAATAAATCCATTATCTTTAAGCCTACCCATCTCCTCTTTAAGAGTGCTAGATCACTCTGGATCCATGCCATGCCTTTTTTGTTTCACAAAGGCATGCCTCGGGTCGATATTCAATGCATAGCTCACAATGGCAGGAGAGATGCCACACATCTCAAAGTGAGTCCAAGAGAAATGTCGAGATTCGCTTTAATAAATATGACTAGTTCTTTAATCATCGGGGAGCTGAGTTGTGATCCGATCTTTAGGACCTATGACAGGTCGTCATGGCTGACTGTGATGTCAACCGTCAGCTCAACTGATGCAGCTTTGGTCTCTTTGGGCTCCTCCCCATCATCTGTTGGATCTATATCTCTATAGAACCGACTATGGAACCGGAGCCGCTCAGGCATTAGTTGTCAATCTTCAGTGGCTTGGATGTGGACTACCTTGTCCACACCCTTACCTTTCTCCTTTCGTTGGGTATCTCTCAACTCAGCTACATAACAGGCACTTCCGGTTGTCTGATCAGCATGAAAAACTCCAACACCAATATCCATCGAGAATTTCAAAGTCACACATTATAGGGCAAGAGCTGCCCGAAATTCAGCTAAGGCTGGTCGGCGCAGAAAAGCGTTATATGAAGTGTCAGCATCCAAAAGAACAAAAGGAAAACTCGCACTCTCCTATGGTCACCTTCGTCCAACTCCACGGGCAATTTAACATAACCAAAAGCTTTGGTTGCAGCACTGTTAAAGCCATAAATGCGGGATTCAGATGGTTTCAAGTCCTTGGCTTCCATCCTCATCTGATTATATGCTTTTTTTCAAAATTATATTTATAGAACTTCCATATTCAATAAATATCCTTCTCATTAAAGTGGGGATAATCATGGCCGAAATGACCATTGGGTCGATTGTTGGAGCCTCCACCTTGTCTGCATCTCTATTTCTAAACATAATATCATCTGTAATTATACGTTGCTGTTTTGTTAGAGCTCCATCTTCCTTACTCGAACAACATTCAAAATTCACATAGTTGATCGTGCTAGCATAGCGCTCCATCTCATGCCAACTTTTATCAACCGAATGCAGTCCTCCGACTATTATATTGATTACCAATCTTCCACCAATCCACAAATGCTCCTCAGCCCAGTGTGGTGCTTGTCCTTGGTTGGGGTCGGATGTCCCCCACCCACCATCCCGTGGGGTATCTACAAATTGTTGTAGTTTTCTTTCTCCGGTCAGCTTTTCGATAATATCCTGTAGATGTCTGCATTCATCTGTGTTATGACTATAATATTCATTCAACCGACAATATTTTCATGTCTGTTTCTGCTTCTCTGTTGTTCTTTTGGAGGCGACTTCCTATGCTGCATGGTATTGCAGGTAGACAAATAGATATTCTCTAGTGAATTCAGTGATATGTAAGTATCGTACATCGGAATCCTGGGCTTTTCCTTTCCAAAATCCCTCTTCCATTATCAGATCCTATCTCTGCCTTTGTTTTATTGATTCGATTTATTTTGGATATTCACTTGAACTTTTCCAGAGCTAACATTAGACTACTTCACTGTAATATTACTCTGTACTCCCTTTCCACTTGGTTCCGCAACATTCTTCCTCCGGTATCATCTGGCTTCTTCCTTTCTTGAATACTACGCCGCCTTTGAATAAAAGCACTCTAACATTGCGGGTGGCTTGTCAGCTAACAAATCGCGAAAATAAGACTTTGGATCAATCCCTCTTGTTACGGCCATCAATATTGCATGGTCATTTGGATTATTGATTTCCGTGATAGCTGTATGAAATCTCTCCAAGTAATCTTTCAACGATTCTCCAAAATCTTGGATCACGCTGGATAAGGACATTACATTTTTAGGACGAGTTGTGTGTACACAAAACTGCTCCACGAACCTTGTTGCCAAATTATCAAATTTACAGATCAACTGCGCGGGTAACCTTGTAAACTACATTTTTGCTATTCCAGAGAGAATTATGGTAAAATATCTACACTTATTTTCATCATCTATTCATAACGAATCCATTGGCCATTCATATCTCATGCTGTGCTACCTGGGGTCGGTTTTTCCCTTGTATGAAGGCATCAATGGCATGTTGAACCTCTTTGGATACTATCATGTAGGACACCGTCAATGAATGGGGTATGGCTTCTCGAGATTCCCCGGTTGTCATTGGTCAAGCCTTGGCTCTCTTTCTCACTAATTTTCTAACCATAGCCGACAAGTCCGATGTCGTGATAGTTTGTGCCAAGCGGTGGTCGTGTTCCACTCATGTGAATAGTTTAGTCGATGTCTATGGGGCGCTCAATGCCTTCATGGTTCACTATCCTTTTGATGTATACCATATACATTCACTTCATCATCATTTTGAGGAAGCAATTGGTCAACACTCTAGTGAACTCCATCATCCAAATCAATTGGAGAAGCTCCAGCTTGAGTCCCAGCATGTATAGATAAATTCCCTCCGCTGGAGGAGGGATTGGTACCGATCCCTATGGAGGCATCGACACCGATCGGTCCTCGTAGACCAGGAAGTTCTACATGTTGACGCATTGAAGTTTCTGTGTGATATTTATCTATTCTGCAATACCTATGTCCGTGATACTCATCCGATGAACTAGAACTCTCCGATGATGAGTGAGGGTTAAGGTCCCTCCTAGCTTTCCTTTCTAGTTGCTAACTGAGTTGGTTCATTAGGCTGGTTTAGACTTGAATCTACAAATTGTCGAGGGCTACCCACTAGCTCTCTCATTAGATTCTGGAATTCAGCTCTTGTAATGGAATCAGTTGAATTTTGAACTTCAACTGGATAAGCTTCCCATCCATTGGTTGACTGCTCGGACCTTCTTGCTTGATGCTAGCATTCTCATTTCCTTTTACGTTCTGAGAAGTAGATATAGTGTTCCTCACTATTATTGATAGCTTTGCTTATATTTTTGCAAATCTAAATAGAACAAGCAAACTTCTTGAAGATAACCGTGGATCTCCTTCGGGGGATTAATGCAATCTAGTAGCAGCAAAAGGATCCTAATAAGCTGAGAATCAAACCTTCTTAGTGAAAGCACCAAAATGTTTGTACCAAAAATTAGCAAAAACACACAATGGAAGTTTTAAAGAGAAATAAATGAAGAATATAAAATGAAAACACAGGACAATAACAAGGACATTGCAGTAAATTGAACGAATAACAAGCACACAATAATTTATAGTGGTTCGGCGTTGTTTGCCTACGTTCACTTTGAACAGATTGTTTATTAATCACTTTATAAATTATATTCAATAACGATTGGATGAAAATCCTTAGTTACAAAAGGGTATATAGCAACTAGCAGCATAAAAATCCAAAAACTAAACGACCAAATCTGTATTTATAGACGAAGATGGCCAAATATCTCCCTGACAATTCGGTAGAAGAACCTTCAGAACCATATGGACCCACAAGATGGATCACATGACCTAATTCTCAAAGAAGAGGGATCAGTGCCAAACCCTATTATGGTCGAATGTTGTGGAGCGATCCCAACCATAGCTTTCCTGTTCTAAAATATGCTTAGCCTTCAGATTTCATGCCGATTGGACTA
Organism: Allium cepa; assembly: GCA_030765085.1. Classification (NCBI taxonomy): domain Eukaryota; kingdom Viridiplantae; phylum Streptophyta; class Magnoliopsida; order Asparagales; family Amaryllidaceae; genus Allium; species Allium cepa. The sequence goes on along the minus strand of CM060939.1, from coordinate 234,447,560 downwards.
GTAGAACTTAAGTTATTGCTTGATCTTTACTTCAATATAGATTACTGCTGATTCATGCCGATCTCTGCCAAGGGAAGAGTGCCGATCCCTCTAACTTCATATCCTTGAGGTACAGTCCCTACGGTAGGCTCCTTGGGGTCCTTATATTTTACTCACAAAATTTCATAGGCATTGGACATGTGGATCTTGAGATATTGCTTGTTTTCTATTGAAATGCCCTTATTCCGTGAAGGATGATGATCCCTATGATGGAAGACAATTTATGATGATCTCTCCTATGTGTTGAATTATATTTCACACGCCAAAATATTTTCCTTGCGCACCTACCATTTACATTTAATCTCAGCTTTGTTACTATTTTTACTTTACTTTTGGATCCCACTATCATCGCCATAGACTTACTGGACTTGACGTCTGTTGAATATAATTTTTCCAATCAGTCCAAATATAGCCGGGTCAAAATTTTGGATAACAATCGTAAACGACATCGCTTATATGGAAAGAATTTAGTCATACTCTTAGCACTAAAGTCATAGTTTGGAAACTTATCACTATCTCAAAATTTAAATTATCGTTAAGGCAATGCCTAGAAGTAACACTACCTTCACTTGCCCGACTTCATTTTTAACCAAGGAATAGTACAAGTTTGAAATCAATGAATAGTGATAGAAATATGAGGTTTACAGTCCATATACAATCATTTTTTTTATCTTCGATAGTCAGTTTGTCGACTATCGATTACCTCAACCATCTTTATATTTTGACACTCCAAGACGATGTGTTGCTCACTTGAGCTTTGTTCTCCTTTGTCGAAAATGACTAAATCCAAAGTACGAGTAGAAGCCAAGCTATATGGGGTTGCTCTCAATAGGGTATTTTCACATCTACTCCAGATTGGTTTCAGATATTTATGCATTAAGATATGAAATTGTAACAAATGGGGTTTTTTGACCCTCGAAAATCAACACTAATACGTCAACTGTATTGCATGCTGAGCAATCAAGTGCTAGAAAGATCGATAAAGTAAAGAAAATGTTAGTCCTTGAGATGATAGTTTTGATGACAACAACCTTAGAATAAGATTATAAAATATAAATACTAACATTATAGTTTAGATATATATGTATATGCAGGATTTAACCATGCAGGTACAAGAATGAAGACTGTATAGTATAGAGAATCAAGATATCAAGATTGAAGACTTGTGAGTATCAAGATTATCAAGAGTTCAAGATTTCAATATAGTAATTTAATTATGAATTTTGTTAAAACTCCTAGAAAAGCACTGGCATCTTAAAATCTAATTTATTCATGGAATGGAATCCACTTCGAGCCCGTTAAAGGGATGAAACCCTAAGTAGGATGGAACCTACGGAAAATCTAGTGGAACATTGTTTTGTATCCACTAACTCTTATTCAAAATGTTTCACAAAAAATATCTTCTTTTCAAACTGTTTTCAAAATCTTCCTTTTAAAAGAACCAAAAACATCTATCCTGGTTTTAATACTTTTAGCCTTAAAATAATCTTTATTTTCAAAATCAAATTATCCTTGGTTTTAAACTATCTTTTGATAATAATAATATATATAATTTTTAATATTTATACTTAGATTTAAATATAAAACTATAGTAAAATTATATATATATATATATATATATATATATACCAAAATATTATTCTCTATATTTACTTATGTATTTTAACTATAGTTAAGTATATTTATAAAGTTTAAAATAGTTTTAATATAAGATAGAAGTTATTTTCAAAGAAAAACAAATCACCAAAATTTATTTTAGCATGTCGACATCCTCAAGTACCCCATGTCGACATGGTAGCAGTTGATTTCAAAATTTGAATTTCAAAAGAAGTGTCTATTCGTCATATCCCATCACGAATGGACATGGTTGTTGTTCTACTATAAATAGAGGCTGATTTGAATGAATTTTTAATCATATTTTTGTTGGTTTTCACTCCTCTTCTTCTTCCACATTTCTTTATACACATTCTTACCATTACTCTGCCGAAATCAACATTGAATCTAACTAGATCATTTCTGGTTTGATTCTCTATCACTACCTCAACAAGATCTCAGTGCTATTTAGAGTTATATACTTCTTTTTAATTAAGTAAGTAAGAAAAGGTGTGATTGTAGCCTTGGAAATCAATCAAGTGAGAAAAGGTGTGATTGTAGCCTTGAAAATCAATCAAGTGAGAAAATATGTGATTGTAGCCTTAGAAATCAATTGGGTGAACTTGTTGCCCCTGAAATCAAGTATCACTACCATAGGATTGTGAATTTAGAGTGGTGTACCTCGTGGCCTTGAAATCGAGGGTGTAATTATACAATTTATTTTGAAAGGAAATCCGTACTTATGTGCGGGACTGGATGTAGGGTAACTCCGAACAGTATAAAATCCAGTGTGTTCTTTCCTTTATTGCTTTTACTTTATTTCTGCATCTATGTTTGATTCTGTGATCATATCTGTGTCTGAATATTGCATACATTAGTGTTCAAATTAACAAAAACTCAAAAAGATATAGTAATTCCTTTAAACACTATTCACCCCCTCTAGTGTTAATCCTAGCCTTAAGATCCGTTTTCCACATTTCTCATAGAAAGAAGATAGTAGATAAGAAGAAACTAAACAATCATAGGATCTCACAATGCAACGGAATAACATATATTAATCAACGTAATTCTTTACAAAGTCATTTCCAAATGAGACATCAGAGTCATACTCATACAAATTCTACACTAGGACAGTTATAACAGCCTATCCCTACCTAAATAATACAAGATACATATACTATAGTGGAAACAAGATAATGACTAGCTATCGATGAAGCCTCCTGCTCTAAGCTCCTCCAAGATTCTTTCGGGAAAAACCTAAACTACTTGATTAACCATAAAAATTTAAGAACCAAGTGTTTTAGGGAATGAAAATAAAACTTTGGGTTAGATATGGATTTTATGTGAGTAAACTCAAACAACTGAATTATTATGTTTAAAACCCTTTTAAAATCAAAGGTATCTCGCAAGACCATACCGCACATAAACACGGATGAGTTTTTACCTTACGATAACCAAAATACATTTGATAAAGAATCCAATGATATTATAATAATGTTTAGCGATTCAAGTAAAATATGAATATGGCTGAGATGCTTTTATCTCACATTTCAACATAGTTGGGTATATCTAAAACCATAGAGGCATGTATTGGAGAATGGATTCCATACCATGACAAGGTAAGGGACTACCTTACGATGGTACATCTCAGGACAAAATGCACCGGGGTCGGACAAGAGCATCTTGTCTCCCTGCCATACAGGACTGGCCTAGTACTTGACTAGTAGTACTGAATATAATTACCCAACTTTGGGCCCTGAACATACATGCATAGATAATAATCGATCTACACTTGGGATGATCATACTCTGATGGAGCGACCCACATGGTCCTGATGCATGTTTGATTTTTGTCATTTTTTGATTGATGAGGCTTGAGGCTACGTCTTTACCTTTATTCAGCACTTCCAACTTGGAATGCTACACTGCCCTCCATGCATCAATGCAATTCAAGGCATTCATCTATAAAAGTTCGTTCTGGCATTGAATAAAACCAAAGGCACTACTTCTATTACATTTTTTTTGGGGATTCCCTCCTAGGATTAATAGAAAATAGCCCTTGCACTTCAAAGCTCTATCTTCGATTCCATATTCTTCAAGATGACTTCAAGTCGAAATTCTTGAGTAGGATCGAAGTGGTTTCCGGGTAACATATCCGATCCCGGTCTCTTCGAAATAACTTTCGATAATTTTCAGTAAACTCAACCCCGGTTATTTACAAAATAAATAGACAAAGATTGAAGCAGAGATCGCCTCCTAATCGTTACTGGATAGATTTCCTTATCATTTATCCTGGAAAAACGAAACGAATTTATACATACAATATAGCACAAACGACGATAACCGTACCATATGATTTCTTTGTTTCTCCTAGATATTTCCAAAGCTACGTTTTAGTGCAGATTTTGATAGTCGGTTATTAACTATCCAATATGAGATTCACTAAGCCTTTATTAATTTCATCTTTAGTTAACAAAATCACTTTATAAAACTTGATTAGAAGATCTTTACATAACACTATTTCCAAAACCCTTACTTTCCCTTTTTACTTGGAAAATATTTATACCTATCTTAGGGGTATAAGTATATTATCAAAACATTTGGAAAATTCCTTCTTTTCAATTTCTTTTTGAAAACATTACTTTCTATAAACCAATCCACTTATTCTTTCTAAAAGTTTCCTTTTAAAAACTCTCTTCAATTTAAATACCTTTATAAATTCCCAAAATCAATTTATAAAACTCTTTTATAAGTCTACAAGTCAATTTACGAAACCTCTTTACTAACCTTTGAAATCATTTATAAAACATTTCCAAATTTAAACTTCTTTGATAAATCTTCTTTAGAAAAATCCTTTACAAAATATCTTTTGCAACCCATCCTTTTATATTACTTTAAATAAACCTTTTTACTTAGTAAAACCCATCTTTATAAACAATTTATTATTTATAAATACCTTTTTAGAATAATTTATAACTTGAAAAATCATTTATAAACCTTAACCCTAAACTAATTAAAGAATCAGAGCTAATTTAAAACCATACTTTATAATTTCAAAAAGAGGCGTAACAAATGCAGTGGTAGTAATTTAAATTAGCATTAACATTAATTTCACTTTCAAGTCACTTAACCATGTATTTACATAAGTCAACATATACGTAAATGCAATTCATATTCAAATAAGGGAGTAACATGTCAATACAACTTAACCGGCATATACATGTCCAAGTAACATAATAGCAAATTGGTGATTTGTCCTGCTAATATACATCTAAATAATTCGCTACTTATGGCAAAATGGTGTTTATTCTACTAAATATATATCCACACAATAAACAATTACACTATAGTAGAACGGGAATTTATTCTTCTAACAGATGTCCAAGCAATCAAACAATCTAGTTATAACAGAATGAGGATTTATTCTGCTAACATATGTCCATACAATCAAACCATTTACATAACCCATTCACAGTTGTTTGTCTACTTAATGGTATTGACATTTGAATCCCTTGTGTTCAACACCATCGTTGGAAAAGAAGCACCTTTAAAATAAATTTGATTCTATGGAAACAAGAATTAAAAACTTAAAACTCCCTTTTAAAATGATTAGTTATAAAAATCATAATCAATCTTAATTAATCCTTAACTTAATTTAATTATAAATCAAGAAATAATTAAACGATTAATAACTAATTAAACAATAATCAATTGTTATATAATTAATTTAAAACCCAATTTATTCTTTATTAAATAATAATTTAAACCTTCATTAACACTTAAATCTCAATTAATCTCATTTAATTAATTAAAATAACCTTTAGTTAAAACTTAATTAATAAATTAGACCTTAAATAAATAATTCATTTTAAATTAAAGCCTTAATGAGTTAATCATTAAAAATAGTCACAATTGATTTAGAAATAATTAACCTTATAATTAATAATAATTATTTAAAAATAAATCATATGCTTAAATTATTTAATTAAGAATTAATCTTACTTAATTAATAATTAATTAAAATTAATCTTATCTTTAAAAGATAATTAATTAATAACTAATCTTTGAAAGCTTGAAATGCTTTAGAACTTGTACAACTTAGAAAACCACACAAAAAATCACTCGAAAATGGATCATTTTCTCCTCAATTTTTGGCCATCGTACTCAGAATTTGGACAAGTAGGAAAAAGAAAAGTTTTAGAAATTTCTCTTCTCAACAATTTCAAAGAAAGAATAACTCAATTTTGGTTTGGTTTGAGGAAGATACGGTTAAAAGGAGTGGTATATTTGGCCTCGATAATATGGGTCCGAAAATGAGGCAGAAATGCAATTTTGACCAAAAATATTTGAAATTTTAAAAAGTGGTATAAATAAAAATTGTAGCCACTAAAATTCTATATGGTTTGAAAGAAATAATTTCTCCATTTTGAGTGGGAGAAGAGGAAGATCTGGCTGGAGGAAGAAGAGGAAAAATGAAGGAATGGAAGGCTATTAATAAATAAGAGAAAAAAGAGAATTATTTGTCTACCCTTGTGCTTCTACCCTCCACATTGTTTTGCCGCCTCAACACCCTCCACCACACATGCCATTTTAGCCCCCATAGCCTCCCTTCCCATCACGTCAAAACAAACGTGCTTTAAACCTCTTGTACTTAATATTTAAACATGTTTCATTGATGTGATGTTTACATTTACTACATTTTTATATCATAATATCTTAAGTGTGTGTGTGTATACACACACACACATACATACATACACTTATATAATGCATACATACATGAATATATACGCAACTTAACTTATTTTCAAATTGAATTTGCATATTTATACTAAAGCATTCACAACATTTTCGATAACTTTTAGCGAATGAAAAGTCGAAAATTCAAAAAATGAATTCTGGTCACGTTTTTGATCTTACATCGAACTAAATATTTTTAAACAAAATTTGAAAAATTATTTTACCACCATTAATTGTTATTTAAAAGATTTTTATTTTCATTATTAAACCTATGTATTGAATATTAAAAATTAATTAAATATTTGCAAATCAAAGTAGTGAATTTCTTTGTCGTTATATTCTTTCATCTCAAAAGAATTTCTTCTCTGAAATTACACTTCAACCCTTCCCAGGAAAGAAACCACCCTAGGAATACATAATTTTATACATTAGTCTGTACAATGTACATACATCATTCATATGCAAAATCTGACTCGATCACCACTCGAATACATTACTTCACTTTTGAACTAATATCATTAATTCGATTCTCTAGTACGGAATCCGATCAGACTCCTTGGTTTGGAACCTCTATTCTTCTTACATAGCCATCAACTATGACAGAAAACATTGGTCCCATACCAATAGTCCTCATCAAAAGCTCGTCGTCAAAAATCAAGTAATAGATCCTTATTCGGAATGGTGTGAAACACCTCAAAGTCACATACTCGAATCTTAGATCAACTATATAGAAACGAGAGATGATCTATGTCCAACCTATGCACTTCTTTAATTGGTTCCCTTTAATAGCAATTCTATTTCCACTAAATTATTTAGGAAAACATTTCATAAAACTAAACTTAGGGTCACTTGGATACTACTCCACTACACCCTAAGAGTATATACCCCTATCTGCTTTAACTATTCCATTTTCATTTATCTCCCTAAGAAATCTCAAGATCTAAATACTCGATCTTATTTCAATTTTTTTTTGAAATGATACTAAAGTTTTAATTCTTAGAAAATTGACATATGCTCCGAGTAATTCAAAATGATGCTATGGAATTGGGTACTACCAAATAATATCATACACTCCCTTACTAGGAAAGGTAACACTCAAGAGAAGTGTTTACCATCCGAAAACATCTCTTTTCCCATTTTAAGTTATTTTCGAGCCACTTGAACTAGTTAACTTAAGATTATTACTTTTATTTCCAAACCTATTTTTGAAACAATACTTCTCATATTTCCAACAAAATATTTATCACCAACTTGTTTTGGGCTCGTTCGGATTGAACTTGTTTTGATATACAATGATAAAGAGAGTATTAGTAAGTGCACTACAACGTTCACCTAAGCAAACATCCGATCGTCACTTAGAAGACTATTCATATTATCACAAAACAATCAAAACATTCGTCTGAACCAATCCAAAGAAAACACTTCTTACTTACATTTTCATTCTTGAAATTTAATACTTGAACCAAGATTGCTTTCAAATAATACTACTATTATCTTTCAAAACCTTAAAAATCATTTTGCAAAAGCATCGGGATTCTAGGCCTCAACTTTTTAACTTGAATTCTTTTTAATTAAAAGATACATTCTTGTAAATTCATTTTATAACATCAACTTTTATCAAACCATTTTTCAATATTTATTTCAAATGTTCTAGCTTTTAATAAACATCTTTTATTAAATCAATTTAACCCCATATTATCAATTGAACACCGTATAGTCAAATTGTGAAACTAAATTCACAAGGCGTTGGTTTTAATGTTTTCCCTATTTCTATTTACCCACCCCAAATCTTGAAAAGGGAAGCTACCTATATACACTAACGATAGTCAATGCTTAATTGGACAAGCATGACTAACAAAATCATAATTGGCAATAATAGAATATTATTATCTCTTAACAAACAACACCTCAACTAACTGTACCATACAATACTATTTTGAAAATAATTCTTTTAAATATAAAATATACTTTTGGGTATAATTGTTTCATTTACCTAATTTCAAAATAATACCATGTCAGTTTGCCTTGTTCAAGTGTTTAGGAACACCTATTGACCTCATGGCATCCATGTCTTAACCAAGTTCTTAAACCATTTAACAGATAAATCAACACAATATAAAATATTTTGTATTCACTAATAAATATGCGCTCTTATATATAATACACTGATACTCATTCTAGGGTCTCACTTACTAGATCTCAAATGAGTTTACCCTACTAGGGCCAAGGTTCTCACTGACCTTGCACTCTGATACCAAATGTAACAATCTACCTTCCTTACACTTAAATGATCAGTACATGAGTACATGGATGTCGTTTTAGGTGTAAGAAAGTTAGATCGCTACAGAAATACTTGGATTCCAAGTAAGGTTGGCGAGATTTGGCTTGGACATGCCCGAGAGAAGTCATAGAGTATATGACTCTCTCAAGTATATTTCTAAAGGTGCACTTTCGGTAAGGGGGCGCATCCTCCTAGTCATTGTTGGAAAATTTTCCTTTCCTTATGTGATTCGAACCTTTGAATTTGTTTTTCCTTAATTGCAGTAGGAAGAGTCTAGCACTCTTCGCGATGTTTAATTATTTATACCGATTCTTTACATTTGGATGTTGTTCTTGTGAGAGAAAACTCATTCTGCATTTGGCAGCATGGTTTCACAAGTTGTTTTTTAATTGCACATATTGTTTAGAATTTTATTCATACCAGACATATTGCTTGACCCGAGTTGTTTATTTCCCTAAAACTCTTAGGTACTCATTTATATTTGAGTAGTCCAAGAGTAGCAGGTCTTTTATGGGCTCTTTTGAAGGCAGCGTCCGAGCAGGAGACACTTATCTATTTAGTATCTATTTCCACTATTTGTTTTAATCTTGTACATTTATTTTGTTTCAGCATGTGTAAAGACAGGTTTCTATAACTGCTAAAGTTGATTGTAGTTCGTTTATGTAACTCTGATAACTCCATGTTAGGGAGTAACCTTATGTACTATTTTATTGTTATGATATATTTAATAGTTCTGTTGTGAGAATTATGTTCTGTTCTTTATTTTTACTCCACGATTATTCATCTTTCGAATGCTTGGGCAACAACACACGAATAACGTGGATGCATTAAGTGTCCTCACTAGGGGGCAGAAAGATGGGTCGCCATAAATTCTCTTTTGAATATCATTTCCCAATGCTTCATCTTGCACCAAAAGTTGCTTGATGGGTCGCCATGCCATGATTTAAATTTAATAAAAGTGGAGTATTTACGTTGAAGTTCCATGGTATTATCAATTCAAGCGAGATGTACAATATCATCACCATGAGATTTCCTGTTTGACCTGGTTGTTATTATCTAACATGAAACTCTTGAATGATTCATTTCATAGTTATCCAATAAATAAAAGTACTTGACCCCTTGATATCCCCATCAGCCTTGATTACTACATTGCCTTACATTTAGAGAGCATTACACACTCTAGTCTTAGTGGATGTGTCATATCCTTTCTCGAAAGATCTTAACTAAAAATATTTAAAACAAAATGTTATTTCATATTATGTCATGATTGCAACTCTTTGCAATTACAATCGTATAACATTTTATTAAAGTATTTTCTTATCATATACTTAAATTACTTACTTAATTATTTATACCACAATATAACAAAGTCTATAAAAGGAAACATACACCTTTATAATGAATAAGATTAAGTACGAAATTAGATGTATGTAACAATTACATAATTTCCCTTAGGTATGCTACTAAATTTTCAGGAACTACAATATGAGGCAATGTAATCGATCAACAAGGTTAAAAACTACACAGTACAAAGACTGATATTAGTATCGATTGATAGGCGTGGCTCAGTACAAATTTATAGGAACATTGCTATACGAGCCAAATCAAGTTTTGCTTATTATTCTACCTATCTTCCAAAATCATGACTCGATCCTTCTCTACTGACTTTCTGGATATATTTTTCATGATTCAAGGCATCTAACAACATCAACTATGCTTTTAACTACAAGCTATACACCATGGAGAAAGGGATCGATTGTTATTTACTTTTGGGAGATTCTACAATTATTTTTTTCAAATTTTGTTTGTATTTTTGAGTTAAAACAATTGTATTCTCTCTCAAAAATTTAAAATCATAATAAGAATCATGTAAACTGAACACTGCCATGCTGGCAACTATAAAACCTTATGTGTTCCTCTTTTTCATTGACTTTTTCTATTATTCTTTAGTTTATGATTTATAGTATGATTTAGGTTGAGCTCAAACAGATCTATATAAACTTTCAATACATGTATGAGCATAGTTAATTAGTGATCACATCGAATCACTAGCTCTACGCAAACTCTAATGTATGTTAGGCTAATTTTTAGACTAACATCTCTAGTTTATAAATTATGGTAAGAGGGTCATCAACCCAACTAACCTACACATGAATTTTTTATTATAGAAAGATAAATGTTAAGGGTAATATTTTTAATCTTTTCTATAGAACAATAAAACACTTATATAGAAGTAAGAGAAAGTAAAACATTAATTGAAATAACAATAACAGAAATCAAGGGTTTATTTTTTTAAAGTCCGTTGTCATTTAATTAAAATAATAAAAGATATAATTGCATTCTTATAAAGTAAAAAAAGGACAAATGCATGCACTTAAATGATAAATTAATTTGTTTTTGTAAATATATTTATGTACAAAAATAATACTATTTTGATGTTTTCATATCTTTCACGAAAGTTAATTTAGTTGTCCCTTTAGGATAATATAAATTGAAATGTCATTTTGTAGAAAATTGAATAAATGCATATTATTTAGAAGATAAAAAAAACTTAATTGTAGACAAAATAAAAATCTTTAAAGGAAAAATATCATAAACAATAGTTATGATTTGAAAAGGATGTAACTCATAAACAACAACTGTTTTAAAAAAATAAAAATAAAAGAAGCAATCTTAAAACATCCTTTCCTAAGTTTCAAAATGCAGGGCGGCCCTTTTGAAAATGCATTCCATTAAATACCCTTTTAATTATTTTAACATTTTTTTATCATTTTATATTTAACATTTTGGTCATACAATGCAACTACACAAAATATGAGCAACTTTTAAAAAATAAGTTATTTTCGCAAACATTTTCAGTTTAAAGTGCAAATATTTGTAGTTTTAACTACAAAATTTAAAAAAATGTCTTTTATTTATTTATTTTCTTGGATATAATAGCAAAATAACACGGATCGTAATTCTAAAAATGTAACAACCCGATATTTTCAGCCATTTGCATCCACACATGTCGGACTTGAATTGCTTAAAATACCGCATTATAAATAAATTTGGAGCAAATGAAAACAATCACAGAATCACAGACAAAGAAATATCAGAATAACTCACAGCGGAAATTAAAATACCATAGTAGTTCATGAATCTACCATAACAAAATCTCAAAACAAAATACATGATATCAGTCTGAAAAACATATACAATAGAAATCTCAAATAAATAGAAGTTTACAAATATCAGAGCTGAGAGATAACTAGATTGGCAAAAATCTACAGTGATTCCTAGCTCCAGAGAAAGAAATCCAAAGCTAAGCTGTAAATACTCAGGCTGACCCGAGCGTAAAGTAAAACATAAAACACTCGAGTCAGGACATACATACTTATATAATATAAACCAACTCAAGTGAACTGTAGTAGTAATATACAATAACTTAAAGGATGCTTAGGATCGCCCATCCTCTAAGGATCAGTTAAATCATAAATTAAATACATCCCATGGTTAAAATTCCAAAATGGTAATTTGTACTTCGAAATCAAATATCATTTCAAAATTTAATATCATTTCAAATTCATTTTAAATTATCAAAATATCAAATTATTCCAAAGCCTCACTCATTTTATTTAATATAAAATACCATTACATTTCAAATGGTTTATATTTCAAATCAAATATCCTTTTAAAACCAGTTAAAATGAAGTTATTATACTTTAAAAAAATCAAATATTCAATTCTCCAAAAATTTAGTCTTTCAGAATTCATTTATTCACTTAAATTTATTTAAAATGGTGAAATTACAGCTTCCGTAGCATTTAGAAAATGCTATGGTAAGTTACATTTCAAAACAATCCAATTTAACAAAGATAGCATTTAAAACTGCTGTAATAGGTTTTAGTTTCAAATAAGAGATTTAGTTTAATTCTACAACTACAGCACTTACAAAGTGTTGTAATAGCCCTTATTTCATTTTTGCCTTTTAGTTCAATTGTATCATCTACAGCACTTGGAAATGATGTAATATCATTTACTTCAGAAATTATAGCATTTCAAAAATGTTGTTAATTAAATTCCAAATTTTCAATACAATTTCAGAAACAATTAATTTTTTTTAAACCAATCCAACTTATAAAATTTAATATTTTCACCTTAAAAATAATCATTTAAATACCCTTTAATTTATGATTTTATAAAGTGAAATTTTCATAAAAAATCAAATTTCTATAATTTACCTATTAAATTAACGTACAATTTTATACATTTTATTTATTTTACATTTTTAATTAAATTTACCATTTCATAAATTAAATTTAAATTCCATTTTATTCCCTTAACTTAACGTTTATTTTTAAAACACATTACACAATTTCCAAGTTAAGTTATATTTCAAATTTCAATTTTAAACATTTATTTATTTAACTATTTCAATTTATAGAAAATCAATAACAATTTATAAAATCATTTTAAATCCAAATTAAAATCAAAGTATCATATTTTCTTACTTAATTTAAACTACATTTATAAACAAAATCATAAATTCCAAAATTCCAAATTCTCCTCTACCATTTATTTATCTCACTTATTTAACTTGAAGAAAATCTCTAATATTTATAAAAACCATTTTTAAATTAAATTTAAAGCTAAATATCATAATATTTACTTTTTATAATATTTTAAAAAATTTGTAAAAATATATATTAACCACGGGTCTGTATATAATTTTCTAGCTTAGGTCAAGTGTTACGGATAACATATCATTTCAATCCGTAACTTACAAAGAAAACCCGGGTTTTATCATTTCAAACCCGCAATCCCAAGTTAAATGAAATAAATAAAAATCGTTCAGGCCTATCATTTCATCCCACAATGATTTTTCCATATTCTAAAGTCCATTCGGTATGTATCATTTCAACTCATAGTGATTCTATCTATAGGGAACTTGCAGTGTGATAAACTGATATAAATGACAGCATAGCATTATATAAGAGTAACAGATGATATGACAGGTGAATAAACAGGGGTGAACATCATATGATCATATCACATGCAGTTATAACATGATAGTAAATCTACAGATTCAAAAGGTGTCAATTTACTAATTATATAAGTACAAAATGTCTTGTGAGAAATACTCACCTCTACAAGCTAGAGATAGCACAACCAAACACACAAACAAAGATCGAAAAGGCACGAAAGAATGACTATGATTCAAGTGAGGAGAGAGCCAAAATAGTTGTCTTGTTACATATCAAACAAAACAATATAAAGCACATGAATTTCAACACCAAACATAACATTGAACACTAGAAAATAAGGAGCAACAAATAATTAAACAACTTGCACTTGCTTTCATAAAACCTAAGCTCAGCTATATGGTGATAAGGCACGGCCATGGTGGTGTATTTGGTCAATTATGGGTCCAATATGGTTGGCCTAGCTAGGGTATGATGGAGTGAAGTTGCTTATGCATGGACAACACAAGCCAAGGCAACAAAGGCAATTTGTGTGCATCACAAGCTCGGCCATGGCTCCAAGGTGGCACGGCTATGACTGGTGGAGATTAGGGGATGGTGTGGCAGTGGTTTAGGGTTAGGTAGGGGCTGGTGGAGTTGGTGCAAATGGTGGCCGAGAGGGAGTTGTGGAGTGGTGATGCATTGCTGAGCTCGGCTATGCATATATAACGAGTGTTTGCTATTTTTTTTTATATGGAGCTTGCATCTTAGGGGTCACGGCCTAACATGGAAAAGGAGATGGTGGGGGTTTGCAGCCGAACAAGGTGGTGGTGAAGGTGGTGGTGACGGAGGAGAAGCTATGGCCGAACACATATAGGTGAAAGCAAGGCAAAATATCACTAAAACAAGAAGAAAATGAGTAAGAAAAATTGAAAAATCATTGCCAATTTTTTTTCTTAGAAGTTATGGCCGAAATTTTTTTGATGAGAAGTAAAATGTTTTGTTTGAGAAATGAAAATGATATGCGACAGAAGAGAGGAAGTAGTCGGCCTCATCAATGCATGTGTTGATTTGAAAATGAAAAGGTAAAAAGAAGGTAAAAAATCTAAGGCGTGTGAAAGGTTGAAACTCTTAGTATTTCCTTTTCTTTATTCATTTTTAAACGCATGAAAAATGTAAGTAAATAAAAAATGTATGAAAGAAAAATAAATAAATAAATTTTGGATAAATATACAAAAATACGAGAAATAGTTATTTATATGAAACTAGTATTGAAAATTGAAAACAAAATATAACTAGTTTTAGAAAAATAACTACAATACTTTAACATGTTTTAAAAATAAAAATATATACCTAATATAACATATTACACACATATATACAAATTATAACAAGATTTGAAATTAAAAATATTATTTATATAAATTAAAATAGACAATTTTATTAAATAAAATCAATTTACATACAATATTGTAAAAAGCATAACTTTCACAATATAATCGGATTTCAACGAAACAAAAAGTAGTACTCTTGAAATTAAATTTATTTTCATGACAAAGGATAAATTCAAATATTCAAATATTTAAATTTTAAATTTAAAAGTCAAATTTTGACTAAATTGACCAAAATCCACATTTTTTGAAAAAGATTCTTTTTATTCAGGTTTGGAATCATAATTCACACAAAAATCAAATTTTATATTTAAAATAACAAAATTTATTCATTTTAATAATGAAATAATGCTTTTAAATCATAAATTCAAATAAAATAATCAAAATAAACAATTAAAGTAAATAACGAAATACGGGGTTGTTACACTCTCCCCCACTCAAATCTTTTCGTCCTCGAAAAGAACAAACAAGGAAAATAAGGAAAAGCAAGATAGAAGAAGCAAATAGTACCTGAAAAGCAAATAATTTCGGATTCGAAGCACGAATGCTCTCCTTCGTTTCCCAGGTACAATCCCAATCATCAGTACTTCACAGTACTTTGATCAAACTAACGAATTTCCTTCTTAGCTACTTCGTACCTCTGTTGATAATATGAAGTGGCTTACTCTCGACAGTCATATTAGGCTCAATATCCAAACCGTCAAGAGCAGAAGGCTGAAAAAAAAGAGATGGGTCATGAAGATACCAGTGAAGATATGAGACGTGGAATACATCATGCACTCAAGAAAGCTTCTTGGGAAAATCCAAACGATAAGCCAAAGAACCAACTCTTACCATATTGCAGAAAGGGCCCTCGAAGAGGAAGAAGGTAGAAATACCTAGAAAGGAAAGTAGGTTGAAAGACAAGGATGAACCATTATTTTATAACCATATAAATTTCAATTTAAAATTTTACATTTATATCATTTTAAACATTTTATAATATGATGAATAATCATTTGATTCAAATTTGATAGTTTGAAGTAAACAATATTTAAAACTTTTTCAAATGATTTAGACAAGTAAAATAAATGATCAAAAATATCCTTTATATAATACTTTATCAAAATACTTTTATAACTCGATGTCTTAACAAGTTTACTTTCATTCCTGCAGACTCTGACTATGCGTTGATCAGTCGCAAAGCCAGAATTCTCCAGGTACTTAGTAGACTTGTTTCGACACCCGGTGAAAGTACTTGAAAAACCTTAAAAAACAGATATGGAAAGTACAATCCAAACAAAACAACCAAACCAAAACATGTCGATCATGGATCGCGGATACACAATGGTTATGACTGGATCCCCCAGGAAACATCCGTACCCGTAGGATCTCGCATCCTCTACGGATTACGCTACCAAATACGATCTACATAGATCGCAGATACACAATGGTTACGCCTGGATCCCCTAGGAAACATCCGTACCCATAGGCTCTTGCAGCCCCTACGAATTACGCTATGCAGTCATGCTCGTAAGACCATGGAGATCGCCATGGAATTCGATGAACACTCGAGTATCATATCCGAAAAACCCAAATCAGAGAGAATAATATCGATAGAATGGATCCACAATGTGGCCACAAAGAGGATATCAAGCGGAAGGCACTTTCCATATCTTTACTTTGAAAATATGTATCATACGGTACCTTTCAAAATCACTTTCAAATATCATACTTATATAAGGTCGATCATATATAAGATTCCATTTTCAAATCAAATACTTTCCAAAATAAATAGTATATCAAATCATACTTATATAGACTTAAATTATATAAGATTTCACTTTACAAATTGAGTACCTTTTCCAAATCAACGGTTTTGAAATCAATTTCATACTTATACAAATCAATTTTATATAAGTTCGATAACTCCCATATCAAATATTTAATAAAATAAGGTTCTCAATTTCAATTCCTTTCAATAACATTCCAGTTTCAAAATTATATATGCTTTCGCCAAATCATTTCTTCCAAATTACATATATCCAGTTTCAAAGTTTCTTAAAACAATAGGTTTAGAAAATAATCCTAGTTTCCAAGTAGACAAAATTTAGGTAAAACAAATTCATTTCCAAAACCATCATATAAATACTAGGTTTAACTATCCAATCTATTTTCAAAACCAAATATCTTCCCAAAATCAATTATACCAAAATGATTTCCAAGTTTAATCCCTTTAACACCATTAAACTATTTATTTCTATTCAAAAGATCAATTTACCTTTTTCAAACTATTTGAAACTAAAACTTTATTCAAAACATTCCAAAACTAAATTCCATATCAGTATAATTCAAAATAGCCGTATTCATTTACTTAACAAAACAGAACAACTCATTTATCTAATCGAATGATTTATATTTTTCTGGGATTACTTAGCTTTGAAAATTAAACCTTGATTTGGAAGTGCTCAAACTTTAAAATGTAGTCGAAAAAATCATATTAAAAATCCAAAAATTAGAAATCACCAACAGATCAGTAAATCAATTCCAATAGATAAGATTATACCAAAACAATTCTGAAACTCGAGGACTGAACACCGGCTTACTTTAAATTATTTCAAATATACACACACACACATATATCTTCGAATATCAAACCATACTTCGAAATCTGAAATCAAAATTTAGTTTCACAAAATCACTCGCATAGAAAAGCTACTAGCGTGGCCTCTCCTCCACTCAGAAACTCAAAAATCAATGTCGATGATGCATACATTCATCATCGAAATTATTTTCCAGCGACATAAGTGGGTTTTGGACTTTTATTTTCTTGAAAATTCTTTGAAATCTCTTCAAACTCAATGGAATTCATTCGAATACATTTGAAATATTTATTATTTGGAAAAATATCTTTAAATCACAGTATTATTATATATTTATCAAAATCTTAAAACCGATTTCAAAACACCGGAGTTCGATACCTCGAAGTTCAAATTTAAAACCCTTCAATTATAAATCAATTTTATATAAATCAAATTCTTATAAATTTCAAAATTTCAAATCCTTTCAAAGCTTCAAATTTTCATTTTTAAAAGGTATATAATCCTTATTAAAACATTTCACTTTTATAAAATGTGGTCATTCTTATCAAAATAATAATTTCGATGTATGCCCAATTTCAATATTCAACCAAACACATATTTCCAAAGAATGATTCAAGATTAGGTTTCAAACAAACAGAGATTCAAATTTAGAGGAACTCTAATCAAATAGAATTCTGATTTAAAGATAAGCTCAAATGAAGAAAAGATAATTTAATTACCCAATAGAAGATGGATAAGCCCATATAAATCGTGGGCAACTTTAACCGGTCAACCATGACTTCAGGAATATAACCAATGCGGAATCTAAGGCAAATCGACATTCGATCACCAGAGATAGAATCCAGGTAGAGCAGGAGAAAGATAGCACCGTAAACCGAGAATATAGAAATCTCCGACAAATCAATGCCAATTGTAAAGGAGTTTCACCCCTTTACAAATAATTCAAAGATTTGCGGAATCATCGATCTTTATAGAGGCTATTCAAAGTGGAGTTATGGAATGCCCCAAAAATCAAAAGGATAAAATAGGGAAGACAAGACAGGATTTCAGAACAAGTGGGAGCGTTCCAAAGTTCAAGGAATCCAAATTGATAGGAATCCTAACCAAGAGATTACTAACAAGGTGGATACCGAAGGGATGAAGTTTAGAAAATCTTGATTTCAAAATAAGAAATTTATTGTACCAATATAATCTTTGAAAATCCTTTAAAATCATTTGGAAATCATTTTATACTTCGAAAATGCGTTCTCTCACAAAGAAATGATTCTCAGATTGATTTCACTCATTCTAGGGTATTTCTACCCTATCTCTAATGAGTTTTAGCCCCACAAGCTATGGTTTGCCGAAAAACCTGGCTCTGATACCAACTGTAACAACCCGATATTTTCAGCCATTCGCATCCACACATGTTGGACTTGAATTGCTTAAAGTACCGCATTGTAAGTAAATTTGGAGCAAATAAAAACAATCACAGAATCACAGACACAGAAATATTAGAATAACTCGCAGCGGATATTAAAATACCATAGTAGTTCATGAAGCTACTATAACAGAATCTCAAAACAAAATACATAATATCAGTCTAAAAAACATATACAATAGAAATCTTAAATACATAGAAGTTTATAAATACCAGAGCTGAAATAGAACAACTGAACTGAAAAGGAGAGATAACTAGATAGGCAAAAATCTCCAGCGAATCCTAGCTCCAGAAAAAGAAATTCAAAGCTAAGCTGTAAATACTCAGGCTGACCCGAGCGTAAAGTAAAACACAAAACACTCGAGCCAGGACATACATACTTATATAATATAAACCAACTCAAGTGAACTGTAGTAGTAATAAACAATAACTTAAAGGATGCTTGGGATCGCCCATCCTCTAAGGATCAGTTAAATCATAAATTAAATACATCCCATGGATAAAATTCCAAAATGGTAATTTATACTTCGAAATCAAATATCATTTCAAAATTCAATATCATTTCAAATTCATTTTAAATTATCAAAATATCAAATTATTCCAAAGCTCACTCATTTTATTTAATTTAAAATACCATTACATTTCAAATGGTTTATATTTCAAATCAAATATTCCATTTAAAACCGGTTAAAATGAAGTTATTACACTTTAAAAAAAAATCAAATATTCAATTCTCCAAAAATTTAGTCTTTCAGAATTCATTTATACACTTAAATTTATTTAAAATGGTGAAATTACAGCTTCCGCAGCATTTAGAAAATGCTACGGTAAGTTACATTTGAAAACAATTCAATTTAACAAAGATAGCATTTAAAACTACTGTAATAGGTTTTAGTTTCAAATAAGAGCTTTAGTTTAATTCTGCAACTACAGCACTTACAAAGTGCTGTAATAGCCCTTAGTTCATTTTTGCCTTTTAATTCATTTGTATCAACTACAGGACTTGGAAATGCTGTAATATCCTTTACTCCAGAAATGATAGCATTTCAAAAATGCTGTTAATTAGATTACAAATTTTCAATACAATTTCATAAACAATTAAATTTTTATTTAAACCAATTTAACTTATAAAATTTAATATTTTTACTTTAAAAACAATTATTTAAATACCCTTTAATTTATGATTTTGTAAAGTGAAATTTTCATACAAAATCAAATTTTTATAATTTACTTATTAATTAATTAGAATTTTGTACATTTTATTTATTTTACATTTTTAATTAAATTTACCATTTCATAAATTAAATTTAAATTCCATTTTATTTCCTTAACTTTTATTTTTAAAACACATTTCACAATTTTCAAGTTAAGTTATATTTCAATTTTCAATTTTAAACATTTATTTATTTAACTATTTTAATTTATAAAAAATCAATAACACTTCATAAAATCATTTTAAATTCAAATTAAAATCAAATTATCATAGTTTCTTACTTAATTTAAACTACATTTATAAACAAAATCATAAATTCCAAAATTTACTTATATTTCAAATTCTCCTCTACCATTTATTTATCTCACTTATTTAACTTGAAGAAAATCACTAATATTTATAAAAATAATTTTTAAATTAAATTTAAATCAAAATATCATAATATTTACATTTTTATAATATTTTAATTTTTTTAGAAAAAGATATATTAACCATGGGTCTGTACATAATTTTCTAGCCTAGGTCAAGTGATAAGGATAATATATCATTTCAATCCGTAACTTACAAAGAAAACCCAGGTTCTATCAATTCAAACCAGCAATCCCAAGTTAAATGAAATAAATAAAAATTGTTCAGCCCTATCATTTTATCCCATAATGATTTTTTCCTATTCTAAAGTCCATTCGGGTATGTATCATTTCAACCCATAGTGAATCTATCTACAAGGAACTTGCAGTGTGATAAACTGACATAAACAACAGCATAGCATTATATAACAGTAACAGATGATATGATAGGTTAATAAACAGGGGTGAACATCATATGATCACATCATAGGCAGTTATAACCACATAACAAAATCTACAGATTCAAATGGCGTCAATTTACTAATTACATAAGTACAAAATGTCTTGTGAGAAATACTCACCTCTACAAGCTGGAGATAGCATAACCAAACACACACACAAAGATCTAAAAGGCACGAAAGCACGACTATGATTCAAGTGAGGAGAGAGCCAAAATAGTTGTCTTGTTACATATCAAACAAAACAATATACAGCACATGAATTTCAACACCAAACATAACATTGAACACTAGAAAACAAGGAGCAACAAATAATTAAATAACTTGCATTTGCTTTCCCAAATCCTATGCTCAGCCATATGGTGATAAGGCACGACCACGGTGGTGTATTTGGTCAAGTATGGGCCCAATATGGTTGGCCTAGCTAGGGTATGAAGGAGTGGAAGTTGCGTATGCATGAACAACACAAGCCAAGGCAACAAAGGCAATTTGTGTGCATCACAAGCTCGGCCATGGCCCCAAGGTGGTACGGCTATGACTGGTCGAGGTTAGGAGATGGCGTGGCAGTGGTCTAGGGTCAAGTAGGGGCTGGTGGAGGTGGTGCAAGTCGTGGCCGAGAGGGTGTTGTGGAGTGGTGATGCATTGTTGAGCTCGGCTATGCATATATAAGGAGTGTTTGCTATATATTTTTTTGTGGAGCTTGCATCTTAGGGGTCACGGCCTGACATGGACAAGGAGATGGAGGGGGTTTGTAGTCAAACAAGGTGGTGGTAAAGGTGGTGGTAAAGGAGGAGAAGTTATGGCCGAACACACATAGGTGAAAGCAAGGCAAAATATCAATAAAACAAGAAGGAAATGAGTAAGAAAAATAGAAAAATCATTACCAATTTTTTTCTCAGAAGTGATGGCAGAAAGTTTTTTGATGAGAAGTAAAATGTTTTGCGTGAGAAATGAAAATGATATGCGGCTGAAGAGAGGAAGTAGTCGGCCTCATCAATGCATGTGTTGATTTGAAAATGAAAATGTAAAAAGTAGGTAAACAGTCTAAGTCATGTGAAAGGTTGAAACTCTTAGTATTTCCTTTTCTTTATTCATTTTTAAACACATGAAAAATGTAAGTAAATAAAATAAAAACAAAGAAAAATAATGTATGAAAGAAAAATAAATAAATTAATTTTGATAAATATGAAAAAATATAAGAAATGGTTTTTTATATGAAACTAGTATTGAAAATTGAAAACAAAATATAACTAGTTTTAGAAAAATAACTACAATACTTTAACATGTTTTAAAAATAAGAATATATACCTAACATGACATATTACAAACATATATACAAAATAGAACAAGATTTGACAAATAAAAATATTATTTATATAAATTAAAATAGACAATTTTATTAAATAAAATCAATTTACATACAATATTGTAAAAAACATAACTTTC
This sequence comes from Allium cepa, assembly GCA_030765085.1. NCBI lineage: Eukaryota > Viridiplantae > Streptophyta > Magnoliopsida > Asparagales > Amaryllidaceae > Allium > Allium cepa. The sequence continues at coordinate 234,425,108 of CM060939.1, read as the reverse complement.
ATAATATAAATCGAATTTCAACGAAACGAAAAGCAGTATTCTTGAAATTAAATTTATTTTCGTGTTTAAAGATAAATTCAAAAATTAAAATATTTAAATTTTAAATTTAAAAGTCAAAGTTTGACTAAATTGACCAAAATCCATATTTTCTAGAAAAGATTCTTTTTATTCATGTTTGGAATTATAATTCACACAAAATAAAAATTTATATTTAAAATAACAAAATTTATTCATTTTAATAATAAAATAAAGTCTGTAAGTCGAAAATTCAAATAAAATAATCAAAATAAACAATTAAAATAAACAACAAAATACAGGGTTGTTATAAAAAAATGAAAAAATGATAATTCTGAGACGCTTGGTAAAATTAGAGTTTGGGTATAGGGCCACTGCAAAATAAGTCTGAAAATAAGTGTGTGAGCCAAATTTCCACTAGATAAACTTATCCCTTTATACAAAAGTAATTAAAACTATAAATTTTTTAAAAGAATCAAACAATTTTTGAAAATGTTTTTAATTCTATGATACATGAATATCATTTTGTAATATGTGAAACTTAATATATGGAAACACAAACTCCATAAAACAAAATGATATAGGGAACATTTTGTTTAATATTATATAAACATCATTTCGTTATCTCTCTTTCATCAAAGTCACTAATTGATTATTTAATTACAAATTACATATATTAATCTCATCATCAAGTTATTTTCAAAGCTATTACATGATTTATTTAATTAATCAATGTGTTATTGACATGACAGAAGTATAAAAGCGGGGAAAATTGAATGAATTTTTTTGTGATGAACTACTACCACTTGCCTATGAAGTTTTAGCATTTTAAGTAGCCTACTTGAAGTCCACTTCTACTATCGAAATTAAAATTTCATAAAATTATGTTAACAAATTATCTGCAAATTGTTTTTTTGGACAATGATGCAAAGCACTATTATTACTAAATAATATATATTTACAACCTATATATACAAATAGGTTCATAAACTAATTGTAACACCCCATGTTTTAAAGGTTCCATAAGGAATTAAATTAATTAAGCGTGGAATACTTTAAAAGGTTAATTGAGTGGACTAAGGGTAATTAGATCAAATAAGTTTGGCCTTATTAATAACCATAAATGAACTAATTTTTAAATAAGAAGGATTGGAGTTCAGGGAGGTGCATTAGTAAGACTAGCAACATGAAATGTCAAGGCAAGCCAAAATTACTAATCCACTTACCTTAGCCTCATTCTCTCATTTTCATTCACTCAAAAACAAATTCCTAATCATCTAAGTCAAGGATGACTACAAATTATCAAAGAAGAAGAAAAAAAAGAAAATTAAAGCTAGAACATCAAGCTTTCAAATTTAAAGAAAAAAGACTAAAGCAATGTTCTTAAAAAAAGGTGAGTAAAATCTTTCTCTTAAACTTATCCCTACCTATTGGGTTCAGATTTGATTGTGTTTGAATGTTTTTGATGATGTTATACATATTTGGATGGTTAAACATATTTTGATTATGCTTAGAAATTGAAACAAAGTAAATTTGTTCGTGTTTTAGGTTAAAACATGATTAAATCATATTTAAAGGTCACAAAATTTAACGTGACCCCTATAATGATGAAATAAAGATGTGTTTTTAATTTCATAATTTTTGGAATTAATTTGGATTTAAAATGCATTTTCTAAGTTGATAAAATGGTTAATTCTTGGAAATTGGTAATAAAAAATAATAAAAATATTTATTTTGACCTAAATTATGGGACAAGGTAAAATATGATTAATTTTATTTTTGGTGAACTTTTAGGATTTTCCCATCAATTTTCGATTTTATATAAATTAATTGGTTAAGGAAAAGCAATGATTAATTAATGATAATTAATTAATAAATAGAAGACATTATTAGCCCATAAGTGAACTAAAAAGATAAACATTAGCCAATGGAAATTCTACACCAAATGGAATTTAGTGGAGAGTTAAAACTTAATAAGGCAATGAACCAGTTTTGATTATACTTACAAGTTTGCCATTATAAACTCATGAAAGCCAACTTATCATCTATAAACGAAGGCTAGTTTAGTTATAACATGCGAAGGCCTATATATATATATATATATATATATATATATATATATATTATAAATCATAAAAGCTTTAACACATATAACCCACAATAGCATGGTTAGCCATCAACTCACGATGTCTTAGTGGAAGACATGATGTGATAGCATTCCAGCTATCTACCTACGGTAGACTTGGAAAAGAAATCAAACGAAAGCACAATTAAGCTTAATAAATAAATACTATTGTAGGGATAACATGCAAGGCTATAGAAGGATAGATCACGACGGCTATAAGTGGGACATCACACGATGCTTTAAATGAATTAACACGCGAAGGCCTTTGATGGGCTAACATATGATGACATCTGATGCATTAGTATGCAATGACTCTACACAAGATAATGTGCGATGGCTTAGGCTTAATAACCCGCGATGACTATGGGATAGTCAGCATGCGATAACATGGCTTAACATTCAAAAGTTATGGGATAGCCAATATGCAATGATCAAGGTCAACTCACGAAAGCTTGGAAGGCTATATTTTTCTAAGTATAATATAAGTACTTAAGGCACTTTGCAAGATAGTTTCCAAGTGTTAATGAACTATTTCATTAGGATGAAATAAAGGAGGAATTTTAATAAGCTAAAATTATGTAACTTATTTTGAAATGGGAAAAGCTTCGAGAAGCTAATAAATGATAGGGTATCATTTAAATTACGAGATAAAAATGTTTTATCTAAAGAAAGTGTATGGTACACTATAAATGAACAGAATGGGCTGAACTATGATCGTACAAATATTTTGCCTTATGGAGTTATTAGATGGTAGGGCGCCTTGCCTATTAGTATAAAGTCCAACGGTATATGGCAGGGTGCCATGATATAGTTCGGTCCTAAAAGATTTGCAAACTATAAAGGGAATTTATGGCATGGTGCCAAAGCATCAGCGTAGCATTATATCTAAAATAATTAAATCGGCAATGTGAATGACAAGGTTTCAGAGACTAAGAGGGGTTATTGACGCTTGGTAAGGATACTTACTAAAATGTATAAATGGTGCTTACATTTAGCTTCTTAAGAGTGTCAGGTTGTGTAAAACCTTGTAAAAATTAGTAAGAAATTAACTAATAAGAAAAGAATTAATAAATTAATGATAAGAGTAAAAACAAAAAGTTTATAAAAGTCAAAATTTGACGATGGAAATTATTCCGTTGTGTTCGCGGTGATTTTCTGATCAACTTCCATATATAATGTTTTGAAAACAAATCTCAAAAGAAAAGGTTATGGATGTTTGAAGTTTTTAGATTCAAAATAATTCTATTAAAATTCTAATTCAAACAAATAATTAATTCCAAAATTTTAAGTTTAAAAATTAACAGTAATTAGACTTGAGGGTTTAGGAGCCATTAAAATTAACAATAATGTTAAAAGTTAATTTTGGAAATAAACTATCAAAATTAAATGATAATAAATATCCTTCCCAAATAAGGTAATCGGTAGATCATTACTCATGATCGATGACTGATAGTGGTCTACCACCAGGGTATGATGGTCGACCGTTGTTGGGTGGCAGCTAGGTTTTTTCTACACAACAAACCTTCTGTATTATGTTATTTTTAAATGATTTCAATCTGAAGGTTCTGGTGCTTTCTAATCACTATAAATAAGAGCCTAGCCCTCTTACTTATATTTACAAATTATTTTGGGAACCAAGTGAAGCTATGTCAGTTTCTCTCCTCAAAGATTCAGAAAATAATCTAAGGTTTCAGGTAAGAAATTTTAGATGTTTATTATTCAATTTCTAATCCTTTTCTCCTTCAATCCCTAAATTTCTAAATCTAATTTGTATACAGTTCCCCTATTATATATTTCTAAAAGGAAAGATCTGTAAGGGATTAAAGCAGGCGTAGAAAATCTAAAAAGGGAAAAGCTAAGGACTTGCTATAAGTGGAAATCCTAATCTTTCTTATTTTAGTAATTGTATAGTATAACTTGGATGTGATATATGCCTTTGTGGACTTTTTGTTTTATGAAAATATCACACTATAACCCTAAAATTCCCCTAAAGCAAAATATCAATTCTTAAGTTAGAATCTCAATTATTCTATATTAAAATAATGGAATTGTTTGGATATTGCAATTTTATTGTTGTTCACTTTATTCCACTTTTTATCTTTTTCTTTGGTTATGATTAAGGATTTTGAAAGAATAAATTAAGAAACGGTGTGTATGGTACAGATTCCTTTATTCTTTGTTTGAACTACCCACTTTCGCAATTTAAATAGAATCGCCCTTTCTCAATTTTATACAAAGAAGTTGGATAGAGCATAAAAGTATTTGAATTTAAGTTTGAATTAATGTTGATTCCGTTATTTTAGTATAAAATAAGTTTGGTATGGATTCTATTCTATACAGGTCTATTGATTGAATTGTGGATATCAGATATATAGTATATTTTGTTGATATGGAATTGGACTTGTACAAATTTGAAGTTTTGGCACTTCGATGTTAGTTTAGGTGAAATCTTTGCACGCTTAGGAAAATTTTAGCGAATATAACGTATTAATCATGTAGTTAGTAGGTTACTAATTATCATTAAAATTCCCCTTAGAAAAGAAGTTAAATTAAAGGCGAAATAAGAATTTTATTATAAATCCTTGATATGGAATGCGACGTGTTGTGTGATAATATGTTAAGAGAGTGTTATAGATTATGACTAAGTTATAGGGATTCGAGATCAGCTAAAAGCACACATAAGTTTGCCCAGCTAATCTGGCTACCAACAATGTGACTTTAGGACTAATGTGAGACGTCGCCTATAATAAGTACTTACGGAGGACGCAAGGTTAGTACCAAATTATGTAGGATAAACCAGCCCGGTTAATTTGGCTAAGTCCCTATGTATAGTCAGACTAATGTGAGATGTCGTGGTTGGGTTACAGGTCATAATACGAAGGACCTGCTTTGGGGTTGAAGGTAAGTGATTGGCTAAGGGCTTGCCTCTTCCCCATAAAAGAAGTATTAATGGTCAGGGTTAGCGGTTAGGCATGTAGAGGATATCTCGGGAAGGGTCGGTTTAAGATTTAAAGTATTAAGTGTTCTGAAGAGATTCCATGCAATGTCAGCTAGATAGTACTGGAGAAGAGTCTATCTTGGGATAGGTATTAGATGATGGGGACCTTCCTTGAACGAGGTATTAAATGGTGAGAGTTTGCCTAGCTCCCATTAAAAAGGTATTAGGTGGCTTGGTTGTTATCTTTAACATTGTTAGGACGTTATCGACGATAAATATGGTTTATTAGATTGAAAGAGTAATGGATATAGAATTGGACTAGGGAAGCCTTGGGGGCTTGTAGTTAGAATACTTACAATATAGTTAGGATACGTATGACATATTCTTATTTAAATTATACCACCAAAGTACTATTATAGAAAGGCTCGAGATTTTATTCATCGAATATTGTTGTTCTGACTCTCTCCTCATTACAACACAGGTTAAAGATGACGATGCAATTTTATGGACATGGTGACGGAAATACAGACTTATGGTACCTATTTAGCTATATATGTTATTTTTATGTTCTAATGTACCCATTGAAGTTTTTATGTAATTTGAAATATAGAAGAATATTTGGAGATGTTATATGGGATTATTTTGTATGTTTTTGACATTTGAGTTTTTAAATAAAATGGGCATTGTTTTGATACTATATTTTATCCTTTCATTGTGAGTTTTAAATGTGTAGATAGGTAGCTATGTATATTTTTCTTTCTATTAATTTTATGAACCAACGTCCAGCTCTGGAATGGGTTTGAGGTTCGATGATACTTTTCTAGGTCAAAATTAGGCCCGTTTTGAGGCAGAGTATTATAGGGTGGCTCCCATTGGTGAAATGAGTAGTCATTTCATCAAGTGACGTTGTTCGAGAAAAGATAAACTAGTGATAGATAGGCCCAGGAAGGCAATCACTAAATAAGTTAATAATAACCTCAAAAGCCTAAAACGAGAGATTAGGTGATGTTTGAATAAATGATGAATGATTGTATGGCATGGTTCATAATAGAACGATATGTATGTGCTAGACTTCATTTGAAATAATACATGACATGGTTCATAATTGGACAATAAGTGTTAGGTACCTTTCTTGATTGAATATATGCACCTGGATGCTATTATGTAATGCTGTTTACATATATGATGTATCTTGATGATGATAAAGTGAGGTGAAATCTCGTTCCCGATTAGTGTCGTAGTCTAATTATGCATGACTAGGGTAAAGGTTTTACTCATACTAGACTTTTAAGTCCGACTCATGTTTTTATTAATTTCTATAAACTCACGGGTACTCATTCGAGTAAGCTGAGTTTATGGATTAGACATGTATATTTTGAAGGATGAATAAAGACACCAAAGATGAAGTAGGAAGGCTTGCTACGTAAAGTTATTTTGACATTCCGCTGTGTGAAACCAGAATTTATAACTATTATGTTGGTGTTGGCATCTTCGTATGTCAGATGCCACCTACTCTAATTTTTCTATTGTATTTACCCCTATGTGAGAACATTTTTGGTAAAAGTGATGTAGTGAATTATGTAAACAAAATTAATGAAATGAAAAGCTATTTAGCTACTCTATTTACTTATGTTGTGCAAAGTAGTACCGAACTTAATTTGTCGTTGGAAAATAATTTCGATGATGACTGCAGCATCATTGACATCTATTTTTGTGTCCCGAAGTGGGGGATGTTACAACATGGTATGGGAGCCAGGTTAGGGGAATACTTGAGTAAAACAGAGCTAGGTAGAAAATGAACACATTAGGAAGGGTATATGCTACATATATCACACTTTTATTTTGATAAACAATATGTCTACCCCTCTATAATTGATCTCACTCTCTATACTTCCATTTCTTATATGTAGAAGAAAATGATGGACCTATGTAATTGACGTTTGACCTTAGGAAGTGCAAGGGAAAACCCCTGTAGAGGAACTGATGGCACGCAAATTAATGGCCAAGGAGGAAAGGAAAATCCAGAAGTTCATACTAAAATCGGTACTCAGGCGCCTTCTCTGGCCGCGGGAGGAATGGATGTAAACGTTTTATTCCTCCAATTTATGATTGAGATGATGAAGCAACATCTAACTGGAATTATTGAACCGAGACAGGAAGTAGTAAGAGAAGTAGAATTTTCTAAGATGAAGAAATATTTTAAGAACTATGGAGGAAAGGAGTTCACAGGGAAGGAGTCTTCCTTAGAGATATTGAATTGGATGAAGGTTTCTGAGCATATTTTCAAAGACATGGGATATAATAATGCTCAAAAGATGAGGTTAGCTTCTCATCGGCTCCAAGAGGATGCATAAGATTGGTGAGAGGTGGCAAAATGAGGCGATAACTTGGCTGTAGTTTGCGGAGCGAATCGAGGTACAATTTATCCTCGAATCTTAGAAAAGTGCTTTGTGTAGGGTGTTCCTTGCTAGCGGGGAGAGATGACTTTGGCAAAGTACATTCAGCATTTTAATGCTTTGTCGAAGTATGGAAGGAGGTATATCAATACTCCACTAAAGAAGAATGAGATATTGAAGTTTTGAAGAAGGGGCTGAATCATAAGGCGATGTCTAATCTATTGGCTCCATTTGATACGGTGGTGGAAATGGCGAAGAGGTATGATCTCTTGTTTCAAGAAGAGAAGAAAGCCAATTTGACCTATATCAGAAGAAAAGAATCAGAAGGGAGAAAAGAATTAGAAGGGAGGAAAGACTTCTAGAGAAGGGACTCAGAAGACGAATATAGCTATTGTTACTTATGTCTCTATAGCTAGAAGGGGCACTACTCCACTATGTTTACTAAGCCAAAGAACAAGGACGGTGCTAAGTGTTTTATCTGTAATCGGCTAAGCCATAAGAATATGGATTTCTTGAAAGTAAAGCAGGAAAAGGTTTATACTTTGAAAGGACCTTTATTTGGACCATCCGCTAAGGAGAAAGGAAAGGGTACGCTAGGATGTATGATTTTGATTTTCAGTATATTAGTTAGTGTTCTGTTTGACACTGGTGCTGCTCACTCTTTCGTTTCGAGAGATTTGGTTGATAGGTTAGAACTCGAGACTACTTATGTGATTGCATCCTTATATATGGTTATTCCAATCAGTGGATATCCCACTCTCGAATTAAGGTGAAATGGCCATGAATTTGATTTGTACACACTCTTTTTTTTTGTAACCCACATGCTTTTGACTTCATAGGGTATTGGGTGATTTTGGGTTTAGACAAGTTAGTGTGTGATGACACTAAAACTTGTTATGCAGATAGGATTATTACTTTATGGAATCATAAATGAGGAGAAAGAATTATGATAGCATTAGATGTAATGAAGGAAAAGTCAGACTTGATGTATGTACTACGGAAGATCAACAAGATGAGATCGGTAGAGTATGTGTAGTCCAAAAATTTGAAAATGTTTTCGAACATGTGATGGGATTACTACCGAGAAGGCCAATCAAATTCCAAATAGACATGATGCTAGGGGCGTAACATATTTGTAGACTACCTATTAACATGCCATCCAAGGAGGTGGAGGAATTGAAGAAGAAGCTAGTGGAACTTAAGGGTAAAAGATTCATTAAGCCAAGTAGTTCATCGTAGAAGCATCTATGGTATTCGTAAAGAAGCTGAATGGATCTTTACAGATGTGCATTGACTATCAAAAGTTGAATGAATTAACAACGAAGAACAGTTATCCTTTCCCCAGAATAGACAACTTATTTGATCAGTTGAATGGGGTTCAAGTTTCCACACGGCTAGACTTGGAAACAGGTTTTTGTCAACTATGAGTAGCAGAAGATAGTGTAGCATTGAGCACATTTCAAACAAGTTTCGGTTCACATGAATTTAGTGATTCCTTTTGGATTGACCAATGCCCATGTGTGCTTTGTTGATCTTATGAACCAATTCTTTCATGACAAGTTGGATTATTTGTACTGGTCTTGAGTGATGACATATTGGTGTATTCCAAGGATAAGAGAGATCATGAAGTCCATCTTAAGTTGGTATTGGAGACGTTGAGACAACATAAGTTGAAGGTGAAGTTTTCGAAGTGCCACTTTTGGAAATGGGAGATGAAGTTTATTCGGCATGTTTTTTTTAAAATGGATTGGTTATGGATCCATCGAAGATGTAGACTATTAATGGCTAGAGGAGGCCAGAGTCGGTCATGGAGATGAGAAGTTTCTTAGTATTGGCTGGCTACTACCACTGTTTCATTAATGATTTCTCACATACAGCAGCACCCTTAACTAAGCTGACTAGAAAGAACGAGAAGTTTGAGTAGACCAATAAGTGTGAAGGGTCATTTCATGAGTTGAAGAAGTTATTGATGAATGCTCTTGTCTTGATCGTGCCTAAAGGGAACCATGACCTGGTTAGGTTTTAGGGGCGATGCTAATGCAAAGTGGGCGGGTGATAGCTAATGCATCAAGGCCATTAAGACGCATGAGGTTACATATCCGACTCATGATTTGGAGTTAGAAGTGGTGGCATTTGCATTTCAAATTTGGAGACATTACTTATTGGGAGAACGGTTCGAGTTGTATACAGATCACAAGTTACTCAAGTATCTATTCTCTCAAAATGAATTGAATATCAACAGTAGAGATGCTTGAAATTCTTGGGCATATGATTTAAGGATAGAATAAACATCAAGAAAAGAGAACAAGGTTGATAATGCTTGGAATAGAAAGCATAATAATGGAAAGTTAGCCATGATTGAAAAATGGAAGACGTTAGAGACGTTAGCCTCTTGTGAAGTACATTATATGCAAAATACTAGATCAAGTAGGAATCCGAGCATGCTACCAAGTTTGGAGCTACGTCCAACATTTGTGGATAAGAATGCTGCATGGCAGAAGGAGGAACCACTAATTATTGAAGGAATTAGGCTATTAGAGATGGAAACAATTTTTGAGGATCTGAAAGGATTTGAGATAGATTCAAAGGGGGTGGCTTAGAAAGAACGGAAGAATGTGTGTTCCATATACATGAGATCTTAGGAAGGAAGATTTAGATGAAAGTCATTGGTTAAAGTCTACTATTCATCCTTGAGGCACGAAGATGTATCATGAGTTGAAGAGAGTTATCTTTTGGTATGGGATGAAGAAAGATAGAAAATGTTTGAAGAGGTGCTTCACCTGTCAGCAACTGAAAGCTGAGCACCAAAGGCCGAGAAGTTTACTTCAACCTTTATAGGTATCGACTTGGAAGTGAGAGTCGGTGTCTATGGATTTTGTTAATGGATTGCCCAGGTCGACGACGGGAAATGATCGCATTTGGGTGATATTCGATAGACTGACTAAGGGTTCCTATTTATCCCCGTGAAGTCAATAAACAAGGTAGATAGCTTAACAAAGCTATATATGAATAATGTAGTGAGACTACATGCGATACCGAGTAGTATCGTAAGTGATGGAGACCTATTGTTTACCAGTGAGTTCTGGGGAAGTTTAAAGAGTGCATTGGGCATGGAGTTGAACTTGAGCATGGCTTACAACCTACAGACTGATGGTCAAACCCAGAGGGTGAACCATGTACTTGAGGATTTGCTGAGAGCATGTAGCTTGGATTTTGAAGGATCTTGAAAAGATCATTTTCATATAATGGAGTTTGCATATAACAACACGAACTAATCAAGTATCTGAATGACACCGTTTGAGGCGTTGTATGGTAGACCATGTAAGAATCACCAGTTTATTTGTTGGACATGGGAGATAGACTTGTGTCGGGGTCCTATTTGGTAAGAAATGCTATTGGGAAGGTAGAATTAATTCACACCAGAATGAAGCTGATGCAATCAAGGAAGAAGAGCTATACCAACAAGCGAAGGAAAGAGCTTGCGTTTGTAGTGGGCAATTAATCTTTCATGAAAGTTTCTCCTATGCGTGGAGTTATGCGCTTTTGGACGGCAGAGAAATTGGCATCTAGGTATGTAGGACCACTTCCGGTGATCGAATGGAATGGTAAAATCGGCTCTCGAGTCAGGTTACAAAGTAGTTTGGCAGGTGTGCATAATTTTTTTTTTCATATATCGCATTTAAGGAAAAGTGTGCACGACCTAAGTTCTATAGTGTCACCGAGGTCAATAGAGGATTTATATGTAAAGCCATATTTGACATATGTGAGATGATCGAAAGGAACAATAGATCATAAGCCAAAGGATTAAGGAAAAAAGTTATCAGACTTGTCTACATCCGTAAAGCGAATACAAAGAAAATTATACCTGGGAGGTAGAGAATAAGATTAGGAATGTCTATCCTAAGTTGTTTTATACATTTATGTATATAGCAGGGTGCTTTGTTTGTCTATCGCATGGACTAGTAGGGTAGTAGTATATTCATGTATAAATTGATTGTATGTTAGTAGTTACACTAATACATTTATGCTTGATGGTTGATAGTAGTAGGGTAATATGTAATCTTTTATACTTATGTGTACTTATATGACGTGGACTTTACACTGTCAGGGCGATAGTGTGAATTTTGTTTTCCTCATCGAAATTTTGGGGATGAAATTATTATAGGGACCGGAGATTGTAACACCCTATATTTCAAAGGGTCCATAATATAGGAAATTAAATTAAAATTAATAATAAGAGGATATTATTAAAGAGATTAATAAAATGATTTAATTGCAAGAATTACCTAAGGAGGATTTAACTAATTAAGTGTGGGACACTTTAAAAGGTTAGTTGAATTGACTAATGGTAATTAGAGCAATTAAGGTTGTCCTTGTTAATAAAGGTAAATGAATTAAGTTTTAAATAAGAAGGATTGGAGTGAAGGGAGGTGCATTAGTAAGACTCGGCAACATGGGATGTCAACCCAAGCCAAAAGTACTAACCCACTTACCTTAGCATCATTCTATCATTCTCATTCACTCAAAAAAAAATCCCTAAACTTTTAAGTCAAAGTTGACTACAAATTCTCAGAGAAGAACAAGAAAACTAAAGCTAGAAGATTAAGCTTTCAAATTTAAGGAAAAGGAAGATTAAAATAAGGTTTCATAAATTAAAAGTGAGTAAAATCTTTCTCTAAAACCTATCCCTACCTATTAGGTTTGGATTTTATAGTATATGAACGTTTCTGATGATGTTAAACATACTTGGATGATTAAACATATATTGGATGTGTTTGGAAATTGAAATAAAGTATATTTGTTCATGTTTTAGGGTAAAACATGAACAAATCATTTTCAATGTCCTAAAAATTTAATATGGCGCCTATAATGATGAAATATGGTTGGGTTTTTAATTTCATAGTTTTTGGAATTAATTTTGATTTAATATGAATTTTCTAAGTTGAGAAAATAGTTAATTTTAGGAAACTAATTATTAAAAAAATAAAAAAAATTAATTATTATGGCCTGAAGTTTTGGGACAAGGTAAAATATGATTACTTTGACTTTTAGTGAATTTTCGGGGTTTTTCCCATCAATTCTCAATTTTATATGAATTAGTTGGCTAAGGAAAAAGGTGATTAATTAATGAAAGTTAAATAATAAATGGAAGATGTTATTAGCCCATATCAAAAAAGTGAACTGAAAAGAGAAACATTAGCCAATGAGAATTCGACACTGAATGAGATTTGGTGTAAAGTTAATATTTAATAAGGCAAGGAACAAGTTTTCATTATAATTACAAGCTTGCCACTTTAAACTGACAAAAGCAAACTTGTCATCTATACACGATGGCTTGTTCAGTTACAACATGCAAAGGCATATATATGTTATAAATCATGAATGCTTTAATACGTATGACCCACGATAGCATGAGTAGCCATCTACTCATGATGGCTTAGAGGAAGACATGATGCAATAACATTCCAACTATCTGCCCACGATAGACTTGGAAGAGCTCTCAAATGAAAGCTTTATTGAGCTTAATACATGAAGGATGTAGATGGTATAACACACGAAGGCTATAGAAGGGATAGTTCACGATGGCTATAAACGGGACAACATGCGATGGCTTTAGATGAATTAGCACACGAAGGCCTTAGGTGGATTAACATACGATGGTATTTGGTGCATTAGTATGCAATGACTATACACAAGATGGTGTTCGGCTAAGGATTAATAACCCGCACCGACTATGGGATAGTCAACATGCGATAATTAGGCTTAGCATTCAAAGGCTATGTGAAGCCAATATGCAATGACTAACATCAACTCAGAAAAGCCTGGAAGGCTATATTTTTCTAAGTAAAATAAGAGTACTTATGGCACTTTAAAAGACAGTTTCCAAGTGTTAATGAACTATATCATAGGGACGAAACAAAGGTGGAATTTTAGTAAGCTAAAATTATGTAACTTAGTTTGAAATGGGAAAAAAATTAGGGAAGTTAATAAATGATAGGGTATCATTTGAATTACGAGATAAAAATGTTTTATCTAAAGAAAGTGTATGATACACTATAAATGAATGGGATGGGCAGAACTATGATTATAAATATATACCATCTCATGGTGTTATTGGATGGCACAATGGCTTGACTATTAGCCTAAAGTCCAATGGTATATGGTAAGGTGCCTTGATATGGTTCTGTCCCAAAAGATTTATAACTCTAATGGGGGTTATTGCAAGATGTCATGAAATGGTGCCAAAACATCGTGGTGGTGCTATATTTAAAACAAATAAATTGGCAATATGAATGACAGTGTTTTAGGGACTAAGAGGGGCTATTGACACTTAGTAAGGACGCTCGCTATAGTGTATTCGGATTTCGGGGTTCTAACATTCAGCCTTTTTGGAGAGTCAGGGTGGCTCCCATTGGTGGAATGAGTGGTCATTTCATCATGTGACGTTGGAAAAAAAAAAAAAAATTAGTGATAGATATGCCTAGAGAGGTAATCACTAAATAAGTTAATAATAACTAAATGATGAAAGTCTAAACTGGAAGATTAGGTGATGTTTGAATAGATGATGAATGATTGTATGACATAACTCATAGTAGAATAAGTATAGGGTATGCTTAATTTGAAATAATATATGACATGGTTCATAATTGGAAAATAAGTATATAGTACACTTCTTGATTGAATATATGCAATAGATGGTTGCTTTTATGTACTGTTGTTCACATACATGATGTATCTTGATGATGATAAAGTAAAGGGAAAACCTGTTCCACGTTAGCTGCGTGATCTCACTATGGATGAGTAGGATAGAGGTTTTACTCATATCAGGCTTTATGTCTGATTCGTGTTTTTATTATTTACCATAAACTCACGGATACTCATTCGAGTAGGTTGAGTTTATGGATTAGACATGTATATTTTGAAGGATGAATAAAGACACTAAAAATGTGGCAGAAGGCTTGCTATTTAGTAAAAGTTATTTTGAAATCCTGCTGGGTAAAATCAGAATTTATAACAAGTTATGTATGTTGTTGGCATCTTCATATGTTATACACACACTACTCTAATTATCATATTACATTTACCCCTACGTGGGAACGTTTGGGTTAAAGTGATGTAATGAATTATGTAAACCAAATCGATGAAACGTAAAGGTTATTTAGCTGCTCCGTCTACTTATGTTGTGCAGAATAATACCGAACTCACTTTGTCAATAGAAAATTAATTCGGTGATGACTATGGTATCATCAGCGTCTATTTTTGAGGTTGACGAGGGATGTACGTTAATCCATCCCATGCCCGCAAAAAAAGTGAAATGAAAAATTAAACACAACTACAAATACTTGTTTCAATTTATGTCTCTCGTACGTTTCCATTTACTCCATCTGCTAAACATCTCGTTCTTTCCTAAAACTCCGAAACCTTTATGGCGGTTGAGAGTTAAAACACCACCGGTCTTTCACTAAAGTAAAACATAATTTGCTTGCTAACAAGCGATCTACTGCATCTAGCTCCACTAAGAATTCCATCTACAGCTACCAAATCTTCATCCTTTCAAGTTTCTTCCATTATTGTTATGCAAATACTATACCACCATCAATTTGAATTTTATGTGCTTTGAACTATGTAGATCTGTAGATGAGACCGACATTCAGAATTTGCTGTTTCCAAACTTTAGGAAAGTGTACATTTCTTGCAATCTATTTGTTGAAACTTCAAATCTCCTTCCTGCCAGCATGGAACAATGAGAATCTGTTAAAGATCTGTTCGAAATAAAGATCTAGAGTTTCAAATCCGTATGTGATGCATAGCATCCTCTATGTATCTTCATGTTTCTGAAGTGTCCTCCTAGAAGCTTTATATTATCTTGAGTTGCAAATAAGTATTGTACACACAACATTTTGTGTTATGCCTGTAGTTCACTATAGGCTGTAATCAATGCAAAAATGATACTTCCTTTTGCAGATCTGGGCGAACAGGTCTTTGAGCAGATAATTTTTCTTGTCAAGCCTATAATAATAATGGGAGAGAGCGAGATATTTGTAATTAATACAGATTAAGTAACCATACCTGGGCTCGACGGAGATAGGTAGCGGCATGTATGACCAGAAATAGCAATAATGCCATCCCTCACGGTGGCTAGTAAGCTTCCACTCTTCCTTGTTTCTCCGTCTTGATGGTTTAGATATTCATTGTGTTTGGATTTTACGCTATGTATTCTGACAAGTTCTGAAATGGTCTTGCATATAGATTATTATGTGTTAACTTGCCCTCAAACGTCCTATTATTCCTTTCTTTCTATAACACCTAAACGCAAGTCGAAAATACGATGTATGCAATAACACTGTTCTTACTAAAAACGCAATCATGTTATTGACTTTGCTTTGGATATTGAGAATTGCTGTATAATAAGCGGGCCATTTAAGTTTTAATTAACTTACACTACCTCTTAATATGGGCTGCGTATTGACATTGATAAAATAAATAGTTGGTGGTTTCCTCGTCTTGATTACATAAAATACATACTGGATTGATATTAACATGTCTGAATAAGTCACACTTTCGCGGGTTACGATATTGCTTTGAATGCACACACTTCAATTTGAGGAGTGTGCATTTTGTTCCAAATGAAATCTGCCTAAAAGACATGATTGTGGGACTGTTTCAAGCTGAGCCAAATAGATTTAAAAATATATTTACCTCCCTTATTGCATGACCAGTACCGGTAATCCTATTCGTTGTCCCTCTATAATTGAATTTTGTTTGCTTCTTCTCTAAATTGTCCCATGTTTGTTGGTACGCCAGACTCCATCTTCTCTAAATTGTCCCATGTTTGTTGGTACGCCAGACTCCATCTTCTCTAAATTGTCCCATGTTTGCTGTATAATACTGGGTCGGGTCGAGTCGGTCGGTCGACGCACGCGCGTGTGATGGTCAAGCATGGCCTCCCTTCTCAAAAAAGAGCATCATTGGGTGCCCAAAGAGCCCAACTTAGCCTCTAAGAATCAAGTATAAATACTTAATTCTTGCATACATTCCTACAATGTGGGACTATTCACATATAGGAGCCAACTTCCACTTATTCAATTATTTTTTTTTTTTTTTAACAATTCACTTATTTTAAAACATAATTTCCAACAATCCCCCACTTAAATTTTTTAAAAATATTTCTCGAGCAATTTCTGAAAACATAATATTGTGCAAAACAAAGGTGTCGTTCGACTTAAACCTTTGCATAGTGAATAAAATTCAGTTTTTACTAGAGTGACACGTAGTCTTGAACTCTATTCCTGACATCAGACCACACACAATCTTTATAGAGTGCAATCAAATAAGGCCGTGCATTTATGGCCATGCACGTCTATCCCAGTTTAGTGAATGCTCTAGGAGTTTTGCCCAAAACTCCATAGGAAACAGCCAAACTTCCACATTCACACAGGCGAGTCTACCAAGAGTACTCCTAAAGCTAGGTACTCCGCTCCAAATGGAGTATAGATCTCATTAAGAGTTTCTATTAACTCATCCTCTAATCACTTCAGGAATACATGCTTCTATATATATGAAAAATGGCATGTTCAACTCATATCACTTCACAACTTGTTCTTACCCATTGAACCTAGTTCTTGGGATCTCCAGCCATTAGGTCGGGTTACCATTGTGCGTGACTCAATAATCTAAGGTCAATAGTCCCCTTTTTTTAGAAGTCGTAAGGACTTTCTCTCTGGCCAATACTTTCGTCAAAGGATCTGCCAAATTCTCGTCACTGCGTATGTGATCCACTCTAACAGCTCCTGAGGAGAGTAGCTCTCTAACAGTGCTGTGCTTACGACGTATCTGTCGTCTCTTACCGTTGTAACAACGGTTCTGAACTTTTGCAATAGCTGTGGTACTATCGCAATAGGTCAACACAGCTGGTATCGGTTTTTTCCATAAGGCAATCTCAGCTAGCAGATTTCTTAAGTACTCTGCTTCCTCACTAGCTGTGGCTAGTGCTATCATCTCAGACTCCATACTAGACTGAGCCAAAATAGTCCGTTTCTTGGATTTCCAAGAAACAGCTCCTCCAGCAATGCTAAAGATATAGCCGCTGGTTGCCTTTGAGTCATCAGATAAAGTATTCCAGTCTGCATCGGTGTAACCTTCAAGAACAGTAGGAAACTTTTCATAATGTAATCCAAGGTTCATGGTTCGTTTTAGGTATCTCATGATCCTCTCAATAGCGTGCCAATGCTCTATACTAGGTCTACTAGTAAACTTGCATAATAATCCCACGACATAGGCAATGTCGGGTCTAGTACAATCAGTGGCATACCGAAGGCTGCCAATGATGCTCGCATAATCAGACTGTCTTACACCTTCACCAGTGTTCTTGAAAAGTTTTACACTAGGATCATATGGTGTACATGCAGGTTTACAGTCAAAGTAATTGTATTTCTTTATGATCTTCCCAATGTAATGAGATTGATCCAAAGAAAGTCCCTTTTCGGACCTAGTAATCTTAATACCAAGAATTACACTCGCTTCACCTAGATCTTTCATATCAAAATTGGCACTTAACAAAGATTTAACAGTGTTTATGGCATGAATATTTGATCCAAAAATTAGTAGATCATCTACATACAAACATATTATAGTGCAAATATCATTTTCAGATTTATAATAAATACATTTGTCACTTTCATTAACTTTGAAACCGTTTGTGATTATTAAATTATCAAATTTTTCATGCCATGTTTAGGTGCTTGTTTTAAACCATATAATGATTTATCTAATTTGCAAACTTTATGTTCTTGACCATGAATTACAAAGCCTTCAGGTTGATCCATATAAATTTCTTCTTCTAATTCACCATTTAAAAAAAGCAGTTTTAACATCCATTTGGTGTATAATTAAATTATGAATAGATGCTAATGAAATTAGTACTCGAATGGATGTGATTCTAGTTACAGGTGAAAAAGTATCAAAAAAGTCTATATTTTCTCTTTGCCTAAAACCTTTAGCTACCAAACGGGCTTTATATTTTCAACTGTTCAATCAGGTTTTAATTTCTTTTTAAGTACCCATTTACAACCTATAGACTTACAACCAGGTGGTAAATCTACTAAGTGCCAAGTCTTATTGGATTCCAATGAATCCATCTCATCATTTATAGCCTCTTGCCAAAAATCGGCATCTAAAGAAGATAAGGCTTCTTGGAGGTTTGTTGGATCCTCCTCTATAGTAAAAGTGCAAAAATCCGAGCCAAAATCTTTATCAACTCTTGCTCTTTTACTTCTTCTAAGTTCAGTTTCAGAAGATTCATTAAGTTCTGTTCTAATAGGCACGGTGTTATTTGACGTGCCCCCATTATTCCTCAATTTAAAAGGAAATTTACTTTCATAAAAATCAGCATCAATAGATTCTACTATATTATGTGTATTCAGGTCATAAAATCTACATGCTTTGCTATTAATAGAATAGCCAATAAATACACATTCGTATGTTCTACTTGCCAATTTTATTCTCTTAGGGTCGGGTATACGAACATATGCCAAACATCCCCAAGTTCTAAAGTAAGATACATTCGGTTTATAATTTCTTAAAATTTCAAAAGGTGAAATCTTACCTTTTGATTTAGGGATTCTATTCAATACATAGCATATAGTCAACAAAATATCCCCCCACCAATATTTTGCTGCACCTGAATTTGACAAAATAGCTACAACTAATTCGGTAAAGGTCCTATTCTTTCTTTCAGCTTTACCGTTCATTTCAGGTGAATAAGGTGTAGTTCTCTCATGAATTATACCATTCAATTTATAGAAATCAAGAAATGAACTAGATTCATATTCTGTTCTTCTATCACTACGAAGTCTCTTAATTTTCTTATTAGATTGATTCTCAATTTCAGTTTTAAATAATTTAAACATATCAAATGCATCACTTTTATTTTTCATAAGATATACATAAGTGAAATCAGAGGTATCATCTATGAAAGTGATAAAATAACAGTGTCCTTGTCTAGTCAAAGTACCATCTAGCTCACATATGTCAGAATGAATCAAGTCTAAGGTTCGGAAAATCTACCAACTGATTTATGGGGTTTCTTAGTGATTTTTGCTTGACTACAGAATTCATATTTATCAAAATCAGTTTGTGACATTTTAGGAATTAAATCTAATGTGATCATGTTATGAATTATACGCTTATCTACATGACATAATCTAGAGTGCCAAATATTAAAGTCACACAACATATAAGCAGAACTGGTTACTTTATTAGATTCAACATTCAGTTTAAACATACCCTCACAAGCATAACCCTTCCCTACAAACATCCCCTTATAAGTCAAAGTATACAAATCAGCCCCTATAACTTGAGTAAAACCAGCCTTATTAAGGGGAAAACCAGAAACCAAATTCTTTCTCATCTCTGGAGTATGCATCACATCTTTCAGAAGAACTGTCTTTCCAGAGGTAAACTTTATTTCCACGTTTCCAATGCCTGCAACTGTAGTGGCGTGAGAATCTCCCAACAGCACTTTCTGATCCTCGACAGACGTGTATGTACTAAACATAGCACGATCATAGCAGACATGGAGGGATCAGTGTCTGCCCACCAACCCTCTGATCCACCAACAAGGTGAATCTCAGAAATCATAGCCGTCAAAGGCTCCTCAGCCAGGTTAGCCTGTGGTGCAGGGCCTGGTCTGTTCCTACACTTGCGTGCCATATGACCTGGTTTTCCACAGTTGTAGCACAGAAACAACTGTCCAGAGTCATTCTTTTGGTTCGGTTTCTGCTGTCCTTTTTGGTTCCCTTAAGGGTTCCAATTCTGTTTGCTGCGGTTGCGGTTCTGATTCTTAAAGTTTTTTGGATTTGGTTTCAGAACTGTTGGCTTGGACTTTTTAGTGTTGTTGTTGGTGACAACAAGCATTTCCTCTTTCTGGTCCTGTTTCCGAGCCTCCTCCTCAATACGGAGGCGAGTGATCAAGCTCTCTAAGGAGAATTCCTTAGTCTTGTGCCTAAGCATATTCTTAAAGTCTTTCCAACCTTGGGGCAGTTTATCAATAATAACAACAATCTGAAACTGTTCATCCAAACCCATACCTTCAGAGATGATCTCATGAGCAATTTTCTGAAGCTCATGAGACTGCATCTCTACTGACCTGTCATCTGTCATCTAGTATTTGAGGTAGCGGCTGACTGCATATTTCTTCGCTCCAGCCTCTTCGGTATCGTACTTCTTTTGCAGTGCTTCAAAGATGTCTTTGGCTGACTTGTCAGAATTGTAGTAGTCGTACAGGTCATCGCTGAGGCCGTTGAGTATGAAGTTTCGGCACATGTAGTCCTGCTCTGTCCAGTTCTGCAGCTCCTTTGATTTTTCCGTCCAGGCTCGCATCAGATCTGCGTCTGCTTCGTCTGGTCTTTACGGCAGCTGTGGTTTGTCGGTTGTCAGCATAGCCACCACTTTTCTGGTGGTCAGGAAGAATTCCATCTTCTGTCTCCAGCGTTTGAAGTGGAGGCCCTCGAATCTGAAGGGAGTAGCAGAGACCATCGGGAGTTGGAAGAAGGAAGTGGGAGCGACAACATCTAGATCTGCAGTAGAAGTCATTATTGTCGGACGTCTTCAATTGTTGGAAACAATGGCTAACTTCGGCTGAGTCGTGGACATAGTCACTTTCTTGAAGACGTTTCGGCGATCTGCTCAATGGTACAAGCAGTTCGGATCAATCACCGCCGCCTCTAGGATAAAACAGCCTCTCAATAGTTGTGGTACCGATTCGTTTGCACGGACGAACAGATCAGTTTGCACTATCAAAATACTGCTCGAATTTTTATGAAAAAGAGATACGAAAATGTTGTTCTTTCTATTTTCGTCTTCGTATCAGTTAAGAAGACGGAGTAGTAAAAGAACGTTACCGGTTTGGGGGAAACGTCGTCTTAAAAAACGGATCTGAGTAATACCTGGTCAAAATAATAAACGTTGTATAACGTTCTTCAATACGGGCTTGAACAGATTTTGCCGTTCCAACCCGGTCAAAAACGGTTAATAAATTTGTAGCAAAAATATAAGTGTTACACCACTACAAACCCGAACCGGAGCCTGGACTGGTTCGGGTCAAGTCGAGTCGCGTGTGTGGTGGTCAAGCATGGCCTCCCTCCTCACAAAAGAGCATCATTGGGTGCCCAAAGGGCCCAACTTAGCCTCTAAGAATCAAGTATAAATACTTGATTCTTGCATACAATCCTACAATGTGGGACTATTCACATATAGGAGCCAACTTCCACTTATTCAATTTTTTTAACAATTCATTTATTTCAAAACATAATTTCCAACAATCCCCAAGTTGAATTTTAAAAAAATATTTTTCGAGCAATTTCTGAAAACATAAGATTGTGCATAAACAAAGGTGTCGTTCGACTTAAACCTTTGCATAGTGAATAAGATTCAGTTTTTACTAGAGTGACGCGTAGTCTTGAACACTATTCTTGACATCAGACCACACACAATCTTTTTAGAGTGCAATCAAATAAGGCCGTGCATTTATGGCCATGCACGTCTATCCCAGCTTAGTGAATGCACTAGGAGTTTTGCCTAAACCTCCATAGGAAATGGACAAATTTCCACATTCACACAGGTGAGTCTATCAAGACTACTCTTGAAGGTAGGTACTCCACTCCAAATGGAGTATAGAACTCACTAAGAGTTTCTATTAACTCATCCTCTAATCACTTCAGGAATACATGCTTCTATATATATGAAAAATGGCATGTTCAACTCATATCACTTCACAACTTGTTCTTACCCATTGAACCTAGTTCTTGGGGTCTCCAGTCATTAGGTCGGGTTACCATTGTGCGTGACTCAACAATCTAAGGGCAATAGTCCCATTTTTCTAGAAGTCGTAAGGACTTTCTCTCTGGCCAATCCTTTCGTCAAAGGATCTGCCAAATTCTCGTCACTGCGTATGTGATCCACTCTAACAGCTTCTGAGGAGAGTAGCTCTCTAACAGTGCTGTGCTTATGACGTATTTGTCGTCTCTTACCGTTGTGATGATGGTTCTGAACTTTTGCAATAGCCGCGGCACTATCGCAATGGATCAACACAGCTGGTATCGGTTTTTCCCATAAGGGAATCTCAGCTAGCAGCTTTCTTAAGTACTCTGCTTCCTCACTAGCTGTGGCTAGTGCTATCATCTCAGACTCCATAGTAGACTAAGCCAAAATAGTCTGTTTCTTAGATTTCCAAGAAACAGCTCCTCCAGCAATGCTAAAGATATAGCCGCTGGTTGCCTTTGAGTCATCAGATAAAGTATTCCAGTCTGCATTGGTGTAACCTTCAAGAACAGCTGGAAACTTTCCATAATGTAATCCAAGGTTCATGGTTCGTTTTAGGTATCTCATGACCCTCTCAGTAGCGTGCCAATGCTCTATACTAGGTCTACTAGTAAACCTGCATAATAATCCCACGACATAGGCAATGTCGGGTCTAGTACAATCAGTGGCATACCGAAGGCTGCCAATGATGCTCGCATAACCAGACTGTCTTACACCTTCACCAGTGTTCTTGAAAAGTTTTACACTAGGATCATATGGTGTACATGCAGGTTTACAGTCAAAGTAGTTGTATTTCTTTGAGATCTTCTCAATATAATGAGATTGATCCAAAGAAAGTCCCTTTTCGGACCTAGTAATCATAATACCAAGAATTACACTCGCTTCACCTAGATCTTTCATATCAAAATTGGCCCTTAACAAAGATTTAACAGTGTTTATGGCATGAATAGGTGATCCAAAAATTAGTAGATCATCTACATACAAACATATTATAGTGAAAATGTCATTTTCAGATTTATAATAAATACATTTGTCACTTTCATTAACTTTGAAACCGTTTGTGATTATTAAATTATCAAATTTTTCATGCCATTGTTTATGTGCTTGTTTTAAACCATATACTGATTTATCTAATTTGCGAACTTTATGTTCTTGACCATGAATTACAAAGCCTTCAGGTTGGTCCATATAAATTTCTTCTTCTAATTCGCCATTTAAAAAAGCAGTTTTAACATCCATTTGGTGTATAATTAAATTATGAGTAGATGCTAATGAAATTAGTACTCGAATGGATGTGATTCTAGTTACAGGTGAAAAAGTATCAAAAAAATCTATATTTTCTCTTTGCCTAAAACCTTTAGCTACCAAACGGGCTTTATATTTTTCAACTGTTCCATCAGGTTTTAATTTCTTTTTAAGTACCCATTTACAACCTATAGACTTACAACCAGGTGGTAAGTCTACTAAGTGCCAAGTCTTATTAGATTCCAAGGAATCCATCTCATCATTTATAGCCTCTTGCCAAATATCGGCATCTAAAGAAGATAAGGCTTCTGGGAGGTTTGTTGGATCCTCATCTATAGTAAAAGTGCAAAAATCCCAGCCAAAATCTTTATTAACTCTTGCTCTTTTACTTCTTCTAGGTTCAGTTTCAGAAGATTCATTCAGTTCTGTTCTAATAGGCACGGTGTTATTTGACGTGCCCCCATTATTCCTCAATTTAAAAGGAAATTTACTTTCATAAAAATCAGCACCAATAGATTCTACTATATTATGTGTATTCAGGTCATAAAATCTATATGCTTTGCTATTAATAGAATAGCCAATAAATACACATTCGTATGTTCTACTTCCTAATTTTATTCTCTTAGATTCGGGTATACGAACATATTCCAAACATAACCAAGTTCTAAAGTAAGATACATTCGATTTATAATTTCTTAAAATTTCAAAGGGTGAAATCTTAATTTTTGATTTAGGGATTTTATTCAATACATAGCATACAGTCAACAAAATATCCCCCCACCAATGTTTTACTGCACCTGAATTTAACAAAATAGCTACAACTAATTTGGTAAAGGTCCTATTCTTTCTTTCAGCTTTACCGTTCATTTCAGGTGAATAAGGTGCAGTTCTCTCATGAATTATACCAATATAGAAATCAAGAAATGAACTAGATTCATATTCTGTTCCTCTATCACTACAAAGCCTCTTAATTTTCTTATTAGATTGATTCTCAATTTCAGTTTTAAATAATTTAAACATATCAAATGCATCACTTTTATTTTTCATAAGATATACATAAGTGAAATCAGAGGTATCATCTATGAAAGTGATAAAATAACGGTGTCCATGTCTAGTCAAAGTACCATCTAGCTCACATATGTCAGAATGAATCAAGTCTAAGGGTTCAGAAAATCTATCAACTGATTTATGGGGTTTCTTAGTGATTTTTGCTTGACTACAGAATTCACGTTTATCAAAATCAGTTTGTGACATTTTAGGAATCAAATCTAATGTGATCATGTTATGAATTATACGCTTATTTACATGACATAATCTAGATTGCCAAATATTAAAGTCACACAACATATAAGCAGAACTGGTTACTTTATTAGATTCAACATTCAATTTAAACATACCATCACAAGCATAACCCTTCCCTACAAACATCCCCTTATAAGTCAAAGTATACAAATCAGCCCCTATAACTTGAGTAAAACCAGCCTTATTAAGGAGAAAACCAGAAACCAGATTCTTTCTCATCTCTGGAGTATCACATCTTTCAGAAGAACTGTCTTTCCAGAGGTAAACTTTATTTCCACATTTCCAATGCCTGCAACTGTAGTGGTGTGAGAATCTCCCAACAACACTTTCTAATCATCGGCAGCCGTGTATGTACTAAACATAGCACGATCATAACAGACATGGCGGGATGCACCAGTGTCTACCCACAAACCCTCAGATCCACCAACAAGGTGAATCTCAGAAATCATAGCCGTCAAAGGCTCCTCAGCTAGGTCAGCCTGCGGTGCAGGGCCTGGTCTTTTCCTACACTTGCGTGCCATATGACCTGGTTTTCCACAGTTGTAGCACAGAAACAACTGTCCAGAGTCATTCTTTTGGGTCGGTTTCTGCTATCCTTTTTGGTTCCCTTGCGGGTTCCAATTCTGTTTGTTGCGGTTGCGGTTCTAATTCTTAAAGTTTTTCGAATTTGGTTTCAGAACTGCTGGCTTGGACTTTTTAATGTTGTTGTTGGTGACAACAAGCACTTCCTCTTTCTGGTCCTTTTTCCGAGCCTCCTCCTCAATACGGAGGCGAGTGATCAAGCTCTCTAAGGAGAATTCCTTAGTCTTGTGCCTAAGCACATTCTTAAAGTCTTTCCAACCTGGGGGCAGTTTATCAATAATAACAGCAATATGAAACTGTTCATCCAAACTCATACCTTCGGAGATGATCTCATGAGCAATTTTCTGAAGCTCATGAGACTGCATCTGTACCGACCTGTCATCTGTCATCTGGTATTTGAGGTAGCATCCGACTGCATTTTTCTTCGCTCCAGCCTCTTCGGTACCGTACTTCTTTTGCAGTGCTTCCCAGATGTCTTTGGCTGACTTGTCAAAATTGTAGTAGTCGTACAGGTCATCGCTGAGGCCGTTGAGTATGATGTTTCAGCACATGTATTCCTGCTCAGTCCAGTTCTGCAGCTCCTTAGATTTTTGCTTCCAGGCTCGCATCAGATCTGCGTCTGCTTTGTCTGGTCTTTCCGGCAGCTGTGGTTTGTCGGTTGTCAGCACAGCCACCACTTTTCGGGTGGTCAGGAAGAATTCCATCTTATGTATCCAACGTTTGAAGTGGAGGCCCTCGAATCTGAAGGGAGCAGCAGAGACCATCGGGAGTTGGAAGAAGGAAGTGGGAGCTGTGGCATCTAGATCTGCAGTAGAAGTCATTGTTGTCGGACTTTTTCAATTGTTGGAAACAATGGTTAACTTCGACTGAGTCATGGACGGAGTCACTTTCTTGAAGACGTTTCGGCGATCTGCTCCATGGTGCAAGCAATTCGGATCAATCACCGCCGCCTCTAGGATAAACAGCCTCTCAATAGTTGTGGTATCGATTCGTTTGCACGGACGAACGGCTCAGTTTGCACTCTCAAAATACTGCTCGAATTTTTATGAAAAAGAGATACGAAAATGTTGTTCTTTTTGTTTTCGTCTTCGTATCAGTTAAGAAGACGGAGTAGTAAAAGAACGTAACTGGTTTGGTGGAAACGTGGTCTTAAAAAACAGATCTGAATAATACCGGGTCAAAATAATAAACGTTGTATAACGTTCTTCAATACGGGCTTGAACAGATTTTACCATTCCATCCCGGTCAAAAACGGTTAATAAATTTGTAGCAAAAATATAAGTGTTACACCACTACAAGCCCGAGCCCGAGCCCGGCCCGGGTCGGGTCGAGTCGAGTCGGTCGGTCGGCGCCCGCGCGCATGTGTGGTGGTCAAGCATGGCCTCCCTCCTCACAAAAGAGCAACATTGGGTGCCCAAAGGGCCCAACTTAGCCTCTAAGAATCAAGTATAAAAACTTGATTCTTGCATACAATCCTACAATGTGGGACTATTCACATATAGGAGCCAACTTCCACTTATTCAATTTTTTTTTAACAATTCATTTATTTCAAAACAAAATTTCCAACAATCCCCCACTTGAATTTTTAAAAAATATTTTTCGAGCAATTTCTGAAAACATAAGATTGTGCATAAACAAAGGTGTCGTTCGACTTGAACCTTTTCATAGTGAATAAGATTCAGTTTTTACTAGAGTGACACGTAGTCTTGAACTCTATTCCTGACATCAGACCACACACAATCTTTCTATAGTGCAATCAAATAAGACCTGCATTTATGGCCATGCACGTCTATCCCAGTTTAGTGAATGCTCTAGGAGTTTTGCCCAAAACTCCATAGGAAACGGCCAAATTTCCACATTCACAAAGGTGAGTCTATCAAGAGTACTCCTGAAGGTAGGTACTCCACTCGAAATGGAGTATAGATCTCATTAAGAGTTTCTATTAACTCATCCTCTAATCACTTCAGGAATACATGCTTCTATATATATGAAAAATGGCATGTTCAACTCATATCACTTCACAACTTGTTCTTACCCATTGAACCTAGTTCGTGGGATCTCCAGTCATTAGGTCGGTTTACCATTGTGCATGACTCAACAATCTAAGGGCAATAGTCCCATTTTTCTAGAAGTCGTAAGGAATTTCTCTCTAGCCAATCCTTTCGTCAAAGGATCTGCCAAATTCTCGTCACTGCGTATGTGATCCACTCTAACAGCTCCTGAGGAGAGTAGCTCTCTAACAGTGCTGTGCTTACGATGTATCTATCGTCTCTTACCGTTGTAATAACGGTTTTGAACTTTTGCAATAGCCGCGGTACTATCGCAATGGATTAACACAGCTGGTATCGGTTTTTCCCATAAGGGAATCTCAGCTAGCAGATTTCTTAAGTACTCTGCTTCCTCACTAGCTTTGGCTAGTGCTATCATCTCAGACTCCATAGTAGACTGAGCCAAAATAGTCTATTTCTTCGATTTCCAAGAAACAGCTCCTCCAGCAATGCTAAAGATATAGCCGCTGGTTGCCTTTGAGTCATCAGATAAAGTATTCCAGTCTGCATCGGTCTAACCTTCAAGAACAGCTGAAAACTTTTCATAATATAATCCAAGGTTCATGGTTCGTTTTAGGTATCTCATGACCCTCTCAATAGCGTGCCAATGCTCTATACTAGGTCTACTAGTAAACCTGCATAATAATCCTACGACATAGGCAATGTCGGGTCTAGTACAATCAGTGGCATACCGAAGGCTGCCAATGATGCTCGCATAATCAGACTGTCTTACACCTTCACTAGTGTTCTTGAAAAGTTTTACACTAGGATCACATGGTGTACATGTAGGTTTACAGCCAAAGTAATTGTATTTCTTTAAGATCTTCTCAATATAATGAGATTGATCCAAAGAAAGTCCCTTTTCGGACCTAGTAATCTTAATACCAAGAATTACGCACGCTTCGCCTAGATCTTTCATATCAAAATTGGCACATAACAAAGATTTAACATTGTTTGTGGCATGAATATTCGATCCAAAAATTAGTAGATCATCTACATACAAACATATTATAGTGCAAATGTCATTTTCAGATTTATAATAAATACATTTGTCACTTTCATTAACTTTGAAACCGTTTGTGATTATTAAATTATCAAATTTTTCATGCCATGTTTAGGTGCTTGTTTTAAACCATATAATGATTTATCTAATTTGCAAACTTTATGTTCTTGACCATGAACTACAAAGCCTTCAGGTTGGTCCATATAAATTTCTTCTTCTAATTCAACATTTAAAAAAGCAGTTTTAACATCCATTTGGTGTATAATTAAATTATGAGTAGATGCTAATGAAATTAGTACTCGAATGGATGTGATTCTAGTTACAGGTGAAAAGGTATCAAAAAAGTCTATATTTTCTCTTTGCCTAAAACCTTTAGCTACCAAACGAGCTTTATCTTTTTCAACTGTTCCATCAGGTTCTAATTTCTTTTCAAGTACCCATTTATAACCTATAGACTTACAAGCAGGTGGTAAATCTACTAAGTGCCAAGTCTTATTGGATTCCAAGGAATCCATCTCATCATTTACAGCCTCTTGCCAAAAATCGGCATCTAAAGAAGATAAGGCTTCTGGGAGGTTTGTTGGATCCTCATATATAGTAAAAGTGCAAAAATCCGAGCCAAAATCTTTATCAACTCTTGCTCTTTTACTTCTTCTAGGTTCAGTTTCAGAAGATTCATTAAGTTCTGTTCTAATAAGCACGGTGTTATTTGACGTGCCCCCACTATTCCTCAATTTAAAAGGAAATTTACTTTCATAAAAATCAGCATCAATAGATTCTATATATTATGTGTATTCAGGTCATAAAATCTATATGCTTTGCTATTAATAGCATAGCCAATAAATACACATTCGTACGTTCTACTTGCTAATTTTATTCTCTTAGGGTCGGGTATACGAACATATGCCAAACATCCCCAAGTCCTAAAGTAAGATACATTCGGTTTATAATTTCTTAAAATTTCAAAAGGTGAAATCTTACTTTTTGATTTAGGGATTCTATTCAATATATAGCATACAGTCAACAAAATATCCCCCCCACCAATGTTTTGCTGCACCTGAATTTAACAAAATAGCTACAACTAATTCGGTAAAGGTCCTATTCTTTCTTTTAGCTTTACCGTTCATTTCAGGTGAATAAGGTGCAGTTCTCTCATGAATTATACCATTCAATTTATAGAAATCAAGAAATGAACTAGATTCATATTCTGTTCCTCTATCACTACGAAGTCTCTTAATTTTCTTATTAGATTGATTCTCAATTTCAGTTTTAAATAATTTAAACATATCAAATGCATCACTTTTATTTTTCATAAGATATACATAAGTGAAATCAGAGGTATCATCTATGAAAGTGATAAAATAACGGTGTCCATGTCTAGTCAAAGTAACATCTAGCTCACATATGTCAGAATGAATCAAGTCTAAGGGTTCAGAAAATCTAACAACTGGTTTATCGGGTTTCTTAGTGATTTTTGCTTGACTACAGAATTCACATTTATCAAAATAAGTTTGTGACATTTTAGGAATCAAATCTAATGTGATCATGTTATGAATTATACGCTTATTTACATGACATAATCTAGAGTGCCAAATATTAAAGTGTCACAGATTCAACGTTCAGTTTAAACATACCCTCACAAGCATAACCCTTCCCTACAAACATCCCCTTATAAGTCAAAGTATACAAACCAGCCCCTATAACTTGTGTA
The DNA here is from genome assembly GCA_030765085.1 of Allium cepa. Classification (NCBI taxonomy): domain Eukaryota; kingdom Viridiplantae; phylum Streptophyta; class Magnoliopsida; order Asparagales; family Amaryllidaceae; genus Allium; species Allium cepa. Next base: position 234,394,923 of record CM060939.1, on the reverse strand, counting down.
AAACCAACATTATTAAGGAGAAAACCAGAAATTAGATTCTTTCTCATCTCTGGAGTATGCATCACATCTTTCAGAAGAACTGTCTTTCCAGAGGTAAATTTTATTTCCACATTTCCAATGCCTGCAACTGTAGTGGTGTGAGAATCTCCCAACAACACTTTCTGATCATCGGCAGCCGTGTATGTACTAAACATAGCATGATCATAGCAGACATGGCGGGATGCACCAATGTCTACCCACCAACCCTCTGATCCACCAAAAAGGTGAATCTCAGAAATATAGCCGTCAAAGGCTCCTCAGCCAGGTTAGCCTGCGGTGCAGGGCTTGGTCTGTTCCTACACTTGTGTGCCATATGACCTGCTTTTCCACAGTTGTAGCACAGAAACAACTGTCCAGAGTCATTCTTTTAGGTCGGTTTCTGCTGTCCTTTTTGGTTCCCTTGCGGGTTCCAATTCTGTTTGTTGCGGTTGCGATTCTGATTCTTAAAGTTTTTCGGATTTGGTTTCAGAACTGCTGGCTTGTACTTTTTAGTGTTTTTGTTGGGGACAACAAGCACTTTTTCTTTCTGGTCCCGTTTCCGAGCCTCCTCCTCAATACGGAGGCGAGTGATCAAGCTCTCTAAGGAGAATTCCTTAGTCTTGTGCCTAAGCACATTCTTAAAGTCTTTCCAACCTGGGTGCAGTTTATTAATAATAACAGAAATCTGAAACTGTTCATCCAAACTCATACCTTCGGAGATGATCTCGTGAGCAATTTTCTGAAGCTCATGAGACTGCATCTCTACTGACCTGTCATCTGTCATCTGTTATTTGAGGTAGCGGCTGACTGCATATTTCTTCGCTCCAGCCTCTTCGGTATCGTACTTCTTTTGCAGTGCTTCCTAGATGTCTTTGGCTGACTTGTCAGAATTATAGTAGTCGTACATGTCATCGCTGAGGCCGTCGAGTATGAAGTTTCAGCGCATGTAGTCATGCTCTGTCCAGTTCTGCAGCTCCTTTGATTTTTCCATCCAGGCTCGCATCAAACCTGCGTCTGCTTCGTCTGGTCTTTCCGGCAGCTATGGTTTGTCGGTTGTCAGCACAGCCACCACTTTTCCGGTGGTCAGGAAGAATTCCATCTTCTGTCTCTAGCGTTTGAAGTGGAGGCCCTCGAATCTGAAGGGAGCAGCAGAGACCATCGGGAGTTGGAAAAAGGAAGTGGGAGAGCGGCATCTAGATCTACAGTAGAAGTCATTATTGTCGGACGTCTTCAATTGTTGGAAACAATGGCTAACTTCGGCTGAGTCGTGGACGGAGTCACTTTCTTGAAGTCGTTTCGGCGATCTGCTCAATGGTGCAAGCAGTTCGGATCAATCACCGCCGCCTCTAGGATAAAACAGCCTCTCAATAGTTGTGGTACCAATTTGTTTGCACGGACGAACGGCTTAGTTTGCACTCTCAAAATACTGCTCGAATTTTTATGAAAAAGAGATACGAAAATGTTGTTCTTTCTGTTTTCGTCTTCGTATCAGTTAAGAAGACGGAGTAGTAAAAAAACGTTACTAGTTTGGGGGAAACGTGGTCTTAAAAAATGGGTCTGAGTAATACCGGGTCAAAATAATAAACGTTGTATAACTTCTTCAATACGGGCTTGAACAGATTTTACCGTTCCAACCCGGTCAAAAACGGTTAATAAATTTGTAGCAAAAATATAAGTGTTACACCACTACAAGCCTAAACCCGAGCCTGGCCCGGGTCGGGTCGAGTCGAGTCGCGTGTGTGGTGGTCAAGCATGGCCTCCCTCCTCATAAAAGAGCATCATTGCGTGCCCAAAGGGCCCAACTTAGCCTCTAAGAATCAAGTATAAATACTTGATTCTTGCATACAATCCTACAATGTGGGACTATTCACATATATGAGCCAACTTCCACTTATTCAATTTTTTTTTAACAATTCACTTATTTAAAAACATAATTTAAAACAATCCCCCACTTGAATTTTAAAAAAATATTTTTCGAGCAATTTCTAAAAACATAAGATTGTGCATAAACAAAGGTGTCGTTCGACTTGAACCTTTGCATAGTGAATAAGATTCAGTTTTTACTAGAGTGGCACGTAGTCTTGAACTCTATTCCTGACATCAGACCACACACAATCTTTCTAGAGTGCAATCAAATAAGCCCGTGCATTTATGGCCATGCACGTCTATCACAGTTTAGTGAATGCTCTAGGAGTTTTGCCCAAAACTCCATAGGAAACGGCCAATTTTCCACATTCACACAGGTGAGTCTATCAAGAGTACTCCTAAAGGTAGGTACTCCACTCGAAATGGAGTATAGATCTCATTAAGAGTTTCTATTAACTCATCCTCTAATCACTTCAGGAATACATGCTTCTATACAGATGAAAAATGGCATGTTCAACTCATATCACTTCACAACTTGTTCTTACCCATTGAACCTAGTTCTTGGGATCTCCAGTCATTAAGTTGGGTTACCATTGTGCGTGACTCAACAATCTAAGGGCAACAGTCCCATTTTTCTAGAATTCGTAAGGACTTTCTCTCTGGCCAATCCTTTCGTCAAAGGATCAGCCAAATTCTCGTCACTGCGTATGTGATCCACTCTAACAGCTCCTGAGGAGAGTAGCTCTCTAACAGTGCTGTGCTTACGACGTATCTGTCGTCTCTTACCGTTGTAATAATGGTTCTGAACTTTTGCAATAGCCGCGGTACTATCGCAATGGATCAACACAGCTGGTATCGGTTTTTCCCATAAGGGAATCTCAGCTAGTAGATTTCTTAAGTACTCTGCTTCCTCACTAGCTGTGGCTAGTGCTATCATCTCAGACTCCATAGTAGACTGAGCCAAAATAGTCTGTTCTTGGATTTCCAAGAAATAGCTCCTCCAGCAATGCTAAAGATATAGCCGCTGGTTTCCTTTGAGTCATCAGATAAAGTATTCCAGTTTGCATCGGTGTAACCTTCAAGAACAGCTGGAAACTTTTCATAATGTAATCCAAGGTTCATGGTTCGTTTTAGGTATCTCATGACCCTCTCAATAGCGTGCCAATGCTCTATACTAGGTCTACTAGTAAACCTACATAATAATCCCATGACATAGGCAATGTCGGGTCTAGTACAATCAGGGGCATACCGAAGGCTGCCAATGATGCTTGCATAATCAGACTGTCTTACACCTTCACCGGTGTTCGTGAAAAGTTTTACACTAGGATCATATGGTGTACATGCAGGTTTACAGTCAAAGTAGTTGTAACAACCCGCATATTTAACGATTTTATATTTAATGTTTGATTTAAATATTGCGTCGTTATTCGGATTTTGGGGTCTGAAATGTTACTTTCTGCAAATGGCCGAATTGGAGCTCGAAACCATTTCCATTGGTTCCAAAATGGCGTTTGCGATCTTTTTGAGTATAATCTTTGATATGTTTGGAGTTTGTGAAAATTTGGCTACGTTTTCTATTGGGTTTGGGGTTGGGTTCAGCCCACTAGCTCACTTAACCCCCTAGCCCAACCCTTCTCTTCATTTCATCTTCATTTCATCTTCATTTCATTTTATTTCTCAACTAAAAACTGAAATGGGGGAAATGAAAGAGAAATAGAAATTAGCAAGCCCTAGTTTCTCCTTTGTAGCTTGATTCTTGCTCCAAAATCAAAGAGAATCCATTGGTAAGTTCATCTCCACCTTCTCCATCTTTTCTCCTCTTCAATTTCAGTAATTTCCTAACCCTAACTTAGGAAATACTTGCTTTGATGCTAGATTGAAGCTTGTAGTTTGAAGTGGAGTGTAGTTGGTTGATCCCTTGCAATTGTGCTTCTTCATCTTCTTTGTTTTGTGTAAAAAGGTGAGTTTTGAACTCACATCTACTTCTTTTGATTTCATTGATGTTGGGTATAAATTCCTAACACCTTGTTCATATGCACTTGCATTTGGTTTGGGTTGAATTGGGGAATAATCCAATTTTAGTGTTTTGGGTTCAAACCTTTGAAATCCTAACTTTGTGTTTTAATCATGTTTTGGTGATGCATCGAGGAACATATAGGGCCTTGTTGTCGATTGGCATAAGCCCTTAGAGCCAATGTTCGTCCGATTGCATTTTGGGAGAGTTTTCTCTTCATTTGAATAAGGCTGAAAAACAGCCCAGGCATGATTCAGTCGACTGAAAACTCTGTTCAGTCGACTGAACCTGAAACCCGAGAGTTTCCAGGCATGATTCAGTCGACTGAAAAACTCTGCACAGTCGACTGAACCTGGAAACAGAAAGTTTCCTAAACCTGGAAAATTTCCAGGCACAGGGTCAGTCGACTGAAAACTCTGTTCAGTCGACTGAACCTGCTGTTTGAGCCCAATTTGCCTTTTTGGATTGAATTTTCAATTTGAATCGATTCATGATGATCCCATGTATGATTATCAATTGTTTTGACTTTGATGGTTCCTTTTTATTTTAATCCACGGGTTTTTATAAAATAATCTCTCGAATCGCATTTAAAAGTTCGTTTCTCTAATTTACAAATTCTATTTAAAACACACACACTTTCGCACTTCGAACGAAGTGGAAGGGTGATTAAATGGTTGGGCAAAACACGGACCATGAATCTGTGCGTTTATCTTTCCGATTAATCCTTGACCTATTCGATTGATTGTTTTGACCTTCGGGTTTGGTTTATCGATGATACGAGGTAAACTTTGTACTGCTTTGAGTGTGAAAGGGACTGACGGATAGTAAACCGTTTAGTGCGAACGAGTGGTTATAGGACATACGTTAACACTTTTCGGATTCCTTTTCGAGAGTTGTGACACATTCCGCCAGTTAGTGGTGTCCAGTACTGGGTCTTCGACCTTCACCACTACGGTTTGTTGCCTCTGGGATAGTGTCTTCGGACTGTCTCCCTAGGTTTGTTGCCTTCGGGTATGTTGCCTTCGGGTGTGTGCCTTCGGGTTTGTTGCCCTATATAGTTTCGCTCTGATGTTGGCCTTATGTGCCGCATGGGTGATACTTGGGTTTGGAGTCTTCGGGCTCATGGATCCTTGTTTGTACAGTACTGAGCTCGAGCAAATTTTATGATGTTTCATTGATATGTATATTCCCTTGGTATCGCCCTTCGATATTGGTCTTTTTGAGCCGCATGGAGTATAGCGTTTACCTTGTGGAACTTGTATACCTTATTGGTATTTGTTGTTTGCCTATTGGCTTGTTTTGGTATATTTGTATCCTTTGTTTCTATATGTTGCCGATGATATGAGGCTTGTTCTATATGATTCATCTCTTGTTGATGATTGTGTTATCTCCCCTAGAGATATTTATTATACTGTATGACCTTGCAGGTTTATTAGTGTTCAGTTTATCTAACTAATTTGTTATCTAGACTGACCCGTGTATTTTATACTCGGGTCAGACCGAGATGTTTCAGGTTAGGTGCTTTTGGGGACTTAGCCTATTTTGCTTCTGCATGGACTATTCGCTAGCTTCATTTTGTTATAGCGTCTTTTGTAGTCCTTATCTGTTGTAACTCTGATTTATACTCTTTCGTCTCGTCTGTATATGGTGGTCTCCTGTACCACTTGACATGTATTATTTTTAATACTCTGTGGTGTATCTGTGTATGTGTATATTATGATCGACTGTTCTGTGATGTATATTACATTTGAGTTGTTATATTTTCTTCTGATAGATCCTATAGCCATTGTAGTTTTGCTTTAAATATTTATTGAATAGGTCGAATTTTAATGTGTTCTACTTTTCGACATATTTAGTGAATAGTTAAGGTAAGATTGCACATGGTCGCTTCCATTATACTCTATTGTCCGCGTTAGCCGACAGTATTATCTATGTAATACTCTTTGTTAACGAGGCTCTCGGAGTGGGGCGTCACAGCGTGGTATCGGAGCCGAGTTCAGAGATCATCGTGTTTCTTTATTCCATCAAGGTTAGATAGGTATTGGAAATACGTCTAGGAATGCATTTTTATTCCATAGTATTCCATATTGTAATATCTACCTTGTGAATAATCTTGTTCTTATCTTACTTTCAGCTTATGTCTGGAAGAGGCAGGGGTCGACGTTCGGATGCTGGGCAATCTAATGGCTCGCATCCGGATGGCGTATATATGTCTGCCGATCAATTTTTGGAATTGTTTAGGAGCACTCAGCCTCCCGTTCCTCCTCGAGTGTCTCCACCTCGCAAGTCTGCTTTTGCACGTCAGTGTAGTGATTTTGCTCATCTTGGAGGAAAGCCGTTTAAGGGCTCCGAGTCTGTTCTTGAAGTCCAAGCTTGGCTTCGCACGTGCGAGCGTATTTTCTCTCGCATGGATCTTTCTGACCATGATAGAGTTCTTGTAACTTCTAGCTTATTACAAGAGCGTGCTCTTGACTGGTATGAGCTTCTTATAGCTGAAATAGATGAGTCTACTCTTTCTTGGACTCAGTTTCGGGGACGATTTGAACTCAAGTTCGTTCCTGAATCTGAAAAAGTTTTATTGACCCGTCGCTTCCTTGAGTTGAAGCAAGGGAAATCTTCTGTTTCTGAGTATGTCGCATCGTTCGAGGCTTTATCTCAGTACGGTCTTGAATTCATCAGCACTTCTTATAAGAAGAATTTGAAGTTTGTTTCTGGCCTTAAGAAATATCTTAAGAAGTCCTTGTTGCTCCAGCTTAAGCTTTCTTTCGAGGAATTGGTGGATTCGGCACTTCATCTCGAGACCGTCGAGAAGGAGTGTGATAGTGATGTAGATGTTGAGGTTTCTAAGAACCCCAACAAGAGGCAGTTTCCAATTCAGAAGAAGCATTTTCCTTCTAAGAAGAAGAAGACCGGTGGTCCTTTCTCTCAGCCTCAATCTTCCGGAACACCTTTCGTTCGAAAGTGTTTCAATTGTGGTTCTCCGGATCATATTATTCGAGCTTGTCCTAAACCTCTCTTCTGCCGTAATTGCAAGAAGGAAGGTCATCATGTTTCAGCTTGTCCTACTGCTCCTGCTCATGCAAAATCTGTCAAGCTCAATGTGGCTAATGCTTCTGGAGGTCCTTCTCAAACCAAAGGTATGACTCCATCTATTTTGGAGGGTTCAATTCTATTTCATGATCATAGTATACGAGTTCTTTTCGATACGGGTGCTTCACATTCCTTCGTATCGAAGAAGCTTGTAGATGATTTATCTTTGGATGTTTCTTGTATGGTTACTTCTTTAAGGATTGCGAATCCTATTGGGGGATCCGCGACCCTTAGTTTGCTTTGTGATGATATTGAGATTGTTTTATGTGGCTTTTCTTTCCGTGCGAATCTGCACGTTGTTTCTCATTTGGGTTTTGATATGATTTTTGGTATGGACTGGCTAGTGAGGTACGATGCCAGGATTATTTGTTCCGAGAGAATTTTATATCTTTGTTATCCTGATTCGCCTTCTCAGTTATCTCTTGTTCTTCGGGATGTGGATAATTCCGAGATGGCTTTGTATTCTCTTGGTTCGCGAGATGGTGATGATGTATCTCGTATTCCTATTGCTTGTGACTTTTCTGATGTTTTTGAACCTGTTTCGGGTTTGCCACCCAAACGGGCAATTGAGTTCCGCATTGATCTCATTCCAGGCGCGCAGCCAGTCAGTCGTCCTCCCACGAGGATGTCTACAAAGGAAAATGAGGAACTCAAGAAGCAGCTTTTAGAGCTTGAGTCCAAGCAGTTGATTCAGTCCAGTTTTTCTCCGTGGGGATCCGCGGTCGTTTTTGTGAAGAAGTCTGATGGAACTCTTAGGCTTTGCATTGACTATCGCAAGCTTAACGAGTTGACCATTAGAAATAGGTATCGATTGCCTAGGATCGATGACATGTTCGATCTATTGAGTGGTGCTAAGGTCTTTTCTCAGCTTGACCTTGCCACAGGTTTTCATCAATTGCGAGTCGCGGAGGATAGCATACCTCTTACCGCTTTCCGCACTCGTTATGGTTCTTTTGAGTGGCTCGTTATGCCGTTCAGTTTGACGAACGCTCCTGCTTTCTTTGTTGATCTCATGAATCGGGTATTCCGGGAATATCTCGATAAGTTTGTTCCTGTCTTCATTGATGATATCCTTATTTATTCTAAGTCTGAAGCTGAGCATGCTAATCACTTGAAAATAGTCTTGAGTACTCTTCGTCGTCATCTGCTTAAAGCCAAATTCTCCAAATGCCACTTTTAGGAGAATAAGGTTAAGTTCTTAGGCCATGTTGTATCTTCCGATGGCATTTCTGTCGATCCCTCAAAGATCGAAGCCACCCAGAATTGGAAGAGGCCTGAGAATGTGCATGAGATTCGTAGTTTCCTTAGATTGGCGGGTTATTACCGGCGGTTCATTAAGGACTTTTCCCGTGTTGTGCTTCCTCTCACTTGCCTTACTCGGAAAGGCATTCGTTTTATTTGGTCCGACAAGTGTGAAGCTTCCTTTCAGACATTGAAAGAACTTCTCACTAATGCTCCTATTCTTGTGGTTCCCGAAGGGAATCATGATCTTGTTGTCTACACCGATGCTTGTGGTAGTGGTCTCGGTGCTGTGCTTATGCAGAGGGATCGGGTAGTTGCTTATGCTTCTAGGCAACTGCGTCCGAATGAAGTTCGCTATGCCACTCATGATCTTGAGTTAGCTGCCATTGTCTTTGCCTTGAAGATTTGGCAACATTATTTATTGGGCGAGCGCTTCATTCTCTATACCGATCATAAATCTTTGAAGTATTTGTTTACTCAGAAGGAACTCAATATGAGACAACAGCGTTGGCTCGAGTTTCTTGCTTCCTATGACTTTGATATCCAATTTACCCCTGGTAAGGGTAATCGTGTTGCAGATGCGCTTAGTCGCAAACATTCGGCTGTTATTTCTATGATGCTTGCCGAATGGAATGTTCTTGAGACTCTATTTTTTGTGAAATTCGTGATCGAGGTTCATCTTCTGATTCTTCTATTCTATTATTTAGTTTGGGAGCTCGACCTATTTTATTGGATCGTATTGCCGATGCTCAACGGCGTGATCCTGATTTGTTGCATTTTATTCAGCTTTGTGAGTCTGGATCTTGTGATGAGGCGTTGCAAGATTTTAGCATTGATTCTCATGGGTGTCTTCGTAAGAAGAACCGTCTTTTTGTGCCTTCTGATTTTGCCCTTAGGCATGACATTCTTGAGGATTGCCATCGTTCTAAGCATATCATTCATCCCGGTAGTAGTAAGATGTATGCCGATATGCGTCGTCTTTATTATTGGGAAGGCATGAAGCGCGATGTGGCGAGTTATGTGAGCAACTGCATGACATGTCAACGTGTGAAGGCCGAACATCAGCGTCCTTCTGGACTTCTTCAACCTCTTGAGATTCCATTGTGGAAATGGGATCAAATTTCTATGGATTTCATTGACGGCCTACCTCGTTCGAGATCAGGTCATTCTAGTATTTGGGTTATTGTTGATCGCCTCACCAAGTCTGCTCATTTTGTCCCTATTAAGTCTAATAGGACAGCTTCGCATTTGGCCAAGTTGTATGTCAAGGAAATCGTGAGACTTCACGGTGTTCCTAGTTCTATTGTGAGTGAACGTGATCCTTTATTCACGAGTCATTTTTGGAAGAGTCTTCAGCAAGCTTTGGGAACAAAGCTTAATTTTTCTACAGCTTATCATCCGCAGTCTGACGGACAGACTGAACGGGTGAATCGTATTTTGGAAGATCTTCTCCGTATTTGTATCTTTGATTTCGGTGGTAGTTGGGAGGATCACCTACCTCTTGTAGAGTTCTCCTACAATAATAGTTTTCAGTCTAGTATCGGTATGGCTCCTTTCGAAGACTTATACGGAAGGCCATGTCGATCACCTTCTTGTTGGTTGGAATCTGGAGAGAAGCTTATTCTTGGTCCAGATTTTGTTCGTCATTCTTCTGAGAAGATTGATCTTATTCGATTGAGGATGAAAGAGGCACAGAGTCACCAGAAATCCTACGCGGACAACCGTAGGAAGCCTCTCGAGTTCTCGATCGGCGATCTTGTTTTTATTCGTGTTTCTCCTTTGAAAGGGGTTATGCGTTTCAGTGCGACTGGAAAATTGGCTCCTCGTTATATAGGACCGTTTTCTATTACTGAACGTATTGGCCCTGTGGCTTATAGAGTTTCACTTCCAGCTCATTTATCGGGCATTCATGACGTGTTTCACGTCTCGCAACTTCGGAAGTGTCTTCGGGAATCGGATTCTGTAATTGATTCTCCTGATTTGCAAGAGATTGAGATCTCACCGGACTTATCTATTGTACAGCAACCTATTCGCGTGCTTGACACGGAGGTGCGACACCTTCGGAACAAGGACGTGCCGCTCGTTAAAGTTCAATGGTCCGCTAATCCCAATGACTATACTTGGGAAACCAGAGAGTATATCGAGTGATCTTATCCGGGGTTTCTTTCTTAGCTTGAAACCGGTGAGTATGTCTTTTCATCTCCAGCTTAATTTATTCTTTCTTTTGTATGTTGTATGTATGTAGTTGTTACAAATATCGTCTCTAGGAATTGCGGGGACGCAATTTTGTAAGGAGGGGAGATCTGTAACAACCCGCATATTTAACGATTTTATATTTAAATGTTTGATTTAAATATAGCGTCGTTATTCGGATTTTGGGGTCCGAAATGTCACTTTCTGCAAATGACCGAATTGGAGCTCGAAACCATTTCCATTGGTTCCAAAATGGCGTTTGCGATCTTTTTGAGTATAATCTTTGATATGTTTGGAGTTTGTGAAATTTTGGCTACTTTTTCTATTGGGTTTGGGGTTGGGTTCAGCCCACTAGCTCACTTAACCCCCTAGCCCAACCCTTCTCTTCATTTCATCTTCATTTCATTTTATTTCTCAAACTAAAAACTGAAATGGGGGAAAGGAAAGAGAAATAGAAATTAGCAAGCCCTAGTTTCTCCTTTGTAGCTTGATTCTTGCTCCAAAATCAAAGAGAATCCATTGGTAAGTTCATCTCCACCTTCTCCATCTTTTCTCCTCTTCAATTTCAGTAATTTCCTAACCCTAACTTAGGAAATACTTGCTTTGATGCTAGTTTGAAGCTTGTAGTTTGAAGTGGAGTGTAGTTGGTTGATCCCTTGCAATTGTGCTTCTTCATCTTCTTTGTTTTGTGTAAAAAGGTGAGTTTTGAACTCACATCTACTTCTTTTGATTTCATTGATGTTGGGTATAAATTCCTAACACCTTGTTCATATGCACTTGCATTTGGTTTGGGTTGAATTGGGGAATAATCCAATTTTAGTGTTTTGGGTTCAAACCTTTGAAATCCTAACTTTGATGTTTTAATCATGTTTTGGTGATGCATCGAGGAACATATAGGGCCTGGTTGTCGATTGGCATAAGCCCTTAGAGCCAATGTTCGTCCGATTGCATTTTGGGAGAGTTTGCTCTTCATTTGAATAAGGCTGAAAAACAGCCCAGGCATGATTCAGTCGACTGAAAACTCTGTTCAGTCGACTGAACCTGAAACCCGAGAGTTTCCAGGCATGATTCAGTCGACTGAAAAACTCTGCACAGTCGACTGAACCTGGAAACAGAAAGTTTCCTAAACCTGAAAAATTTCCAGGCACAGGGTCAGTCGACTGAAAACTCTGTTCAGTCGACTGAACCTGCTGTTTGAGCCCAATTTGCCTTTTTGGATTGAATTTTCAATTTGAATCGATTCATGATGATCCCATGTATTATTATCAATTGTTTTGACTTTGATGGTTCCTTTTTATTTTAATCCACGGATTTTTATAAAATAATCTCTCGAATCGCATTTAAAAGTTCGTTTCTCTAATTTATAAATTCTATTTAAAACACACACACACACTTTCGCACTTCGAACGAAGTGGAAGGGTGATTAAATGGTTGGGCAAAACACGGACCATGAATTTGTGCATTTATCTTTTCGATTAATCCTTGACCTATTCGATTGATTGTTTTGACCTTCGGGTTTGGTTTATCGATGATACGAGGTAAACTTTGTACTGCTTTGAGTGTGAAAGGGACTGACGGATAGTAAACCGTTTAGTGCGAACGAGTGGTTATGGGACATACGTTAACACTTTTCGGATTCCTTTTCGAGAGTTGTGACACATTCCGCCAGTTAGTGGTGTCCAGTACTGGGTCTTCGACCTTCACCACTACGGTTTGTTGCCTCTGGGATAGTGTCTTCGGACTGTCTCCCTAGGTTTGTTGCCTTCGGGTATGTTGCCTTCGGGTGCGTGCCTTCGGGTTTGTTGCCCTATATAGTTTCGCTCTGATGTTGGCCTTATGTGCCGCATGGGTGATACTTGGGTTTGGAGTCTTCGGGCTCATGGATCCTTGTTTGTACAGTACTGAGCTCGAGCAAATTTTATGATGTTTCATTGATATGTATATTCCCTTGGTATCGCCCTTCGGTATTGGTCTTTTTGAGCCGCATGGAGTATAGCGTTTACCTTATGGAACTTGTATACCTTATTGGTATTTGTTGTTTGCCTATTGGCTTGTTTTGGGATATTTGTATCCTTTGTTTCTATATGTTGCCGATGATATGAGGCTTGTTCTATATGATTCATCTCTTGTTGATGATTGTGTTATCTCCCCTAGAGATATTTATTATACTGTATGACCTTGCAGGTTTATTAGTGTTCAGTTTATCTAACTGATTTGTTATCTAGACTGACCCGTGTATTTTATACTCGGGTCAGACCGAGATGTTTCAGGTTAGGTGCTTTTGGGGACTTAGCCTATTTTGCTTCCGCATGGACTATTCGCTAGCTTCATTTTGTTATAGCGTCTTTTGTAGTCCTTATCTGTTGTAACTCTGATTTATACTCTTTCGTCTCGTCTGTATATGGTGGTCTCCTGTACCACTTGACATGTATTATTTTGTATACTCTGTGGTGTATCTGTGTATGTGTATATTATGATCGACTGTTCTGTGATGTATATTACATTTGAGTTGTTATATTTTCTTCTGATAGATCCTATAGCCATTGTAGTTTTGCTTTAAATATTTATTGAATAGGTCAAATTTTAATGTGTTCTACTTTTCGACATATTTAGTGAATAGTTAAGGTAAGATTGCACATGGTCGCTTCCATTATACTCTATTGTCCGTGTTAGCCGACAGTATTATCTATGTAATACTCTTTGTTAACGAGGCTCTCGGAGTGGGGCGTCACAGTAGTTGTATTTTTTTTAAGATCTTCTCAATATAATGAGATTGATCCAAAGAAAGTCCCTTTTCGGACCTAGCAATCTTAATACCAAGAATTACACTCGCTTCACCTAGATCTTTCATATCAAAATTGGCACTTAACAAAGATTTAACAGTGTTTATGGCATGAATATTTGATCCAAAAATTAGCAGATCATCTACATACAAACATATTATAGTGCAAATATCATTTTCAGATTTATAATAAATACATTTGTCACTTTCATTAACTTTGAAACCGTTTGTGATTATTAAATTATCAAATTTTTCATGCCATTATTTAGGTGCTTGTTTTAAACCACATAATGATTTATCTAATTTGCAAACTTTATGTTCTTGACCATGAATTACAAAGCCTTCAGGTTGGTCCATATAAATTTCTTCTTCTAATTCACCATTTAAAAAAGCAGTTTTAACATCCATTTGGTGTATAATTAAATTATGAATAGATTCTAATGAAATTAGTACTCGAATGGATGTGATTCTAGTTACAGGTGAAAAAGTATCAAAGACGTCTATATTTTCTCTTTGCCTAAAACCTTTAGCTACCAAACGGGCTTTATATTTTTCAACTGTTCCATCAGGTTTTAATTTCTTTTTAAGTACCCATTTACAACCTATAGACTTATAATCAGGTGGTAAATCTACTAAGTGCCAAGTCTTATTGGATTCCAAGGAATCCATCTCATCATTTATAGCCTCTTGCCAAAAATCGGCATCTAAAGAAGATAAGGCTTCTTGGAGTTTTGTTGGATCCTCCTCTATAGTAAAAGTGCAAAAATCCAAGCCAAAATCTTTATCAACTCTTGCTCTTTTACTTCTTCTAGGTTCAGTTTCAGAAAATTCATTAAGTTTTGTTCTAATAGGCACTGTGTTATTTGACGTGCCCCTACTATTCCTCAATTTAAAAGGAAATTTACTTTCATGAAAATCAGCATTAATAGATTCTACTATTTTATGTGTATTTAGGTCATAAAATCTATATGCTTTGCTATTAATAGCATAGCCAATAAATACACATTCGTATGTTCTAGTTGATAATTTTATTCTCTTAGGGTTGGGTATACGAACATATGCCAAACATCCCCAAGTTCTAAAGTAAGATACATTCGGTTTATAATTTCTTAAAATTTCAAAAGGTGAAATCTTACTTTTTGATTTAGGGATTCTATTCAATGCATAGCATACAATCAACAAAATATCCCCCCACCAAAGTTTTGCTGCACCTGAATTTAATAAAATAACTACAACTAATTCGGTAAAGGTTCTATTCTTTCTTTCAGCTTTACCGTTCATTTCAGGTGAATAAGGTGCGGTTCTCTCTTGAATTATACCATTCAATTTATAGAAATCAAGAAATGGACTAGATTCATATTCTGTTCCTCTATCACTACGAAGTCTCTTAATTTTCTTATTAGATTGATTCTCAATTTCAGTTTTAAATAATTTAAACATATCAAATGCATCACTTTTATTTTTCATAAGATATACATAAGTGAAATCAGAGGTATCATATATGAAAGTGATAAAATAACGGTGTCCATGTCTAGTCAAAGTACCATCTAGCTCACATATGTCAGAATGAATCAAGTCTAAGGGTTCAGAAAATCTATCAACTGATTTATGGGGTTTCTTAGTGATTTTGCTTGACTACAGAATTCACATTTATCAAAATTAGTTTGTGACATTTTAGGAATCAAATCTAATGTGATCATGTTATGAATTATACGCTTATTTACATGAAATAATCTAGAGTGCCAAATATTAAAGTCACACAACATGTAAGAAGAACTGGTTACTTTATTAGATTCAACATTCAGTTTAAACATACGCTCACAAGCATAACCCTTCCCTACAAACATCTCCTTATAAGTCAAAGTATACAAATCAGCCCCTATAACTTGAGTAAAACCAGCCTTATTAAGGAGAAAACCAGAAACCAGATTCTTTCTCATCTCTGGAGTATGCATCACATCTTTCAGAAGAACTGTCTTTCCAGAGGTAAATTTTATTTCCACATTTCCAATGCCTGCAACTGTAGTGGTGTGAGAATCTCCCAACAGCACTTTCTGATCATCGGCAGCCGTGTATGTACTAAACATAGCACGATCATAGTAGACATGGAGGGATGCACCAGTGTCTACTCACCAACCCTCTGATCCACCAACAAGGTGAATCTCAGAAATCATAGCCGTCAAAGGCTCCTCAGCCAGGTTAGCCTGCGGTGCAGGGCCTGGTCTGTTCCTACACTTGCGTTCCATATGACCTGGTTTTCCACAGTTGTAGCACAGAAACAACTGTCCAGAGTCATTCTTTTGGGTCGGTTTCTGTTGTCCTTTTTGGTTCCCTTGCAGGTTCCAATTCTGTTTTTTGCGGTTGCGGTTCTGATTCTTAAAGTTTTTCGGATTTGGTTTCAGAACTGCTGGCTTGGACTTTTTAGTGTTGTTGTTGGTGACAACAAGCACTTCCTCTTTCTTGTAACGTCCCGCCTTTTCACGCGCTTTAAATTAACATGAGAGATAATAAGGAGATTTGAAGATAAAAGAAAAAAAAGAAAAGGAAAAAAAAGAAGATTAGAATGGAGGCTGTGGTTTCATTTGCATCATATCTTATTTATAAGGTTAGAATTAGGTTTAGGATCAAAGATATTTGAAAAGAGAGACCGCTAGTAATTAGAAATAAATGAAATGACGTTTCAGAAAAATGAAGTTGGAAAATGAATGGAAAGAAATAAAGTAAATATGAACAAACTTGGTTTTGAAATATAGTAAATATGAACAGCCCTTTTAAAAGTAGCTGGTATTAAAAAGAGGCAATTATTAATTAGAAAGCGAATGAATGGACTAACTCTATACTGTAAACAAACTTTTATAATTCAAATTTCAAAACAATTGTTTACATAATAAATTTTGTTAACCCTAAACACACCAAAATTACTTCATTAACTCAAGTAATATTCGAATTTCTATGCATTAGGGTTTTTGTCTATGCATAATAATTTTTTTATACTTACCTTAAAAATGAAAACATTTGATTTTTTTTCCCCAAAATGATCTCTTATTACCATTGAAACACCCTTTTTGTTTACCACAGAACGCGCGTTTCTTATTTATTAAATCTATTAATTGAAATCACCGTTTTCTTTCCTTTTAATTGAAATATTTAACTACATTAATTGCAATCACTTACAAGGTTAAATTTTAGAACAGATAACTAAAATGCATAAAAAAAATAGAATTTTTTTATATACAAGAGTAATAAATAGATTATTTTCCTATTCTTGTTATCAGTCTGGAAGCCAAACACAGTTCAAATAAACATATATTTCTTTCTATAAAATCAATCTTTCTAATTTTTATTTAAATTAAATTAAACCTACATTCACAGATGAAACATTCATTCTATTGATGTAAATGTTTTTTTCATAGAATCAAAACTTTCCTTATATTTCACAAAACATAAGCTGCTTTTAATTGCACCTATTACAATTAGTATTCTCTCTCCTATTAATTGAAAAATTTCAGTTACATTAATTTCTGTTGATTAAGTTTCAAAATGGGCTAAATGAATGAAATGATAAGTAGAACAATTACTTCCTATTAACGTAATATTTAGATGTTAAATTTTCATTTATTTCAATTAAACCCATTATCATACATTACTTCAATATACTGACAAGCTTACTTTTGCACCCTTTCATTTACCCAACTGGCATTTTATAAATAAACTTAATAATAGATTCATACTCTATTACATAAATGTCTACCCTTTCATCTAAATTAAAGTTTACATAAACTTCAAACATTTAATCGATTTAATTCCAATTTATCCTTTCATTAAATTTAGATTCAAATCAATTTATAAAGCTTTATCTCCATTCTTTATTTGCACTAACCATCATTTAATGAAGAATTTATTTACGTTATTCCCCATTATTACCTAAGTTTATTTAAACGTAACATTTACTACAATGATTTACAAATTAAATTGAATGAACTAAATATATATATAGCTCATAGTAATTGTTGTCAAACTCTAAATCCCACATTTATAAGTTTGTTGTTTACAGCGTATTGGTTTCTATTAAATCATCACTTATTATATATGTATAAATTAAATAAAAGCATTATTTAAGTCCGTTTAAGTTTATTACCAAATATCCATTTACCTTTCCCATCAAAGTTGAATTCCATTCAATTAATATAACAATTACTTTCCCCATTCACACCTATTATCAACCCACAATTATTGCAATTCATTATCTTGTATTGATTACCATTAATTTTACATTCAGTTATTATTCAACGCATATTTATTCATCAATCAAATTCAATATTTACCTTTTCTTCCTTTTATTTGATAAATAACCTAGTATACATTTACATACATTCATTTCATCCCATTCATTTATGGGTATTGCATTAAAATTTAGTTTATTAGCTGATACCAACATTATTACCATTCATTACAATTAGATTCCAAATTTTTATTCAATACCCTGAATGAATAACATATATATTAATCAAATCCTTACACTTGTTTTTCTCATATTCCATTAAATATGTGCACACATACATATTAAGATTATAAATCCAATTAGTTATCCCTTTTACATCAACCATCACTTATGAATAATTATCGTTTCCTATTTATTCACTTTATGATTAAATTGGTATTCCCTTTAACCCATTAATTACTAACTTTAGTTATTGCAATTTATCATCCAACATACAAATTTAATCTATTGTCAAATTTTCCATTTCAATTAATTAACACCTTACAATAGTTAATACAAAGGGATTGTACTAAATAAAAATTTATTTTCATCGATGAATTCAATACTTGCCTTTATTTAATTATTTCTAACCTTATATCTAATTGCAACAATTTCCACTATTACAATTAATTGCAATATATAATTCAATTTGTACATTTTAATTTCCCTTGATACATCTAATTACAACATTCTCTTTCCTAAATATAAATAAGATTTCTGTTTCTTTCTAAATTTAAATTAGAAATCCTATTAAATAAACAAATTAAATTATCAAATTTACGGGTCGTGTTACACTCTCCCCACTCAAAAGTTTTCGTCCCCGAAAAGGAAAAGAAGGGAAAAGAAGAATTAAATAACACTACATCTTAATCAAAATATTTAACTTATAACCAATAATTTACTAAATTTATTTCCTTAAATAAAATATACCCGTTTTATAATCATTATATCATTTTACACTTAAATTACTAAAGTTTGGTAAACATTTCAAAATATTCTAAGTCCAAATTTTACGGAAAATTTTGGTAGAGTCTCCTTTGTACAGAGAGGCTCGGAAGAAATATAATATAAATATAACAATATACACAAATACTTTCCAAAATAAAATATATCCCTACACGGGAAAATATATAAAATAGCGCTATGAACCGTAATCCGAAACGTACCTATTTGTCGGGCAATTTACGCTTAATTTATGGAACCAAAAGCAGTAGCAATTGCTTCCATATCCTGCATTTCACTTATAAAATCTAAAGGGTTAACAATTTACATAAAGTGAAATATTTAAGTGGATTTCAGTCACTAACAACAAATCAATACAACAACCATCAATTTCAACGAACAGCATACACAATAAATAAAAAACAACCATACAATCATACAACAAATAGTTGTTCGGGTTCAAAACCTTTAAATTGTACGGAATGAAGAATAAACCATCAAGTGCATCATTTACTCAACAGTCGTAGATTAAACCCAATGGATTATTCATCCATCCCAACAAAATTAACGTTTCCTCACCCAACAACCACAATCAAACAATAACAATTCCAATCAATAAATCAAATTAACTTATTATAAATTTTATTTCATACATCAGTTGTTTGATTATCTTTTTATTTATACAGTGATTCATCGTTTTAATTTACGTTTACTCATTAAATGTTTGCTTCATTTATTTTTACTTATTACTTACAATTATTCAATTTCATTAACTCGGGTCATGCTAGTTCTTTTTATCTCATTATAATTATTTATTCATTTATTACATGCCCTCGTTTAATTTGTTAGCATTTCCATTTTATTTACTTAAGTTGATATTCATCCATTTGAATTACTTACCTTTAATTTTATTCGCTTATAGTAAGATTTTAATTGTAACTTAAGTTGATAAAATTAAATTCTCATTTATAATAGCAAATTCATTGAATTCTACACTACCTACTTTTACTTGTACAATTTTCATCACATTTCCTATTAAACATTTCAACTTTTAATATTTGGTAAGTTATATATGTTTTTTAAAGAATGTACTTGAAAGTTATACAAGTTTTCTCATTACCAATGATTAACTTAAAATTCAATAATAATATTCTTTATTCCGTAGGTTATAATTTCAAATTCCATTTAATACCATTTATAACCTATCATTAAATCTCTTATTTCCTTTAGAGGTTTTAATTTATTAATTACCTACGTTCCAATTCACTACAATAATTGAAATAATTAACTAATGGAAATCTAAGAATTTAATACCGGGTTAAATTTGAAATTATTTTAAAATAATAGATAAATATATTCTTACAACTTATATATCTCTAATTATATTTAAAACAATTCAAAATTTATATATTTTTCAAAATGAATCTGCAGTAAAACTACTACAGTGGCATTTTCCCTTCGAAACTCGAAAATGAAAGTCGATGATGCGATCGTCATCACCGACATTATTTTCCAGCGACAGAGAGGAAAGTACAAAACTTATTTTCTCCAAAATCTTCTTTAAAACAATTTTTCCCAAATTATATTAAATGTTTATATTAGAAAGTTCTTATAAACAATATTATTATGTTCCAAAATTTATTTGAAAGAAATTTCAAAACCCCGGAACTTAAGTTCTAAATTTCCAAATTTCATTTATTTTATTTTTCAATCTTATTTCTATTATTATTTATACACTTTATTACCTAACAACCAATCTATTGCAGCTAAATATAGATATCTTTTGAAAAATTTATTTTATATATAGAAAATATAATAGGCAAAATTATTTCGTTCACCTATATAAAACAAATATTATGTCGGTCTGTCCTATTAAGTGTTTAGAAATCCCTATTGATGTCACAGCGTCCCATGCACCAACCAGAATTTATAAATACAAAACGGAATAGATTAACACAATATAAAATCTTTTTATAACACTAACAAATACGCTCTCTCATATATATATATATACTCAGCGACTCCCATAGGGTATTACTATCCTATTAGTAAAGAGTCAAACCCCCACAAAGCTAAGGTTTATCGGTAAACCAAAGCTCTGATACCAGATGTAACGTCCCGCCTTTTCACGCACTTTAAATCGACACACTTGCCAATTCAAACCATACGGAAGGGCAGATTGTTATGGGGTAAATAAGAAAAACAAGAAAGAAATAGAAGAAAACAGAATCTCGCAGCGGAAGGATAAAATATAATAATAAAATATACAGTTTATAAATCTGTTTACAAAACATTTATATAATACATATCAGAGTTACACATACCAATAACAATGCAGCGGAACAGTGTGTAGTGCACTAGTAAAATAATAATAATATACATCTTCGTCTTCGTCCTCCAGAGCTAAATCTTCAAATCCTGAAACGCTCGGACTGACCCGAGCGAATTTGAAAAGACAAAAACACTCGAGTCAGATCTAAAAGATCTTATGTGAGTTAAATTAACAGAAATAAATATGAGTGCAGTAAACTCAAGAGATGCTCGGGATTTACATCTCCTAAGGATCCGTTAAACTATTTACTATATAGTATATTACGCTATTATAATAGTGTCTAATTGTAAAATAAACTTACTTTTTAATAGCGTTAAGGGGTTACCCATATAGCCCTTAACACAAATGATGCCAATAGTCTATACAGTACCGTAATACCTCCTGATCGGGAAGCTACCAGAGGATACTCCATAGGTATGACACAAATAGAAACTCGTAGAAGGTGCGCTAGGGTAGGTGACATGGCACAACTAGGCAATGCCAGGGTAGATATACCAATTGCTATCCGGGCTGATGGAAACGCGTAGCCGCAGCTACCGCCCACCTCGAAACAAACTCCCCCAAAAATCAAAGTAAAAGTGGCCACTGAATCAATCCAAAGTCAAAGTATAATATCGAAGAGGAGTGTCCGATCAGAGGAATGACCTCATTGGACCGAGAATCGCTCCTGTTTTAGCCACCTTATGCCAACTCACGGGAGTCGGGTCCACGTATTTACCTCGTAGGAAATGCCTCCACCAACCTACTTCATTCTGGAATCTCCACCGTGTACACGGTTGTTAAAGTTGTTTTCGGAGTTGGCAGAGAGTATGACAACTTCCGATCCCGGTCTCTTCAACAACCAAACGTTATTATAACACCGCGGTCCTTTAAAATAATTTATACTTTAAAAACCAGAATATAATATCCATTTCAAAACCATATAAATATGATATCATTTCCTTTTAAAACCCAAAACAATATGATATCATCTTTATTTTCCAATATATTCTTTCCAAAAATCATAATGGTTTCAAAGTAAAATATTTAGAAATCAAAACACTTAAATATAATATTTCCAAATTTTACTACCTTGAAAACCTTAACTTTGAAACAAATTCCGTCTCTCAAATGGTTAAATATTAAATTACTTTTATAAAACAAAATAGCTTCTTTACATTTCACAAATCAATTCCAAATATCGATTTAAACTTCCAAATACCATTTTAAATTTTTACGTTTCAAAGCTTTAACTATTACACCATTTCAAAAACAACTCATTTGCCCATCTCATATATATCAAATTCAATTACTTATTATTTGGACTTGAAATGTTTACTTAATGAATTCAATATACTTTAAGTAAAACTTATAACTTCACATAATTGGATAATCTTTCAATTTATTAAACTTGATATATTCATTTAAATCAACTTGATATTCATTCAAATCACTTTACACAAAAATCAAGTTACAAAAATCATATCCCTTAAAAATTCTACCTTTTCATTTAGTTTCAATTTAACTTAATATTCATCTTCCAACCTTACTCTTCTTTTTTTTTTTAGTCGTTAAAACTCCAAAAATTTAATTTTAAATAAATTCTTAATCGTATTTGATCTCGAAAATCAAACTTTATTTTATACTTCAAATCAAATTTATACAAAGCTTAAAAACCGAAAATTTACTATATATATATATATATATATATATATATATATATAAATAACCAAATCAATATCCCGTAAACCATATATATATATAGCTTTACAAAAGCATAGTAAAACATTTCCAAAAATAATTTTATATATTTACCGCGGTGCCTGTATAAAATTTTCTACCCTATGGTCAAGTGATACGGATGTTTATCATTTCAATCCGTAATTTAAAATAAAAATGCGGTTGTATATCATTTCAAACCGCAATCCCGAATGAATGAGATGCACGATAACTTGCAGTTTATACGATATAAAATACAACATCCATTCATCCAGATATCAATCATCAACCATTTTATTACAATCATCATCCAATTTAAACAACATCAATATAGAGCATATAAATTATACAGGTAATAAATAACATGTATTAACTAACAGTTTATATAAATTTAACTACTGTTAAACTAGCAGTTTATGTGCAAAAATAAATGTAAATTTAACTGGCAGTTAATACGAAATAAAAATAAATATGTAACAACCCGCATATTTATCGATTTTATATTTAAATATTTTATCGTTAGTCGGAATTTAGTTCGAAAAGCTTCTTTTTTCATACGGTCGAATTGGGACTCGGGACCACTCCCATTGAGTTTAAAATGCCGTTGCGACCTTTTTGAGTATATGCTTCGATATATTTGGAGAAAGTTGATTTTTGCTACTTTTTCACTTAGGGTTTTGATTTGGGCTGGGCTAATAACCCCACTTACTAACTCAGTCCCAACCCCCCTCTCCTCTTCACTTCATTCTTATTTTCTTAAACACTCAAGCTTTAGCAACAATGGTGGAAGAGAATGGGAAATAGAAATTCCTAAGCCCTAGCTTGCTTTGCAAATCCATCTTCTTGCTCCAAACTCAGGTGAACCCATCGGTAAGCATCTCCTTCTTCTTCTCCAACTCATTCTCCTTTCAATTTCAGAAATTTCCTAAACCTAATTTAGGAAATGTTTCTCTTTTAAGCTTAGATTCAAGCTTCTTGAGTTGGATGTGAAGTGTGGTTGATTCCCATTGCTTTCAAGCTTCATCTTCATAAATTTTAGTTCAAAGGTGAGATTTTTAATCTCACATCTATGCTTATAATTCTCTTCTATTGTTAGGTATGAATTCCTAACACTTATTCATGTGCATTTGATTTTGATTTGGATTGCTTTTGTGAATATTCCAATTTTTAGTGTTTTGAGTTCAATTCGTTAAGATCCTAACTTTGATGTTTGAACATGTTTTTGGTGATGCATCGAGGAGCTTATAGGGCCGGGTAGTCGATTGACATAAACCCTTAGCGCCGTTGCTCGTGCGAATGCAATTTTGGTCGAGATTGAACCTCATTTGTGATAGGCAGGGAAGAGGCTGGAAACAGGTTCGGCCGACCGACACCCCTAGTCCGGTCGACCGACCTTCTTCCAAGTGCATAAGCACTTTCTGTTTTAAGGTTTGGCCGACCGACCCCCCTGGTTCGGTCGACCGACCCCCCTGGTTCGGTCGACCGACCTGCTGTCCCGAGCACATTCCAACCTATGGTTCGGTCGACCAACTCAGGGAGTCCGGTCGACCGACCTGCTTCTATTTGCCAGATTAGCTATTTTGCTAATTCGTTTGAATATCCAACTTTAATCGATTCGTGTTGTCTCCCTTTTGTTGTCGTCATTTATTATCGACTTTGATGACCTTTTCTTTGAGAATTTTAGACATATCCACTTTGATGGATTTGATATCGATTTCTTTGGATTTTATTCACGTTTTCGAATGTGAATCTTAGTGATTGATTGTTCCTACAATCTTCTTTGTGATTTGTCACTTTAAAAATATAAAGGTTTTCTATACTAGTAGTAAATATCAAAACTCTTTCTTCAAATGATTTCAACACTATTTTATTACAAAGCTCGTTTTCTCAAACCGTTTTCTAATCTATTAGTATATACAAGCCTTTACCTCACTCGTATGAGAAATCTAATTAAACGACTTAGTAAAACAAGTGGTATGAAACGCTTGCGTTTACTTCGTCGGTTAATTCTTGGACTTGTTCGATTGAAACTCTTGTGACAATTTTCTAGTGGAGATCTACAATTTGTTCGTAAATATTTAAGTTAAGCTAGTGGTTATGGGACATGATGCTAAGCTCATATATTTACTAGCTTACTGTAATTGACACTTCTCGTTGATCATGACGATCATCTTTGTGATTTAGACTAGCAATGTGCGATGTCTCTTTGTTTGCGAGGTTAGGCTAGACACCACTTGTGCGATTCCATTCACACATTCCTTTTCGGTTAGCCTAGACACCATTTGTGTGATTCCATTCACACATACTGATGCAGCTAAGGCCAGAGAAGAAGTTGTGCAAACTTTAATTCCTGAAAACACGAGTTTGTGGTGTAGTGTGATGACTCGTCCACGACTCAATGAAGGTTTGAGTCGTTTCCGAGCTAGGGAAGGAGGTCCACGACCTAACAAACCACGGGAGAAATCCGGCCGAGATAACAAGGCATCGGAGTTGAGTCGTCCACGACTCAACGGTCTATCCATAAGTCGTTTGCGGCTTAACCAAGCTCAGGAGAAGATGTACCGACCTAATGATATCTACATGAGTCGTCTACGACTTAGCATGAAGCAAGGGAAAGCCCCAGCTAGTGAAGGCCTTGAGTCGGAGGGAGTTAGGACGGCAAGGAGTTGAGTCGGCTGAGTCGCTTGGCTTGTTGAGTCGTGTACCTTGTGTGTTTGATGAGTCGTGAGTCGTTCACGACATAAGTTGGGTCATGTATGTACTATATGAGTCGGTCGTGTTTGAGTCGTTTGTATTGTCTGTGAGTCGTAACGTGTTGAGTCGGGTAAGTTGTGGTTGAGGTAGTAAGTCGTGAGTCGTGCCCTGCTTGAGTCGGTTGCGTATGAAGTGTTGTAATGGCAGTATGTAGCGTCTGTTGAGTCGGCAGCGACTTAGATGAGTCGTGAGGTATGAGTCGGTCACGACCTAAGGGCCAGTTGTAAACTCTATAAATAGGGGCGTGAGTTGTAATTTTTGGTGGTTGATTTTGGAATAAAATTCTCTTTTGTTAGCTTTGTGCTTTCATACCAATTGGTAGTTGAGTGTAATCTCCTATCTCCTCTTTCGGTTAATCGAGTGCGCTCGATTCAACGATCGTAGAAGTCGATTCACGGAATCTAGTGCGCTAGATCAACGTGCGAAGAATCGTAGATCTTTGAACACGGTATAGTGCGCTATCAACGTGTTTGAGATAGCTAGAGTTCGGTATCTTTGGATCAACGAACTTGGGCATTTTTTGGTATCTTCAACTCACCGATTGCTACATTTCATCGATTGAAGTTTTGTTTCGAATTATCCGCTGCGTCATTTATTGGTATCGGAGCCAGGTTAGCCAATCATAGCTAAGTTGATTCTTGGAGCCAAGTTTTTGAAGTTTTTGAAGTTTGAAGGAGTTCATTGTGTTCTTGTTGAATTTGTAACAACATTAGAGTGTTTGATTCATTTCATTTTGGATCGAGGAGTTGGATATTGTTTAGATCTATCTTGGGTTTTTGCGCGCAAAGGTGTTGAAGTAAGGTCGAGCCGTGAATGAGATGAGCCGATCTAAGGGGTAACCGAGTTAGTAGAGGCCGAGACAAGATTAAGCCGTGCATTGTTGAGCCGTGACTTATTGCATTGTTGAAGCTTTGAAGTTTTGTGTTCAAATTGTTGAAGTTTTGTGAAGTTTTTTCAATCATGCCACCAAGGAGAGCTAATCGTCATCAAAACGTTGAAGCTTTGTATCGTAGAGAAGAAGCCGAGCTTATGGAACAACGTATTAATGAGAAGTTTGATGAAGGCATTGGTAAATTGGAGAAATTGATGAATGATTTGAATCAAAGGAGGAGATCACCAAACTCGAACCATGGAGGAAACCGAGTTTCGCCATCGGTTACGGAAGCGAGGAGGGTATCACCACATTCTTGTAGAGATAGAAGAGAAACATCAATATCATCACGAAGAGATCATCATGACTATGCACATGAAGAGAGGAGAAGTCAACGTGAATTTGACCATGAAGCATATAGGGATGAAGAGAGACATAGTCAAAGAAGCATGCATGAGCGAAGGGATGATAGTGGTCGAGATCGATGTAGACGTACTTTTGATTTTGTTGAAGAAGGTGATAGAGCTAGTATTCATTACCGAGATCGAGACCAAGTTCGGAATTCTTATCAGGATGTTGACGATGATCGACGTTGGGAATCGGGTATGAAAATGGAGATTCCGGAATTTAAAGGCGGGATGGTTGCTGAAGAGTTCTTAGATTGGGTTTCAAATGTGGAGGAAATCTTTGATTTCAAGGAGGTTCCTGAGCATAGAAGGGTGAAGTTGGTTGCTACTAGGTTGAGGGGGAGAGCTTTGGCATGGTGGCAGCAAACTAAACTTACCAGGGAGAGAATGGGGAAGTCAAAGATAGAATCATGGGATAAGATGAAAAAGTTGATGAGATCTACTTTCTTACCTTACAACTATCAATCACTTATGTATCAGAGGTTGCAGAATCTGAGGCAAGGGACAAAGTCTGTTAGTGATTATGCTGATGAATTTTACCAACTCATTGCCAGGAATGATATTATGGAAACGGAAGAACAGCTAACTGCTAGATTCATTGGGGGATTGAGAATGCAGATCCAGGATATGGTTAATATGTTCGATCCTAGATCAGTTGCAGAGGCACATCAGAAAGCGTTGGCTTGGGAGAAGCAAGGAAGGCGTGGAGGTGGTGTGTTTACTAATTCCAATAATCAAGCAAGGGGTGTTGGTGGAAGTTCTAATGTTTCTAAACCTGTTTCAAAGCCAGTGGTGAAGGAGGCTGAGAAGGCGAAAGTTAGCAGTGTTTTCAAGTGTTATAATTGTCAGGAGTTGGGTCACAAAAGCAATGAATGTCCGAAACCGAAGAAGAGAACCATGGTTGCAGAAGTTGAGGAGGATGATGGTGAGGAGGCCGAATGTTCAAATACACCTTATGTTGAGGAGGAAGAAGAAGTGTCGGGAGATGAAGGTTGTAATCTTATGTTGAGGAGAAGTTGTTTGACACCAAAGCAAGAAGAGGATTCTAGTTGGCTGAGAAGCAATATTTTTCAATCGACATGTACTATTCTGGGGAAAGTCTGCAAGTTCGTTATTGATGCGGGAAGTTGTGATAATATTATTTCTACCGAAGTAGTAAGAAAGTTGAACTTGAAGACTGAGAAGCATCCTAAACCGTACAAGCTAGCATGGTTAAGGAAGGGTGGTGAAGTGAAAGTGTGTCGAAGAGCTTGTGTTAATTTTTCTATTGGGAAGAAGTACAAAGATGAAATTTGGTGTGATGTTGTGGATATGGATGTTTGTCATCTGTTGTTGGGCAGACCGTGGCAATTCGATCGAGCAGTTCAACATGATGGTCGTGCCAATAGTTACAGTTTCATGTTCGAGGGTACGAAAATCACTTTGGTTCCTAAGAAGCAACAACAGAAGGAGAGCAAGCTAGAAGAGATTGAAGAATTGAAAACTCTGTTGACTTTGAAGGAGTTTGTCAAGGAAGTGGAGGAAGAACCTGAAGTGTTTTTGTTGATTGGAAGAGAGAGTAGTGAAGAAGTTGAGATTCCAGATGAAGCAAAGCCAATTTTGAAAGAATTTGAAGATGTCTTTCCAGAGGAGTTGCCTAAGGAGTTACCGCCACTTAGAGACATTCAACATCAAATTGATCTTGTTCCGGGAGCAGTGTTACCACATCGACCACATTACCGAATGAGTCCGAAGGAACATGAGGAGTTACGAAGGCAGGTGGAAGAGTTGTTGGAACAAGGACGTGTTCGGGAAAGCTTGAGTCCTTGTGCCGTGCCAGCATTATTAGTACCAAAGAAGGACGGAACATGGAGGATGTGCACAGATAGTAGGGCTTTGAATAAGATCACCGTTCGATATAGATTTCCTATGCCGAGGTTGGATGATTTGTTGGATCAGTTGAGTGGGGCAACTATATTCTCGAAGATTGATTTGAAGAGTGGTTATCATCAAATTCGAATCAGACCTGGAGACGAATGGAAGACAGCTTTTAAGACACGAGAGGGGTTATACGAATGGTTGGTTATGCCATTTGGTTTGTCAAATGCACCTAGTACATTCATGCGGGTGATGAATCAAATCTTTAGACCATTCATTGGGAAGTTCGTCGTGGTTTATTTCGATGATATTCTGATTTACAGCAGGAGTATGGAGGAGCATGTTCTACATTTGAGGGAAGTGTTGATTATTCTTCGTGAGGAACAATTTTATGCTGCTACGAAGAAATGTGTGTTTATGACGCATACTGTTTTATTTCTGGGTTATGTTGTTTCAGGAGAAGGTATTCAAGTTGACCAGAGTAAAGTTGAAGCAGTCAGGAATTGGCCTCAGCCAAAGACAATTACGGAAGTGAGAAGTTTTCATGGGCTAGCATCATTCTACCGAAGATTCATTCCACACTTCAGTAGCGTGATGGCTCCAGTTACTGATTGCATGAAGGGAAAACAGTTTGTATGGTCAGAGGAAGCGGGAGTTGCTTTTGAGAAGATCAAGGAATTGTTGACGTCTGCACCAATTCTTGTTCTACCTAATTTTCAGTTATTGTTTGAATTGCATACTGATGCTTCGAAGGTTGGTATTGGAGGAGTTCTGAGTCAGAATGGGAAGCCAGTTGCTTATTTCAGCGAAAAGTTGTCAGGGGCAAAGATGAGATACAGTACATATGACGTTGAGTTTTATGCTGTTGTGCAAACTGTTAAGCATTGGAGACACTACCTATTTCAGAAGGAATTTGTCCTTTACACTGATCATGAAGCATTGAAGCATTTACAGGGGCAGGATAAAATTTCAGCGAGACATGCATCATGGATTGCATATTTACAGCAGTTTACTTTTGTCGTTAAGCACAAATCAGGGGTGACAAATCGAGTAGCTGATGCTTTGAGTAGGAGGAGTCATTTATTAACGACAATGAAAGTTGAAGTGACGGGTTTTGAGATGTTGCCGGAGATGATTAATGAAGATCCTTACTTTATGAAATATGTTGAGAAAGTAAAGGATGGGAATACCAATGAATTTATGTTGGTTGATGGATTTCTGTTTAAGGGGAATCGTTTATGTATACCAGACTGTAGCTTGAGATTGAAAATTGTCAAGGAGTTACACGAGGAAGGGCATGTGGGCCGTGATCGTACTTTGCAGTTGATTTCACAGTCTTATTTTTGGCCGTCGATGAGAAAGGAAGTTGAAAGATTTGTGGAGCGATGTCATATTTGCCAGGTGTCAAAAGGAACAGCGACGAATGCAGGGTTGTATATGCCATTACCAGTACCATCTAAGCCATGGGTTGATATTAGCATGGATTTCGTTTTGGGTTTGCCTAGAACTCAAAGGGGAAATGATTCGATATTTGTTGTGGTGGACAGGTTTTCGAAGATGGCACATTTTGTTGCTTGCAAGAAGACAGCGGATGCAGTTCGAGTAGCACAATTATTTTTCAAGGAGATCTATCGACTTCATGGATTGCCAGAGTCTATTGTGTCGGATAGAGATACTCGTTTTCTGAGTCACTTTTGGCTGAGTTTGTGGAAGATGATGGGAACGAAACTGAAATTTAGTAGTGCTTATCATCCGCAAACTGATGGGCAGACAGAAGTTGTTAACAGGTCATTGGGAAATTTGTTGCGTTGTCTTGTACAGGATAATTTGAGAAGTTGGGACATGAAGCTATGCCAGGCAGAATTTGCTCATAATCATGCAGTGAATCGTAGCACAGGATTCAGCCCGTTTCAGATTGTTTATTCAAACTTGCCAAGGGGACCGTTGGATTTAGCAGTAGTACCACAGTCGAAGGGAACAGTTAAACGAGCTGTTGATTTTGTTGATGAGTTGACTGAATGTCATAAAGTCGTTCAGAAACGATTGGAGAAATCGAATGAGAAGTATAAGAAGTTTGCAGATTTGAAACGACGAAATGTTGAATTTAAGGAAGGTGATTTGGTTTATGCTGTATTGACAAAGGATCGTTTTCCAGTGGGTGCTTATAACAAGTTGAAGGCGCGAAAAATTGGTCCAGTTGAAGTTTTGAAGAAAATTAATGAGAATGCTTATCGATTAAAGTTACCGGATGATGTTTATACTTCTGATGTTTTTAACATCAAACATTTAATTCCATATCATGGAGGTGGGATTGTTGAGGAAGAATTTACAAATTCGAGGTCGAATTTTTCTCAACCAGGGGAGGATGATGCAGCTAAGGCCAGAGAAGAAGTTGTGCAAACTTTAATTCCTGAAAACACGAGTTTGTGGTGTAGTGTGATGACTCGTCCACGACTCAATGAAGGTTTGAGTCGTTTCCGAGCTAGGGAAGGAGGTCCACGACCTAACAAACCACGGGAGAAATCAGGCCGAGATAACAAGGCATCGGAGTTGAGTCGTCCACGACTCAACGGTCTATCCATAAGTCGTTTGCGGCTTAACCAAGCTCAGGAGAAGATGTACCGACCTAATGATATCTACATGAGTCGTCTACGACTTAGCATGAAGCAAGGGAAAGCCCCAGCTAGTGAAGGCCTTGAGTCGGAGGGAGTTAGGACGGCAAGGAGTTGAGTCGGCTGAGTCGCTTGGCTTGTTGAGTCGTGTACCTTGTGTGTTTGATGAGTCGTGAGTCGTTCACGACATAAGTTGGGTCATGTATGTACTATATGAGTCGGTCGTGTTTGAGTCGTTTGTATTGTCTGTGAGTCGTAACGTGTTGAGTCGGGTAAGTTGTGGTTGAGGTAGTAAGTCGTGAGTCGTGCCCTGCTTGAGTCGGTTGCGTATGAAGTGTTGTAATGGCAGTATGTAGCGTCTGTTGAGTCGGCAGCGACTTAGATGAGTCATGAGGTATGAGTCGGTCACGACCTAAGGGCCAGTTGTAAACTCTATAAATAGGGGCGTGAGTTGTAATTTTTGGTGGTTGATTTTGGAATAAAATTCTCTTTTGTTAGCTTTGTGCTTTCATACCAATTGGTAGTTGAGTGTAATCTCCTATCTCCTCTTTCGGTTAATCGAGTGCGCTCGATTCAACGATCGTAGAAGTCGATTCACGGAATCTAGTGTGCTAGATCAACGTGCGAAGAATCGTAGATCTTTGAACACGGTATAGTGCGCTATCAACGTGTTTGAGATAGCTAGAGTTCGGTATCTTTGGATCAACGAACTTGGGCATTTTTTGGTATCTTCAACTCACCGATTGCTACATTTCATCGATTGAAGTTTTGTTTCGAATTATCCGCTGCGTCACATACCTTTTATGGTTTAGACTAGCAATGTGCGATGTCTCTTTGTTTGCGAGGTTAGGCTAGACACCACTTGTGCGATTCCATTCACACATACCTTTTCGGTTAGCCTAGACACCATTTGTGTGATTCCATTCACACATACCTTTTAGGGTTTAGACTAGCAATGTGCGATGTCTCTTTGTTTGCGAGGTTAGGCTAGACACCATTTGTGCGATTCCATTCACACATACTTTTTCGGTTAGCCTAGACACCACTTGTGTGATTCCACTCACACATACCTTTTATTGCGATTTCTAGATTTCGTGTGTTGATTTCTGGAATTTATATCATTGACTTGTTATGAGTACAGGTTTAGGGTATGATGCCCTCTTCGGATCTTTGAGAAGATTCTTGTGATATTGACTAATCTTTTGTTGATTATCATTTACATGCTTATAGTAGTATGCCATTATGGAATTTATGTTTCACCAACTTTTACGATTGGCATTGATATATATGTCATTTATTGTGGCTTGGTGAATGAAATTAGGAGTATGACATTCCTTTTTATCTTGAGAAGATTCTTGTGATATTGACTAATCTTTTGTTGATTTTTCAATTACTTATTTATCACAGCTTGGTATTGTGATTATTATATGTTTATGTCATATCTCTCATTCTATATCATTTCATCTGATATTTATAGCTAGACTGATCCGTTTATTATTTTCTTATTAAATAATACTCGGGTCAGACCAAGATGTTACAGATGCTTCTGCTTGACTTCTCTCCAGGGATCCATTACTCTGACCTTTTGCTTACTACTTAGATTAGTAGTTTTTGTTATATACTCTTTAGATATTGACTCATTGATGTATTCTTTTGTATAGCACATGTTGCTATTATTTTGTGTTATTGTGGATCTTTCTGACCACTACTCTGATATAC
Source organism: Allium cepa (assembly GCA_030765085.1). NCBI lineage: Eukaryota > Viridiplantae > Streptophyta > Magnoliopsida > Asparagales > Amaryllidaceae > Allium > Allium cepa. The sequence continues at coordinate 234,362,265 of CM060939.1, read as the reverse complement.
ACTTTCATGTGTTAGTGTTATATTCATATCTATTTCCGCCTTTGTGATATGAATTATCTGTGACTGATTTATGTTATGTTTATTTCTATATTTGTTTACGAAGATATTATAGACACTGTGTAGTAGCTTTGAGTTTGTGTCGGCATGTCGGATTTCCACTTGAAAAGAATTGCATGTTATACTATCTGACATATCGATGCTCGCACAAAGCAATTACACGGATGGTCGCTCCTCAACAGCCTTATTCTCCGTGCTAGTCGACAGCATTCACCATAATGTTCTTGGCTAGCGTGGGTATAGAGGTGGGGCGTCACAAAATATAACTATGACAGGCAGTTAATATGCAAATAAATAAATTCTAATTGTCAAATTATATGCAATAAATAAAATTAATTAATAGTTAAATTAAATAAATGCGATTTAACTGAGATGACGAATAAATCATTCCAAACAATCATAAATATGTTTCTACTCATATCTAAAATTAATTTAACAAACACAAGAAATTTTAGAAGTTGTGAGTGGGTAAAAACACTCACCTTTTGGATTTAAATTGAATTCAAATAAAATTTAAGCCCAAAAATTTGACGGTCTCCAAATTTATTCAAACTAGCATCAACAGATCCGGAATTTAATTACGATCCTAACAAAAAAATCGCGCATGAAACGGAGTTCGTATGTGAAAGTTATTATAATTAAACGATTTGCAATAGAAATTAAAAATAAACAAAACAAAAATAAAATACCGTGCCACATCCACTCTTCCCTACCGTATGCTTCTTCTTGATTGCTAGCTTTGTTCCATAATTTTTCTTTTATTTCGATTTACTTTAATTTTCCTCCTTATTATATGAATGCATGTATTTTTAAAAGGTTGAAAGAAAAAAAAAGATTTGAAAAAGAAGAATTGAAAAAGAAAAATGATTAAAATAAGAACTGAAAATGGAAGAGAAGATCTAGATTTGAAAAGGAAGAAGAAAGTTTGAAATAGAAGACAATTTTGAAGAAGAAGAATATTTGAAGAGGAAGGAAAAATTAACATGAGAGATAATAAGGAGATTTGAAGAGAAAAGAAAAAAAAAAGGAAAAAAAGAAGAAGATTAGAATGGAGGCTGTGGTTTCATTTGCGTCATATCTTATTTATAAGGTTAAAATTAGGTTTAGGATCAAAGATATTTGAAAAGAGAGACCGCTAGTAATTAGAAATAAATGAAATGACGTTTCAGAAAAATGAAGTTGGAAAATGAATGGAAAGAAATAAAGTAAATATGAACAAACTTAGTTTTGAAATATAGTAAATATAAACAGCCCTTTTAAAAGTAGCAGGTATTAAAAAGAGGCAATTATTAATTAGAAAGGGAATGAATGGACTAACTCTATACTGTAAACAAACTTTTAGAATTCAAATTTCAAAACAATTGTTTACTTAATAAATTTTGTTAACCCTAAACACACCAAAATTACTTCATTAACTCAAGTAATATTTGAATTTCTATGCATTTGGGATTTGTCTATGCATTATAATTTTTTTATACTTACCTTAAAAACGAAAACATTTGATTTGTTTTTCCCAAAATGATCTCTTATTACCATTGAAACACCCTTTTTGTTTACCACAGAACGCGCGTTTTTTATTTATTAAATCTATTAATTGAAATCACCGTTTTCTTTCCTTTTAATTGAAATATTTAACTACATTAATTGCAATCACTTACAAGGTTAAATTTTAAAACAGATAACTAAAATGCATAAAAAAATAGAATTTTTTTTTATATACAAGAGTAGTGAATAGATTATTTTCCTATTCTTGTAATCAGTCTGGAAGCCAAACACGGTTCAAATAAACATATATTTCTTTCTATAAAATCAATCTTTCTAATTTTTATTTAAATTAAATTAAACCTACATTCACAGATGAAACATTCATTTTATTGATGTAAATGTTTTTTTTTCATAGAATCAAAACTTTCCTTATATTTCACAAAACATAAGCTGCTTTTAATTGCACCTATTACAATTAGTATTCTCTCTCCTATTAATTGAAAATTTTCAGTTAAATTAATTTCTGTTGATTAAGTTTCAAAATGGGCTAAATGAATGAAATGATAAGTAGAACAATTACTTCCTATTAACGTAATATTTAGATGTTAAATTTTCATTTATTTCAATTAAACCCATTATCATACATTACTTCAATATACTGACAAGCTTACTTTTGCACCCTTTCATTTACCCAACTGCCATTTTATAAATAAACTTAATAATAGATTCATACTCTATTACATAAATGTCTACCCTTTCATCTAAATTAAAGTTTACATAAACTTCAAACATTTAATCCATTTAATTCCAATTTATCCTTTCATTAAATTTAGATTCAAATCAATTTATAAAGCTTTATCTCCATTCTTTATATACACTAACCATCATTTAATAAAGAATTTATTTACGTTATTCCCCATTATTACCTAAATTTATTTAAACGTAAGATTTATTTCAATGATTTACAAATTAAATTGAATGAACCTAATATATATATTGCTCATAATAATTATTGTCAAACTCTAAATCCCACATTTATAAGTTTGTTGTTTACAGCGTATTGGTTTTTATTAAATCATCACTTATTATATATGTATAAATTAAATAAAAGCATTATTTAAGTCCGTTTAAGTTTATTACCAAATATCCATTTACCTTTCCCATCAAAGTTGAATTCCATTCAATTAATATAACAATCACTTTCCCCATTCACACCTATTATCAACCCACAATTATTGCAATTCATTATCTTGTATTGATTACCATTAATTTTACATTCAGTAATTATTCAACGCATATTTATTCATCAATCAAATTCAGTATTTACCTTTCTTTCCTTTTATTCGATAAATAACCTAGTATACATTTACATACATTCATTTCATCCCATTCATTTATGGGTATTGCATTAAAATTTAGTTTATTAGCCGATACCAACATTATTACCATTCATTACAATTAGATTCCAAATTTTTATTCAATACCCTGAATGAATAACATATATATTAATCAAATCGTTACATTTGTTTTTCTCATATTCCATTAAATATATGCACGCATATAAATTAAGATTCTAAATCCAATTAGTTATCCCTTTTACATCAACCATCACTTATGAATAATTATCGTTTCCTATTTATTCACTTATATTCACTTTATGAGTAAATTGGTATTCCCTTTAACCCATTAATTACTAACTTTATTTATTGCAATTTATCATCCAACATACAAATTTAATCTATTGTCAAATTTTCCATTTCAATTAATTAACACCTTACAATAGTTAATAAAAAGGGATTGTACTAAATAAAAATTTATTTTCATCGATGAATTCAATACTTGCCTTTATTTACTTATTTCTAACCTTATATCCAATTGCAACAATTTCCACTATTACAATTAATTGCAACATATAATTCAATTTGTAAATTTTAATTTCCCGTGATACATCTAATTACAACATTCTCTTTCCTAAAAATAAATAAGATTTCTGTTTGTTCCAAAATTTAAATTAGAAATCCTATTAAATAAACAAATTAGATTATCAAATTTACGGGTCTTGTTACACTCTCCCCCACTAAAAACTTTTCGCCCCCGAAAAGGAAAAGAAGGGAAAAGAGGAATTAAATAACACTACATCTTATTTAAAATATTTAACTTATAACCAATAATTTACTAAATTTATTTCCTTAAATAAAATATACCCGTTTTATAATCGTTATATCTTTTTACACTTAAATTACTAAAGTTTGGTAAACATTTCAAAATATTCTAAGTCCAAATTTTACGGAAAATTTTGGTAGAGTCTCCTTTGTACGGAGAGGCTCGGAAGAAATATAATATAAATATAACAATATACACAAATACTTTCCAAAATAAAATAAATCCCTACACGGGAAAATATATAAAATAGAGCTATAAACCGTAATCCGAAACGTAACTATTTGTCGGCCAATTTACACTTAATTTATGGAACCAAAAGCAGTAGCAATTGCTTCCATATCCTTCATTTCACTTATAAAATCTAAAGGGTTAACAATTTACAGAAAGTGAAATATTTAAGTGGATTTCAATCACTAACAACAAATCAATACAACAACCATCAATTTCAAGGAACAGCATACACAATAAATACAAAACAACCATACAATCATACAACAAATAGTTGTTCGGGTTCAAAACCTTTAAATTGTACGGAATGAAGAACAAACCATCGAGTGCATCATTTACTCAACAGTCTTAGATTAAATCCAATGGATTATTCATCCATCCTAACAAAATTAAAGTTTCCTCACCCAACAACCACAATCAAATAATAACAATTCCAATCAACAAATCAAATTAACTTATTATAAATTTTATTTCATACATCAGTTGTTTGATTATCTTTTTATTTATACAGTGATTCATCGTTTTAATTTACGTTTACTCATTAAATGTTTGCTTCATTTATTTTTACTTATTACTTACAATTATTCAATTTCATTAACTCGGGTCATGCTAGTTCTTTTTATCTCATTATAATTATTTATTCATTATTTCATGCTCTCGTTTAATTTGTTAGCATTTCCATTTTATTTACTTAAGTTGATATTCATCTATTTGAATTACTTACCTTTAATTTTATTCACTTATCGTAAGATTTTAATTGTAACTTAAGTTGATAACATTAAATTCTCATTTATAATAGCAAATTCATTGAATTCTACACTACCTACTTTTACTTGTACAATTTTCATCACATTTCCTATTAAACATTTCAACTTTTAATATTTGGTAAGTTATATATGTTTTTTTAAAGAATGTACTTGAAAGTTATACAAGTTTTCTCATTACCAATGATTAAGTTAAAATTCAATAATAATATTCTTTATTCCGTAGGTTATAATTTCAAATTCCATTTAATACCATTTATAACCTATCATTAAATCTCTTATTTCCTTTAGAGGTTTTAATTTATTAATTACCTACGTTTCAATTCACTACAATAATTGAAACAATTAACTAATGGAAATCTAAGAATTTAATACCAGGTTAAATTTTAAATTATTTTAAAATAATAGATAAATATATTCTTACAACTTATATATCTCTAATTATATTTAAAACAATTCAAAATTTATATATTTTTCAAAATGAATCTGCAGTAAAACTACTACAGTGGCATTTTCCCTTCGAAACTCGAAAATGAAAGTCGATGATGCAGCCGTCATCACCGAAATTATTTTCCAGCGACAGAGAGGAAAGTACAAAACTTATTTTCTCCAAAATCTTCTTTAAAACAATTTTTCCCAAATTATATTAAATGTTTATATCAGAAAGTACTTATAAACAATATTATTATGTTCCAAAATTTATTTGAAAGAAATTTCAAAACCCCGGAACTTAAGTTCTAAATTTCCAAATTTCATTTATTTTATTTTTCAATCTTATTTCTATTATTATTTATACACTTTATTACCTAACAACCAATCTATTGCAGCCAAATATAGATATCTTTTGAAAAATTTATTTTATATATAGAAAATATAATAGGCAAAATTATTTCGTTCACCTATATAAAACAAATATTATGTCGGTCTGTCCTATTAAGTGTTTAGAAATCCCTATTGATGTCACAGCGTCCCATGCACCAACCAGAATTTATAAATACAAAACGGAACAGATTAACACAATATAAAATATTTTATAATACTAACAAATACGCTCTCTCATATATATGCACTCAGCGACTCCCATAGGGTATTACTACCCTATTAGTAAAGAGTCAAACCCCCACAAAGCTAAGGTTTATCGGTAAACCAAAGCTCTGATACCAGATGTAACGTCCCGCCTTTTCACGCGCTTTAAATCGACACACTTGCCAATTCAAACCATACGGAAGGGCGGATTGTTATGGGGTAAATAAGAAAAACAAGAAAGAAATAAAAGAAAACAGAATCTCGCAGCGGAAGGATAAAATATAATAATAAAATATACAGTTTATAAATCTATTTACAAAACATTTATATAATACATATTAGAGTTACACATACCAATAACAATGCAGCGGAACAGTGTGTAGTGCACTAGTAAAAATAATAAAAATATACATCTTCTTCTTCGTCCTCCAGAGCTAAATCTTCAAATCCTGAAACGCTCGGACTGACCCGAGCGAATTTGAAAAGACAAAAACACTCGAGTCAGAACTAAAAGATCTTATGTGAGCTAAATTAACAGAAATAAATATGAGTGCAGTAAACTCAAGAGATGCTCGGGATTTACATCTCCTAAGGATCCGTTAAACTATTTACTATATAGTATATTGCGCTATTATAATAGTGTCTAATTGTAAAATAAACTTACTTTTTAGTAGCTTTAAGGGGTTACCCATATAGCCCTTAACACAAATAATGCCAATAGTCTATACAGTACCGTAATACCACCTGATTGGGAAGCTACCAGAGGATACTCCATAGGTATGACACGGCACAACTAGGCAATGCCAGGGTAGATATACCAATTGCTATCCGGGCTGATGGAAACGCGTAGCCGCAGCTACCGCCCACCTCGAAACAAACTCCCCCAAAAATCAAAGTAAAAGTGGCCACTGAATCAATCCAAAGTCAAAGTATAATATCGAAGAGGAGTGTCCGATCAGAGGAATGACCTCATTGGCCCGAGAATCGCTCCTGTTTAACCACCTTATGCCAACTCACGGGAGTCGGGTCCACGTATTTACCACGTAGGAAACGCCTCCACCAACCTACTTCATTCTGGAATCTCCACCGCGTACACGGTTGTTAAAGTGATTTTCAAAGTTGGCAGAGAGTATGACAACTTCCGATCCCGGTCTCTTCAACAACCAAACGTTACTATAACACCGCGGTCCTTTAAAATAATTTATACTTTATAACCAGAATATAATATCCAATTCAAAACCATATAAATATGATATCATTTCCTTTTAAAACCCAAAACAATATGATATCATCTTTATTTTCCAATATATTCTTTCCAAAAATCATAATGGTTTCAAAGTAAAGTATTTAGAAATCAAAACTCTTAAATATAATATTTCCAAATTTTACTACCTTGAAAACCATAACTTTGAAACAAATTCCGTCTGTCAAATGGTTAAATATTAAATTACTTTTATAAAACAAAATAGCTTCTTTACATTTCACAAATCAATTCCAAATATCGATTTAAACTTCCAAATACCATTTTAAGTTTTTACGTTTCAAAGCTTTAAATATTACACCATTTCAAAAACAACTCATTTGCCCATCCCATATATATCAAATTCAATTACTTATTATTTAGACTTGAAATGTTTACTTAATGAATTCAATATACTTTAACTAAAACTTATAACTTCACATAATTGGATAATCTTTCGATTTATTAAACTTGATATATTCATTTAAATCAACTTGATATTCATTCAAATCACTTTACACAAAAATCAAGTTACAAAAATCATATCCTTTAAAAATTCTACCTTTTCATTTAGTTTCAATTTAACTTAATATTCATCTTCCAACCTTACTCTTCTTTTTTTTTTAGTCATTAAAACTCCAGAAATTTAATTTTAAATAAATTCTTAATCGTATTTGATCTCGAAAATCAAAATTTATTTTATACTTCAAATCAAATTTATACAAAGCTTAAAAACCGAAAATTTACTATATATATATATATAAATAACCAAATCAATATCCCGTAAACCATATATATATATAGCTTTACAAAAGCATAGTAAAACATTTCCAAAAATAATTTTATATATTTACCGCGGTGCCTGTATAAAATTTTCTACCCTATGGTCAAGTGATACGGATGTTTATCATTTCAATCCGTAATTTAAAATAAAAATGCGGTTGTATATCATTTCAAACTGCAATCCCGAATGAATGAGATGCACGATAACTTGCAGTTTATATGATATAAAATACAACATCCATTCATCCAGATATCAATCATCAACCATTTTATCACAATCATCATCCAATTTAAACAACATCAATATAGAGCATATAAATTATACAGGTAATAAATAACATGTATTAACTAACAGTTTATATAAATTTAACTACTGTTAAACTAGCAGTTTATGTGCAAAAATAAATGTAAATTTAACTGGCAGTTAATACGAAATAAAAATAAATATAACCATGCTAGGCAGTTAATATGCAAATAAATAAATTCTAATTGTCAAATTATATGCAATAAATAAAATTAATTAATAGTTAAATTAAATAAATGCGATTTAACTGAGATGACGAATAAATCATGCCAAACAGTCATAAATAAGTTTCTACTCATATCTAAAATTAATTTAACAAACACAAGAAATTTTAGAAGTTGTGAGTAGGTTAAAACACTCACCTTTTGGATTTAAATTGAATTCAAATCTAATTTAAACCCAAAAATTTGACGGTCTCCAAATTCATTCAAACTAGCGTCAACAGATCTGGAATTTAATTACGATCCTAACAAAAATAATCGCGCGTGAAACGGAGTTCTTATGTGAAAGTTATCATAATTAAACGATTTGCAATAGAAATTAAAAATAAACAAAACAAAAATAAAATACCGTGCCACATCCACTCTTCCCTCGCGTTTGCTTCTTCTTGATTGCTAGCTTTGTTTTGTAATTTTTCTTTTATTTCGATTTACTTTAATTTTCCTCCTTATTATATGAATGTATGTATTTGTAAAAGGTTGAAAGAAAAAAAAAGATTTGAAAAAGAAGAATTGAAAAAGAGAAATGATTAAAATAAGAACTGAAAATGGAAGAGAAGATCTAGATTTGAAAAGAAAGAAGAAAGTTTGAAATAGAAGAAAATTTTGAAGAAGAAGAATATTTGAAGAGGAAGGAAAAATTAACATGAGATATAATAAGGAGATTTGAAGAGAAAAGAAAAAAAAAGAAAAGGAAAAAAAGAACAAGATTAGAACGGAGGCTGTCGTTTCGTTTGCGTCATATCTTATTTATAAAGTTAGAATTAGGTTTAGGATCAAAGATATTTGAAAAAAAAGACCGCTAGTAATTAGAAATAAATGAAATGACGTTTCAGAAAAATGAAGTTGGAAAATGAATGGAAAGAAATAAAGTAAATATGAACAAACTTGGTTTTGAAATATAGTAAATATGAACAGCCCTTTTAAAAGTAGCAGGTATTAAAAAGAGGGAATTATTAATTAGAAAGGGAATGAATGGACTAACTCTATACTGTAAACAAACTTTTAGAATTCAAATTTCAAAACAATTGTTTACTTAATAAATTTTGTTAACCCTAAACATACCAAAATTACTTCATTAACTCAAGTAATATTTGAATTTCTATGCATTTGGGTTTTTGTCTATGCATAATAATTTTTTTATACTTACCTTAAAAATGAAAACATTTGATTTGTTTTTCCCAAAATGATCTCTTATTACCATTGAAACACCCTTTTTTTTACCATAGAACGCACGTTTTTTTTATTAAATCTATTAATTGAAATCACCGTTATCTTTCCTTTTAATTGAAATATTTAACTACATTAATTGCAATCACTTACAAGGTTAAATTTTAAAACAGATAACTAAAATGCATAAAAAATAGAAATTTTTTTTATATACAAGAGTAATAAATAGATTATTTTCCCATTCTTGTAATCAGTCTGGAAGCTAAACTCAGTTCAAATAAACCTATATTTCTTTCTATAAAATCAATCTTTTTAATTTTTATTTAAATTAAATTAAACCTACATTCACAGATGAAAGATTCATTTTATTGATGTAAATGTTTTTTTTTCATAGAATCAAAACTTTCCTTATATTTCACAAAACATAAGCTGCTTTTAATTGCACCTATTACAATTAGTATTCTCTCTCCTATTAATTGAAAATTTTCAATTACATTAATTTCCGTTGATTAAGTTTCAAAATGGGCTAAATGAATGAAATGATAAGTAGAACAATTACTTCCTATTAACGTAATATTTAGATGTTAAATTTTCATTTATTTCAATTAAACCCATTATCATACATTACTTCAATATACTGACAAGCTTACTTTTGCACCCTTTCATTTACCCAACTGCCATTTTATAAATAAACTTAATAATAGATTCATACTCTATTACATAAATGTCTACCCTTTCATCTAAATTAAAGTTTACATAAACTTCAAACATTTAATCCATTTAATTCCAATTTATCCTTTCATTAAATTTAGATTCAAATCAATTTATAAAGCTTTATCTCCATTCTTTATATACACTAACCATCATTTAATGAAGAATTTATTTACGTTATTCCCCATTATTACCTAAATTTATTTAAACGTAACATTTATTTCAATGATTTACAAATTAAATTGAATGAACCTAATATATATATTGCTCATAATAATTGTTGTCAAACTCTAAATCCCACATTTATATGTTTGTTGTTTACAGCGTATTGGTTTTTATTAAATCATCACTTATTATATATGTATAAATTAAATAAAAGCATTATTTAAGTCCGTTTAAGTTTATTACTAAATATCCATTTACCTTTCCCATCAAAGTTGAATTCCATTCAATTAATATAACAATCACTTTCCCCATTCACACCTATTATCAACCCACAATTATTGCAATTCATTATCTTGTATTGATTACCATTAACTTTACATTCAGTAATTATTCAACGCATATTTATTCATCAATCAAATCCAATATTTACCTTTCTTTCCTTTTATTCGATAAATAACCTAGTATACATTTACATACATTCATTTCATCCCATTCATTTATGGGTATTGCATTAAAATTTAGTTTATTAGCTGATACCAACATTATTACCATTCATTACAATTAGATTCCAAATTTTTATTCAATACCCTGAATGAATAACATATATATTAATCAAATCGTTACATTTGTTTTTCTCATATTCCATTAAATATATGCACACATACAAATTAAGATTCTAAATCCAATTAGTTATCCCTTTTACATCAACCATCACTTATGAATAATTATCGTTTCCTATTTATTTTGTTACATTCACTTATATTCACTTTATGAGTAAATTGGTATTCCCTTTAACCCATTAATTACTAACTTTAGTTATTGCAATTTATCATCCGACATACAAATTTAATCTATTGTCAAATTTTCCATTTCAATTAATTAACACCTTACAATAGTTAATAAAAAGGGATTGTACTAAATAAAAATTTATTTTCATTGATGAATTCAATACTTGACTTTATTTACTTATTTCTAACCTTATATCCAATTGCAACAATTTCCACTATTACAACTAATTGCAATATATAATTCAATTTGTAAATTTTAATTTCCCTTGATACATCTAATTACAACATTCTCTTTCCTAAAAATAAATAAGATTTCTGTTTCTTCCTAAATTTAAATTAGAAATCCTATTAAATAAACAAATTAAATTATCAAATTTACGGGTCATTACACTTCTGGTCCTGTTTCCGAGCCTCCTCCTCAATACGGAGGCGAGTGATCAAGCTCTCTAAGGAGAATTCCTTAGTCTTGTGCCTAAGCACATTCTTAAAGTCTTTCCAACCTGAGGGCAGTTTATCAATAATAACAGCAATCTGAAACTGTTCATCCAAACTCATACCTTCAGAGATGATCTCATGAGCAATTTTCTGAAGCTAATGAGACTGCATCTCTACTGACCTGTCGTCTGTCATCTGGTATTTGAGGTAGCGGCTGACTGCATATTTCTTCGCTCTAGCCTCTTTAGTATCGTACTTCTTTTGCAGTGCTCCCAGATGTCTTTGGCTGACTTGTCAGAATTGTAGTAGTCGTACAGGTCACCGCTGAGGCCGTTGAGTATGAAGTTTCGGCACATGTAGTCCTGCTCTGTCCAGTTCTGCAGCTCCTTTGATTTTTCCGTCCAGGCTCGCATCAGATCTGCGTCTGCTTCGTCTGGTCTTTCCGGCAGCTGTGGCTTGTCGGTTGTCAGCATAGCCACCACTTTTCTGGTGGCCAGGAAGAATTCCATCTTCTATCTCCAGTGTTTGAAGTGGAGGCCCTCGAATCTTAAGGGAGCAGCAGAGACCATCAGGAGTTGGAAGAAGGAAGTGGGAGCGGCGACATCTAGATCTGCAGTAGAAGTCATTGTTGTCGGACGTCTTCAATTGTTGGAAACAATGGCTAACTTCGGCTGAGTCGTGGACGGAGTCACTTTCTTGAAGACGTTTCGGCGATCTACTCAATGGTGCAAGTAGTTCGGATCAATCACAGTCGCCTCTAGGATAAAACAGCCTCTCAATAGTTGTGGTACCGATTCGTTTGCACGGACGGACGGCTCAGTTTGCACTCTCAAAATACTGCTCGAATTTTTATGAAAAAGAGATACGAAAATGTTGTTCTTTCTGTTTTCGTCTTCGTATTAGTTAAGAAGACGGAGTAGTAAAAGAACGTTACTGGTTTGGGGGAAACGTGGTCTTAAAAAACGGATCTGAGTAATACTGGGTCAAAATAATAAACGTTGTATAATGTTCTTCAATACGGGCTTGAACGGATTTTACCGTTCCAACCCGGTCAAAAATGGTTAATAAATTTGTAGCAAAAATATAAGTGTTACACAACTACAAGCCCGAACCCGAACCCGAACCCGAGCCGGGCCTGGGTCGGGTCGAGTCGGTCGGTCGGTGCACGCGCGCGTGTGTGGTGGTCAAGCATGGCCTCCCTCCTCACAAAAGAGCATCATTGGGTGCCCAAAGGGCCCAACTTAGCCTCTAAGAATCAAGTTTAACTACTTGATTCTTGCATACAATCCTACAATGTGGGACTATTCACATATAGGAGCCAACTTCCACTTATTCAATTTTTTTTAACAATTCACTTATTTCAAAAAATAATTTCCAACAATCCCCCACTTGAATTTTTAAAAAATATTTTTCGAGCAATTTCTGAAAACATAAGATTGTGCATAAACAAAGGTGTCGTTCGACTTGAACCTTTGCATAGTGAATAAGATTCAGTTTTTACTAGAGCGACACGTAGTCTTGAACTCTATTCCTGACATCAGACCACACACAATCTTTCTAGAGTGCAATCAAATAAGCCCGTGCATTTATGGCCATGCACGTCTATCCCAGTTTAGTGAATGCTCTAGGAGTTTTGCCCAAAACTCCATAGGAAACGGCCAAATTTCCACATTCACACAGGTGAGTCTATCAAGAGTACTCCTGAAGGTAGGTACTCCACTCCAAATGGAATATAGATCTCATTAAGAGTTTCTATTAACTCATCCTCCAATCACTTCAGGAATACATGCTTCTATATACATGAAAAATGGCATGTTCAACTCATATCAGTTCACAACTTGTTCTTACCCATTGAACCTAGTTCTTGGGATCTCCAGCCATTAGGTCGGGTTACCATTGTGCATGACTCAACAATCTAAGGTCAATAGTCCCCTTTTTTTAGAAGTCGTAAGGACTTTCTCTCTGGCCAATACTTTCGTCAAAGGATCTGCCAAATTCTCGTCACTGCGTATGTGATCCACTCTAACAGCTCCTGAGGAGAGTAGCTCTCTAACAGTGCTGTGCTTACGACGTATCTGTCGTCTCTTACCGTTGTAACAACGGTTCTGAACTTTTGCAATAGCTGTGGTACTATCGCAATAGATCAACACAGCTGGTATCGGTTTTTCCCATAAGGCAATCTCAGCTAGCAGATTTCTTAAGTACTCTGCTTCCTCACTAGCTGTGGCTAGTGCTATCATCTCAGACTCCATACTAGACTGAGCCAAAATAGTCCGTTTCTTGGATTTCCAAGAAACAGCTCCTCCAGCAATGCTAAAGATATAGCCGCTGGTTGCCTTTGAGTCATCAGATAAAGTATTCCAGTCTGCATCGGTGTAACCTTCAAGAACAGTAGGAAACTTTTCATAATGTAATCCAAGGTTCATGGTTCGTTTTAGGTATCTCATGATCCTCTCAATAGCGTGCCAATGCTCTATACTAGGTCTACTAGTAAACTTGCATAATAATCCCACGACATAGGCAATGTCGTGTCTAGTACAATCAGTGGCATACCGAAGGTTGCCAATGATGCTCGCATAATCAGACTGTCTTACACCTTCACCAGTGTTCTTGAAAAGTTTTACACTAGGATCATATGGTGTACATGCAGGTTTACAGTCAAAGTAATTGTATTTCTTTATGATCTTCCCAATGTAATGAGATTGATCCAAAGAAAGTCCCTTTTCGGACCTAGTAATCTTAATACCAAGAATTACACTCGCTTCACCTAGATCTTTCATATCAAAATTGGCATTTAACAAAGATTTAACAGTGTTTATGGCATGAATATTTGATCCAAAAATTAGTAGATCATCTACATACAAACATATTATAGTGCAAATGTCATTTTCAGATTTATAATAAATACATATGTCACTTTCATTGACTTTGTAACCGTTTGTGATTATTAAATTATCAAATTTTTCATGCCATTTTTTAGGTGCTTGTTTTAAACCATATAATGATTTATCTAATTTGCAAAACTTTATGTTCTTGACTACGAATTACAAAGCCTTCAGGTTGGTCCATATAAATTTCTTCTTCTAATTCACCATTTAAAAAAGCAGTTTTAACATCCATTTGGTGTATAATTAAATTATGAATAGATGCTAATGAAATTAGTACTCGAATGGATGTGATTCTAGTTATAGGTGAAAAGGTATCAAAAAAGTCTATATTTTCTCTTTGCCTAAAACCTTTAGCTACCAAATGGGCTTTATATTTTTCAACTGTTCCATCAGGTTTTAATTTCTTTTTAAGTACCCATTTACAACCTATAGACTTACAACCAGGTGGTAAATCTACTAACTGCCAAGTCTAATTGGATTCCAAGGAATCCATCTCATCATTTATAGCTTCTTTCCAAAAATCGGCATCTAAAGAAGATAAGGCTTCTTGGAGGTTTGTTGGATCCTCCTCTATAGTAAAGGTGCAAAAATCTGAGCCAAAATCTTTATCAACTCTTGCTCTTTTACTTCTTCTAGGTTCAGTTTCAGAAGATTCATTAAGTTTTGTTCTAATAGGCACGGTGTTATTTGACGTGCCCCCACTATTCCTCAATTTAAAAGGAAATTTACTTTCATAAAAATCGGCATCAATAGATTCTACTATATTATGTGTATTCAGGTCATAAAATCTGTATGCTTTGCTATTAATAGCATAGCCACTAAATACACATTCGTATGTTCTACTTGCTAATTTTATTCTCTTAGGGTCGGGTATACGAACATATAACATCCCCAAGTTCTAAAGTAAGATAAATTCGGTTTATAATTTCTTAAAATTTCAAAAGGTGAAATCTTACTTTTTGATTTAGGGATTCTATTCAATACATAGCATACAGTCAACAAAATATCCCCCCACCAATGTTTTGCTGCACCTGAATTTAACAAAATAGCTACAACTAATTCGGTAAAGGTCCTATTCTTTCTTTCATCTTTACCATTCATTTCAGGTGAATAAGGTGTAGTTCTCTCATGAATTATACCATTCAATTTATAGAAATCAAGAAATGAACTAGATTCATATTCTGTTCCTCTATCACTATGAAGTCTCTTAATTTTCTTATTAGATTGATTCTCAATTTCAGTTTTAAATAATTTAAACATATCAAATGCATCACTTTTATTTTTCATAAGATATACATAACTGAAATCAGAGGTATCATCTATGAAAGTAATAAAATAACGGTGTCCATGTCTAGTTAAAGTACCATCTAGCTCACATATGTCAGAATAAATCCAGTCTAAGGGTTCAGAAAATCTATCAACTGATTTATGGGGTTTCTTAGTGATTTTTGCTTGACTACAGAATTCACATTTATCAAAATCATTTTGTGACATTTTAGGAATCAAATCTAATGTGATCATGTTATGTATTATTTGCTTATTTACATGACATAATCTAGAGTGCCAAATATTAAAGTCACACAACATATAAGCAGAACTGATTACTTTATTAGATTCAACATTCAGTTTAAACATACCCTCACAAGCATAACTCTTCCCTACAAACATCCCCTTATAAGTCAAAGTATGCAAATCATCCCTTATAACTTGAGTAAAACCAGCCTTATTAAGGAGAAAACCAGAAACCAGATTCTTTCTCATCTCTAGAGTATGCATCACATCTTTCAGAAGAACTGTCTTTCTAGAGGTAAACTTTATTTCCACATTTCCAATGCCTGCAACTGTAGTGGCGTGAGAATCTCCCAACAGCACTTTCTGATCATCGACAGCCGTGTATGTACTAAACATAGCACGATCATAGCAGACATGGCGGGATGCACCGTGTCTACCCACCAAACCTCTGATCCACCAACAAGGTGAATCTCAGAAATCGTAGCCGTCAAAGGCTCCTCTGCCAGGTTAGCCTGCGTTGCAGGGCCTGGTCTGTTCCTACACTTGCATGCCATATGACCTGGTTTTCCACAGTTGTAGCACAGAGACAACTGTCCAGAGTCATTCTTTTGGGTCGGTTTCTGCTGTCCTTTTTGGTTCCCTTGCGGGTTCCAATTCTGTTTGTTGCGGTTGCGGTTCTGATTCTTAAAGTTTTTCAGATTTGGTTTCAGAACTGCTGGCTTGGACTTTTTAGTGTTGTTGTTGGTGACAATAAGCACTTCCTCTTTCTGGTCCTGTTTCTGAGCCTCCTCCTCAATACGGAGGCGAGTGATCAAGCTCTCTAAGGAGAATTCCTTAGTCTTGTGCCTAAGCACATTCTTAAAGTCTTTCCAACCTGGGGGCAGTTTATCAATAATAACAGCAATCTGAAACTGTTCATCCAAACTCATACCTTCGGAGATGATCTCATGAGCAATTTTCTGAAGCTCATGAGACTGCATCTCTACTGACCTGTCATCTGTCATCTGGTATTTGAGGTAGCGGCTGACTGCATATTTCTTCGCTCCAGCCTCTTCGGTATCGTTCTTCTTTTGCAGTGCTTCCCAGATGTCTTTGGCTTACTTGTCAGAATTGTAGTAGTCGTATAGGTCATCGCTGAGGCCGTATGAAGTTTCGGCACATTTAGTCCTGCTCTGTCCAGTTCTGCAGCTCCTTTGATTTTTCCGTCCAGGCTCGCATCAGATCTGCGTCTGCTTCGTCTGGTCTTTCCGGCAGCTGTGGTTTATCGGTTGTCAGCACAGCCACCACTTTTCTGGTGGTCAGGAAGAATTCCATCTTCTGTCTCCAGCGTTTGAAGTGGAGGCCTCGAATATGAAGGGGGCAACAGAGACCATCGGGAGTTGGAAGAAGGAAGTGGGAGCGGCGGCATCTAGATTTGCAGTAGAAGTCATTATTGTCAGACGTCTTCAATTGTTGGAAATAATGGCTAACTTCGGCTGAGTCGTGGACGGAGTCACTTTCTTGAAGACGTTTCGACGATCTGCTCAATGGTGCAAGCAGTTCGGATCAATCACCGCCGCCTCTAGGATAAAACAGCCTCTCAATAGTTGTGGTACCGATTCGTTTGCACGGACGAACGGCTCAGTTTTCACTCTCAAAATACTGCTTGAATTTTTATGAAAAAGAGATACGAAAATGCTGTTCTTTCTGTTTTCGTTTTCGTATCAGTTAAGAAGACGGAGTAGTAAAAGAACGTTACTGGTTTGGGGGAAACGTGGTCTTAAAAAACGGATCTGAGTAATACCGGGTCAAAATAATAAACGTTGTATAACGTTCTTCAATACGGGCTTGAACAGATTTTACCGTTCCAACCCGGTCAAAAACGGTTAATAAATTTGTAGCAAAAATATAAGTGTTACACCACTACAGTCCGAACCCGAGCCCGGGTCGGGTCGAGTCGCGTATGTGGTGGTCAAGCATGGCCTCCCTCCTCACAAAAGAGCATCATTGGGTGCCCAAAGGACCCTACTTAGCCTCTAAGAATCAAGTATAAATACTTGATTCTTGCATACAATCCTACAATATGGGACTATTCACATATAGGAGCCAACTTCCACTTATTCAATTTTTTTTTCCACAATTCACTTATTTCAAAACATAATTTCCAACAATTAATAATCCCACTCCCTTGTAATAATCATGGATCAGACCAAACTCCGTACAATGTAGTTCACAGCACCTCGAATTTCAAATGCCAACACATTCCATTAGTTCTCGTAACTATCTAAAATCCATAAAACTAGCAACATACATGAAAGCATCAAATTAACAAACGGTACCGACAATTTGTTTAAAAAGGCATTCATAAACTAGCCTATAAAGAAAATTAAAATGAAAAACTTTGAAATTTTCTTCTGATAGGAGTTGGGTCCTCTCTTTTTTCCAAGTTCGACAACGGCAGTGATGCACCTACGGTTGTACTGTATCTTCTTGTAAGCTCTACCACTTGGCTTCTTCTTCTTCTCGTTCTTTGCCACTTTCGACGTTGGTCTGTGCACTGTACAAGCATGTGCAAATGATTCATGGACTTTTTCCATTATTGGTTATCTTCTAGGTTTGGGCTTTTCCCATTGTTGGTTATCTTCTAGGTTTGGGATAGCGGAGGTTGACACAAGATTATTGAGAATACGACAAATTTTCATTTTAGACTTAAAAAAGAACTTATTTCAAGTGTAGGTCTCAAAATTTATTATGAAAATTTGTATGTTTTTCACTATTTAGTATATTATATTTGTGTGTTTCGAAAATGCACAAAAATAAAATTTTAATTTTTACCTATGAAAATTCAAAATGTGCAGGCATACCTTTAAGAACAGTTTAGGATATGAGGGAACAGTTTGTAACTAATAATTCGACCTAATATGGAATAAAAGTAACAAGATTACAATATCGATATAATAACTATTTCCATCATGCATAGAATTCAAAGTAGAAGTACCAAGATTACAATCTCGATATAATAACTGTTTCCATCATGCATAGAATTCACTTCGTTGAGCACTCTTAACACATTTCATGTATGGACGTCAAGATACATCGACATTATCAACTTATAGAAGCTAGAAACTTCAAACAAAAATAAAATAGTGACATGTGCAAAATAACCAATGATTACCTGTAACAAGAAATATTTGTAATATTACCAAGATGCAAAGTTCATCATGCACAAAATCAAGAAGAAGAATTACTACAAGCTACAATACAAAGAACCTATTTGGATTTTCAATACCCCTCTTCAAGAAGAATGTTATCATGTATATTTACTCAAGAACTTGTTCCAGAACACCGGTTATGCTCCACTCATGAATTATACGATCCCATCACCTCCCTTTTAATTTCTTCACCTTCATCTTTTTGAAATTCCTTGTGGGTATCTTCTTCTTGTAATTCGTCATCAATTTATCCTTCTTGTGAATACTTCTGGCTCTTTACTATATAATCTTCTTCAACTTTTCCAAAGCTTCTTCTTCTTTCCTTGAGTTCTTTAGGTTTAGTTTCCACACCAAACCCGTAAGTTCAAGAATGATTTCTCAACGTTCGTGTATTTTCTTTTAATAGCTCATTTCTATATCTTCTAAAACTACCTCAGTTATTAATTTGAGTGGCGCATCATTTATAGATTCATTCACCATCAGAATTTGATATAAACCCGAAAATACTCCCAAAACTCCATGGTATATTCCATAACCCCCAAATGTATCAAACCAGCTAGGATAATCCTTCAATAAAGCATTCTTGATTAACGACACACTCTTGACTATGATTTTATAACATTGTTTCCACCACTTTTGAACTTCCTTTGAAGCACCTGTTTATTGGTTGTAGAACTTATGCATACAGAAATGGAAAACATAGTTCTGGTTTCTCTGTAACTGTCGCAAGCTTTCTTGCAACAATAATCATAAGCCTTAGGTTGATCAACTTCCTATTTTGGAAACATGGTGCTCCATTTATTGATCATGATTTGGATAGACTCAACTGCGATATATATTATTAGTCTTGAGTATGAAATGGGAGTATTTAGCATTTTTACAGATTCCATTAGTTCCCTTAGCTTTTTGCATTAATTTATTATGCCATTAACATGTAATGAGGTCAAAGCCTTAGCTGTACCCTCCGAACATTATTGAATGGAACTGGAAGTAGAAGCTACGGTATCTTGGTTCATTGGTAAAGAATTTGGATGGAAGTTAACTCTTTTTCTTAGGTTTGAACTTTTAAAGATGAGAGAAATTATTGTTTAGAATGAATGAAATGATAGATCCAAAAGGAGTCTGGTGTTAGTTTTATTTATTATACGGTCTATGTTGTTATTGTGCACCAATTTCATTTAAAGAATCAATGAAAAGGCATCTGAGTTTTTGATAGAAAAATTTAGATTACTGTTAATAATTATATTGGTTCCAAAGGTTGTATATAGACGCCTTCTTTATTTGGACTTATAATATTCTAAAATTAAAACGTTCTTATGCCTATTTTGCATTTAATGAAACATTTCTTAAATGTTTTTAAGTCTAATAATTTTTTCAAAAGGAGTGAGGAAAAAGAAAATACAAAAAGGTCTCCACCGTTAGATCTTAGGCAAACCATTGAAGATTAGTATTAATGCTTTTGCCTAAAGATGTCTTCACTTCATAACTATAAGATTTAAATTCCTTTTTTATTTTATTTTGGATTTACAGGTTTTGGATTGATTGTGTTCTAATTGCAAAACATATTATGATCTTATTAATCTCTTTTATTTGGTATCAGAACCATCGTAAATTCATATAAGATGCAACTTTTTTACGAAATTAATTTTCAGTGGTTCGTATAAAAGCTATACAAATTCAAATAATTTATGTATAAATATTTTCTTGTAATTGTGGATGAAAAATTTAAAAGTAGAATTTCTTTTTCTTTATTATGTATGCACATAGATGTTAATCAATGTATTTTCCACGGAGATGTGATGTTGAAGACCTTTAACCAAAAGGCTTCATGTCATGAATTACATGGGCACTCTCCTTTTGATACATTGGATCTAATATGAAAAAGTTTGTGTGAAATTTTTGTCCAAATCAGATCATGAATAAGAGTTTTGATATGTTTATTTTGCAATTTGAATCAATTATTATTCTCCATGGTTTATTATATATTTTTTAGTAAATAATTTAAACCATATAACATTATGTTTTAATAATTGTCGTTGTCAATTTCTATAAACTTTATTAAAATGAAAATTGTAATTCAACGCCATAATTACAATTTTACATTTAACAAATTATAAACGGTAATTTTACCAACTTTAATTGCCATTATGATTTATTAAGCGAATTTATTTATTTTAATGGTTCGGTTTGTTTGTTCCAACAGTGATACAAATTGATTTTCATGAATTTACATTTTTACATTTAATAAATCATGAACAGTAATTTTACCAACTTTAATTGTCTTTATGATTTGCTAAGCGGATTTATCTATTTTAATGGTTTTTTTTCTACCCAATGGTGATACAATTTGATTTTCATGAAATTACGCTTTTACATTTAATAAATTATGAACGATAATTTTACCAACTTTAATTGCCATTATGATTTATTAAGTTGTTTTACAGGTTCAGTTTGTTTCTGCCCAAAGGTGATGCAAACTAATTTTCATGAAGTTACGTTTTTACATTTAATAGATTATGAATAGTAATTTTACCAACTTTAATTATCATTATGATTTATTAGGTGAATTTATTTATTTTTACAATTCAATTTGTTTCTACCCAACCGTAATATGAATTGAATTTATACAAACAATTGTTATGATAGGATGAAATATAATTTGGCGTTTTATTATTTATTTCAATATAATTACTGTTAGTCCCTCTATGTATAGTTGATTAAATGTTGTTACACTATTTGTGGATTTATAGTTAATAATAGTAAGCATTTCATTTTTTCTGAATCTAATGCAGCATTTAATAATTTTCATGCTCAAATCTTCAAAACCATTGAATGAAACTATTTTTTCCACTTGGAAAAAGCAAATTGAGATTTGTCTTGGTATTCTAGATATTGAATAGGCATTACGAATGGACAAACCTACTATTTTAGCGACAAGTATTGATGATGAAAAGGCTAATTTTGCAAAATGGGAGCGGTTAAATCGCATGTCACTCATGATTATAAAAATTACTATTACAACTGCTATAAGAGGGGGTGTTCCTGAGAAGGATAATGCAAATAATATTTTCACTACAAACAGTATTTGGCTTATGTTGAAGAGCAGTATAATGGTACTTCTAAGGCAAATGCAAGTACTCTCATAATGGAAATGCTTACTACCAAGTATAACTGGACAAGTGGTGTACGTGAACATATCATGATGGTGAATGATATGGTTGTAAAATTATATGACATGGATATGGTAATTTATGAAGGTTTTTTAGTTCATTTCATTATGACTTCTCTTCCTACACAATTTGTCCTTTTAAGATCAATTATAATACACAAAATGAAAAGTGAAAAATGAGCAAACTAATTGCTATGTGTGTTGAAAAAGAAGAAATGATCGAGCCTAAGAAATCAAACCACGCACACATTGTTGTTCAATGTTCAAAACTAAAAAACTAGGACAATGGTAAAGGTAAAAAGAAAGTGAATATGGCTATTGGTATTAACAGTACTAGTATATCTAGTACAAAACCTATGTATGCTCCTAAGTGTCATCATTGTAAGAAATGTTGACATATGATGAAGGATTGTGTGAAGTTTAAAGATTGGCTCGCTAAAAGGGCAATGATTTAAATTTCATGATTTGTGAAATCTTTCTAGTTGATATTCCCTTAAATACGTGGTGGATTGATACTGGTGCCTCTGTGCATATTACGAACTCACTGTAGTGATTCCATTCCATGAGGATGCTTCAAAGGGGAGAAAGGAACTTAAATTGCTAACGGATTAGAGGTTGAAGTCGAGGCTGTTAGAACTCTTCATTTAGTTTTGAAGAGTGGGTTTATTCTTGATCAACTTATAGAAGTAGTTATATTCCTAGTGTGATTAGGAATTTAATTTCTATTTCTAGACTTGATGCATGTGGTTTTACATTAAAATTTGAAAATAATGAGTTAAAACTACATCAAAAATCTAAGTTTGTTGATTATAGAATATTCTAACGACCCGTAAATTTTCGATAAGTAAATTTGTTAATTTAATAAAATTTTATGAGTTAATATTAAAAGAAATAAAAATTTGTAATTTAATAATGAAATAATAATTAGAATTAAAGGTAATAATGTTAATCCTAGTTGACTATCAACAATTTGAATGAAATTTCAAATAATTGAAATAATGAAAATGTTATGCTTGGTTATGAATTTAATATAAGAAAATAAATGTGAATCTTGAATTAACTAATGAAATAATATGATTAATGGTAATTGATTGAATTCATATTATGTAAGTAATTAAAATAATTGGTTGAAATTAAACTTAAATGTAATAGATCATGAACCAATGTTAATTTTATCCATTTGACAACAATGGATTGAATAATGGAATGAAAGTTCAATTAAATGGGATTATTGGAAATTTAATTTATAATCACTGGATTTATTGAAATTGTAACTAAACATTGAAATTCAATAATAAATTAACATAGAAACTTGTTGTAAGAATTAAAAATTACTAAGTAATCTAAAATGATAGAAATGGTAAATAATTAAATTTGAATTGAAAAGGTGATTTAATTAATTAAATATTGATTTAATTTAATAATATGAAAATAGCCATTTTGGTCACTGACTCGGGTTTCGATGAAACCAGTTTCATCGGATCTATAACGATGAATTATTGTAGGATTTAATGTTTCGTAACGATTGGACCTGCCGTTTGATCGTACGGGCTTGAAACGCCTAGAAATCAATTTGAAATAAGCTGATTTAATCATAACTTCTTCATATGATGGAATCAGGACTTGAAACCTGTTCGATTGAATTTGAAATCATCAAAAACATCTAGTTTGATATATGGGTTGACCCATTTTCGTTTCGGAGTTGAAACGGGCTTTTTGGGTTATTTATCGTTCAATCAATCTGGTCCATTCTTTCTGTTCCAGCTTTTCCTATAAATAGTTCGTTATAAACCCTAGCCATTCCTCATATTCATTTGTCTATACATACATTTCATTCTCAACTCCTCATTCCTCATTCCAATGGTAGACAAACCCTGATTCCTAAATTTCAAATTTACTTTCAAAACCAAATCAAAAATTTTAACTTCTTAATACATATCAAATTATATATCAATTTGAAGCTCTCAATGGGTGCAAGTCAATTCTGTAGTCGATTTTTCAATTTGGATTTCTGTTTGGCCAAAATTGCCAAAAACAGTCACGGCCGTTCGTCGTGTCTTAATCAACGTGGTCGGATGATCGAATCGACGTTACCATTGCGTAGAGACGGTCACGCGCTGTTCATCTAGGAGGTTCGTTTGTCGAATCAATTGTTAGATCGAGGTGGACAATTGGATTAGGGTTCGGCATTTGGCTGGCGGCTGCGTGTTCTTGGCGTACGGGAGGAGGTTGTGATGGGGTTGGGAGGCACGGGGGGCGTTCACGTGACGGCGGTGGCTCGCCGGTGGTGGCGGGATGGGCCGCGTCTGGCCGAGGGCGCAGCGAGCATGAGTTGCAGTGGTGGCCTGTAGGTTCGTGTTCGAACGAAGGAGGCTGGGGTGGATGACGTGGCAAGCACGATAATATCATATTTTATTTATTTTAATTTAATCTTTGCTTCTCAACTCATTCTAATCGATATAAATTTTGCATACGAGGTCCGTTTCATGCGTGGTTTTCTCCGCTATGATCGTATTAAAATTCCTAACATTATGACCCTGGTTTGGACGAATTCTGAGATTGTTTGAATTTTAGGTTTAAATTGGATTTAAATTCAATTTAAATTCAAAGTGAGTGTTTTACCTTCTCACAACTTCTAAAATTTCTTGTTCATTAAATTAAATTAATGATGTGATTAGAAATTTATTTATGACTGTTTGGTACTTTTTGAATCATCATCTCAGTTAATTTGAACTTATTTGAATTAAATCATTATTTAAGTTATTATTGAATATAAATTGCCAGTTAAAACCTGTCATCGATTTTCAGTTCTATATTGATATTTATTGATCAATTTGGATGATGATTGTAATGGATGTTGATTGTTGATATTGGATGAATGAATGTTGTATTTTATATCATTAAACTGCATGTTCACTATGGGTTGAAATGATACATACCCGAATGATCTATAGAATAGGAGAAAATCATTATGGGTTGAAATGATAGACTCAAGCGATTTTATCGGTGTTATTTATTTCGAGATTGCGATTTGAAATGATATACAACCGTAAAATGTTTAAATTGCGGATTGAAATGATAAATATCTGTATCACTTGATCCTATGGTAGAAAATTAAATGTAGACACCGGATTGGTTAAATTAAATGATTTTAAAAACCTTAAATTTTTGAATTTAATTAAATGATATTTTGAAATGAAATTTGATTTATATAAATTGAAGTATTTTGGAAAAATCAAGTTTTGCGTTCAAATATGAATTGGTTTAAAAAGGAATTTATTTAAGAAATTAAATTGGAAGTTTGAAGTTAAACTTTTAAGTATAAAAGAAAATCTATCGAAATTAGTTATTAAATTTGTTTGAAAATAACCTTGAAATATTTTGAAATTGGAATAATCCGAATTTTGATATTTAAACACAAACTGAAACGATATGAAATTTGATAGTTTATTGAAATTTTGTTTGTCGATTTGGAAATTTGAAATGGCCCAAATATGTTGAAATGAAATGAATAGTTTAATTTGGTATTAATTTCAAACTCATATTTTCAAGTAAACTGTTTTAAAATATATTATTTTAAATTTTCTAATTATTAAGATTTTCAAATTTATTAAACTATTTAACTAATATTAACTATATAAATTATGTTGATCTATTTTAAAACCAATTTGATTTATTTTTAAGCTAATTAAACCATTTTAATTTATTTTACATATAATTAATCCATTTTAAAGTTATGTAATCTATTTTAATTATATTTAATCTAAACTAATCTATTTAACTATCTTAGATCAAATTAAAAATACTTTACCTATAATTAAACTATTTTGGAGTATTTTAACTATTTATAATTATTTAAACTATTTCTAAATTTCCAGATTTAGTAAAGTGGAAGTGTTTAAATTCAATTCAATTGGTTTAAAAAGAGAATAAGGTTAAATGATGTTATAACCTAAGCTGGAATTTTGTATGTCCTAATAAATCGAAATGATGATTTTGAAGCAAGGACTTAACCTGTTTTGAGAATATGATTTTTGGAAGAAATATGATTTGAAAGTGGTATAGTTTTGAGAACACGATACTTTGATATAAATTGTGAATTTTACTTTGAAAGGAAATATATAATTATCGAACTATGATTTCAAAGGCGAATATGATTTCGAAAGCAAGTAATGTTTTCAGAAGTGATATTGTTTGAATCGAATATGATACTTTGATATCAATGGTGAAATGATTTTGGAAATGTAAAAGAACAATCTGATGTGTAATAAGCTATTGGTTGTCAAAAAGATCGGGATCGGATGTTGTCATACTCTCTGCCAATACCAAAAACTACTTTGACAACTGTGTACGCGGTGGAGATTCCAGAATGATGTAGGATGGTGGCGACGATCCTATTTGAGGTATATACGTGGACCCGACTTCCATGAGTGGATTAATGTGGCTAATACAGGAGAAATCGATGGGCCAAGTGAGGTCATTCCTTGGATCGGGCACACTCCATCGATACTATATTCTGACTTTTGATTTATTTGGTGTCCACCCTTCAATTTTTACTTGAGAGTATGTTCCGAGGTGGGCGGTAGTAGCTACTGTGCATTACCATCAGTCTAGAAGTGTAATTGATAAATCTACCTTGGCATTGCCTAGTTGTGCCGTGTCACCTACCATAACGCGCATTCTACAAGTTTATTTTGCACCATACCTATGGAGTGCCCTATGACGACGCCTAGTGCGGGTGGGATTACGGTACTGTATAAACTATAGGAATATATAAAATATGTTAAGGTGGAAAATGTAAAGCTTTAACGCTATTTTAATACCTTTACTTTACTGTAGACATATTATAATAGCGTATTGTACTACATAGTTGATATTTTAATGGATCCTTAGGAGACGTGAATCCCGAACATCTCTTAAGTTATTGCACTCACGTTAGACACCGGATAGGAGATGTCAAACCCTGTAAACAACTCTGACGCCGTTCCACTCATAATTATTTACCGTTGATATAACTTACATAAGATCTTTTAGTTCTGACTCGAGTGTTTTGTCATTTCAATTCGCTCGAGTCAGCCTGAGCATTTTAGGATTTGAAGACCTTATTTCTGGAGGACGAAGACGAAGATTTTATTACTATTATTTACTATATTATTCCACTGCATCACACTGTTCTGCTGCATTGTTATTTATTTATCTATGATATGTGTAACTCTGATTCTGCGTGTCTAAGTATAATCAAATGTTTTGTAAACAGCTTCATGAACTGTTATTTGATTATTATATTTTGTCATTCTGCTGCAAGATTCTGTTTTTTTTCTCTCTCTGCTTTTTCTTATTTACCTCATTAACAATCCGCCCTTCTGTACGGTTGGAGTTGGCATGTGTGTCTGCTTAAACTGTCCAAAAAGGCGGGATGTTACAATTATTATGTGACAATCTATATAAATTATGTTTAAATTCTTCCTTTGGTGAATCTTTGTTATTTATGAATATTATTAGTGTTAGTCATAAACATGGAGTCAAGAGAAATTGTGATGTTGGGAATTCTTCTAAAGTATGGCAATGTAGATTGGGCCATATTACAAGAGATAGAACGTTACGTCTCAGTAGAAAAGTAATTCTCCCAGCATGAGATTTTTCTGATTTTGACAACTGCGTAAAATGTGCTAAAGGAAAATTTGTCAAGGTAAATAAGAAAGGAGCCACTCGAAGTGGAGGACTAATATAAATTATTCATACTGATATATGTGATCCTTTTCGTACTTCAGGTATTAGTGGGCATAAATCGTTTATTACTTTTACTGATATTTATTCTCACTATGGCTATATGTATCTGATTAATGAAAAATTTAAATCGCTATATATATTCCAAAATTTTAAGGCTAAAGTTAAGAATCAACATAACCTTACAATCAAAATAATGCAATCAAATAGCTATAGTGAATATTATGGTAGTCACTTTATTTCTTTATTTCTTCAATAAAAAGGTATTGTTCATCAGTACTTTATGCCGGGAGATCCTCGACATATTGGAATTGTTGAAAGATGCCATTGTACACTAATGTATATGGTACAGAGTATGGTATGTAATACCATATTTCTAGACTTTTTATGAAGGAAGCTTTAAAAATAGCCACACATATTCTAAGTCAGGTTCTTAGTGAATCTATTCCAAAAACACCTTATGAACTATGGACTGGCAAAAAATCACAATTAGGGGACTTGCGTTTGTGGGGTTGTCATTCTGAAGCAAAAGTCTATAATCTGCAAGTAAGGAAACTTGATTCTAGAACCATTAGTTGTTATTCTATTGGTTATCCAAAGAGATCCAAAGGTTTCAAATTTTGTTGCCCATCACATACCACTAGAATTGTAGAGACTAGACATGCTGTATTTTTTGAAGCTGGTAATGTAAGTAGGAGTAATGTAAATAGAATAGTAAACATCACAGAAAATTGGATTTATTTTCCAGTTCTAATAATTCGAGAGGTTACAATTCTGTACCTCTTTTTTAATAGGCTAATGAAGAAATTCATGTTCATGTTGTTCCTAATTTTGATGAAGCTCCTATGCTGCCATAAGAACCCTTACAAAGATCACAAAGAGAGAAAAGATCTGCCATACTGATGATTATATCATATACCTTGTTGAGGAAGGATGTGATATAGTTAATGGAGATCATCCTATCTCGTTTAAGTAAGCAATTATGAGTGATAAATCATCTAAATGGTTAGAAGCCATGAATGACAAGATGAAATCTATGGATATTAATGAAGTTTGGAATCTTGTTGATTTACTTGTTAGGGTTAAACCTATAAGTTGTAAATGGGTCTATAAAACTAAAACCAACTCCAAAGGTAACATTGGAAGATTCAAGGCCAGACTAGTCATCAAAGGGTGTACACAACAAGAGGGTGTAAATTTTGATAATACATTTTCTCTTGTCTTAAAGAAAGATTCATTAAGAATTTTTTTAGACTTAGTAGCTCGTTATGATTTAGAATTACATCAAATGGATGTGAAAACTGCATTTCTGAATGGTAGCTTGCATGTAGAAGTTTTATGAAACAACCTGAAGGGTTTGTTGCAGAAGCAAGGAGCATATGGCATATATGTTAAATCGTTTCATATATAGGTTAAAACAAGCTTCATGACAGTGGTATCTCAAGTTTAATGAGGTTATAACTAAATTTTTATTTAAAGAAAATACAATAGGTCAATGCATATACCTCAAGATTAGCAGGAGTAAATTTATCTTTCTTCTTTTGTACATGGATGATATTCTATTAGCAAGTTGTGATTTAGACATTTTATACGAGACAAAACATTTACTGTCAACTAAGTTTGAAATAAAGGATCATGATGAAGCCTCTTATGTTATAAGAATTGAAATTTACTGATATCGGTCTTGTGCGATCTCAGGCTTATCTCAAAACGCATATATTGAGAAAATGCTTAAAAGATGTAACATGCACAATTGCTCTCGTAGTGTTGCCCTATTGTCAAGGGTAACAAATTTAGCAAGTTTCAATGTCCCAAAAATGAAATAGAACGTGATCAAATGAAGCAAATTCCTTATGCTTCGATAGTGGGGAGTCTTATATATGCTCAAGTTTGTACATGTCCTGATACTGCATGTGGAGTTGGTATGCTTGGCCGATATCAAACTATTCTAGGAATCGAACATTGGAAGTTACCAAGAAATTTTTACACTTATTGCGAGGAACAAAAGATTGTACGCTTACTTACAAGAAGTTAAATAACCTTGAAGTTATTGGTTATTCCAATTCACATTTTTTGGATGTGTCGACAGCAAGAAACACACATCAGGTTACATATTTATGCTTGTAGGGGGGGACCAATTCTATGGAAGAGTGCTAGGCAGCCTATAAGGGCATCTTCCACTATGCAAGAAGTATTTGTGGCGTGTTATCATGCAATTGGTCAACCAGTTTGGTTAAAGAATTTTGTACCAGGACTTCAAGTAACTAACAGTATTTCGAGGCCACTTGCCTTATTTTGTGATAACAAAGCTGCCATTTTCTTCTCTAATAATAAGAAATCAAGTGGTGCATATAAGTGGATTGACATCAAATATCTTGTTGTTAAAGATAGAGTCAAAGATAGCACTATTATGATATATTAATACAAGAGATATATTAGCTGATTCTCTAACAAAAGCACTTCCATTAACTCTTTACAAAGAGCATGTTGCCGGCATGAGCTTAGCTAACGTATTATAATTTTAGTGTGATGACCCAGATTTTCAGACCAATTAAAATCGTCGAAAAATTCGTCCAAACTAAAACTATGAATGAAAATTACCAATTTCACATATCAAATATATATACAACACAACTAAATGTATAGGATGCAATTTTAATTATACAACTTATCATAGTTCTAATCATTTATTCTACTGGGTGTGTTTTAATACATACCATGCTCAAATACTATAAATCTACCGTTATACCACTCTAATATGAGAGACAACAGTAGCCATTCCTGCAAACTCAATAAACATGTCAGTGCGAAAGAAAATGGTAAGCAACAGAGATAAAACAAGACAAGATAAATAAAAAACAACAAACAAGAAAAAGATATATCATTATTGGGGTTGTGTCACTACCACTTGTGACTGCCAATGTACCCCTATCAAATTGGGTACGTAATAGATGCAGGATCGATCCAACGTAATTCTATAATTCACAAATGGGACTAAAGGAGCCTACGATGCACAAAAAAGATGCTATTCCCAAACTACACACTTAGGCTTAATCTTTACATTTAGATTTTTTGAAGTCTAGTTAATTTTATTATATTAAAAAACAATCTATTTTGAAAATACTTATTCGACAACAATCTATTCGAATTAAATTCCTGGTTTCAGTTCAAATCCTTTTGAAATAATAATATATATCTTTTATATCAAATCATACTTTTCTTGGGGATTCAAATCAAAACCTTTTCAAAACTGGTATTAATTACTGCATAATAATAAAATGGTGTATTTGATATATGTATTTGGAAATCCAAAAATACTCTACTATAAGGGCAAATCAAAATTTATGCAACCAGATCGGGTGTTTTCTTCCATAAACAAGGCAACTGGGTCCCAGTCTTCACAAGATAAATAAACATAATATATCCCTATATCAAAGAGTGGATTTTACCCAGGGTTACATGAAACCACCTGCCCACTTTTTAGTTATGGGTCACCCGAATCATCGATAACATAACAAATCAGTTTTTCCGAAGTGACAAATCCTTTTGCACTAATAGTCACAAATACTTCCAAAATACAGTATTGTTTACTTCCTCCAAATCTTTGGAAATCCATTTAAAAACCACTAGGATTTAGTTTCTTGAAATCCTCTTTATTTATAAAACACATTCTATAAACCATTGTTATATAAATCTCTTTTATATAAAAATTACTTTGAATATTTACTTCCAAATAATTATATTTCTTTTCAAATAAACTGTTTCATTTAAAAGATAAACATCTTTAAAATTATAATAAACATTTTTTATTATAAAAATTGCTTAATCAAATATTTTCATCGAACACCTTATAGTCAAACTGTGAAAATCTACTCACAAGGTGTTTATATCTGCCCAACCCATGCATATGGAAATTAATTGCTCATAAACTGGTCGAGCACAATTCAAACAGTCAAACAAACAATAATAACAACACATTATTATCAACAATTCAACAAATTGAATAATAACGCATAAATCAGAATAAACAGGTATATATATGAATAAATGTCCAAATTTATACAATAGTAGAACGGGGATTTATTCTGCTAAATAGATGTCATTAATGAAGTATACTTAACTCGTTTTCGATATTTCAACTTATACAATTCCTCGCCCAAGAGTAAAGCTAGGTAACTTAAAGCACCGATTGCATCAAAGCCTTGCCTAGACACTTCATTCTTGAATCTCACAAACAGATAATTTTACTTGTTGGCTTTTAGCGTTAAGAAAAGCTAATTACTTTTTTCAAAAAAGATTCATTTAAACATGAAACTAATTTTAAAACACTTAAATATAAATTATAAAATAAACCTAAAAAGATTAGAAAATAATACATAATATAAATATCATTTTTGAATAATTTATAGTTTCAAATAGCAAAGATAGCATTTCCATAAGTGCTATCTAAAATTCTGCTACAAGTTTAAATCCCGTTTTGCTACAATTTTGCACCTAGTATTCAATACCTTAACAATTGATTTTTGATCCATTATTTTAACAATTGTTAGTATACTTATTTTACTTGAATACCATATGGAAAATGCCCAAAGAATGTTTCTAATTATTTTATAGAAATTTCCAAAAAATGGCATTTTACCGAAGTGCTCTTATAGCGACTATTTCGCTGTAACTTTTGCCTCTTCGTTCAACTAGCTATTAAATGATTTAAGCTTTAAAACTTTTTAAGTAAGAATAATAAACCATGTACTTGTTAAAATGGTGAAGAAAACCCTAAGAAAATTTCTACAAAAAGAAGCATTATTTTCCAAAAACAAGTTATTTAAAAGTGTCGATATAATGACCTTTTTAGTATTTATATTTATATCTTTGGTTTGCATTTTCTATAACTTTTCAGAAAATATACTTTGCTTTTCAAAACACTTATATAAAAATATAAATCAACCAAAAAAAGTTCTATCAAAGATGTTCTTAAATCACCACTTGTCACAAATTAAAGTTAAGTGATTTCAAAGTGTGTTCATAGCGATTACCGCTATACGAACAATTCCGTATTTAATTTAGTCATCCTTTTTTACACACATATATGATTCCAAATTCAAAACATATCACTAATAAACATGTATTAATGTGTGTGTGTGTATATATATACATGTATTTAATTAACATGTCCAAATTAAATATTCGAATGCACTTAATATAAACTACACATTTCAAAGGTTTATAAGGCAACCACTTAAGCAAATTATACACTTTTTGAAGCATATAATCAAGCGTCATAACTTTAAGTAGTTAGTGTATGTTATCGGTGATAATAGAAAGCAATATTAACATGTTTATTCAACATGTGGTTATCAATTTATAAATTCATTCAAAGTGAGATTAGCTCACCTTTATTCAAACCATACTTCCTACTAACATTCAAACAATCAATACTACACTAATGCTTCCTATTCCACCTAGCCTATGGCTAGGACCTTCACCCTCCACCATAGTGCACAGCCTTCACCTCCGCTCTTCTCCTATCTCATGTCCTAACCTCCTCCCTCCCATAGTACACGCCATAACCAGCCTCCTCCTTCTCCATAACTCATGGCCTAAGGCCATTTCTACACCATAATACACACAGCCCAAAGAGAGAACGGGAAGAAAGAAGACATGAAGAGCAAGAAGTAAAGACAAGGTTTAGAAGTGAATTGTGTAGAAAATGAAGAGACCTTCCTCTTTGCTTATAAGCTTAGGAAATGTAGTAAATAACCACCCCTAACCCTCCTCCTTCCATGCTTAAGAACATGCACACCATGCCTTCTTAAACACCATATCTCTTACATACCATACTTCCTTAAATCACTCCATTATTTATGGGTTCTTTAGTACTGTATGTTCCCTTAATTAAATATGCTTGCTTTAGTTAATTTGTGGTTAACTTGTATGTGTTTAGTTTTTGTTTATATATGCATATGCTACTATACAAGTTGAAAAATATTTATACAACTTGTATTGAAAGTGTATAGTTTTGTAAACATATTTTAAAAATAAGTTTTCTATCATTAGTTATTAATTAAAAAGTCTTTAACAAAGTTATAAAAGCATATAAAATCATATTAAATCTTAGATACTAGTATTTAAATAATTTAGATATTTAAATACGAAGTGTTTGAAATTCTAGGTCGTTACATTCTTCCATCCTTAAAAAAAATTGTTCCCCGAAATTCTAAGGACGGAATAATATAATGAAAAACAAACAATTAACAAAAGCTAAGCATACCAAAAATAATATCACCCGTAACCCCGGTCGAAGGCACGGTACCTTATCCTATCCGTTTTTATTTATCGAATTAAGGTAGTTTCATTTTAAAATTCCTAGGTTGATTTACTAATCTAAACAAATTTTACTTAGGCACCTAAACTAAGCTCTGATACTAGTTGTGACGACCTCAATTTTCAGACTAGTTAAAATCGATGAAAAGTCTACTCGATCTAAAACTATGAATGAAAACTACCAATTTAACATAACAGATAAATAGATAACACAACTGAATGCATTTGATATAATTTTAATTATACAACTTATCAGAGTTCTAATCATTTATTCTACTAAATGGGCTTTAATACATACCACTAAATGTATATGATATAAATCTACCGTTGCACAACTCTGATGTGAGAGATAGCAACAGTCATTCATAGAAACTCTGTAAGCATGTTAATGTGGAATAAAATGGTAAGAAAGAGAGATACAACAAGATAAGATAAATAGAAAACAATAAGCAGGAAAAAGATATATTATTATTGGGGCTACATCACTACCACTTGTGGCTACCTACATACCCCTATATAATTGGGTACCTAATTAGATATAGGATCAAGCCAATACAGTTCTCTTATTCACAAATAGGACTCAAGGGGCCCACGATGCACAAATAGAGATGCAATTCCCAAACTACGCACTTAGGCTTAATCTTCACTTTTAGATTTTTTGAAATCTAATTAACTTTATTGTAACGACCCAGATTTTCCAACGATTTATTCTAAGTATTTAAATGGTTTTAAATATTGGATTTGGAATAATAGTTGAGTTAAAAAGTTTTTTAAAATGAAATTTCAAGAGATTTCGCTAATTTTTGAAATCGTCAACTTAATCGGTACGTTAAAATAGCAATCCGGGGCACTGTCTCGAAATTCGATGGAACCAGTTCCATTGGATCTGTAATAGTGTATTATTATCAGATTTCAAATTTCGTAGCATTTAGAGCAATTGTTTGGTCGTGTGGGGTAGAAAACAATGAAATTAATATTGAATATTTAATATTATATTTGGGTTCAAAAAGCTATCTTCTCCATACGATCGAATTAAACTTCGAGACTCATCCCATTAGGTTTGGAATAGGGGTATAACGCTAGGAACGCTAGGCGGCACGCCTCACTAGGGGTTTGTAATTTTGAGATATGCGATGTGAGATATTTGGAATATTAAAATAATTAAATTATATCATAAGCCACCCTAACTCTGAAGACGCCGACCTATGAGCCACCCTACCCATGTTTATACTTATTTATATCATGTTATTTCTTTTGCTTCCTCTGGAATACAAATTCACGAAATCAAATTGGACAAAAAAAAAAAACCATCTCGATCGATCGCGATGTTGGTTGGAGTTCTGGCGAAGGCGAGGTGGTAAATCGAGGCTCGAACGGCGAGCGTGCGACATAGGGTATGATCGCATGGCCGGTTGTAGTCGATAGTTACGAGGAGGCTGCCGCATTGACTGAGGGCGAGCGACTCGGCTGAGGCATTGGTGGTGTGAGTATACATCGATTGATGAAGTGGGGTAGCATCCGCTTGTAGTTAGGGTGAGTTTGAGGTTTGTCTTGGTAGTGGCGCGTGTGTTGGTGGCCGGCAACTTAGAGATGGGTTCAATCTGGAATCAATTCACTTAACCTTCAGCTCCATTCCAGGGCAACGAACTAATTTATCGAACCAATATCAATTAATTTGGAATCTTGATTAATCGGTTAATAACATCATATAATATCAATGAGCCGTCCCATGAGTTACAAGGTTAAACTAATGATTATTCGATTAGTCAAGGTTATATTTTATAAATTAAGTAATTAGTTGATTAAATATAATTTAAAATCGAAATCGTTAATTTATATAATTTAAAATTTGCTTATACGAGGTTCAATCGAACGGAATCAGTCATATGGGGTTCGGAGCTGTAGAATATGTGCAAAGAAATTCAATTGTAATGATTATCAAATTTAGAAAAATCAAGGTGAATAATCTCACTCATCTTGGATTACTATTTTAGTTTATGTTGTTGAAAATTAATTATTGAATGATGATAGATTTATAAATTATTATTAGTTGGATGTTATATTATATATGTAGTATATATATTAGTAGTAGGATATATTTCCCGCCTATTAGAGCAGATAAGACACTGTGCGTCCCTCATAACAGTGGATGACCCTATATTTCCACGATATCCCGCCTCCAAGCGGGATTGGAATTTTATGTCATATAGTATCTATGGATGTAGGGAAACAAGTTGGAGGTATCCAACTGGATTCCTCAAAAATATATTGGTTGTTTTTCATATATAGTGATATATGATGTAATTAAATAAATCTGTTATGGATTGTTATGTGGTTTGTTTATTGGATGCTAAAGTAACAATAGCCTTAGATTTTGGTATTTTAAATACCATAAATTATTTTTGAATTTTTAAGGAATTAAAAGTATATTTTTTATATAAAAGAATTTATATTGAAATTTTGAATTATTTTTAAAAGAAATTGATTTGGATAAAAAAATTAATTTTGGGTTGTACTTAAATATTCGTAAAAATATTTTAAATAGAGATTTTAAAATAATTTATATAGAGAGTTTTAAACAATGGATTTTTAAATGATATTTCTAAAAAAAATAGGGAAAGGAAGTTAAAATCGATATTTATAACAGATTTGGGAAAAAATGGAATTTATAAAGAAATGGATTTATAAAATGGAATTTTATAAATTAGATTATTTTATAAGCAAGTAAAACCCAAATGAATAAGGAAAATGATACCAGTTGATAACTTGGGAATATAATTTCATAGCGTGAATTTATATCGAGATATGAAAATAGATTTTTGGGATAAATAGGGGATTCGATTTTGAAAAGTGAGAATGGTTAGGGAATCGAAATGAAATCGATGTGTTGCGAATCAAGAGGAATTTATAAATTGAAATTGGTTATTGGAATTTTAAAACTATATTTTTATTAAGAAGTTATGTTTGTTTTAAAAAGGAAAATTTTATTTATTAAACTATATAATTTAAAGCTGTTTAGTAACGAAATATTTCCGAAAGTGATTTTTTTTTTCAAATACCTAAAATTAATTGAAATAAATTCTAATTCTACAATAAGCCTTGTAAATCTATTAGCTTTAATAAAAATCGAATTGGAAATGAGTTATCGATGTTTATTTCAAGTGTATTAATATTTTGGATAATTACTTAAACATGTCTTAAAAATAAATTATTATTCTAAAAAAATACTTTATATATATATGTATATATATATAGTTTTGAAATGATTGAAAATTAATTTATAAATCCACTCGAGATCTGTAAACGTTTTTATTCAATAGATGTGATTTTATAAGAGAAATTCTCAAAAAAGGAACTAAGGGAAACTTTAGGAAATTTCCAAAATAGTTAAATATAGAAACTTCGAAAATGAATTAGAATTCATAAAAGAAGTTAGAAATGGATAGTTGTAATTATAGACAAGTATAATCATTTTGGAAATTTCAAAGGAAATTAATTTATGAATGTCGAAAACTTATGGAATCCGTTGAGTTAAGGAATTTACAAATTAATTGTAAAGGATTTTGAGAAGTACGAAATAAAATCAAATATTTCCTAAGTATTGGAAATAAAATGATTTGGAAAAAAATTATATCTATAAATATTTACTAAATATTGGACTGGAAGGATTTGAAATATTTTAACTACGAGATTATTTTTATAGAAATATTTCTAAGTGTTGAATTATAAATGGAATCGGAAGAAAATATTTCTAAGTATTGAGATGGTTTGAAAATATCCTATTATGGATATAAGTATTTGAATTTGTTTTCGAATATTTAAATATTGGTAGAAATTTGGATATATATCTTTGTAAAGATATTTTGAAATAAATAATTTGAATATTTAAAAAATATGGCCTACTGACTACTTATGGATGCTATTTGATAGTTAAATAACCGGCTGTCAAATTTGGCCAAATTTGTTGATCATTTCGAAGAGACCGGGATTGAATTTAATTATCCGAAAACCAATTCAATTCGATTTGTGCGTTACAAATTATGATATCTCAAAGATAATGGAGATGGTGATTTAGAAGGATATTCAGTTTGTTCAGACCCAGAACAACTTGTATGGATGAATGCTATCATCATATCATTGCCTGAAAGGCAGTACTAACATTCCAAGTATGAATGCTATTCTAAAGGTAAACGTAGCCTCAAGCCTCATCAACCGAGAAATGACTAAAACAGGGCATGCAGTACGGCTAACTGTGTCTCACCAAAGTTGGGTATGTTATCACCTTTTTAGATACCCTAGGATATATTATAATTATGGAAATGGTTGTGCATGGGAAACAGAGCGCTCGATTAGAGTGGGAACACCGGGGTGGTAACATATTCGGTACTAGTAGTCAAGTGCTGGGCCAGTCCTGTGTGGCAAGGTACAAAATGTTCTTGTTAGACCCGGGTGCATTGATCTATAGATGCACTCGTCGGAGGTAGTTCCTTACCTAGTTATAGTATGGAATCAAATATCCACTACAAGCCTGTACGGTTTTGATTGTGCCCAACTATGCTAAAACATGAGATATAAGCATTTCGGCTATTTTCCAATTTACTTTCTATAGACCCTATTATAATATCAGATGACTTTGATGTAAAGTTTTTTGGTTATCGTAAGGTAAAAGCCCGTCATGTTTATGTGTGGTATGGTCTTACGAGATACCTTTGTTTTTTTGAAGGATTTTTGGAAATAGTAATAATTCAAATTGAGTGTGATTCCTCACGCTGGTTTTCCAGACTGTCTCGGGTATTATTTTATTACAATACTCAGGTAAGATCGAGTATTACAGATTCAAGTTAGGATGCTATGGAGCTCAGGAGATGAGCTGGATGACAGAGACGTATTACACATACTTCATTATGTTCCGTTGTGTGTAGGCTGTATATTCAGCATTTGCGAGGACAATTTATTATAACTGTCCAGTGTTGATTTGTTGATTATTGTACTCTGATGATGGTATGTATAATAACAATTATGGTTCTTTTCTATAAATATATGTTATTATCTAATATATATTGTTCCACTACGATTATGAGATATTGTATTGTTTTTTCCGTTTTCTTCTATCTTTTCCTTCTTCACCCCTAATGATCTAGTATTGCCAGCATTTGAATATTTAGCGTGTTATATAGTGAACATATTGACGTCGATTTTCAAGGGTCGAAAATCCCGGTTCGCTACAATTGGCATCAGAGTTGAAGGTTAACCGAAAACCATGTCTTTGGTGGGGATTACTCATTAGAGATAGGGTCAGCGTACCCTAGAATGAGTTTGAATGTATTAATAGATATGAACGCGTATTTGTTATTGAGTATAAATTGCTTTATATTGAGTTGATTTATTTGTTGAGTGGCTTATGAATTCTAGTCGAGTAGTGGGACGCCACTAAATCGATAGGAGTTTCTAAACACTTGACTCGGTGAACCGATACAATATTGTTTTGAAGTGGGTAAATGAAGTAATTTTACCCAAATTATATTTTGATATAAAAGAAATAATTTCTGAAATTATTAGAGTATAATTAATGTGTTTGTATGTTATTAATATAATCAAAACCAGATTATAAAATTTGAAATGGTTATATATAACCAAATGGGGATTGTGTAAGAATAATTTATGCAAATGAATTATGAATAAAAATGGATTCAAGCCAGCGTTCGGAGATTTAAAATCCAAGAAAGTTTAGAAAATATTTTCCCAAAGTATGGTGAAAATTAAATTAGTATTATTTTTTTAATACTTTGGCAATAAAAATGGTTTAAATGGATTTTTAAGGTGATAAAGCACTAAACTCACTTCAGTCGTTGGAAAATAATTCTGTAGATGATCGCGATATCATCGTTGTTCATTTTTGAGCTTCTAAGTGACGGATTGCTACCATAGTAATTTGACATGGAGATTTTTGTTGAATAACCAATGTTGTTTTAAAAATTCCAAGGGAATTTATTTTGGATAACTCAAGTTTGAGTTTAAAATTCCAAGGAGATAGTTTGTTAAAAAAGAGTTATATATTTATATATATTATTTCAAAATGATTTGAAATAAAAAAATGGGTGTTTGAATTCTTGAATTTCCATTTAAATGATTAGTGAAACCGAAAGAAGATAAGTTTTTGAACTTATAACCTGGAATTGTGAATTTCAATATAAAATAAAATTTTAACTTATGCAAGTTAAATAAATTGAATTTATAAAGAAATTTATATGGATTAGAATTTAACTTAAGCCAAGTAAATATAATATTAGATTGAATTAGAAATGATATTGAATGTAGAATTTGAATTATAAAGTGACTATATAACTATAAGTTATAAAATTTTGGATGGAATAATATTTAAGTGTAAAATTACGGAATTGTGAATAAATAAGTTTGAATAGCTTACAAAATTGGAGTTAATGGAATAATACATAATTAAACTATAGAGTGATGTAAATCTTGAGTTAAAAATTTTAAATTGGTTGTACTCGTGTAAGCATCGATGAAATGTGAATTTTTAGAATTTAATTTTTACTTGAATAAGTTAAAATGAATTTGAACTCAATTAAATTAAATGAAGTGATTTTTGAAATTAAAATCAGATATTGAATTATGAAATGGAAATGAATTAATTAGATAAATTAATTAGTTAATTGAATATAGAATTGAAACTTAACTTGGTTAAGTAAAATGGATCGTGGATTGAAATTGAATATGGAACTTGAGTTATTAATGAAATATGACTTAAAAGTAAGCGAATTAAATATATTTTGAAATACTGTCAAACAAAATAGAAATGGATTGAAATGGTGATGACTTAAGTTATAAATAAATTCAATTTAAGTGTAAATAAATTGAATATGGCTTGGGATATTATGTAAATCAATTCGAGCATGAAATTAACTTTTGAAATCGAAAAGAAAATATGTGTTATATGAAAGGTTATAATAAACCTTAATATATTAATTTTATGAAATATTTCTTAAGTATTATAGTGTAAATTAAGATATACCAAGTAAATGGAAATGCGAATCAATCAAAGGTAAGTAAATTGAATAACCATCATTAAATGAAACAGAATTTGATTGCAATGGAAATGAACTTAAGTCATATAGTTGAAAAAATTGGAGATAAACGAATTAACTTAAGTTAATACTTTTGGATGGAAGCTTGGCTAAAATAAATTTATGAAATGGTTCTTAAATAAAACCGACATGAATTGGATTGTTGTTGAATATAAAATTGAGCGAACCAGAATTTGTGAATAAACTGAATGTGGATCAATAGAAATTTACTAATTAATTTGAAATCAATTGAAAATGGTTTATAAGATGAAGTGGTTATTTTATTAATAAATATCATAAAATTGCATGGAAAAATTGACGTTTTTCATAAATGGAAGTAGAAAAAAAATTGTGAATCAATGGAAAGTGAATAAATTGATTTTGAATCAATTTGAAATGGATATGAATATAATGTGTTCAATTATATATGGAATGAAAAATAAATTACTTGTGGATTATTAGAAACCAAATAAACGGTATATAAATCGATTAAAATGAATAATCAAATGATGGAACCTTATAATTGCTTATAAATACATGTTTAACATGTTTGTTTCTGCAAAAATTGTGTTTAACGAGTTAAATGAATGAAATGTTATTAAATTTCATGTTTTTGGGGCTTACGTGTTTAAATCGAGTAAGAACAGGTACACGGAGGCTATTATGCTAGATTTGGATTGCGAAATTGTATATAAGATAAGCTCGCTTGCTTAATAACTTTAATATAAGGTACACTTTCAGATTAAATGCAACAAGATGTTCATATTGTTATGTATTGATTTTTCCGGCCATGAGAGCCGATGTATATCTTTTTATCATTTTTTTCATACTGCAAAAGGCTCTCCGTACAAAGGAGACTCTGCCAAAAAATTTCGGGGATTTAGCATATTAGAAAATTTTTGGGAAAAATTTTGTTAACCAAAATTTGATTTCAAATTGTAATAGAAGTAAAAGGGCTTTTATTTAGAAATGGAAAACTAATTGTTTTGGTTGGAACTAAAAGATCGGAAAAGTGAATATCGAATTTTCACTAAGTAGGTGTTGATAAGTTAATGGGTTTGGAGCATTTCTTCTACCTTAGAAATTTTAGGGACGAAATTCTTTTAAGAGGGGAGGAATGTAACCACCCGAATTTTCCAACGATTTATTTTGAGCATTTAAAAGATTTTAAATATTGGATTTGAAATTATAATTGAGTTAATAAGTTTTTAAAACTGAAATTTCAAGATATTTCGCCTATTTTTTGAAATCGACGATCTAATCGACACGTTTAAATAGCGATCCAGGTCACAGTCTCGGAATTCGATGAAACTAGTACATTGGATCCGTAATAGTGTATTATTAATGGATTTCAAATTTCGTAGCGTTTAGAGTTGCCATTTGGTCGCGCAGGATAGAAACGTGTTGAAATTAATGTTATATCTAGGTTTAAAAAGCTATCTTCTCCATACGATCGAATTAGACTTCGAGACTCGTTCCATTGGGTTCAGAATCGGGGTATAATGTTAGGAACGCAAGGCGGCACGTTTCAATAGGGGTTCGGAGTTTCGAGTATGTGGTGTGAGATATTTTGATTATTAAAATAATTAAATCAATTCATGAGCCACCCTAACTCTGAAGACGCCGACCTATGAGCCACCCTACCCACGTTTATACTTATTTATATCGCGTTATTTATTTTGCTTCTTGTGGAATTCAAATTCACGAAATCAAATTCGACAAAAAAAAGAAAAAATAAAAAAAGAAAACCGTCTTGATCGATCGCGATGTCGGATGGAGTTCTGGTAAGGGCGAGGTGGTAAATCGAAGCTCGAACGACAAGGGTGCAGCATGGGGTACGGTCGCGTGGCCGGTTGGAGTCGCTAGTTACGTAGAGGCTGCCGCATTGACTGAGGGCGAGCAACATGGCTGAGGCACTGGCGGTGTGAGTATACATCGATCAACGAAGTGGGGTCGCATCCGCTTATATTTAGGGCGAGGTTAGGGTTCATCTTGGTAACGGCAAGCGAGCTAGTAGCCAACGACTTGAAGAAGGGTTCAATCTGGAATCAATTCACTTAAGCTTCAGCTCCATTCCAGGGTAACGAACTAATTTATCAACTAATATCAATTTATTTGGAGTCTTGATTAATCGTTTAATAATATCAACTAATATCAATGAGTCACCCTGTGAGTTGCAAGGTTAAGCTAACAATTAATCGATGAATCAAGGTTATATTTTATAAATTAAGTATTTAGTTGACTAATTATAATTTAAAATTGAAATTGTTAATTTATATA
The DNA here is from genome assembly GCA_030765085.1 of Allium cepa. Taxonomy (NCBI): domain Eukaryota; kingdom Viridiplantae; phylum Streptophyta; class Magnoliopsida; order Asparagales; family Amaryllidaceae; genus Allium; species Allium cepa. The sequence goes on along the minus strand of CM060939.1, from coordinate 234,318,555 downwards.
ATTCAAATTTACTTATACGAGGTTCAATTGAACAAAATCAATCGTATGGGGTTGGGAGCTGTGGAATCTATGCAAAGAAATTAAATTGCAATGATTAGCAAATTTAAAAAAATCAAGGTGAGTAAATCTCACTCACCTTGGATTATTGTTTTAATTTAAATTATTTAAAATTAATTATTGAATGATTGGATGGACTTATAAACTATTATTAGTTGGATGTTTATTATGCATAGTAGTATATATATTAGTAGTTGGATATATTTCCCGTCTTTTGGAGCGGATAAGCCACTATGCGCCCTTCATAATAGCAGATGATCCTATATTTCTGCGATATCCTACCTCGAAGCAGGATTGTTATTTTATGTTACATAACATCTGTAGATGCAAGGAAACAGGTTGGAGGGTTCCAACTGGATTCCTCAAAAATATGTTGATTATTTTTCATGTATAGTGATATAAGATGTGATTAAATAAATCTATTGTGGATTATTGTGTGGTTTGTTTATTGGATGCTATAGTAGAACTGGCCTTAGATTTTGGTATTTTAAATACCATAATTTTTTTTGAATTTTTAAGGAATTAAAAGGAGATTTTGAATATAAAAGTTTGATTTGGATGGAACAAAAATTGATTTTGGGTTGTACTTAAATATTCATAAAAATATTTTAAATAGAGATTTTAAAATAATTTATATAGATGATTTCTAAATAATGGATATTTAAATGATATTTCTAAAAAAATAGGAAAAGGAAGTTAAAATCGATATTTATAATAGATTTGGGAAATAAATTGAATTTATAAAAAAATGGATTTATAAAATGGAATTATATAAATGAGATTATTTTTATAAACAAGTAAAACCAAATGGGGTTGTAAATTTATAAACAATGTTTATAAATTGGGGAAATGATATTAGTTGATAAGTTAGGAATATAATTTCACAGTATGAATTTATATCGACATATGAAAATAGATTTTTGGGATAAATAGTGGATTCTATTTTGAAAAGTGAGAATGGTTAGGGAATCAGAATGAAATAGATGTGTTGTGAATCGAGAGGAATTTATAAATTTAAATTGGTTATTGGGATTTTAAAACTATATTTTTATTAAGATGTTAAGTTTTTTTTAAGAAGAAAATTTTATTTATTAAACTATGTAATTTAAAGCTGTTTAGTAATGAAATACTTCGGAAAGTGGACTTTTTTCAAATACCTAATATTAATTGAAATAAATTATAATTCTAGAATAAGCCTTATAAATTGATTAGCATTATTTAAAATTGAATTGGAAATGAGTTATCGATGTTTATTTAAAGTGTTTTAATATTTTAAATAATTACTTAAACACGTTTTAAAAATAATTTTTTTCCTTTAAAATACTTATCATATATATATTTATAGAGTTTTGAAATGATTGAAAATTTATTTATAAATCCTCTTGAGATTTGTAAACGGGGTTTATTCAATAGATGTGATTTTATAAGAGAAATTCTCAAAAAAAATGGAACTAAGGGAAACTTAATGGAATTTCCAAAGTAGTTAAATATAGAAACTTCGAAAATGAATTAGAATTCATAAAAGAAGTTAGAAATAGATAGTTGTAATTATAGACAAGTATAATCGATTTTGGAAATTTTAAAAGAAATTAAGTTATGAATTTCGAAAACTTATGGAATCCGTTGAGTTAAGGAATTTACAAATTAATTGTAAAGGTTTTTGAGAACTATGAAATAAAATGAAATATTTCTGAAGTATTGGAAATAAAATGATCTAGAAAAAAAATTATATCTATAAATATTTACTAAATATTGGACTGGAAGGAATTGAAGTATTTTAACTATAAGATTGTTTTTATAGAAATATTTCAAAGTGTTGAATTATAAATGGAATCGAAAGAAAATATTTCTAAGTATTGAGATGTTTTTAAAATAACCTGTTATGGATATAAGTGTTTGATTTTTTTTCGAATATTTAAATATTGGAAGAAATTTGGATATATATCTTTGTAAAGATATTTTAAATTAAATATTTTGAAGATTTATAAAATAGGGCCTAGTGACTACTTATGGATGTTATTTGATAGTTAAATAACCGACTATCAAATTTGGCCAAATTCGTTGATCGTTTCGAAGAGACCGGGATTGGATTTAATTATTTGAAAACCACTTTGATCCAATTTGTGCGTTATGATTGTGATCTCTCGAAGATAGTGGAGATGGTGATTTGGAAGGAGATTCAGTTTGTTCAGACCCAGAACAACTTGTATGGATGAATGCTATCATCGTATCGTTGCATGAAGGGCAGTGTTAGCATTCCAAGTATGAATGCTATTATAAAGGTAAACGTAGCCTCAAGCATCATCAACCGGAAAATGAATAAATAGGGCATGCAGCAGGGCTAAGTGGGTTGCACTCAAGTAGGGTATGTTATCACCTTTCTAGATACCCTCGGATATACTAAAATTATGAAAATGGTTGTGTATGGGAAAGAGAGCGCTCGATTCGTGTCGGAACACCGGGTGGTAACATATTCGGTACTAGTAGTCAAGTGCTAGGCCGGTCCTGTGTGGCAAGGTACAAGATGTTCTTGTCAGACCTGGGTGCATTGATTTAGAGATGCACTCATCGAAGGTAGTTCCTTACCTGGTCATATTATGGAATCCAATATCCACTATGAGCCTGTATGGTTTTGATTATGCCCAACTATGCTGAAACGTGAGATACAAGTATTTCAGCTATTTTCTAATTTGATTTCTATAGACCCTATTATAATATCAGATGATTTTGATATAAAATGTTTTGTTATCATAAGGTAAAAAACCCGTCGTGTTTATGTGTGGCGTGGTCTTACAAGATACTTTTGTTTTTTTCAAAGGATTTTCGAAAATTGTAATAATTAAAGTTGAGTGTCTTTCCTCATGCTGGTTTTTCAGACTGACTCGGGCATTATTTTATTACAATGTCGGTTCAGACCAAGTATTACAGATACAGGTTAGGATGTTACAGAACTCATGAGATGAGATGGATGATAAAGACGTATTCCACATACTTGATTATGTTCCGCTGTGGGTAGGCTGTATATTCAACATTTATGAGGACAAGTTATTATAACTGTACAGTATTAATTTTTTGATGTTGTACTCTAATGATTGTATGTATAATCATAGTTATGGTTCTTTTGCATGAAGATATGTTATTATCTATTACATATTGTTCCGTTGCGATTGTGAGATTATCTATTGCTTTTTCCGTTTTCTTCTATCTTTTCCTTCTTCACCCAAATGATCTAGTATTTTCGGCACTTGAATATTCGACATGTTGTACAGTGAACGTATTGATGTCGATTTTCAAGGGTCGAAAATCCCGATTCGCTGCGTTTATTATATTAAAAAATAATCTCTTTTGAAAATACTTATTCGAAAGCAATCTCTTCGAAGTAAATTCACGGCGTCACTTCAAATCCTTTTGAAATAATAATATTATTTTTTATTGAATCATACTTTTCTTCTGGATTCAAGTCGAAACCTTTTCAAAATTGGTATTAATTACTTTGTATAATAATACAGTGGTGTATTTGATATATTTATTTGGAAATCCAAATATACACTACTATAAAAGCATATTAAAATATATGCAACCGGATTGAGAGGTTTCTCTCATAAACGAGGCAACTGGGTCCTTCACAAGATAAATAAAAAAAAGTATATCCCTCTATCAAAGAATGTGCTATACCTAGGGTTACATGAACCCTTCTGCCCACTTTTTAGTTATGGATTACCCGAATCATCGATAACATAACAAAATTATTTTGTTTCTCAGAGTGACAAATCATTTTACGTTAATAATTACAAATACTTCCAAAACATGGTATTGCTTACTTCCTCCAGATTTTTGGAAATCTATTTAAAAACCACCAGGATTTAAGTTCTTGAAATCCTCATTATTTATAAAACACATTTTATAAACCATTGTTATATAAATCTCCTTTATATAAAAATTACTTCAAAATATTTACTTCCAAATAATTCAATTCCTTTTTAATTAAACCACTTCGTTTAAAAGATAAACATCTTTAAAATTATAAGAAACATTTTTTATTGTAACAATTACTTAATCAAATATTTTCATCGAACACCTTATAGTCAAACTGTGAAATTCTAATCACAAGGTATTTGTATCTATCTAACCCTTGCATATGGAAATTAATTGCTCATAAACTGGCCGAGCACAATTCAAATAGTCAAATAAACAATAATAACAACACATTATTATCAACAATTCAACAAACTGAATAATAACGCATAAATCAGAATTAACAAGTATATATATGAATAAATGTCCAAACTTATATAATAGCAGAAAGAGGATTTATTATGCTAAACAGATGTCATTAATGAAGTATACTTAACTCATTTTTGATATTTCAACTTATAAAATTTCTCATCTAAGAGTAAAGCTAGGTAAGCTAGAGCACCGGCTGTATCGAAGCCTTGCCTAGACACTTCATTCTTGAATCTCATAAATAGATAAGTTTACTCGTTGGCATTTAGCGTTAAGCAACGTTAATTACCTTTTTTCAAAAAATATATATTTAAACATGAAACTAATTTTAAAACACTCTAATATAAGTTTGAAAAAAAACCTAAAAAATTTAGAAAAAAAATACATAATTTAAATATCATTTTTAAACAATTTATAGTTTCAACTAGAAAAGATAGCATTTCCATAAGTGTTTTCTAAAGTTCTATTACAAGTTTAAACCTGTTTTGCTACTACTTTGCACCTAGTATTCAATATCTTAACAATTGATTGTAGATCCATTATGTTTATAATAGTTAGTATAATTTGGGTATGTGAAAACCATGAAGAAATATCCCAAAGAATAACTTTTAATTATTTTATAGAAATTTCCAAAAACAAGGTATTTTACAAAGTGCTCTTATAACGACTATTTCATTATAACTTTTGCCTTTTAGTTCACCTAGCTATTAAATGATTTAAGCTCTAAAACCTTTCAGATCAGAATAATATATTATTTACTTATTAATATGGTAAAGAAAACTTTAAGAAAGTTTCTACAAAAATAAGCGTTATTTTTCAAAAACAAGTAATTTAAAAGTGTTGATATAGTGACCTTTTTGGTATCAACTTTTATACATTTGGCTTGCATTTGCTATAACTTTTCAAAAAATATACTTTGCTTTTCAAAAAACTTGTGAGTGTATAAACCAACCAAAAAAATTTCTATCGAAATATGTTCTTAATTCACCACTTTTCACAAATTAAAGTCAAGTGATTTCAAAGTGCGTTTAGAGCGACTATCACTATATGGACGATTCTATATTCCACTCAATATTAAGTGTCGTTCTATTTTATACACACATATGATTCCAAACTTAAACCATATCACTACTAAACATGTATTAACATATATATTTAATTAACATTTCTATATTAAATATTTGAATGTACTTAATATAAACTACACATTTCAAAGGTTTATAAGGCTACTACTTTAGCTGATTACATACTTTTTAAAGCATATAATAAAGGGTCGTGACTTTAAGTAGCTAGTGTGTATTATCATTAATAGTAGCAAGCATTATTAACTTTCTTATTCAACATGTAATTATCAATTTATAAATTCATTCAAAGTGAGATTAACTCACCTTTAATCAAATCATACTTCCTACCAACATTCAAACAATTAACACACCACTAACACTTCCAATCCCTCCTAGCCTATGGCCAAGACCTTCACACATCACCATAATGCACGACCATCACCTACACTCTCCTTCTAGCTCACGTCCTAATCTCCTCCCTCCACCATAGTACACGCTATAACCACCCTCCTCCTTCTCCATAACTCAAGCCTAAGGCCATTTCCACTCCATAATACACACGGCCCAAAGAGAGAAGAGAAAGAAGACATGAAGATGAAGAAGTGAAGATATGGTTTAGAAGTGAATTGTATAGACAATGAAGAGGCCATCCTCTCTATTTATAAGCTTAGGAAATGTGGCAAAAAATTACCCCTAACCCTCCTCTCCTTCCATGCTTAAGAACTTGCATACCATACCTTCTTACACATCATACCTCTTACACACCATACTTCCTTAAGTCACTCCACCAATTAAGGGCCCTTTAGATCATATGTTCCCTTAATTAAATATGCTTGCTTTAGTTAATTTACAGCTAACTTTTATGTGTTTAATTCTTATTTATATGTGCATATGCTATTATACAAGTCATAAATTATTTATACAACTTGTATTGAACAAAAAGTTGATATTTAACAAAATGTTTTTGGTCATATTTTCAGTAGATATTCAAAGCGTATATTTTTGCAAACACATTTCAAAAATAAATTTGTCATTAGTTATTTATTAAAAAGACTTTAACAAGGTTATAAAATCATATTTAATCACATTAAATCTTAAATATTAATATTTAAATAATTTAGATATTTAAATACAAAGTGTTTGAAAATCTGGATCGTTACATTTGGTGTTGCAAACTATATATAATGTTATGTGCTAAGTCTTTAATTATGTATTGATTTTCAGTTTATAAATTTTCTTAATATGACGCATATAATTTGATTTAATCTAAGCAAATTACTTATTAGGAAAGAGTGAATATTATAAACAATTATGGGAAATATTACGAATGTTATAATTATTGAGGATCAAATAACGACATTTGTTATTCAACTTACATTAGTTTGGTGAAAATTTCAGATTGCTATTAGTAATTATACTAATCCCAAAGGTTGCCTCAAAATATATATAGACCCCTTCTATGTTTAGACTAATGATATTACAAAATTAAAACGTTCTTCTACCCATTTGTATTTAAGGGATCATTTCTGAAATGTTTCTTAAGTTCGACAATTTTTTTAAAAGGATATAGGAAAAAAGGAAATGCAAAAGGGTCTCCATCATATAATCTGGGAAAACCATTGTAGATTAGTATTAACGCTTCCACGTAAAAATGTCTTCACTTCAAAACTATAAGATTTAAATTCATTTGCTATTTTATTCTAGATTTATGAATTCTGGATTGATTGTGTTCTAACTGCAAGACATTAAAATCTTGTTAATCTCTTTCATCTAGTCCTTTATATAAGAATCACCTGCCACTTAAAGATGTGCTCGAAATACGGGCAATGGATAAGTAAGAATATATTGATCTAGAATTTAATGGAGGTATTTAGGGGAACAAATATTTTTTGACGGTTTTGATCTTTTCGGCCGGAAACCATCTTGTCTTTTCTGACCGAATCCGAGTTATCACACTTAATAATGTACTTAGATATAATTTGTACTAAAATAATCTTTTTAACCTACTATGTATACTTTATTTATAAAATGCCATATGAATTTTCCAAAGTTACATTTTGTAGGGCTATAAAATGTAACCTCGTTGATTTTGCAAAAGAAATAGAACCAGGCGCTTGCTTAATAAACGTTTATTGTTTAGGCACTTATTCAGCAAGTGTCTGAAGACCATACACTTGTTGAATAAGCGCCCGAGTTTTATAAATTACATATATAATTTAAGTGCTTGTTCAATAGGCGTATGAAGATCGAGTACCTATAGCTCCTAATGGTAAGTTAAGTTGTGCATGTCCGCTTCAACTAATGATGCCTATAACCCCTACGTACTATTTTTTGCGAGAAGTGTGTGGAAGCAAGGCTTGAACCTAGGTTTTTTAGTTACCAGACCTAGGCAACCATTTTCCATTGTACTATACCCCGAGACAATATTAAGCCTTATTTATGTATATAAGTGATAAGAGTGATATTTAATTTAATTAGAGCGCTCATTTTGGTGTCTTTGGGGTTATACAAATATAGATGACTATCGAATGAAGAAAAGGAAATTTTTATTATAAAAAATCTTTCGGACATGAAAATTAGGATAACCACTTGACATATTTGTACAATTTTGAATTATATATCCTGAATGAAAAAATTGAATGATTTGTATTTTTTGGGTGTAACTATACCTTTAAATCCATTGAAGGAACCGAGGATTGGACTAATCACCAACTTCAGTATACTCTATTCAATTCTTGTTTACTCAATCTTTTAATGTAGGCTTGGTGGAAAAACATGAATCAAGTCATAGGCAGTACCTATTTCGCTAATGCATATCTTTTGCAAAATACCAAATGACTGTGATAAATTGACTAAAATCAAATTTATGGATAGATACTAGCACATGATTTTGAAATTAGTAAAAACAATAAAAAGGCTAATAATATTCTTGTCAGAAAATCCACCTAAAATTACCTAATTCAGTGTAACTTTTACCAAAAGCAATGAAAGGCATACATGGTATCCACTTCAGATTGACAATTCCTTTGTAAATATGGACAATCAAACAACAGTCAACTAGTGAATGCAACGAATGTTGGACAACATTCAATTGCGGATTCAAAGTGGGTAATTTTAAGCATATTTGATGATGTTTGATGGTACTACTTTACAAAAAAGTAAAAAGAAACTAAAATACCTCTTTATAAAGTTGGATCCATTCTAAAAATATTCCCTTTTTTGGCAGTTTTAATTTTTTTATCGGAGTGTCAATCTAAAAGTTCGCTAATATATTCATTAATGTCAAATAAGGAGACATTATAAGAATTAAAAAAGAATACATCAAACACTAACATAAAAGATATAAATTTCTACAAACTTTACAGAGAATCTAAGTTCGAATGTACTTACCAACTCGAGCAATTGCTACTTCGCAAGCCGTCTTTGTCATATTTTCAATTTTTTCATTTGGAGAGATTTTATATGATGTAACATCCCGCCTTTTTTTGTACGCTTTAAATCAACGATAAACTACACATGTTAGACTTAAACCATACAGAAAGGCGGATTGTTATGGGGTAAATAAGAAAAAGCAGAGAAAGAAAAAGAACAAACATAACCTTGCAGCGGAACGATAAAATATAATAATTAAATATACAATTCATGAAGCTGTTTTACAAAAACATTTGATTTTACTTATACAATAAAATATCAGAGTTACACATACCAGAGAATAATCAATAACAATGCAGTAGAAAAGTGTGATGTAGTGGAACAATAAAGTATATAATAATAATAATAATAATAATAAAATCTTCGTCTTCGTCCTCCACAAATAAGATCTTCAAATCTGAAATGCTCATACTGACCCGAGCGAATTGAAAAGACAAAACACTCGAGCCAGAACTAAAAGATCTTATGTAAGTTAAATCAACAGTAAAATATGAGTGGAACGGCGTCAGAAATGTTTACGAGATTTGACATCTCCTATCCAGTGTCTAACGTGAGTGCAGTAACTTGAGAGATGCTCGGGATTCACATCTCCTAAGGATCCGTTAAACTATTTACTATGTAGTAATATTTCGCTATTATAATAATGTCTATTAGTAAAATAAACTTACTTTGAAATAGCATTAAGAAGTGACCTAATTTTCTCCTTAACACATAAGAGTCCCAGTAGTCCATCCAATATCATAGTCTCTCTTGATCGGGAAGCCACCAGAGGACACCACATGGGTTACGGGAGAAAACCAAACTTGTACAAGGCTCGCTAGGGTAGGTGGCACGACACAGCTAGGCAATGTCAGGGTAGATATACCAATTCCTATCCAGACTAGTGGGATGCATAGCGCACAGCTACCGCCCACCTCGAGCCACACCCCTAAAAATCAAAAATCAAAAGTGGCCACCAAATAAATCTCAAAGTCAGAATATAATATCGAAGGAGTGTGTTCGATAAGAGGGGCCACCTCACAGGCCTGGAATCGCTCCGGTTTTAGCCACCTTATGCCAACTCACGAGAGTCCGGTCCACGTATATACCTCAAAGGAATGCTGCCACCAACCTACTTCATTATGGAATCTCCATCGTGTACACGGTTGTTAAAGTGGGTTTCAGAGTTGGTAGAGAGTATGACAACTTCCTATCCCAGTCTCTTTAACAACCAAACGTTATTATAACACATCGGTCCTTTCAAAATAGTTTATACTTTCAAATCCAGAATATAATATCTATTACAAAACCACAAATTACAATATCATTTCCGTTTTTAAAACCCAAATTAATATGATATCATTTTTAGTAAAACCTAAATCAATATAGTATCATTTTATTTCAAATATATCCCTCATTTCAATTTCGATATATTTCATGGATTTAAATATTCCAAAATTCCAAACTAAATTTGATAATTTAGATTCAACAATTGAATTTTCTATTATTTAGTTTGAAATATTTTACATAATAAATCCATTATCATTTAAATAAAACTAAAATTACAAATAACTAAATGTTTCCTTCAATTCATTTATGCTCGAAAAACTCATTTAATTCGCCTTGACCCCAAAAGCAAGTAATAATAATTATACCTTTTAAAATTTCCAATTTAATGAATTTCTCATCAACCCCTTTAGAGTTTAATTCTTAAATAAATTTAATTTCAAATAAATCTCTGATTTTTCTCCCATCCTTAATTTATTTAGATGATTATACACTCTATATTAAAATAAAATTTAATACTTACTCATATTTATTTTAATAAAAATCAAAATCTGTGATTGACTTAAATTTTTATTTAACAAACTTATACATAGCTTAAATTCAAGCATTTCACTATATATAAAAAATAATATTTATATAATATCAAAAGTCAATATTCATTAGACCATATATTTCTTTCCAAAACCATAGAAATCATTCTAAAAATATTTTATATATAAACCACAGCGTATGTATATAATTTTCTACCCTATGGCCAAGTGCTATAGATATTTATTATTTCAATCTGTAATTTAAAATAAAAATACGGTTATATATCATTTCAAACCGCAATCCCAATTGAAATAAAAATGCATAACAACTTGCAGTTTATAACAATATAAAATACAACATCCATTCATCCAATATCAATCATCAACCATTTATCACAGTCATCATCCAATTCAAACAATAACATCAATATAGAATAGATAATAAATAACAGGTAATTACTGGCAGTTTATATTCAATAATAAATTAAATAACAATTTAATTCAATAAATTCTATTTAACTGAAATGATGGTAAAAACATACCAAACAGTTATAAATAAATTTCTAATCACATCAGAAATTAATTTAACACACATAAGAAATTTTAGATGTTGTGAGTGAGTTAAAACACTCACATTTTGAATTTAAATCCAATTTAAACCCAAAAATTTAAACAATCTCAGAATTCGTCCAAACTGAATTCGTCCAAACCAGCGTCAAAATGTCCGGAATTTCAATACGAACCTAGCGGAGAAAACCGCGCGTGATTTGGACCTCGTACGTAAAAGTTATTAAAGTCAGAACATTATACGTCTAAATTTAATATAAGTAAATAAATAAATGCAAACACACACACGTCACCATCGTTGAAAATTCCAGCCGAAGCCCTAACAGCAGCACCAGGTCGTGCACGTAACCCATCCACGCCTAAGCTTGCCATCGAATCGAGACGCCACCGCTCCTCCACCAGAGGCCGATGCGACCTATCCCACCCTCTCGACCTCGCGCGACCCTAGATCCACGTCCACGACGCTGAGATTTTACAGCTGCCGCCGAATGCTTCTAAATATATTTGAATTTTATAGCTCGATCTAGCCATTAACTTTACGAATGAACAACTCCGATGGACTCGCTCCATCTCCTCTAAGTGATGGTACCCTTGCTTCAATGATCGGACGAAGTTCATCAACGTGTGATGAACGGCCGTGAATAGTTCGACGATTTCCGGCCATTTCGAAACTCAAATTGAAAAACGAATCATATATTTGACTTGCGCTCGTCGAGAGCTTCAAATCCATATAAAATTCGACATAGTTTGTGGAGTTTGAATTTTGATTTGATTTTGAATTGTAATTGGATGTAGAATTTGTTTGTCTGCCATTGAGGAAGAGGATGAACATAATGAATTGTACGTACAGAAAAAGGATAATAAGGAACAATTAGGCTTTATAACGAGGTATATATAGGCAAGGCTGAAAATAGAATTGATGGACCAGATTGATATACGCGTTGAACGATAAAATGGCCCGAAAAGCCCGTTCTGACTCCGGAATGAAATTGGGTCCACCCATATATTAAAATAGATGTTTTAAAACATTTTAAAATCAGTGGAACAGGTTTCACATCAAAATTCCATCGTATGAAGAAGTTATGCCAAAATCAAATTATTTCAAATTGATTTCAATTGATTTCAATCTCATTGATTTCTGGGCGTTTCGAGTCCGTACGATCAAATGACAAGTCCGATCGTTACGAAACTTAAAACCCCACAATAATTCACCGTTACGGATCCGATGAATTTGGTTTCGTCAAAATCCGAGTTAGTGGTCAAAATGGCTATTTTTACATTAAATAAATAAATTAATAATTGATTAATTAAATTTCCAATTTCAATTCTAAAATTGACAATTCTTATCATTATCATATTTCCAAATCATTCACACTAATTTAACAAATTTAGATGGCAATGTAAAGTTGATTAATTTATCAATTTCAGTGTTAACCTCAATTTATTGAATTCAGTGTTTATAAGTATAATTCCCAATAATCCCATTAATTAAATCAATCAATAATTATTCCATTCATTATTGTCAAATAGATGGATTTAACATTGGATTCAAAACTATTACATTAATATTCTCATATTCCATCTTCATTTCAATTAAAGTAAAATTTAATATTAAATTCTACTTATTTGCAATAAATCCAATTATTTAACTTTAAATTCCAATAAACAAATAAATAAATCCTGACTCCCATTCTTTTAATTCAACTAATTATCATATTATCATCTTAGGTACCATTTACATTGGTATATATCCTAATACATTAACATTTTCCCATTTTATCTTTATTTCAATTGCATAACATTTAATTCCAATTGCTACAATAATTACACTTTTTATAAACTTAGTTACCTTGTTTTTCCATTCATTACCTTAATATACCTAATTTAAAAACTCCTAAACATTGTATTACATTTCACATTAATGTAACATTTATTTACATTTACCAAAAATTTATTTCCAATTTCAATTAACAATCTAAATAAATAGGTAACATACAATAATCATTACCGTTACCGTTTAGTCACATAAATAAACCTTTATTACTTACAAATCAATGTTGCCATTTATTTTCATACTACTAACTTCATTCACTTATGTTCAGTTTATAACCAAACATAACATTTAAATTATTTTATATAATTGGAATTTCATTCAGGTTTATTAATTATTAACTTTAATTAACCTTGTTACGTTTCCTCTTAGTTAATTTTCATTACATTATCACAACTTTTATTAATAATTCACAAATTTTTATTCTCTTCGATACTAAATTACAAACTCTTATTAAATTAACAAATTAAATTATCGAAAATTTACGGGTCATTACACTCTCCCCCACTCAAAACTTTTCGTCCTCGAAAAGGAAAAAGAAGGGAAAAAAGAAGAATTACGAACTCAATATATCTTACTTAAAATATTAAATTTATAAACAAATAAATTTGCAAAATTAATTAATTTGAATAAAATATACCAATTTATAACCATTAAATTTTTTATACTCAAATTAATAAAGTTTGGAAAACATTTTTTTTTTCAAAATTTTTTTTTTCTAAGTCCAAAATTTACAGAAAGTTTCGGCAGAGTCTCCTTTGTACGGAGAGACACGGAGAAAGTATAATATCAAATATAACCATATATAACATATATTTTCCAGAATAATATATATCCCAACATGGGAAAAATAATATAATAACGCTATAAACTGTAATCCGAAAACGTACCTATTTGTCGGCAGTTTACTTTTAATTATGAAACCAAAAGCAGTAGCAATTGCTTCTATAACCTGTATTTCACTTATATAATCTAAAAGAGTTAATAATTATAGAATGAAATATTAATTTTGTTTCATCCACTAGCAACCAAATCAATATAAACAACAATCACTTGCAATCACAACATACAACCACTATATGAAGCCAATAAAATCAACCATCCATGGCAAACAAACAAATAGTTGTTCGGGTTTAAAAACTTTAAATCGTACAGAATAGAGAGTAAACTATTAAGTGCACCATTTACTCAATAGTCTTAGATGAAACCAAATAGATTATTCATACATCCAAACAAATTTAAAGTATCCTTAACCAAACAACCATAAACCAAAACAAACAACAAATCCAAACAATAAATTAAATCCATTCTTATTAATTTCTTTTCATATTATTTGTTTTTTGATTCCATTTTTATTCATATAATGATTTATCTTTTAATTTACATTTATCTCTTGCAAATTTTCATTTTCTATTCGTTCATTTTTTTACTTAATTTCATTTATTTACACTATTCATCTTTCTATTTATTTTTATTATAAATAACTTCAACATTTACTCCAATTTATTATCATTTCTTTATAACCTTTCTATTACATTTAATTAGTGGCCCTTCAGTCAGGCTTAAGTTTATAACAATTATAACCTTAAATTCTTATTTATAAAATCAAATTCATTGAATACTTTCATTACTTCAAGTTTTTCTTGTAAAATTTCCCATTACATTTCTTTTAACATTTTAACATTTTTATAGTTGGTAAGTTATATATATGTTAAAGAACGCAAATGAAACTTACACAAGTTTTACCTCATTTCCTTTAATTTAATCTAATATTCAATAATTATAACTTTTAGTTTATAAGTTACAAATTTAACTTTCTTATAGTTTCATTTATAACTCAACATTTAATCTCTCATTTCATTTAGGGTTTCAATTATTAGTTAAATTCCATTTCACTACACTAATTGAAACTATCAATTAACAGAAACTTAAGAATTTAAATATCGGGTTTTATTTCAAATCATTTTAAAATAATAGATAAATGTATATATTTACAGTTTATATATCCAATTATATTTAAAACAATTTAAAATTTATATTTGTTTATCAAAATAAATCTGTAGTAAAACTACTACAGTGGCCTTCCCACTTCGAAAATCGAAAATGAATGTCGATGATGCGTGCACTTATCACCGAAATTATTTTCCAGCGACAGAGAGGGGAGTACAACTTATTTCTTTCCAGAGTTTCTTTAAAACAATTCTTTCAAATTATATTGAAATATTTATATCAGGAAATACTTGTAATAATATTATTATTGTATTTCAAAATCATTCAAAAGAAATTTCAAAAGCCAGGAACATAAGTTCTAAATTTCCAGTTTATTCTCATTTATTTTACTTTTAATTTATTTTCCAATCAATATTTATAAATTTCACTATCTAACAACCAATATATAGCAACCAAATATATATCGTTTATAAAAAAAATTTATATATAGAAAATATAATAGGCAAAATTATTTCATTTACCTATATTCAAAATAAATATTGTGTCGGTCTGTCCTATTGAGTGTTTAGAAATGCCTATTGATGTCATAGCGTACTATGCACCAACCAGAATTTATAAATACAAAACGGAACAAATTAACATAAAATCAAAACCTTTTTATAACACTAACAAATAAGCTCTCTTGTATATATACACTCAACGACTCATCATAGGGTATTACTACCCTATTAATGAAGAGTTAGACCCCACAAAGCTAAGGTTTATCGCTAAACCAATGCTCTGGTACCAGATGTAACATGCCGCCTTTTTTTGTATGCTTTAAATCGACGATAAACCACATACGTCAGACATAAACCATACAGAAGGGCAGATTGTTATGGGGTAAATAAGAAAAAGCAGAGAAAGAAAAGAACAAAACAGAATCTTGCAGCAGAATGATAAAATATAATAATCAAATATACAATTCACGAAGCTGTTTTACAAAAAAATTTGATTTTACTTATACAATACAATATCAGAGTTACACATACCGGAGAATACTCAATAACAATGCAGCGGAAAAGTGTGATGCAGTGGAACGATATAGTATATAATAATATTAAAATCTTCGTCTTCGTCCTCTAGAAATAAGATCTTCAAACCCTGAAATGCTCAGACTGACCTGAGCGAACTGAAAAGATAAAACACTCGAGTCAGAACTAAAATATCTTATGTAAGTTAAATCAACGGTAAAATATGAGTGGAACGGCGTCAGAGATGTTTACGGGATTTAACATCTCCTATCCAGTGTCTAACGTGAGTGCAGTAACTTAAGAGATGCTCGGGATTCACATCTCCTAAGGATCCGTTAAACTATTTACTATGTAGTAATATTTCGCTATTATAATAATGTCTATTAGCAAAATAAACTTACTTTAAAATAGCGCTAAGGAGTGACTCAATATTCCCCTTAACACGTAATAGTCTCAGTAGTCCATCCAATATCATAGTCCCTCCTGATCGAGAAGCCACCAGAGGATAACACACGGGCTACGGGAGAAAACCAAACTCGTACAAGGCTCGCTAGGGTAGGTGACACGGCACAACTAGGCAATGCCAGAGTAGATATACCAATTGCTATCCCGACTGGTGGTGACGCATAGCGCGCAGCTACCGCCCACCTCGAGCCACACCCCCAAAAATCAAAAATCAAAAGAGGCCACCAAATAAATCTCAAAGTCAGAATATAATATCGAAGGAGTATGTCCAATAAGAGGGGCTACCTCACTGGCCCGGAATCGCTTCTATTTTAGCCACCTTATGCCAACTCACGAGAGCCGTGTGCACGTATATACCGCAAAGGAATGCCGCTGCCAGCCTACTTCATTCTAGAATCTCTACCGCGTAAAGTGGTTTTCGGAGTTGGCAGAGAGTATGACAACTTCCGATCCTGGTCTCTTTAACAACCAAACATTATTATAACACCGCGATCCTTTCAAAATAGTTTATACTTAAAAACCAGAATATAATATCTATTACAAAACCATATAATTACAATATCATTTTCGTTTTTAAAACCCAAATCAATATGATATCATTTTTAATAGAACCTAAATCAATATAATATCATTTTATATCAAATATATCCCTTTTCCAAAATCATAGCACTTTCAAATTTATACACTTCAAAACCAAAAAATTTAAATTATAACACTTTAAAACATAATAATTTGAAATTCATAACTTCAAAACACTTCAATTTCAATAAAACATTTCAATTTTGATATATTTCACGGCTTTAAATATTCCAAAATTCCAAAATAAATTCGATAATTTAGATTCAATGATTAAATTTTCTATTATTTATTTTGAAATATTTTACATAATAAATCCATTATCATTTAAATAAAACTCAAGTTACAAATAGCTAAATATTTCCTTCAATTCATTTATGCTCGAAATACTCATTTAATTCACCTTGACCCCAAAATCAAGTTATAATAATTATACCTTTTAAAATTTCTAATTTAATAAATTTCACATCAACCCCTTTAGAGTTTAATTCTTAAATAAATTTAATTTCAAATAAATCTCCAATTTTTCTCCCATCCTTAATTTATTTAGATCATTATACACTCTATATTAAAATAAAATTTAATACTTACTCACATTTATTTTAATAAAAATCAAACTCTATTATTAACTTAAATTTCTATTTAACAAACTTATACATAGCTTAAATTCAAGCATTTAACTATATATAAAAAATAATATTTATATAATATCAAAAGTCAATATTCATTAAACCATATATTTCTTTCCAAAACTATAGAAATCATTATAAAAATATTTTATATATAGACCACGGTGTCTGTATATAATTTTCTACCCTATGGCCAAGTGCTACGGATATTTATCATTTCAATCCGTAATTTAAAATAAAAATACAGTTATATATCATTTCAAACCGCAATCCCGAATGAAATAAAAATTCATAACAACTTGCAGTTTATAACAATATAAAATACAACATCCATTCATCCAATGTATATCATCAACCATTTATCACAATCATCATCCAATTCAAACAATAGCATCAATATAGAACAGATAATAAATAACAGGTAATTACTGGCAGTTTATATTCAATAATAAATTAAATAACAATTTAATTCAAAAAATTCAATTTAACTGGAATGATGGTAAAAACATACCAAAAAACTATAAATAAATTTCTAATCACATCAGAAATTAATTTAGCACACATAAGAAATTTTAAAAGTTGTGAGTGGCTTAAAACACTAACCTTTTGAATTTAAATTGAATTTAAATCCAATTTAAACCCTAAATTTTGAACAGTCTTAGAATTCATCCAAACTAGCATCAAAATATCCAGAATTCGAATACGAACCTAGCAGGAAAAACCGCGCGTGATTTGAACCTCGTACGTAAAAGTTATTAAAGTCAGGACATTATACGTTTAAATTTAATATAAATAAATAAAAGCAAACACACACATGTCACTATCATTGAAAATTCCACCCGAAGCCCTAACAGTACCAACAGGTCACGCACGAAACCTATCCACGCCTGAGCTTGCCATCGAATCGAGACGCCACCGCTCCTCCACCAGAGGCCGATGCGACTTATCCCACCCCTCTCGACCCCGCGCGACCCTAGATCCATTTAACGACCCGAAATTTTCGATCCTGAAAATTTCAGATAGTTAGGAAAAGAAGGAAGAGATAGAAGAAGAAGAAGAAGAAGAAGAAACAGAAAACACCAACATCTCACATTCGCAGCGGATCAAAATATAATATCAAATAACAATAGTTTACAAAAGAATACTATATCTATCGATTGCATCTTTAATACATCAGAGTTACACAAATATACAGACACTAGATATACACAATCATCAAGTCTCAGATACGCAACAATATAATACAACGGAAACACTCCATAGGTTCTTGCCATCCACCTCGCCTCCTTAGCTCCAGAATGTCTTTACCTGAAAATCTGTAATACTCGGTCTGAAACGAGCATTACATTAAAGTAACACCTGGGTCGGCTGGAAACCAGCATGAGTAAACTCATCCAATATGAAATTCCAATGCATAGAACTTGTTTGAAACCCGGGGTAACTCGTATCGATTTGCAAAACCACAATTTATTATAGACATCACTTATTCCCCACATCCATTTCTAAGTACCAAGATTTAGATTTAAATAGTCTAATTCATTTAAATCACTTCATTCCAGCCTATAGATTCCACATATCAATTTATAAAAATTCGAAGTGGTTTCAGATATTTTCCAATACCCGACCCTGGTCTCTTCGAGTCTCATGTCATCCTAACCAAAGTTATCCAAATGAAATACGCAACATTTCATATCAGAGATATCAACTCATTCAAAGCATTCAATGACATTCAATCATCCATAAGCAAAGCTTGATCGCTGCCAAAGTTAATTTAATTAATTCTAATTGAATTTCTAACCTCAATCACTTAGATTTCTTCACTTGTCATTGATTAATTTCAAATCAATTAATCAATCATCCCTTCATTTTTCATCTTAATTAAACACCCTGGATTAATTATTATTCAATTACATTCAAGAACTTATCTTTAATCAATTATACAGATTAATTATTCTTAACCAAAAAAGTTAATAATTTTGTTATTACTTCTCACATTAAATAACTATAATTAATTACATTAATTCTCAATTACTTATATCAATTAATTTCTCATAAATCACTTATTATTGATTAATTTATCTTGATTAATCAACCTTTATTTACATCATTGATTACATAAATTAATGATTTCTCATTTGCATTTCATTTTATCCTAATCTAATTTAATTACATCAAATAATTAACCATTAATTAAACCACAAAATATTAATCACTCTTGATTTATCTTATCCTGTCAATATCTACCTTTTTATTTATTTTATTAAAATCATTTTATAAAGAAATTTAAAGTAATTTAAACCCAAATTCATTTTTAAATTCAATCAATTTAAAAATGCACTTTAACATTAAAGTTGTAAAAATAATTTAAATTTAAAAACTTTATTTGTTAGATTTAACTTTGATTTAGAACTTGTTTTAAATCTCTACTTTACAGTTTAACTCCAGTTTTAAAATATCACTTTTATTTCTTTTTGATTCATTCTTATTTTTATTCTATAATTATTACACTCCCAAAATTCACCCTTATATTTCTTTCAAAAATCCAATTTTATATATTTTGATAACTCAGGGTACCGAAATATTCAAGCAAACCACAACATTCAATATTCCAATTACCAATAATATTCATCACTGAATATCAATCACTCCAATATATACTATATACTACTATATATAATATAGCACATCAAAACAATCCAATCATTCAACCAATTATTTAAATTTAACAATTTAAATTTAAATAAAAATCCAGGAGAATGAGATTAACTCACCTTTGAATTTGTTTTGTAGTCCACTTCAATTTCGACTTGGTTTTCCTGACGTTTGACCTTTTTATTTGAAACTGAAAACAAATTTAGCTACGAATAAATATGAATCCAATCCCATGCCGTAGCCACGTCGATACGGTCGCAACACGACTTCTTTCGTTCGAATCAGACCTCGTACGAACATACGAATAAATTAGAGTAACGATTTAAATTAAACTATAACTAACAAAATAATAATAAAATAATTACTAAAATAAAGCAACAACCGTTACCCACTCATCTTCGTTCAAGCACGCAAGCACCAGACAGCCGAACTCAACCCACGTGACAAAGACCTCTAGCCGCATGCCACCAATGTTGACCTGACACCCATCTACCTTCGTCAAACAATGCGCCTTAACCACCTTTCCCCACGCCTGAAGTCTCAAAGCCTCCGCCGCATTCGTCACCACCACCAGATCGCATACGTTCTCCCCAAGTCGATTACAAGCGAACGCCGAGCCTTCCCCTCTCACGCCGCCCCTCCAGCTCACCTCTAGGCCGCGACCATCATTTGGTTGCTCGCACCTAATTCTTCGATCATGACTCCATTCGTTGCCGCGACACTTGAGCTCGAGCTCGACGCAACGATGATGGTTCGAATCGGTCCTCCCTTCATTATTCGAATTTTTTTTAAATCGAGAACTGGAAATCGCTTTCGTATTTTTTTTTCTTTTGAGATCCAGAAATCACGATTTAAAGTTGAAGAAGGCGGCTCGTACCAGAGTATAGGGTAGCTGAGGTAAATGGTTAGGTTGGTTGATGGGATGTAATAGGGTTTGACTTAGGAATTTTATAATATTATTTAATTCCAAAATATCATGTTAAGCATAACTCGAAATCTCGAACTTCGAATCAGACATGCCGACAGGCGTTTATAAGGTTTTACCCATATTCCGAACACAATGGAATGTATTTCGGAGCCTAATTCGATCATATAAGCGAGTGACGGAAATAAATGACCAATTTAAATTAGATCGATTAAAATAGTTTCTATGCGTTTTGAGCTGCCAGGGTTAAACGACAACTCCGATTGCTACGAAAAATGAAATCCGATAATAACTAACTATTACGGATCCAATAGAACTGGTTTCATTGAATTCCGAGAATGTGCCTCAGAAGGCTATTTTTTAATTTCAATTTAAACGATAAAATTTTAAAACCGAACGAATCACTTCCAATTTCAATTTAAAAGCTTTTATTATCTTCAGAACTATCAATATAAATTTACAGGCCTTCAAATTATTTTTAACAAGCTTAAAATTGAAGATTCAATGATTTACCCAATTTCAGTTTATTAAATCTAATAACTTAATTGCTATTAATAATAATATTTGAATTCAAGTTAAAAATTAACTTTTAAATATTTAAAATCAATTAATTATTCCAATTTAAATTGTTAAAAATTCTGGGTCGTCACATTCCTCCCCCCTTAAAAGAATTTCGTCCTCGAAATTACTAGTTAGGAAGAATGATCCAATACCCGTTTACTTTTCCCCCAAAACCAACAGTTCAACTCCTACCAACTATCTTTTATAAAAGACCCCTTATCATTCTTACTAACTTCCCAAACTCTCCCACAGTTTTCAAACAATACCCTTTTGCTCAATCATTCAAATTTCAATTTAAAACCAAATTTTGAATCATCAAAATTTTTCTAAAATTTTCTAACTTTCTAAATTTCCGAATTTTTTCGCCAACGTCTCCTTTGCGCGGCAAGCTCAGTACAACTACAAAATGCCTCTACGGGCCCCCAAATTTCAAAAGAAAACAAAAAGTCAAGTCGCTAGATCAAAAACCCAATCAAATTCCATACAAATATTTAAACACATACCTTTTTGTCGAGCAATTCAAATCATCTTCTGAAATCAAAACCAATTTTCCTTTCCCTTTATAATACCTATATATCCTACTAAGAAATAATATCCAATCATAGCCTTAAAAATCATTCTATACATCTCCTTACAGAAGTTTTCATATCTACCTTTATTCAGATTAGTTTTCCCATTTCCACATGAATTCAATTTTATCTTCCATTTATAACTGATTCATATCATTATTTTAAATTAGTTTTATTCACAATTTATTTCAGTTTCATATTAAAAATCATTTCGTTGCTAACAAAAATTTTCCAAAATTTTTTCAAAATTTTTCCTATCTCCCAAAATTTTCGAATTTTTTTGGCACAGTCTCCTTTGTAAGGAGGAGCTTTTGCAATTTGACAAGAGATATAAATATATATACATCGACCCACCCAATCGAAAAAGCAAAAACAGTTCATATTCCTATTTTTATTGCGTAGGCGTACCTTCATTTAGAATTTTAAGCAAGCGGCTTATTATTTTAGCAATTAGCGCAACCAAATCCAGCCAAACGGTCTTCAAGTACCTGTACTTACTCAATTTAAATATGTAAGTGCCATATATAGAAAATCTATTAGCATTTCACTTACTTTCAATAGTTAAACACATGCATTTCATAAGCAACAAGCACCAAACGCTTCCCATAAGCGATTTATATGATTTAAAGCTAATTCAGTTGCTTCCAACCAATTCATATGACATTTCATTCAATTTTAATGGTTTACAACTCAATTTCTTACATTCAATTTATTTTTAATCCAATCAAGCTAATATTCAATTCAATTGATCCTAAAATCAATTTATTTAATCTCTATCAACTTATAGAATTTTAATTACTTTTGTTTACGTCAAACGACAACTATATTTATGTAAATTCGGGGATATTTGCTTAATAGAGTATCCATTTTAGTTTATAACTACTTCAAATTAATTTAAACTCATTCTGTATTTAATTCCATTTCATTTCTAACTTTTTCACCAACTATACATTTGCATTTCATTTCATCTCCGCATTGGTTTCATTTTAAAACTATTTCATTGAGCTTGGCAACATTCGATGCTTATTTTAATATCATTTGTTTTTCCAAATAAATTTAACCCAAACTTTTATCTAATGGTCTTCCATTCTCACTCGAAACCAAGCCTTTATTGACTTAAGTAATTTTACTTCAAATTAATATGCCTTATAACTCAAGTTCATTCTGATAATCCAATTCCAATTACAACTTTGATTTAGTTTTTATTCAATCAGACTTCATCCATTTATTATTTAATTCAATTAACCCATTTATTCACCCCATTTTATATTTTTATTTCACTTACTTGATTCATTTTCGAATTTATTTTATTAATACAAAGCCATTCTCAATTTATTTCTACTCACTTGGGTTTCGTTTGCAACTCAAACCATTTCTATTATAATTCTATTCCATTTCATTTTTACAACATCTCCACTTATTTTAATTCCTCATCAAATCCAAGTCGAACTCTATTTATAATTCGAGTTCATTTCCAAACTCCATTATTAACTTACAATCCATTTATTTAACCGAGTTAAATTTTATTAACATACTTTATCAAATAATTATTTAGCTTATTAGCTTACTTCCAATTAAATCAATATTCGATTTTATTACAAAAATCACTTCATTAAATTTTCCTAAGTTCAATTTTTTTTTATAATTCCAGTTTGGATTTTCTTTCATTTTCGAAAATTCCATCACTTTTATTTTAAAATTTTAGAAATGCTTTAAATCCACATCATACTATTAAAATAGCTTTTTATAAAAATACTTCTTATAACTTGATTTCTCAACCAGTCCATCCTTGTTCTCATAGAAATTCGGTCATACGTTGATCAGGCGTAGGACTGAAAATCTATAAGTACTTGGTAAGCCCGTTTCAAAACATAGTGAAAATACTTGGAAAATAATTTTGTTGAAAATATAGAAAACCGTTTTTGAAAATAGAGGAAATATCTTGGTGAGAATGCTCTGGAAATCATCACCCCCATCCATGGTCGCAGTTACATCCTGGGTTACGTTGCCATCGCAGCAAAAGTCCGTGTAACTATAGGCACTCCGCGCCCCTCGATTATGCCATGGAACCCACAATAGATCGCAGTTACATTCCCGGGTTACGTTGCCATCGTAGCAAAAGTCCATGTAACAGTAGGCATCAGCGCCCTCGATTTTCGCTATCGAAATGAAACTTCTCCACTCCTACATAGGTCGCAGTCTACCGATGTAAAATCAAACACACACACACGACTTTCTCTATGTTACCATAGGTCGCAGTCTACCGATATAAAATCAAACGTAGACTGTTGGCTCTGAGCAGCACACACGACTTTCGCTATGGTCTGCAATAGATCGCAGTGACATCGAGTTACACAGTCGTCACAGCATAACCCAAATGCCTTTGTAGGCATCAGCGCCCCACGATTTTCGCTACACACTACTCATAATCCTCAGGAACTAGCTTTGTCTAGACTCCACACAGGATCAACTTTAGAACCCCCCTTAGGGATCAAGGCAGCACCACTCGGTGGCACTCCTGTGAAGTTCATTTTAAGGGAACGCCTTTTTCCCTAGAGTCATTATCAAAACACCTTATACTATATACATTTATAATCTTCCAAATCATACACCTAGTATGAATCTCATATAAATCTCCTTTTCTCAAAATCGATTATCCAAAAATCAATAATTCTCAAACTAGGCTTTCTAAATTTCAATATTGATTTTACCCAAAAATCAAAGCCTTTCCAAATCAAAAGGTTCCCAAAACCTTTTTCCAAAATCCTCATAAGATCCTTTATATATATACAGATATATATAATTTTTAAAACTTTGGATCATTTCAAACTTGTATAAAATTCCTTTTGTACTTCAAACACTTTCAAAATCCTTTCCTTCCGGCAATAGATTCAATAAGGAGATATTTATCTTATATAACAAAGATATATAACTTTGTTTATTCAAAATCAAATATTCATATTTGATTACTCCTTTTTTTTAAAGTTGTTTCCATCTTACTTATCATTATAAAAATATCCAATTTTCACCTTTATCCATTGTATATTTCACAACATATACTTTCATTTCAAAAGAAATCATTTCACATTTCTTATTCACAAATTTTAAATATCAATTTCATTCGAATCCGTACGATGTACACCTATCATCCGTACGATATACCAATCTGATCGCCCGCTCGATCAGACAATTTCACTTTCGAACTACTATCGTCCACCCACTTCCTAGTGTGAACTCAGATCTGGTTTCTTGATCAAAAACCATCATTCTCCTTGCATAGCCATAACTATGATAGAGAATATCCAGAACCAATCAACAATCCATATCCAGGTTCGCAGTCGAAAATCGAGTGAAAAATCTCAACTCGGATCGATAAACTATCTCGAAATTTTGTGCTCGAATCTGGATCAAATCACTATGCGAATAGAATAATATACATACATCCTACGTATTTAACTTCATTGATTATTAACCAAATCAATTTCCTTTCTATTCATCCTTACTTCGATTTTATTCACTTATTCACATTTATCTTAATCCTCATTTGGATTATCACTTCAATTCTTACCTCAGTTGGGTATTTAATCAATAATAGTTTGAACTCCGACCAGTTTATATTTAGAAAATAGCTTGAAAATTTTAAAAATAGACAAGTAGTTGAAAATAATTATTAGTTTGCAAAATAGCTGTAAAATAGTTAAGTAATTGTAAAATAGTGGGAAAATAGTTACATAGTTTTAGAAACTTTAGATAATTGCAAAATAGTTGTAAAATAGTAATTAATTTGTGAAATAGTTGAAAAACAGTAATTAGTTTATAAAACAGTTGAAAAATGGTTAATAGTTCCAAAAATAATTGTAAAACAAATACAAAATAATCTGGCTTTAAAAAGAAAGGTTGTATTTATTAAATAGCTTGGAAAAATAAGTTTATATTAAAACAATTAATATTGAAAATAGTCCAGAGTCAAAACTGTTCACTTTCCTATCCATTCAATTTAAATTTGCATTTCCATTTAAATTGACTCAATTCCAATTTGAATAACTTCAATTTCCATTTAAATCGATTTAACCTCAATTCAAGTTCAACCAATCCTGATTTCTTTCCCAAGTTAAATCAAATTCGATTTGACTTTAAACCTATTCAACTTTAATTATAATTTCAAATTATTCCAATCAATTTGGACTAATATCAATTGAACCCACTTCAATTTGAAATCATTTCAATTCAGTCCAATTCAAATTGTCCATTTAAAATTTTAAACTTATACTTCTTCAATCTCAAATCCAATTAATTCAAATCAGATTCACTTTGAATGAATTCAATTCCAATTTCAAATTTAAACCATCTCGAATTATATAAATTCGAGTTAAAATTTAAATGTTGACTTAATCCTTTAAATCAAATCAACTTATCTCTTTATACCATTTAATTCTGAATCCATTTCAAACTTATCTTCATTTAATTTTAATTTGGTTGTATTCCTATTATCACTTAGTTCTCATTGTTTCTGTTCAATTCCAATGATTTAACAACCAATAACTTAATAATAGAAATATTATTGCTTTATATATTAAAATATATTCTTATATAAAATCATTTAAAAACTTTATATAAGAAAATAACAAGTACGCGCTCGTGTGTACACACACACACACACAAACACACACACACACACACTCAACTCATTCTAGGTACCATTGACCTTATCCTTAATGAGTAATCTGAACAGAGCCAAGGTTCTCGCTTAACCTTTCAGCTCTGATACCAACTGTAACGACCCGAAATTTTCGATCCCGAAAATTTCAGATAGTTAGGAAAAAGAAGGAAGAGATAGAAGAAGAAGAGAAAGAAGAAATAGAAAATACCAACATCTCACATTCGCAGCGGATCAAAATATAATATCAAATAATAACAGTTTACTAAAGAATACAATACCTATCGATTATATCTTTAATACATCAGAGTTACACAAATATACAGACACTAGATATACACAATCATCAAGTCTCAGATACGCAGCAATATAATACAGCGGAAACACTCCATACGTTCTTGCCACCAGCTCGCCTCCTGAGCTCCAGAACGTCCTTACCTGAAAATCTGTAATACTCTATCTGACCCAGGCACTACATTAAAGTAACACCTGGGTCAAGCTGGAAACCAACGTGAGTAAACTCATCCAGTATGAAATTCCAATGCATAGAACTTATTTGAAACCCGAGGTAACTCTTATCGATTTACAAAACCACAATTTATTATAGACATCACTTATTCCCCACATCCATTTCTAAGTACCAAGATTTAGATTTAAATAGTCCAATTCATTTAAATCACTTCATTCCAGCCTATAGATTCCACATATCAATTTATAAAAATTCGAAGTGGTTTCGGATATTTTCCAATACCCGACCCCGTTCTCTTCGAGTCTCATGTCATCCTAACCCAAATTATCCAAATGAAATACACAAAATTTCATATCAGAGATATCAACTCATTCGAAGCATTCAATGCCATTCAATCATCCATAAGCAAAGCTTGATCGCTGCCAAAGTTAATTTAATTAACTCTAATTGAATTTCTAACCTCAATCACTTAGATTTCTTCACTTGTCATTGATTAATTTCAAATCAATTAATCAATCATCCCTTCATTATTCATCTTAATTAATCACCCTGGATTAATTATTATTCAATTACATTCAAGTAATTATCTTTAATTAATTATACAAATTAATTATTCTTAAACAAAACAATAAATAATTTTTTTACTACTTCTCACATTAAATAACTATAATTAATTACATTAATCCTCAATTAATTTCTCATAAATCACTTATTATTGATTAATTTATCTTGATTAATCAACTTTTATTTACATCATTGATTATATAAATTAATGATTTCTCATTTGCATTTCAATTTATCCTAATCTAATTTAATTACATCAAATAATTAACAATTAATTAAACCACAAATATTAAGCACTCTTGATTTATCTCATCCTGTCATTATCTACCTTTTTATTTATTTTATTAAATAAATTAATTACTCATTTTATAAAGAAGCTTAAAGTAATTTAAACCAAATTCATTTTTAAATTCAATCAATTTAAAAATGCACTTTAACATTAAAGTTGTAAAAATAATTTAAATTTAAAAACTTTATTTGTTAGATTTAACTTTGATTTAGAACTTGTTTTAAATCTCTACTTTTACAATTTAACTCCAGTTTTAAAATATCACTTTTATTTCTTTTCAATTCATTCTTATTTTATTCTATAATTATTACACTCCCAAAATTCACCCTTATATTACTTTCAAAAATCCAATTTTATATATTTTGATAACTCAGGATACCGAAATATTCAAGCAAGCCATAGCATTCAATTTTCCAATTACCAATAATATTCATCACAGAATATCAATCACTCCAATATATACTACTATATATAATATAGCACATCAAAACAATCCAATCATTCAACCAATTATTTAAATTTAACCATTTAAATTTAAATGAAAATTCAGGAGAGTGAGATTAACTCACCTTTGAATTTGTTTTGCAGTCCACTTCAATTTCGACTTGGTTTTCCTGATGTTTGACCTTTTTATTTGAAACTGAAAACAAATTCTGCTACGAATAAATATGAATCCAATCCCATGTTGTAGCCACGTCGATACGGTCGCAACACGACTTCTTTCGTTCGAATCAGGCCTCGTACGAACATACGAATAAATTAGAGTAACGATTTAAATTAAACTATAACTAACAAAATAATAATAAAATAATTACTAAAATAAAGCAACAACCGTTACCCTCTCATCTTCATTCAAGCACGCAAGCACCAGACAGTCAAACTCAACCCACGCGACAAAGACCTCTAGCCGCATGCCACCAATGTTGACCTGACACCCATCCACCTTCGTCAAGCAATGCGCCTTAGCCACCTTTCCCCATGCCTGAAGTCTCAAAGCCTCTGCCGCATTCGTCACCACCACCAGATCGCACGCATGCTCCCCAAGTCAATTACGAGCGAACGCCGAGCCTTCCCCTCTCACGTCGCCCCTCCAGCTCACCTCTAGGCCGCGACCATCATTTGGTTGCTTAAGCCTAATTCTTCAATCACGACTCCGTTCGCTGCCGCGACACTCGAGCTCGAGCTCGACGCAACGATGATGGCTCGAATCGGTCCTTCCTCCATTATTCGATTTTTTTTAAATCAAGAACTGGAAATCGCTTTTGTATTTTTTTTCTTTTGAGATCTAGAAATCGCTATTTAAAGTTGAAGAAGGCGGCCCGTATCAGAGTATAGGGTAGCTGAGGTGAAGGGTTAGGTTGGCTGATGGGATGTAATAAGGTTTGACTTAGGAATTTTATAATATTATTTAATTCCAAAATATCACGTTAAGCATAACTCGAAATCTCGAACTCCGAATCAGATATGCCGACAGGCATTTATAAGGTTTTACCCATATTCCGAACATAATGGAACGTGTTTCGGAGCCTAATTTGATCATATGAGTGAGTTACGGAAATAAACGACCAATTTAAATTAAATCGATTAAAATAGTTTCTATGCGTTTTGAGCTGCTAGGGTCAAACGACAACTCCGATTGCTATGAAAATTGAAATCCGATAATAACTAACTACTACGGATCCAATAGAACTAGTTTCATCGAATTCCGAGACTGTGCCTCGGAAGGCTATTTTTTAATTTCAATTTAAACGATAAAATTTTAAAACCAAATGAATCACTTCCAATTTCAATTTAAAAGCTTTTATTATCTACAGAACTATCAATATAAATTTACAGGCCTTCAAATTATTTTTAACAAGCTTAAAACTGAAGATTCAATAATTTAACCAATTTTAGTTTATTAAATCTAATAACTTAATTGCTATTAATAATAATATTTGAATTCAAGTTAAAAATTAACTTTTAAATATTTAAAATCAATTAATTATTCCAATTTAAATTGTTAAAAATTCTGGGTCGTCACAATCCACGTCCACTACGCCGAGATTTTGCAGCCGTCGCCGAATGCTTCTAACACTATTTGAATTTTACAGCTCGATCCAGCCGTTAACTTCACGAATGAACAACTCCGATGGACTACGCTCCATCTCCTCTACGCGATGGTAACCTTGCTTCAACGATCGGACGAAGTTCATTAACGTGTGATGAACGACCGTGAATAGTTCGATGATTTCCGACCACATTGAAACTCAAATTGAAAAACGAATCATACATTTGACTTGCGCTCGTCAAGAGCTTCAAATCCATATAAAATTCGATATAGTTTGTGGAGTTTGAATTTTGATTTGATTTTGAATTGTAATTGGATCTAGAATTTGTTTGTCTGCCATTGAGGAAGAGGAGGAACATATAGAATTGTACGTACAGACAAATGACAATGAGGAACAATTAGGTTTTATAAGGAGGTATATATAGGCAAGGCTGAAAATAGAATATATGGACTAGATTGATATACGTGCTGAACGATAAAATGGCCCGAAAAGCCCATTCTGACTCCGGAACGAAATTGGGTCAATCCATATATCAAAATCGATGTTTTGATATATTTTAAAATCAATGGAACAGGTTTCACATCCAAATTTCATCGTATGAAGAAGTTGTGCCAAAATCAAATTATTTCAAATTGATTTCAATTAATTTCAATCTCATTGATTCTAGGCGTTTCGAGTCTGTACGATCAAATGACAAGTCCGATCATTACGAAACTTGAAACCCAACAATAATTCACCGTTACGGATCCGATGAAACTAGTTTCGTCAAAATCTGAGTCATTGGCCAAAAATGGCTATTTTTACATTAATTAAATAAATTAATAATTGATTAATTAAATCAAATTTCCAATTTCAATTCTAAAATTGACAATTTTTATCATTTTCATATTTCCAAATCATTCACACTAATGTAACAAATTTATATGTCAATGTAAAGTTAATTAATTTATCAATTTCAGTGTTAACCTCAATTTCTTGAATTCAGAATTTATAAATATAATTCCCAATAATTCCATTTAATTAAATCAATCTATAATTATTCCATTCATTATTGTCAAATAGATGGATTTAACATTGGATTCAAAACTATTACCTTAATATTCTCATATTCCATCTTCATATCAATTAAAGTAAAATATAATATTAAATTCTACTTATTAGCAATAAATCCAATTATTTAACTTTAAATTCCAATAAATAAATAAATCCTGACTCCCATTCTTTTAATTCAACTAATCATCATATTATCATCTTAGATACCATTTACATTGGTATATGTCCTGATACATTGACGTTTTCCCATTTTATCCTTTTTTCAATTGCATAACATTTAATTCCAATTGCTACAATAATTACACTTATTATAAATTGGGTTTCAATGGATTGATTTGTTTCAATTCAATTTTTTTTATTAAGTTCATTACTACTCTGTAAACTTAATTTAACAACTCCTAAACAATGTATTACATTTCACATTAATGTAACATTTATTTACATTTATTAAAAATTTATTTCCAATTTCAATTAACAATCTAAATAAATAGGTAACATACAATAATCATTACCGTTACCGTTTAGTCACATAAATAAGCATTTATTACTTACAAATCAATGTTGCCATTTATTTTCATACTACTAATTTCATTCACTTATGTTCAATTTATAACCAAACATAACATTTAATTTATTTTATATAATTGGAATTTTATTCAAGTTCATTAATTATTAACTTTAATTAACCTTGTTACGTTTCCTCTTAGTTAATTTTCATTACATTATCACAACTTTTATTAATAATTCACAAATTTTTATTCTCTTCGATACTAAATTACAAACTCTTATTAAATTAACAAATTAAATTATCGAAAATTTATGGGTCGTTACATATGAAGTATTCGAACTTCCTAGTATATTAAGGTTAAAAGGCTATCGAACTAACTATAATTTTCTAGTCAAATTTCAAATTGATAGAAATTTTAGAAAACAAAATTAAAAGCAATGAGATTTGAGTTCACGGTTGCTGTTTATGGTTATATTTCAAAGAAAATGGAAGCATGAATGTTTGTTTAATTAAATAATATAAGAAAATGGAAGATGAGTGTATTGAAGTGACAGAAGTATTCCGCAAAATATTGATGGATGTGAAAAGTGGGTGGATGAGGGAAGGAGAAAAGTTGGTATATATACTAGCACTCTTTTATACTGCCTTCTCAATATAGTGAGCTATTACGAAAAAAGTATCAGAACTCTTATAGCCATGAACATAATCTTCTCAAGCATATTAATATCTTCTTCCTTCTATTTAGAGCACAACCAACAATGACTTGTTCAGTTGGAAAATTGAAACGAGCTAGCCACAATGTAAACATGGATGGCTTATTCATAACTGTGGCTAGTTCAACTTGTTTTAGTGGTTGGTTTAGTAAATATAAGATTGGTTGATAAACTGGTTAAGCCATCATCATTTTATTTAGGACCCCTAATGTTCAAAAAATGACAAGTTTAATATTCTACACTATATACTACCATCCTCTCTTTCCTTCGCCGCACTAAATCTCTTTTAATAGAGCCTTCTTCTACTATAAAATTTCACCCACTACACAATTATGTTATCCAGCAAAAAAAATACAACAATTAGCAAAAGCAATGCAAAAAACCCATCTCCCACCTTAAACTCAAGCAATGAACCTATCATACCTTCTAATCGGTTATTGAGACGTTCGTTCTAACATCCTGTTATTCGATTAATTATAATAATATTTATTTTGGTTTCTAATTTGAAAAACAGTAATTAAAAATTCAAATTTGAAATTTAAACAAAATGTTTGAAATTCAAAGGTTGTTTGGAAAATTTCTTCTGGAAAATAAATAATAATTGTCAAATTTACTTTGAAAATAAAAAAATTATTTTATAATTGTTGAAAATTTAAAAGTAATATTTTAATAAAATGGAAATTGTTATAAATATAAAATAAAATTTGGATTGAAGTACCTTAAAAAGAATTATAATCAAAGATAGAACCATGGTAGAGCAATAATGCTCATTCGACCCCTTTCCCATTCTTATCGCTTTCTTACCTATTCATCATTTACCCAAAAATAAATCTTCCTACGCCTATATAAG
Organism: Allium cepa; assembly: GCA_030765085.1. NCBI lineage: Eukaryota > Viridiplantae > Streptophyta > Magnoliopsida > Asparagales > Amaryllidaceae > Allium > Allium cepa. Next base: position 234,285,090 of record CM060939.1, on the reverse strand, counting down.
CAATGTGCATTGCTATATTTTTACAATCAACCTAAAATAAAACAAACACTATATTATTCCATCTTCGTCAAACTTCAAAGGTGAGTATAATTTTTTCTTTTTCTTACTTCTTCTTTTTATTTTGCCAGCAACATATTATAGTCGCTATTTCATCTTTAAAATTTTCATCACCATACCACATATCATATGTAGCTTTCATTTTCTCTATGCATATTCAAATAATAAGTGCGCAAGTTTGTGCAAGGAGCAATAAAAAGTGTCTGGTGCACATACATAAACATGATAATCACATATATTCATTAACTTTGAAATCTACTATCCCTCAAACCATCAAGTATTAAGTGATGAGACCAAAACTAAAACTATAGAAAATATTAAGATGAACTAACTGATGGCCTTTAGTAGAGTTCAACAATGAGTGATGATCAGAAAACAGCTCGAGCAGTAGCCATGGAAGAGATGAAGTTCGTCGACAATCACCATATCAAGCAAGACATATATGGATGTGTTTGTCCTGCGATGGTGAAGCTAGCGGTGCTATTCGTTTTGCTTAGTGACAAGCACGGTGATGGCGGGAGGCTACCGAAGATCCTAGCCATGATTGTGGACCTTGGTCAACGATAATCAAAGGTGATGATGGTGGTACCAATAGGTGCGATATGGAAAGCTGACTTCGTCACTGCAGTTCGTTTGGTTTAATGGCCAAAAAAGGTGGCTAAGGGGGGCACTCATGCTAACTAGTGGTGGGCTGGTGGAGATGAGCGACACTGAGTTCATAATAATGGCCAAGGGATTATAGGGCTTGGGCTTTAGGTCCAAATGGTAGAGGTGGTGTGGCATTTTGTGGCATAGGGCGGTGGCACGAGGCGATGTAATGTGGTGGTTTTGTTTTTCTATGTGTGAGCGCACATATGGAAATAGAAACGCACATACACATACATACATATTAGGAGAAGGATAGGAAAATTTTGAAAAGTCCTTGGAAGTTTAAATTATTTTAAATAAGTTATAGACTTTAGTAAATTATAATTTGTAAATTTTCAATTAAACTCTCAAACTTGAATTAATTATAACTTCTTCGTACGAGACCCATTAGGGCACTGTTCACGTCATTAGGATCGTTATGATATATAGAATTATGGAAAATTTTGTATTTTTAAAGATTAAATTCAAATTATTTAAATTTAATTTGAATTCACTATTGAAATAGAAAATTTATAATATTATAAAGATGATAAAATAAATAAAATTTAAATATCTCTATTAAGAATTCCTTAATATGTAATTGAAATAATTTGGAGATGAAATTCATATTTTAAAAATTTTAAATTGAATTATTTAATATTTGGAATTAAAACTAGGATTAAAAAATAAATCCCAGTTAAACAATTCAAAAATCCACTTTAATTGAAATAACACAATTTTGTATGACTTAATATGTAACGACCCGTATTTTTACGTGTCGATAAATCGTAGAATTTACAGGTTGTTAGTGTTGTTTGTGTTGCTTCTAGCTTGAGTCGTTTAGAAGTTAACCCGGGTACAAGTGATGAGTCGTGACCGACTCATAGGGGACCGACTCAAGGAGGGGTAGCGGTTTAAAGTGTTGGCCGAGATAAGGATGGACCGACTCAAGAAGTTAGGCGACTCATAGGATGACCGACTCATAGAGGGCCGAGATAAGAAGTGTGGCCGAGTCAACGAGTTACGACTCATAGGGTTTGCCGAGTTAAGGAGTTAACGGGTTAAGGGTGTAGCGACTTAAGGGGTTTAGGCTTAGGTCGTGGGTAATGAGTCGGCAGGGTTTTGAGTCGTAGGGCCTGATGAGTCGTGAGTCGGCATCATAGTTGAGTCGTGAGTGTGTATTGTTGAGTCGTCGTACGACTTAGGACTTGGGGAAAACGCGGCAGTGTCTTAGGTCGGAGGCTTTTAGGTCGTGACCGACTTATGTTGAGTCGGCACTGGTCTTGAGTCGTGAGTCGGTAGGTGTTGAGTCGGTTTGGGTTTGAGTCGTTTGTGTCATAGTTAAATCGTGACCGACTTATGTTGAGTCGGCTAGGACTTAGGTCGGCCATAAGGCTGTGTTGTTAGGTCGTTTGCAACTGAGTCGGTAGGCACGACTTAACGATGAGTCGTAAGTCGTTAGGCAGCTTGGTGTTGAGTCGTTGATTAGTTAGGTCGGCTCTGGTATTAAGTCGTAGGTCGGCAGGGTTGTTGAGTCGTGTGAGTGGCTTATGGTAAGTCAGCATGTGGATGAGTCGGGGACGACTCAGGAGTTGGGTCGGCGACGACCTAAGAGCGACGACTCATGGTTGATTCAGCCTATAAATAGAGGGGTTTGGCTCACTTTTTGGCACCGGTTTTTGAAGCGACGAAGTGCTGCCATTTTGAAGACTCGACTACAACATTTCTTCACCTTCTTTTCTCTATTCCAATCTAGTTCTAACATCCATCCAAGATCGAAGATTTAGATTGAAGATTCAAGTGCCAAAGTTGAAGATCTTCATCCGTTTGAGCTAGATTTCATCGATTGAGACGAGATATTGCCGGATCAAGCCTTGATCTTCGCTGTCCAGATCTGAAGTGTTTAGTTTTTTAGGTTGTTTTGGTGATTTGGTGAGTGGTAGTTATCTCTCACGCGGATCCAAAGGAGTATATTGGATTGGTGGCATGTTTGGGTGTTAAAGTTAGAGATTTCATGCATTTTTCTTAGATCGAAGTCTAGATCCATGGTTTTTGAAGATGTTTACTTATGCAAGTTAGTTTAACAAGTATTAGAGACAAAACCCATGTTTTATATTTGATAGATCTATGCTAAAAACTATGGTTTCACATATGTTGGACTTTTGCTCACTTATTTACGAAATTTCCATTATAGTTGATGTTGCTTATATTGCTTGTTAGATCTTGTTTGAATGATTGATATTTGAATGTATGATTGATTTGATTGTTTCCAAGTTAGCTAGTAGTTGATTTGGAACAAGAGGATGGAAGAGGATTCAAAAGCTATGGAAGAAGGCTCTTGAATGGTGAAAGCTGCTTAAGGCATATGTAGCGGATGTTGAAGCTCATATGTATAGATTGGATGATGATGAGATGGAACTTTGCCATGATGCGATGAGGCAAACCATGTTGTTGAGTTGAGACTTTGCTTTGATGTGATGAAGTGAAGTATGATGTGAGTCTTGGCTTAATCCAGGAAGGGATCATTCCAAGCATGTTGATAACTTGAAGGGTAGTTCAAGTTGGTTGATAATGGATTGTTCAAGAGGTAGCTTGAGCTTGTATGAGGAAGTAGTCGTCGAGGAGGATGACTAGGAGGCTTGGATCTCGTCGTTGTTGAAGGTTCTAGCATGCTCAAAAGCAAGAGTACATGGGGCGCCCATAACGACTACAGGAAGGTAGTCGGGACACCCAAAAGACTACAGGTAGGTAGTTGAGTACTCTGGGCAAAGTAGATAAGTCCTAGGCACAAGGCAGTGTGCGGAGTTATGGTTAGAACCGGGGTTACCATTAGCCCTTGACAGATGGTCATTCAACTAACGGTGAAATCGAGGCAAGGATAACAGTGATAGCCAGAGTCATGGATGTTTGGTTGTATTATCATTCGGCTTCAAGAGCGGTGTTTTCTGGGTGCTTATCTGATCTTGGTTTAGGCCTTGGGGGTTTGTATTTGGAAAACATCGACCTTGACTCGAGTGATAATTACTTTACTTTAATTGCCTGCTGTGTTATGCCTGCTTCTCCTTAGTGTATGTCTGGGGCTATCACTGTAGAAAGAGGTGGAGTGGGATGGTTTGGTTCCTATTCCTTTTATCCTTTATGCTCTTTTGGTATGCTTGATAGTTAATTTACTGCTCACTAAGACTTTGTCTGACTCAAGGTTTTATGTCTCCTCTTATTACCTTGGGCTGTTCATCCATGTTTGGGATGGGCAGACTAGGTAGCAGGTGACAGGTGCTGTGCTAGGAGTTCTACGCTGAAGATGACGAAGACGAGCAGGAGGCTTTGCATATTAGTTTTCTTACTATATGTACTGGGTATCCGCTGCTGTATTTGGTTGAGTGATTTGTAGTGAGGCTTTCATGTATGGATTTGAGTAGATGATTGTATGAAACTACTGTGATGCTTATATGATGATGTTCTGTTCTATGGAGCTTCACTATATTATATTTCTCTATTGTATTTTATCCATGCGCTGTGAGTTATGCGATAGAGATTCTTCTGTTTTGTTTTACCCTGACTATCGTCCATGGCTGCCTGGCACACCTTTTAGCGCATTATTTCCTTGATTTGGTGCGGGAGTCATGGGCGGTCGTCACATTTGGTATCAGAGCTTTGGTTAATCGATTTTAGCCAACGCTCGCTGATGTAACTACGTAAGAGAGACGTAATTGTAATTTGATGGATGATTACTATATATAATATAGTAGTTTAGAAGGGTTTGAACTCCTTATGCAGTTGTTTCTTAAGGTGTTCTAATCATTCTTTTTACAGATACTAAGGATGAGTCGAAGTGAGAGACAAGCTGCGAGGGGTAGCCGTGATGCTAGGGAAGCTGTTGATTATGCTCCTATGTTTGAGGCCATGATGACTTCAATCATGAGGAGGATACCAGCTTCAGGATCATCTGTGGATGTGGGAGTTCAGGTCCAAGCTCCAAGACTAGTGGATTTTGCCAAGCTCTGTAAGGATTATACTGCTCTTGGAGGGAAGGTCTTCTTAGGGACGGAGTCGACTATTGAAGTGCAGAGATGGATTGATGCTTGTCGAAGGATCTTTGGTGACTTAGGGATTGAGGATGCAACTAAGAGGAAGCTTGCATCGAGACAGCTTCAGGGAAGAGCTGCTGATTGGTGGAATTCTATCACCATAGATACACCAGAAGAAGAGATTACTTGGGAGCAATTCCAAGTTAGATTTGAAGCTAAGTTCATCTCTACTTCTCAGAAATCTGTCTTGTTTAAGAAGTTTGTGGAGCTCAAGCAAGGGGGGAGACCTGTTCTTGAGTATATTTCTGAGTTTGAAGCCTTATCTAAGTATGCCAGATCGTATATTGATTCTCCCTACCAGAAGAATGAAAAGTTTGTGACTGGTCTGGATGCTTATCTTGGGAGGCAGTTAGTGGATCATCTGGACGATCCATTTGAGAAGCTTGTGGAAAAAAGCTCTTAGGCATGAGAGTTTGTTTCCTAGGGAAAGTTCTGTTATTGCTGTAGCTAGGGAAGGATCTAAACCACAGCAGAGTGGCAATAGGAAGAGGAAGCAGCAGCAACAGAAGGGTAGGGATGGCCAGAAGAAGCCGAAAAGTGAAGTGACTTGCTATAACTGCCAGCAGAAGGGCCATCTTTACAAAGACTGTAAGAATCCCAGAGTGCCGGGAAAGTGTTACAACTGTGATAAGTTGGGACATATCAAGAAGGACTGTCCAGAACCGAGGAAAGATAGGCAGGTTGTGCAAGCCTATGCTTTGGGGGCTGTTCCATCGTCTTCGAAAGCTCCTACTGCTGAAGAGAAGGGGAAGAGTGTGGTTGTTCAAGGTACTCTTTCTATTTGTGGTGTTCCAGTTAGAGTGTTGTTTGATACTGGAGCGTCGCATTCTTTTGTTTGTGATGAGTTGGTATGCCGGTTAGGTATGAAACCGGATATTGTTGATAGGCCATTGGTTGTGACTAATCCGGTAGGGGGTTCGTCATGTTTGTGTATGATATGCCGTGGTCTAGTTGTGTCGAGTCATGATTGCTCGTTTGTTTGTGATTGCTTTGTTCTGAACTTTGCGGGGTTCGGAATTATTTTGGGTATGGACTGGCTTAGGAAGTATGCGGCTAGGATTGATTGTGAGAGGCTTGAGGTGACAGTCGGGAATGTGGAAGGGCGAAAGGTTGTGATACGATGTAAGCATGAAGAAGGTGTCTTCATGAGCTTCATGTATTCGCTGATTGTTCCACGGGATGGACTGTCATCGGTGCCTATCGTGAATGAGTTTGAGGATGCCTTTGAGGAAGTCAAAGGGTTGCCGCCGCATAGGGAGATCGAGTTTCGTATCGATCTAGTTGAGGGAGCCAGACCTGTTGTGATGCCTCTTAGGCGGATGGCACCGAGGGAGCAGCAAGAGCTGAAGGTGCAAGTTGATGACCTTTTGAGGAAAGGATTCATTCGGAGAAGTGTGTCCGAATGGGGTGCACCAGTTGTGTTCACAACCAAAGCGGATGGATCGTTGAGGTTGTGTGTCGATTATCGTGAGCTGAATAAGGTGACTAAGAAGAACAAGTATCCATTGCCGAGAATAGATGACTTGTTTGATCAGCTTCACGAGGCTAAGGTGTTTTCTCAGATGGATTTGGCAACGGGATTTCACCAGTTGAGAGTGGCGAAGGATAGTGTGCCGAAGACTGCTTTCAGGACACCATCCGGGTTTTATGAGTGGCTGGTAATGCCGTTTGGGTTGACTAACGCGCCAGCATATTTTGTGGATCTTATGAATAGAGTGTTCAGAGATCAGTTGAATAAGTTCGTGCTTGTGTTCGTGGATGATATTTTGGTTTATTCCAGAACTGAGGAAGAGCACAAGACGCACTTGAGGATTGTTTTAGGAATCTTACGGAAACATCAGCTGAAGGCTAAGTTTTCGAAGTGTCACTTCTGGAAGAATGAAGTGAGGTTCTTAGGTCATGTTATCTCTGGAAATGGAATAGCGGTTGATCCCGCTAAGGTGGCAGCGATCCAGGATTGGGTTAGGCCTAAGAATGCATCTGATGTGAGAAGTTTTCTTGGATTAGCAGGATATTATCGTCGGTTTATCAAAGACTTTTCCAAGATAGCTGCACCGTTGACAGGATTGACGAAGAAGAACCAGGTGTTCAGATGGGATGATAAGTGTGAGCAAGCTTTTGTAATCCTGAAAGAGCGATTGACGAGTGCTCCTGTTTTGACTATTCCAAGTGGGAATGATGAGATGGTGGTTTACACCGATGCATGTGGCACTGGACTAGGAGCGGTGCTAATGCAGAAGGATAAAGTTGTTGCGTATGCAAGTCGACAACTGAAGCCGCATGAAAGGAATTATCCGACTCATGATTTGGAGTTAGCGGCGATTGTGTTTGCTTTGAAGATGTGGAGACACTATCTATTGGGAGTTAGATTTGAGTTGTTTACAGATCATAAGTCGTTGAAGTATCTGTTCTCCCAAAAGGATTTAAATCTTCGACAGCAACGGTGGCTAGAGTTCCTAGCATCTTATGATTTTGGTATAGCCAATACTCCGGGGAAAGGTAACGCAGTGGCTGATGCGTTAAGTCGAAGACATGCAGGATTGGGAGCCATGTTTTCAGAGTGGAAGAGTCTCGAGTATTTGGCTGAGTTTGACTTCAGGCCAAGGTGTGAATTGGAACCTGAGATGTTGGCAAACTTATCGATAAGGCCTACTCTTGTGGAAAGAGTTGGCGAGAGCCAAAGGAGAGATGATAAGCTTGTCAAGATTATCCGTGATTTGGAATCCGGATTGGACCCGGAGAAGGATAAAGGATTCGAGGTCGATCGAGAGGGTTGGCTTCGAAAGCAAGGGCGACTAGTTGTTCCCGATGTAGATGGATTGAGAGATGAAGTTCTAAGGGAGAGTCATCACTCGAAGTTGACAATTCATCCAGGTGGAAATAAGATGTATCGGGATATGAAGAGAACCTACTACTGGGAAGGTATGAAGAAGGATGTTGGAAATTTTATTTCCAAGTGTATGAATTGCCAGTTGGTGAAAGCTGAGCAGAAGAAGCCCAGTGGATTACTTCAGCCATTAGAGGTTCCTGCATGGAAGTGGGAGCAAGTGTCGATGGATTTTATCGATGGTCTACCTAGAACTAGGGCAGGAAATGAAGGGATTTGGGTCACAGTAGATCGTTTGACCAAGAGTGCAAGGTTCATTCCTGTTCGATCGACTAGGACTGCATCGAAGTTGGCTGAGCTATATGTGAAGTGGATTGTTCGATTCCATGGTGTTCCGAAGAGTATAGTAAGCGATCGAGATCCGTTGTTCACTAGTGGATTTTGGAAGAGCTTCCAGGAAGTTTTGGGAACCGAGTTGTGTTTGAGTACAGCTTATCACCCTCAAACAGATGGTCAGACTGAGAGAGTCAACCGAGTTTTGGAAGATCTTCTTAGAGCATGTGTTTTGGACTTCGGAGGATCATGGGAAGATCACCTTCATTTGGTGGAGTTTGCTTATAATAACAGTTATCAGTCGAGTATCGGTATGGCACCATATGAGGCATTATATGGAAGACCGTGTAACTCTCCGACATGTTGGTTGGAAACTGGAGAAAAGCTGATACTTGGGCCAGAGATGATTCGACAGACTTCAGATTGTATAGAGATCATTCGGCAACGAATGAAGGCAGCCCAAGATCGTCAGAAAAGTTATGCCGATAATCGTCGTAAGGATTTGGAATTCGACGTAGGTGATATGGTTTTTGTGAAGATTTCTCCTCTGAAGAGTGTCATTAGATTCGGGAAGAAAGGAAAGTTAACTCCGAGATTTGTTGGACCATTCCCGATTATCGAGCGTATTGGAAAGCTCGCTTATAGATTGGAGTTACCGGAAAAGATGGCGGGTGTGCACAGTGTTTTTCATGTATCTTATCTACGGAAGTATATGCACGACCCAACTACGGTGGTTTCTGCTGATAGCTGTGAAGACTTGGAGGTTGATCCCGTGGGTACGAGACCTCGTGAGCCGCTTCGTATTGTTGAAACCGATACGAAACAGCTTAGGAGGAAGACGATTACGTTGCTCAAGGTACAATGGAGTGATGATGTTAACGACTGTACGTGGGAGGAGGAAGAGAGGATGAAGGCAGCTCATCCCGGACTCTTCGAGGTATGGCCCTAAAGTGTCGTGACATCTCATGAATTTGTAGCTTGTTCTAAGTCTTAGAATTCTGCATGCTAGGTTAGAATTGGTTGCATGGATTGTTGATTGCCATGGATGATAGGCATGCGGAATAATTTTGATTGCTGTTGTTTGCTTGGAATTTCGGGGGCGAAATTCCTAAGGGGGAGAGAATGTAACGACCCGTATTTTTACGTGTCGATAAATCGTAGAATTTACAGGTTGTTAGTGTTGTTTGTGTTGCTTCTAGCTTGAGTCGTTTAGAAGTTAACCCGGGTACAAGTGATGAGTCGTGACCGACTCATAGGGGACCGACTCAAGGAGGGGTAGCGGTTTAAAGTGTTGGCCGAGATAAGGATGGACCGACTCAAGAAGTTAGGCGACTCATAGGATGACCGACTCATAGAGGGCCGAGATAAGAAGTGTGGCCGAGTCAACGAGTTACGACTCATAGGGTTTGCCGAGTTAAGGAGTTAACGGGTTAAGGGTGTAGCGACTTAAGGGGTTTAGGCTTAGGTCGTGGGTAATGAGTCGGCAGGGTTTTGAGTCGTAGGGCCTGATGAGTCGTGAGTCGGCATCATAGTTGAGTCGTGAGTGTGTATTGTTGAGTCGTCGTACGACTTAGGACTTGGGGAAAACGCGGCAGTGTCTTAGGTCGGAGGCTTTTAGGTCGTGACCGACTTATGTTGAGTCGGCACTGGTCTTGAGTCGTGAGTCGGTAGGTGTTGAGTCGGTTTGGGTTTGAGTCGTTTGTGTCATAGTTAAATCGTGACCGACTTATGTTGAGTCGGCTAGGACTTAGGTCGGCCATAAGGCTGTGTTGTTAGGTCGTTTGCAACTGAGTCGGTAGGCACGACTTAACGATGAGTCGTAAGTCGTTAGGCAGCTTGGTGTTGAGTCGTTGATTAGTTAGGTCGGCTCTGGTATTAAGTCGTAGGTCGGCAGGGTTGTTGAGTCGTGTGAGTGGCTTATGGTAAGTCAGCATGTGGATGAGTCGGGGACGACTCAGGAGTTGGGTCGGCGACGACCTAAGAGCGACGACTCATGGTTGATTCAGCCTATAAATAGAGGGGTTTGGCTCACTTTTTGGCACCGGTTTTTGAAGCGACGAAGTGCTGCCATTTTGAAGACTCGACTACAACATTTCTTCACCTTCTTTTCTCTATTCCAATCTAGTTCTAACATCCATCCAAGATCGAAGATTTAGATTGAAGATTCAAGTGCCAAAGTTGAAGATCTTCATCCGTTTGAGCTAGATTTCATCGATTGAGACGAGATATTGCCGGATCAAGCCTTGATCTTCGCTGTCCAGATCTGAAGTGTTTAGTTTTTTAGGTTGTTTTGGTGATTTGGTGAGTGGTAGTTATCTCTCACGCGGATCCAAAGGAGTATATTGGATTGGTGGCATGTTTGGGTGTTAAAGTTAGAGATTTCATGCATTTTTCTTAGATCGAAGTCTAGATCCATGGTTTTTGAAGATGTTTACTTATGCAAGTTAGTTTAACAAGTATTAGAGACAAAACCCATGTTTTATATTTGATAGATCTATGCTAAAAACTATGGTTTCACATATGTTGGACTTTTGCTCACTTATTTACGAAATTTCCATTATAGTTGATGTTGCTTATATTGCTTGTTAGATCTTGTTTGAATGATTGATATTTGAATGTATGATTGATTTGATTGTTTCCAAGTTAGCTAGTAGTTGATTTGGAACAAGAGGATGGAAGAGGATTCAAAAGCTATGGAAGAAGGCTCTTGAATGGTGAAAGCTGCTTAAGGCATATGTAGCGGATGTTGAAGCTCATATGTATAGATTGGATGATGATGAGATGGAACTTTGCCATGATGCGATGAGGCAAACCATGTTGTTGAGTTGAGACTTTGCTTTGATGTGATGAAGTGAAGTATGATGTGAGTCTTGGCTTAATCCAGGAAGGGATCATTCCAAGCATGTTGATAACTTGAAGGGTAGTTCAAGTTGGTTGATAATGGATTGTTCAAGAGGTAGCTTGAGCTTGTATGAGGAAGTAGTCGTCGAGGAGGATGACTAGGAGGCTTGGATCTCGTCGTTGTTGAAGGTTCTAGCATGCTCAAAAGCAAGAGTACATGGGGCGCCCATAACGACTACAGGAAGGTAGTCGGGACACCCAAAAGACTACAGGTAGGTAGTTGAGTACTCTGGGCAAAGTAGATAAGTCCTAGGCACAAGGCAGTGTGCGGAGTTATGGTTAGAACCGGGGTTACCATTATCCCTTGACAGATGGTCATTCAACTAACGGTGAAATCGAGGCAAGGATAACAGTGATAGCCAGAGTCATGGATGTTTGGTTGTATTATCATTCGGCTTCAAGAGCGGTGTTTTCTGGGTGCTTATCTGATCTTGGTTTAGGCCTTGGGGGTTTGTATTTGGAAAACATCGACCTTGACTCGAGTGATAATTACTTTACTTTAATTGCCTGCTGTGTTATGCCTGCTTCTCCTTAGTGTATGTCTGGGGCTATCACTGTAGAAAGAGGTGGAGTGGGATGGTTTGGTTCCTATTCCTTTTATCCTTTATGCTCTTTTGGTATGCTTGATAGTTAATTTACTGCTCACTAAGACTTTGTCTGACTCAAGGTTTTATGTCTCCTCTTATTACCTTGGGCTGTTCATCCATGTTTGGGATGGGCAGACTAGGTAGCAGGTGACAGGTGCTGTGCTAGGAGTTCTACGCTGAAGATGACGAAGACGAGCAGGAGGCTTTGCATATTAGTTTTCTTACTATATGTACTGGGTATCCGCTGCTGTATTTGGTTGAGTGATTTGTAGTGAGGCTTTCATGTATGGATTTGAGTAGATGATTGTATGAAACTACTGTGATGCTTATATGATGATGTTCTGTTCTATGGAGCTTCACTATATTATATTTCTCTATTGTATTTTATCCATGCGCTGTGAGTTATGCGATAGAGATTCTTCTGTTTTGTTTTACCCTGACTATCGTCCATGGCTGCCTGGCACACCTTTTAGCGCATTATTTCCTTGATTTGGTGCGGGAGTCATGGGCGGTCGTCACATAATACTTTTTCGGATAATTTTATACTTGTTCGTTTAGTTTAAATTTCATTGCTTAAATTATTTACTTCCTTTCATCACAATTATTAATATCCAATATAATGTTTAGATTCTTTATTGTTATAAAGAATATTGTCATCTACAAGTTAAACCTTATTGCATAAACACAACCAATCAAATGGAATACATGATGGGTTTAAAGCGACATTTTTGGATAAATGTCTTTTCGAATGATCAAATGATTTTAAAAGTATTGAATTTAACATTTATCAAGTTCGTCATAGGATATTTGACTAGTAAACTACTAGTATCTATCTTAGCAGATTGATTCGAGGGTCTTAATTAAATCATGATGACCTTATCCCTTATCACTTAGTCCAAATGATAAGTACCCAAGATATTTAAAGCTACTAAGCATATGAAGATCATCGAAGACATAGTGCAAACGAAGAGAAGTAGCTACACCGACGAAGACAAGATGTAGTGGACAATAACATCAATAGGATTTACCACACTCCAAATACCTAAAGGATAAGACAATGAAGGGATCGTGCGAAGTGCACATCACAACTGATGGAAACTGAGCAGGTGAAATAGGTCGGGATGACTTGCCGAGATAGATTAGTTTATATAGAAGGTAAATCCACAAATGAAATTTATCAGCATGCAATCCTCATGGGATTTACAAGATGAGAAGACAACTTAAGCCTTCTTATAAGTATTAGCGGAAATGTTTGTTAACTCAAAAATGACCATTTTCAAATATTGCTTTAACTGTATAAAACACTAGATAACTTATAAGTAAAATGCTAGGATATGATATCCTAGTTTATTAAAGTTGCAACTGTGTATGTTATATTTAATAGTGTCGTAGGATTTAGCAATTTCTTTGGTGTGTGTGATCCTGTATGTAATTTATGTGCCTTATAGAATCAGACATGACATAGTCACTTATATTCTATTGCATGATTCTACTCGCATATAGATGTCTAGCCTGACTCGAGGATTTGTTTTGTGATAACTTCTCTGGTCAAATTGAGGTTATTTTACAGGTTAATATTATCACTATATATGCTTTATGGTTGTGACTTGGAGTTGGAGTAGATGACGATGGCGAGTATTTACTTTGTTTTTACTTATATTGTATTGGTCAATATGGTTTGATGAATTATGTGTACATACAAATATATTTTAGATAATGTATTAAAGACTTGGATATGATATAAAATTCATAATTTTTATATACTTCGATTGTTAGTTAAGAAATTTATTTAGGTCTCTAATATTATATTATTCAATTCTAGAACTTATGTACGTTGCCTTGTATAGAGATGAGATACATATTATTTCAGATGTGTTCAAGTATTGAAATGTATCCATGTTGATCTAAAATAGTGCGTACGAGATATCGCTCCTTCTGTGCTCATTGGTCCAAGTTATCGGACATTTAATTCCCTCTAATAATTCGATTACGGAGCTGGGGCGTCATATTCATCCTCACGACTAACACAAAGTTCTTCTACCAGAATGCAAATATAGCTATAGACCAGACTGAAACATTCACTACACTTAACCTTACCCTCCTTATGTTCAACATAGAATCCCTCATCGTCAACAACTGTAGTATGATTCGCCTATAGCTAAACTATACTATAACAAAGCCACCACTCATCAACTTGGTGCATATGAAGAGCATTCATCATTCATGTCATTGATGATGCAAGGTGATCAACAATAACACCATTATCTTACTACTCAATAACTAGAGCTCCATGATCGAAAATTTATACGAAATTTAGCAAGGTAATTTTAGAGAATAAGAAGACACAGAAATGGAAGCAGTAGAAGTGAAGGAAGAAAATATTGAAGATGTCAATGAAGAAGGTGTGTAAGAAATGCAAGTTGTTAAAGCCTGAAGTAAAATAAGAAAAGGAAGTGAAGATCTTTGAAAGTTATGGTCGGAGGACTTTACAAGGATTCAACTTTAAGCGGAGTATTATATTCCCCATTTTAAGGCTTGAAAATAGATACTAGTGATGCTGTAGTCAACCTTAATAGCATTTCCCAATGGCAAAGTAAGATCAGTTATTGTATCATTATCATTCAAAGCACAAGAATTTGCAAATTTTTATAAATTAATTTCATTAATTAATTTGCAAGTTCATTACATTTCATAACCCATGATTACATTATTCAGATAAAATGTAATAATTATGAATATAATTCCAATAGCGGCATATGACGTCCCCTTGGATGATCAAGGTCTTAACTATTAGACGGTTATAATACTCGTCATCATATAAATTTAACAATAAAGAAAAGCAATTGACAGAGCGTGATGGAAATAATACTCCTAGGTAGTAGCTTACCTCCTGCATGTCTCCTAATGCTTATATGTCTAAACCTGAAATACCATACTCTCAGTCTACCCAATCCAAATTGAGTACTAAGAATTTAGAGGAAAATCAAAAATTTGGATCTGATCAAAGTTTAGTGTGAATAATATTAGTTCATCTCAAACCAAAATATACATACTTAGTGAGACCACATCGCTGAGTGGAACGAGTTTCCCCTCAATAATAACCTAACAAACCATGTGTCACCCATAACATATCTTGCAACCAAAAAGAATACAATATAATTATAACATCAATATCGTATCATGCATGTATGGGTTAAAATGAACAGTTTGTCCCTCACAAGGGCCAAGGGTTACACATTCCCATAAGTGGAAATTAGCCTTAAGGGCCTCTTTAGCAAGTGTAATTAGTTTTTAGGACACATAAATGAAATAATTACTTTTAAGGACAAAATGCAAAATAATTAGCTTCTAAGGCCTAAAAACCTATGAAATTATGTCTTTGAAAGTAATTGGACTGCAAACTTTGTCCTTAAAAGTAATTATTATGCTAACTTTGGCCTTGAAATTAATTCTTGTGGATGTGTGCCCTAAAAACTAATTGTACTTCAAAGTTTGTCCTTCTAGTGAAATGCCCCTTCCTATAACTACCCAATCCCCAAAATAGTCCATTCAAAAGCATAGTTTTCCCAAGTTCACTATGAATCTACATTAGTTTTTTCAAGACAACTGAAAAACCTATCGACTGTCTTAAGCTAAGATTTGCTAAGAAATCCAATTGTCTTCTAGTTCATTCAAAATAAAATATTGATGGTCTTCCAAAATCGATAGGAGAAAGTATTTACGGTCTTCCAAATTTAGCCTTAATATAAGCTCTATGTATTGGAATCACGGAACTAACCAACCGGGGGCTTAACTATTGAAGGATGGGGCTCGACCTCCATGAATTAAGTCTTTTGATCAGTCGAAGGCATCCAAATATAATTTGATCTTCCCGATCTTCTAGATGCAATTCTTCTCTCTCGAAATTTAAGTAAGACCATACTCACTACTGGAACAACCCGAATTGGTCATCAATTCTCAAAGTCATAATGTTGGGTGATAGCATTTAACACATAAGTGAGCATGTCAACAATTTGTCATATTAGAAAATAACCGATCAAAGAACAAAGATGAACATACAACACATTAACAACAATCCAAACATATGTTCATGTGATCCAATTTACATACAAATTACTTATTTAAAGTAATAATTTCCTTCTCTAATAACTCGTTAAAAATGGGCAAAACCTTCTTCCTTTCCTTTGAAAGCTGATCAAAATACTTATCAAAACCATCCTTTTTGTTTAAGTAAAATTTTGCCCAGCATAGAGTTCAAATCGTTCACATGTTATAAAAAAGCTATCCTTCCTTTCACAAACATGTGCTATCGCACCTTGAAAACCACATGCTTTCGCATGTTGAAAAACATAGGCTATCGCATGTTAACATTATATGTAGCTATCGCATATTGACACTTATAACTATCGCATATTAACCAACAAAACCTATATAGCTATTGCAAGTTGACCAAGTATATGGTTGTTTACGGCAAAAGCCGGCACAAACACCTAAAGATTGTAAGTAGAGAAAAAACTGAAGGAAAAAATATTAGAAAACGAGGAAAACCACAACACATAGCAATTATGGTGGTTTGATTAATTAGAGGCCTACATCCACTTAAGCTTTGTTGAAGTTTTTGATGAGTTTTTACGAAGCCGTTCTTAGGGATCGGTGTGATCCATGAAATTACAGAAAAGATACAAAAATTCGTTAAATAGCTAAAAAGATCCTTGAAAAAAATTCCCCTCCTTCTCTATTTATAGCTGCAGGTCGCCTTAAAACTCTCACCCACATTGTTGCCCATGTTTCCTATGTTCTAGAGAAGTTGAATTGAAGAGGGCGAGGTCAGCTCAGCAATAGTCAGGGATCGGTACCGATCCCAGTGTTTTCTCTATAGATATTGATTTCCCTCTTATGAACGTTTGGTGAACTTGCATCTTGATCTTTGATAACCCATGCCAAAATTCTTGACATAGAAATAAGTTACCTCTTCAAAGCACTCCACTTCACGATCTAGAAAAAGTCTACAAGCCTCCACCACATAGCCAATCACAAATCCATTACCTTGGACAACCTCCACTAGTCTTACTCTCACACTCCCCAAAATTGATAACCCATAGGACAAACCAACATGTCATGCCGAGCTCTTCACTTCGGTGCCTATATGTGTACTTCATAAATTAGAACTCACGAATTGAACCCTATGCTCTTCCCATACTCCAGAGCCTCCCCTCGTAGTTTCGTCCAATTTGACCGTCTTTGTCTCCGATATACTCAATTCTCCTACTTATCTTTCTAAACATCCAAAACAATAACAAATGACATTAAATTACATCATACAAAATAGAACAATAAGCAATTTCATCGATCCAAATATGAAATCCATAGAAATAAGATAAATAAGTCGATCTCTAACATAGATCCCCATATAGCATGAATATGTGAACATTAACAAAGGTGATTTCTAATCAATCTCTATCATATACATGGATTAACATGTAACTAGAGTTAGAAAAGTTTTATGGCCAAAAATCAATTTAAAACATATTAAATTATATAATTCTACTGTATAAATATGTAGAGTATAGGGAGAAGGTATAGACCACTCACCAGTTACCAAATTCAAACAGCTTGAATGTAGATCCAATTCGGACAACAATGAGAATCACTTCTAATCAACCAATTTGATTCTCTCTGGCTTCTAATTGAAGATATAATCTTCATTCCATAATCTAGTTTGATTTAGAGAGAAAATTGGATGAATTAGGATGGATTTATGGCTAATTAGGGTTTAGACCTGATTTGGAATGAAAGGAAAAGTTTTAGTTTGACTTCTATATCTCTTATTTATAGTGATTCTCTAATTAGACTAATCAGCCAACCGATGGGCATAATTAATTACATTCTAATTCTGACTAGTAGCTTTTAAAACTTAAAACATGCGTAACTTGCTAAACGGAGTTCATTTTTCTATTACGATAACTCTACGAAATTGGAAACCATCATCCTGAAGCAATGGAACTGGTTTGAGACCCTAATTTAAATCTTATCAAAACTTATATCCTAAACAAGGTTTTCATGGTCAAAATGATCGTATAGAAATTCGAGAAAAATCACAAGTGTGTAAAATGTCCCTAAGAGTTATATCCTAAAATTATAGAATCATATGACCTCATAGGAATAAAATAGAAATATTTTACGATCCTTCAATACGTAAAGTACGGGTTGTTACATTCTCCCCCTCCCCACCCTCCCTTAAATAATTTCGCCCCCGAAATCCATAAAGAAGTCAAAGTATAAGATGCCATAGTTATCCCGTATGCCTACCAATCATAAATTACTATCACAAATATCAAACAAGCAACCATGCAATCAATAGTATAAGTGATATATCCTAGCATGTAGAAATACTAACCTATCTAATATAATATACAATAGTGAAAGTAGATATGATAAATGATGGGTCTTACCATTCAAAGAGCTCCGCACACCTAGTCCTCATGCTCTCCTCCGTCTTCAACGTACAATCGTCATCACTCTCGCTCCATTAGAATTTAACTAATTTCACTATCTTTCTCCAAGATGTTTCGTATCATACCCAACAATACGAACTAGCTTACGAGATCTAGAAACTTCTAGTTCTATCTCAACATTTTCTAGCGGATCTGGTGTAATCGTCATGCCTGAGTCATGCACAAACTTCCGAAGATAAGAGACATGAAAAACATTGTGCATGTCCACCATCTTCTAAGGTAAGTCGACCCTATATGCTAGCTTCCCAATCCTCTTGATTGTCGAAAAAGAATCTATGAACTTCTACGCCAACTTCCCCTTTCTACCAAATCGAACTACATTCTTTAGAGGAGAAACTTTCACAAATACCGTATCTCCAACAGAAAATTCCAAATCTCTTTGTCTTTTATCTGCATAACTTTTCTGTTGATACTGAGAAGCTTTCATTCACCATCGAATGATTTCAATCTTCTTCGATATCTCTCTAACCATATTTGATCCAAGTATCGATTTCTCGTTCGCTTTCCACCAACATGAAGGAGAGTTACATATTCTTCCATACAATGCTTTATATGGAGCCATTCCAATACTCTACTGATAATTGTTGTTGTATGCAAACTCCATACCAAAAGTAAATGATCAACCCATGATTCACCAAAGTCTATAATGCATGCTCGTAACAGATCTTCCAACATCCATCTTCATGCCTTCCCAATAATAGGTTCGCTCCATATCTCGGTACATCTTGTTACCACCTGGATGAATTGTCAACCTTGAATTGTGGTACTCTTGTAACACTTCATCTTGTAACCCATCAACATTGGTAACAAACAACCTCCGGCCTTTATGAAGCCAACTTTCTCGGTTTTCTCGTTCGAGTTCGTATTGCTTCATGTCTTCGAATTCTACTCCTTCTACTATCTTCACTATGACCTTTGCGGCTTAGCATCTCACTTCTGACTAGCACTGATTCTTTCAAAAAAAAGTAGGTCTGATTGACAAACTTGCTAGCATTTCAGGTTCTACCTCGTGGTGAAGCTTGAAATCAAATCCATCATATACTCCATTTTCTTCCATTCAAAGAACATTGCTCCCAAATTAGCATGTCTTCTTCCTAATGCATCGGCGACAGCATTCCCTTTACTAGTTGTACAGGAAATATCTAAATTATAAGAGGCTAAGAACTCTATCCACCATTGTTAACGAAGATTGAGATCCATTTGGGGGAAAAGGTAATTCAGGGATTTATGGTCCGTAAACAGCTCAAACCTCTCTCCTAATAGATAGTGTCTCCACATCTTCAGAGCAAAGACAATCGCCACCAACTCCAAATCATGGGTCTGATATTTCCTTTCATGCGCCTTTAGCTACCGACCATCATAGGCAAAAACTTTTCCTTTTTGCATCAATACCGCCCCCAATCCAGTATAATAGGCATCTATGTATACTATCAACTCTTCATTCCCACTTTGAATAGTCAACATTAGTGCACTCGTCAACCTCTCTTTCAGAATCACAAATGCATGCTCGCATTTGCGTCCCAAACAAAAGTCGATTCTTCTTTGTCAAATTGGTCAACCATGCTGCTATCTTCGAGAAGTCTTTGATGAAGCTCTATAATATCCTGCCAATCCTAGGAAACTCCTCACATCCGTAACATTCTTGGGTCGATTCCAATCTTGGACTGCTACCACCTTCGCAGGGTCCACTGCTATACACATTCCTGCAATGACATGACCCAATCTCACTTCTTCCTTCCAGAAGTGACACTAGAGATCTTCACCCTCAACTTATGCTTTCTCAATATTTCCAACACAACCCTCAAGTGTGTCTTGTGCTCCTATTCGGTTCTGGAGTAGATCATAACATTATCCACGTATACAAGCATTAACTTATTCAGTCGGTCCTTAAAAACCCGATTTATGAGATCCACAAAGTATTCCAGAGTATTAGTGAACCCGAACGGCATCACCAACCACTCATAAATCCCGATGGCATACAGAACACGGTAATAGGCACACTCTCCTTCGCTAGTCGAAGTTGGTGAAACCTCGTTACCAAATCCATTTGAGTGAACAACTTCAAACCATGCAGTTGATTGAACAATTCATCAATACGTGGAAGTGGGTATTTGTTCTTCTTTATCACTTTATTCAGCTCACGATGATCAACACATAACTTTAAAGAGATACCCGTCTTAGTTGCGAATACAACAAGTGCATCCCACTCAGATATGCTTCTTCGAATGAACCCCTTCCCCAGTAGGCCATTCACTTGCACCTCCAATTCTTTCTGATCTATGGGTGTCATACACCTCAAAGGCATAACTATAGGTCTGGCTTCCTTAACCAAGTCAACTGAAAACTTGATCTCTCTATACGACGATAATCCAGTCACTTCCTCAAAGACATCCAGATACTCTCTAGCATTTGCCATAGATGACAACCCTTCCCATGGAACCTCAAGCGAATATAAAAAGCTAACAATCACCCCGTGCTTCATTAGGTAACTAATCACTATGTTTGCCCATCCACATCTTCGATTGTCGCCAATAGTTTTTCGCAATCCATTATAGTCGCATACTTCTTTAGCCAATCCATTCCCAAAATAATCCCTAAGTGGACTAAATTCAAAACAAAGAAATCACAAACAAAAGAACATCCATGACTCGATAAAAATAAATTGCTACAAACCATGCATAGGCTAGTCGAGCCTCCAATAGAGATTGTCACGATCAAGGGCCGGTCTACTATCTCGGGTCTCAATCCCAATCTGTCTGCTTGGTCACTACATATGAATGAATGTAAAGCATTGGTATCAAGCGAAAATCGAACAGTAACATCACCAATAGAAAGAATACCTTGAATGATGACTCCTTTCCCCTTCTTCGTCGAAGGAGCACTCGACGAAGTCGGGACTGTATCCAAAGCATATGCCTTCACTATCTGCTTAACCTTCCCTAATTCTAGACAATCTTTCTTTAAATGCCCCGCTTTATCATAGTTGTAGAACTTCTTCTTATCACCCACTTTGCATTTTTGATTAAATGACCCTTCTCTTTACACCCATAACAAAGGGTTCCCATGTACCCTTCTTCTTACCACCCTTGCCCTAGGGCTGCTTCCTTTGTCCATTCCACTTCTTCTTGCCTTCGCTTCTTTGCTTTAGCTTTGTCTCCTCCTCGGCAGAAACAACAATAGAAGTTCTAGCTTTAGGGTATAGGTTCTGATGGCGAAGTGCCTTCTCTACTAGCTTCTCAAACGGCTGATCCATGTAGTCCATTAGCTCCTCCCCAAGATAGTCATCCAAACCTATAATGAACTTTTCATTCTTCCTTAAGGGAGTACCAATGAATGACATCACATACTTAGACAAAGGATCAAACTCTGCCACATATTCAAAAACCATCATTTCTCCTTGCGTGAGATTAGCAGATTTCCTAAATAATACCAACTTCTGAGCAGCTGGAATGAACTTTTCTTCAAACCTCACCTTAAACCGATCCTAAGAAAATTGGTCTTCTAGAGTAGCAATGGTGATAGCATTCCACCAATTCATAGCTCGACTCTGAAGCTGCTTCGAAGCTAACTTTCTTTTCATAGCAGCTTCCACCTTCATATCATCGAAGATGCACTCACAAGTATCCAACCAATCTTGTACATCTATGGCTGATTCCATTCCATTGAATGGCCATCCTTACAAAATGGAGTAATCCTTGCTTAACATGGCGAAATTGGCATGAAGCACTAGCTCTGTAGCACTTCCTCCCATCACAACTCCAAGAGTATTTCTCATTATATTAGCCATCATAGAAATGAACATGGCTTGGAAATCAGGCATAGTAGCTCCTAATCCGCTTCTTTCTCCATCGCTGAAGCCGATTTCATAGTATTTCTCATATCCTGGCTGTTCCTTGTCGGTAACAACAATGATAAGTCTTTCACAAAGAAAACTATGTCTACAACGCTCATGTGCATGTGACTTACTATACTACTATATAGTTTTGAAAATCAAACTTATAACAAATACACAGTCTCATATATATACACACACACACATACTCTACATCCAGTCTATGACAATGACTCCTTTGTTATCTCTACTGGATCGCGTTATTAACTCAAGTTAATCACATAACCAAAGCTTTGACGACCGTCCTATACTGTCGGCACCAATAGAGTATAAATCGCGCATTGTAGATGTGCCTGACCGATATAGGATGATCATTAGGGTTTAGAATGAAAAAATGCAGCATATAACCTATCGTATATCTCACAGCGTATGTACAAAATATAATATCACATATATAATAGAAGAGACAGTAATAACAATGTGAACAAATCATCTTTAGAGTATAATATCCACAAAGTTATATATCAATAGTAGAGTTTATACAATAGAAACAAACCCAACAACTATCTCAAAAACATTTATTAAGCAGTCACTACTAATGTTTCCTAGTGCTGCACAGTGGAATAAGCATAGACTCCATATATGTATGTAATACGAGATAGCTCCATCCACCTCATCCTTTGAATAGCCACTGCATCACCTAGACCTATTATACAATCTACTCATTTAAGAGCACCTTAGATAATAAGAAGCAAAGCATAAAACCATGGGACAGGCAACAGTCTGGTGTGAACGTAAATAAATCTCAAGGTACTATATAGGTAAATGTGGTAAGGAACAAGAGTGCACAAACCATACGCGACATATCCCTACAACCAAAGAGATAGCGCATAACATCAAAATATGCAACTCTACAATATCATAAAGGTACAATACAGAATACCATAGTGGATATCCAAATATCCCTATCTTTTGTACCCACTCTCAATGATATCCCCGAGTGATAGCCCACTAAAGGAAAGTAACCGAAGCAACCATAGCATCCATCAAACAAGACTCGCTATCACTTATCCATGTGCCTTGAACATATGATAACGCGCATGGCCCCTTACTACCAGGGCTAATGGAAATCCTAGTTCTCTATGTACTCTTATATCTTGTGGCCCAAAGCCCGATGCGTGTCTCGTAGCCTCAAAGCTAGACACTAGACCCAAAGTCGTTGGTCTAGGGTATTGAAATGCTTGCTACCAATCCATCCATGTCCCCACTTATAATACCCCTGCTTCAAGTGCATAAGAAAACACTTCGAGCATCAACAATTCCTTAGCACATACTTATCTGAGCCCTCCTTTGCTCCTTTTGGACTTTGAGCCCTTCTTACTCAATTAATTTTCCATTATTCATGAGGAACCCTTCCACATCCCCGATCCTACGGCTCCCTTCATTGCTGAGTCGCCATCTTTGGAACCTACTCCTAATATGAGTTAACATATGAAGATTCTAGATTTTCATCATGTTGTTACATCGCCATCCCACCTGATGTACATCTATAGAACAACTACACCATTCTCTAATAGTTTCACTCCCATTGGACTCACCATGACAAATCGCTACCTACCTCTTCATGTCGGTACTGATTTCTCTAATTAGCCAACAAATGGCTGAGTTTTCTTCCATTTCTTCCTTGCTTCTAATACCCTATGCCAAGATGATTTGACCCTAACCTATCCATCCCAAACATCCCGGTATAGAAATAAGTCTCCTCTTCAAAACACTCTACTTTACGATCTAGAAACAACTTGGCATAGCCTCCACTACTTAGCCAAACACCAATCCTTAACCTTGGGCATCCTTCATTGGTCTTACTCTCACTTTCCCCAAAATTGATAACTCATAGGACCAACCAAAACATGTTAGTGTCAAGCTCTTCATATTGATGCCAGCATGTGTACTTCATGAATTGGAGCTCATGACTTGAGCCATATGCTCTTTCCATACTCCAGAGCCTTCCCTTCAAGTTTCATCCAATTTTGACCGTCATTGCCTCCGATATACTCAATTCTCCTACATATCTTTCTAAACACCCAAAACACTAACAAACAACATCAAATCACATCATACAAACATAGAACAACAAGCAATTTCATCCATTCAAACATGCAATATATAGAAACAAGATAAATAAGTCAATCACTAACATAGATCGTCATATAGCATGAATATATGAACATAAACAAAGGTGATTTCAAATTAGTGTATATCATATGCATGGTTAACATGTAACTAGAGTTAGAAAAGGTTTTATGGCAAAAAATCAATTTAAAACATGTTAAATCCTATAATTCTACAATATAAACATGCAGTATAGTGAGAAGATATAAACCACTCACCAATTACCAAATTCAATCAAGTTGAATGTAGATTTAATCCAAAAAGTAATGCAAAGCACTTCTAATCAACCAATTTGATTATATCTAGCTTCTAATCGAAGATCTAATCTTTAATCCTCGGTCTAGTTTGATTTAGAGAGAAATTCGGACGAATTAGGATGGATTTTAGGCTAATTATTGTTTAGACCTGATTTAGAATGAGAGGAAAATATTCAGTTTAACTCCTACAGCCCCTATTTACAGTGATTCTCTAATTAGACTAATCGGTCAACTAATGGACTTAATTAATTACACACTAATTCTGACCAGTAGCTTTTAAAACTTAAAATAGGCATAACTCCCTAATCACAAGTCCGTTTTTCTATTGTGACCACTCTACAAAATAGGAAACTATCATCTTGAACCAATGGAACTGGTTTGAGACCCTAATTTGGCTCTTAAAAAAAGTTATAGCCCAAACAATTTTAGGGTCAAAATGGTCACATAGAAATTCGGAAAAAAAATCTTTAGTGTGTAAAATGCCGCTAAGAGTCATATCCCATAGTTATAGAATCATATAACCTTATACGAATAAAATAAAAATATTTTATGACCCTTCGATACATAAAATACACATTGTTATATATATATACATATATATCTTTTTTTAACAAGATATGCTTTGGAAAAAAACAAACTCGAAATTCTATGCCACTAATTTCAAAGTCTTGCTCTTAAGAGACATTACTTTTCCTTTGAACGACTTCCGTGAAGTGTAGCATCTTTTATCAATCGTTGCCTCGCTTCGGGCAGTTTCAAACTTGTAACTTCCACGTAGTATAAAAAATTGAAGTATGCTCTTTTAACTTTACATTCTATTTTTAGGTGGCTTTCATCGATTTCCTTTTTCAGATTCTACAAGTTCGACTCTGTTCTCTCGGAACTTCAATAGCCCACTGTTGCACGTGCATACGTTCATACACTTACTGCTTGCATATTTGTATATATGCATGATTATTGCATACATACAAAAGTGCACATACATATACATACATGTATGTGTGTGTATTGTCATTACTATATTTTATCATTTTTTTAGGGTTCGTTACGGACCCAAGCATCAGGAATCAATACCGATCCACGATGCCTTAAACTTCGGCATTTTGTATGCCTAAGTTTATGGAGTGGTCACTTTATAAATGTGATCCCACACGTAATAACATTTACTTTACTTCTTCTTCGAGACCTTTATGTCTGCTATTACCAAATTTTAGCGTCCCAACCTTTGACCTAGCTAAAACATTCAAACGACCATTGCCCATCATCTAAACGCCAGCATCGCCATAGTCATCAACTCTACTATCTTGAATTTCGAGAACCGATTGGATAGAATACTTCATAGTACAAATCTAAGAATATTTGCCTTCAACCGCCTTGATTCGTTTCTAGTAAATTGTAGCATAGCTTTAGAGGCATTCATCGTTAGCGTTAGCATCGACCAGCGTGGCTAAGAAGTGAAAGCTATTGCTCTTCCCTTTGTGAATTGATGATGATCCTAGAGTTGGAGAATTTCCACTGAAATATATGCATGCAAGAGCCTTTTGCAAGAACGTGGAATTGTTTGAGTTTTGGAATTATCTTCCAGAAGTATGACCCATGCAATTTCACGTTTGCCAAATTTTGATGAAATTTTTCCATACATCGCAATAAAACCACAAAAGGAGCTAATAATAAACTTGGTCAGGCTGTTGTTGACGATGCACGATTTGTTGGGATGTTCAGTGATGATGGTCACTTTGAATGTTAGATCAACGGCTGAATGAACTGCTTTCCAATACCAAGTGATAATTCTGAACAATGTGATGTTAGATGCGCAAAATGCACGCTTTAATTGTAGTATATTACCCCATGATGTACAAGACTCGATCAGTTAATACACTTTTATATTCGTCGGGTCTTTACAGGCTTTTTTCTAGCATGAAGATTAGAACATTAAATGTACCTGACATCTCTTACATTAAGCTTTGATAGTTATGGAAAGTAGATTCTCTAAGCATCTCTCTACTATGGTATTGGTTCTTCAGCACCTGCATATGCCGAGTCCGCCACAGAGTCCATTTCTACTACATTGCCCATAGTAAGACATACTCCTACATAATCTAGACCCTAATCAACTAAAAAAGCCTCTTTAAATGGTTCCTGTTGTGTGGGTTTAAGGGCCTGCGGTAGGGCTTGCCCCCAATATTGACATGGGAGATGCGATTATTTTAGATGTTCCCCAAGATTCCCCTACTTCGAAGGTTGTTGAAGGGTCTCTCGAGGGGATATGTGAGAGGCATGGTATCCCATATGATTACATGTTGGTTCCGTCACACCATCAATGAGTGCATCTCCCAACAGTAGGATATACAGCTTGCAATCAATGCATATGCATGGCCTGTTGTGTTCCATCTTATTTGCATAATTCCGCAATTTAGGAAACTAGCTCCGACATAATTACATCCCAATAGCTATGCTTTCCTAAATAGCATGTATATTATTTTTTCTTGCCGCTTAAATAGTGATCCCATCACTTAGGAGATTCGCTACTTGTGTCACTTTAAACACCGGATAGATCCTTTTCACTTATAATCTAGTGCCTTCTATGGATTGTCGAATAGTGATGGGCCATTGGAACAAACTAAGCTACTTCAAGGATGAAATTTTCTTTATTCATTATCTACCTAAATTTTCTTAGAGATGGTTGTCTAGATATAAGTATTATCCTTACATTCTTTTTTCGATGCAAATGTTGTAGCTTTAACCATTCACATCATTGCTCTCTGTTATTATACATAATTCAAGTAAATCTAGTGCCATAGCTTTAGAAAACACTCCTAAGGCTCTTCATCAAGTTCCCCTTGAATAAAGGGATATGAGAACACTTCTTACGGATGAGAATATGTGCTCTTACCACTTGCTAGAAGAAGGCCGTAGTGCCAGCCGTATTCCAGAAGTCATTAGGGATGATGATGATGACTGCTCGCGAGAACACAACATTATTGTGGGCGCTAACGAAGGCCATAAGGTGCCACCAGTTCCGAGCCCTGTTGTTAATCCTAAAGTAGGTCAAAGGGTAGGAAACCGCGAAGGAGTAAGGAGTGAACATGAGGGAGTGACGGTGGGGACAATAATGGTGCCGACATTGGCAATGAATCTTCTAATAATGGAGATGAGGATGATCAAGCATCTCATAATTCATCGATCAAAGATAAAAGTCATATTGCCTCAGATACATATATAAGTTCCACCAGCCACCATGACAAAGGAGACTCCCGTTCTTTCCTCCAAGGACATCTTCGGGTCTTTCGGATCGATCCCAAATGCATTTATTCTTTTGGTGTGGGCAATATTAGCATCGGGTATGTTGGATCCCTTATCCATCTATTAGATGAAGTGCCTGCTATTCGTGCAATAAAGTCACCCATGTTAGAAAATTTCAAGTCCATGATCTACGGGGGGACACATACATTTATTTACACGACACTACACCTTGCTTAGTTTGCATCATTCTCTTATCCTGTTAGTGCTAAATCGGTTGTATTTCACTTATAGATTCAATGGAGCACAGAGGCATGTACGACACTATCAAAAGCCAAGGGAGAAAACATAGGAAACATGGATCATATAGTCACCCCATGGCTCTTCTTATGATACTGATCTTGGGAGACTCTCAGGCTGAGACCATAGAAGTTAAGACAAAGTCTATAAATCTCATGAGTCATCTACGTGACACAAGTCTCACTCACCTTTGCTAAACAACATGGATAGACATTCTTTGAGACCTTATTATACCGTGTCTATCGAGGTACCGCATGCTCCTATCTCCGTTCCATTATCAACTTGGCTGAAAATATCCTCTCATGTGTATTATCCGCCTTTTGTTAAGGCCATGACACCAAGGTCTTGACTAAGGACTGAAGACAATCCGGCCCAGAGATTGGTTATCTATAGGTCCACGATGGATACAGGAAAACTTGGTCCAAGTCCAGATCGCGCCAATTAGCATGGTATGATAACAAATCTATGGAAGACAACATACCAAATTTCAGTTCAATCGGAGTTCGTATGCTCTAGTTATGGATCGATCAAGATCCATGTGAAACATGTCCATTTCGTATCCATCAATCCATATCCATCATTTCGTACCGTCCAGATCGATATGAAGTGAGCACAACTCCATCCATTGGCATCCATCATTCGTACCATTAGATTTCAATAGCTTTCGGCGCTTCCTGGATCGATCATAGTCAACTTGTTCGACAACTTTACATTTCATATCGATCCCTTATCCGATCGACACGAAGAATAGGGCCAGGATCGATATGAAATAGAGGCAGAGCATCGATATGAAAGGCATGGCATTAGATGGATATGAAAGGCACAATCAAACCAAAGGAAATGGTCTTAATGCACAAAAGGTGGATCTCTAGCGCCACATCATTGATGCGAAGAATATCGATACAAACATATTGATACGAAGCCTTCAACCCTACTAGAAAACTCAATCTTGGATCGATTATATATCTCAAATTACAAGTCCAAACACCGTGAAATTTTCACAGGAGCTTGCATATCACCTCAAGAGCCTCCATGATCAATCGCAGCTCAAACAAAGCCATTCTTGATCGATATGAATTCTACATAGATCAATCCCTAACAACTCCGGATCGATCTTGTGGCCCCACCTACGCATGAAAAAGGGTATTTCGAGTTTTAGGGTAGATATTTTCAGCTCCACGCCTATAAATAGCACGTCCGCGCCAACTAAAAAGGGACTTTTGGTACTTTTATGCTGCTGCTCTGCTAACACTCCATTGTAACTTAAGTGATAGTCATTATACTGTTGTAATTCATTTTATAATTAGCAATAAACAACAAATCTTTCAAATTGGGCATAGGCTACAACGCTGATCCACTATAAATTCTTGTCTCCATTTACTATTCATTTTTCTTAGTGTGATTGTTATATTAGCCTCATTTTTTATTTTATTTCTTCATTCTATTCTCTTCAATTACATCTGAAGGGTGTTGTGTCTATTTTGGTGCAAATACTTTGGTGCTTTCACTGAGAAAAACTCTGCTTTTTCTCCCGCTCTATGGATCCTCTATCGTTGTCAAATTGCTAAAATCTAAGGAGGAGATCTAGATCTATTTTCCAGTGGTTCTTTCAATCCTATTCAGATTATTCTAGATCTAAGAAGAACTATATCCAACTTGGTACACAATACCAAAACTGCTTCCAATGCCACTGATCCAGAAGAAAGGGATAGGCAAAATCCCATACAGCTAACCACCGCAGGCCAAACATCAGCTAGAGTTCCAAAACCACTTGGTCCAGTAACTAGAGAGGAATTCCAGACCTTTATGTAGGAGCTCACTCAAAGCCGTCAAGAGCGCACTCTGCAGATCCGTGCCAACATGGTCTCACGAACTAGCTGAATGAAGAAAGGCGACGGAGACCTAGAAGGGAATGCCTCTTATTCTTTGACTGAAAGCTCGGCGTCATCTGACTTCAATCATAGATCTACACGCCAATAGTTAGATAAGAATTACGTGGAAGTCTCCGGGCACCCATATGCTACAAATTCCGGACAGGCCGGAATAGGTCCTTCCACAGGGCATCCAGGTGCATCCTCCTCCCAAGGAGGGACACTTCCTAACAACACTACCCATGACCACACACCAGCTGCTGCTATAGCTATGGATGCCGAGATCCAAAACCAACTAGATCCAGCCTCTCGTTATCACATTAATTCTCAGGGTTCTCACTTCCTTGAAGCCCATGAGCCATGAAGGAGTGGAACGGGCCGTTGGCAACAACCAGACCATCCTCGTGACATGGGACCCGATAGCCCCAAATATCCAAATGTCCGTTATTCCAACTATGGTACGCCAAATGATAGGAGAAAGTCAAGGCCTCACAAATGATGATTAGGGGTTTCTAGAAGTCACACCCCGTTCACTAACGAAATCTTACATGCAGATCTGCCCCCACCGATTTCGGATGCCGAACTTTCCTGTATATGAAGGAAATTCGGATCTCAACTCACATATTCTGAAATATGAATGGCTTATGAACACCGCTCGAGCTGATGATGCAGTTATGTATAGAAGCTTCCCTATCTCCTTGGGAGGTAGTGCGACTATGTGATTCACCTGTTTACCACCCATATCCATTTCATGTTTTGATAAGTTAGATACTAACTTTTTTGTGCAGTTTCGTATGCATGCTACAAGGCCGAAGGTTGTCAATACCTTATCCAGTGTTACTCACGCCCTAGGAGAGACTCTAATTCATTATTTGGATAGGTTCAATGCTGCTTGTACCGAAATCAGTAATCCCAATGATAACTCTATTCTATGGCATTGACTAATGAGATCGATCCCGATTCCAAGTTTGGTGATTGGTTGGCTGGATAAACCCCCGCTTCGTTGGACTGTTTCTAAAGGCAGCCTAATATTTGAGGAGGGGAGATGCTAGACGGTGAAGTAGCACGGTGAAGGAAGTAGGACGCATGGGGACCAACAGTGAAGGAATCCAAAGTAATGTTGTAGTGAAGCAGACCGGGGAAAGATCCATTAAAGTACAATTAAATATTTAGAATAAGCAAAACCAGTAGAAGGGTGATGGAGTTCAAGGAAAGAATAGACACCCTCATCGTGGGAGACCTAGAGCTCCTATGTTCGATTAATATACCCCTTTGAACACGTCGCTAGAGAACGTTTGTCTTCAAACCTATAATACCAAGCAGTACAAGAAACCAGCTCCAAAACCATTATAAAAGAAGCATATTCCAACTAGGAAGTTTTGTAGATTCCATGACTGTT
Organism: Allium cepa; assembly: GCA_030765085.1. Lineage (NCBI taxonomy): Eukaryota > Viridiplantae > Streptophyta > Magnoliopsida > Asparagales > Amaryllidaceae > Allium > Allium cepa. Next base: position 234,254,084 of record CM060939.1, on the reverse strand, counting down.
ACGGCAATAACACTAATGAATGCTGTCATCTACAAGACATTATTGAAAAATTGACTAGCGAAAGGAAGTTGCACCAGTTTGTCCGGGCTCTGCATGATGGTAGAGCTAGCCCATCTATTCCCACTCAAGGCCAAGGCTTGGCTAGGCCTGAAAAACCCGCATGTACTATCGGGAGACTGGTAATTAATAATGTAAGCGGCGGTACTCATCTGGCTGATCGAAGCTGGAAGAAAATGGAGTCATATGCTAGTTCGATTAGGCATGTGGACTTCGAATGTTGTAGTCGTACTGATGAAGGGTCCCCGGCAAAGCAATAGAGGATGATGACAGACGACATCTTTTTCAAGAGTCCTGATGCTGACAGAGTGGAGGCCCTCACTATTGATCTGTTGTTATTTCTACCCAAATAGGTCTTGCTTCGATGAAGAGGATCTTGGTTGATAGTGGAAGTTCTGTGAACATACTTTCCAAGCGCGCTTATGACCAAATGATGATGGAAGCAAAGGACTTGAAACCGTGTCAATCGTGTATACATGTTTTTAGTGGAATTGCCACCATACCAGCTGGGATAGTGGAATTAACCATTGAGTTAGGTGTCGGAGATCGCTGGAGAGTTCGGATGTTGTAGTTTGTCGTGTTAGATATTCATTCTCCTTATAATGCTTTCCTGGACCAACCGACCCTTACAGAGTGCAGGGCAGCGATTGCCCCTTGGTATTTGACTCTATAATTCCCCGCTGATAGTGGAGTCAGGGTAGTACGTAGTGATCAGGTGGTTGGACGAGCATGTTATGTTGCGGAGCTATGGGATGTGCAGCGAAAGGAGAAAGGTAAGGGCGTGGAGGAATCTCTCTGCGTCCCCTCTATAGGGGATTGATAACTAACGCCTGAGCTGAGGGTCGGGCACCACAACCATTTTCCTAAAGATCTTGATCCCAGAGAAAATGATGACAAAGGGAAAGTTAAAGAATACCAAGCCTCCCCGATAGGGTTAACAATTGATGTCTTGGTCGACGATGACGAGATGCTAGAGTGGTAAAGATCGGATCACAACTTAGCACTCAAATGGGACAGGAACCGGTTGATTTTCTCCGAGAAAACCTCGATGTGTTTGCTTAAACTCATTCAGACATGTGTGGGATCTCATCGAATATCACGAGCCATGCATTAAATATCAACCTGAGGCACGTCCCAGCGAAACAAAAAAGGCGCAGTATGGATCTATAGAGATTAGCCACCCTAAAGGAGGAAGTGGATAAACTCAAGGCTAATGGGTTTATTTGTGATGCTTTATACCTGGAGTGGGTTTCTAATCCAGTACTTGTCAGAAAGTCAAGCGGGAAGTGGTGGACATGTGTAGACTACTTAGATCTGAACAAAGCCTACCCCAAAGACAGTTTTTCCCTTCTCAGAATCGATCAACTGGTGGATTCAATAGTCGGACATGAGCTCTTATCCTTCATGGATGGATACTCCGGCTATAATCAAACCTCGACGCACCTTTCTGAGCAGGAGCAAACCAGCTTTATCACTGATTTGAGACTTTATAACTACAAGATGATGCTATTTGGACCTTAAAATGCTAGAGGAACCAATCAAAGGCACGTAAATCGGATGCTTGCAAACCAGATTGGCAAGACTATGGAGGCGTAAGTAGACGATATGCTCGTGAAATCGCGGTTATCCAGCGACCACATTGGTGATTTGGAGGCGATGTTCAATATAATTCGACTGTACGGAATGAAGCTAAATCCATTGAAGTGTCATTTTGGAGTTGCGTCTGGAAAGTTCCTTGGGTTTATTGTCAATGCCAAAGGAATTGAAGCCAATCCTGAAAAGATTTGGGTGATTCGGTACCTTGAAACTCCCAGAATCATAAAGTAGGTGCAAAGTCTTAATGGGAAGGTGGCGGCTTTGAGTAGGTTTCATTTCCCGATCCACAGACAAGTGCATTCTCTTCTTTGATATGATCAGGAATTTCGAGTGGACAAAAGAGTGCGAGGCGCATTCCGGGCACTAGTACAACATCTGGAAACACCTTCCATCTTGTCGAAGCCGGTTGATTACGAGAAGTTGTATGTTTATCTGGTGGGTTCGAAAAAAGAAATTAGTGCCGCACTAGTTCGAGAAGAGGATTGCATCCAACGATCTGTCTATTATGTCGGCAAAAGATTGACGAGGGTAGAAAGGAACTACCCAAAGATAGAGAAGCTGGCTTATTGTCTTGTTGTAGCATCGAGAAAGCTCTGCCTGTATTTCCAAGCTCGTCCGATCATTGTTTACACTAACCAACCGTTACGATAGATCCTGACACGGCCTGAGACGTCGGGTAGGATGCTTAAGTGGAACATCGAGATGAGTCAATTTGATATCACTTATGCACCAAGGCGAGCTAATGTAGGACAAGTTCTGGCGGATTTCATAGCTGAGTTCACCATACCGGAGGACTTGCCCGAAATCAGTGAACCTCCTAACCATATATGGAAGCCATACACCGATGGCTCATCAAACGACCAGTGCTCAGGCGCTGGAGTGTGCTTGAAGCCCCAAAAGGACGATCTGTATGCTGTGCTTTGAAATTCGACTTCCATGCAACTAACAATGAAGCCGAGTATGAAGCCTTACTTGCTGACTAAGACTTGCTAAGGATTTGAGAGTCGTCGCCGTGGAAATTTACTGCGATTCACAACTGTTGGTGTGCTAGGTTCAAGGAGAGTCTCAAGCCAGGGATCAAAGGTTGGCCTCCTACCTTATATAGGTCCAAGAAGTGTTGAACCAGTTTGACTATTGGACTATCCGCTGTATACCCCAAGAGCAAAATCAAAAGGCCGATTCTTTAGCAAAACTGGCCAGCACTAGCGAAGCATAGCGGATGGGACTCTTCCTCACGGAGATGCTTACTGCTCCAAGTATTGGAAAGGTGGAAAAAAAATTGGGTTCATGAGGCAATACCGAGAGAGAGTCACGGATGACTCCAATTCGAAATTATCTTGAACACGGAACGTTACCCAAACGTAGGAGAAAGAAAAGACAAGTTCCGTGAAAGGCTTCATGGTTTGTTATCCAAGAAGGAGTTTTGCACAGGAAGGGGTTTTCTGTTCCTTTACTCCAGTGTAGCGCCCACGATGAAGTCAAGTGAGTGTTACAGGAGGTACGTGAAGGAGAGTATGGCGATCACACTAGGGGGCAAGCCCTACGAAGATGATACTTAGGTACGGGTATTTCTAGCCAACTGTAAACTGAGATGCATCAGACTATGCTAAGAGGTGTGATTGGTTCCGAAAACATGCCAGAATTCTAATAGCCCCGCCAACCGAGATTACTCAAATGGTCAGTCCATCGCCGTTTGCCACATGGGGTTGCGGTTGACTACTTTACTAAATGGGCGAAAGCTGAACCCCTTGTCACTACCACAACGAAAAAAGTAATCAAATTTATTGTGCACAACATCATCTATTGCTTCGGCCTCCCATAGACAATTGTAACATTCAATGGAGCCCAATTTGATAGTGACGAGTTTAAGAATTTCTGCCAACGTTATCGCATCCAGAAAAAATTCTCGGAAGTAGCTCACCTTCAAGTGAATGGACAAATCAAAGCTGTCAATAAAGTTATCAATTTCATTTTGAAGAAATGACTGGAGAAGGCTAGAGGTAAGTGGGTCGATGAGCTCCCCATGGCCCTATGGGCATATCAAACTACCCTAAGTCCGCGATCGGACATACTCCGTTATGCACTGCCTACGACTCTGTAGCCATTGTTCCAATTGAACTAGAGGTACCTTCTCAATGTGTGACTTATTATGATCCAAAGATGATGCTTTCCTGCTTGCAGAATCTATGGATTAATTAGATGAGAAGCGTGAAGAGGCTGATTTGAGGGTAGCCACACATCGCAACCGAGTCACCCGATTATACAATGCTAAGGTCCGACCTAGAACCTTTGAAGTGGGCGATCTCGTACTCAAGCGGGTCTATCCAGTCCCTTTGCACATGAAACTGACATGGGAAAGACGGTATGTCATCGAATGAAGGTTTGGAGATGGAACATTCAAGCTATCAACAGTTGATGGTCTCACACTACCGAGAGCATGGAACAGCAAAAGTCTCCATCATTATTACATATGATTGGCTTTCATTCATTTAGTCTGCTTTTATTTTCAAGTTTGTTTATGCAATTCAAGAATTTGTATTTATAATAAGGCAACTGATTTTGCCATAATTTCTTATTTCAGCAAAGCACAAACCCACAAAGCCAAGTTAATGATTCCTAGATGCATCATGCTACCACCATGATGTACGAAGAGCTGAGTTCCATCTTATGGTGAGACTCGTTCAAATAGAGAGTGATCCTCACCCGACCGATCCCTCGCAAGATGAAACCTCGATCTCGGGGGACAAACAATGACCAATCAAAGGAGAATTGAAACACTACAATTCTCTAACCAACTCCAGCTCCCAGAGTGCGAGCTGAAGTGCAAACTCCAAAATTAAGACGTAAATCGACCATCCAACTCGAGGAGGATAGATCCGTCCATCTAAGACCTCTCTTATTTACAAAAGCTCGAGGAGGATGGATCCGTCCATCCATGACCCCGCTTATTTCCAAAAGCTCGAGGAGGATGGATCCGTCCATCCACGACCTCGCTTATTTTTAAAGCTTTAGGAGGATGGATCCTCCCATCCATGACCCCACTTCTTTTTATGTTCGAAGAAGATGGATCCGTCCATCTACGACTTCGCTTACTGGATCAAGGAGGATGTGATCTGACCATCCACGACCTTGAATAACTCCTTATTCCCAAAGTGCGAATAAGATCGTAATATTTAAACAGACGTGATCGATCGTTTGTCAACTGACTCTAGATTCCCGGAGTGTGAACTAGAGTATAAATATTATATGGGTGTGATCGACCATCAGTAAAATAACTAATGTCCTGAAGTATGGATATAATTCTAAACAATAAGCAGGCATGATCGACTGTCGTCACACAAATCTAAGTCCCCAGAGCATGGATGCAAAGCTAGCAAGCGAGCGAGTGTAATTCGACCACTCAAACTCATGTCACTTTAACTTTGTTGCGACTAAGTTAAATCAAAGTCAATAAAGGCGGAGGACGACTGCCAATTGACTACTTCAATTCCCTTTAGAACTGGGGGCATAACTCAAGTTCCAACCGTTGATTGAGACAACAAATGTTGGGACTCGACTCAACGTTTGATTGTGACCCGAGGCCATGACTTTAGGAATTAAAGACCAGACTCAAGTTCAACTCAGAGTCTAATGCTTCACGAGAACACTGAATGGAAATGTTAGTGCTAAAGTACTTAGATGAATAAACACAAAGTTATGCTAGAAACAACGGAAAATTTTCGTTCACACTATTCTTTGGGAAAGTAAGTAAAAAATCTGTTCAAAGAATTCCTATGAGCTGGAGGCCAAACTCGCATCTATAAATGGTCTACAAAAAGCAAAAGAGAAGCTTATTCTAGCCATCTACAAAAGAGGAAGCGAAAATGAAAATCTATGCCTTCGGTTTCTTCTTGACTTTCTTTGGCGTAGATCCGCCCGAGCTACCGCTCAGACCTCCCTTTGAACCACTGCCTCCCAGGCTCGCTCTAGCTGGCTTGTCCCTGGTCGAGGGAATTGATGCAGTCTCTTTTCGAGAACTCACAGGGATTGAAGTGTCCTCTGTGTCTAGAACCGGTGGAATGGTGGCACTCGATGCCAGAAGGATGAGGCGTGCTGGTCTCAATAATTGTTCTACCCAGAGAAACCACAATAATAAGGATCGGGCCGGGACCCGCCATGACTCCATTGGCTCTACGAGCCTGCGCAGCCTGCTCAATCTCGGCTTTGATTTCTACTATTATCAGTTCCTCCCAGCCCACGCGCTCACCTAATGAAATGCTGCCGATCGGACCCAAGGAGCCCGTGATAATTATATGTTCATCTACATAGATAGGCACTTCAATACTCGGATCGCTTTGATGGTTGAGGAGCGCTTCCTTTAGTTGATCATCAAGCATGTAGTCGCCAACATGTCTCTCCCTAGCTGAAGAAGTAATTGTTACAGTTGTGGCCTCCGTTGTTAGCACCTCCTACTCGTGATGATCTCCTTGAGTTGTAAGAGGGTTGGCTAGTGTAGAATCTAACACTGAATGAAGATAAGAGAATATATTAGTAATATCATCTGATGGTGCTCTTGCATTTTGAGGAATAGGAGAAGTATTCTTCCTCGAGTTGGCTCCCATGTTGAGCCGACGTGCCTTTTGTACCGTGCTTGATAATTGGAGAGAGATGTGGTCTATCAGGATCATACCCCGGGACGACTGGGGGATCGACAGAGGATGTAGATTTAGTTTGAGACATTGGAGGCACTTCAGAACCAACTTTGCGGTGTTCACTACTCGATTATTCTCTGGCTTTCAGATACTTAGCGGCCAGGTTTTCTTTCTAAAGCGTGATTGTTGTCTCATGGAGGACTTTAGGCTCATCTTAGATCATTACTTGAGTTTCTAATTTAAACTCATCGACGATTGCAACATTGTGGATCGCTTTTTCGTCCTCAAGCAAGCGGCTCCAGGCCTTATATAATTGGAAAGGATAGTCTTCGCCGAGCCAGTTAAGGTTGTGGTTTCTCAAGACATTAGCATTATGACTAGAAGATCTTCAAATTCGGTTTTCATCCCGGCCTCTACAACTTTTATTTCCTTTTCCTCCCAGGCATCGGCTTCTTCGGCCTTTTTGTTCGCATAATCCCTCTCTTCCCTAAGTCTAATCGCCTCCTCACACGCCTCTTGGGCCACTTTGCTAGCTTTGTCCTTCTCTTTAAGGGCCTCAGTCAGCTTAGCCTTTAGCTCCTCAACCTCTTTCTATACAGTATCCCTTTCTCGAATAGTAATGGTGTTACGATGAACCATCTCCTGTACTAAGTCAATGTGAGTTTTATCATGTTTTCCATAGACTTCCTGGCCTCTTCGGCTCTTTGGCTAGCCTCCATCTCGATTTTCCTTGAAGACTCGAGCTCATTGGTAAGTGCCATCATTATCCTACCTTCTTGAAAGAGATCGCCTTCCAGTTTCTCGATAGCTTTGGCCGGCTCAAAAGACACCACTGAAACCCATTTTGCCATCTTAACCCATTCGCGACACTGGCTGCACACATCATGCACATAGTCCTGCACTAATTTCTCTATGTCACTTGGGATTATTTTCAAGTTGGGAGGGAAGTGGAAGTCATCGAAACATGTGGTCAGAAAATCTTTCTTCAGCTTGGCGACGCTTGACTCCCTCACCCTTAAGCTCTATGGAAGTTTGATCTATGACGATACAAGTTTCTAATTCAGTTCTGCGGTGCTGATCGTCAGTTCTTGGAGCGTGAGATGGTGCTACTTAATGTGATGATTCTGAAGAGGGCCTACCGGAGCCGGATGGTTTTGAAGGTCCTTTTGGCGGCGGAGATCGTGACCTAGAACGGCGCCTACTTTGATATGATCTTTACTTTTCTCTATCATGGCACTCGCGCTCTTAGCTAGAATGATAACCGCGACCATAGTCTCTTTCGCTTCATGGCAATGTGATTCAGAGTGCGACCCGGATGAATGTCACGAAGAGTGAAGTTTGCTGAGCATGGAGCCTTGTTTCACCATTATATTTGTAAAACGATAAAAGGAGCAGAATTAGTTATCACTAGAAATTAAGAAGCATGTGATGAGATGTCGTGCGATGTCGTGAAGTGTGCGTATGCATGTGCAAACCCCCCAAATGACTTGTTGTAGTAGCCCTGCTTATTGGAGTTCTCTCCCTATATCACTTGAAGGTAGGTCTACCTCAGTTCTTGATGGGGAGTGAAGCCCTTCTAGCCCAGGATCAGGGAATGACAATATATCATCCAAGATAGGAATGTATGATAACCCTTTCAACTAACTTTTCATCTGCGAAAAAGGTGTCTACTGACCCATGGAAGTTGCAATGATCTGAGCTACTTTAATAGTCTTCTACCTCTTAGCTTTAAGGGCGATAGTTTTGCTTTTTCTCTTTGATTCTGATGGCCAAAGGCCCTACGGAGGCATGATCATGGGCTCATAACCAGCCTCTGTCCCCTCATCATCGCAAGGTTCGATGATTATTATGCCTGGCTCGGCCTAGTCTCCCTCGACCGAGGGCGCGACAGGGGCCCGTCTTCTACTTTGTCTTACTGGGACCACTCTGGGAACCCCCGTCAGCTCTATGCTCTGACCTCTTTCCATAATCCCAACGACAATCAAGTTGTCATCAATAAGGACTTTGTCTATTTCCTTTTGTTCGGCAGGCACCGCTTGAAGTGTCCTTACCATTTCTTTAAAATGTGCTCCTTTGAGCAGTGGAATAGCATTTGTGAAAGAAATACAGTAATGGATTCAACATCGATTTATATTACCTAGTTAACTCACGAACAAGTTAAAGTACTTACGTCTGACCAATCATCGTCCGACGAACCCCAGTGGGCATCTCACGTAAAACCACTCGGTCTTGAAGTTCCTCAACTTACTCCACACACCTGCCACTACTTGGCAGTTTCTGACTGCTTCCAAGAAAGTGAACGATGGATTATCTCCCCGACTCTTGACATTGAATAAGTATTTGATTTCATCGATTGTCTGGGATCGAAGGAGATGCTCCATAAATATGATACATAGGCTATAGAGAAGCGCGTATCCATTGGGGTGGAGCTGAGAAGGCGCGATCCTAAAAAAAAAATAGCACGTCCCAAATGAACTAATTGAACGGGGGCAATGTTCCAGCCACACACATGAATCTATTGCATGCGGTTAACCTTTCGAGGGATTATGCGCTCTGTCTTCTAGCCTTGGTAATTAAACTTCTTCCAAAGATAATCCATGGCTAAGAATAATTCTGCCTGGCATTTCTTCTGAGATCTTGGAGTGGACGGAGTCCTCCGAATTCATAACCAATACTGCATCCGGTAGATCATTCAGAGCAGTTATACTGTATCTACCGCGATATCCAACACTTCGATTCTAGGAAATGGAGGACTTTGAACTTTTTCTTGCTCTAAGCTTCCAGGATCCATAACTATTGAACTCAGTAAAAACCATTGTTAGATGGCAAGAAACCCATCTTTCCCCTGGTGCAAAATGAGTGATCATGTTGTGTAGTGAGGTGCTATGCAACACTTTAAATTTCTACAAGTTTGAAAGATGGTAAAATGACAAGACTTTAAGATTCGATCGGAGTAAACATCATCACTGACCGTCTCAATCGTGCCATCCTGACTTCGAAGAACGATCCATGTTAGGATTAGTTATGTTTATCAGGTTACAGTTCCATCGACGAGCTTTAAATTGTAGTCATATATGCATTTTTACAGTGAAATCCTTCTATGCAAGGCTAAAGCTCGTCGGAGTTAAGTGTTCAAGTATGCAAAAGGCAATGGATTTTGTATCCGTCATGGTTCAATTTGGATCGTTCCCCTGAAGCTTATGTTATTGATCTAAGACTTCGACCGATAGCCTTCTCGTATCGATACAGCCTTCATATCGATCTCATGTTCGTATCGATCACGTACTCGTATCGATCACTCCAAGTATCGATGCTCTTCGTATTGATCCAAAGAACTTGGTTTCGGATCGATCACACTGCTTCTTCTTACATCTACATCAATGTGAAACATGCTCCACCTTCTCAGATCGGGCATGAGAACTGTCTACAACCATCTCCCATCGATACGAATTTGAGAAGACTTGAAGTTAGTGACTCCATCAAACCCTTCCAGTGCCCTCCTCATTCTTCTTCCCTAGATCGCTATTAAACACACCAATGACCTCACCCTAGCCATGCTTCGACACCAAAGATATCGGAGATGGCCATGGCCATGAACGGAATGGCATGGAACTCGAGTCTTTTCACTTTAAACATGGATCTATAGATTATTTGCCTAGATTGAAGGAATTGGGTTAAGGGTTAATGGATTAGTTGTTTGAAGGCGAGAGTTTTGCAAGTATTTCTTTTTCTCCTATCGATACGAAGTAATAACAGATGCAAGTGAAAAAAATTTCTAAGTCCAAAAACTATTTATATGCCTTCGTATCCAAAGAAAAATGTTTCATATCCCAGTTATTGAACCGATTGAAGCGGTCAACGTCTACATCGATACAAAAAGCACTGCACAATTATGCCTGCATCGTTTGTGGCCATCGATACAAAGCGAGCATTTTGTATCCATCAATGTGAAGCCATCACTTTCATATCCATCGATTTAAGGTCCAATGCTTCATATCCATCGATGCAAACTCTTATAAATTTTGTATCCATCGATACGAGGCGCTCCTTATTTATATCCATCTCATATTGATCACCATCGATACGAAGTCCATCATGATGCATCCCAGATCAATCTAGGGGAGGATCGATACGAAGAAAGGGATCAAAACAACCATCGATCATTGTTGTAACTCAGATTTCACATTGATCTAGGAGAGGATCGATATGAAACTCGATCCAATAAAAAAACTTGACAATGACCCATGAACGTTCAAACATGAATGGGAGTCAGGTTAACATACTTGCATGTATGCTATACTAACATTTGATTTTCAAAGTTAACAAGATTTGAATGCTTTCCTGGTGACAACCAAAATGATAGATGACAAACTGCAAGCGCTCGACCTTCAGTTACAACAAAAAACTGCATGATCATTGGCAGTCTATAACTCAACATTTATACCGCAGAAATCCTATCAGGGGTCACATCTCTTGATGAAACGACAACAACTGTTTAGCAAGTCGGATAAAACTTTTTCAAACTGAAGATTACAACTTTTCAAAGCACATCATGTTCACACAAGATGTTCTTAGAAGGGCTAATGTTATCCAGCCTTTTGGCAAGGCCGTAACACCATGGACTTGACTACTGGAGATCGGTTATCTATAGGTCCATGATGGATATAGGAAAACATGGTTTGAGTCCGAATCGTGCTAAAATTAGCATGGTATGCAAAGCTATGGACGGCAACATCCCAAATTTTAGGTCAATCAGAGTTTGTGTGCTCAAGTTATGGATCGATCAAGATACATGTGAAACATGTCCATTTTAGATCCATCAATCCATATCCATCATTTCATATCCATCCAGATCGATATGAAGTGAGCAAAAATCCATCCATTGGCATCGATCACTCATATCCATTAGATTTCAAAGCTTTCGGCGCTTCCCAGATCGATCATAGTCAAGTCGTTCAACAACTATATATATCGTATCGATCTCTTATCCGATCAATACGAAGAATAGGGCCGAGGATCGATACGGAACAGAGGCAAAGTATCGATATGAAAAGCATGACATCTAATGGATATGAAAGGCACAGTCAAACCAAAGGAAACGGTCTTAATGCACAGAAGGTGGATCTCTAGCGCCACGTCATCGATACGAAGAATATCGATATGAACGTATCGATACGAAGCCTTCAGGCTTATTAGAAAACTCAATCTTGGGTCGATCATATCTATCAAATTACAAGTCCAAATACCATGAAATTTTCATAGGAGCTTGCATAACATCTCAAGAGCCTCCATGATCGATCACAACTCAAATGGATCCATTCTTGATCGATGCAAATTCCACATGGATCGATCAGGATCGACCCCCAAACAACTCCGGTTCGATCTTGTGGGCCCACCAATGCATAAGAAAGGGTATTTTGAGTTTTGGGGTAGATATTTCTAGCTCCACGCCTATAAATATCACCTCCATGCCAACTAAAAAGTGACTTTTGGAAGTTTTATGCTGATGCTCTGCTGACACTCCATTGTAACTTAAGTGATAGCCATTGTACTGTTGTAATTCAATTTATAATTAGCAATAAACGGCAAATATTTCAAAGTGGACGTAGGCTACAATGCCGAACCACTATAAATTCTTGTCTCCATTTACTACTGTTCATTTTTCTTGGTGTGATTGTTAGATTTGCCTCATTTTTAATTTTATTTCTTCATTCTAATCTCTTCAATTACATCCGAAGAGTGTTGTGTCCATTTTTGGTGCAAACAATGTGCTACGATGTTTTGAGCAATCATCGAGTCTGATCACTTTAAATATTCCCCATTCGAGGCCCGATAAGAGATCAGTTCAAATAAAGAAGGAGATTGTTTTGAATCCTCATATAGATGCTTTGTAGCGTACTTTTCCAAAAATCTTTTTTATGATGTAATGTTCGCTCCCGATCTGAAGGACAATCATTAGCATGTTAGAACCGACACCGTGGCTTATGTTGATGACGTGTATGATTAGTATTTCAAAAGCAGACGGTTTGTAACACCCCATATTTTTGGTAACAGTATTTAGAATATTTAATTAACTAAATAAAATAAAATAAAATAATGTAAGATGATTAATAGATTGAAATATGATTTAACTAAGGGTAGCCGTGCCATGTTAAATGTAAAAGTGTTAGAAAATAAGGAAGGGCAAAAAGGGAAATAGGATGAACTTATACCCTAAACCCTTAGAAAACCAAATACATGTTCATTTCATTCTCAAGTAAAATACTCTAAGGCCGGTCGCCATTTTCAATCTCAAGAGAAGGCTAGGATTTTCAAGAGGAAGAAGTAAATCAACATAATCAAGATCAAATCTCACATCTTTAATCACAAAGCTAAGCTGAATGATTACTACATCTCATTTTTATTTTTTTCGGATTTAAGGATAACCCAAAATGATTTTGCATGATAATGCCATATTTTGGTGGATTGAAAGTTTATATATGCTTGTTGATGATTTGTACATATTCATATTAATTTTTATAATATGTTTGATATGAAAACCTATTAAATGACATCCAAATGCCTTGAAAATTTAAACGTAGATCAAAAATGATATTTGTAAGATGAGTTTCAATTTTCATAATTTTTTGAATTAATGTGGATTTTATATTAATTTTCTGGTGAAGAAAATGATTTATTGGGTTCTAAATTATTTAAGGCATAATAAATAATTATCTAAGTCTAAAATTTATATATGTTAGAAAACATATTGAAAAGGATTTTATGGAATTTTTATAGCATTTCCCTATATGTTTTGATGAATATGTAAAATTATTTAAGGTATGGGACTTAAATGTTTTATATATTCAATTAAGGAGAAGGGGTGTTTTGCAAATGATTTTAATTAACTAACTCGAAATTAAGGCAACACTTTTAGAAAAGAAAATTTAACAACCAATAAGAGTTTGAAAAACAAGGCAGGTTAGTTAAAAAGTTTACTTAAAAAGGTTTTAAATCAAAATTTCATGACAAAAGTATGTTTCGCCTATTTTGGTTCCGTCCAGGTAGCTTTCGACTCAGACCCTCCGCCTCCTTCCACCAACCAATGCACATAGTGCAACAGGTTGGCACATGGTGAATTAGAAAAAGTTGGAAGGTAAGAGTCAAAACCAAGGGGTTCCAAAAGGGTCGAAGCGCCTTTTTGTTTTAAAATAAACGGTAGCGCCTGCTTTACTCTCGAAAGGTTAGGTTTCGACTCAATTGGCTTTCGACTGGGTCAAAAAATTTCAAAGAAAAGGTTTCGACATGGTTGCACTCTTTTTTTATAAGTAGTACTTTCAAAGGGGTCGAAACCCTAGCTGTCGCCTTTCTACCTTTCGAAATCAACGGTTTCGGAAGGTATACGTTGTTTTAAAAGTTAACAACTTCTCCAATGCTTTCGAATGGATGGTTTTGATACCATCACTTCTTTACTTAGGAATAGGTTACGAAAGAGAGGCTTTCGGCTTAGATGTTTTATATGACCATTTTTTTTTATTGAAGTATAACCAAATGGTTTCGAAAGAGAAAGGTTTCGACTAAAATGGTTTCAAAAGGTGTTTTTCCACATGTTTAAATTAAACCCAAGTGCTTTCGAAAGGTTTAAGTTTCTAAAGGTTTGATGCTTTTGAAAGATATTTAAAATGTTTTCTAAGGGATGGTTCCCCAAATGATTTCGAAAGAGTCGAAAAAGTTACTTTTTTCTGACGGTTTCGAAAGCGTTGAAATGGAAGGTTTTTCCAAGGGTTTTAAAGGCAATGTTTTGAATTTTTTTAAGATATGATGTCTAAGTGTTTGTGCCGAAATTGGTCACAAACACCCAATATCACGAAAGCACCCGTTTACGTACTCAACTCGATAATAATCAACACAGAACTCAGCAACAATCAATATAGAATTCAAGTAACAAATCACAGTAATTCACAAACAACAATCACAAACACAGGATTTATAGTGGTTCGGCGTTCGTGCCTACGTCCACTTTGAAGGTTTTCTCTTTATTGCTTTGCTTGATTAAATCGATTACAACGGATTACAGTTGATAATAGCTTTGAAATCTGAATACAACAGTGATTCTGATGAATAGATTTGAATTCGGCAGAGTCTTGGTGTTCAATGGCAGAAGTTCTCGGAAGATCCCCTTTTCTGAAGGCTTCACTGTGCTATTTATAGGCGTTGGAGGCCCAGATCTTGCTGAAACTTCGGCAGACCTCTTCTGGCACGTGAGTGGGCCCACGCGACCGACCCCACCAAGTTTCGTCTCGATTTGACATCGATTCGAAGTCATTTCGAACCCATCAAGAAATGGTCCAATCGAGCTAAAACTTGGCAGGAACAATCTTTATCTTGTATGGAAGCTACTGTGAAAATTTGGTTGCATTTGGATCAGTGGTTTAGGAGATATGATCGGTTCGAAATGAGGATTCTCGGTTGGCTGTGTGGTTCGAACCGATAGAGTTCGAACCCTTCAGTTCGAATCCATGAGTGCACGTGGGTCTGCAGTGACGTGGCGTGTATCTCTCGAATCGATCCTAATTTATCTCCGAATGGACCGCTTCGACTCCGTGAACTATGGCGACTTCGTATCGATGGAATGACACGTCATTCAAACCAGCTGACTCGGTGGATTCGAACAAAGGAGTATCCCTGGCTTCGAACGCGACCGATTCGAATCAGGGAGTCCCTATGGGTTCGAACTCGATCGATTCGAACAGGGTCGGTTCGAAGTGACATGGACTCAAAGCTAGAGGGTTTTCTATGGACTCGGACATACTGGTGAGGATGGATTCGAAGTAAGGGCTTGCATGGATTCGAAGCAAGGATACGAAGGGGCTTTAGTTGGATGGATGCGAAGCTGGGTGACGTCGTGGATTCGAAGGACCGACGGGTACGAAGGAAGACTTTGGGATGGTTTCGAACCAGATGGGTTCGATCTAGATGGGTTTGAAGCAAAGACAGTGGATGGTTTCGAACTGGATGGTTTCGAGGTAGGGGTATTGGATGGGTTCGAAGGTGATGGTTTCGAACCAGACAATGACTACCTCTCTCAAATTGAATCCATCATATCTTGAGCATACGAACTCGGATTGACTTGAAATTTGAAATGACGACTCCTTCGACCTTTCCTGTCATGTCCTATCAATTTTGGCCCATTCCGGACTCGGACAAAATTCATCGATATCCATAGCAAAGTGAAGTATAACTGATCTCTGAGACGAACTGTCTTTTGTTTTCGATCAATCTTTTGGTATCACGGCTTTGCCAAAAAGTGGGATAACATTTTGCCCCCCAAAACATGCCTTGCGGTAGGAAGGTGTGTTTTGTAATGCTTTGAGTTGGACGTTCGTATCCAATCATCAACCTACAAAGAACTTGATAGTTTCATATGGCCTCAAATGACGATCGTTCGGGATCGAGCTATTTGGGATGAAGCGCGGCCGTTCGTGGTCAAGCGCTCGACTTCAAATGACGATCGTTCGTGATCGAGTCATTCGAGGTGAAGTGCGACCGTGCGCGGTCGAGCGTATAAATCCATGCGTCGATCGTTCGGGATCGTATGCTGTTTGAGGTGAATCGGGACCGTTCGCGGTCCGTGCCGTTCGTGGCATAGGATGGAATAGGACCGTTCGCGGTCGATGCCGTTCGCGACAAATGATGAGATGGGACCGTTCGCGGTCGACTACTGTTCGTGGCAAATGATGATCGTTCGCGACCAAGCGCCGTTCAAGGCGAATGGTGACCGTTCGAGGTCGGATTTTATAATTAGTGAACCATGACCGTTCGCGGTCGGTTCCATTCAAGGCAGAAAGTGATCGTTCGCGATCGTGTGCCGTTCAAGGCGAATTTGTGACCGTTCGCGGTCGGGTGTTGGACCTCAAGTGACGACCGTTCACGATCGAGCCATTTGAGGTGAGGTGAGTTGTGACTGTTCGAAGTCGAGTGCCGTTCGAGGCAAACTGTTACCGTTCGAGGTCGGGTGCCGTTCGAGGCGAATTGTGTGCCCGGGAGGGCTTGGTATTATCGATGCCAGGGTCACGTTCGGGTGAGTTCCTGGATCGTTTGTCAGGGCGGTTCATCGCCATCTCAGAGCATGCCTAAGGATCGTTCGCGACCCCGTACATGAGCAAGTAGCTTAGCTATTTCAGAATTATCAGAATCAAATGTCTATTAAACGAATGAGTTTCAAAAACAATGTCCAAACAAATAGAGTCTAAATGTTCAAATTAAAATGATATGAAAGCAAAGCATGGATGTCGAAGCGTAAGTTCCCACTACGAAACGGTCAATGATCATTCAGAGCATGCCTGGAGATCGTTCGCGATCTCGCACATGTGTAAATGATTTAATTGCGTTAGTGGAAGCTTACAACTTGTTCATCGTTATTTCACTCAATTGATAACCAAACGGTGCCTTGATTCAGGGTCCCCTCTAGCTGATGTGGACGGTGGTCGCTCTGGTTCCGCCACAGGAGCTCGCCTCCTTACGTATTGAAGGAGCATACCGTTCCTGATATGCCCTTCCACCTCGTCCTTCAGGTGCCTACAATCATTAGTGTTATGACCGTTTAATTCATGGAATACACAAAACTTATCTGATTTCCTTTCGTCAGAGGTAGGATCCCTTCGCATCGGCCTACGATACGGAATCTGTTCTTTGGTATCCTGATAAATTCGTTCCAGGCTCTCATTCAGCTCAGTGTAGGTGGTGAATCGCGGCTCCCTCCGTTGTCGCTTTGATCTGTCTCTGTCATTCTCAATCTTTCTTTTACCTTTATCCTTGTCCGAGTCCCTTCTAGGGGGCTTTTCATCTTTGAGTGCATAAACTTCTATCCCATCTCCTTCTTCTTTTTCCGCATTTGCATCCTCTAATCGTAAAAACTTTTCCGCCTCATGATAGAATTCTCCCAGATCCACGGGTGGGTCCTTAGTTAATGAATTTTTGAACTCCGTTCCGTCTGCTATTCCGGACACAGCCGCCATCATAACCATGGATGGATCCGGTCGATCCACCGAAGCTGCTACCGCATTGAACCGTGTCAGGAAACTTCTCAATGTTTCTCCAGCCTTCTGTTTTAAAGTTGCCAACGTCATCACATTCTTGGGTCTTGTAATGTGAACCCTGAATTGCCTCATAAATCTCTCAGTTAAATCGTTCCATGTTCCGATGGACCCACTATCTAGTTGCCTGAACCATAACGCCGCAATATCCGTTAAATACAATGGGAAGCACCGGGCCATAACCTCCTCTGATGCCCCCAGCACCTCCATATGTCTCATATATTTCGTCAGATGGACCGTGGGGTCCGTTCTCCCATCATACATATCCAACGATGGTAATTTGAAATCCGGTGGGTTTCTAGCTCGCCTGATTGCCGGAGTGAAAGGACTCCTAATAACAACCTCTAGGTCTTTGTTCACCAAACCGCCTCTCATTGCTCGCCTAACCAACTCTGCCAACTTGTCGGTGTCTCCAAGATGTAACATTCGTTCGTTACTTTCATCCTGCCCCCCGAGTTCGTGAGGGAACTCCGGAATCTGCCCCCTTGACTGAGCGTTCACTCCTCTACTACTCCTAGGTTGCGCAGATCCTTCTCTCTCTCTTTCCAAGATTGGGTCAACATTTTCCATATGCGTGCCCCCTAGCTCGGGTGCTATGCCGGATGGTCCTGCTCCGTTCTGGACTCCATTGGCTTCTCTATTCTGTGCTCCAAGCTGTCCTATCTGTTGAAATAAACTCTGGATCAACTCCTCTTGCTTCTTCATCATCGTCTCCATCTCGTCCCTAGTGATGTAGATCGATGGTTGATTCGCTCCTGAGGAAGCCTCCTGACTTCCTTGTTGTTCACTTCTCTCTAGCCTTGGCCTTCGGCTTGATTGTCTCGTCATAATTTCTCAAATTTGAACTTTCAAACTCTCTTTGAATTTGCTATCAATTGGTAGAACTTCCTAAGTTCAGTTCTCGGTGAAAGCACCAAAATGTTTGTGTCGAAATTGGTCACAAACACCCAATATCACGAAAGCACCCGTTTACGTACTCAACTCGATAATAATCAACACAGAACTCGGCAACAATCAATATAGAATTCAGGTCTAAGTAACAAATCACAGTAATTCACAAACAACAATCACAAACACAGGATTTACAGTGGTTCGACGTTCGTGCCTACGTCCACTTTGAAGGTTTTCTCTTTATTGCTTTGCTTGATTAAATCGATTACAATGGATTACAGTTGATAATAGCTTTGAAATCTGAATACAACAGTGATTCTGATGAATAGATTTGAATCCGGCAGAGTCTTGGTGTTCAATGGCAGAAGTTCTCGGAAGATCCCCTTTTCTGAAGGCTTCAGGGTGCTATTTATAGGCGTTGGAGGCCCAGATCTTGCTGAAACTTCGGGAGACCTCTTCTGGCACGTGAGTGGGCCCACGCGACCAACCCCACCAAGTTTCGTCTCGATCTGACATCGATTCGAAGTCATTTCGAACCCATCAAGAAATGGTCCAATCGAGCTGAAACTTGGCAGGAACAATCTTTATCTTGTATGGAAGCTACCGTGAAAATTTGGTTGCATTTGGATCAGTGGTTAAGGAGATATGATCGGTTCGAAATGGGGATTCTCGGTTGGCTGTGTGGTTTGAACCGATAGAGTTCGAACCCTTCAGTTCGAATCCATGAGTGCACGTGGGTCTGCAGTGACGTGGCGCGTATCTCTCGAATCGATCCTAATTTATCTCTGAATGGACCGCTTCGACTCCGTGAACTATGGCGACTTCGTATCGATGGAATGACACGTCATTCAAACCAGCTGACTCGGTGGATTCGAACAAAGGAGTATCCCTGGCTTCGAACACGACCGATTCGAATCAGGGAGTCCCTATGGGTTCGAACTCGATCGATTCGAACAGGGTCGGTTCGAAGTGACATGGACTCAAAGCTAGAGGGTTTTCTATGGACTCGGACATACTGGTGAGGATGGATTCGAAGTAAGGGCTTGCATGGATTCGAAGGAAGGATACGAAGGGGCTTTAGTTGGATGGATGCGAAGCTGGGTGACGTCATGGATTCGAAGGACCGGCGGGTACGAAGGAAGGCTTTGGGATGGTTTCGAACCAGATGGGTTCGATCTAGATGGGTTCGAAGCAAAGACAGTGGATGGTTTCGAACTGGATGGTTTCGAGGTAGGGGTATTGGATGGGTTCGAAGGTGATGGTTTCGAACCAGACAATGACTACCTCTCTCAAATTGAATCCATCATATCTTGAGCATACGAACTCGGATGGACTTGAAATTTGAAATGACGACTCCTTCGACCTTTCCTGTCATGTCCTATCAATTTTGGCCCGTTCCGGACTCGGACAAAATTCATCGATATCCATAGCAAAGTGAAGTATAACCAATCTCTGAGACGAACTGTCTTTTGTTTTCGATCAATCTTTTGGTATCACGGCTTTGCCAAAAAGCGGGATAACACTAAGGTTTTAATGCTTTCGAAAGGAAGGTTTTCAAAGGTTTCAAAAGGTTTTTAGTATGGTTTCAAAAGGAAGATTTGGCCTTTCGGCCTAGATAAAAGAAAGGGTTTTATATGGTTTCGAAAGGGGTACTTTCAATAGGATTGAAAGGGATACTTTCAAATGTTTAAAGGTTTTCATCAACAATGATTTGAGTAAACTATATATAGCATGGCAATGTGATTTTGAGTAAAGCATGGAGTATAAACGTTTTCCTTATTTAAGTTAGGTTTAAAAAGGGTTTTAAATCAATTTTTGATGAAAAGGTTTTCAAGGAAAATTATGAGAAGGTATCCCTAAGTAAAATGACTCAGATATTAGAATACTAGATCAGACTGGTATAGGGTCGCGCGCTATACATTAGTTATTGACCCCACTTAATTTAGTCCAAAATTCCAGTTGTAGGGCTTTGTCATAGGTAAGACTAAAATTATGATTACACAAAGAAGAGGATATATATTTGTATACAGATAGGTTATTAGTGAGCCCGTAAAACTATTAGGATCAGGTAACTCTAGAAGATGTTAAGTTAGGGACAGACCGTCCAGAAGTGAAGTATTTAACAGATAGTTAAGGACATACCGTCCAAAAGTGGAGTGTCTAATATATGTTATATTATTTTGTTATATCGTCTGGTAAGCCCAAGTCAGCCAAAGGTTAGTAGTTAGCCGAAAAAAACTAAAGTGTTTGAACAGATAGTTCTTTTATCACCTGTTATGTATGTTTACATAATGATGATTTACAGTATTAAACTCGTTTTGGTTGTAGGAAAAGATTTGCGAAAAATATGTTTTAAAAGGATGTTAGTGAGGGGAAACCCATTCCGCTAAGTGCCGCGGTCTCACTTAATATTAATAATCGGGATATATAGTATTATTCACACCAGGCTTTGTGTCTAACTCAAAGTTTATGTTTTTCCCTTAAACTTTCGAGTGCTCAAAATTTATTTGAGTAGGCCGAGGGTTAAGGTTCTTTTAGGTTTTCAGTAGGATGACGAATAAAGCCACCATAGGCGAGTAGGAGGCTAACGAATAGCTATTAGGAGTTGCAGTTCTTCATTTTGTTGTTTATTTCCACTGTGTATGTATTAAGTCAATTATGACTATATGACTCTGATCATGCAAGGAGGTATCTTTATATGTTGCTATTGGCGTATTTTGCAATAAGTATAATTTATCATTGCTTCAGAAACGTACGAGATTACGTACTCTGAATATGCAACATCTGTTTTGAAATGTAATGGAAAATTTTATTTTGAAATCTATGACTTGTTTCATATTCAAGTGCTTCTAATATTATAGATACCATTAACATAGCCGTATTTAGTCTTCGAAAGTTGATACTATAGATGACTGCAGCATATGTAGCGCTTAGCTTTGGGCCTGTAGATAGGGGATGTTACAACTTGGTATCGGAGCATAGTTTTATGAAATACTTTAACTAAAAAATGATTTTTGGAAACATAATCCTTAGGGAGTAGAGATAGGATTAGGGTATAGGATAACGCTATAGTAACGTACTTGTATTTTCTCTATATAAGTATGTGCTTTATCTCTAGACTCCTATCTTTATTAGGATATTCTTCTGCATCCCACGAGGCTAGAATACATATATGGATGAAAAAAGAGGCAGAGTTAATCTAGGAGGAGACAACACCGCCACAAATGAAATTGCCCAACCAAATGCTAGTAGAGGTCAGGCTCAGGCTGAGAATGTTGGTGATGGGGTTCCCTAAGTGGATATGGGAGCCATGTACTAGTTTTTCATAGACATGATGCAAGCTGGAATCGCAGCTGGAGTTGTTGAAGGGAATAGTGCTAGATGAGGAGTTAATGAAGCTCCTATGGTCAATTAGTATGCTAACTTGAGCAGAGATTATACTAGGCTTTAAGGAAAACAATTTATAGGGACTGAGGATGTTATCGAGGTGGAGAACTGGCTGCTACATTGTGAGGTGATTTTTACTGACTTAGGGCTCAATGACGAGCATAAAAGAAGACTTGCTTCAAGACAGCTTCAAGGAGTTGATTTGTTTTGGTGAAATACTGTAACTATTAGTGTGGATGAAGAGAATATGATGTGGGCAGAGTTCAAGAGGAGGTTTCAGAAAAGGTTCATGTTAGTAATTATGCAGTCGGTGTTGGTTAGGAAGCTTGCTGAGCTGGAACAAGGGGAGATGTCTGTTCTGGAATATGCTAGTAGATTCGAAGAGTTAACCCGATATGGGTAGCTACTATTGGCACAGTGTGGAAAAGGAATGAAAAGTTCATTAGAGGTTTGAAACCAGAGTTGGCTAGGGCTACTTTACCACACATTAGGGATCCATGTGATGTAGTGGTGGAAATGTTGTTGAGATATAAGGAGATGCTAGCTTGTTTTGAGAAAAAGGAGGAGAAGGAAGTCCAGGTTGGATAGGGCCAAAAGAGAATTTTTTCCACAAAAGGAATGCTCAGAAAAGAGGTGCAACAAAGAAAGGAAAGTCTGAGGTGGTCTTCTATAAGTGCGACAAGAAAGGACACTATGCTTATGAGCGCCGTAATGGAAAGGGAAAAGGAAAGGAGGTGATTGGAAAGAAGAACATCAGATGTTTTAATTATGATCAGATCAGCCATTACAAAATCAGTAAAAAGAGCCAACTAAAGGAGAAAAAGGCCAAGTGTTTGCATTGGAGCCTGCTACTTCAAGGCCAGTAGTGCAGGAGAAGGGAAAGGCTGTGTTAGGAGGTACGCTTCAGATTCACGGTATGTCTGTCTGTGTTTCTTTTATACTGGTGCATCACATTCTTTTGTATCTAGATGTTTGGTAGATAAACTTAACCTAGAACCCACATATTTAGTTACTTCCTTAAGAGTTGCAAATATGATAGGTGGGTATGCGAGGCTTGGGATAAAGTGTGACCACCTAGAGTTTGACTTGCTAGGTTACACCTTTGTTTGCAGTTTGCACATGTTTGACATTGTTGGGTTAAGAATTATATTGGGTATGCATTGGTTAAGTACATATGATGATAGGATATTTTGCTAGGATATTTTGCCATGATAGGAAAATATGACTTAGACACCTTGACTGTAGCGATCAGATAGTTTATATCATAGAGAACCCTAGCTGTGAGTTGAATGCTTTATTGGGTGTTATGGAGTTAGAAAATGAGTTGAATCGTGTTTTTGTAGTTAGAGAATTCGTGGATGTGTTTGAACCTATAGTTGGACTGCAGTCGAAATGATCCATTAAGTTTCGGATTAACTTAGTGCCTAATGTAGGATCAGTGTGTAGGCCGCCAAGTAGGATGACACCAGTAGAGATGAAGGAGTTAAAGGCTCGGTTGATAGACTTGGAAGGTAAGAGTTTTAATAGACCAAGTAGTTCGCCTTGGGGAGCAGCCATTGTACTTGCTAAGAAGACAGGTGGATCATCATGGCTAGTATCGAATATCGTAAGCTGAATGAGAAGATGATAAAGAATCGATATCCACTGCCAAGGATTGATGATTTGTTCGATCGGTTGAGTAGAGCAAAGATATTCTCTCAGTTGGATCTGGCGACATGATTTCATGAGCTAAGAGTAGTAGAAGATAGTATACCTCAGACGACATTTAGAACAAGGTTTGCTTCATAAAATGGTTAGTTATGTCATTTGGGATGACTAATGCGTCGGCTTTCTTTGGGGATTTGAAGAATCATATTTTCCATAAACGCTTGGATGGGTTCATGTTAGTCTTTATAGATGATATTTTGATATACTCTAAAGATGAGAAGGAGCATGAAGTTCATCTTAGAGTTGTGCTTGAGACACTGAGGCAGCATCAGCTAAAGGCAAAGTTTTCAAAGTGCCATTTTTGGAAAAAGGAAGTGAATTTTCTTGGTCAAGTGGTTTCGGAGAAAGGATTATCAGTCGATTTAGAAAAGATTAAAGCTAATAATAATTAGAAGAGACAAGAAATGGTAACTGAGGTAAGAGGATTCCTTGGATTGGCCAGGTATTATCGAAGGTTTATAAAGGATTTTTAGCAGATAGTTGCACCGATGACTAAGCTAATGCGAAAGATGTAAAGTTTGTATGGACCTATAAGTGTGAGGAAGCATTCCAGAGCTTGAAGTACTTACTGACCCATGCACCTATGTAGGTGGTTCCAGAGGTGAATCATGATTTTGTCGTTTATACTGATGCGCGTGGTACTGGGTTGGGAGCTGTACTAATGTAGCGGGGTAAAGTGATTGCCTACGCTTCTAGACAGCTTAGACCACATAAGGTTAGGTATTTGATTCATGACTTAGAGTTAGCTATAGTTCTATTTGTATTGAAGGTGTAGAGGCATTACTTTTTGGGAGAGAGATTTGAGCTTTATAAAGATCATAAGTCACTGAAGTTCTTGTTCTCTCAAAAGCAGCTGAACATGAGACAATAAGGGTGGTTAGAGTTTTTAGGCGCTTATGATTTTGGAATAGAGTACACACCAGGGAAAGGCAACAAGGTTGTAAACGCGCTTAACAGGAAACATCAAAATGAATTTTTAGCAATGATTGCTGAGTGGAAGGGTTGAGAAACATTATCAGCTTGTAGAGTGTAGTGCAGATCCGAGACTGGGTATAGTAGAGGATCTGCTATATTGTCATGTTTAGAAGTCCGACCTGCATTGATAGAGAAGATTGCTTCTAAACATGACGAAGATCCAGTATTAGCCAAAAGGATCGGGAAATTAAAGGATGGGACGGAGAGCGATGATTTAAAGGATTTCAATCTTGACCAAAATGGATGGTTATGAAAGAAGGGTAGAATATGAGTTCCAAATGTGGGAGATATAAGGAAGGAAATTTTAGAGGAATGCCATCGTTTGAAGTTCACTATTCATCCAGAAGGAACGAAGATGTATCAAGATATGAAGAGAAGTTTCTTCTAGGAAGGAATGAAGAGGGATGTTGGCTTATGGGCGAAACAGTGTTTGAGCTGTATGTAGGTGAAAGCCGAACATCAAAAGCCAAGTAGATTGCTTCATCCATTGTATATTCCAGTATAGAAGTTGGATTCCATTTCTATGGATTTCATAGAGGGGTTGTTGAGATCTAATAGAGGGAATGAAAGTATATGGGTCATAGTGGACAGATTAAGCAAGAGTGCTCCTTTCATTCCAGTTAACTCAACTAAGACGACACCCACTTTGGCGAAGTTGTTTATGAAGAACGTAGTTAGACTTCACGAAATTCCTAGTAGTATAGTAAGCGATAGAAATTCATCATTCACTAGTGAGTTCTGGAAGAGTCTACAGAAAAGTTTAGGAACCAAGATCAAGATGAGTACCGCTTAACAGCCATAGACCGGTGAGAAAACAGAAAGAGTTAACAAGATCTTGGAGGACATGTTAAAGCTTGTGTATTAGATTTCAAAGGATCATGGGAAGACCATCTTCGTCTAGTCGAGTTTGTGTATAACAACGGTTATAAGGCTAGCATTGGGATGGCACCGTTTGAGGCTTTATATGGAAGACCATGTAAATCTCCAGTTTTTTGGTTAGAGACCGGAGATAGATTAGTACTTGGTCCAAATTTGGTTAGAGGGCGAGAATGAAGGAAGCTCAATCTAGGCAGAAGATCTATGCAGATAAAAGACGGAAAGACTTAGAATTCTCTGTTGGATATCATGTCTTCGTCAAAGGATCACCAATTAAAGGTGTTATCAGGTTTGGGAAGACAGGAAAGTTAGCACCGAGATTCGTATGACCATTTCCTATTTTAGAAAGGATTGGGAAACTCGCATATAGAGTTGAGTTACTGAGCAGTTTGGCAGATGTGCACAATGTGTTCCATGTATCTCATATGAGGAAGTGTGTCAGGGATCCAGACACTACAATAGCACCGACTGTGTTAGAGGATTTAGTAGTAGAACCAGACATGGCTATAGTTAGGAAGCCTATCCAAATAGTCGAGAGAGATGAGAAGAAATCGAGAAACAATATAGCCAGATTAGTAAAGGTTAAGTGGAGCGAGGATGCTAGAGATTGCTCTTAAGAGACGAGAGCAGGATTAGAGATTCTTATCCCGATTTGTTTTGATGGTATATTTTGCCTTTGATTGCTTTGATGTGTTCCTTATCGTAATTTCGAGGACGAAGTTCTTTAAGGAGGGGAGATTGTAACACCCCATATTTTTAGTAACATTATTTAAAATATTCAATTAGCTAAATAAATAAAAAAATGTAAGATGAATAATAGATTGAGATTTGATTTAACTAAGGGTAGTCGCACCATGTTAAATGTAAATCAAAATAAGATAGCATAAATAAAAGTGTCAGGAAATAAGGAGGTCAAAATGAAAAATAGAATGAACTTACACCCTAAACCCTTAGAAAATTAAATACACATTCATTTCATTCTCAAGTAAAATACTCGAAGGCCGACCACCATTTTCAATCTTAAGAGAAGAAGAGGCTAGGATTTTCAAGAGGAAGAAGTAAATCAACATAATCAAGATCAAATCTCACATCTTTAATCACAAAGCTAAGGTGAATGATTACTACATCCCATTTTTCTTATTTTTTTGGATTTAAGGATAACCTGAAATGATTTTGCATGATAATGCCATGTTTTGGAGAATTGAGAGTTTATATATGCTTGTTGATGATTTGTTCATATTCATATTAGTTTTTATGATATGTTTGATATAAAAACCCTATTAATGACATCCAAATGCCTTGAAAATTTAAATGTAGATCATAAATAATATTTTGGAGATGGGTTTCAATTTCATAATTTTATGAAATTTTATATTAATTTTCTGGTGAAGAAAATGATTTATTGAGTTATAAATTATTTAAGGCGTAATAAATAATTATTTGGGCTTGGAATTTATATATGTTAGAAAACATATTGAAAAGGATTTTTTGGAATTTTTATAGAATTTTTCTAAATGTTTCGATGAATATATAAAATTATTTGAGGCGTGGAACTTAAATGTTTTATATATTCAATTAAGGAGAAAGGGTGTTTGGCAAATGATGTTAATTAATTCTGAAATTATGGTAGCACTTTTCGAAAAGAAAAATGAGCAACCAATAAGAGTTTGACAAACAAGGCAGGTTAGTTAATAAGTTTACTTAAAAAGGTTTTAAATTAGAATTTCATGCCAAAACTATGTTTCGCCTGTTTTGGTTCCATCCAGGTAGCTTTCGACTAAGACCCTCTGTTCATCCACGGAAATTCTATCGGTTTAGAAAACCGTCGAACGAATTTAAATTAAAAATAACCGCAAGCGCAAGGTGTACGAATGTAGCACGCGGAGAATACGGGTCGATCCACAAGGAATTGGTGATTTTAAAATTCTATTCAATCAAATTATACCGAAGTCGAGAGTGAATAGCTAGAAATATAAGAAACTAACAAAAACTAGCAAAAGAAAATGATAAACATATGAGAGTTAAAAGAACAATTTAGAGATAAATCCACTCTCTAGATCATATAAATCAACAAAATGAAGTTATGATCTCTCTTTTCTTGTCATTAGTGAATTAGTTGATGTGCTTATCATAAGTATGGTATATTTGTGCTATTAATTAGCTCAATATAAACCATCAAACTATAACACAACCACCAATACACATTTAACTCTCATGAAATATGACAACAAAGTTGAAATAAAAATCTATTTTAAGCATAGCCTATTAACTGTTGTTTAGAAATATAGGCTATCAAATTTCAGTTTCAACATTCACTTCTTTGCCATAATCATATTTAGATGAAGAGGCAATTTGTGTTATGTTTGTTTAAGCATAGCCTATTTGTTATGAACAACATAGACTATCAAATTCAAAGCTAAACAACATCATTAAACCACTTCAAGTGTTTCCATTAAAGTACAAAAAGAGAGCATAAACATCAAAATGTTGCATCTACATACTAGAGAGCTTCATTACTCCTAAATTGTAGGGATTAAGCTCTTATATTTGTTATCAAATCAACAAATGTAGAAAGCAACATGAAATAAAAAAGAAAGAAAAATGAAAGCTAATGGAAAAGACAACTATTCTAATTGCATAAAGGAAAATCTACACTACTTGCATAAAAGGAAATGAACATGTAATAAAAAAGAAACAATAATTAACATTGCATAAAAGAAAATAATTACATAAGAGAAGAAATGGCTAAGTAGCCATGGAAAGAAAGAGAGATTTGATTTATTTTCTAAACTAAAACTAACTAACTAAGAGGAAGATGGCTACATGAAACATAAGGGGTATTTATACAAGTTAGAAACCCTAATGCCCTTAGAGGAAGTGTAGCGGCCAAGTTGTCATTAGCTTTAATAATCCCCCACTTAAATGTACATGAAGCTTTAAATGTCTTTTAGCATGTGCATTAGCCTTTGATTTGTACATTAGGTAGTGGGTAGGTGGGGTCCTCCAAGTTCTTCACTTTGAATTATTTCCATCTTCATTCCTTTGTATTCATTTTGTGCATGCATATTCCTTCATGAAACCACTCCCATTTGAGACCATTTTCCTACAAAAATATATATAAATTTCCAATCAATTTTTCTCAAAGAAATATATGCACTTAAATGACCGTTTTGCCCTTATATGAAGATGAATATGTTAAAAATTGGAATTAATATGAATTTTGGTTAAAACGAGTTAAAATACTCAATATGATCATTTATTTAATTTAAATAGAATAAATATGGTGGTAAAAATATGCACATTTACATGCACATCAAATACCCCCACACTTATCTTTTTATTCGTCCTCGAATAAAGAAAAACTAACTAAGATAAATCCGTTTTCGTAGGGAGCACGATTGCATTGAGTGTATGCAACAAGCCGTTAAACCTCTGGGTGTCCCCAGTAGGACGAGTGTTGTCTCGTGAGGCTTTTTAGTGGATACTACCCACAAAATCCAAATGCAGGATGAAAATATTTACAAAATGTAAGATTTATTTACAAAGAGAATTATGCAAGTTTTTGAAATATTTACAAATGAAGGATTTATTTTT
This sequence comes from Allium cepa, assembly GCA_030765085.1. Taxonomy (NCBI): domain Eukaryota; kingdom Viridiplantae; phylum Streptophyta; class Magnoliopsida; order Asparagales; family Amaryllidaceae; genus Allium; species Allium cepa. The sequence continues at coordinate 234,225,295 of CM060939.1, read as the reverse complement.
AATTTGACACAACTAAATTAAATATAGGTTTTGGTCATTATCTTGAAAATTTGAGTCATTTACTCGTCAAAATTACCAACAAAAATCAAGTTATCATAACAAATAGGCTATAGTTTAACTCGTTGTTTTGGTTAATAACACAGTGTAACTATGAAATGGATCCTTCGTTAACTATCAAAGTTTATCAAAGTGGTATTTTCATTTCTTTTCAATAACAAATCAAATCAAATAAGTAAAAATAGTGCTAGGATTTCAATTGCTTCCTCTCTTATTATTTGTAAGAAAAATTACACACCTAGCTCAGGTATACTGAGGCCAGATATACCACCCATGCACTGCCTTTCGGGCTTATGTGAGGGGAGTACAGAGCATGGCGAGTGCACATACTTTCGTGCATACACCTATCGACCGTAGGTGGTTTTTATTAAGTCTATTTTTTTTACATGTGTTCCATACATGCATAACCGTGAGGACTTTTAAATGAGTATGAAAGCACGTAATCAAAGATTCCAAGTAATTCACCCATGCATAACCGTGAGGACTTTTAAATGAGAGTGAATACTTTGGATGTTGTTATTTTTTTAATTTTTTTTTAATTTTTTTAAGAGAGAGTTTTTGCAAAATCATCTTAGCAACATTTAACTTAGAAGACAAAAAAATGTTATATCCTTTACTTTAAATTCACCACTTTTAAAACAAAGATTTTCAATTAGGATGTATTTCATAATTAACACGTATGAATCTTCCTATATACTAGTTAAACCATTGTTATTTATAATACAACTTCATTTTTATTTTTGTTAAGACAAATAAATTTTCAATAATTTCAATTTAATAAACCAAAACCATATATTTATCTTATAGTGTTTCTTTTAAAAATAAATTAAAAGAAAAAAAAATTTAGGATTTATTTTAATTTTTTTTTTTTGAGATTTTAAAGCAAAAATAAACCATGAAAAAAAAATGAAGATGAGCCTCCCCCCACACTTGATTTTGACTGTGTCCCCACAGTCAACCTAAGTGGAAGGAGAAAAGTAAAAACATAATCTTTATTTAAATGACAATGAAAAGATGATTATTTACAAGACATCAGAAAGTATGTCGTTAAAGAGTAAATGAACCGGTCCTCCAAGAACCGATTCATTTGTCTCACCAAGTATGTAAGACACAGATCAAGCGCTGAAAACCAAACCGTAAAAGATTTCGAAGTTGAACATTGATTTGGAAAAACTAATGTTGTTTTATTGAAAATTATACAAGTTGGGGTTCGATAAAACAATTGATTGAAGTTCAATTTTATTTTCACCAATTTGAAATTCAAGCTTATCATTGAAAACATTTTCAGAGTTATTGATTTCAAAATCAAAATGGTGATTTTCATCTTCCCCGTTGGAATTTAACAACTCGTCATCCAAAAGTCCAAAAAATTCATGTTCGTTAAATTCATCTTCCTTTATTGGGTTATCAACAACTTCATTATGTATATAATTTTCAGAATCCAAAGTTGTTGTATTTAAAATTTTGAAATCGAGAAAAGGAAGATCGAATTTTAAATTTGGTTCCACACCCTCAAAAGAATTGAAATCCAACTCAATTACCGTCTTTTCAACAACTTCGTTAAGATTATCATTTTCCATTTCAAAATTTGTTATTTGAAAATCGTCGATTTGGGTAAAAGATGGATTATCACTTGACCCGTCACACATTGGAATTTGATTTTGTTTTTCATGTTGTTTCATGTATGTTTCAAACAACGAATCTGTGTGATCATCGTAAATTTCGTTCATTTGATCAACAAAATCCAATTTGTAGTTCTTAACTTGAAAATTTTCAATTTGGACATGTTGAAAACAAGAATTGTCAATTTCGATAAACGGTAGATTATTATTTGATTCTTCACAAGTTGAGATTTGATTACGATTTTCACGAAAAGTTTTGTATTTTTCAAGTAATAAATCCCCGTTATCTTTTTCCATTTGGTCAACAAAATCAAATTCATGATTATTAATTTGAAAATTTTCATTTTGAATTTTTTGAGAATCAAAGTTTTCAATCGTATCGTTATTGAAACTATTCCCATTGCCAAAATTATTTGAAAATTGGTTCACATTTTCGTCTTGATTTTGGAATTCATTTTGAAGCTCGAAATTGAATTGGTATGGGTTATACTCGAAATCATTTGAATTTTGAAGTGAATTCAAATTTTGATTATTTTGACTTGAACTATTGCACAAATATGAGTTACACAAATCGTTTATACTTTGATTTTGTTGTGTAGAGATTTCAAGTAAAGACGAAATGCTATTTTGAAGATTCGAGGGTTGCTTATCGTCTTGAAAGCTTTGTTGTTCAAAATTCGAATTGTTCAAAGAATAGTTGTTGTTAAAATATCCATACGAATTCGGAGTGAAATCATATGGATTATATTGATTTTCACAACTATATTCAAGTGAGTAAGAAAAAGGAAACTCGGACATTTTCAAGATTTTTTTTTTTGGTTTTTTTTATAAAGAAAAATATTTACAAGTAGAATTTATTTTTCAAAAGGGAACTTGATTTTTGTTTTGTTTTTTTTTCAATTTTTTTCTTTGTTTTTTTGAAAATGTTTTATAATAAATTTTTTTTTTGGATTTTTGAAATTTCAAAGGAAAATTGATTTGAAAACTTCAAAGGAGAAGGAATATTTACAACTTTTTTAGTTTTGGATTTTGAATTTTTTTTTTTTGTTTTTTAAAAAAAAAATATTCATGAATTAATGCAACTAAATGAATGCAGTGGTTAATTACAAATGATTTATCCTAAGTTAACCCAAAATTGTATAATCACAAATTGTCTTAAATCAACAAGATAGTTCTCAGCCAGGTAACGGGCAGGGGTTATCGGTGCACCACGAATCACCGTAGCAATGCAACCGAAGGTTTAAGTACCTTCAGAGGAACAACCACTATAATATTTACGAATCACTGTAATATTTATAAATGGTTATTACTCTGCCGTAGCCTAGACACCAAGAAATTAAATTGTTCAAGGAAGACAAATTGTCAATATACAATTAAGTGTTATTGATTTCTAACCGTTATTATTAATCAAAATCTAACATGAAATACAAAGCAGAAAATAAACGTGTATTAACAATGCAACTAGAATGAAATTTTATTTTTGCTTTTGATTTTGATTTTTTTTTTAAAATTTTTTTTTTTCTTAAAATGCAAGCAAACAACAATGCAAGACAACTAAAACATAAAATTTTATAAGCAAGCAAGCAGTTATTTTTTTTTTCGGCAAGCACTTCAAATCAAGCAATTTATGTAACAAGCACTTCTGCTCTTTCCGTAATTCTGCTTTGGCAACCTGAAATAAAGCAAGATATATACAACTTTTTTTTGAAAGGAAACTTAAAAGTAGGTTTTTACTTAAAAAAAAATTTGTTTTTTTTTATATTTATCAAAGAAGAAAACAAAACAAGTGAAAAACAAAACAAATGAAAATAAAACAAATGAAAAGAATTGAAACTTTTTTTTAATACATAAGTGGAACTTAACACACTTCAAAACAAAACAACACAATTATTATTATTACTATTTTTAGAAGGCATACACAAACTAAAACTAAACAATTAAATCAAAAGAAAACAATCTAAAAGCAAGGAAATTTGTAGTCAATCGTAAAAGCCCTGCCCAAACATTTTTATTTTATTTTTTCGAAAGAAACATAACAAAACTAAAATCAAACTGAACAAAACAACAAACAAAAAGAAATGATAAAGGAAAAATTCACAAAGGCCCACACCACAATACTTATAACCCGGCCCATTAATACTCAAAACAATCGATCAAGGCTCCAGTTAACAAACCCTGTAAAATCAAAATTTACACGTTCACTAATTCACAAATCCTACGAAATAATTTTCTCAACCAAACTCAACTTTACTTTCAATCCCCAATTATAAATTCCGGAAACAAGAGTGATTCGCGATGGAGGATACGATGGAGGTGACTTTCGGCTTGCTTTGCTTCAGTTTGAGTCGGTTGCTGATTGATGGAGATGAGGCGGGTGATGACGCTGTGGAACTTAGTTGGGTTTTCGTGGAGGTCGGGGCTATAGATTGAAATGAATTGGTAAGTTGATATTGTAGCCGAACTGTTAGGTTTCAGGGTGGTATCGCTGTCGTATGCGATCTGGGTATTCGATTTGGGAATAGGTGATGGTGGCTCGGTTGGTCAGAAAGTGGATGTTGTGGATTTCGTGGGTTGACGTGGCTTCGGAGGTTGCAGGAGGAAGTCATGAATTGGATTGCGGCTTGGCGATTCGTTGTTTGGTGAGTTGTTCGAGGTTTGCTGCTGCAGTCTGAAACTTGTTGGTGATTAAGAGGACGTGGAGGAGTAGACTGCTGGCAAGGCAGTAGTTCTGAGGTCGTGTTGTCTCGGTTGTCAGTTATAGGGAGTGGGAAGTTGTGGTAGGTAGTGGAGTTGGCTGTAAGGTTGTGAAGTTGTTGAATGGAATTGTAGTGGAAGGAGAAGGTAGCAAGGGTTGTGGCACTGGAGGGTATGCAGAGGTGAAGCAAGTTGTGGTCAGGGTGAGTGGTTGAAGCAGACGGGAGTTTGAAGATGATGGTTGGAATTGTTGAATGTAGGGGGGTTGCAATAGTGGGAAAGCAGTGTTTGGCAGTGATGATGAATGGGCTTTCTTGTGAAGATGATATTGTGGTGGTATGTAGGTGTGGTAGTGTATTGATTTCTGGAGTGAGAGGAGGTTGTATGTGTGGTTTGTTTGCAGTGTTGAAAGAAGAGCAGGGGCATTGCAAGTGTACGAAGTGTGGAGTTGAAGTGCAAGGGAACAGAGCACTATTAGTAGGAGGTTGATATAGAGGGGTGGGATGAATGGTTTATGTAAGTGACAGTGTGGTATGGCAGAAGTGCAAGCAGGAATGGTTGCAAGCACAGGGTGGAAATGAATTGAGTTTTGTTATTGTGGCACATAAGTGGAAATGGCACTGGTTGAGGAGAATGGCACTGGATGGATAGCAGGGCAGTAGGTGAAGATTGCAATGTGTTTGAATGAGTAGTTTATTGGTGGGTGATGTTGGAGTAGTTGTGTGAGGCAGGAGGGTGTTCAGAGATGATGGGGATGACTGTAGTGGGTTTATGGAGTTGCAGCAAGTGTCAGGTGCATTGGAGTGAAAGGTAGTTTGTTTGAGGGGATGGACAGAGCACTGGTGGGTGGTCTGAAGGGGGAATGTTGGTTAGCAGTGCAAGTAGAGGTGATAATGATATGGGTTCTGAAGTGGAAGTAGAGTATGATGTAGTTCTGGTGGGCAGAGCAGCAACTTGATGAAGTATGGACAATTTTGATGTTTGGAACTGGTGGCTGTAAAGGTGCACAGAGCTGTGCAGAAGTTCAAACAGAGACCAGAATTGTATTTGAAAATGCAATGAATTTTTTTTCTTTTTGAAATTGTATATGCTCTTTTTTTATATAATGAAAATGCAAATGAAAAAAAGGAACTAGAAAACAACACACACAAAACCCAAATGAAATCAAAAAACACACAAACGAACACACAAAAATTAAACAAAAATAATTCGAAGAATAGAAAATCAAAATCAAAACAAATTCCCCGGCAACGGCGCCAGAAACTTGTTCGTCGACGGAAATTCTATCGGTTTAGGAAACCGTCGAACGAATTTAAATTAAAAATAACCGCAAGCGCACGGTGTACGAATGTAGCACGCGGCGAATACGGGTCGATCCACAGGGAATTGATGATTTTAAAATTCTATTCAATCAAATTATACCGAAGTCGAGAGTGAATAGCTAGAAATATAAGAAACTAACAAAAACTAGCAAAAGAAAATGATAAAAATATGAGAGTTAAAAGAACAATTTAGAGATAAATCCACTCTCTAGATCATATAAATCAACAAAATGAAGTTATGATCTCTCTTTTCTTGTCATTAGTGAATTAGTTGATGTGCTTATCATAAGTATGGTATATTTGTGCTATTAATTAGCTCAATATAAACCATCAAACTATAACACAACCACTAATACACATTTAACTCTCATGAAATATGACAACAAAGTTGAAATAAAAATCTATTTTAAGCATAGCCTATTAACTGTTGTTTAGAAATATAGGCTATCAAATTTCAATTTCAACATTCACTTCTTTGCCATAATCATATTTAGATGAAGAGGCAATTTGTGTTATGTTTGTTTAAGCATAGCCTATTTGTTATGAACAACATAGACTATCAAATTCAAAGCTAAACAACATCATTAAACCACTTCAAGTGTTTCCATTAAAGCACAAAAAGAGAGCATAAACATCAAAATGTTGCATCTACATACTAGAGAGCTTCATTACCCCTAAATTGTAGGGATTAAGCTCTCATATTTGTTATCAAATCAACAAATGCATAAAGCAACATGAAATCAAAAAGAAAGAAAAATGAAAGCTAATGGAAAAGACAACTATTCTGATTGCATAAAGGAAAATCTACACTACTTGCATAAAAGGAAATGAACATGTAATAAAAAAGAAACAATAATTAACATTGCATAAAAGAAGAGAATTACATAAGAGAAGAAATGGCTAAGTACCCATGGAAAGAAAGAGAGATTTGATTTATTTTCTAAACTAAAACTAACTAACTAAGAGGAAGATGGCTACATGAAACATAAGGGGTATTTATACAAGTAAGAAACCCTAATGCATATTTTTGGGGAGTACCCAAAATGCCCTTGGAGGAAGTGTGGTGGCCAAGTTATCATCAGCTTTAATAATTCCCCACTTAAATGTACATGAAGCTTTAAATGTCTTTTAGCATGTGCATTAGCCTTTGATTTGTACATTAGGTAGTGGGTAGATGGGGTCCTCCATGTTCTTCACTTTGAATTATTTCCATCTTCATTCCTTTGTATTCATTTTGTGCATGCGTATTCCTTCATGAAACCACTCCTATTTGAGACTATTTTCCTACAAAATATATATAAATTTCCAATCAATTTTTCTCAAAGAAATATATGCACTTAAATGACCGTTTTGCCCCTATATGAAGATGAATATGTGAAAATTTGAAATTAATATGAATTTTGGTTAAAACAAGTTAAAATACCCAATATGATCATTTATTTAATTTAAATAGAATAAATATGGTGGTAAAAATATGCACATTTACGTGCACATCACCCTCCGCCTCCTTCCACCAACCAATGCACATAGTATCAACACGTTGGTACACATTGAATTAGACAAAGGCGGAAGGTAAGAGTCGCAACCAAGGGGTTTCGAAAGGGCAGAAGCGCCTTTTTATTTTAAAATAAAAGGTAGCGCCTGCTTTTCTCTTGAAAGGTTAGGTTTCGACTCAGTTGGCTTTCGACTGGGTCAAATATTTTCAAAGGTAGGTTTCAACATAGTTGAACTCTTTTGTTTTAAGTAATCTTTTTGAAAGGGTCGGAACCCCTAGCTGTCACCTTTCTGCCTTTCGAAGTCAATGTTTTTCGAAGGTATACTTTGCTTTAAAAACGAACCACTTCTTTAATGCTTTCAAAGGGATGGTTTTGACACCATCACTTCTTTACTTAGGAATAGGTTTCAAAAGAGAGGCTTTTGGCTTAGATGTTTTAAATTACCCTTTTTATTTTGTTGAAGTATAACCCAATGGTTTTGAAAGAAAAAGGTTTTCAACTAAAATGGTTTCGAAAAGTGTTTTTCCACATTTTTTAAATTAAACCCAAGTGCTTTCGAAACGTTTGAGTTTCTAAAGATTTGATGCTTTCACAAGGTATTTAAAATGGTTTCAATGGGGTGGTTCCCCAAAGGTTTCGAAAGAGTAGATATTTTTTGACGGTTTGGGTTGAAAAGGAAGGTTTTTCCAAGGTTTTTGAAGGCAATGTTTTGAAGTGTTTTAAGATATGATATCTAAGATTTTAATGCTTTTGAAAGGAAGGTTTTCAAAGGTTTCGAAGGGTTTTAAGTATGGTTTCGAAAGGAAGATTTGGCCTTTCAGCCTAGATAAAAGATAGGGTTTTACATGGTTTCGAAAAGGGTACTTTCAATAGAATCGAAAGGGGTACTTTCAAATGTTTAAAGGTTTTTGTCAAAAAAGATTTGAGTATAGTATATATAGCATGACAAAGTGAGTTTGAGTAAAGCATAGAGTATAAACATTGTTTTGTTTAAGTTTGGTTTAAAAAAGGGTTTTAAACCAATTTCAGATGAAAAGGTTTTCAAGGGAAATTATGGGAAGGTATCCCTAAGTAAAATGACACAGATAATAGAATGCTAGATAGGACTGGTACATGGTCGTGCCTTATACATTAGCTATTGGCTCCATCTAATTTAGTCCAAATTTCCAGTGTGTAGGGCTTTGTCACAGGTAAGACTAAAATTATCATTACACACAAAAAGGGAATATATATATTTGTATACATATAGGTTATTGGTGAATCTGCAAAATTATTAGGATCAGGTTACCCAGGAAGATGTTAAGTTAGGGACAGACAGTCCAGATGAGAACTATGTAACAGATAGATAAGGATAGACTACCCGAAAAAGGAGTGTCTAACCGATGTTAGATTATTTTGTTATATTTTATAGTATTTTGTTATATTTTATAGTAGGCCCGAGTCAGCCAATGGTTAATAGTTAGCCAAACAAAACTAAAGTGTTTGTATAGATATTCTTTTATTACCTGATATGTATGTTTACATAATGAAGCTTTATAGTATTGAACCAGTTTTGGTTGCAGGAAAAGACTTGCAAAAGATATGTTTTAAAAGGATGTTAGTGAGGGGAAACCCATTCCGCTAAGCAGCATGGTCTCACTTAACATTAATAACTGGGATGTGTAGTATTATCCACACAAGGCTTTTTGTCTGACTCGAAGTTTATGGTTTTCCCTTAAACTCTCGGGTGCTCAAAATTGATTTGAGTGGGCTAAGGGTTGAGGTTCTTTCAGGTTTTTAGTAGGATGACGAATAAAGCTGCCGGAGGTGAGCAAGAGACTAACGATTAGTTGTTAGGAGTTGCAGTTCTTTGTTTTGTTATTTATTTCCACTTTGTATGCATTAAGTCAATTATGACTATATGACTGTGATTATCCAATGGGGCATCTTCATATGTCGCTCTTGGCGTATTTTGTAATAAGTATATTTTATCATTGCCCAGGAAACGTATGGGATTATTTAATCTAAATATGGAACATCCATTTTGAAATGTAATGGAAAATTCTATTTTAAAATCTACAATTTGTTTCATATTCAAGTGCTTTTGATATTATAGATACCATTAACTTAGCCCTATTTAGTCGTCAGAAATTAATACTATAGATGACTGCAACATCTGTAGCTCTTAGCTTTGGGCCTCTATATAGGGGATGTTAAACGGTTGGCCGAGGTTATTTTTGAAGGTGACTACAAAAGAAAAATAGGGCACGATGAAATAAAATTTGAAAACAAGCAAGATAAACGCATCATCTCTACCCTTGACAAAGGGGTTGCAATGATTAACACATATTGGTTAAGCCTAAGAACAAGTGGAAAATCTAACCAAATCTGTAGAGTTAGAGCCCCAAAACATCAAAAGCAACTCGAGCTTATCACAAGAGCCATAATCCGCCGCTAGAGAATGAGCAGCTTTAGAAGGAAGTTAAGGAACTGAAATAGCTACTGGAAAGTGAGAAGAAGTAGAAATATGATGCCCTTGCCCAAGCCAGAGTTAATGTAAGGATTTATTAGACACTCGTCAAGCAAAAGATGACACAAAAGCCTAAGGGAAAGATGTGGAGAAGTAGGTTGAAGCTGTAGAGAAGCGGATTAAGATGATGAGCTTGAGCCCACGCTCATAAGTTTCAATGCTAGTATAATCCAGTTTGGAAATTTGATGTGGCTTGAAGAAAGGTATTTGAAGGCTTTGGCCCTGGCATAGGAGGTCGATGTAGAAGGGCTAAAGCTTGACCTCCTGGATGAAAAAGATATAAAGGCGCTCAAAGTCGGGATGCTTATCCTACACCCAGAGTCGTCTGCTATGGTTCAAGGACCTAGGTGAGAGTTCTATGCCACTCTTCACGATTCCACGGTAGATATTAATGCTTCTTTGACTATGAAGTCAATAATTTCTAAAAACTTAACTTCTCTTTCTAGCTCTGTTATTGTTCCTACTTCTAGAGCGGTCTTTAGAATTTTAACTAATTTTGTACCTTCATCTGATGCCTAATAATCCCAACGAGCCTTCGCTTCCAAAGCTTCCCATTCTGTCTCCATCATTGGAGGGAGGCTTGAGCAGTTTTCCCGCTAACAATGAATCTATATGTTGTAGTGGTATATCTTTAACATTGACCATATTTGAGATGGTTCATATGATGCCAATCAATGTTATTAATCTCTGCGTTTATGTTTCTCAAGTTTTAGGTTAGCCTTCCATTGTTCCTTTGCCTAAAAAAAGCGTATCACTGGCATTCATGCCACTTTGATCGAATCAGCCATCATACCTTCTCTGATGTAGGTCCAAACTTCTAATGTGAGACCGATCCCAGCGCTGAAATGATTTTTAATACCTTAGTCATATATTTTGACGATAATAACCTTAGTAATGATAATACATTCATATAAAATTTGGTTACTTATTCTTTTGTGTAGATATATGGCATATAGTGTAGGATATTATATAGGTATTAAATTAAAGACTGTACAGCATAGGGACTCAAGAAATCGGCATGAAGACTTATGAGTATAAAGATCAATATATAAAGATTTCAAGATTATAGTATATATAGAGTCATAGATTGTTATTAAAGTCCCTGATAGCAATCTTTGATCACTATCTCTCTTTCTTTTACTCTTTTATTCTTTAAATCAAAATATATTTCTAATACATTTAAAAATATTTTATAAAAGTTTTTTAAAATTTAAAATGCTTATAAACTATGTTTAAACTATTTTACAAAGTATTAACATATTTTACAAAGCATAAAATTTTCAAAATATTTTAAAACAAAAGAGTTTTTCAAAATTCAAAGGGATATCTCGACATATCCATACGAAGCATGTCGACATACATTCCAAAATTTTGAAATTTAAATTTTGAAATAAAGCGTCTACTCGTCGTGACTCTTCACGAATGGACATTTATTTTTATTTTCTATATATTAGGGGTTTTCAAATGAATTTTTAACAAATGCTATCTTATTACCTTCTCTCATCTTACCCTGCCAAAATTTCTATTGAACATATATATTCAAATTTTCTCAAATTCAAACCAAAATCAATTCAATCTACATTGCACTGATTCTCTACTATTTACTCTATGATTTCAATTATCTCTCTCAATCAAAGATCAAAGTGCCATCCGAGTGGCATTAATTGTATCCAAAGAAAAACATTGTCTTTGGAAAAACCATCAAACTCTAGTAAAAGTTGATTGTGTGTGATTGTGTCCTAATTCAAATTGATTGGATGTGCTTGGTGTGTTAGAAGTCAAAGTGGGAGTGCTTGTGTCCTATCTGAATAAAGTGGGTATGCCTAGAGCTCAAAAATCTGAAGAGTGTGTCTCGTAACCTTGAAATCGAGATTGTATTGGCTTTGCCTTCTGCTAGTTGAAAGTTTGGCATTTGAATAGAAATCTGTACAAGCAATTGTACGGGACTGGATGTAGGTAACTCCGAACTAGTATAAAACCTCTAGTGTGATCTATTTGATTCTCTACTTCTTGCTTTACTACGTTTATATTTATCTATGTTTGCATCTGTGATTGTTTATTCTACATTGTGTAATAATAATCTTCAAAGAATTTTAAAAAGATTCACATAAATCATAAAACACTATTTACCCACCTCCAGTGTTTAATCAGCCTTAAGATCTATAATTGTGTAATGCACATTTGCTATCAGAGCATTTGGTTTTCCAAAGTTCATAATTTGATTTTTGAAAAGTTTAAGTGGTTGTAAATAATTTTAATAATTTTGCAGAAAAATGATACTATGAAACCAATATGTTTTTAACTATTGTTTTCAAAAGTCACTTGATTTCTTGGAAAGGTATGATTTTGAATTATAGGAACCAATTCTATTATATGGCTAATAGCGTACGGACACTTGATAATCAAATATCACAAATCAAGAAGGACAAGTGGATACTGAATAGAGAATGTTCAAGATACCTGATTGGAAATTTAGAGATCTTGAAAGATATGGTCTGTAAAGATGGTGGAATAGTAAACTTTGGAGACAACTCAAAAGGATATGTGATTGGCATTGGCAACGTCGATAACCTTAAAACTCCTACTATTTCTAATATTTTGCTAGTTAGGAATCTAAAATAAAATTTGCTTAGTATTAATCAATTTTGTGACAAGGGTTTTAAAATTAAGTTTGAAAAAGATAGTTGTGAGTCAAACATTACCTTTGAAGGTATTAGGAAACATAACATCTATATCATAAGTATAAAGGTGTCCAATGATAATTTATGTCTTTTGAATGAATCTAATGACCCTTGGATTTATCACAGAAAATTTGGCCATTTGAATTATAAATGCCATTCTAAATTGGCTAGGTATTAACTTATTAGGAGTCTTCCTAAAATGAATTTTAAAGTCAATAGTTTATTCGACGTCTATCAGTTAGGAAAACTTCGTAAAGGTTCTTTTAAATCCAAAGATATGATTTCTACCTCTCATTCCTCGAACTTTTTCATCTAGAACTTTTTGGACCATTGCAAATACAATCAGTAAATCATAATAAACATGTCTTTGTAATTATAGATGATTTCTCTAGATTTACATGGATATATTTTTTGAAACTTAAAAGTGAATCTTTTAAAATGTTTAAACTTTTTACTAAAAGAATTCAAAATCAAATGTCAACAAAATTTAAAATGATTAGAGGCGATCACGGAGGAGAATTCAAAAATGATAATTTTGAAATCTTTTGTAATAAGAAAGAAATAACTCATAATTTTTATTTTTCAACAACACCACAACAAAATGGAGAAGTAGAATGTAAAAATAGATCTATACAAGGATATGCTAGAACAATGTTAAATGATAGTAATTTTGCTAAAAGTTTTTGGGCTAAAGCAGTTGAGCAACATGTTATTTTTTAAATTATATTTTAATCCTACCATAAATTAAGAAAATACATATGAATTATTTTATAATAAAAGGCCTAAAATATCGTATTTTAGAGTTTTTAGTAGTAAGTGTTTTATATTAAATATAAAGGATAATTTGAATAAATTTGATATTAAATCAGAGAAAGGAATGTTCATTAGCTATTCAAATAGAAGTAAAGCTTATAGAGTTTTCAATACTAGAATTAACACCATTGAAGATACATTACATGTTTCATTTGATGAGAATTTTAAATTTAATAATTCAAGCTTTGATGAAGAAGAAATTATAAACGAAAATAATAAAGTTACAAATAGTGAGTTTATTAACAACGAAAATTTTAGTCCTGAAAATTTACATCCAAATAAAAGAATAAAAACTTAAGAGAACATCCTGCAGAAAATATTTTAGGAAACATAGAATCTGTAACAAAAATACAAAATTAATTAAATAAAATGATAAATGTTGCTTTTATCTCAACTACTGAACCCAAAAATTCCAAAGGAAGCATCATTTGATGATTCTTGGATTCTTGCTATGCAAGAAGAATTGAATTAGTTCACCAAAAATGATATTTGTAAATTAGTCCCAAGACTTGAAGATAAATCTATAATAGGAACTAAATGGGTATATAGAAATAAAATAAACGAACAAGGAGAAGCATTGGAAATAAAGCACGTTTAGTTGCTCAAGGTTATTGTCAAGAAGAAGAAGGCATAGATTTTGATGAAACTTTTGCTCCTTTAGCAAGATTAGAGGCTATCAAAATTTAACTTGCTTTTGCAAATCATAATAACCATAGGTTATTCTACATGGATGTCAAAAGCACCTTTTTTAAATGGATTTCTTAAAGAAGATGTATATGTAGATCAACTCTCACTTTTTGAAGATGAAAAACTACCTAATCACGTTTATAAATTAAAGAAAGCTTTATATAGTTTAAAATAAGCTCCTAGGGCATTGTATGATAGACTAAAATCCGATTTATTACAATTTAATTTTGAAACAGGAAAGGTAGATAGTACTCTTTTAGTAAAAGAAATAATAATGATATTCACCTTATACAAATATATGTAGACGATATTGTTTTTAGATCAATGAATGAACAGTTAAACAAAGAATTTTCAGATATAACAACTAAGAAATTTGAAATGATTCATTGGAAGAATTAACATTCTTTTAGGGTTACAAACAAGATAACTAAATAATGGAATTTTCATAAATCAAGAGAAATATGCTAAAGAATTAGTTAAGAAATTTGGTATGTCAAATACTAGTGGAAAGCCAACTCCTATGGCAATAAATGAGAAATTAAATAAAGAAGAAAACTCAAAAGATGTAGATCAAATTTTTTATAAAGGTATGATAGGATCATTACTCTATATAACAGCTAGTAGACTAGATATTATGCATAGTATCTGTCTATGTGAAAAATTTAGTCTTAACCTAAGTAAACTTATCTAAAATTCGTAAAACGAATATTAAGATACATAAATAACACAATAGACCATAGACTGTTTTACCTAAAATAAGATTCTTTTGATTTAATTTCTTAGTGATGTTGACCATGCAAAATGCAAATCGGACCTAAAAAATACAAGTGGAACTTGTCAACTTTTAGGATATTCCCTTGTTTCCTTATTTAGCAAAAAGAAAAATTATGTATTTTTATCCATAACAGAAGCAAAATATATCTCAGTTGCACTAGCCTATTTACAGGCTATTTATATGCAAAAAACTTTAAAAGATTTTGGTTTAAATTTTAATAAATCACCAATATATTATGATAACACTGGTGCAATAAATCTACCTAAAAATCCAATATATCATGCTAGAACCAAACATATGGATATAAGACATCATTTTCTAAGAGATAGCATAAATAAAGAAGTTATTTCACTCGAATTTATAAATACTAAAAATTAAATTGTCGATATCTTAACGAAACCTTTAGCACAAACTGCCTTCATTAAACTAAGAAGAGAGATAGGAAAATGTTCTTTCACATAAATCTAAATATAATAACTTTTATTGGTTAAAATAAAAAGAAAATCAAAAATACATTTTTAGCTGCATATGTCGACATACACTTCTTATATATGCCGACTTACCGACAATTTTTTTGAAAACTGCTTTTCCCTCTTTAAATCTATTTATATAACCACTAAATTTTGAATTTACTCTCATTTCCTAGTCTTCTTCTTCCTAAAAACTCAAATAGCCGATATTTTAACAAAACCATTACCTAAAGCATCTTTTATTAAGTTTAGAAGTGAGTTAAGAATATGTTCTTTTTCCGAGATATTGATATAATAGAATAAAAATTAGAAATTTAAAGAAAAAGAAAAATTTCGAAATCGGACTACATATGTCGACATACACCTCCCCTATTTGTCGAGATATACCGGTAAAATCTAAAAACGAATTTCCCTTCTAAATTCTAAATTCGAACTACACTTATATAACCACCAAATTTCATTAGACTCATTTTTTGTCTTTTTCCCTCTCTAATTTTGGAATAAAAATAAACTCATGGCCTCCTCAAATTCCAAATGCCCAAGGGAAGATAATCCAATATTTTCCTTCCCATCTCCCATGCAAGACCCTCTTAAGAACATCGCCATGGCCAAAGTAACCAAAATAGAGGATGATATGAAGCATGCATTACATATGCTTACTGAAATAGAGGTGATTCAACTTTATCTCTTGAAAGAACAAGGAAAACAATGTCGAATTCTACGAATTCTTCAGAAATATTTATTGGATAATCCAACAAATCCAATAGTAATTTAAAAGGATACGCCTATCTTGTCATTCACAATCTGGTGAATAATGAGGAGGAGGAAGAAGAGGAAGAAGAGGATAAAGACGAAAATGAGTCAAATGCATTGGAGAAGTTTACTTCGATCAAGATGGAAATCTCGTCAGACAAAAAGGGAACTTTTGCCTTCACTACACTTCTATCTCATCCACAAGTCTCCTATAATCAAAAGAAAACCTTAGATTTAAGTACGTATTATTTTGGTTTGTTAGATTGGATTTGGTGTTGTATACATTTCAGTTTTTGTTTTGGATTTGTGTGATTTGATTGGTGTGTATGTGTGGATTTGTTTAATTTATATATAGTTTGGTTTGTAGAAATAAAAACTATCTTCATTACTGTACATCATCATGTTTAACATAGTATAATACATTTATTGTCATATAAGTCATTTTTAAGTTAGATAATTGATTTTGAATGATATACCATTTTATATTTTAGTTTGGGGGGGGGGGTTTACTTAATTTTTTCTACTATTTTTTTTGTTGATGACCAAGGGGGAGAAAGGTATAAAATATTCATATGCATATATTAAGTGGGAGTTATCTAACTAAGGGGAGTTATATCATATTTTACAATAATGGTTGTAATCATCAAAAAGGGGGAGATTGTTAATACCTTAGTTATTGATTTGGATGATAACAACCTTATTAATGATAATACATTTATATAAAATATGGTTACTAATGCTTTTGTATAGATATACAATATATAGTATATGGTGCAGGATATTATACGGGTATTAAATTAAAGACTGTACAGTATAGAGACTCAAGAAATGGACACAAAGCCTCATGAGTGTAAAGATCAAGATATGAAGAATTCAAGACTATAGTTCAGTACATTGAGTCATAGATTATTGTTAAAGTCCCTGGTAGCAAGCTTTGATCACCATCTCTCTTTCTTTTATTTTTTTATTCTTTAAATCAAAATATACTAAAAATATTTCATAAATGGTTTTTAAAGTTTAAAATTCTTATAAACCATGTTTAAACTATTTTACAAAGTATCAAAATATTTTACAAAGCATAAGATTTTCAAAACATTTTAAAAGAATTTCTAAAAATTCAAAGGGATATGTCGACATATTCATACAAAGTATGTCGACATACATGCCGATATTTTAGAATGAAGTGTCAATTCGTCTTAGCTCTTCGCAAATGGACATGCCTTTTTATTCTCTGTATATATGGGTTTTCAAATGAATTTTTAACAAGTACTTTCTTATTACATTGTCTCCTCTTACTCAGCCAAAATTTATATTGACAATATATTTAAATTTTCTTAAATTCAAACCAAAATCAATTCAATCTTCATTGTATTGATTCTTTACTATTTACTCCCTGATTTCAATCATCCCTCTCTCTCTTTATCAATCAAAGATCAAAGTGTTGTCCAAGAGCCTATATGATCAATTGTATACAAAGATCAAACATTGTCTTTGGAAAATCCATCAGACTCTGGTTATAGTTGAGTGGGTGTGATTGTGTCCCTATTTAAATCAATTAGGTGTCCATGGTGTCCCAAAAATCCCAATGGTTGTGTTTGTGTCCCGTCTGAATCAAGTAGGTGTGCCTAGAGTTCAAAAAATCTGAAGGGTGTGTCATGTAGCCTTAAAATCGAGATTGTATAAGGTTTGCCTGTTTCCTGCTAAAAGTATGGCATTTGAAAAGAAATATGTACAAGTAATTGTATGGGACTAGATGTAGTGTAACCGAACTAGTATAAAATCCCTGATGTGATCTCTTTGATTATCTACTTTTTACTTTACCGCATTTATATTTATCCATGTTTGCATTTGTGATTGTTGATTCTACATTGTGTAATAATAACCATGAAATAATTTTAAAAAGATTCACATAAATCACAAAACATTATTCACCCTCCTCTAGTGTTTAATCAACTTTAAGATCCATAATTCTGCAACCCACAATGATCCCTGCTTTGAATGAAGAAACCAATGGATATGTCCATGAAGCTTAGGAAGAGGAGGACGTTACCATAATTAGGGCTTTCAATCCTCCGTCAGGGCCCACTATAGAATAGATGCTCCAAACTCAAGTCTTACTACAGATCAAGAAAGAGAAAGATGTTTATATACCACCTCCTCTGTCCATCTCGTTGCCCGGTCAGCCTATCTTCGCTCCAGTTATCATCCCTGCTTTCGGAGGTGTCGAGAATGTGCCTTCTGAGTTCTCGGGGAGCGACCTTCTGAAGGACCATAAAGGAAAAGATAGAAGTAGGAGGAAACCTAGTGAGTCTATAATGCATTCTTTCAAGAATGAGATTTTGAAGAGGAGGAAGAAGATTTAGTTGCATTCTCCTTATCTTTGTCATCGTTGTTTTGTTTGAATAACTGTGTAAATAGGCTAAAGTTATGTAAGCACAACCCTCGCATTTTTTTAAGCAGTATGTTAAAATTTAGACTTTTTTCTTTTCAAGCCTTATGTCTATATTTTTAAGAATTGAGTAAAATGTTTGTAATCGTTGCTCACATGCGTGTTAATCATTTCCATATAATCATCCAGTCAAATCAATTACTTGTTTCATTATCATTTAGTTGAGTTCTATTCGACCAGCGATAATGTCCGAAATTACATTATTCCCAATCTTGGAGAATGGTGGTCTGGATATCAATCTTCGGGCAACCCTTCGTGGCCAAGCCTAATTTCAGGTCTTGGCCAGATTTGATTTCTTAGAGTGGCAGTTTGAACATCCATTTTGTGGTTGTTTTTACCTGATCTCGCCAAACTCGGGGAGTTGACTAGGGTTAATCTGCTAAAGTGGTGGTTAAAGCATCTACTTTATTGATTTTTTTTCATTTGACCTCGCCTAATTCCGGGTGTGGATCAGGGTTGATCACCTGAAATGGTGGTTAAACTGTCAATTTATCAAATACCTAGGGATGTTCTTGCCTAACTTCGGGCGTAGATCTTTGGCCTTATGATTCCTTGGGCGTCCTGTCAAACTCCGAGTGAGATCTTTTTTGGGATGTGAAACATTTAATTAACCAACTCCGAACAATGTTTCTCGTGGTGAGCCATCTCATTCTATCCCCTATGTGTTTATACTCCAATGTCCAAACTGTTGGTCAAAGGAGTTATTCGGCATCTTCTCCGGATGCCTGGAACAGTCACGCTCCTCAAGTCTAATTATGAATTGCAAGGTTATACTGGCACCTATCTCCAGGTGCCTTCATGAATGTATTATACGAGTACATAGCATTCGATTATGCCTTTATTCACAGCGCAAGATTTAGCTAATAAAATTGCAAATTTATCCACCACCAATGCCCATTCATTGCAAATTCATGAAAATTGCAAATCATGCCTCTTTACATTGAGATGAACAAGATGTGTACAAAGATAGTTCTACGCGAAATAACATAGTAAATTCTTGCCATTCAATGCCATTGAAAGTGAAATTCCATCCATATTCGTTAATGTAAATGTTCCATCTCCAAGCTTGTGTTGGATAGCATATGGGCCTTCCCAGGTCGAGCCCTTGTTCATTAGACTAGGGAAGGTTCGTTTAAGTACGAGAACGCCAATCTTGAAGCTCTGATTCTTTACCTTGTATTGTAATGCCAGGATACTTGCTTTCGATGAGCAGCGCTCTCAAATCAGTTTTATCGCGCTTCTCATCAATCATATCAAAAGACTCGAGCAGGAGTTCCTCATTCTTTTTAGGATCATATTGGATTTTCGATGAGATTGCATTTCTAATTCAATTGGAATCATAGCCTCTGATCCTTAGGCCAAAGTGAATGGAGTGTGACCAGTTGCAGATTTGTGGGTAGTTTGATAGGCACAAAGTGCTAGTGGCAATTCATTAACTCACTTGCTTTTGGCCTTTGTCAATCACTTTTTTAGAATGGACTTCATGATTTTGTTTACTACTTCCACCTATTCATTTGCCTATGAATGAGCTACTGTAGAAAATCTTTTCTCAACTTGCTGTAAAAAATTTTGAATTCCACGATGTTGAATTGGGTCTCCTTGATGGAAATAATTGTTTGTGGGATCCCAGATCTACAAATAATGTTCCTGACTACGAAGTTGATTACCTTCGTCATAGAGATTGTGGCAAGCACTTCCTCTTCGATAGACTTCGTAAAATAATCAACCGCAATGATGGTGTTCTTTGCTTTGCCCTTCGACATTGGCAGAACACCAATAATGTGGACTCCCATTACTGCAAATGGCCATGGGCTGACCATTTGCTTAATCTCGGTAGGTAGGGCTCTAGAAATTTTGGTGAATCTCTTGGATCGATAACACCTCCTAGTGTAATCGGTTGCATCTCTATTCCATAGTGAAGAAACTTCTTTGCTAATGTTTGCCTTCCAGTGTGATTTCCACAGGCTCCTTTATGAACATCTACAAGGATACTTTTGGCTCCTTCGTAAGCAACACATCATAGCAAGGGAACAGAGAATACTCTTTTATATAATAATTCATCCTAGACAATAAATCGCGAAGCCTTGTGCAGCAGTTTCCTCCGTTCGCTCCTTCTATCTGGAAGGTTCCCTTCAGTAAGTACTCCTTAATCGGAGTCATCCAAGATTCCTTCTCAGGTTCAGCCTCTAAGATCCAATCGACATCAATTTGATCGATGCTCGAAGCTGATAATTCTTCCACCGAAACTATACCCATGAGTTGCATGTCCCCAGAACTAGCCAGCTTGGCTAGAGAATTGGCCTTCATGTTTTCTTCCTTGGGGATATTCGTTATTGTGTAATACTCAAAATTGTTAAGCAATTCTGTAACCTTCATCAAATAAGGAGCTATCCTAGCTCCCTTTGCCTAGAATTCCTTCTTTATCTGGCAAACCACCAACTGAAATTAATTTTATATTTGCAAGGCCTTAAATCTTAACTCCTTCGCTATCTTGAGTCTCACGACCGGCGCTTCATACTTGGATGCATTATTTGTTGTAGGGAGCTTAAGCTTTAAGGTGTACCAAATCGATCATTCCTCAGGGGTTACCAAAACTACTACTACCCTTGAGCAACATTCATTGGACTCCCCGTCTGTGTATAACTTCCAATGAGTACTTCGTTCTGGTATTTCTTCTCTTTCATTATCACAAGCAGTGAACTCAATAATGAAATCGGCCAACATCTGGCCTTAGATCGCTCTCCTAGGATGATATGATATATCATACTGACTCGGTTCGGTGTTCCATTTTAACAATCTCCCAGAAGTCTTAGGTCGTTGTAGGACCAATCTTAAGGGCTAGTCAATTAGCACCTTAATTAGATGAGCTTAGAAGTAAGGATGGAGTTTCCAAGAGGCGATCAACAAACAATACACCAACTTTTCTAACTTTGATAATTCTTCTTCGCTTCTGCCAACTATTTGTTGATATAGTATACTAGCCTTTGGATTCTTGCTTCATCTCATATGAGGGTAGCACTCAGAGCATGAACATACACTGCTAGATAAAAGAATAAATCCTCTCCCTCCAAAGGCTTCGATAAGACAAGCAGCCTTTCCAGTTGACCGATCAAGGCTTGGAAAGCATCCTTGCATTCCTTCATCCAGGAAAAATTTCACTTCCCCATTTTGAGGACATCGAAAAATGCTATCCATTTGTTTGTAGCTCCTTTATCGTCCCAGCACCACTACTTTCCCGATCAGACTCTATACCAACTTTATCGTCTTTGGAGCTTTTACATTCCTCAAGGCTTCAATCTTCTTTGGATATGCCTCGATTCCTCTCGAGTTCACAATAAAACCCAAGAATTTCCCTAACACGACTCCAAATGAACATTTCATCAAGTTGAGCTTTATACCATATTTTGGAAGCATGTTAAACATCTCTGACAAGTCTTTCAAATGGTTCACTGATTGCTGAGACTTCACCAACTTATCGTCTACATAAACCTCCATTAAACGTCCAATCTAATCTTTGAACATCACATTCACCAGTATCTGATGGGTGTTCAGACTGCATGACAAGGTAATAATATAGTCCTAGATTAGTTATGAAGTCTTTTTGTTCCTTATCTGGAATATGCATTGGAATTTGATTATAGCTAGAGTAATCGTACACGAATGAAAACAATTCATGGCCGACGATTGAATCCACTAGTCGGTCAATTTCGGTGGTGGGAAACTATCCTTTAGGCATTCTTTATTCAGGTCTGAATAATTGATGCATGTCCTTAGTTTCCCATTGGAATTCTTGACTAGAACTGGATCAGATACCTACTTTGAGTATGGAGCGTTGTGGATGAAGCCATTGCCATTTAGCTTATCCATGTTTTGTTTTAGCGTAGCGGATCACTCCAGGCCTAGACTACGCCATGTCTGTTTCATGGGGAGTCACCTAAGGTTCACATTCAATGCATGACATGCTATCTCCAGAAATATTCTACACATGTCAGAATGTGTCTAGGAAAACACATCGAGGTTTGCCTGGAGGAAACCCATCAATTCCTTGTTCATCTTTTCGCCAAATTGAGACCCAATTTTCGAAACCCATATAGGATTATCCTGACTGATCGGGATTCATATCGTCAACTTGGCAAGGCTGCCCTTGCAACCTTTGGCTCTTTCCTTAGGTCCATAGCTTTATGGAACCTTCTAGATCTAAGGCTTGGGTTGTGAGTGCTATACGTCCAACGACTTGACGTAGAGAGTCTTGTTTATGTCCTTTCCCTTTTCACTCGCTTTGCCTCCTTTAGCTCTACGACGTAGAACTCACGCCTAATACTCTAGTCCCCATGAATGAATCCTACCCAGTTCTTTCTAGGAAATTTCATCGTTAAACACCATAGGCAAGGGTCACTCGAAAGCTAGATAGGGCTGATCGACCCAAGAAAGTGTTATAGGCAGAAAATGTCCATCACCATGAAGGTCTCAACCTGCACTCCCTTGAGATTACCTTCACTTAGAACCACCGGTAAATCCACAGAACCCACAGGCTCTGTCTTTACTCCATTGAATCCCCGAATTCGGGATTTTCATGGGTCTAGATCTTGGCCAACCATCAGTATCTAATCGTAAGCATTTTTGAACATAACATCCAATGAACTACCACAATCAACTAACACCTTCCTTACAGTCTTCGGCTCTATCTTGGCCGATATCACCATAGATCCAGCTAAGCACTTCGACCCCATCGGTATCCCTGTTCCTAATTAAAATATTGTCAGCCATGGTTTTGAGATGGTTCGCCAGTGCTCCGTCTTCGAAAACAAAACAACTCTCACACAGAATATGCTTCAAAGAACTTGAGTATATCTCCATCCCATTCCAGGTCTTCACAGCCAGATGAGATCCATCATAAATTTTGTTAATAACCAATCTTTCTCCAAGCTACCTAAGTTCATCATCACTAGGACCGGCCTGACCCCTTTGGCATAGTTTCCTATATGGTTTAGGATTCCCTTGCCTGCCCTCCTATGGGGAATTCACATACTGCTGAAGCTTCTTCTTTTGGATCAAATCTTCAATCACATCCTGCAAGTATTTACACTCATTCGTTTTATGACCATAGTTCTCATGGAAGCAACAAAACTTCCCTGACCTTTTCTCTCTCTCGATCGACTCCTTGGGAGCCGACTTCTTATATTGCTTAGTTTCCTAGTATATATTCTCAATCGAATTGTTCAGTGTTGTATAATTTTCATACTTAAGATGTTTCTTGAAATCAGGTTTCCTACCTCAATCACCTTAATTATTTTTCATCTAGATATTTCCTTTATTCCCTACATTCAGTGGCTACATCCACAGAACATTCATTGGATTGTTTTACAACCTTATTACTTTATATCACTTCAGCGACTGATCACCATCGGCCTTTCTAGTGATTGTACTTGCCTCTTACAAATAAAAGAATTGAGCCACCTTTCTCTAAAAAAACATCCATGTTTGATGGGGGTTTCATTTTTAACCATCTTCAAAAGTCATTGTCTAGGTGTATTCCCTTAATCAAGGCTATCAACACTACGCCTTCCTTAGTATTACTCACTTTCGTTACTGTCGTATTGAACCTACGCAAATTTTTTTCCAATAACTCTCTGGTACTTTGGAAAAGATTCGACAATGACAAAACATCCTTCGGACGAGCAGTGTGCAAGCAAAACTAATTGATAAACCCCTTTGCTAACTGATCAAAAAACGATACAGATCTCGGTGAAAGACAGTTGAACCACATCATAGCACACCTTCAAGAAAGATCAAGAAACAATAATATCTCATGGCATTTGTCTCTCTTATGATGTTTGTATACCTCTCTATTTTAACAATGCTACCTTGGATCCGTTGTTCTGCTATAAGATGGTATTATCGGCATTACGAACCTCCGAGGATACTTCTGACATAGTATCTCATAGGTGAATGATTCCTGCTAAGGGAAGAGCTCCACTCATCATTACTTCTATGCTAGTTTTCACTCGCTAATTTCTTCACCATCTCTTCCAGTGATTTTGGCTTAACTTAGTCTATTGGATGACGATAATCATAGCCAGCCTCGAGTGTTTGGCTCTACGAATGATCTCATTTAGTTCCATGATACAAGATTCTCCTATCTGCGAGAGAAATGCTCGTCCAGTTGACACATTCCTATAATTTCTTTGAGGAGGATCAACAGCAGCTGCCTGAACTTCCACATTTTGGCCATCAGCAACATGGCCAACATTACCACCAATATCACCATCCAAATCAATGACACCATCGTGCCTAAGTTACGATGAGCGGGTTCGGTACCGATCCCTATGCACAGATCAATATCGATCCATATTCTTCTTTCTTGAGCATTATACAATCTGCTCTTTGAAGCACTGGTTTCTTTTGACTTCATTTTCTATTTTTCATCTCGATGCTTTTCAAAAGATGATGAAGAACTGTATTCTTTCGAGTTAGAAGGCGATAAATCTCCCCTACTCCTTCTGCAGTTATGGGTTAACAAAGTCAAGACTCTCCTTCATATGCTTCCTCAATTCATCCTGACTCTCTTCCCCCTTGTCCTTCATTTTCTTATCATTATTTCCATCTCAATCCGGTTATGATATCCGAAGAATTTTGAACTTCGACGGTTACGGGCCAAGGAACTTCTTCAACATATTGAGAACCAACATTCTCAACATCAGCAGTGGGTTTGGAGGCAGCAGTTTCTCTTTTTATGGTGCAATAACTTCAATTAATCCTATTATAGATTTTGTGAAAATCTGAGTGGTCATGGGTTATAGCAACAAAACTATCGAATTTACCTTATGGATTCGAATAACCCAAAATTAGAAAGTAGATCCTAATAGCCTAAGATTATTATGCTCTCAATTAAAGCATCAAAATGTTTACGCCAAAAATGTTGGCACAAACACCCAGAGATTGAAAGTAGAGAGTAAAATGAAAAAATAAAAAATAAGGAAAACAACAACATACAACAGTTATAATAGTTCGGCTAATGAAAGGCCTATGTCCACTTAAACTTTGTTAAAGTTTCTAATAAGTTTTTACAAAGCTAGTCTTAAGGATCGAAAATGATCCGTGAAATTACAGAAAAGATACAAAATTCGTTAAATGACCAAAAAGATCCTTGAAACAATTCCCCGCTTCTATTTATAGATGCAAGTCATCAGAAAACTCTCACCCAAGTTCTTGCCCACGTTTCCCACATTCTGGAGAAGTTGAACTGAAGAGTTCATGGCCAGCTCAGCAATAGTTGGCGATCAGTACCAAACCTGTGTAGGGATCGGTACTGATTCGTATGTTTTCTATATGGATATTGATTCCCCCTTGTGAACATATGGTCAACTTGCATCTTTTGATGGCTTGATCGCATTGCTGTAGATGTAAGCTCGAGCGGACTCTTTGGTATGGAAGTAGGTCAGAAGTACTTGGTTTATTTATTGGTTTTCTTCGGTTATTGCATGCAAACTATTTCTACATGGAGTTGAACAACTCATAATTACTCATACATGATATGGCATGAGCAATAGAGGATTTGGAGAAGCTTTAGCGATCGGTGTCGATCTTTGACCAAGGATCGGTACCGATCCACAACTACTATTAGTTTTCGGACTTTTAAGTCTTGTGCTTGTGGTAGGAGGTGTGTAGGCTTTTGTTTGAACACCATAGTTATCTTTTGACTTCATTCCTTGATCTCACTTAGTATTTGGGCTTAGCAGCTATCACTCCTTATTCAAGCTTGATAATTAATTAGTTTAACCAATCTGATTCATCCGAATATGACTTGATCACAAGGCTGGATAAAAATGGCTATTGCAAGTTAATGAAATACTGCTTTAGAAAGTTAACAAAATATACCTTTTGAAGGTTGATAAAACATAGCTATCGATAGTTTTGAAAATATAGCCATCAGCCTTGAAGAAAGTACCGATTTCGAATGTTCAGAAAAATATAGCTATCGAATCTTGACAAAATTACAGCTATCAAATGTTAACAAAAATATTATTCTTGAGCCTTAAAAAAATACAGTTGTTGAATGTTGAGAAAATCATAGCTATCGAGCGTTAAAAATGATGGCTATCGAGCCTTGACAAAACTGATTTGTTGTTTTTAAAAGAATTAACTTTTTACTAAACTAATCTATTTATGAAAATCTCATTGGTTAAACAAAATCCATTTAGAATTTTTGCAGCAAACCAAAGTGAAAACTTCCCTTATTTTTCAAAATTTTAGTTTCCATGAAATATGCCATTTATCCATTTTGCAATAAAATTCTTTTGCATATAACAATTTATTCTAAATTGTAATTACTTGGAAAATCCATTAAAAGTTCAAAAAACAATATTTGCTTTCTTATTAACATATAACAAATTCAAACCAAAATAATTATTTTTCATATTTTAATTAGTTCCTAAATGATCCATTTTCTCACTTAGAAGATTTACAATAAATTCAAAACAATTTCGAAAACTATGAAATTAGAAAGCCATCTCCAAAATAATATTTCAACCACCATATCAAAATTATAGAAAACATGGATATCAAAAACTTAGGTAGTGTTTGATTTGAAAATTGAGTTTTGCATTCTATGCTTTCAATGTGTATTTCAAAATACACGGAAGAATTAAAGCGGGTGGAAAACAGTCAATTAGGAAAATGGTTTTAACATATAAAATTAAAAATGACTTCTTCATGTTTTCTTCCTTTCAAAAAATATCGAAATCTATCTTCCCCCACCTTTTATTCTCATTGTTGGATTGACAATGATGCTTCAACTGCCCCACTCCTACATACACAAATATTGAAAACACAACTTTTTACAAACCAAACACTGCCTTAGTTTTTCACATCAAAAACCCTTTAGGGAAATTCCTTAAAACACATAAATGATAACCATACTTTAACAAATAATCAACTATGCCATATGCATAGTAAATAATAACCAAAATTCGGATCTATACCTGAACCCGAATTAAAACACATCAAAATTTAGAGATGGAAATATTATTCACCTTGATCCTTGTTGAAATAATGACATTTGTCCTAAGCTTTATCTTCCTCTTCTTGGTTCAACTAGTGGAAATGGTCAATGGTTATTGGTCATGTTTCTTCTAGTTTACTTTGAGATTGAAAAATAAAAAATGGATAAGGAAAGAAATGGATAAATTAGTACAGATTTTCTCTTCCACCTTTACCCTTTATCACTTATGTTTATTATAATTTTTTCTTTAAACATTCTCTTTATTATATTATTTAAGACCGAATTAATTAATTAACATGGTAAACTCCATTTAAAAACTTCCCATTTAATCATCCATAATTAAATATTCAAATAATGTGCAATAAAAATTGGGAATATTATAGAATTGAAGAAATCAAAGACGCTGAAGATGAACCGGAATAGAACAAGGCAAGGAAGAAGAAAGTAAATTTTACTCCATAATAGTATGTATTACTTGCTAGATCTTGAAATAGAATTTTGAATGATACTATTATGGGAAATAACATGAAAGACAGGAAGTGTTGGTAAAAAGATGTTGACTACTATAATATCCTAGAACTAGCAAAAAGGACTTGAGCTTTATTTAGAAAAGGATATAAAGTAATGAACCATGCATGCCAAAACTTTTTGGCATTATTGTCCAAGGAAGAAGATGGACAAAGAAGTGGTGCTACCCCTTCTGACGTTGTAATTTTGCTTACCATTTTAATCTCAAGTTTTGAAACTGTGTGGTTCATTCATATATCATTGTTTGGAAGCAGATAGAAGATGCTCACTGTAACGACCCGTAATTTTCGACGATTAAAAATAGTTGACTTAATAAGATTTTGTGATTTAATATTGAAAGAAATAAAAATTTGGAATTTATTAATGAAATAATGACTAGAATAAAATGTAACAATGTTAATTTAAGTTAATTATTAACAAGTTAATGAAATTCAAATTTTCTGAAGTGATTGAAAGGTTATACTTGGTTATAAAGTGAATATAGGAAAACAAATGCAAAAAAATTGAATCAATTAATGAAATAATATATAATTTATGATAATTGAATAAAATCAGTGCTATGTAAGTAATTTAACATTTGGTTGTAAATAATAAACTTATTAATGTGACTAAAAGTTAACGATGACAATTATTATATGTTACCTATTTATTTAGCCTGTTAACTAAAAATTGGGAATCAATTGCAATTAATTCACTTAATTAGTGCAGTTAATGTAGGCTAAATTGACAATGGTAGAATGTTAATTCAATAAGATGTAACCAATGAAAATTTTATGCATAATATGACAATTGATTGAATAAAAAAATTGGAATCAGATTTGACCAAATTTGAGAATTTAAAATTTTAATAAATGGATTTATTGCAATTAAATGTAATTAAATACTATGTTAATGAAAACTGAGATGGTAATGGTAAAGTATTAGCATAATAAGATTTAAACAAATGCTGACTATGTCAATATAGTAATAATTAATTTAGTATATAGATTGAAATCGAATAAAATCAATTTATTGGAATTAAATTATGATTAATTGGATTTAATTACAGTTGTAATTGAACACTATAATTTGTGAAGTGTTTAACACTAGATTATATGTAAACTTGTTTTAAATTTTTGTAAGTGTCTATGCAATCAAAATGATAAAATTGGTTAGTCAATTAATTTGAATATAAAAAGTGATAAATTTAATTTAATAATAATATATTTAATTAATGTAAAAATAGCTATTATGGCAACTGTCTCGGATTTCGATGAAACCAGTTTCATCGGATCCATATGCTGAATTATTATAGGATTTCAAGTTTCGTAGCGATGGGACTTGTCATTTGATTGTACGGACTCAAAACGCGTAGAAATCAATTTAATTGAAATCAATTTGAAATAAGCTGATTTTATGCTAACTTCTTCATACGATGGAATTTGGACCTGAAACCTGTTCCATTGAGTTTAAAAATATCGAAAACATATATTTTGATATATGGGATGACTCATTTTCGTTTCGGGAATGAAACAGGCTTTTCGGGTCGTTTATCATTCAACTTTCAAATTGATCTGATCCATTCATTTTTATTTCTTAACTACCTATAAATAGCCCATTATAAACCCTAACTGTTTCTCATTTCTCATTTACAGTACGTACAATTCTTTTTGCTCCTCTCCTCCTCAATGGTAGAAACAGATTCAAACTTCAAAACCCTCAATCCAAATTCAAAATTAATTTCAAAAATAAAAGTCCTTAAAATATATCGAATTATATTTCGATTCGAAGCTCTTGATGAGCGCACGTCAAATCTACTATTCGTTTTGCGATTTGAGTCACTAATTGTTCAGAATTGGGCGAAGAAGCTTGGTCGTCCGTTGCTAGAGATCCACGTGGACGGTTGATCTTCGACGAGGAGTTGATCGGGGGTTACCGTGTCATAGAGGGCTTTATGTTGATCTAACTGTTTTGTTTTCGCTAGAAGGTTCGGGATCTCCTGGAATAGCCTCATGAAGTCGGCGGTGGCGGCGATGCTATATGATGCCGGAGGTAGGCGTACATGGGCTGTAGGGTCAGCTAGTGACGTACTTCAGCATGGCAGTGTCAGACTGAGGCGGCTTCGCCTCTAGTGGTCAGCGTTCGTGATTATTTGCTGGCATATGCTTCGTGTTCGAGCTCGTGAATTTGGAGACTAGGGTTTCAACGAGTAACGAACCGGTATTTTGAACCATTCGCATCTACACATGTCGGACTTGAATTGCTCAAAACATTAGATTGTTAATTTATATTTGGCAAAACTCAGTATATACAGTAAATAAATCAATCACAGAATCACCGACATAGAGTATTACAACAGTATGCAGCGGAATAGATAAATAGTAGTTCATGAAGCTACTATAAAACATCAGAGTCTAAAACAAAATATAACAGAATCTCAAATACAAATGGATCTCTAATACATAAGTAACTGACGAGTCTGAACATAAATGACTGAAATAACTGAAAGCTGGATAGATGAATCTTCAAACAAAGCTCCAATCTCGAAAGGTGATGTTTGCACAAAAAATGAGCAAACACCTCCAAGTCGTATGATTTAGTCGATTTTATATTGTTCTTAGTGATTTGGGTGATTTATGCAAATATGTAAAAAGCAGGGACTAAACTGTAAAAGACACGCAGATTTATAGTGGTTCGGCCAGAATGTGCCTACATCCACTTTATATGTTCTTCTCTTTCACTGTTTAGATTGCAAGTACAAAGCTTTGATTACAAGTATATGAAAGTTGTTTGAAAGTTCTGTCCGTGCTTGAGCTCTCCAAAAACTGTCCGCCATTGTTGTACCCCTACCCCTCTATTTATAGAGTGAGGCTGGGAGTAGGGGTCTTGGATGTATATAGCTGCTGGTAGGCCTGGGCTGACGTGATCTGGCCTGGTAATGTTGGTTCGGTAGTGCTTTGGTTCGGTAGTGGGTGGAGGCGTGGATTGGTCCGGTAGTGCTTTGGTTCGGTAGTGGGTGGAGGTGTGGATTGGTCCGGTAGTGCTTTGGTTCGGTAGTGGGTGGAGGCGTGGATTGGTCCGGTAGTGCTTTGGTCCGATGGTGAGTGATTCGGCTAGGCTTTGGAAATGGGTTGGTTTAGTGATCTTGGTCTGGTGGGACTACGCCCAACATTTGCCCCTCAAAGTGGGGCATATGCCTGCATATGTCGCGCTTTATTTTAGATCAATTTGGACACCCTCATTTGGCCCAAGTGCCGAACCAGTTGGTTCAGCCAACCTACGCTTGCCTATAAGTATGGGCTTCACGCCTCCGTTACGTCTTACTATTTGAAAGAGCCGATCCAAACTTTTATCTACCGAATCAGGTGAGGTTCCCTTCTGCCGAATGAACTTTATGCTAGAACTACCGATTGAGCTCGGGAAGTATGAGTGCCGAATGGTCTTTGAGCCTCGAACTACTGAATGAATTTGGGAGTACGAGTGCCGAATGGTCTTTGAGCCTCGAACTACCGAAGGAACTTGGGAGTACGAGTTTCGAATGGTCTTTGAGCCTCGAACTACCGAATGAACTTGGGGAGTACGAGTGCCGAATAGCCCTTAGCCTCGAACTATCGAATGAATTTGGGAGTACGAGTGTCGAATGGTCTTTGAGCCTCGAAATACCTAATGAAGTTGGGAGTACGAGTGCCGAATGGACTTTGGCCTCGAACTACCGATTGAACTTGGGGAGTACGAGTGCCGAATGTCCCTTAGCCTCGAACTACAGAATGAACTTGGGAGTACGAGTGCCGAATGGTCTTTGAGCCTCGAACTACCGAATGAACTTGGGAGTACGAGTGACGAATGGACTTTGGCCTCGAACTACCGATTGAGCTTTTATGTTTTGAATTATGAATGAGATTCCGGGCCGTAGATACTTGTTTGTCTACATCCCTTGTTCTGACGATGTGTTTTCTCGTGTTGCAGATAATGTCTCATAAAGTAGAAACTCGTTCTGACAAGAAGAAGTCCAAGGACAAAGGCGAGTCCTCCATAGTGCCCTCAGTTCAGTCAGAGCCGGAACAACATGGACCATCCCCGAGATCATTAGTAGTTGGGTACGGCCTTCAGGAGCTCTTGAACTCACCGCCTGACTGCTTTCCCAGCTTCCTCAAAGATGAGCAGCTTGACGTTATATCAAGATCTTTTGGGATCAATAGAGCGCATATGACGTTGCCGGGGAAAGGAGTGATGCCATATAATCCCCCTGAAGGATATTTTGCTTACAGTAGGTATCACTGCATGTGCGGAGCCATCCCTTCGATCAACGCTTGGATAGTTAGCTTTATCACATACTTGAAGGTGGCCCCTTTCCAGCTTCAGCCCAACTCCTACGCCATCTTGGTGAGTCTGTTCATTATCTTCCAGAGAAAATACGAGCGTCCCCCCTGCAACCGGGAAATCCGGTACCTATATAACTTGAGAGGCTACAAGAAGGGGTCTCCGTATATTAGCTTAGAATCGGCCGTGTCTTTCAAGCCAATCCTGGACCTATATTCAAAATTTAGCATGTTCAAGAAGGAATGGTTCTTTGTCAAGGATGATTCTGTTTCTTTCCACTGCTTCACCTCTGGCTATAAGTTGAATCTTATTTATAATTTCTATTCTGACTGCAATGATCCTCCTAATGTGCTTTATTTCTTACTAGCGACAGGTGGCTTTGCGGTTGTAGAGAACGATCGTCTGGTTCAGATGGCTGCGGAAATAGAAGCCATTCCGAAAAAACGAGAGGGCAGCTTCTTGTTTGATCAGGAACGCTAATCTTTTGGGGCTCAACTTGATTCTGCCACGCCAGTCTGTGGTCAAGCAAAGAGACACAGCTGAGGAGAAGGCCGCCAAAGCTAAAGGAGGGGCTACGGCGAAGAGCAATAAAAGGAAACCCTTCTCGAAACATCCAATTGCCAGGGGGGAGAAACTTAAGAAGTCCGATGGACCCTCCCCCAACACATGTCCAGATGTCCCGGAGGAGGAAAATGTGGAGGAGGAAAGAGGCGAGGATAAAGGAGGTGAGGCGAAGAGTGGAAGTGGTGGAGAAGGTGATGGTGATGGTCATAGCGATGATGGTGGCGACGGACAGAGTGGTGATGGCACTGGGGCTTTGTCTTCTGAGCAAGCAGGTGTGATCCAGGAGTGGACAGATGACGCTTTCCACCTAGCATTTGAAGGATTGGAGGAAGGATCGACTTTAGTGGAGAAGCCTAAGAAAGCTGACAAGGCCAGGACCTGCGCCGATTAATCTTCTAAGAGCGCTTCAGCTAAGGCAATTCCTGCGATTCAAGGTGAATTTTTGACTCCTGCCGACTCCATTTATGATAAGGATTTAGGAATATTTTATGGTCAGCTCCCATCCTGGAATGAGATCCAGGACTTATTGCAATATCCTACTCCTCCCCAGGGTTTGTATAACAAAAGCGTCTCTTTACTCTTCTTAACTTGATATATTTCTTGAATTATAGCTCAATGTATGCTTGTAACACTTGGTTTTTATCACAGAAGCGGGTAAGGTGGCCAAGACATCATATGTTCGGCACCGTCTTGAACAATACAAACTTCTCAAGGCTTCTACTAAACCAAAGCCTCCGACTAACCACCCTGAAGACGTAGACGGCTGCCGTCCTCTTCTTAGAGTTATCAAAGAGGATATCCAAAAGAAGAAGAGGAGTCGCTCCTTGTTTGAATCTTCACCTGGTCCTCAGCCTCTTTAGGATACCATGGAGGAGAATACTAAGTTTATACCTTCTCCGCACCCGTCTGAAAATCCTACCGTTACTCAGATAGATCATCCCGGCTTGGCTCGTAATCCGTTTGCGGGTCATCCGGATCTGGATCCGGATTCTCGTGATATTACCTTTGATGAGGCTACCAGTGAGCACCTTCTCCCTCGTAATCCTATGGTAAGAGTACTAGATGAAGCTAAGTCCCTGGACCTTGATTTGCTTACCACTCGGGTTGTAACTTTGGAGGACGAAGCTAAGGCAAACATTGACCGGGTTGTTGAGGAAACCAGGAAGCTGATGGGGCATCATCCCCGACTGGTCAAGGCTGGAGAAGAAATAGGGAGTGCTAACATTCGACTGCGGTTAATGGTTTCCGACCAGGCCAAACAACTCGTTGATCAGGCCATTTAGATCTCTCAACATGAGGCCACTTCTAGGCAATTAAAGAAAACCATGGAAGAGGCCAGCAGGGCAGAGTTACGGAAAATGGAGGCTGTTTGTAAGGAACTGATTGATATGGCTATTGCAACGGTGGATGAGGTTCGGAAAGCGGATCTCGAGCAGGTAGAGGAGTTATCCGGGAAACTTGAAGCCGCAGAGCTTGCTCAAACCAAGCTGAAGGAGGAGATGGAGGCGATGAGGAAATCCTTTCAGGCAGACTGCTCTCGATACCAATCGGAGAGGGATGCTGCCACTGCAAAGCTGTTGGCTTCTGAGGACCGAATAAGGGAGTTCGAGGAGAATGAGGGGATAATGGATGAGACACTTCAGGATATATAATTTTGCACTTGGAAACAGGGCAACTTATCATGGATGGATGATTATCCCCGAGTCATGGCCAGAATTTATCTCAGGGCCCTGGAGGAGGCTAAGGCCGATGCAGATAAGGAGGGTGGCGTGGCCTTTAGAATGGACGTGGTTACGGCTCAATTCACCAAGGAGGAGAAAGTGGCGGTGAAGGAGGGTATGCGGCTGCTTACTGCTGAGGAGGTAAGTTTGCAGTTAGAGGATGATGATCAAGGAGCAGATGCTGGTAAGTCTTCCCTTTTAGGTTTTCGTAACTTGATTGCTTATTGTTTATTTAATGGATTCTTCTTCTGAATTGGACAGGCGGGACCTCTGAAGCACCAACTACCTCTGGTCAACATGCTGAGAGTTCCAATCCTGCGGTTAAGTAGATCTCGGAGGGCCATTATGATAGAGGTGAAGCTCTGATGCAGCCGACTCCTTGACTTGATCTGGATATCTTTTGGTTTACTTGACATTGCTGTCTATGGTAGTCCCAAAATATTGATGTAACTTTTAGGCTGTAATTATTTTATTCGTAACGAACGACTTTATTCTTGGCATGTAATTTTTAACTTAAGCTGATTCTGTCATATTTGAATGTTATCGTTATTTTGGTGTGTTGCATAAGAGATATAGCTGTGCACATTCCTGTGATTCAATTGTGTTTGATGTCAAGTTCTTGCTTAAAATATAATTTCATATCTTGCAATGTTAGTGTGATATGCGAATAAATTACAGCTACGTATTCATATACAAAAGAAGAAAGTACCGCCCTTCATGTTTTAGTCGTAGACGGTTGCTTTGAATGTCTTGTATGGCTGAGCATGGAATGCAACTGAGTGACCTGTTATCCAGTTGTGAGTTCCTATTCCCATTAGCGAGTGTCTCCTATTTTGTGTTCTGCACTTTAGGGATCGTTATAGAGGATAGGAGGAAAGTTTTTAAACAAAATATAAATATAATAAATAGTAAAACTTCCAATCACGGAAGGCCTGCGATGTGCTTAAGTTCGTGGCAAACGGGTTTTGTAGTCACTTTCCCTAGCCGTGGGTCTTGGAGACATTTGTCACCCATCTTATGCCTCCGCGGGGAGTTTCTCTTTTTTACCACAGCCGTACTTAAGACACTCGGAGCCGAGATCGCGCACAGTAACTACCCGGGCCATTATGGCCCGTAATCGTGGGTATTATTCGATTTACCGTGGCCGGCTAGCGTGGGTGCCGATCGTCAACTGTAAACTACCCCTGGCTGGCCACATCGTATGTTGGGGCTTAAAGTAGGTTCACGGTTGCCGGCGAGCCGAACGCCGTAATGAGCTGCCTCGGTTATAGTCGGCGTTCTCGGTGGCTTATAATCGGCTCATTACAGTTGGTTTTAAGGGTCGATCGCGAGCAATGAGTTAACCCGCAGCAGAGGGATGCTGGAGCAAAAGTGTCTCATTGGCGAGGGTATAGATTCGTATAGTACCTATTAGGTCTTGTCCAGGTGAAGTCGCGCTATGATGTGTCTTGAATGGAAATGCCATTACACAGGATTTTGTTCAACATAAAAGGATAAAGTTAACATGTAGCCAAGATATAAAGGAACAAGTTAAAAAAGAGACAAGTTTTTAAAGTGGTTCGGCACGAAAATGCCTACGTCCACTGATTCTCTTTGTTAATTCACTTCGTATGGGCAGTACAAGTTAAGAAAAGTATCGATGAAGGTGTTGGATGTTCCATGCCCTCTGGAACACCTCTCCGTCCACTGTTGACAAAATATAAGCTCCGTTGTGGATATCTTTATGAATTACATATGGTCCGTCCCAGATTGGATCTAGTGCACCGGGGCGCGGGAAGATTCACTTGAGGACAAGATCTCCTTCTTGTAAACTACGATGCTTGACTTTGGAGTTTTATTGCGCTGCCACGTTTTTGCTTGTGAGCTGCTGCTTTGAGCGCTGCATCGTTTCTTCTCTCTTCAATTAGATCCAAAGACATGTGAAGGAGTTCTTCGTTCTCTTCTGTGTTATAGTGGATCCTACAGTGGGAAGGCACTATAGTTTCAACTGGGAGCATGGCCTCCGATCCGTATGCCAAAGAGAAGGGAGTATACCCCGTTGATGTTCTGAAAGATGTGCGGTAGGCCCAAAGTGCCGTAGGAAGTTCATCCACCCAAGCGCCTTTTGACTTTTTAAGTTTCTTCTTGATTAGAGTTTTGAGAATTTTGTTGATAGCTTCGACTTGTCCACTTGCCTGGGGATAAGCTACAAATGAGAAGCTTTTGTGAATTCCGTGCTCTTGGCACCAGTCGGCGAACTCCTCGCTATCAAACTGAAGTCCATTGTCCGATATGATTTTGAGTGGAACTTTGTACCCATATCGGAGTATCTTCTTTGCCAGAGTCTGCCCTCCAGTGTGATCTCCGCAGCTTCCTTGATGGATGTTTGATAAGATTTCCTTAGCTTCCCTTCCAGCGACATACCTTAATAAGGGGTTAGAGAAGTCGCGCCGATAGAGGATGCCTTCTTGTATTGTGTAGCAGGAAGCTTTCCTCAAGATTTTCCTGACTTCGTTACGCTCGCTGGGGAGTGTGCCATCTTATAAGAATTTTCGGATGGGAGTCATCCAAGTTTCCTCTTCGATTGCAGCTATCAGATTCACTTGCTCGAAACTCGAGGTTAGTTGCTTTGAGATGGCTACTGTTCCAGAAATGGTACCGTCTTTCATGCTAGCTTGCTTTGCCATCTCGTCGGCCTCTTGGTTCTCTTCTCGAGGGATGTGTTTGATTAAATAGTGATCCAATTGATCGAGTAGCAGCTTGGTCCTCTTTAGATATGCTGTGAGTCGTTCTCCTCAAGTCTGAAATTCTCCTAGTATTTGGTTTACAATAAGTTGAGAATCACTATGAAGACATAAAGAACTAACTCCAATCTCTAAGGCAAGTTCTAATCCAGCTATTACTGCTTCATATTCTGCATCGTTGTTGGTGGCAGCGAATTCCAACCATAGAGCATAGTGCAGCTTCCTTCCCCTGGGAGTGATTATTACAATACCTGCCCCCGAGCCTTGTTCGTTTGATGCTTCATCCATAAAGATATTCCACTTGACGTCTTCTGCTATTTCAGATTGCTCCTTACCTTCGTTGGTAGTGAATTCAGCAACGAAATCGACCATGGCTTGTCCCTTGATGGCGGTGCGAGGATGGTAGGTGATATCATATTGACTCTGTTCAATGCACCATTTAAGTAGTCACCCAGAAGTGTCGGGACGATGGAGTACCTGCCTTAGCGGTTGATCGGTTAGAACTCTAATGGAATAGGATTGGAAATAGTGTCACAGTTTTCGTGATGTGATTAGTAAACAGTATGCTAGCTTCTCAAGTTTAGGATATCTGACTTCTGCCCCCGTAAACCTCTTGCTTACAAAGTATACTGGTCGTTGCACGCAGTTGTATTCTCTCACCAAAGCGGCGCTTAGAGCATGAGATGACACAGCAAGGTATAGGTATAGCTCTTCGCCTTCGTTTGGAATTGAGAGTACTGGTGGTCTCTGGAGGTGTTCGATTAGGTTAAGGAAGGCTGTTAAGCATTCATCAGTCCAGTCGAACTTTCCTTTGTCTTTCTTTAAAGCCTCGAAGAAGGGGACGCACTTGTCAGTCGCTTTAGAGATGAATCTGCTTAGAGCGGCCACCTTCCCATTTAGGCTTTGCATTTCTCTTCGAGTGGAAGGTATCTTGATATCTTTCAAGGCTCGGACTTGTTCGGGGCTTGCTTCAATTCCTCTGGCATGGACGATGAATCCCAAGAACTTTCCTGTTGATACTCCGAAGGAGCACTTTAGAGGATTCAGCTTCTTCCATATTGGCGAAGTACCTGAAACATCTCGCCCAGGTGGCTTACGTGATCGTCGGCTTTCCTTGACTTTACTAGCATGTCATCCACATAAACTTCCATAGTTCGTCCTATTAGTTCCACGAACATCTTGTTGACGAGGCGCTGATAAGTAGCTCTGGCATTTTTAAGTCCAAAAGGCATTACTCTGTAGCAGTACAATCCCCGGTCAGTGATGAAACTATTGTGGTCTTGATCGGGGGTGTGCATAGGAATATGGTTATATCCTAAGTATGCGTCCATAAAAGATAAGAGTTCGTGCCTGGCTGTGCTGTCCATAACCTGATCGATTCGGGGGAGTGGGAAGCAATCCTTCGGGTAAGCGTCATTTAAGTTGGAGAAGTCAATGCATGTTCGCCACTTCCCATTAGCCTTCTTTACTAGTACCGGGTTATCGATCCACTCTGGGTAGATGGCTTCTCGTATGAAGTTATTGGCAAGTAGGTTCTTTACTTCTTCATCGAGGGCTGCTGATCGTTCTGCCCCCATACTTCTCTTTTGCTACTTTACTGGCACCTTGGTAGGATCGATGTTTAGTACATGGCATGCTACGTCTGGGGAGATTCCTGTTATGTCAGCGTGCGTCCATGCAAATACATCCAAGTTGTGGCGGAGAAAATCAATGAGTTGATCCTTCAGTTCTGCTTTTAGCTGAGATCCGATTTTCAATAGTCTACTTGAGTCGCGTTTGTCTACAGATACAAACTCCATAGCCTCTGCAGTCTTGGCAGTGGCCTCCTCCTCTTCATCCCTGGGGTTTAATTCATTGAAAGGATCACTGATATATCTAATAGGAGGGGTTTTCTTTAGTTGTTATGCTTCCAAGTTTTTCGTGCAGAGTGTAGTCTCTGCATTCTTCCCTTTATCCTTCCCGCGGTTGTTGCGAAGTTCAGTTACATAGCAATCTCGAGCAACGTCTTGATCTCCCTCTACTTCCCCTATTCCATTGTCTGCTGGAAATTTCATCTTCAGGCACCACGGGGCCAGGAAAATTTGGAAGTCAGACAAGGCTGGTCTTCCTAAAAAGGCATTGTAGGCCGAGTGGTTATCTATTAGCACAAATGTTTGTTTCCGCACAACGGAGCGGGGGTGACTTCCTATTTCAACAAAGAGGTCCCGTTGCCCGAGGGGCATCTTCGCATTTCCAGTGAAACCGTGTAGTGGTTTGTTGTAGGGAGACGCATCCTTCATTGACAGCTTCATTCTGTCGAAAGCATGCTTGAATAGGATATTTACTCAGCTTTCGGTGTCTACTAGAATTTGAAAAACTTCGGTTGGACCGAACCAGGCAGAGATGACCATAGGATCCATGTGAGGGTACTGCCTTCCCTCTAGGTCACGCCTATTGAATGTAATGTCATCGTTCTCTTTTCGCTTCGGGTGGCGTTCTTCCATAACAGAATTAACGCAGCCTTCATTGTTTCTAAGTGACTTTCCGTATCTTTCCATCTCTGTCCAGTTTCTGTCGGTGATGTGTGGTCCTCCCGATATGGTATGGACCACTATCTTCTCTTGACTGGAGCTGCTGGTGTTGCGATTTCCCCCTCCTGTTTCTGGGAGGGGTAGCCTTGGGTTCTCATTGGCAGGAGATGGAGTCCTGTTCTAACCTTTTACATAGCGTTCCAGTCTCTTCCTTCTGATGTGTTCTTCAATTAAGTCCCGAAGATGATGGCATTCATTGGTATCATGCCCATGAGATTCGTGGAAGCGGCAGAACATTCCAGACTTAATTGCGTTATTTGATTCCTTCTTGTACGGG
Organism: Allium cepa; assembly: GCA_030765085.1. Taxonomy (NCBI): domain Eukaryota; kingdom Viridiplantae; phylum Streptophyta; class Magnoliopsida; order Asparagales; family Amaryllidaceae; genus Allium; species Allium cepa. The sequence goes on along the minus strand of CM060939.1, from coordinate 234,185,284 downwards.
GGGCGTTTGTATTTAACTTCGTCTTATGTGGCCAGGAAGATGTTTTCGATTGTTTCATTCAGGGGAGTATAAGCGTCAAATCTCGGTCCTGGCCGATATAGACGCTTTTCTCCCTTCTTGCCCCTAGCATTGTCTCTAGAGTCATTTCTTCGAACGTCCTTCGCTATAGCAGGTGTGCTGCCATGAGCTGCCTTAGTTTGTTGCCCTGTCTGCCTTTCAGTGGCAACGTCTTCAAGTCTCATATATCTTCCGGCTTCATGGAAGAAATCGGGTAAGGTAGCTGGTTTTTCTTTCGTTAATCTTCAAACAAACTTAGTATCCAGATGCACACCACTACAGAGGGCCATTAAGATGAGTTTCTCATCGGCATCTTGGACTACGGCCGCTGCAGCATTGAATCGGGTTAGATATTATTGCACTGTCTCTCCAGGCTTCTGTTTGATATTAGATAGGGAATAAGCGTCCTTGGGTTGTTCCACATGAATGTGGAACTGGCTGATGAACTTCTCTTTCAACATTTCTCATGAGCTGATGGATCCTTGGGGTAGATGGTAGAACCAGGAGGTAGCTAGATCTGCCAAGAACAGTGGAAAGCATTTGCACAATACTACTTCCGTGGCTCCGCTCATGAGCATATACTGTGTGTATCTCTGCAAGTGTACAACGGGGTCAGAGATCCCTTGTAAGGTTCCATTGTTGGCATTTTCCATTCTCGAAGGGTGATGGCAATTTCGATGTTGCGGGTGAAAGGGCTGGTTACCCTAGCGCCTATCCCTCGATCTCTTTGATCCCGTTGGACGCACTCCGTGAACAATCGCGCCATCCTTTCATCAGAATTTGGAGCAGATAGAAATGAGTTTGGTTCTTCTCTGCGAGATTGATTCCGTCCAGATGACCTGTAGGGATGGTATCGTCTATCACTCCTAATATTCTCCAGTGGCTGTCTCTGGTCTTCTGGGAGCCTGCTAGGGTCAGCTACAGTTGGCCCTTGCCTTGATCTTCCCCTGCTAGGTTCTGTTCCGAGCACTTCCTCGGGTCCAACATTGGGCTGGACTCTAGCTCGGCCCCGTTCATTGGTGTTTCCATGGCAAGGTAGCATGACAGGCTCAGCTACAGCCAACCCTCACCTGGTACCTCCCCTGTTGGGTTCGGTTCCAAGCGTTTCCTCGGGTCGGAATTCGGGTTGAGTTCGGGCTCGGCTCCCACCATTGTTGTTTCTGTTGTTAGCTTCTTCGAAGAAGAAAGATCTTTGTCGCCTCCGAGATCCTCCAGACTGGGACTCATCCCATGATTCAATGTTGCGGTTAGATTCTTCAGCATCCCTTAAGCGTGACATGAGTCGGTTCACCAAGGCTTCTTGTTGGGATGTGAAGCGGTCAGTCACTTCAGCCACAACCCTGTCTAGATCTGCCCTAGTAATTGCTGCCGGTTGTTCCGTTGCAGGGGCTGTCGGATTTGCATGATTTTCATTTGGTACTGCTGTTGGAACGGGACGATTCTCTTGATCTGGGATTACTGGATCTGGAATACTGCTAGTTGTGACGTTCTTTCCTTTGTTAACATCTTTCCTCTGCCTTGGAGGCATATTTTCGGAGCAATGAGTGATGCTGTTAGGAAGAAGGTTAAGTGGGAGAAGCTGAAGCTTCGAGCTCCAATTCTCAGTGAAAGCACCAAAAATGTTTGCATAAAAAATGGGCAAACACCTCCAAGTCGTATGATTTAGTCGATTTTATGTTGTTCTTAGTGATTTGGGTGATTTATGCAAATATGTAAAAAGCAGGGACTAAACTGTAAAAGACACACAGATTTATAGTAGTTCGGCCAAAATGTGCCTACGTCCACTTTATATGTTCTTCTCTTTCACTGTTCAGATTGCAAGTACAAAGCTTTGATTACAAGTATATGAAAGTTGTTTGAAAGTTCTGTCCGTGCTTGAGCTCTCCAAAAACTGTCCGCCATTATTGTACCCCTACCCCTCTATTTATAGAGTAAGGCTGGGGGTAGGGGTCTTGGATGTATATACCTGCTGGTGGGCCTGGGCTGACGTGATCTGGCCTGGTAATGTTGGTTCGGTAGTGCTTTGGTTCGGTAGTGGGTGGAGGCGTGGATTGGTCCGATAGTGCTTTGGTTCGGTAGTGGGTGGAGGCGTGGATTGGTCCGGTGGTGCTTTGGTTCGGTAGTGGGTGGAGGCGTGGATTGGTCTGGTAGTGCTTTGGTTCGATAGTGGGTGGAGGCGTGGATTGGTTCGGTAGTGCTTTGGTCCGGTGGTGAGTGATTCGGCTAGGCTTTGGAAATGGGTAACTTTAATCACTACGCCCAACAGCTGAGTCTCAAGTGTTATGTCACTCAGTCTGACCCGAGCGTAAAGAAAACACAAGACACTCGAGTCAAGATTAAAAATCTTATATTAATAAATTCAGCTCAAGTGAAATGTCAACAGATCTAAGTAACTTAAAGGATGCTTGGGATTTCCATCCTCGAAGGATCCGTGGAACTATCTACTATGTAGTAATATATGCTATTATAATATGTCTATAGTGAAGTAAAAGTATTAAAATAGCGTTAAGGCGTTATCCATATTCCCTTTAACACATTTTGTATATTCTCATAGTCTATACAGTACCGTAAGCTCCTCCGTAAACTGGAGGTTTACTCAGAGGGCACTCCATAGGTATGGTACAAACCAAATTTGTAGAAGGCTCAATAGATCATGCACCAAGGCACTCGAGGCAATGCTAGGGTAAATATACATTTTGCATATCCGACTGGTGCTAACACATAGCAGCTACTACCGCCCACCTCGTGACACAGTCCCAAATAAAAGGGCGCACCCAATCAAATCACAAAAGAAATAGAATGGCATCGAAGAAATGGGCCCGATCGGAGGAATGACCTCACTTGGCACGGCGTGGCTCCTGTTTTTGCAGCATTAAGATGACTCACAGAAGTCAGGGCTACGTAAATACCATATATAGAATCGCCACCAAACCATCCTACTTCATTCTGGAATCTCCACCACATACATAGTTGTTAAAGCGGTTTTCGATTTTGGTGGAGAGTATGACAATATCTGATCCTAGTCTCTTTAACAACCAAATGCTTATTTCACACCGGGGTCATTTCTTTTCAAATAGTTCGTACTTCATATCAAAATATAATATCCATTTCAAAACCATGTCAATTCGATATCATTATTCACTTTAAATAATATTCACTTTCATAATCATAACACTATCAAAATTATAACACTTTCGAAATCATAACACTTTTGGATCATAACACTTTGGAAAGCATAACACTTTGAAAACCATAACACTTGGGAAATCATAACACTTTGAAATCATAACATTTCCGTAATCATAACAGTTTCCACCTGAACAGTTTAGATGTTGAAAATAGTATATATATTCATAAATTAAAGTAGTTTATATATATATATATATATATATATATATATATATTAAAACGCTTTATATATAATAAAATTAGTTCCCGATTCAAATCATCTTAAATTCCACTATTCAATTTAAATCAATTCCAGTTTAACCATCACAATTTAAAGTTTAAAGATTCAAGTTTATATATTCAAACTTTTACAATATAAATTTCGTTTATATCTCAACATTTAACTTTAATTTTTATTCAACTTGGAAAATATTCACTTAACCGTTTTAATAAAATTTATTTAAAATCCCCATTTTACAAATTTAAATCAATATTAAATAATCAATCTCAATTTTATTTAAAAATTGAGAATATTCATTTAATCACCTTTTTGTCATATTAAGTTATAAATCAAAATTTTCAAAATCTCAAAATCAATGAGTTCAAATAAATTCTTATTTAAATTCGATTATTAACCAATTTAAATTCCAAGTCAACATTTATTTATCTTCCCAACTTTTATTATTAAAGTTATAAAATCTATTTTTAAAATATTAATATAAATTTAAATAAATACTTAAACATATTATACCTTTAATTTTATTAAATTAAATCTTATTATTATATGTGTATTTTATATTAAATACTATTTTATATATTTTTGTGAAAGTAAAATTATAAGAAAAATCTTAAAATTTGTAATTTCAAAAATAACTTATAAATTTAAAATTCCAAAACATAAAATTTAGAAATCTAAAATTTAGACATATATAAAATATATTTATATATTATATTTTAAAAATCAATATTTATTAAACCATATATTTCCTTTCAAAACATTGGAAATCATTTTTCAAAATTTAAACCAACGGTGTCCGTATATAATTTTCTATCCTATGATCAAGTGATACGGATATTTGTCATTTCAATCCCCAAGTTAAATATTTATGGGTATATATCATTTCAACCTGCAAATCCTAAAATTTCAAAATCAATGAAAATCGCTTGGGTTTATCATTTCAACCCATAATGATTTTCCCTTATTTTATAATATCGTTCGGGTATGTATCATTTCAACCCTTAAACTAACAGGGAACTTGCAAAGTGAGATCAAATATGATAATAATATAACATATCAACAATAGGCGTATATCATCAGTGATAAATTAAATAAAATATAAACAATAGGATATGGTGTCATATCTCACAGGTGAACAGATACAGATAATGGCATATCATATATAGCAATTAAATGATTAAAAGTTCAACTTACAACATATTTCAATTGCTGTTTAAATTAAATAAAATTTAATAAATATAAAAATGTTAATCGTGAGTGATTGCTCATCTTTCGAGGTTAGAGAAAGAACAGGGGAAGCACAGGGTATGGACATGAATTTGCAGGACAACGACCAACTCAGAATCACTATGACAAGTTCGATATTGAGAAAGTAAGCTGAGATGGACTAGAGCTCGATGAAACAAAATATATGATATATATTTATATAAATTTTAAAAAAATCAATTTAAAACACATGGTTTCAAATCGATATCAAATTCAAACACAATGTATTTCAAACATCATTGTTTAAATTAAAACACATATATTAAAATCAAAAAAAATATTTAAGATAATATATATTCATTTTTAAATAAATATTATATCCCAACCCATAAAGATATTCATATATATTTGAAAACAAAATTCACGTTTACTACATATAAACTAATGTATATACACATATATACAACCTTACATAGAATTTTTATTTTAAAATTGATATTAAAGTATATTAACATAAAATCTATGTATATGTTATTACAAAGTCACATTTACCTTTCAACACATCATAAACAAAATCTTTATATATTATATATAAACCCAGAGATAAAAAAATAGGTACAAGCCTTAATATATATACTTGTATATAACTCAAACAGACCATTTATAAACTTGTATATACTACATACCCATCAAACAAACATCAAATATCAACTCTGTAATATATAGGAACCTAAACAAGTATCTACCAAAATTAGAAATCAATAAATCAATACTTAGATAATATATATATATTTTTGAAGAATGGTAAATTTTATTGATGCCTCACAGAGACCAATACAAAGACTCACAAAGTCTCATACAGGTTAAATGAAATGAATACGACAAAAAGAACACGAAAACCAAACTGGAATATTAAACATATATTCCACAGCAAAAACAGTATTGCCTCCTACTAGAAAGCATTGAAGCTAATAGTCATGGCGAATCCACTTTCCATTCTCGAAGGATTTTGTTCTCCAGTTCTGACACACAGGTAAAGATCTTGCTTTTAATTCTTTTCACTAGGATCATGACATCTTGTTCAATTGCGATCTGAATTTGGTGATGATTCTTTGCAGTATTCTTGAAAACTCTTCGATTCCTCTCTTTCCAGAGATGGAAAACTATTGTGGTGAGGAAAATAAGCTGCAGTTGGGTCAGCAAATCTTCTTTCTTGCGGGAACTCAGGTACAGTAATTCATCTTCTAGGGTAGAAATTGCATGCATGTCTTGATTTTTACTCTTAACATGACTTAACACACGAGTAGAGTATTCACATTCAAAAAATAGATGATTGTGTGATTCTGGGTGGGAGTTACATAATTTACAATTTAGATTGACCTCCATACCCCATCTAGCTAGTCTGTCAGATGTAGGAAGTCTTAAATTAATGGCTTTGAAAGTCGTGAATGCCATCTTAGGGTTGTTTGATCTGGACCAGATAGGAGCTGCCCAAAATTTGTTAATATGTTTAGTACGTAGAGCTTCCCAAGCACTATTGGTAGTAAAGATACCATCTTTAGTGTAGTTCCAAGTCCAAGTATCATTAGGTTCAGAGGAGTAGATAGGAACAAACTTGACATCCTCAGCTATAACATGAAGCCCTTTCTGGTCAGGAATCCAATCAACATGTTGGATAATGGAAGCAACTAGATCATCATAATCTCCAATACATGAAATCCTACCCCAGCCATATTTTTCAGCAAGTGAGTGTCCATTAATCCATGGGTCCCTCCAAAGATAAGTATCCCTACCATTAGCAATTCTCCTTGAGATACATGTTTTCAAAACATCCCTGCTCCTTAAAATGCATTTCCAAACCCCAGAAGAGTTAATATCCTCATGCATAGTCCAGAAACTCCCCTTTAGATATATGCTTCTCATCCACCTAGCCCAGAGAGTGTTAGAAGTTAGAATTTTCCATCCATGTTTAATTTGATAAGTCCTTCTAAGGTCTTTCAGGTTGACGAGCCCAACACCACCTTCAAATTTAGGTCTGGAAAGAATATCATAACTAACTTTATGTAATCCCCCCCTCCAAATGAAGTTAGCACATGCTGAATTAATCTTCTCAATTGAACTGTCAGGAATGTGAAATGTTTGAAGCCAAAATCTAACTTTAGCAGTAATAACTGTATGCACCAATTCAATTCTACCAGCAAAAGAGAGTAATTTAGAACTCCAACCATTAAGTTTGTCTCTAATCTTTCCAACAAGTTCACCACATTCACGGTCAGTAATGACATTAGTTGAGAGAGGAACCCCAAGATACTTGACAGGAAGCAGACCTTCCTTAATTTGCAAAATGTCCAAAATGGTTGTTTTAGAGGTGCAATATTTGCTAAAATAGCATTTAGACTTAGTAGTATTTAGCTCAAGACCCACAAATAGATGCAATTGATTAAAAATATGAAGTAAACCCTGAGCAGCAGTTGAGGAAGCTCTAACAGCAATAATCAAATCATCAGCATATAATAAATGATTGACATTAGGATCATGTTTAAACAGAGGCTGAAACAAAGAATTATAACAAGCTAGTTCCATTTGAAGTGAGAAAAATTCCATGGCAACTGCAAATAAGTAGGGGGAGAGGGGATCACCTTGTCTCAAGCCCCTATTACTAGTAATGTAACCTTTAGGAGTACCATTAATGATAATGGAAAATGTGGGGGTGGAGATGCATTCCTCAATGAGATTAATCAAGGAAGTAGGAAAATCCATACAGTGTAATACATGAATGATAAACTGTCTGTTGATTTTATCATAAGCCTTATGTAAATCAATCTTTAGACACATCTTGTCAGCTCCAGGTTTATTGAACTTTCTAATCAGTTCATGAGCTAGTAAAGAATTCTCAGATATGTGTCTTCCTTTAATGAAAGCAGATTGACATTCAGAAATAAGATCAGGAAGAACCTTTGTAAGTCTATTACATATCACCTTACTGAGAATCTTATATAACACATTACAACATGCAATGGGTCTAAATTCTTCAATCCTAGAAGGACTTTCCACCTTTGGAATAAGAGTGATAAATGTGTGGTTTAATTCATGAAGAATTTTACCAGTGTTGAAAGATTCCTGAATAGCTTCTAACAGTTGATTTTTCAGGTGTTGCCAATGGAGTTGATAGAACTTAGAGTTCCACCCATCAGGCCCTGGGGAAGAATCAGTGTGAATAGAGAAAACAGCAACTCTTACTTCCTCCTCAGTGACAGTGTCTTGCAGCATCTGCCTGCCCACATCAGTTATAAGTGCCCTGCAAGTGATATGAGGTAATGTTATCTTATTCTCACCATTATATAAATTAGTGAAATAAGAAATGGCTCCCTGTTCAAATTGAGAAATATCAGTAGCTAAATCCCCATGATCATTCATAGAATTAATAAGAGCATTGCAGTTCCTCCTGAAAGACATCTTAGCATAGAAAAATTTGGTACAGTCATCCCCTTGAGTGATCCATTTCTCTTTAGCCATTTGTTTTTCTTGTATAGCTTGCAAATGAAAGGCCTCTTTAAGTTGCTCCTGAGTAGAGAAATAAGTAGAAATTAAAATATCGTTAAGTGGGTCTGCATCAAGAAGAGTATGCAACTGTTCACATTCCTGTTGTAATTGACTTATAGTGTCCTGAGTTTTTGTTCCTTCTCTGTTCCAAATTTTCAATCTATGTTTTAGCTCTTTTAAAATCATGACCATGGAAAACCAACCATTTCCATCTGTTTTAGGGATAGAATTGAAATCTACAACATCGGCATAACCTTCAATTAAGTGCCAGTGGTTACCATGTCTGAAAGGCCTTCCTTTAGTAATGTTAATTTGTTGATTAAATTGAATATGTAATGGAGAGTGGTCACTGGTTGAACTAGGAAGTACAGAAATTTTCAAATTAGGGATAGTGGACAGAATTTTGTCATTAATAAGTACTCTATCAAGCCTGCAAGCAATTTTTTTTACTTCACCACTAAACCAAGTAAATTTTAGGCCAGAGTGGGTTGCTTCAGAGAGGCCAGCTGCTACAATACATTTGTTGAATTCCTCTGTTTGGGATAATCTAAGGGTACTTCCACCTCTTTTCTCATTTGTTTTAAGAACAGCATTAAAGTCCCCTATGACCATCCAGTTATGATTAATATGCTTGGATGTATGAATTAAATAGGACCATAACTGTCTACGAAGAGAAGCCCAATTATGAGTATAAACAAAAGTGCATATGAAGCTCAAGCCACCCACATTAGTACAAGTAACAGTAATGAATTGTTCAGATTTATCTTTAATAGAAAGGTCCCATATGGATTTATGCCAAGTGATAAGTATAGACCTTTAGAAGATGCTGAATTATTGTCTATCCATCCCCAATCATCACCAAACATAGTAGCAAATAGCTTAATATTATGATCCCCCATCTTATTCTCAAGAAAAGCAATTATAGTAGGATTAAATTTATTCCTAAGTTTAAAGAGGTCTAATCTTCTAGCATCACCATTTAGACCCCTAACATTCCAGCAAATAATAGACATTAAGAGTGTCGAGATTGGCTCCTTGTCACCCGAGCCAATGTGTTTCTTCCTTTCACTTTTTTCCTAGTTTTGGTAATAAATTGCTCCACATATTTTGGGTTATCTTTAGTATATTGGTCAGAAAAATAAAGCTCCTCTTCTGAATTTATGGACTCAACTTCCAATTCAATTCCCAACTGATTAATTTCCTGAATGTTATTAGGTTTATCATCATCATCCACATGTAATGAGGCCTTTATGTGATCAGCAGAATGAACAGCAGCAGACTTTGATGGGGACTGATCAGATTGTTCAGCTGGAGGCTCAATATCAGCAGCTGCTGAACGCTCAGAGGAATATATGGCAACAAGAGCTTCAGCCGTACAAGAATTGCTCTGCTCAGCAGTATTCTGAAGGGCATGCTTATCCAGTAGTGAAGACTCGTTCATTTGTGCAAGGTTTTGAAGTGGAGAACAATTATTCTGCTTTGTCAAACAATTCTGTTCTTCCAGAATGGACTGACTTCCCTCAAGGGTGGGACTACCAGTACTAAAGCAAGCTTCAAGATTATTTCGTTGTAAATCTTTGTAATTATTATGATCTAGGGTATTTTTTGGCACTGAGCTGCTGGGGTTAGAGTCTGTACCCTGGTTTTCAGTATGCTCAGGCAGTTTAGTGGTAGAAGCATTATGATCTGGTGCTGATGCTTTAGGGATCCACTTTTGTGTAGTTGTGTTTGGGCATTGTGTATCACTATGTCCAAAACAACTGCATAACTTACACAGCGGTGGAATAAACTCATATTCCACCTCTTGCTCATAAATTCGACCTTTGTTATCTTTTGCTCTAATTATTTTGGGAAAAGTGGCATCAGCTGTCACCTCTATTAATACTCTTGCAAATTTAAGTCGTTTAACTTTTCTAGTTAACTCATCAATGTCCAAAGGTTTACCAATAAGGCTAGCAAGTTTACTAATGCCCCTAGCATTCCACAAAGATAGGTGTAGATTATTTAATCTCACCCAAATAGGGTATGAGTCTAACATATCTCTTTCGAATTGAAAGTTAGCATCCCATTTTTTTCATAAATATAAGCCTGCTATCCATAAACCAGGGACCCCCATTTAAAACTTTATCAAAATCTGCATGATTTTCAAATTTTACCAAGAAGAAACCATTATCCCTAGAATAGATTTCCCATGAGCCTTCTGGCTTCCAAACTCTTTTAATATAAGCATTAAAATGCACATAATAAGGTCGTTTACCCGTAAGATAGATGAAAATAGAATTATTCCACATGTCATTAGATAACTGATAATCCAAGTCATCTATACTAGCGAAATTACCTGTATCATCACTTGCTGGTTGATGGAAGATAACATCTTCTTTGATAGAAACGTGTTTACCAAACAGATCTGACCAGGATCTTATACCCTGAGTCTTATTAAATTTAAAAAGAGAAGCAGTAGTTTTAGGGTTAGACCATGGATTAGAGGCTGCAATTTGTTTCTGCTTCCCGCGACGGCGAACTTCCTGCCAGCCCTCCCGATCTTCGTCATCGGCGGCGGCTGGAGATGCGGCTGCGGCGGCTGAGTCCATTGTAACTTATTGAAATTTTGTTTGTTAATTATATATATATATATATATATATATATATATATATATTTTAAATAGTATAAACCAATATATTATTTATAGACTACCATATATACTGCTACCAGCAAAATACTACTACAACAAAATATATAATATATATACTTTTCTAAACATACACATGTTAGTATATATAGAAGAAAATCTACTCAATGGATACTAATATACAACTTATATAGAATGTATAACATAAATATAAAATATATATAGTAGAAACAACTTTATATATTTACAAGCAATAGGTTATATAACATATATGTACAAACAAATAAAGTAAAAGTATTATATATTTCGAACCATTCGCATCCACACATGTCGGACTTGAATTGCTCAAAATATCAGATTGTTAATTTATATTTGGCAAAACTCAGCATATACAGTAAATAAATCAATCACAGAATTACAGACAAAGAGTATTACAACAGTAAGCAGTGGAATAGATAAATAATATTTCATGAAGCTACTATAAAACATTAGAGTCTGAAACAAAATACAACAGAATCTCAAATACAAATGGATCTCTAATACATAAGCAACTAAGGAGTCTGAACATAATTGACTGGAATAAACTGAAATAACTGAAAACTAGATAGATAAATCTTCAATCAAAGCTCTATTCTCCAAAGGTGAGTCTCAAATGCCGTGTCACTCAGTCTGACCCGAACATAAAGCAAAACACAAGATACTCGAGTCAGGATTAACATTCTTATATTAATAAATTCAACGTAAGTGAAATGTCAATCGAAATAAGTAACTTAGAGGATGCTTGGGATTTCGATCCTCTAAGGATCAGTGGAACTATATACCATGTAGTAATATACGTTATTATAATATGTCTATAGTAAAGTAAAAGTATTAAAATAGCGTTAAGGCATTATCGATATCCCTCTTAACACATTTTGTACATTCCCATAGTATATACAGTACCGTAAGCTCCTCCGCAAACTGGAGGTTTACTTAGAGGGCATTCCATAGGCATGGAACAAACCAAACTCGTAGAAGGCACGATAAGGCATGCACCAAGACACTCGAGGCAATTCCAGAGTAGTTATACCGTTCGCGTATCCGGACTGGTGGTAACGCATAGCAGCTACTACCGCCCACCTCATGACATACTCCTAAATCAAAGGGCGTACCCAATCAAATCACAAAAGCAATAGAATGGCATCGAAGAAATGTACCCAATCGGAGGAATGACCTCACTTGGCCCGGCGTGCCTCCTGTTTTTGCCGCATCAAGATGACTCGCGGGATTCAAGGCTATGTAAATACCATATATAGAATCGCCACTAAACCATGCTACTTCATTCTGGAATCTCCACCAGGTACACAGTTGTTAAAGTGGTTTTCGGTATTGGCAGAGAGTATAACAATATCTGATCCCGGTCTCTTTAACAACCAAACGCTTATTTCACACCATGGTCATTTATTTTCAAATAGTTCATACTTCATATCAAAATATAATATCCATTTCATAACCATATCAATTCGATATCATTATTCACTTTAAATAATATTCACTTTCAAAATCCTAACACTTTCAAAATTATAACACTTTCGAAATCATAACACTTTTGGAATCATAACATTTTGGAAACCATAACACTTTGAAAATCATAACACTTGGGAAATCATAACACTTTGAAATCATAACACTTCCGTAATCATAACAGTTTCCACCTTAACAGTTTAGATGTTGAAAATAGTATATATATTCATAAATTAAAATAGTTTATATATATTAAAACACTTTATATATAATAAAATTAGTTCCCTCCAATTTCGTAAGTCGACTCAAATCATCTTAAATTCCACCATTCAATTTAAATCAATTCCAGTTTAACCATTACAATTTAAAGTTCAAAGATTCAAGTTTACATATTCAAACTGTTGGGCGAATTCTCACCCAGAAGATCTCGAGACCAAGAAGTCAAAGTTTTACTCGGGCTCGCAACATCCACCCCGTTCGACAAACACAAGGCACAATATAAGCATAGAAGTCCATCTGGCGTTCTCAATATACAAGTCCATTCGGCAGAGAGGCATTCGGCATCTCCAATTCACACCGAACCAAAGGTCATTCGGCCAGCCCCCACATCCGGCCCAACCATAACCGAACCAACTGATTCGGTACCATAACCGAACCAACTCCAGAACCAGAAGATTACCGGACCAACTCCACTACCGAGCCACCTCTCCATCTCCACTACCGAACCACCTCTCCAACACCCTACCGGACCAGACCACGCCTAACTAAACCCCAACTTCTCTAAGCATAGCCGAATGAAGCCTCGCCGAACCAAATGATTTCCAGTCCAGATTGCTTCAGCCCGGGCCCACCAGCAGCTATATACCTCCAAGGCCCCTACCCCCTACCTCATTCTATAAATAGAGGGGCAGGGGTACAACAATGGCAGGCAAGTTTGAGAGCTCAAGCAAGGAATGAACTTTCAAACTACTTTCATATACTTATATACGAAGCATTGTACTTGTAATCTGAAAGAAAGAAGATAATAACATATAAAGTGGACGTAGGCACATTCTGGCCGAACCACTATAAATCCGCGTGTCTTTTACATTTCAGCCCCTACTTCTTTTATATTTACATACTCATCTAAAATCATTGAAAATCACATATAATCAACTAAATAATACGACTTGGAGGTGTTTGTCCATTTTTTGTGCAAACATTTTTGGTGCTTTCACTGAGAATTGAACTCAGGCTTCATCTTCTCCCACTCAACCTTCTTCCTAACAACATCGCTCGTTGCTTAGAAATCATGCCTTCCAAACAGAGAAGGGATGTTAACAAAGGAAAGAACATCGCAACTAGCAGCCTTCCAGATCCAGCAATCGCAGATCAGCCCACTTCAACAGCAGTACCAGATGAAAATCAGGAAAATCCAACTGGTCCCGCAACGGAACAACCAATCACTAGGGCAGATCTGGACAGGGTTGTGGCTGAAGTAACTAACCGCTTCACATCCCAACAAGAAGCTTTGGTGGACCAACTCATGTCACGCTTAAGGGATGCTGAAGAGTCCAACCACAACACTGAATCATGGGGTGAGTCCCAATCCGGAGGATCTCGGAGGCAACAAAGGTCTTCCCTCTTCGAAGAAGCTATCAACAGGAACAACAATGATAGGGGCCGCGCCCGGACTCAGCCCGAATTCCGACTCGAGGAAACCCTTGGAACCGAACCCAGCGGGGGAGGCACCAGGCGAGGGTCGGATGTAGCTGAGCCAGTCATGCCACCTAATCATAGAAACCCCGCTGAACGGAGCCGAGCTAGAACCCAGCCCGAAGTTGACCCCATGGATGTGCTCGAAACAGAACCCCACAGGGGAAGATCAAGGCATGGGGCAACTGTAGCTGGTCCTAGCGTGCATCCGAGCAGCCAAAGACAACCACTGGATAATGCTAGAAGTGATAGACTGTACCATCCCTACAGGTCATCTGGACGAGATAGACCCCGCAGGGAAGAACCAAGCTCGTTTTTGTCCGCTCCAAGTTCTGACGAACGAATGGCACGATTATTCAGAGAATGTGTCCAACGGGAGCAAAGGGACCGGGGAATAGGCGCTAGGGTCACCAGTCCCTTTACCCGAAATATCGAAACTGCCATCACTCCCCGGGAATGGAAAATGCCAACCATGGAACCTTACAAAGGAACTTCCGACCCCATCGTACACTTGCAGAGATACACCCAGCATATGCTCATGAGTGGAGCAACAGAAGGAGTGTTATGTAAATGTTTTCCGCTATTCCTAGCTGATCTAGCTACCTCCTGGTTCTGCCATCTACCCCAAGGATCCATCAGCTCATGGGAGATGTTGAAAGAAAGGTTTATTAGCCAGTTCCGCATCCATGTGGAACAACCCAAGGATGCTTATTCTTTATCCAATGTCAAACAGAAAACCGGAGAGACGCCGCAACAATATCTAACGCGGTTCAACGCCGCAGCGGCAGCAGTTCAAGATGCCGATGAAAAACTCACTCTAATGGCCCTCTGTAGTGGTGTACATCCAGACACCAAGTTTGCCAGAAGATTAACTAAGGAAAAACCAGCTACCTTGCCTGATTTCTTCCATGAAGCTGGAAAGTATATGAGACTTGAAGACGCTGCTACAGAGAGGCAATCAGGACAACAAGGTAAGACAGTTCAGGACAAGGTTCCCACTGCAGCTAAGGACGCTCGAAGAAATGAATCTAGAGACAATGCTGGGGGCAGAAAGGTCGAAAAGCGCCAATATTGACCAGGACCGAGATTTGACTCCTACACTCCTTTGAACGACACAATCGAAAATATCTTCCTAGCCACTCAGGGCGAACTAGGATACAAGCGCCCCCCGCACAAGAAAGAATCAGATAACGCACTCAAGTCCGGAAAGTTCTATCGCTTCCACGAATCCCACGGACATGACACCAATGAATGCCACCATCTTCGGGACTTGATCGAAGAACACATTAGAAGAAGAAGACTGGAACGCTATGTGAAGGGTCAGAACAGGACTCCAACTCCAGCCAATGAGAACTCAAAGCAACCCCTCCCAGAGGTAGGCGGAGGGAATCGCAACAATCACAACACCAGTGGCTCTAGTCAAGAGAAGATAGTGGTCCTTACCATCTCAGGAGGACCACACATCGCCGACAGAAGTTGGGCAGAGATGGAAAGGTACGGCAAGTCGCTTAGAAATGCAGAAGGCTATGTTAACTCCATCACGGAAGAACGCCACCCGAAACGAAAAGAGAACGACGACATCATATTCAGTAGGCGTGATTTGGAAGGAAGACAGTACCCACATATGGATCCTATGGTCATCTCTGCCTGGTTCGGTCCAGCTAAAGTTTTTCGGATTCTAATAGACACAGGAAGCTCCGTAAATATCCTATTCAAACATGCTTTCGACAAAATGAAGTTATCAATGAAGGATGTATCCCCCTGTGACAAACCACTGCACGGTTTCACTGGAGATGCAAAAATGCCCCTCGGGCAACTTGACCTCTTCGTCGAAATAGGAAGTCATCCCCGCTCCGTTGTGCGAAAACAAACGTTCGTACTAATAGAAAACCACTCGGCTTACAACGCCTTCTTGGGAAGACCAGCCTTGTCTGACTTCCAGATTGTATTAGCCCCCTGGTGCCTGAAAATGAAATTTCCAACAGACAACGGAGTAGGAGAAGTAGAAGGAGATCAAGATGCTGCCCGAGACTGCTATGTAACTGAACTTCGCGATAACCGCAGAAAGAATAAAGGAAAAGGTGCAGAGACTACTCTCTGCATGAAAAGCTTGGAGGCATAGCAACTAAAGGAAGCCCCTCCTCTTCGATACACAAGCGATCCCTTCAATGAACTAGACCCCAGGGATAAAGAGGAGGAGGCTACCGCCGAGCCTGCAGAGGCTATGGAATTCGTATCTGTAGACAAGCACGATTCAAGTAAACTATTAAAAGTCGGATCTCAGCTAAAAACGGAGTTGAAAGATCAACTCATTGACTTTCTCCGCCACAACTTAGATGTATTTGCGTGGACCCATGCCGATATGACAGGAATCTCCCCCGACATAGCATGCCACATGCTGAACATCGATCCCACCAAGGTACCAGTAAAGCAGAAAAAGAGGAGCATGGGGACAGAGCGATCGGCAGCCCTTGATGAGGAAGTAAAGAATCTACTTGCTAATGGCTTCATACGGGAAGCCATCTACCCAGAATGGATCGCTAACCCAGTGCTAGTAAAAAAGGCCAATGGAAAGTGGCGAACATGTATTGACTTCTCCAATCTGAATGACGCTTGCCCAAAAGATTGCTTCCCACTTCCCCGAATTGACCAACTTGTGGACAGCACAGCCGGACACGAACTCCTATCTTTTATGGATGCATACTCCGGATATAACCAGATTCCCATGCACGCTCCTGATCAAGACCACACTAGCTTCATCACCGACCGCGGACTATATTGTTACAAAGTCATGCCTTTTGGACTCAAAAATGCTGGAGCTACCTATCAGCGCCTCGTCAACAAGATGTTCGCGGAACTAATAGGACGAACTATGGAAGTGTATGTGGATGACATGTTGGTAAAGTCCAGGAAAGCCGACGACCATGTAGGCCACCTGGGCGAGATGTTTCAAGTACTTCGCCGATATGGAATGAAGCTGAATCCTCTAAAGTGCTCCTTCGGAGTATCTTCAGGAAAATTCTTAGGATTTATCGTCCACGCCAGAGGAATCGAAGCAAACCCTGAACAAATCCAGGCTCTAAAAGAAATAAGGATACCCTCCACTCGAAAAGAAATGCGGAGCCTAAACGGAAAGGTGGCCGCCCTAAGCAGATTCATTTCCAAGGCAACTGACAAGTGTGTCCCTTTCTTCGAAGCTCTCAAGAAAGACAAAGGGAGATTCGAGTGGACCGATGAATGCTTAAAAGCCTTCCTTAACCTAATCGAACACCTTCAGAGACCACCAGTACTCTCAACTCCAAATGAAGGTGAAGTGTTATACCTATACCTCGCTGTATCATCTCATGCTCTAAGCGCCGCCTTGGTAAGGGAAGAAGACCGCACACAACGCCCGGTTTACTTTGTAAGTAAGAGATTTACAGGGGCAGAGGCCAGATATCCTAAACTAGAGAAATTAGCATATTGTTTATTGATCGCGTCACGAAAACTGCGACACTACTTCCAGTCTCACTCCATCAGGGTTCTAACCGATCAACCGCTAAGACAAGTGCTCCATCGTCCTGACACTTCTGGGCGACTCCTCAAATGGTGCATCGAACTAAGTCAGTATGATATCACCTACCATCCTCGCACCGCTATCAAAGGACAAGCCATGGCTGATTTCATTGCCGAATTCACTACCAACGAAGGCAAGGAACAATCCGAAGTAGCAAAAAAAACATCAAGTGGAACCTCTTTGTAGATGGAGCATCGAACGAACAAGGCTCGGGAGCAGGAATTGTGATCATCACCCCCAGGGGAAGAAAGTTGTACTATGCATTAAGGTTGGAGTTCACGGCCACTAACAACGATGCTGAATATGAAGCAGTAATAGCAGGATTGGAGCTTGCCCTGGAAATTGGAATCAATTCCTTATGTCTTCATAGTGATTCTCAGCTTATCGTAAACCAGGTGCTAGGAGAATTCCAGGCTCGAGGAGAACGACTCACAGCATACCTAAAGAAAACCAAACTGTTGCTCGATCAATTGGACCACTATCTAATCAAACATATTCCTCGAGAAGAGAACCAAGGGGCAGATGAACTTGCAAAGCAAGCTAGTATGAAGAATAGCACCATTTTCGGAACACTAGCCATCTCAAGGCAGCTAGCCCCAAGTTTCAAACCAGTAAATCTGGTAACTGCAATCGAAGAAGGAACCTGGATGACTCCCATCCGGAAATATTTGCAAGATGGCACACTGCCCGACAGGCGTGACGAAGCCAAGAGGATCTTGAGGAAAGTTCCCCACTACACGATACAAGAAGGCATCCTCTATCGGCGTGGCTTCTCTGGCCCCTTATTGAGATGCGTCGCTGGAAGGGAAGCCAAGGAGATCTTATCAAACATCCATCAGGGAGGATGCGGAGATCACACTGGGGGGCAGACTTTGGCAAGGAAGATACTCCGATATGGATATTACTGGCCCACACTAAACAAAGACGCTCTAGACTTCGTCAAGAAATGCGACAGATGTCAGAAATTTGCCAAGATTCCTCGACTGCCTACAAATGAAATTACTCAAATGACCAGCCCTTGGCCCTTTGCTGTATGGGGAATTGACTTAATTGGCGAACTGCCAACGGGCCGGGGCGGAGCCAAATATGCTGTAGTGGCAGTCGATTATTTCACCAAATGGGTGGAAGCAGAACCTCTAAATAAAATATCTTCAACAAAAGTTATAAACTTCTTGATCAAAAATATTCTGTGCAGGTACGGAGTCCCACTCAAGATCATATCAGACAACGGACTCCAATTTGACAGCGAAGAATTTGCCGACTGGTGCCAGGAGCATGGAATTCATAAAAGCTTCTCATCAGTAGCTTATCCTCAGGCAAACGGACAAGTTGAAGCTGTCAACAAAATTCTCAAAACCCTAATCAAGAAGAAACTTGAAAAGTCAAAAGGCGCCTGGGTGGACGAACTTCCTACGGCACTATGGGCATACCGCACGTCTTTCAGAACATCAACGGGACATACTCCTTTCTCCTTGGCATATGGATCGGAGGCAATGCTCCCAGTTGAGACTATTGTGCCTTCCCACCGTAGGATCCACTACAACCCAGAAGAAAACGAAGAACTCCTCCTCATGTCTTTGGATCTGATTGAGGAACGGAGAAACGATGCAGCACTTAAAGCAGCAGCTCACAAACAAAAGGTGGCAGCGCTATACAATTCCAAAGTCAAGCATCGCAGCTTACAAGAAGGAGATCTTATCCTCAGGCGAATCTTTCCGCGCCCCGGGGCACTAGACCCCATCTGGGACGGACCGTATGTAATTCATAAAGATCTCCACAACGGAGCTTATATTTTGTCAACAGTGGACGGAGAGGTGTTCCAGAGGGCATGGAACATCCGACACCTCCGTCGATACTTTTCTTAACTTGTACTGCCCATATGAAGTGAATTAGCAAAGAGAATCAGTGGACGTAGGCACTTTCGTGCCGAACCACTTTAAAAAATCTTGTCTCTTTTTAGCTTGTTCCTTTATGTCTTGGCTACTTGTTAAGTTTTATCCCTTTCTGTTGAACAAAATCCTATGGCATCTCCACTCAAGACGCACCGCGGCCTCATCTGGACTAGGCCTAATAGGTACGCTACGATTCTATGCACTCGCCAATGAGACACTTTTGCTCCAGCATCCCTCTGCTGCGGGTTAACTCATTGCGCGCCTGCCCTCAAAGTCAACTGTAATGAGCCGATTATAAGTCATCATAAAGGCCGACTATAGCCGATGGCAGCTCATTACGGCGTTCGGCTCGCCGGCAACTGTGAACCTACTTTAAGCCCCAACATAAGGGGTGGCCAGCCAGGGGTAGTTCACGGCCAACGGCACCCACGCTAGCCGGCCACGGTAAATCGAATAATACCCACGATTACGGACCATAATGGTTCGGGTAGTTACCGTGCGCGATCTCGGCTCCGATGTGTCTTAAGTGCGGCTGTGGTAAAAAAGAAAACTCCCCGCGGAGGCGTAAGATGGGTGACAAATGTCTCCAAGACCCATAGCTAGGGAAAGTGACTACAAAACCCGTTTGCCACGAACTTAAGCACATCGACGGCCTTCCGTGACTGGAAGTTTTACTTTTACTATATTTCCATTTCATTTAAATACTTTTCTCCTATCCTGTATAACAAACTCTAAAGTACAGGAAACCAAATAGGAAGCGTTCACTCATGAGAAACTAAGCCTGCGTACTGGGTGGCAAGGTACTCAGCTATATCCGTGAACAGTTACATAAGATACTCTAAGCTACCGCCTGCGAATGGAACATAAAGGGCGGTACTCTCTTTTCTTGTACATAAATACGTAACTATAGCTTGTTCGTACAATAACATTGCAACACATGAAATTATATTTCTAGCAAAAAACTTAGCATCAAACACAACTAGAATCACAGGCATATACATAGTTATATTTCTCACGCAGCACATCAAGATGACAACAACATTTAAACATAACAACATCAGCTTATATTATAAAATCACACGAAGTTATTCTTTGCAAATAATATTGTTATAGTTACATGTCAATGACTAACGTAAACAGTGATAAAAAGAAATAAAAAGGTGGCAGCCGCGTCCACACTCCATCACCGACTTCCCCAGTCTACTTAGCCGCAGGATCAGAGCCCCCAGCATGTGGATCAGGAGTCCCACCTGTCCAGTTCAGAAGAGGAATTCATTAAACGAACGATCAAGTTATGAAAACACGGAAAGGAAAGAAAGGGAAAAGAATAACTCACCAGCATCCGCCGCTTGATCCTCATCATCCAACTGCACGCCCGCTTCCTCTGCAGCAAGCAGCCGCATCCCCTCCTTCACCGCCGCTTGCTCCTCCTTCGAGAACTGGGCAGTAACCGCATCCAAATTGAAAGCCTCTCCGCCTTCCTTACCCGCGTTCACCCTGGCCTCCTCTAAAGCCTGGAGATACACCTTGGCCATCACCCGAGGGTAATCGTCCATCCAAGACAAGCCGCCCTCCTTCCAAGTGTGGAAGTACATGTCCTGCAGCATCTCATCCATCATCCCCTCATTCTCCTCAAACTCCCTCACCCGGGCCTCGGAGGCTTGCAACTTGGCGATGGCAATGTCCCTCTCTGATTGGTATCTCAAGAAGTCAGCCTGGAGAGACCTCCTCATTTCCTCCTCCTTTAACTTGAGGGACCTCCTCATCTCCTCCATCTCCTCCTTCAACTCGGCCTCCCAGACAACTCCTCTACCCGCTCAAGATCCGCATTTCGAACCTCGTCCACCGTCGTAATGGCCATGTTAATCCGTTCCCTGCAGGCGACCTCCATCTTCCGTAATTCCGCCCTACTGGCCTTCTCCATCGTCTCTTTCAGCCGCTTGGAGGCTTCCTCATGCTGGGAAATCTGGATGGCTTGATCGGCGAGCTGCTTGGCCTGATCGGCAACTTTTAACCTCAACCGAACATTAGCACTCCCGATCTCTTCCCCGGCCTTGGCCAATTTAGCATGATGCTCCATTAACTTCTTGGTCTCTGCGGCCACCCGATCGATGTTAGCCTTGGCTTCGTCCCCCATGGTGACTACCCGTGTAGTAAGTAAATCAAGATCTAAAGACTTGGCCTCGTCCAGCACTCTTACCATGGGGTTGCGGGGAAGGAGGTGCTCGCCCGTGGCCTCATCAAATGAGATATCCTGAAAGCTCGGATCTAAATCAGGATGACCGGCAAAAGGGTCACGAGGCACGGGGCGAGGCACATCAGGACGCCTTATACGAATAACAGTTGGGCTCTTGAAAGGAGGATGAGGGGAGTCGGATTCCGTGCTCTCCTCCGTAGTATCACGAGGAGGCTGAGTAGGAAGCTGCGAACCAGGGGAAGACTCAAATAAGGAATGGCTCCGCTTCTTTTTCCGAATGCCCTCTTCAATGACCCCGAGAAGAGGGCGATAACTGACTACATCCCCAGTGCGACCAGTAGGGGGTTTCGCAGAAGCTCTCCTCGACTTAAACTGCTCAAGGCGGTGTCGAACGTCCGACGTTTTAACCACCTGGCCTGCCCGTGGAATAAAGAACAAGTGTTACGAACATACAATAATCCACAGTTCGAAAATGTGTTAAGTTAAAAGGAACGAAAAGTGAGAAGACACGTCTATTATACAAATCCAGCGGAGGAGTGGGATACTGCAATAAGTCCTGGATCTCATTCCAGGACGGAAGTGAACCGTAAAAAATTTCTAAGTCCCTATCGAAAATGGAATCGGCAGAAGACAAAAGTTCACCTTGCATCGCCGGAATCGCCCTAGCTGAGGAACCCTTAGAGGATGGGTCAGTGCCAGCCACAGCTTTGCCGGTTTCCTTTGCCTTCTCCGTTTCCGACTCTCCCTCCGACTCCCCGAAGGCCCGACGGAGAGCCTCATCCAGTTCAAGGTCTTGCTCAGAGGTTAGGGCACCGACGCCATTGCCACCTTGACCGTCGCCGTCTCCTCCACCCTCCGACCCTTCTCCAACCTCGCCTCCTTCCTCCTCATCTACACCTTCCCCCTCCGGGACAGTCGGACAAGTGCTTGGAGAAGGGCAATCAGACTTCTTCAGCTTCTTCCCCCCGACAGCGGGACGCTCTGCAAAAGGCTCCCTCTTACCGCTCTTCACCGTAGCCCCCTCCTTAGCTTTAGCAGCCTTCTCCTCAGCCGTATCCCTTTGCTTAACCACAGACTGGTGCGGTAAGATCAAATTATACTCCAAGAGGGTTGCGTTCCTGATCAAGAAGGAGGCCGACCGGTCCCGTGCCGGAATAGCCTTTAGTTCAGCAGCCGTTCGCACCAAGGAATCATCCTCCACGACTGCAATACCACCTGTCGCTAGCCAGAAATAGAAGCATGTCAGAAAAAAACACTACAGTCAAAACATGGAAAATATAAATGAAATCCATCTTACAGCCGGAAGTGAAAAGGCGGAAAGAAACAGCATCGTCTTTGATGAAGAACCACTCTTTCTTGAACATGGTAAACTTGGAATATAAGTCCAGGACCGGTTTGAAGGGCACGACCGCTTCCAGACTGATATACGGAGACCCCTTCTTATAGCCTCTCAGGTTGTACAAATATCGAATTTCCCGGTTAGAAGGAGGACGCCCGTACCTCATCTGGAAGATAACAAAGAGGCTCACCAGGATGGCATAAGAGTTAGGCTGAAGCTGGAAGGGAGCCACCTTCAAATATGTGGTGAAGCTTACTATCCAAGCGTTGATAGGAGGGATAGCACCGCACATGCAATGGTATCTGCTATAAGCAAAGTAGCCCTCGGGAGGATTATATGGCATCACTCCATCTCCCGGCAGCAGCATAAGAGCCCTATCTATCCCGAAGGAACGGGATATGACGTCAAGTTGCTCCTCCTTTAGGGAGCTAGGAAAGCAATCAAGAGGGGAGATCAGAAGTTCCTGTGGACCATATCCATCCACTAGAGACCTCGGAATAGGTCGATGTTGCCCGGATCCTGGTTGGACTGGGGGCAAGGAAGAAGAAGACTCTCCTGTGCCTCTAGACTTCTTTCTGTCCGATCGTGTTTCCGCTTTGCGAGACATTTTCTGCAGCACAAGAAAAACTTGATATTAGAATAAGAAGTATAGGAAAATAAACAAGCAAGTATCTAAAGCAAGCATATAAAAGCCTAAGATTTCGCTCAAGATTCAAATTCCGAGTCTCATTCGGTATATACCTCATTCGGTAGTTCCATTCGGCATTAGAGGTTCATCCGGTATACGAATTCGTTCGGTAATACGGTGCAAGCAAATTCATTCGGCAATGGGGCATGAAGTTCATTCGGCACTAAGGCCTTAAACTCATTCGGCATACAGAAACATTCGGTAATAAAGGCATTCGGCAATAGAGTGTGTACCTGATTCGGTAGAGATTTGGTTCGGCAGACGATTTGGTCCGGCAAGTCAGTTGATTCGGCTCTCTGGTTCGGTAAGGGAAAATCAAGGGGGGTACGGCCTCTATATATAGGCGAGCTCAGGGCCGCCGAACCAACTGGTTCGGCCCACCGGATAGGAACACCGGACCAATAACAAATATACCGAACCAACTAGATGCCGAATGAAACCACAGCCGGATGAGAATAACCGGACCAACAAAAAACCGAATGAACTATCTCTCTACCAACGACAACCAGGAACTAGGGGCATGCAGAGCGCCTCATGCAGATAAGTACCGAACTCCAGAACTAACTAATAAAATGAGGATTATTACAACGATGAATAAGTTGTAAATCTCTCACTAACATGGATTAATCGTTTACACGTGTACGCGACCACGAACGGTCCATAGGCACGCTCTGAATGGTTATTAACCCTATTGTCGTGGAAATTTACACTTTGACACGCCTTTTTAAACTCGTAGGTTAAACGGATATTTGACTCTGATAATTATGAAATGGCTAAGCTACTTACACATGTACGGGGTCGCGAACGATCCCTAGGCATGCTCTGAGCTGGCGATAAACCATCTTGACAAACGATCCAAGGATCTACTCTGACATGAACCTGGCATCAATGATGCTAAGCCCCCTCGGGGCTTACTCTCTCGTCCCAAACAGCACAGTTCAATTCAACTCGAATATTTCGATCACGAACGGTTGTTGTTTGAAATCACTCTAAAACTGTAAATTCCTTTGCAGGACATCAACAGGATATGAACATCCAGCCCATGGCGTTACAAAACAAGCCTTCTCGCCACAGGGAAAACAAAGCGCGACACATGCAAGCACGTGCCCCACTTTGGGGGGCAAATGTTGGGCGAATTCTCACGCAGAAGATCTCGAGACCAAGAAGTCAAAGTTTTACTCGGGCTCGCAACCTCCACCCCGTTCGACAAACACAAGGCACAATATAAGCATAGAAGTCCATCTGGCGTTCTCAATATACAAGTCCATTCGGCAGAGAGGCATTCGGCATCTCCAATTCACACCGAACCAAAGGTCATTCGGCCAGCCCCCACATCCGGCCCAACCATAACCGAACCAACTGATTCGGTACCATAACCGAACCAACTCCAGAACCAGAAGATTACCGGACCAACTCCACTACCGAGCCACCTCTCCATCTCCACTACCGAACCACCTCTCCAACACCCTACCGGACCAGACCACGCCTAACTAAACCCCAACTTCTCTAAGCATAGCCGAATGAAGCCTCGCCGAACCAAATGATTTCCAGTCCAGATTGCTTCAGCCCGGGCCCACCAGCAGCTATATACCTCCAAGGCCCCTACCCCCTACCTCATTCTATAAATAGAGGGGCAGGGGTACAACAATGGCAGGCAAGTTTGAGAGCTCAAGCAAGGAATGAACTTTCAAACTACTTTCATATACTTATATACGAAGCATTGTACTTGTAATCTGAAAGAAAGAAGATAATAACATATAAAGTGGACGTAGGCACATTCTGGCCGAACCACTATAAATCCGCGTGTCTTTTACATTTCAGCCCCTACTTCTTTTATATTTACATACTCATCTAAAATCATTGAAAATCACATATAATCAACTAAATAATACGACTTGGAGGTGTTTGTCCATTTTTTGTGCAAACACAAACACTTATAATATAAATTTCATTTATATCTCAACATTTAACTTTAGTTTTTATTCAAATTGAAAAATATTCGCTTAACCATTTTAATAAAGTTTATTTAAAATCCCCATTTTATAAATTTAAATCAGTATTAAATATTTAATCTCAATTTTATTTAAAAATTGAGAATATTTGTTTAATCACCTTTTTATCGTATCAAGTTATAAATCAAAATTTTCAAAATCTCAAAATCAATAAGTTCAAATAAATTCTTATTTAAATTCGATTATTAACAAATCTAAATTCCAAGTCAACATTTATTTATCTTCCCGACTTTTATTATTAAAGTTATAAAATCAATTTTTAAAATACAAATATAAATTTAAATAAATACTTAAACATAATATACATTAAATTTTGTTAAATTAAATCTTATTATTAAATGTATATTTTATATTAAATATTATTTTACATATTTTTACGAAAATAAAATTATATGAAAATCTTAAAATTTATACTTTTAAAACTAATTATAAATTTAAAATTCCCAAAACATAAAATTTAGAAATCTAAATTTAGAATATATAAATACATTTATATATTATATTTTAAAAATCAATAATTATTAAACCCATATATTTCTTTCAAAACTTTGGAAATCATTTCAAAATATTGACTAACGGTGTCCGTATATAATTTTCTACCCTATGGTCAAGTGATACAGATATTTATCATTTCAATCTGCAATTTAAATATTTACGGGTATATATCATTTCAACCCACAAGTCCCAAAATGTCAAATTCAATGAAAATCTCTTGGGTTTATCATTTCAACCTATAACGATTTTCCCTTATTCTATAATATCATTCGGTTATGTATCGTTTCAACCCATAGGGAATTTCTAAACTAACAGGGAACTTGCAAAGTGAGAACAAATACGATAATAATATAACATATCAATAACAGACATATATCATCCGTGATAAATAAAATAAAATATAAGCAACAGGATATGGTGTCATATCTCATAGGTGAACAGATAAAGATAATGGCATATCATATATAGCAAATAAATGATTAACAGTTCAATTTAGCAGCATATTTCTATTGTCGTTTCAAATTAAATCAAATTTAATAAATATAAGAATGTTAGTCAAGGCGATTGCTCACCTTTTGAGGCTAGAGAAAGAACAGGGCAAGCACAACGATACAGACACGAATTAGCAGGACATTGATCAGCTCGGAATCACCGTGACAAGTTCGTTATTGAGAAAGTAAGCTGAGATGGACTAGAGCTCGATGAAACAAAATATATGATATATATTTATATAAATTTTCAAAAAATCAATTTAAAACATATATTTTCAAATCGATATCAAACAAACATAAATAAAATTTATTATATATGTATTTCAAACATCATTGTTTTAAATCAAAACATATATAATAAAATCGAACATATATTTAAAATAGTATATATATTTATTTTCAAATAAATATTAAATCCCAACCCATAAAGATATTCATATACAATTGAAAACCAAATTCACATATACCTACATATAAACTAATGTATATACATATATATACAACCTTACATAGAATTTTTTTTAAAAATTGATATTAAAGTATATCAACATAAAATATATGTATATGTTATAAAAAATCACATTTACCTTTCAACACATCATAAAAAAAATCTTTATATATTATATATAAAACCAAAGATCAAAATAAGGTACAAGCCTTAATATATATACTTGTATATAACTCAAACAGACCATTTATAATCTTGTATATACTATATACCCATCAGACAAACATCAAATATCAACTATGTAATATATAGGAACCTAAACAAGTAACTACCAAAATCAGAAATCAATAAATCAATACTTAGATAATATATATATATAACAAATTTAAATAGTATAAACCAATATATTATTGTAGACTACCATATATACTACTACCAGCAAAATACTACTACAACAAAATATATAATATATATACTTTTCCAAACATATGCAAGTTGGTATATATAGAAGAAAATCTACTCAATGAATACTAATATGCAACTTATATAAAATGTATAACATATATATAAAGTATGACATATATAGTAGAAACAATTTTATATATGAACAAACAATAGGTTATATAACATACATATATACAACCAAATAAAATAAAAGTATTATATACATATAACTTACCAACTTGTTGCTGAGACTCAAGTGAGGGAGTGGTGATGGTTCGGGTTGGTGGAGAATGGCAGGGAGGGGAGAGGTGGAAAGGTCTTGGTTGTGTTGGAGGTGGATAAGTTGGCAGGCTCGGCTAGCTTAGAATGGTAAAAGGTGAAGGTGTTGTTGAATTGTGTCTGTGGTTGGGCAATTGCAGGCGACGGCGAGGGTCTGTGGTGAGGGTGGGCTAGCGGGTTGATGGGTACGGGTATAAGCAGGTTCTCTTAAAACAAAAGCAACATAAAAATAATTTTATATATAGGTTTTTAAATGGCAGAACGAAGATTTAAACGATCACTGGCAAAATATAACTTTATTTATATATTTTGAAAAGCAAGCTACGTTTTAGAACAAACATATCTAAGCTTTAAATTTTTTTATATACAATAATAAAATTTTCCTTTTTCTAAGAGGAGAGAAGAGAAGTGGGCGTGAGAAAATGGCCATGAAGATGATGAACAGCTAGCGAAAGAAAAGACAAAGCAAATAGCACATGATCTGTTATATAAAAATAAAAGGAAACAATGAAATGGTAGAAAAGGAAAGGTCAGTAAATAGTAAAACTTAGAGATTGGGTATCGGGAAATTAATAAAGCAATTTATTAATTACTTGGGCTGCACGTTTGATTTTTGAAAAAGCACGGTAAGTTAAAAGTCACAATTTAAAGTACCGTTACAATGAACTGTTCAATCATTTCATCGTACATCGGACTTCAAATTACAGAAATAAATGAACTGCGGAAATTAGCAAGATGAGGCGAACATAATGGTACACAGTTATTAGTGATACGATCAAGTTATAAAAACTCGATTTTTTGCTATCGAAAATGCAGCTGAAACGTCGAAAATAAGATAAACGAAGATAGAAAAGTTCAAATTTGATGAAGCGAATGATGACGTCTCACTCAAAAAATAATTTACATTTTTATTATACAAAAATATTCACGTTTGAGAAATATTTTATTACCGTTAAATATTTACTGATTTAAATTTAAATAAAATTACATAACAAAATAAACTTTCATATTATTTGATGAAAATATGACATTTCCTACGTTTAAATAGACGCATACCAAATATCAAAATTTTATTTTCAAATTCAATTATTTTATTTTCCACAAAAATTTAGTTAATTACGTTATTAAAACTGTTAAAATTTTACGGGTCGTTACACAACTTGTACAAGGTGACGTGTCTTCTGTTTATTATTAATTTCTTTCATTTAAATTTTAAATTCAAAACATTATAACTTATATAACTTTTACACATGATTTCGGATTCGCGCGTGGTTTGCTCCGCTACGATCATATCGAAATTTCGGGCATTTTGATGCTAATTTGGACGAATTCCGAGACTGTTTGAATTTTGGGCTTAAATTGGATTTTAATTCAATTTAAAATCGAATGTGAGTGTTTTAACCCACTCACAACTTCTAAAATTTCTTATGTCGGTTAAATTAAATTTGTGATGTGTTTAGAAATTTATTTATTGCTGTTGGACATATTTAAATCATCATTTCAGTTAAATTGAATTTATTTTTAATTAAATAGCCATTTAATTTATTATTGAATTTAAATTGCAAGTTAAGTAACCATTATTGATAATTAGTTATCTATTGATGTTTATTGATTTGGATAATGATTGTGATGAATGTTTGATCTTTGTTATTGGATGATCGGATGTTATGTTTAATTTATATATTGTTATCACTCTGTAAGTTCCCTATGGTTGAAATGATACATACCCGAAAGATCTATTGATTAGCAAAAAATCATTATGGGTTGAAATGATAGACTCGAGCAATTTTATGGATTTTTTTTTAGTTTGGGATTGCGGTTTGAAATGATACATAATCGTAAAATATTAAATTGTGAATTGAAATGATAAATATCCGTATCACTTGACCCTAGGATAAAAAATTATATACGGACACTGGATCGGTTAAATTAAATGATTTGTGGATCTTTAAAAATTTGAATATGATTTTGAAAGAGACATGATTGGGAATTGAATATGATATTTTGATATAAATTGTGAATTGACTTTTGAAACGTAAGAAATCCATCCGGTGTGAAATAAGCATTTGGTTGTTAAAGCGACCGGGATCGGATATTGTCATACTCTGTGCCAATATCGAAAACCACTTTAACAACTGTGTACGTGGTGGAGATTCCAGAAATGAAGTAGGATGGTTTGGCGAACGATTTCTATATAAGGTATGACGTTACCCTGACTCCCGTGAGTTACCTTAGATGTGACTAAAACAGGAGCCATGCCGGGACAAGTGAGGTTGCACCTTCGATCGGACACATTTCTTCAATACCATATTATGACTTTGTGATGATTTGGTGGCCACCCCTTGATTTTGATTATGGGAGTGTGTTCTGAGGTGGGCTGTAGTAGCTGTTATGCATTACCACCAGTCCGGGTCCGCAATTGGTATGTCTAGCCTGACATTTCTTCGAGTGCCATGTTCACATGCCCTAGGGTTTGTTTTGTATCATACCTATGGAGTGCCCTCTGGGTAAACCTCTGGTTTACGAAGGAGCGTACGGTACTGTATAGACTATGAGAATATATAAAATATGTTAAGGGGGATATGGGTAACGCCTTAATGCTATTTTAATACTTTTACTTTATTGTAGACATATTATAATAGCGTATTGTACTACAAAGTAGATAGTTTAATGGACCCTTAGGAGATGTGAATCCCGAACGTCTCTTAAGTTATTGCATTTACGTTAGACATTGGATAGGAGATGTAAAACCACGTAAACATCTCTGACACCATATCACTCATATTTGTTTTCTATTGATTTAACTTACATAAGATCTTTTAGTCCTGACTCAAGTGTTTTGTCTTTTCAATTCGCTCGGGTCAGCCTAGGCATTTCAGGGTTGAAGACCTTATTTCTAGAGGACGAAGATAAAGATTTGTACTATTATTATTTATGATATGTACTCCACTGCATCATGTTGTTCTGTTGCATCTATTTATTTATTTATTCCTGTTTATGTAACTCTGATATTTGTGTTGTAAAGAATAATCCAATGTATTTATAAAACAACTTCATGAACTGTTATTTGATTATTATAATTTGTCATTTCGCTACAAGATTCTGTATTTGTTTTATTTATTTCTCCTTTTCTTATTTACCCCATAACAATCTGCCATTTTAAATGGTTTGAGTCTAGCATGTGTGTATGCTTAAAACGTCCAAAAAGGCAGGTCGTTAAACTTGGTATCAGAGTTTTGGTTTAGTGATAACATTAGCTTTGTGGGGTCTAGCTCACTAAAAATAAGGCAGTAATACCCTAGAATGAGTCACTAAGTGTATATATATGAGGGAGTGTATTTGTTAGTGTTATAAAAGGTTTTATATTGTGTTAATTTGTTTCATTTTGTATTTATAAATTCTGGTTGGTGCATGGGACGTTATGACATCGATAGGGATTTCTAAACACTTAATAGGGCAAAGCGACACAATATTTGTTTTGAAATATAGGCGAGTGAAATAATTTTGCCTATTATATATTTCTGTATATAAAATAATAGATTTTATAAATGTTTATAATTGAATGTGTTATGTTTGGTTGTAGTTAGGAATTAAAATTTTATAAATATTGGTTGTAAAATAAATATAAAATAATATAAATTGGAAATTTGAGAACTTAAGTTTCGGGTATTTTGAAAATTTCTTTCAAAGGATTTCTGGAATATATTTTAGCATTATTTAGAAGTATTTTCTGATATAGGTATTTCAATATAATTTGAAAGAAATGTTTAAAAAAAAAGGGAATTTCAAAGGGAAATAAGTTCTACACTCCCTTCTCTGTCGCTGGAAAATAAATTCGATGATGAGTGCACACATCATCGACGTTCATTTTCGAGTTTCTAAGTGGGAAGACTGCTGTTGTAGTTTGCCGTACATTTATTTCGATAAAAAATATAAATCTCAAATTTTAAATATGATTAGATATATAAGTTGTAAGTATATACATATGTGTGTGTGTGTGTGTTATTCTTAAATGATTTGAAATGGAACCCGGTTGTTTAGTTCTCAAGTTTCTATAAACTAGAAATTGAAATTATTGTAATGAATGGAATCTTGACTATATTTATAATTGAAAATTTCTAAGTTGAAAATTAGAAATTTAATTTTAAAATGATTAATGAAATAGATAAGAAACTAAAATTTTGCAACTGTAAATAAAAAGAAAATGAAAATAAGAAATGGTTGTTGAACCTTTTGTTAACTTAACAAAGAGAAATTTGTGTAACTTTCTATTGAATTCTAAAAGACATTTATATATATAACTTACCAAAATATAATTGCTATAAACTTAAGTTATAATTGAAATACTACTAATTAAATGTAATAGAAAAATGAGTATTATAAATAAATGAATATAAAATTAAGTAAATGTTTTAAGTTATTTATAATTAAAATAAATAGAAAGGATGAATACTGTAAGTAGATGATTATAAACTCAAGTTAATGATGGAAGCCATTTATAATTAAAATTAATACTATATTAAATTAAATGATTATAACTTCATAAAAGTTGAAAGGGTCCATAAATAGATTTAATATTCATTGACCCTATGTAAAGAAATGAATGTAAATTAAAAGTAAGAAACTTAAGTATGAACTTATGCACCAATGAATATTAATATCTAAAGGAAATCAAGTATATAAATTAAAAAATGTGAACTAAACCGCAACAAAATGTATGTAATACTTGAATAATGAATTCATTGGTTATTTTAAACAATTGAACGGGAATGACTTATGTAAGAAATGGATGTAAAGTAATGGAAAGAAATTGTCATTATGTGAATAGGACAAAAAAAGAATTTTGTAAGTAATGAATGAAAGTAAATGAAAATAAGTAATGAATTGATTAATGTGAATTTATTTACAAAGAAACCTATATAGTGCTTTAAGAAATGATTTACATAGGTTTAAATAATTGCGTATGTGTAACATTTGTAAGAAAATGTAAATAACATATGTAAATAATTGAATGTAAATAAATGGAATTAAGTATTATATGAATGAATGGAATATGAATTTTGTAAGAAATAAATGTAAAATAATGAAAAAAATCATGGTATGAAAGGAAATAGTGAACAATAAATGTTGTGAAAGAAATTTATAAGAATAGCTTAAATAATACTTGGATATCATTGTTTGTTTTGACTCATGGATGTTTGGGAGGTGATACTTTAAAAATCGTTTAGGATGTGTGAATAATCTATTGAGTTTTATCTAAGACTGTTGAGTAGATAATATACTTAATAGTTTATTTATCACTTTATATGACTAGAGGTTTCTAAACCCGAACAAACCTATTGATGGTTGCTAGATGTAAAATTGATATTCTTACCGTATGTGATGATTGTATGATTAGTTGTAAGAAATTGTTGTTATGTTGTATTGATTTGTTTTGTTATTAGTTGAAAACAATTTAAAATATTTCTCTTTTATATAATTATTAACATCTTTGGGTTATATAAGTGAAATACAGGTTTATGGAAGCAATTGCTACCGCTTTTGGTTTCATAAAATAAGCGTTATTTACCCGACAAATAGGTACGTTTTCGGATTAGTTTTCTTGCGATATTATATTATTTTTCCCATTGTTGGGATATTTTATTTTGAAAAATATGATATATATTATCATTATTTATATTCTTATTTCCCACAGACCTCTCCGTACAAAGGAGACTCTGCCAAAATTTTCCGTAAATTTTGGACACAGAAATTTTTTGTGAATTGTTTCCAAACTTTATTAATTTGAGTATAAAAGGATTTTACTATTTATATATTTCTATTTTCACTTAAATTATTTAATTTTGTAAATTAATTGTTTATAAAATTAACATTTTGAATATGTTATCTTGATTACTTAATTCCTTCTTTTCCCCTCTTTTTCCTTTTCGAGGACGAAAAGTTTTGAGTGGAGAAGAGTGTAACGACCCATAATTTTCGACGATTAAAAATAGTTGATTTAATTATATTTTGTGATTTAATATTGGAATAAATAAAAATTTGGAATTTATTAATGAAATAATAACTAGAATAAAACGTAACAATTTTCTTTAAACCCTACTCCAGAGAGCAGAGCTAAGGGATACAGCTGTCCGCCACACTGACCTCCCTTTTTAGCCAGCCCAGCCAAGAGCATTAATCCTCTACCTCGTTTCGGTTTTGTTGGGGATAGAACGCTCAAGGCCAAAGGGAAACAAATCTCAGCTGCGGGACTCGAACCCGCAACCTCCAGGAACTTTGTTCCATGGTTGCAAGGTAGTCCTCAACCAGCATTAACTTGAAATGTTGTAAGGTAGTCCTCAACCAGCATTAACCTGGAACATATTCCACTGAGTTTAAAAATATCGAAAACATCTATTTCGATATATGGGATGATCCATTTTCATTTCTGGAACGAAACAGGCTTTTCTGGTTGTTTGTCGTTCAACTTTGAAATCGATCCGATCCATTCACTTTTATTTCTGACCTACCTATAAATAGGTCATTATAAACCCTAACTGTTTCTCATTTCTCATTTACTGTATGTACAATTCTTTCTGCTCCTCTCCTCCTCAATGGCAGAAACAGACTGAAACTTCAAAACCCTCAATCCAAATTCAAAATCAATTTCAAATAAAAATCCTCAAAATATATCGAATTATATATCGATTAGAAGTTCCCGACGAGCGCAAGCCAAATCTACTGTTTGTTTTTCGATTCGAGTCACCGATTGATCAGAATTGGATGAAGAAGCTCGGACATTCGCTGCTAGGGATCCACGTGGACGGTGGATCTTCGACGAGGAGTTGATCCAGGGTCACTATATCGTAAAGGGCTTTGAGAGATGTTGATTTAATGGTTTTTTTTTCGCTAGAAGGACCAGGATTGCCTGGAATCGCCTCATGAAGTCGGCGGCGGCGGCGGTGCTATACGACGCCGGAGGGAGGCGTACTTGGGCTGTAGGGTCGGCCAGCGACGCACTTGAGCATGGCAGTGTCAGATCGAGGCGGCTTCACCTCTGGTGGTCGGTATTTGTGAATATTTAATGGTGGTTGCTTCATGTTTGGGCTCGTGAATCTTGCGACTGGGGTTTCAACGTGTACAGGGTGATGTGTCTTCTATTTATTACTAATTTCTTTCATTTAAATTTTAAATTTCAAAACGTTAGAACTTATGTAACTTCTACATATGAATTCGGATTCATTGGCGGTTTGTTCTGCTGCAACCTTATCGAAATTCCGGACATTTTGACGTTGGTTTAGACGAATTTCGAGACTGTTTGATTTTTGGGCTTAAATTGGATTGTAATTCGATTTAAAATCGAAGATGGGTGTTTTAACCTACTCATAACTTCTAAAATTTCTTATGTTAATTAAATTAAATTTATGATGTGGTTAGGAATTTAATTATTGTTGTTGGATACATTTAAATTGTCATTTCAGTTAATTTGAATTTATTTTGAATTAAATAGCCATTTAATTTATTATTGAATTTAAATAGCAAATTAAATAACTGTTATTGATAATTAGTTATCTATTGATGTTTATTGATTTATTTGGATGATGATTGTGATGAATGTTTGATTTTTGTTATTGGATGATTGGATGTTATGTTTGATTTATATATTATTATCACTCTGCAAGTTCCCTACTGGTTGAAATGATACATACCCAAACGATCTACAGATCAGGGAAAAATTGTTATACGTTGAAATGATAGAATCGAACGATTTTATGGATTTTTCTTTAATTCAAGATTGCGGTTTGAAATGATATGTAACCGTAAAATATAAAACTACAGATTGAAATGATAAATATCTGTATCACTTCACCCTAAGATAGAAAATTATATGCGGACAACAGATTGGTTAAATTAAATGATTTTTGAATCTTTAAAAATTCGAATTCAGTTAACTGGTATTTTGAAATGGAAATTGATTTATATAAACTGAATTTATTTTCGATAATCTAAGTGTTAACGCTGAAATTGGAATGGATTCAATATATTGTTCAAAGGATTTTAAATTGGAATTTCAAGTTGAAGTGTCAAAGATAAATGAATTATTGGAATTAAGTTACTGAAAATGTTTGGATATAACTTTGAAGTCTATTTTAAACTAACTCAAACTATTTCCATCAAATTAACTATTTAATCAAATTTAAACTATTTTAATTTATATTAATCTATTATAACCTAATCAATTCAATTTAATCTATTCTACCAATTTAAACTAATTAAGTTTATTTCATTTATTTTAAATCAATTTAATATAATTAAAATACATTTAATCTATTTTAAATTTATTTATTCTATTTAAAATCCACTTAGTATAATTTAAATCAATTTATTCTATAATTAATCTATTTAAAACATTGTAAACCTAATAAAATCTACTTAATCTATTTTAAAATCCATTTAAATCATTTTAAATCTGGTTAAATCAAATTTAAATCTATTTAAACTATTTTACTAAATAAACTATTTTAAATCTATTTAACTATTTTAAAACTACATAAACTATTTATATTTACCTAAACTATTTTCTAAAATTTCAAACTTTATAAAGTTGATGTATTTATATTTCAATCCCTGATGACGATACAACCTAAGTTGTAATTTGGAATTTATACCTTTTTGAAAATGAAATATCTGAGTGAATAAGATGATTTTGAAATGAAGAATTAATTAAGAGAACTTATCGATGATCTCAAAGTGAAGGTGAATTTCAA
Source organism: Allium cepa (assembly GCA_030765085.1). Taxonomy (NCBI): domain Eukaryota; kingdom Viridiplantae; phylum Streptophyta; class Magnoliopsida; order Asparagales; family Amaryllidaceae; genus Allium; species Allium cepa. The sequence goes on along the minus strand of CM060939.1, from coordinate 234,148,656 downwards.
AAGTGAATATGATTTAAAAGTGAATATGGTTTGAAGTGAATATGATTTTGAAAAAGATATGATTTGAAATTGAATTTGATATTTTGATATAAATTGTGAATTGACTTTTGAAACGTAAAAGAACCATTCGGTGTGAAATAAGCGTTTGGTTGCTAAAGAGACCATGATCGGATATTGTCATATTCTCTGCCTATACCGAAAATCACTTTAACAACTTTGTATGTGGTGGAGATTCCAGAAATGAGTAGGATGGTCTAACGAATGATTTCTATATAAGGTATGACGTGACCTTGACTCCCGCGAGTCAGCTTAGATGTGACCAAAACAGGTGCCATGCCGGACAAATGTGAGGTCGCACCTCCGATCAGACATATTTTTTCGATACCATATTATGACTTTGTGATGATTTGGTTGCCACCCCTTGATTTTGATTATGGGAGTGTGTTCCGAGGTGGGCGAGAATAGCTTCTATGCGTTACCATCAGTCTGGATCCGCAATTGGTATATCTACCTTGACATTGCCTCGAGTGTCGTGTTCACATGCCCTAGAGCGCCTTCTACCAGTTTGTTTTGTACCATACCTATGGAGTGACCTCTAGGTAAACCTTCAGTTTACGGAGGAGCGTACGGTACTGTATATACTATGGGTATATATAAAATATGTTAAGGGGGATATAGGTAACGCCTTAACGCTATTTTAATACTTTTACTTTACTGTAGACCTATTATAATAGCGTATTATACTACATAGTATATAGGTTATCGGACCCTTAGAAGATGTAATTCCCGAAAATCTCTTATGTTATTGCACTCACGTTAGACACTGGATATGAGATGTCAAACCCTGTAAACATCTCTGACGGCATTTCACTCACATTTATATTACGTTCATTTAACTTACATAAGATTTTTTAGTTCCGACTCAAGTGTTTTGTCTTTTCAATACACTCGGGTCAGCCTGAGCGTTGTAGGGTTGAATACCTTATTTCTGTAGGATGAAGGCAAAGATTTATACTATTATTATTTATGATATGTATTCCACTGCATCATGTAGTTCCGCTACTTTTATTTATTTATTTATTTATTTATTTATTCCTGTTCATGTAACTCTGATATTTGTATTGTAAAGAATAATCAAATGTATTTGTAAAACAGCTTCATGGACTGTTATTTGATTATTATAATTTGTAATTCCGCTGCAAGATTCTATATTTATTTTATTTCTTTCTCCTTTTCTTATTTACCCCATAATAATCTGCACAAAAGGCAGGTCGTTAAACTCGCAAGGCCTACAAAGCTTAGTAGGGCCACACATTAATGTTTCAAGAGTGCTTTGAATTGCTTGTGACTCTTCCAAAGTGAAATCACCGAAACGACATCATCCATGAGCAGCAGAGAAAGGCAAGAAGAATGAACTACTCCGATTCTAATCTAGGTAGTGATTAAAGTTACCAAGAAAGACCACCACCATTTGGAAATGCGGATGGTCGTTGTAACGATCCCGAATTTTAATCAATTTTAAATTGATAATTAAATTCATTTTTGATTTAAAATTGTGAAATTTAAATGATAAATTAATTCGAGTTTTTCCAAATTCAAATAAAAATATGTTATTTATTAAAATAAAGATAGTTTCTTTTATAAATTGTTTTAATTAAATAATGAGTTGTATTTAAACAATATTAATAGTATAATATTTTTGCAAATGGATTTTTATAAATAGAAATGGTTATTTCAGATTTATTTATATATATGTATATTTTTAAAGAAAGCTATGATTTGTGAATTTAAAATAAAATAAATTACAAACAAATGTATGCATACAAACATAATTAAAATAGAAATTTATTTGCAATAAAAAGTAACAAAACAAAGAAACAAAGTTGTAAATAAATATGCAAAGTAAACAAAATAAAGTAAAATAACAAACAAAAGCATTTTTGTCAAGACAAAGCTGCAGCTCACCATAACAACATCATTCTAGCCGAGATCTTGTTTCATAAAACAAATGAAAATATAAGTACAAATAAAACATAAACAAAGAGATGTAAGATCTCAGCCGAGTAAAAAGGATTTGAGTTATCTTCACCCATGCCTTTGTACAAACCAGATCATCACCTGTACAACTATCCTTTTATATGTATATACCTATACACCTTCTCCTTATTTATTAATTCTCCCTCTCAGTTCATTCATCAAGCCAAGTAAAACTGAAGTAAACAAAATAAAAAAAAACTAAAACAAAACTTCAACAAAATACAACTGCATTTAAAACCAGAGATCAAGAGAGAGGGGTTTCAGCTTATTTTGTTTTACAAGCCTGTTTCAAAACTGCAAGCAAATCTAAACAACAAAGCAAGCTTTGTTTATCTTCTTAAATCTGTGAGTAATCTTTCCTTTTAAAATTCTAAATATGATTCTGTGGCAAGTATCTGTGATGAGAATATTTGTATATATGTATGTTTTCTGGATCCACATGAGTGAGGGGTGAATATATGTGCACAGTTATTCACTGTGATACTTTGTTTCTGGTCTCAAGCTCTGGTATCAGCTTCAAAAAAAAAATCATGTTCTCATGATCAAGGCATGATTTGAATTCAAGATCAAAACAAAACTTGTTTGTTTTTTTTTGTTTAAGCTTTAGTCTAAAAATGTATTCAAGCTAAAACAACTTAGCATTTCCTCTGGAAATTGAAAGAGCAGAGCAAAGCTTTATATAAGTCGAAATTTAAATTTCTTAAATTACGTTTTCAGGCATATAAACTGAATTCGTATACTTTAATTTGATTTTTAAAGCTTGAATCAAAATTTTTAGAGTTAGATGCTAAGAGCAGTTCGAGTTTGGTTCAAATTCGTTCTATCGTCGATCTCTGATAATCTACGAAGTTCTGGTGACCGGGGTCGTGTGTGAAGGTGGAGGAGCATACCACGGTGATGGGAAAAATAATGGGAAGTAGTCGCGAGGTCGGAGGTAGCGGCGGTGTCGAATTTCCCCTGGGAACCCTAGTTTTACTGATGCTTATATTTGTGATCGCCACGTCGTCGTCATAACATCGAGTGCGGCCGCGTTTGGAGGGGAGGTGTCTGGGTCGTGGATGAGCATGTAGGCGAAGGGAGCGGTGATGTTGGAGGTCGTAGTTGTCAGGCCGAGGCATTTTTATGAGTGGTGATGGGTTCGAAGTTATCGAGCTATGCTCGATTTTGATCGACAATGAAATTGGGTTGTTTGATGATTTGTGGTCAACGTTGAGGTGATTTGCGACTTGAAGGGGGTGTTCTCGATCGCCAGAGCCCCGGCGCCGCCGCGTACACGTGCACGTGCACGTTGGGATTTGAGTTTGGCTGTGGGTTGCGTTGTTGAAGAAGAAGCTGGGTAAACTCTTGTGTGTTTACTCGAAGCTTTGCTCGAGATTCTGTGGGTTGGACTCGAAGCATACTCGGGGGATTTGAGTAGTTTACTCGAAGCGAATTTTAAACAAATACTCGGGTAAATTTTTGTTATCAGGGTTTCAAACCTGAACCTGTTTTCTGGGTCGGGATTTTAAAATTAAATTTTAATTTATAAAGAAAGGTTTTGAACTGAGTTTAAATCAAGATATAAATATAATTCCAATTTGAATTAAGAATTTTGTATTGAACACAAACAAAGTTTAAATTCAAATTGCTAAAACAACTCAAAAGTAACTAAATGTTTGAAGAAATTTGTAAAGAAAATAGATTTGAAATTGTAGATGGAAGATTTAAACGAGCTGAAATTTAAAAGTTTAAAACTGAAATAAATTTTTAAAACCAGAGTTCCAGAATTTGGAATCTAATTTAGTTTTAAAACTTAAGGGTTTAAAATAAGTTTAAGCGTGTTAAATCTAAAAAGAAAAATTGATTTCAATTATATGGTAAATGAGAAAAGAAAATAAAATCATAAAATATGGAAGAGTGGCTTTAAATAATATAGATTTATGGTTTCAAATTCACTAACGAATGAGTGCTAAATGGTGAATCGATTTATAATCAATATTGATTTATATAAGTGAATTTCTTTAGAAAGGTAATCAAAGGAACTCAATAGTTAATGAAGTCATGACTAAGATTTTATTTGATAATTAATTAATTTAATAAAGAAAAAATCAATCATGAAATTATTAAGTATAATTGCTTAATGACAGTAATTATTATGGGATTAAATTACAGTGCAATTAATTAAGTTAATTGGATTTGTTAAGTCAATTACTTAAGTTTAAATTTATTCAAAATGATCATTTAACCATTTGGAAAATATAAATTACTTAGAAAAAGTAATTAATTGACAATTATCGGATGTAATTGATTGAATGACAATCAGAAATTTGGAAAAAAATATTTGTTATTAATCAAGGGGTTAATTTAATTTATTAAGTAAAGAATTAATTAATACTTGAAATTAGTTGAGATAAATTAAAGGTTAAATTGATTCATTAATTAAGATTGATTTGTCAATAATTAAAAGTGAACTAATAAATGATAAAAAGGGATTTTATTCCAAATAAATTGTAATTAACTTACGATAATTAACCCAGATTTAAAATTAATACATCTGATTTAAATTTATCAGTCAACTAATGAGTTTTACTTGTGAATGTTTGAACTTGACTGAATGATAAATTGTCTGATATCCCTGATCTGTGATATTTCGTGATATATACTGATTTGTGTGTGATCTGTAATGTAGGTATTTATCTTTGATAAATGTAATTTTATCTGCTATATATATATGTGATCTGTGATCTGTAAATGAGGATGAGCATTATAGTTATATCGCTTATCAGCTATATTTTTGTTTCAATTTGTGATGATTGAAATGATGTTGCACTATTGTGTTAAACCCTTGGACCACACTTATACACACACCAATATGGATTTCACGAGGAAATCGATTAAGTCACAGATTTTTGAAATAGTTTTAAATTTGAATGTTTGAATTCAAATGTTCTGGAAATGGATTGGGTTTAAAGTGAAAAGCTAATGAAATGGAATTTCATAGATGAAATTTATTTTGAATAACTCGATAAAATATGAAGTTGAATAATTTGATTTGAACTTAAATTCAAGATTTGAAATTGAATTCTATGATTTAAAACTAGGGATTAAAAATGTTATACCAGTCATATATGGGTTAAACTATTTTAAAGGTATTGATTTGGGATGTGAATAGAATTCAAGGGCTTTAACTCGTGCAAATATAATTGGATTTTTCTGAAACGAAAACTGTTTGTTTTCAAACAATAAAGGCTTTCACATGAGAAATAAACGTTTAATTTGTGTTAAAAAGAATTTCAAGTTTGAAAATGAAGAAAATTTCCAAGTTATGAAAATGATTTAAAAGCTATAAGTTGAATCTTTGATTTAAAGATTCAACAAGTTAATCGAATTTTGAAAGCTATGGGTTAAATCTTTGATTTAAAGATTTAATGAGTTAATCCAACTTGAATTGAAATTGTATTTGAAAGGCTATGAATGAATCTTTGGAAATGATTTTTAGCTATAAGTTGAATCTTTGATTTAAAGATTCAACAAGTTAATCGAATTTTGAAAGCTATGAGTTAAATCTTTGATTTAAAGATTTAATAAGTTAATCCAATTGGAATGGAAATTGTTTTAAAGTCTATAAATTGATCTTTGTGAAATAAATCTTTTTTGTAATATAAAGATTTGAAATGGTAATTGGTTTAAACCATTTGAAGAAAAGTTTTCGGTTTTAAGTTGTGACTTAATTGAAATCCCAATATCCATATGTTTTTAACTATTGCGCTCACTGTTCGGTTTAGCCGGGAGAGGACCTTTGTGTCATATATCCCATTCTGAATATGTGATATGTCGTTATGGATAGCATTTGAAGACCGGTGTTGAAGATCGGATATTTTTGAAAGCGAAAGGACAACTCGTCGAATGTCTTTGCATTGACTGGTCCCCGGTATAGAGACTCCATATGTGATGGGAAGTCCGAACGTGATTAGTGAATATCTGGATTGCAAGGACTTCTTTGTAAGTGCCTTCGGTTCTGTTCGAGCCCGGAACAGACTTGTATGGATAGTATGTCTGACATTACAAATTGAGATATAAAGCTGATTTCTTTCAAATATATTTCTGTTGGTGGCGGAGAATTTATTCTCTTAGCTTAACACCCTTCTCTGAGACGTACGAGCTCAGAGGTTATGTAGTTGAAGGTTATCAGCGATATATTCCCAATTTGGTAATGTGACATACTGAGTGCTGCTGTGAAATGATCATTGTGTTGATCATTTGAGATAGAATCATTTGTTTGATCGTTTATCTTTGTGATCATTTCTATGATCATTTTTTGACCCAAAGCACGGCTTTTGTATAAAGTGTGTCTTTGTGGACGTGACTTCGTCGAGCCTCACACCTCGGAATGGTCAAAACAGGAAAGATGCAACAAGGTTATGAGGGGTAGCTCCCTTTAGGGTGTGTGCATTTCCTTCTGGAAAAGGGTGGTATCATGGTATGGAGCCCAGATACTTACTCATGTGGAAACACTTTATTTATGATTGTGTGATGATGGTGACGAGCGCTCGGTTAAAGGTCCCAAAGGACCGGGGGATGGCATACTCGTGTCAGTAGTTACCCAGTTAGGGGTAACCCAGCCTTGTGTTGGCAGAGATCCGGTTTGGTTCTCGGGGACGTCCTTCCAGAGGCGTTCTCATGTGGCAATGGGAAGTTCCTTGGCCTGACCATTCGTTGGAAATCCAAAGAAACAATACGATCTTGTACGGTATTAGTTGTAGAACCTATCATTCACTTATGGTGGCGCCCCACTGTTTGGATGGTAGCTATAGTAGGCATAGTTCGAAATGTCTATGCTGGCTAAGATTTATATCTTTATTTTCGAAATGATTTTCTCTACACTATGCACTAGTAATAATATCAAAATGTTCTTTTTAATGCGTATCAAGCATATTTGACTATCATAAGGAGAAATCTCCTCCGATTCTGCGTTTGCATTGTGTGTGTGTGCGGGAGGCTTTATGGTAGTCTCATTTTCTAAAAAGCATTGCGAATTGATTTTAAAATATTTCGTTGCTTGTTTTTAAAGATAAAACTGTTTTTGTTGCTCACACCAGTCCCATGACTGATCCGGAGTTTATTGTTTCTTTCCTAAACTCTGGATGCTCAAAATTTTCTACACGAGCAGTCTAGAGTTGGGTTTTTCAGATAGTCAGATTTAGTAGGTTATCTGGAGCTAGTTCAGTCTTTGTATGTGGACGAGACTTGCTTAGCTTGGTGCATGGTTATTGGGAGTTCGAGCTATTGCTGGATTGCTTTTTGGAGATGGAGTTGCAGTTCTCGGAGTTCTCTTTTGAAGACTATCTTAGAGTTATATTGTTCCGCTGCTAGATGTCATCTATTTTCTTTTCCGCTGCTATTTATTGTATCATATCCCTGATGTATATTGATATCTATTGGATCATCTGTTGTATCAGATATTGTATCAAAGCTGTATATCAATGTATTATTCTTTTATTCCGCTGTGTTGTTTACTTAATGTTGTTATAAGCTCCGGCGAATCGGATTTGAACGGTCGAATCCACGGCATTCGAGTACGATGTAAAGTATGGATGTCGATTTTCGAGCGGGCAAAATTCGTCTCGTTACATTTGGTATCAGAGCTAAGGTTGAACTTTAGCTCAGGAGTATAACACATTAAGTAGCTCATTAGAGATAGGGTGAAGTATATCCTAGAATGAGTATATCCCTAAGATATCTGTTTGAATGCCTCGGTAAATTCTCTTGCTATCCACTGATAGTGAGTATGAGTGCAAGAAGAGGACAAGATAAGGGACAGGGAAATACGACTATAATTGGTCAATACCCTGCAACAGTGGAAATAACTTTCTTATCAGTCTCTTTTTATTCGTTTCAAAATTCTTTTGATTTCTTCGTACCAGCTACAAGAAGAAGTTTCGGTGTGATGGTGGCTCTATGAATCGTTGTAGAAATTCCTTACTTTGTATCTTCATCGGTTTCTTATGAGATTTTTGATTTAAACCTTAATGAATTTGAAATTGGAAATTTTAATTTGAGGTAAATTGATTAATAGAAAATGAGAATAAAATTTAATTAAATCAATAAAACGATGTCGGTTGAAACCGAATTTTGAAATTTTATTGAAATTTCTTGTGAATACCAAAGTCCGAAGAGGGACAAATTGGTATGTGTTCTGAGATATTCCGACTTGAGTTTGGAATTCATATCTTAAGTTTGAGGAATTATAGGAGATCGAATCTGTCTATCTATGTGTTGTTTTCATGCCTGCGAATTTCGAGGACGAAATTCTTTTTAAGGGGGGAAGTCTGTAACGATCCCGAATTTTAATCAATTTTAAATTGATAATTAAATTCATTTTTGATTTAAAATTGTGAAATTTAAATGATAAATTAATTCGAGTTTTTCCAAATTCAAATAAAAATATGTTATTTATTAAAATAAAGATAGTTTCTTTCATAAATTGTTTTAATTAAATAATGAGTTGTATTTAAACAATATTAATAGTATAATATTTTTGCAAATGGATTTTTATAAATAGAAATGGTTATTTCAGATTTATTTATATATATGTATATTTTTAAAGAAAGCTATGATTTGTGAATTTAAAATAAAATAAATTACAAACAAATGTATGCATACAAACATAATTAAAATAGAAATTTATTTGCAATACAAAGTAACAAAACAAAGAAACAAAGTTGTAAATAAATATGCAAAGTAAACAAAATAAAGTAAAATAACAAACAAAAGCATTTTTGTCAAGACAAAGCTGCAGCTCACCATAACAACATCATTCTAGCCGAGATCTTGTTTCATAAAACAAATGAAAATATAAGTACAAATAAAACATAAACAAAGAGATGCAAGATCTCAGCCGAGTAAAAAGGATTTGAGTTATCTTCACCCATGCCTTTGTACAAACCAGATCATCACCTGTACAACTATCCTTTTATATGTATATACCTATACACCTTCTCCTTATTTATTAATTCTCCCTCTCAGTTCATTCATCAAGCCAAGTAAAACTGAAGTAAACAAAATAAAAAAAAAACTAAAACAAAACTTCAACAAAATACAACTGCATTTAAAACCAAAGATCAAGAGAGAGGGGTTTCAGCTTATTTTGTTTTACAAGCCTGTTTCAAAACTGCAAGCAAATCTAAACAACAAAGCAAGCTTTGTTCTTCTTCTTGAATCTGTGAGTAATCTTTCCTTTTAAAATTTTAAATATGATTCTGTGGCAAGTATTTGTGATGAGAATATTTGTATATATGTATGTTTCTGGATCCACATGAGTGAGGGGTGAATATATGTGCACAGTTATTTACTGTGATACTTTGTTTCTGGTTTCAAGCTCTGGTATCAGCTTCAAAAAAAAAAAATCATGTTCTCATGATCAAGGCATGATTTGAATTCAAGATCAAAACAAAACTTGTTTGTTTTTTTTGTTTAAGCTTTAGTCTAAAAATGTATTCAAGCTAAAACAACTTAGCATTTCCTCTGGAAATTGAAAGAGCAGAGCAAAGCTTTATATAAGTCGAAATTTAAATTTCTTAAATTACGTTTTCAGGCATATAAACTGAATTCGTATACTTTAATTTGATTTTTAAAGCTTGAATCAAAATTTTTAGAGTTAGATGCTAAGAGCAGTTCGAGTTTGGTTAAAATTCGTTCTATCGTCGATCTCTGATAATCTACGAAGTTATGGTGACCGGGGTCATGCATGAAGGTGGAGGAGCGTACCACGGTGATGGAAAAAATAATGGGAAGTAGTCGCGAGGTCGGAGGTAGCGGCGGTGTCGAATTTCCCCTGGGAACCCTAGTTTTACTGATGCTTATATTTGTGATCGCCACGTCGTCGTCATAGCATCGAGTGCGGCCGCGTTTGGAGGGGAGGTGTCTGGGTCGTGGATGAGCATGTAGGCGAAGGGAGCGGTGATGCTGGAGGTCGTAGTTGTCAGGCCGAGGCATTTTTATGAGTGGTGATGGGTTCGAAGTTATCGAGCTATGCTCGGTTTTGATCGACAATGAAATTGGGTTGTTTGATGATTTGTGGTCAACGTTGAGGTGATTTGCGACTTGAAGGGGGTGTTCTCGATCCCCAGAGCCCCGGCACCGCCGCGTACACGTGCACGTGCACGTTGGGATTTGAGTTTGGCTGTGGGTTGCGTTGTTGAAGAAGAAGCTGGGTAAACTCTTGTGTGTTTACTCGAAGCTTTGCTCGAGATTCTGTGGGTTGGACTCGAAGCATACTCGGGGGATTTGAGTAGTTTACTTGAAGCGAATTTTAAACAAATACTCGGGTGAATTTTTGTTATCAGGGTTTCAAACCTGAACCTGTTTTCTGGGTCGGGATTTTAAAATTAAATTTTGATTTATAAAGAAAGGTTTTGAACTGAGTTTAAATCAAGATATAAATATAATTCCAATTTGAATTAAGAATTTAGTATTGAACACAAACAAAGTTTAAATTCAAATTGCTAAAACAACTCAAAAGTAACTAAATGTTTGAAGAAATTTGTAAAGAAAATAGATTTGAAATTGTAGATGGAAGATTTAAACGAGCTGAAATTTAAAAGTTTAAAACTGAAATAAATTTTTAAAACCAGATTTCTAGAATTTGGAATCTAATTTAGTTTTAAAACTTAAGGGTTTAAAATAAGTTTAAGCGTGTTAAATCTAAAAAGAAAAATTGATTTCAATTATATGGTAAATGAGAAAAGAAAATAAAATCATAAAATATGGAAGAGTGGCTTTAAATAATATAGATTTATGGTTTCAAATTCACTAACGAATGAGTGCTAAATGGTGAATCGATTTATAATCAATATTGATTTATATAAGTGAATTTCTTTAGAAAGGTAATCAAAGGAACTCAATAGTTAATGAAGTCATGACTAAGATTTTATTTGATAATTAATTAATTGAATAAAGAAAAAATCAATCATGAAATTATTAAGTATAATTGCTTAATGACAGTAATTATTATGGGATTAAATTACAGTGCAATTAATTAAGTTAATTGGATTTGTTAAGTCAATTACTTAAGTTTAAATTTATTCAAAATGATCATTTAACCATTTGGAAAATATAAATTACTTAGAAAAAGTAATTAATTGACAATTATCGGATGTAATTGATTGAATGGCAATCAGAAATTTGGAAAAAAATATTTGTTATTAATCAAGGGGTTAATTTAATTTATTAAGTAAAGAATTAATTAATACTTGAAATTAGTTGAGATAAATTAAAGGTTAAATTGATTCATTAATTAAGATTGATTTGTCAATAATTAAAAGTGAACTAATAAATGATAAAAAGGGATTTTATTCCAAATAAATTGTAATTAACTTACAATAATTAACCCAGATTTAAAATTAATACATCTGATTTAAATTTATCAGTCAACTAATGAATTTTACTTGTGAATGTTTGAACTTGACTGAATGATAAATTGCCTGATATCCCTTTTCTGTGATATTTCGTGATATATACTGATTTGTGTGTGATCTGTAATGTAGGTATTTAACTGTGATAAATGTAATTTTATCTGCTATATATATATATATATCTGTGATCTGTGATCTGTAAATGAGGATGAGCATTATAGTTATATCGCTTATCAGCTATATTTTTGTTTTAATCTGTGATGATTGAAATGATGTTGCACTATTGTGTTAAACCCCTAGACCACACTTATACACACACCAATATGGATTTCACGAGGATATCGATTAAGTCACAGATTTTTGAAATAGTTTTAAATTTGAATGTTTGAATTCAAATGTTCTGGAAATGGATTGGGTTTAAAGTGAAAAGCTTTTGAAATGGAATTTCATAGATGAAATTTATTTTGAATAACTCGATAAAATATGAAGTTGAATAATTTGATTTGAACTTAAATTCAAGATTTGAAATTGAATTCTATGATTTAAAACTAGGGATTAAAAATGTTATACCAGTCATATATGGGTTAAACTATTTTAAAGGTATTGATTTGGGATGTGAATAGAATTCAAGGGCTTTAACTCGTGTAAATATAATTGGATTTTTCTGAAACGAAAACTATTTGTTTTCAAACAATAATGGCTTTCACATGAGAAATGAACGTTCAATTTGTGTTAAAAAGAATTTCAAGTTTGAAAATGAAGAAAATTTCCAAGTTATGAAAACGATTTAAAAGCTATAAGTTGAATCTTTGATTTAAAGATTCAACAAGTTAATCGAATTTTGAAAGCTATGGGTTAAATCTTTGATTTAAAGATTTAATGAGTTAATCCAACTTGAATTGAAATTGTATTTGAAAGGCTATGAATGAATCTTTGGAAATGATTTTTAAAAGCTATAAGTTGAATCTTTGATTTAAAGATTCAACAAGTTAATCGAATTTTGAAAGCTATGAGTTAAATCTTTGATTTAAAGATTTAATAAGTTAATCCAATTGGAATGGAAATTGTTTTAAAGTCTATAAATTGATCTTTGTGAAATAAATCTTTTTTGTAATATAAAGATTTGAAATGGTAATTGGTTTAAACCATTTGAAGAAAAGTTTTGGGTTTTAAGTTGTGACTTAATTGAAATCCCAATATCCATATGTTTTTAACTATTGCGCTCACTGTTCGGTTTAGTCGGGAGAGGACCTTTGTGTCATATATCCCATTTCGAATATGTGATATGTCGTTATGGATAGCATTTGAAGACCGGTGTTGAAGACCGGATATTTTTGAAAGCGAAAGGACAACTCGTCGAATGTCTTTGCATCGACTGGTCCCCGGTATAGAGACTCCATATGTGATGGGAAGTCCGAACGTGATTAGTGAATATCCGGATTGCAAGGACTTCTTTGTAAGTGCCTTCGGTTCTGTTCGAGCCCGGAACAGACTTGTATGGATAGTATGTCTGACATTACAAATTGAGATATAAAGCTGATTTCTTTCAAATATATTTCTGTTGGTGGCGGAGAATTTATTCTCTTAGCTTAACACCCTTCTCTGAGACGTACGAGCTCAGAGGTTATGTGGTTGAAGGTTATCAGCGATATATTCCCAATTTGGTAATGTGACATACTGAGTGCTGCTGTGAAATGATCATTGTGTTGATCATTTGACAATCATTTGTTTGATCGTTTATCTTTGTGATCATTTCTATGATCATTTGTTGACCCAAAGCACAGCTTTTGTATAAAGTGTGTCTTTGTGGACGTGACTTCGTCGAGCCTCACACCTCGGAATGGTCAAAACAGGAAAGATGCAGCAAGGTTATGAGGGATAGCTCCCTTTAGGGTGTGTGCATTTCCTTCTGGAAAAGGGTGGTATCATGGTATGGAGCCCATATACTTACTCATGTGGAAACACTTTATTTATGATTGTGTGATGATGGTGACGAGCGCTCGGTTAAAGGTCCCAAAGGACCGGGGGATGGCATACTCGTGTCAGTAGTTACCCAGTTAGGGGTAACCCGGCCTTGTGTTGGCAGAGATCCGGTTTGGTTCTCGGGGACGTCCTTCCAGAGGCGTTCTCATGTGGCAATGGGAAGTTCCTTGGCCTGACCATTCGTGGGAAATCCAAAGAAACAATACGATCTTGTACGGTATTAGTTGTAGAACCTATCATTCACTTATGGTGGCGTCCCACTGTTTGGATGGTGGCTATAGTTGGCATAGTTCGAAATGTCTATGCTGGCTAAGATTTATATCTTTATTTTCAAAATGATTTTCTCTACACTATGCACTAGTAATAATATCAAAATGTTCTTTTTAATGCGTATCAAGCATCTTTGACTATCATAAGGAGAAATCTCCTCCGATTCTGCGTTTGCATTGTGTGTGTGTGCGGGAGTCCTTATGGTAGTCTCATTTTCTAAAAAGCATTGCGAATTGATTTTAAAATATTTCGTTGCTTGTTTTTAAAGATAAAACTGTTTTTGTTGCTTACACCAGTCCCATGACTGATCCGGAGTTTATTGTTTCTTTCCTAAACTCTGGATGCTCAAAATTTTCTACACGAGCAGTCTAAAGATGGGTTTTTCAGATAGTCAGATTTAGTAGGTTATCTGGAGCTAGTTCAGTCTTTGGATGTGGACGAGACTTGCTTAGCTTGGTGCATGGTTATTGGGAGTTCGAGCTATTGCTGGATTGCTTCTTGGAGATGGAGTTGCAGTTCTCGGAGTTCTCTTTTGAAGACTATCTTAGAGTTATATTATTCCGCTGCTAGATGTCATCTATTTTCTTTTGCGCTGCTATTTATTGTATCATATCTCTGATGTATATTGATATCTATTGGATCATCTGTTGTATCAGATATTGTATCAAAGCTGTATATCAATGTATTATTCTTTTATTCCGCTGTGTTGTTTACTTAATGTTGTTATAAGCTCCGGCGAATCGGATTTGAACGGTCGAATCCACGGCATTCGAGTACGATGTAAAGTATGGATGTCGATTTTCGAGCGGGCAAAATTCGTCTCGTTACAGTTGTCCACTTAGAAGAAACAAGTCTATCCAATTATAGCAACACACTGTAGAGTTTGCGACAATTATAGAGGTGCAAAAAAATCATCTTTGTAAACCAAGGAAAGTAGCAAACTTATCAGGATAGTCAACTATAGTCAAGGGTTGAATTACAGTATCTTACGCAAGACCATGATTTAAGCAAGCATCTAAAGTAAAAATGGAAGCTAGGTACAGGGAGAAGGACATTACTAAACTATCACCTGCTATTTCAGCGAACTTTCTCCTCTGCAACAGGAAATGGTTAACGAAAAATTAGAATTGTATTGAATAGAAAAAGGAAGTGGAAGCGAAATTCTAGAGATGACTATTGAAAATAGGTTCGGGTATTATTGTATTTATTTTATTTATGATGTATTTGTGCAAGACATGTATTTATACTTGTATGTTTTCTATACTAAGGAACTGCATTATATTAGAAGTACAAAATCTTGGTTTCTCAAAACTTGCATAATCAATAAACAAACAATTTAGTAAAAAAACTCAACAAACAAACACGATTAACAAATCTGAAGAAAAATAAGTAATAAACCGCATAGATATATCAACAAATAAATCCACACAAACAACTCAGTAAAAAACATAATAGATAACTGTAATGACCCAGAAATTTTAACGGTTTTAATAACATAGTTAACTATTTTTTTTTGAAATTTTAAACAATTAAATTTGGAAATAAAAATTAAATATTTGGTAGTCTACTTAAACATAGCAAATGTCATATTTTCATCAGATAATATGGAAGTTAGTTCTGTTGTGTAATTTTTGATTTAAAATTAAGTTAATTTAATGAAAATTAAATATCTTTGAAATCTGAATCTTTTTATATAATAGAAATGTAAATCATTTTCTATGCGAGACGTCATATTTCGTTTCGCCAAATTTGGACCTCTCTAGCTCCATCTATCTTATTTTTGAAAAATTAACAGTAGTGTGGCAGCGAATATTGACTTTTGATAGGACAGTCGTATCGTTCATATTTTTTTGCCATTCTATTCGTCTCGTTGTGATGATTTCCACAGTATATTTATTTCTTTATTTTGAGGTCCGATGCGCGATGAAATGATTGAATAGTTCATTGTAACGGTACCATAGATTGTGACTTTTAACTTCCCTTGCCCTTTCGAAATTTAAACGTGCAGCCCAAGGTATCAAATAAATTGCTTTAACAACTTTCCCCAAGTCAAAGCATTTAACCGTTGCTATTTCCTTATTTTCATATATATTGCAAGTGACTGTTCATTGGGTTGTACTATTCATATATCTTCCTTCATTTTGCCTAGATTGGTTCTCAGATCCAAAAACCAAAGCTTCTCTCCTACTTAGCTCTGAACAAAATTTATATGTTATGTGAAAGCTTAATATATGTATAAACCCAAAATGTTTCTCCATTCTTTGTTTAGCCTGAACCTGCTCGAGTATGTCTTCCTCCACACCTTCAAAGAACAATCCTCTACCACGTCTTTCTACACAATGCCTCCTTCATTTTCGAACCAACCTGCTCCCATCCAACCTAGCTATCTACCACCACAGTCAAGAATAGCTCGTCGCCTACCCATTTCTGCCTCCATTCGTTTGTAATCGGACTGCCACAGAAGCGTCCACCAACCGAAATTGCTCCGCCCATCGTCTCCATCCCCGACCACTTACCCCCAGCCTCTAACCCGAGCAGAGCCACACCTTCCACATGCCATAGCCCGTCGAACTCCATGCAATCACCAATGCATAGCCCCTTTCATTTTCCACCTCTACCACCAAAATCTTGACCACCATCGTTCAATCGAGCTCCTTCCTTGCAACACCTCCGACCTCCACCACAACTTGCCACAATCACCGACCCTTTGGCTTTCCCCACCAGGTCACCCAAACCCGCCATCTCCCCTCCATTAGTCGGCCACCTATTGGCAGCGCACAACACCACCGACCTCCTCCACGTCACTCTGCTACGGCATCCATGTGTTGCGGTGCACTGTTAGGCAACAGCCTCACCATCTACAACCGACACCCCTCCGCGTTCAGTCTCCTTTCCTCTAGCCGTGACCAACCAACACCACCTAAACCCTAGTACCACTTCCACCTTCAACCGCCCGACCCCACTGCACCCATCCTTCACGCCTTGCTTTTTGAGCCATTAGCATAGAGTGTACGTGGTAGCATGAGATGTTATTATTTTATATATTACTTATATATTATGCACATGTGTATATATTTTAATGTATATATATATTTAGGAAAAAGAAAAGAAGATCTATATATATATATATAAAGCATATAAACTATAGATCAGTTTCTATGAAAAGGTTTAGATAAGATTGTGTATAATGTGTTGTTATATATGTATATATATTTATATAAGGGTATACAACCTGTTTGTTTATATACATAAAATATATATAAGCTATATATAAGTTGGTTATTCGTACTTATGAGCCACATGAGTTATATGTGATTTGTTTTAATTTATATATAGTATGATAAAATAAGTTGTATTGACTTTTATAATCAATATTAATATATATATATATATATTATGTAGTTATATACATGTTTATACATTAGTTTATATCCATAAGTATATATATGCACTGGTTTTAAATGCATGGACTTCATTTTATACGTGTTGAATCAAATATAGATTTGGAATTTTATGTTTTAAAGTGATCTAGAAACAAATGTATATATATAAATTTGGATTTTTGTGTTTTGATTTTTCAATATAATATAAAAGTGTATATAAAAGGTAATTTTTATATGTATTATAAGTTGTTCCTGTATATGAAACATATATGCTATTAAAATTCGGTTCCATTGTTTTATACTTTAATTATTTACAGTTTTAAATGTTTGAATATATGAGTCTGGGAAATATTGATTTGAAGTATTTGGTTTAAAAAGATAATGTATATACATATATGTTTTGATTTGAGAGAGATAGGTGTTTTGAGGAATAATGATTTTGAAGTAGAATATATATATATATAGACTTTAATTCATATGTGTTTAAAATTAGATATTTATTTTAAGGTATATATATATATATATATATATAAATTATTCTTAATATGCATTTTCCAATTAATATTGATTTTAAAATATAACATATATATTGCATTTCATCAAATCTAAGTTTATCTACATTGCTTTACTTGTTCCGTTGTTGTCCGGAGATTATTTCCGCAACTCTACCTTGTTCATACGTATCCGTGTCCGTGCATCTCATTCTTGTTATTTATCTAGCCTCGAAAGGTGAGCAATCACTCATGATTAACATTATTATAATTAGTAAATTTAACTTCACTTGAAACGACAATTTAAATATGTGGTTAAATTTGAATTGCTAGTAATTTAATTGTTAAATATAATATGCCATTATCTGCAATTGTTCACCTATGATTTGACACCATATCCTGTTGTATATATTATATTACTTTGTTATTGATGATATATGCCTATAGTTGATATGTTATATTATATTTGTTCTCACTCTACAAGTTCCCTGTTAGTCTAGAATTTCCTATGGGTTGAAATGATACATATCGAACGATATTATAGATTAGGGGAAATTTTTATGGGTTGAAATGATAAACCCAAGCGATTTTCATTGATTTTGAATTTTTTGGGATTGCGGGTTGAAATGATATATACCCGTAGATATTTAAATTGTGGATTGAAATGATAAATATCTGTTTCACTTGCCTACAGGATAAAAAAAATTATACGGACACCGTTGGTCTATATTTTGAAATGACTTCCAAAGTTTTGAAAGGAAATATATGATTTTTAATCAATATTGATTCTTAAAATATAATATGTATAAAAGTTTTTTTATATATGTATAAATTTTAGATTTTTAAAATTATAGGTTTTGAAATTCTAAATTTATAAGTTAGTTTTGAAGATATAATTTTTAAAATTTTACTTATAATTTTACTATTTTAAAATATATAAAAAATTTAGATTAAATATTAAATAAGTTAATAATAAGATTTAATTTAATAAAATTTAATTTAGTATATATTAAGTTTAAGTATTTATTTAAATTTATATTAATATTTTAAAAATAAACTTTTATAACTTTAATAATAAAGGTTGGGAAGATAAATTAATGTTGGCTTGGAATTTAAATTGGGGAATAAGTGAATTTAAGTAGGAATCGATTTAAACTTATTGATTTTTGAGGCTTTGAAAGATATGATTTATAACTTGATTTGATAAAAGGTGATTAAGTGAATGTTCTCAATTTTAAGTAAAATTGAGATTGAATATTTAATATTGATTTAAATTTATAAGTTGGGATTCAAATAAATTATTATTAAAATGATTAAGTGAATATTGTTCAATTTGAAATAAATTAAAGTTAAATGTTAAAATATAAATTTTATTTTAAATGTTTGAATATATAAACTTGAATCTTTGAACTTTAAATTTGAAATGTTTAAACTGAAATTTATTAAAATTGAATTTTGAAATTTAAAATGATTTGAATCGATTTGTGAAATTATAGGAAACTATTTTATCATATAAAGTATTTTAATATATATATATAAAATATTTTAATATATAAATTATTTTAATATATGAACTATTTTAATCTATAACTATTTTAATATATATATTATTTTCAATATCTAAACTGTTTAAGTTGGAAGTGTTATGATTTTAATAGTGTTATGATTTCAAAAGTGCTATGATTTCGGAAGTGTTATAATTTTTAAAGTGTTACGATTCTGGAAATGAATATTATTTAAAGTGAATAATGTTAAATTGATATGGTTTTGAAGTGAATATGATATTTTGATATGAAGTATGAACTATTTGAATTAAAATGATCACGGTGTGATATAAGCGTTTGGTTGTTAAAGAGACCGGGATCAGATATTTTCATACTCTCTGCCAATACCGAAAGCCACTTTAACAACTGTGTACATGGTCCAGATTCTAGAATGAAGTATGATGGTTTGGCAAACGATTTTGTTGGTATTTACATAGCCATGACTCTGTGAGTCAGCTTGATATGGCTAAAACAGGAGCCACGCCAAGCCAAGTGAGGTCATCCCTCCGATCGGACACATTTCCTCGATATCATTCTATTGCTTTTGTGATTTGATTGGGTGCGCCTTTGATTTGGGAGTGTGTCACGAGGTGGGTGGTAGTAGCTACTATGCGTTACCACCAGTCTGGATATGCAAATGGTATATCTACCCTGGCATTGCCTTGAGTGCCTTGTCACATGCTCTATCGCGCATTCTACGAGTATGTTTTGTGTCGTACCTATGGAGTGCTCCATCATAGCCCACTTGCGAGTGGAGTTTATAGTATCTGTATAGACTACGGCATTATAAAAATGTGTTAAGAGAGATGTGGATAACGCCTTAACGCTATTTTAATAGTTTACTTTAATATAGACATATTATAATAGCGTATATTACTACATAGTAGATAGTTCCATGGATCCTTAGAGGATGGTAATCCCAAACATCCTTTAAGTTATTTGTATTTCCGTTGACATTTCACTTGAGTGAATTTACTATATAAGAATGTTAATCCTGACTCGAGTGTTTTGTGTTTTGCTTTATACTCGGGGCAGACTGGGTGTCACGGCATTTGAGACTCACCTTTGGAGTTGGAGCTTCACTTGGAGATCCACCTGTATCTATTCAGCTTTCAGCTATCCAGTGGTTTTATTCAAACTTATCATCTGTTTATATTCGATACTACATTGTATTTGAGATATCCTATTGTATTTTGTTTCAAACTCTGATGTTTATATAGTAGCTTCATGAACTGCTATTTATCTATTCCGCTGGTTATTGTTATATTCTCTGTCTATGTGATTCTGTGATTGATTTATTGACTGTATATGCTAAGTTTTTCCAAATATAAA
This sequence comes from Allium cepa, assembly GCA_030765085.1. Lineage (NCBI taxonomy): Eukaryota > Viridiplantae > Streptophyta > Magnoliopsida > Asparagales > Amaryllidaceae > Allium > Allium cepa. Next base: position 234,128,224 of record CM060939.1, on the reverse strand, counting down.
TTAACAATCTGACATTTAGAACAATTCAAGTCCGACAAGTGTGGATGCGAATGGTTCGAAATACCGTGTCGTTACAACAACTCATACTAACAAATTGGTAAAAAAATACAACACATAGACAACATCGAAAATAACTCTTTCTATTACTATGTAGTCCTAGCATTTCTTCCATTATGCACCTAAAGTTGTTCGACTACTTGATTACATAATTCAAAGTGTTTCACTTGATCCTCGATATGCTTCACTGTTGAAATGTACTCTTTCATCGAGTTAATGTTCCATTTGGTCTTGTATTTGAACCCTTGAATATGTCTGAATTATGTTGCTAGCTTTTGTATCCTCCTCTATCAGCTTCCACAATCATGTTGTAAATTATAATACGGGCATAAACGATCTCGAAAATAACTCATGCATCATGAAATCTGCCAGGATTTTGTATAATTTGAAACCTTTCTTGCAAGACCATAGAAGAACATAAAATATCCCTTTGTAGCTGTAACGAACCAGATTTTCGACCCTCGAAAATTGACACTAATATTTCCACTGTATCACATGTCGAACATTCAAATGCTAGAAATATCAATTTGTTAGGGTGAAAAAAGAAGGTAGAAGATAGAAGAACACTAAACAACATAAAATCTCACAACGCAACGAAAAATATATAATAAAACAATTATCTTTACAAAAGGAAACATCTTATTCATATATACAACATCAGAGTACACTAGACTTATCCTAAATTTATACGGTTATAGAAATCTGTCCTTACATTGACAAACATATAGACTCTATATACATCGGAAGAAAATATACACGTGAATATGTCTTGACCATCCAGCTCCTCTCCAACTCCAAATGGCATCTCATAAGACCGCACCACACATAAAAAGGATGGGTTTTACCTTACGATAACCAAAACATTTTATATCAAAATCCAGTGATATTATCATGGTGTCTAGGTTTAAAGTAAATAGATAAAATAACTGAAATGCTTGCATCTCACATTCCAACATACTAAGCTCCATAATCAAAAATGGAAGGCACGTATTGGAGATTGGATTCCAACAATGGAAAAGTAAAGGACTACCTTTCGATGATGCACCTCTAGAAAATGCATTGATGCCAACAAAGAGCCGACTACCCCTTTAACATGGCAGACCGGATTACCTTACCCCTTTGACACCAAGGCCTTATACTACCATGGTGTTTGCACAAACCAACTCTGAAAGTGACATCTAGAATGGGGTGACCGCTCCTTATGGTAGCTAACCACATAGCTCTGCTGCATGCCTTGCTTTTATCATTCCTCCCGGTTGTGAGGCTTGAGGCTACGCTTTACACTTCTGAATAGAAATCCATCTTGGAATGCTAACTTTGCCTCCAAGCGTCAATGCAATGCCAGCATTCATCCATACAAGTTTTCTAGGATAAGGACAAACCGAAGGCACTACTACAACATCCATTTTGGAACCACCCTCAGGATTAGTAGCAAGCAGCCATTGCACTTCAATGGCTCCATCTTTGATCCCATGCTTCAAGATGTCTTCATTACGAAATGCTTGAATTGGATCGAAGTGGTTTTCGGATAACATATCTGATCCCGGTCTCTTCGAAACAAATTTCGATAGTTTTCGGTAAACTCAATCATGGTTCTTTAAGAAATAAACAGATAAATGTCAAGAGTGGAGTTCACCTCCTAACCGTTTTTGGACGGATTCCCTTATCATTCACCTTAGAATAATGAAACGAGTTTATACGTACACTATAGCACCTACGATGGTACCTATACCGTAAAATTCTCGTGTTTCTCCTAGATATTTTCAAAGTTACATTTTGTCCAGATTTGATAGTTGGTTATTTATCAAATACACAAACATCCAATCATGGTTTAATTTCCATATGAGATCCACTAATCCTTTATTAATTCTTTTTAATTAATAAAACCCTTTTTAAAACCTGATCACAAGATCTTTTCAAAACACTATTCCCAAACCCTTTAAATTTCCTTTTATACTTGGGAAACATTTATATACTTGTTTCGAAGTTATAAGTATATTATCAGAACATTTTGCTTTTCATGCCTTGAAACAAAATCATATACTTATCATATCAGTATAAGAATATTTACATACTTTTCAAAGTTTTCTTCTTTTTAAATACCATAATAAATACCCAAACATTTTTTTCCAAACAAAACATTCCACTTATCATTTATCAAAAATTTCCATTTTAAAAGCTCATCTCATATTTCAATTAACTCATAACTTTAACCAACTTTTATAAACCTCTTTCCAAATCTCTAAAATGATTTATAAACCTTCTCCTATTTTTAAAACTCTTTATATAAACCGTTGTATACTCCTTTATAAATATCTTTTGTAAAACACTTAAAGTAACCCTTTAATAAATACCCCTTTTATAAACAAGTTATTACTTATAAATAACTTTACAACATAATAGCATGACTTGAAAATCATTTATAAACTTTAAAATCTAAATTAATTAAAGAATTTAAGTTAATTCAAAACATTTTACAAATTCAAAATGAGGCTTAGCAATCCCAAAGGTACTAGTTTAGGTTACCATTCAATTTCAATTTGATTCCCAAGTAACTTAACAATTATTTACATAAGCTACCATATATGTAAATACAATTCATATCCAATCAGGGAATAACATGTCAACATAACCAGTTGGCATATACAAGTCTAAATAACATAATAAAAGGATGGTGATTCATCCCTCTAAATAGATGTCTAAACAATTCAATCAATTTATAGCAAAACGGGGATTTATTACGCTTAACATATGTCCACACAATCAAATCACTTACACTATAGCAAAATGGTGTTTTGTTCTGCAACAGATGTCATTTAATTCTCCTAATCATATGGGTTACTTAACGGTCTAAATAAGAGATCATTTGATATGGAATCAATTTACCTTGAAAAAGAAAATTGATTAAAACACATTCTTTTTATTTTAAAATCACCCTTGAAAAGTTAAAAGTATATTTAATTAGCTTAAACCCTAACTAAATCTTAATTAATCCAATTTAAATCAAGATTAAATATTAATTAACTCTAATTAGGCTTAATGAACTTTATTAAGTACTAATTAACTTCCTAATGCAACATGGTTAAGGTTAAACCAAATTGTTTAAGAGTTAAACACTAATTAATTAGATATTAACTGAATAACCCATTAAATAAATAAATAACCATTAATCTTAAATAGATAATTATTAATCACTTAATTACTTCTTAACCCCATTAATCACTAGTTAAAACTTTATAAATCAATTAATAGTCATTAACTTAACTTAAGTGATGATTAACCTCTAATCACCTTATTAATTAATTAGGTGCTAACTACCTTTTAATTAACTAATTATATTACAAATTAATTACTATTTAATATTACTAATTATGTTTTAAAAAACTTAGTAAACTAATTTCAAAATAAAACAAATTTGAAATAGAAATTCAAACCTTTGCTGAACTGCATCCATAGCGACTATCACTATGGATGCAGTTCACTCTAACATATTCTTTGCGAACCACTTCACAAACCCTTACATTTTCATGATTTGAAACATACTTTAGAAAGTTTTATTTGTTAAAAAAAACTATAAAACTAAAGCTACAAAATTTAATCCAATTCAAAATTTTAAACTTCGAAAACAAACTTCGATTCCAACCGGATCTCATAACCGTCGCAATTACACAAAGTAGTTAGCTTTATTTACCAACCTCATGCCATAGCTTATGTTTTACAATCAACATATTACAAACACCAACATCCCCATCATAGATTTCAAGTATACATCCATATATACAAACTTACTAACTTTATAATACAACATCGATTTGCATAACCAAATCAAACTAAAATCAATCTTTCAAATCATAATCAAACCACATGATTATCATTCAACTTCTGCAGTATATATTCACCATATATAGTGTGATAAATAAAGTTACCATTTTCATTAAAAAACGAGTAGTTTACTCACCAAACTTCCGCAAAGCTACCCGAACTTAAACTAAACTTGCCAATGACTCCCTAACTTTGAAGGCGAAAGCTTTTGGTGCTAGCAACCCTCAAAATAGGCTTAGCCCAGGTGTATGTAGGCTTGGCCAGAGGTGTGGGGTAGATGTGGGGTAGTAGCTTGAAGGTAGAGGAGCTTTGGGTTATCATCAATTTGTCGAAAATAGACCAAAAACTAGGTCATTTTCACACTAGATTTTGGACCACCAGCTCATAGAATTTGGAAAAGTTATTAAAAGGAAAGTTGTAAAAAATTCTTTCCTTTATCATTTCAAAAAATAATCTCTCATTTTCGATTAGTTTTGAAGAAGTTATGATCAAAAGAAGAAGGGTATTTGCGGACTTGAGATTCTGGGTAAAAAATTGCTTTTCAAAGAATTAGTGTTTTGATGTGGCTGTGGCAGAAATTTGAAAAAGTAGTAAACTATAATATTGTAGCCATTAAAATTTCATACGTTTTCAAAAAATTAAAAACTCCATTTGAGTTAGAAATGAGGAAGAAAATGTTGGTGGAAAGAGGAGGAAAAATGGAGAAACATATAGGCTATTTATAAGCAAGAATTTCACACCTCAATTTACTAAGTGCACTACAACATTCGCCTAGGCAAACATCTGATCGTTACTTAGAAGGTTATTTTGATCATCACAAAAAAATCAAGACTTGTTCTGTAACATTCCTGGATTTTGGCTAAGAAAAATTTGATAATTAAAATAATCTTTGGGATTAAATTTTGAAATATTTGGTAATTTATACAAGGGTTTGAATTAAATTGTGAGATTAATTGGCAAATTTATTTGAGTTTCTCCGAAACAATTAAAATATGTGTTTTATAAATAGATTGCGAAAATAGAATTTTAGGATTGGAATTCAAAAATAAGATTTTATAAAGTTGTCTAATTATTTGAATTTTCAAAATTAATTTGAATAAAGGTCTTAAACATAAAATTCCTTATTTTTAACAAATGCAAACTATATGACATAAAAAATTAACAAGTGTTAAATCTATATAACTTAAAAATTAACAAGTGTAAACTTATGAAACAAGTGGAAAAATTAACATTTCTCTTGAATTTGAAATGTATACAAAAGAATTTTGTAAACCAGAAATACAAATTTGCTGACCTGAAACGAAACACAAGCGAAATCAAATACAACAATCCAAGCTGATTCCAAACTAAAACAAAACAGAGGCAATGATCAGATTCCAAAACAGAAAAATAGGATTCAAACTCAAGCAAGGCAGCAATCAAAAAAAATCTAGAAACTTTAAACAAGTCTGAAGCATGCAAAGTGATTAAATGATTTCAACCTGAGGATCATCTAAAATAATTCAGAAATCCTAAGCAAAGCTTCAGATCAAAAATACTTCCAGATCAGGCATGCATTTCAAACCTGGAAGCACTAATTCAAGGTGTAGATCAGGAAAATTTTAATTAAGATGAAGGTGATTCATTTCAAACCTGGAAATGTAGTCCAGAAAAAAAAGAAATCAAATCTGGAACCTGATATCTGAAGCATTTCAAAAATTCAAAGCAACCTGGAAATAAAAAATACGTCAAAAGCTAGAAACTGGAACAAAGCAAATCTGGAAAAGCAAATGCAACTAAATCATTTCCAGATTTTCACAATACAAGCTATCCTCTGCTTTGCCATTTCTCAAGTGAGCAAACCACTTGACCTTATTTTAATCTCTTAATGTCTGGAATTGTATTTGAAGTGATGAGTTGAATATGCATGTGTATTGTGTTAATCTGCCTGCATTTGTTTATATATGTACAAAATTGATGTGCATGTCTATAAACAGGCACTCAGGCCTCTGTTTAAATGTACAGGGTTCAGAAACAAGAAAAAATTCAACATCTCTTCTTGTAATTGATGTTAAGCTATCATCCTTAAAGAAAACTTGTTTATATTAATCTAATAAGATTTTTAAAATATTTATAAGAAAAGTCGGTAAATTATTTTACTAGAAAGAAAGAAAATTCCAGTAAACTTTTTAAATCTAGAAAATCAATGTTAAAAATTTCAAGATTAGATTTTATAATGTGATTCGTATTGTAAAATGATAAATTTAGGTAAAGTAATCAAAAATTTTAAATATGTATATGGTGAGATATATTAAGATGAACAGAAATCGTAAATTCGTCAATTTCTGATAAACGAGGAGATGATGAGCTTCGAAATTCGCGAGGAAGGACGTTTGAATGTTGGAGATTGTTGGAAAAATGTCCAGATATTTTTTTTAGCTGATTCAAGTAAGGGATCGAGGATGAATTAGGGTTTAACAACCCAGTTTGTCGATGAAGTATGTGGGGGTGATTCGTCGTCATCGGGGAGATTCAAGTCATCGGACCGTGGGGAATAGGAGGAGGAGGCTTTGGCGCATCTCTGGTCGAAGCGGCATGGATGGTCGGGGTCAGGTTCGTCGTCGCGGCGAGAATTCGTTAACCTGGTTGGCTCCAAATTTTTGTTTGAATGGCTCGATTATGTATTGATGGGTTTTCGAATTTTCTGAATCATCGTGATGATTAACGATGTCATTGCCGACGTAATGGTGGTTATGACAACAATCGAAGCTCTGGCAATTGAACGTACACGTGCACGGTGCACATGGTGGTGCATGTGTCATGATTTTTAATGGTGGAAGGAGGAGAAGATAAGAGCTCGAAGGCGAACTCAGGAGATTTGGGTCGTTTGCTCGAGCATTGTCTCGGGTAATTTACGCGTGTGTTACTATAGGTAATGGTTTTCAACTTTTAAACAGAAACAAATATTCAGAAGAAAAAAATGAATGAGGGCAGTTCCCTCGGGTTGGGTTAAGGGATAATCTCGTGTTAGGCTCGAAGTAGTGGTGCAGGGGAGGTTACTCGAGTTTTGTCTTGAGTTTCCATTGGGTTGAGCTCGGGTTTAAAAAAAAATAAACAAGTTTTCTAAGTACAAGTACTATCAAACTTTCAAACAAGTTTAAGAGTTTAAAATTTTTAAGTTGAATGTTTAAAATACATTACTTTTAAAAAAATAAAATTTTAATGTTGATTTAAAAGGCTTGGATAAACAAGAGTTTGATAATTTATTTTTAACTTGAATAAATTAAGTTAATTTCTTAGCTTATTTGGAATAAATTAAATGGTGTAATTAAGAAATGTTTTTCAGTTTTAGTTAACTTAAGGATTTAAGTTAATCTAGAGGCTAATAATAAAATTTATTTTTAAGGTTAAATTTTAAAAGTTAACTGTTTTTAAAATTTATTGAGTAATTAAAAGGTTAACTCATGATAAGTAATTAAAGGGTAATTAATTACTTGAAGATAATTTTTTAGTGAAAGTAATTTAGAAGATTTGATTACTAATAAAGGTTGATTAACTAAGTGGTCAAAGAAGAATTATATTAGAAGATAATTAATTTATGTGATTAATTAAGGTAATTAATTTGAGGATAATTAATTAATTACAAGTTAATTAATTAATAATGATGATTGAGGGATAATTCATTATTTAATTAAGGGTTAATTAATTTAATCAATTAAAGATAATTAATTAAATGATAATTAATTAAGGGTTAATTAACTGTTTAATTAACCTAAAGGTTAATTTTAATTAATGTGATTAATTAAGGACTAATTAATTAATCAAGGGTAATTAATTAAGATGGATAATTAAGGATTAATTTATTAATAAATTAATTAATTAATACTAAATACTTTGTAATTAATGAATCGGGATTGAGTAACTAATTCATGAGTAAGTAATTAAAATTGAATTAATTTAGGATTAAATCATTAATTAATCTTGTTTATAAATGATTATTGAATGCTTGGATTTCTTATGAATGTTTGTATTGTATGAAATGCCTTGAATTGATTGTTATCTCTGGATTGTAATATTCTGTTCTGGGAATTGATATGTGTGCAATTTTTTTATTTATTCAGTTTATCCATGATACATTTATCTATGAATCTGTGAATAAAGGTAAGCGTTATAGATTGTATCGCTTATCAATATTGATGTGCTTTAATCTGTGATGTGATGATTGATGTTGTTGCACTATTGTGTAAAACCCCTGGACCACACTATACACACACAAATATGGATTGCACGAGAAAATTGGTTAAGTCACATATTTTTAATAATTTCAAAAAAATTGAATTTTTGAATCCAAAATAGTTTTGGAAATGGAATTGAAAGCTTTTGGAAAGGAGTTTAAAAATTAAAAGTTATTTTGGATAACATGATAAAGTTTTGAAATTTAAATAATTTGATTTGAATTAGAATTCAAAATTTGAGATTGAATTCTATGTTTGGAAATTATGGTTTAAAAAGATTATACAAGTTATAAATGTGTTTATATGGGTTTTAAAAAGTATTGTTTTGGGAAATTAAATTTAACCAAAGCCTTATACTTGAAAGGCTTTAACCTGTATAAATGTAAACGGATTTTTCTGAAATAAAAACTATTTGTTTTCAAATAATAATAGCTTCATATAAAGAAAGGATTTCCAATTGTATCGAAAGATTTCAAGTTTGAAATGAAATTGTGAATTGTTTTTGAAAGCTATGATTGAACCTTTGTGAAAGATTGTTAAACTTTATTTTGGAATCAAAGAGGATTTAAATGGTGTATCTTTTATATATAAAAGATTTGAAATGGGAATTGTTTTGAAAGTCATGAATGGATCTTTGAAAATAGTTTTGAAAGCTATAAATTGAGTCTTTGGGTTAATAATTGGATGAGATAATCCAATTTGAAAAGAAAGTTGTTTTGAAAAGCTGTCAATGAATCTTTGTGAAATATTGGTGAACTTTGTGAAGTAAATCTTTTTTTAAAGATTTGTAAATGGTAATTTGTTTAAACAATTTGAAAGAAAGGTTTTGGGTTTTAAAGTTGTGACTTAACTGAAATCCCAATATCCATATGTTTTTAAATATTGCGATCATTATTCGGTTTAGCCGGGAGAGGACCTTGTGTCATATAACCCATTTCGAATAATGATACTACGATATGGATAGCATTTGAAGACCGATGGTGAAGACTGGGTATTTTCGAGAACAAAAGGATAAACCGTCGATTGTCTCTGCACTGGGTCGCGTCGGTATGGAGATCTCCATATGTGATGGGGAGTCCGATTAGGATTGTGAATACCCGGATTGCAAGGGCTTCTTCGAAAGTGCCTTCGGTTCTGTTCGAACCCAGAACAGACTTGTATGGATGTGTGTCTGACATTACACTTTGAAATGTAAAACCAGTTTCTATCAAATACATTTCTGTTTGGTGGCGGAGATTTATTCTCTTAGCTTAACACCCTTCTCTAAGACGTACGAGCTCCGAGGTTATGTAGTTGATGGTTACTAGTGATACATTCCCAATTTGGTAATGTGGCATACAAAGAGTTGCTGGTTATTTGTTGATCAAAGCATGGCTTCTGTGAAAAGCATAGCTTTGTGGACGGGACTTCGTCGAACCTCACAACCCGGAATGGTCGAAACAGGAAAAATGCAGCAAGGTTATTTGGGGGTAGCGCCCCCTGAGGGTATGTTCATTTCCGTCTGGATAGAGATGGTGTCATGGCATGGAGCCTAGATACTTAACCTATGTGGTAGCTGCAAATTTATTACTTTGTGGTTGTTGGTGAATCCCGGGATAATGGTTGGTTACGACCGAGGGATGGCATACTCGTGTCAGTAGTTACCTAGTTACAGAGGTAACCTGGTCTTGTGTTGGCAGAGATCCGGTTAGGTTCTCCGGGAGTCCCTCCAGCGTTGTACCCATGTGGCAATGGGAATTTTCTTGGCCTGACCATTTGTTGGAAATCCGATCTCCAATACGTGCCTTGTACGATTTTAGTTGTAGAATCTTCCATCTAATATGGTAGCTATAGTAGGGATCCTATAACGGTACGTTTGCTGGCTAAGATTAATATTATACTTGCAAATGTTTTCCACCATGCACTAATAATAATATCAAATGGTTTTCGCGTATCAAGCATTTTTGACTATCATAAGGAGAAATCTCTCCCAAGTGTGCGATTGCATTGTGTGTGTGTGCCGGGAGGCCTTATGGTAGTTTCATTTTTCAAAAAGCATTGTGGTTTTCAACTATTAAAATGCTGTTGTTTAAAAAATAAAACCATTTTTGTTTGCTCATACCAGTCTCATGACTGACCCGGAGTTTATTGTTCCTTTCCTAAACTCTGGATGCCTGCAATTTTTCACACGGGCAGTCTAGAGTTGGGGTTTTCAGATAGTCGAAAGTAGGTGTAGATTGGTAGCGTTCAGTCTTTGGATATCTTCTTCAGTCATTGGATGACTGACCTTGCTTAGTACAACGTGATGGGGGTTTGAGCTAGCTTTGGAATGGAGATGGAGTTTTTCTGGAGTTTGGGATTGAAGACATTGTCTTTCTGCTGCTGTTGTCTCTGCTATTGTCTTGTATCTATCTTTGATATATTGATTGTCCATTGTATCAAACGTGTTGTATCAATACTATTGTATATCAATGATATACTATTCATTTTATTCCGCTGTGTTGTTATACTTAATGTGTTATAAGCTCAAATGAACCAGATTCGGTGTTTGAATCTATGGCATTTGAATACTGGTGAAGTATTCGGTGCCGATTTTTGAAGGTCGAGTCAGGGTCGTTACAATTAGTATCAAAGCTGAAGGTTGAAATTTTAGCTCCGGAGTATAACATATTAGGTAACTCATTAGAGATAGGGTGAAATATACCCTAGAATGAGTTTATCCCTAAGATATCAGTCCGTGTGCCTCAGTAAATTCTATTACTATCCACTGATAGTAAGTATGAGTGCAAGAAGAGGACGAGAGAGGGGACAGGGGAGTACCACTACAAATGGTCAATATCCTACAACAGTGGAAACAACTTTCTTATCAATCTCCTTTGATTCGTCTTTTCAGTTCTTTGATCTCTTTGTGGCAGCTCGAAGAAGAAGCTTTGATGGGATGGTGGCCCTGTGAATCAGGTAGATAAGTTCCTATCTCGTATTCTCGTTATCAGCTTATCATTTCAACTTTAACGAAATTGAAATTTTATTGGAATAAATTGGTAAATTAAAATTAAAGTTACATAAATTGTATTGATAAAACGATTTCGATTAAAACCAAAATTGAAATTCTATAGTGATTTCTTGTGAGTATCGAAGTCCGATGAGGGACAAGTTTACGTATACTTTGGGGTTTCGATTTATTCTACGAGTGGTTAGTTATCCTTTCGAACTAACCAATGCCCGACATACTTCGTAGATCTGGTGACCCGAGTGTCTTGTGTAGTATTGAATGAGTTTGTTCTTGTATCTATTGTTGATGTTCTGATTTGGTAAGCCGAATGCAGAACAAATATTTAGTTTAATCAGGTGAACCATATCTTTTATATGTTCATCTGTTCTTGGTTGTCTCCCTGGCAAATTTCGAGGACGAAATTTTCTTAAGGGGAGAAATTTGTAACATTCCTGGATTTTGGCTAAGAAATATTTGATAATTAAAATAATCTTTAAGATTAAATTTTGAAATATTTGGTAATTTATATAAGGGATTGAATTAAATTGTGAGATTAATTGGCATATTTATTTGAGTTTCTCCGAAAACAATAAGAATATGTGTTTTATAAATAGATTGTGAAAATAAAATTTTGGGATTGGAATTCAAAAATAAGATTTTATAAAGTTGTGTAATTATTTGAATTTTCCAAATTAATTTGAATAAAGGTCTTAAACATAAAATTCCTTATTTTTAACAAATGTAAACTATATGACAATAAAAAATTTACAAGTATTAAATCTATATAACTTAAAAATTAACAAGTGTAAACTTATGATACAAGTGGAAAAAATAACATTTCTCTTGAAGTTGAAATGTATACAAAAGAATTTTATAAACGAGAAATACAAATTTGCAGACCTGAAACAAAACACAAGCAAAATCAAATACAACAATCCAACCTGATTCCAAACTAAAACAAAACAGAAGCAATAGGATTCAAACTCAAGCAAGGCGACAATCAAAATAATATCTGGAAATTTAAACAAGTCTGAAGCATGCAAAGTGATTAAATGATTTCAACCTGAGGATCATCTAAAACAATTCAGAAATCCTAAGCAAAACTTCAGATAAAAAATACTTCCAGATCAGGCATGCATTACAAACCTAGAAACACTGATTCAAGGAGTAGATCAGGCAAATTTAAATCAAGATTAAAGTGATTCATTTCAATCCTGGAAATGTAGTTCAGAAAAAAAAAAAAAATCAAATCTGGAACTTGATATCTGAAGCATTTCAAAAATTCAAAGCAACCTGGAAATTAAAAAAACGTCAAAATCTTGAAACTGGAACAAAGCAAATCTGGAAAAGCAAACGCAACTAAATCATTTCCAGATTTTCACAATACAGGATATCCTCTACTTTTTCATTTCTCAGGTGAGCAAACCACTTGACCTTATTTTAATCTCTTGATGTCTGGAATTATATTTGAAGTGATGAATTGAATATGCATGTGTACCGTTTTAATCTGCCTGCATTTGTTTATATATGTACAAAATTGATGTGCATGTCTATAAATAGGCACTTAGGCCTCTGTTTAAATGTATAGGGTTCAGAAACAAGAAAAAATTCAACATCTCTTCCTGTAATTGATGTTAAGCTATCATCCTTAAAGAAAACTTGTTTATATTAACCTAATAAGATTTTTAAAATATTTATAAGAAAAGTCGGTAAATTATTTTACTAGAAAGAAAGAAAATTCCAGTAAACTTTTTAAATCTAGAAAATCAATGTTAAAAATTTCAAGATTAGATTTTATAATGTGATTCGTATTGTAAAATGATAAATTTAGGTAAAGTAATCAAAAATTTTAAATATGTATATGGTGAGATATATTAAGATGAACAGAAATCGTAAATTCGTCAATTTCTGATGAACGAGGAGATGATGAGCTTCGAAATTCGCGAGGAAGGACGTTTGAATGTTGGAGATTGTTGGAAAAATGTCTAGATATTTATTTTGGTTGATTCAAGTAAGGGATCGAGGATGAATTAGGGTCTAACAACCTAGTTTGTCGACGAAGTATGTGGGGGTGATTCGTCGTCATCGGGGAGATTCAAGTCATTGGACCGTGGGGAATAGGAGGAGGAGGCTTTGGCACATCCCTGGTCGAAGTGGCATGGATGGTCGGGGTCAGGTTCGTTGTCGCGGCGAGATTTCGTTAACCTGGTTGGCTCCAAATTTTTGTTCGAATGGCTCGATTTTGTATTGATGGGTTTTCGAATTTTCTGAATCATCGTGATGATTGACGATGTCATTGCCGACGTGATGGTGGCTACGACAACAATCAAAGCTCTGGCAATTGAACGTACACATGCACGGTGCACATGGTAGTGCCTGTGTCGTGATTTTTAATGGTGGAAGGAGGAGAAGATAAGAGCTCGAAGGTGAACTCAGGAGATTTGGGTCGTTTGCTCGAGCATTATCTCGGGTAATTTACGCATGTGTTACTATGGTAATGGTTTTCAACTTTTAAATAGAAACAAGTATTCAAAAGAAAAAAAATGAATAAGGGCAGTCGCCTCGGGTTGGGTTAAGGGATAATCTTGTGTTAGGCTCGAAGTAGTGGAGCAGGGGAGGTTACTCGAGTTTTATCTCAAGTTTCCTTTGGGTTGAGCTCGGGTTTGAAAAAAATAAACAAGTTTTCTAAGTACAAGTACTTATCAAACTTTCCAAGTTTCAAAGTTCAAAATTTTTAAATTAAAGGTTTAAAATAAATTACTTTTAAAAAAATAAAATTTTAATGTTGATTTAAAAGGCTTGGATAAATAAGAGTTTGATCATTTATTTTTAACTAGAATAAATTAAGTTAATTTACAAGTTTATTTGGAATAAATTAAATGGTGTAATTAAGAAATGTTATTCAGTTTTAATTAACTTAAGGATTTAAGTTAATCTAGAGGCTAATAATAAAATTTTATTTTTAAGGTCAAATTTTAGAAGTTAATTGTTTTAAAAATTTATTGAGCAATTAAAAGATAAACTCATGATAAGTAATTAAAGGGTAATTAATTACATGAAGATAATTATTTAATGAAAGTAATTTAGAAGATTTGATTACTAACAAAGGTTGATTAACTAAGTGGTCAAAGAAGAATTATATTAGAAGATAATTAATTTATGTGATTAATTACGGTAATTAATTTGAGGATAATTAATTAATTAAAAGTTAATTAATTAATAATAATGATTAAGGGATAATTAACTAATTAAGGGTTAATTAATTTAATTAACTAAAGATAATTAATTAAATGATAATTAATTAAGGGTTAATCAATTATGTAATTAACCTAAAGGTTAATTTTAATTAATGTGATTAATTAAGGACTAATTAATTAATTAAGGGTAATTAATTAAGATGGATAATTAAGGATTAATTTATTAATTAATTAATTAATTAATTAATTAATACTAAAGAATTTATAATTAATGAATCAGGATTGAGTAATTTATTCATGAGTAACTAATTAAAATTGAATTAATTTAGGATTAAATAATTAATTAATCCTGTTTATAAATGATTATTGAATGCTTGGATTTCTTATGAATGTTCGTATTGTATGAAATGCCTTGAATTGATTGTTATCTCTGGATTGTAATATTCTGTTCTGTGAATTGAGCTGTGTGCAATTTATTTATTTATTCAGTTTATCCGTGATACATTTATCTGTGAATCTGTGAATAAAGGTAGGCGTTATAGATTGTACCGCTTATCGATATTGATGTGCTTTAATCTGTGATGTGATGATTGATGTTGTTGCACTATCGTGTAAAACCCCTAGACCACACTATACACACACACAAATATGGATTGCACGAGGAAATTGGTTAAGTCATAGATTTTTAATAATTTTAAAAAAAAATTGAATTTTTGAATCCAAAATAGTTTTGGAAATGGAATTGAAAGCTTTTGGAAAGGAGTTTCAAAAATAGAAGTTATTTTGAATAACATGATAAAGTTTTGAAACTTAAATAATTTGATTTGAATTGAAATTCAAAATTTAGGATTGAATTCTATGTTTGGAAATTATGGTTTAAAAAGATTATACAAGTTATAAATGTGTTTATATGGGTTTAAAAAGTATTGTTTTGGGAAATTAAATTTAACCAATGTCTTATACTCGAAGGGCTTTAACTTGTA
Source organism: Allium cepa (assembly GCA_030765085.1). Taxonomy (NCBI): domain Eukaryota; kingdom Viridiplantae; phylum Streptophyta; class Magnoliopsida; order Asparagales; family Amaryllidaceae; genus Allium; species Allium cepa. Next base: position 234,112,980 of record CM060939.1, on the reverse strand, counting down.
TAAATGTAATCGGATTTTTCCGAAACGAAAACTATTTGTTTTCAAATAATAACAGCTTCATATAAAGAAAGGATTTCCAATTTGTATCGAAAGATTTCAAGTTTGAAATGAAGTTGTGAATTGTTTTAAAGCTATGAATGAACCTTTGTGAAAGATTGTTAAACTTTGTTTTGGAATCAAAGAGGATTTTAAATGGTGTATCTTTTATATATAAAAGATTTGAAATGGGAATTGTTTTGAAAGTCATGAATGGATCTTTGAAAATAATTTTGAAAGCTATAAATATAGTCTTTGGGTTAATAATTGGATGAGATAATCCAATTTGAAAAGAAAGTTGTTTTGAAAAGCTGTGAATGAATCTTTGTGAAATATTGGTGAACTTTGTGAAGTAAATCTTTTTTTTAAAGATTTGTAAATGATATTTGTTTAAACCATTTGAAAGAAAGGTTTTGGGTTTTAAAGTTGTGACTTAACTAAAATGCCAATATCCATATGTTTTTTAATATTGCTCTCATTGTTCGGTTTAGCCGGGAGAGGACCTTGTGTCATATAACCCATTTCGAATAATGATACGACGATATGGATAGCATTTGAAGACCGGTGGTGAAGACTGGGTATTTTCAAGAACGAAAGGATAACCCGTCGATCGTCTCTGCACTAAGTTGCGCAGGTATAGAGATCTCCATATGTGATGGGGAGTCCGATCGGGATTATGAATACCCGAATTTCAAGGGCTTCTCCGGATGTGCCTTCGATTCTGTTCCAACCCAGAACAGACTCATATGGATGTGTGTTTGACATTATACTTTGAAATGTAAAACCAGTTTCTATCAAATACATTTCTTTTTTATGGTGGAGATTTATTCTCTTAGCTTAACACCCTTCTCTGAGACGTACGAGCTTCGAGGTTATGTAGTTGATGGTTACTAGTGATACATTCTTAATTTGGTAATGTGGCATACGAAATGTTGCTGATCATTTGTTGAGCAAAGCATGTCTTTTGTGAAAAGCGTAGCTTTGTGGACGAGACTTCGTCGAACCTCACAACCCGGTATGGTCGAAACAGGAAAAATGCAGCAAGGCTATTTGGGGGTAGCGCCCCCTGAGGGTATGTTCATTTTCTTATGGATAGAGACGGTATCATGGTATGGAGCCTAGATACTTAACCTATGTGGTAGCTGCAAATTTATTACTTTATGGTTGTTGGTGAATCCCGGGATAAAGGTTGGTTACGACCGGAGGATGGCATACTCGTGTTAGTAGTTACCTAGTTACAGAGGTAACCCGGCCTTGTGTTGGCAGAGATCCGATTAGGTTCTCTGGGAGTCCCTCCAGAGGCGTACCTATGTGGCAATGGAAATTTTCTTGGCCTAACCATTTGTTGGAAATCTGATCTCCAATACGCGCCTTGTACGATTTTAGTTGTAGAACCTGTCATCTACTATGGTAGCTATAGTAGGCATACTATAATGGTACGTTTGCTGGCTAAGATTAATATTATACTTGCAAATGTTTTCCATTATGCACTAAGAATAATATCAAATGGTTTTCGCATATCAAGCATTTTTGACTGTCATAAGGAGAAATCTCCCCCAAGTGTGTGATTGCATGGTGTGTGTGCCGGGAGGCCTTATGGTAGTTTCATTTTTCAAAAAGCATTGCGGTTTTCAACTATTAATATATTTTGCTGTTGTTTAAAAACTAAAACTGTTTTTGTTTGCTCATACCAGTCCCATGACTGACCCAGAGTTTATTGTTCCTTTCCTAAACTCTGGGTGCCCACAATTTTTCACATGGACAATTTAGAGTTAGGTTTTTCAGATAGTCGAATAGTAGGTGTAGATTGGTAGCTTTCAGTCTTTGGATGACTGACCTTGCTTAGTACAACGTGATGGGGGTTTGAGCTAGCGTTGGATTGGAGATGGAGTTTTTTTGGAGTTTGGCACTGAAGACATTGTCTTTCCGCTGCTGTTGTCTCTGCTATTGTCTTGTATCTATCTTTGATATACTGATAGTCAATTGTATATCAATGATATTTTATTCATTTTCTTCCGCTGTGTTGTTATACTTAATGTGTTATAGGCTCCAGCGAACCAGATTCGACGTTTGAATCTATGGCATTTGAATACCGGTGAAGCATTTGGTGCCGATTTTCGAAGGTCAAGTCGGGGTCGTTATAATTAGTATCAGAGCTGAAGGTTGAAATTTTAGCTCAGGAGTATAACACATTAGGTAACTCATTAGAGATAGGGTGAAATATACCCTAGAATGAGTATAGCTCAAGACTGTTTTTGTTTGCTCATACCATTCCCATAACTGACCCGGAGTTTATTGTTCCTTTCCTAAACTCTGGTTGCCCACAATTTTTCACACGGACAATCTAGAGTTGGGTTTTTCAGATAGTCGAATAGTAGGTGTAGATTCGGTAGCTTTCAGTCTTTGGGAATCTTCTTCAGTCTTTGGATGACTGACCTTGCTTAGTACAACATCATGGGGGTTTGAGCTAGCTTTGGATTGGAGATGGAGTTTTTTTGTAGTTTGGCATTGAAGACATTGTCTTTACGCTGCTGTTGTCTCTGCTATTGTCTTGTATCTATGTTTGATATGTTGATAGTCAGTTGTAGAAAATGTCTTGTATCAATACTGTTGTATATCAATGAGATATTATTCATTTTATTCCGCTGTGTTGTTATACTTAATGTATTATAAGCTCCGGCGAACCAGATTCTGCGTTTGAATCTACGGAATTTGATACTGGTGAAGTATTTAGTGCCGATTTTCGAAGGTCGAGTCAGGGTCGTTACATGTTCCTTATACCAATCCAAAGATAACACTTCTTACTTGCTCTTTTATTCCAAAAAATTTATACTTGAACCAAATTGGTTTCAAATATTATTATTATTATTTTCCCAAAACTTTGAAAATATTTTTCAAAAGCACCGAGATTTAGGTTCTCAAGTTTTGAACCTAAATTCTTCCAATTTAACCGATACATTCTTGTAAATCCATTTTATAATCACTTCAATTAAACCATTTTCAAATATCTATCTCAAAATATTCTAACTTTTAAATCAGATTCTATCTCAACTTTAACATCGAATGCCTTATAGTCAAACTATGAAACTTAATTCACAAGGTATTCGTTGCCATATTTTTTCCAATCCTTATCTACCCAACCCATATCTTAAAAAGGGAATAATAGTCAATGCTCAACTAGAGAAGCATGATTAAACAAACCCTAATGATAATAATAAAAACCTATTATTATCTCCAAACACCTCAACCAATTATATTACACTATTTGTGAAAATCATTCTTTTATATATCAAATATAACCTGGGTAAAATTATTTCACTTACCCAATTCCAAAACAATATTGTGTCGATTTTCCTAGTTTAAGTGTTTAGAAACCCTTATCGGTACAGTTGTACACCCTGTATCGACTAGAGTTCATAAGCCACTAAACCAATAAATCAATGCAATATAAAACATTTGAGAATCGCTAACAAATACACGCTCATACATATACACTCAAACTCATTTTAGGGTGTCACTTACCCTATCTCTAATGAATTAACCCAACCAAAGCCAAAGTTCTAGCTTAACCTTCAGCTATGATACCAAATGTAATGAACCAGATTTTCGACCCTTGAAAATCGACACTAATATGTCCACTGTATCACATGCCGAACATTCAAGTGTCGGAAATACCGATTAGTTAGGGTGAAAGAAGAAGGTAGAAGATAGAATAAAACTAAACATCTTTATTCATATGTACAATAATGATCTTTACAAAAAAGAAACATCTTTATTCATATATACAACATCAGAGTACACCAAACTTATCCTAAATTTGGACAGTTATAGAAACCTGTTCTTACATTGACAAACATACAGACTCTATAATACAATGGAAGAAAAATATACATGAATACGTCTTGACCATCCAACTCCTTTCCAACTCCAAAGTATTAGCTAACCTAGGAAAAACATGCTCGGTCTAACCCAAGCATTACATGGAATAACGCCTGGGTTAGTCTGGTAAACCAGCATAGGTAAAACTCCATAACATGTAACAACCAAACTGATTTCTAGATTCAAAAACTTTTCATAAAGGGTATTTCGTAAGACCACACTGCACATAAAAACGGATGGGTTTTTACCTTACGATAACCAAAACATTTTATATCAAAATCCAATGATATTATTAATGTCTAAGTTTAAAGTAAATAGATAAAATAGCTGAAATGCTTGCATCTCACATTCTAATATACTAGGCTCTACAATAAAAAACGTAAGGCATATATTAGAAATTGGATTCCAACAATGGCAAGGTAAGGGACTACCTTTCGATGATACACCTCTAGAAAATGCACTGGTGCTAACATAGAGCCGGCTGCCCCTTTAACGTGGCAGACAAGATTACCTCACCCCATTAACACCGAGGCCTTACACTGCCATGGCATTTGCACACAAACCAACTCTAAAAGTGACATCTAGAATGGGGTGACCGCCCCTAATGGTAGCTAACCACATAGCTCTGCTACATGCCCTGCATTTGCCATTCCTCTCGGTTGTGAGGCTTGAGGCTATGCTTTACCTTTCTGAATAGCAATCCATCTTGGAATGCTAACACTGACCTCCAGGCGTCAATGAAATGCCAACATTCATCCATACAAATTGTCCAGGATAAGGACAAACCAACTGCACTAATTCTACATCCATATTGGAACCACCCTCAGGATTAGTAGCAAGTAGTCTTTGCACTTCAATTGCTCCATCTTCGATTCCATGCTTCAAGGTGTCTTCATTCTTAAATGCTTGAGTTGGATCGAAGTGGTTTTCGGATAACATATCTGATCTCGATCTCTTCAAAACAACTTTCGATACTTTTTAGTAAACTCAACCCCGGTTCTTTAGGAAATAAACAGACAAATGACAAGAGCGGAATTCACCTCCTAACCATTTATGGACGAATTTTCTTATCATTCGTCCTAGAAGAAGGTAATGGGTTTGTATATACAATATAGTACTTTCGACGGTAATTGTACCATACAATTCGCGTGTTTCTCCTAGATATTTCCAAATTACGTTTTGTCCAGATTTGATAGTTGGTTATTTAACTATTAAATAAACAAACATCCAATCATGGTTTAATTTTCATATGGGATCCACTAAGCCTTTATTAATTCTCTCTAATTAATAAAACCACTTTATAAAACCTGATCACAAGATCTTTTCAAAACATTGTTCCCAAACCCCTTACATTTCCTTCTATACTTGGGAAACATTTATATACTTATCTCAATGTTATAAGTATATTACCGAAACATTTTACTTTTCGTGCCTTGAAAAAAATCATGTACTTATCTTATCGGTATAAGAATATTTACAAACTTTTCAAAGTTTTCTTCTTTCTAAATCCATATTAATTAACCAAACAATTTTTTTCCAAATAAAAGATTATGCTAATCCTTTATCAAAAGTTCCCTTTTTAAAAGCTCATCTCATATTTCAATTAACTTATAACTTTCAAAGTAAAGTTATGTCCTACTTTTATAAACCTCTTTCCAAATCTCTTAAATGATTTATAAGCATTTTTCTTATTTTTAAACTCTTTATCTATACCTTTCTATACTCCTTTATAAACATCATTGTAAAACACTTATAGTAACACTTCAGTAAAACCCCCTTTTATAAACAAGTTATTACTTATAAATAACTTTACAACATAATAGCGTAACTTGGGAATCATTTATAAACTTTAAAATCTAAATTGATTAAAGATTTCAAGTTAATTCAAAACACACTTTACAAATACAAAACAAGGCTTAGCAATCCCAGTGGTACTATTTTAAGTTACCATTCAATTTCAATTCGATTCCCAAGTCACTTAACAATTATTTACATAAGCTACCATATATGTAAATACAATTCATATCCAATCAGGAAATAACATGTCAATATTACCAGTTGGCATATACAAGTCCAAATAACATAACAAAAGGATGGTGATTTATCCTGCTAAATAGATGTCCAACCAATTCAATCAATTTAAAGCAGAACGAGGATTTATTCTGCTTAACACATGTCCACACAATCAAATCACTTACACTATAGCAGAATGGTTTTTGTTCTACTAACGGATATCATTTAATTCTCCTAATCATATGGGTTACTTAAGAGACTGGACAATATATCATTTGATATGGAATTAATTTATTTTGAAAAAGAAAATTGATTAAAACACATTCTATATAGTTTAAAATCACCTTTGAAAAGTGAAAATATATTTAATTAGCTTAAACCCTAACTAAATATTAATTAATCCAATTTAAAACAAGATTAAATCATAATTAAACTCTAATTAGGCTTAATGAACTTGATTAAGTACTAATTAACTTTCTAATGCAACTTGGTTAAGGTTAAACCAAATTGTTTAAGAGTTAAATCCTTGTTAATTAGATAATAATTAAATAACCCATTAAATAAATAAATAATCGTTAATCTTAATTAAATAATTATTAATCACCCCATTACTTATTAACCCTATTAATCACTAATTAAAACTTTATAAATCAATTAATAGTCATTAACTTAACTTAAGTGATGATTAACCTCTAATCACCTTCTTGATTACTAATTTGGTGCTAACTACCTTTTAATTAACTAAATAATTAATAATATTACAACTTAATTACTTTTTAATAATACTAATTATGTTTAAAAAAACTTAGTGAACTAATTTCAAAATAAAATAAATTTGAAATAAAAATTCAAACCTTTGCTGAAATGCATTCATAGTGACTATCGCTATGGATGCAGATCGCTCCAACATATTCTTAGCGAACCACTTCAAAAACCTTTACTTTTTCATGATTTGAAACATACTTTAGAAAAACTCTAAAACTAAAGTTACAAACTTTAATCCATTTCAAAACTTTAAACTTCGAAAGCAAACTTCGATTCCAACCGGATCTCATAACCATCGAAATTACACAAAGTAGTTAACTTTGTTTACCAACCTCATGCCATAGCTCATGTTTTACAATCAATATATTACTAACACCAACCATCATCATCATAGATTGCAAGTATACATCCATATATACATGCTTACTAACTTTAAAATACAACTTTGATTTCTATAATCAAATCAACTAAAATCAACCATCCAAATCATAATCAAACCACATGATTATCATTTAAACTTCTACACTATATAGTCACCATATATTGTGACATAAATAAAGTTACCATTTTAATTTAAAAAAACGAGTACTTTACTCACCAAACTTCCGCAAAAGCTACCCGAACATAAGTTAAACTTGCCAACGATTTCCTAGCTTTGAAGGATGAAAGCTTTAGGTGCTAGCAACTATCAAAATGGGCTTAGACTAGATGTATACAGGCTTGACCAGAGTTGTGGGGGTGGATGTATAGTAGTAGCTTGAAGGTAGAGGAGCTTCGGGTTATCATTAATTTGTCGAAAATGAACCCAAAATTAGGTCATTTTCCCACTAGATTTTGGATCACCAACTCAAGGAATTCAGAAAAATTTCAAAAGGAAAGTTGTCGAACGTTCTTTTCTTTATCATTTCAAAAAAAGAATCACTCATTTTCGATTTTTTTCTAAATTTGTGATCAAAAGAAGAAGGGTAATTTCGGACATGAAATTGTGGGTAAAAAATTGCTTTGTAAAGAATTGGTGTCTTGATATAGCTATGATAGAAATTTGAAAAGGTGGTCAGCTAGAATGTTGTTACCATTAAAATTTCACACAGTTTTAGTAAAAGAAAAACTCCATTTAATATAGAAATGAGGAAGAAAAGATTGGTGGAATGAGTAGGAAAAATGGAGAAGCATGTGGTATATTTATAAGCAAGAATTTCACACTTTGCCATTTTGTCAAGTCACGTCACTCACTTTTATATATGTATATAACTATTATGTTTAATCGCATCACTTTCTTATATATATATAATTATGTTTAGTCATATCACTTTTGTTTATATATATAATTATGTTTAGTGACATCACTTTATATATATATATATATAATTGTTAACTAAAGCTAAGATGTGACAAGAGATAATGATGGTTAATGATTACAATCTAAGACGTGACAAGGGAGGAATATATATATATATATATACAAGATTATTATTTTTAAATTTATGAATCATCACATATTAACATAAGGTAATCTATCATTAAGTATATTATTATTTAGCTAATTGACTTTTATATATATGTATATATGGTGCACAAAGATGAACAATGTTCCCTACAACTTTCCGGTGTCGAAAGGTCGAAATTTAGGAAAACGTTCTGTTACATTTTCTGTTTTTCTACAAACTATTTAATTTGGTAAACGAATCTTTAAAACCATTTTACCATCATTATTAATTAATCCAAATGAGTTTATTTTCATTATAAAACCTATATAATGAATATCTAAAATTAAATAAATACTCACTAATCAAATAGTGAAATTCCGAGTCGTTACAGTAGCTCACCACTTTCTCTATGAAATTCCTTCCATGTCATTACTTGAAACTCTAAATCCTTAGATTAATGTTCTACACTTCAAGTATATTACATCGATAATGTAGAATCTCATTCAATGCACTATATCACCAATTTTATACTCAACATGCAATGATAATCCATTTGCCACTTATGAAATCAAGTAAAATTGTTTTAAAATGTTAATATCATTCAACGAACCAGTAGTTTGAAAAATGCAAGCCAGAACCACAAGTCATCTAATGCAACGACTACCAATATCATAGTTGGTACTTTTTATGGCTGGTGGATATTCCTTTCTAGTCGGTTGGACAGTTCTTCCAAGTCCAGTGCATGTAAACATATTAGGAAATCCTCTTGCTTCTCCTCTAGCTAGAAACCTAGCAATATTTTTTAGCCCTAGTGTACGTAAGTATTCAACACTAAACTCTGCGATTAATCTTTTACGGAATTCCGTCATGCACTCTATTATCATTCATGATGCACGCATGTAATATTAATCCAGTTGGTCACTTGCCGTGCCATAAATTAATATTTGCAAAGCGTACGAAATTTTGATATGTGGTGAAATTACAAGTTCTTAGTGCCCCATTTAGTTTATAGGAAAAATATGGGTTCTTCTCATGAAGTTTTAACTTCTATTGAAAATTTATGGACTCATGAGAAATTGAAGATGAAAATGTAAAGTCCCAGGTAGAATTATCGATGAAGTAATCTTTCATCATTCTTCCATATCCATCTTGTAGTCTCTCTTGTGTCAATGACCAATTCTTCCATGAATGCTTCCTCGATAATTTCTGAGAGAGCCTTTACCTAAAAATGAAAAGAACCGTACGCGAACTGTTGTGCAGGAAATGCAATAGTCTGATTATGCAGGTCTTCTTATTCGTCGATTATTTCTTTAATGTTTTATTTATAATAGTAAAGATAAGGATTTTTAATTAAATATATTTGAACTTTGCTTATTTAGTGTTGTGCCAAAGGTTGACATAATACCCTGATATCAACTGATAGCACTACTAATACAGATCTATCAAAGTAAAAGAAAGAACATGATTTTTGCAGTGGTTTGGAAAATTATTCGATCTACCTCCATTTTAGTTTTATTATCTTATATTTTCTCTTTGAAATACAAAGATTACCACTCAAATCCAATCATAATCTCGCAGATCTCGAATTTAAGAAGGTTTGGGGAAGAAGAAGATAGATATGAGTCCAAAAATGAAAAAGGTCATGATAAAGTCCTCTCTGAATTGCTATAGGTCTTTTATTTACAAGAAAATTGCCTAGCGAAATCACTAGATAATGAAATACAAGGTCATACTATAGATTCGAGAAAGTAGAAGGGAGACGAGGTCCCTCGTGTCATAAAATCATATCGGTACTGACCAATATTAGGTCAGTACCAATCTAATTTGCTAATTTCAAATCATATGTTCTTCTTTTACTCCATCTACTAGTTTTGATTCATCAATTTTCGATCACTTTTCACTTAGAAATTACATTGTTGCCAAGAAGTTCTGACGCATCTAGTACTTTTCCTTCTCTGCTGAGCTTTTTAGAGTCATTCAACTATTCCTTTAGAAATGTGCCTCAAGATGATCACTATAGCCAACCTTTACTCGACCAAAGCTCTAAGGTTCCCCAAAGAGCACGAAAACATGTCGGTGCCAACCTAAAAAGTGGTTGGTACCAGGCTCTACTTTCAATGCACCATTCATTAACTTTCTAAACTTTCGGATGCCATTCCAAGGTTGTCTCTTAGTCTTAGGATCTATTCTTTCATCATTCTAAATCCAACCCATCCGTTCAAGCTTGTTCTAAGGCTGTGGAAAATTTGACCATAGAACTTGCTTCCTAAAGTACGCCTTATGCATGTAAGGTGCGCTTTTCTTAAGAATAAGTTTCAGGAATAATCAATCATTTACAGTCGAGCTCCCTGGCTATTTATTAATCTAAATTATGGTGAATCGTCTGGTTCCTTCAGATCCACTTGCAAATGAAAGGTGTTTTAGAGCATTATAGCTAAGGACTCTAGTATTTTCTTAAGTGTTAGTCATATATCTTAATCGTTTTGTTTTCATTTGGAGTTATCATATCCGATATCATTATCAAAGCCATCCTATGTTCGCCCAAGTTAAGGTTTCCACATATCATTACTAGAGCCATCTCATGTTCACCTAAGGTTAAGTTATCATATACTGGGGTTGTCCTGTGTTTGTCTGAGATTTTGGTTATCATTGTCAATATCTATATCATCTCATGTTTGCTTGGAATTTGTTCATTTTAGGTTAATAATATATCGTTCAATCATACGTCAATAATTATAGAGGTGCATTACCACCTAGTGGAATGTTATTTATAAATCGTCTAGTATCGCCTACCATCCCATTATAAGTATGCCCAATCGAATTGAGGCAATGACAGTCAATAGTCAATAAATTATCATTATCATATCATAAAGGTTCAAATTCTATGGTCTAGTCTATATCCCTCCAGATCGCACTATCAATGTCCAATCTAGGGTTCGGTCTCTCTGGATTGTATATTAATGTTGAGTCCAATCTGGTCATTTTTCGACATGGGGAACCAACGCCCAAGCAAGTCCAGTTTGTCACTCTCCAGTGAGGGGGCTTACTTTTCTATACAAGCCCATCCACTAATTCTCTGGAAAGGAGATGTGTACCTTATGGTTCATCGCCCTGTCTCCTTGGTCGGAAACTATTCCAATTAGTTTATATATCAATTATCATGTTCAAATGATTTTCAAAATCAAACATTCATTTACTAAATCCAAATCAAGGAAATAAGCAAATATCCTAATCATTCCTACTATCGATGATTACAACTAGACAACCAACTCAAAGCATACCTAGAGAAGTTACCTTTTATGTGTAAGCGTTCTGATAGTAAATCCACCTTATTTATTTGAAAAAAAGGGAATAGAACCTGACTTATATCCATCCCAATTACGAAATAATCACTCTCGACTCATATTCACGGTCTTTATCCTAATGCATTTTCCATAGATGGTAGCTATTATCTACGGCTGCTCTTGATGCACTATTGCAGTTTTGTTTCTTGCGTACCATTGTAGTCGGTTACTCAAAACCTGCTTTTATATTAAATCTTGAAGGTGTCAGCACTCTTTCGTCTCATTCCCTTCCATCTCATGGAAAAGACAAAACCTTCAAAATCTTTGATCCTGATTTGTAGGTTCTCTCTTAGCTAGCCTCTGATAAGTGATCTATCCCTAGTTTCTAGGTAAATCCTTTCTGAGGTTTTGATTATGTTCATATAGGAAGAGAATTTGGTTCCCTCCTTTGCCCTTTCGATCCTCTAATTCCTTCATCGGCCTTTCTCTTTCCTTTGTCTTTACTATATCCTTCTTCGGATGGTCCTCAATCATACATAACATTAAGTTTGATATTTTCTACTTCAGCATCTTCCTAACGAAATTATCTCTTAGTCCCATGGTAAAACACTATAATCCCTTTCCAAAACAACATTAAATTCGGTCTTGTTCGTGACTCCACACACTGCCACCATTAGAATTATCCAAAGATCCGGCTTATGAATTGCAGTAGTTACTGCATTAAATCTAATCTAGTATCTTCTTAGGGTCTCTCCGGCCTTTCGATTCACGCTCGAAAGCATCATCACATTCTTTGTCAAGAAATGCAAAGTCTAAACTATCTCAAAAATCCGTCTACCAATCCGGCTTGTGTGCTTATGGACCAATTTACCAATTGCCTAAACCATACTGTAACCACCTCTGCCAAGTATAATGGGTAACATCATCTTTTGACTTCCTCAGAAGCGCCTAACACCTCCATATGTCGGATGATCTCATTGGATGAATAGTTAGATTTGTCCTTCCATTGTACAGTTCCAGTGTTGGAAGTTTGAAATTGGGTAGATTCCTTGCATACTGGATGTTATGGTAAAATGCATTTCCGTTCTTGTCCTCCAAATTCTGCTCTAGGGGTCCAACTGCCACTATTCTTCTAATCACTTCAGCTATTCGGTCATTGTCGTGTAATAGAAGTCTCTAATCCATAGCTTCGTTATGCCCCCTTCTTATGGCGAGCTTCTGGTTCCAACTCTTATGTTATGCATTCGCATTCTAATCAGCATTTCTAACGACAATGCCCTCCATTCTTGGCATCCCATCTTGTCCTTGATCCAAATCCATTATGCCCCTAAGTAAATTCGCGATGGTCCCGACCTGAATGAGGTTGGTACTTAGTTGTTCTTGTCGTGGGAGCTCAGATCTAGTTTGCTTTACTCTAACATATGATGCTCCTGCATTGGCTTTTGGCCACTGGTCCTGAGTGCCAGCTGCTCTGGTTACTCCTTACTATCGCATTCTTATGAAAAATCCATTTAGCATTCCCTGCTGTAGAGCTATCATTCTATCTTGCATATCTTTCATCATCCTTTCCATCTCTTTTCTGGTCATGTAAACTAATGGATTTGAACTTGAGGACATCTCCTAACTGCCCCATGCTTTGGTTGAATTCCGCTGGTAATATTTTTGGTCGTAGGCCTCTTTATCTCTTCCAAACTTCAAATCCAAGCTCATTCTTATTGAAAAAAGAAAAATGTTGCGCTAAAAGTTGACATAACACCACGATATCAAATGAAAGCACCAATAATATATATCTATTAATGTAAATAAAAGAATGAACTTGATTTTTTATGGTGGTTTAACAAATTTTCCCGCCTTTGTCCATTTTAATTTTGTTCTATTATGTTTTATCCTCAAAATACAAAGACTCCACCCGAATTCAATCACAATCTCATATTTTTTGGCTTTAAGAAGCTTTTAGGAAGAAGAAGATAGAAATGAGTCCGAAAAGAAAAAGCCAAGGACAAGTCCTCTCCAAGTTGCTATCGGTCTTCTATTCATAGGAAAATCCCCAAATAAAGTCGTTGGATCACAAAATACTGGGTCAAACTCTAGAGTCAAGAAAGAAGGAGGGAGATGAGGTCCCATGTGCCATAAAATCATATCGGCATAGACCAGAATCAGGTTGGTACCGATCTTATTTGCTAATTGCAAATCATCCTTTCTTCTTCTATTCTATCTTCTATCTTTGATTCTTTAAGTTTCAAGAACTTTTTCCATAGAAATAAAGTTATTGCCGAGAAGTTATGACGCATCTAGTAATTGTCCTTCTTTGTTGAGTCTTTTGGAGTTGTTCAACTATTCCTTCAAAAGCAAGCCACATGATAACCACTTTAGCCAATATTTCCTTAACCACTGCTCCAAGGTTCTCCAAGAACACGAAAACATGTCACTATCGTCCTAAAATGTGGTTGGTACCGACCTCTACTTTCAATGCATCCTTTGCTCTAACTTTCTAAAATTCTTTCCAATGCCATTTCGAGCTTGTCTCCAAGTCTCTATATCCATTCCTTCATCATTCTTAGGTCCAGTCAATTCGTTCGAGTTTGTTCTAAGGCTATGGACAAATTAACGGTTAGTTTATATTGGTGTGCTCTTTGATTCTATAGAATAGAGTATTATATAGGTATGAGTGAAAGCTTCGACAATGCAGATTTTTGACACATGTACATTCCGATGATAGGTTATTCAAGTTAAGTAAATTGCCCAATTAAAATAAACACACTTATGTTAATTTCACCAGTGCAGATGTTGATATGTGTACGTTTTGATAGCACATTCTTCAAGTCATGCAGATCGCTAAACTAAAACAATGACACTTGTGTTTGTTTCAACAATGTGGATGGTTAACATATGTACATTTTGATAGCAGATGCTTCATGTCATGTGGATTTCCAAAAACTAGTGATGTGTTTGTTTCAACAACGCAAGGGAAATAAAATGGCGAAGTACACGCTAGTTTAAATTTTAAACAGCGAAGAATTTGGGCAAAAACTTCACCATTTTTTTTAGAATTCTTTGTTGAATCGATTTGGTGGCTAGTATTTCTTCTTCTGGTTGCACAACTCGTTCGTTCAGCATATAAGTAAGAAAGAAGGTGTAAGTGACGTGGTATGTTATTAGTAATGGTCTGAGACTAACATAATTATTTATCATCTCCTATCTCCACTTTTTTACCAAAGCTTACTCCATCTTCAAGTCCAATTTCTTCCCATCTCCAAGTTTACAAATAAGAAAAAAGAGTTAGCCAGGAACATTTGCCTCTTGATCTTTGAAATCTAGAAAATCTCAATTATAGCTAATCGAATTCATTTCCTACCAATCTAAGATAATATTAAGCATGTTTTGGTTTGGAAACAAAACGAGTTCAAGGATATTCCAAAATTATTCAAAAAAAAATTTATTTTGATTTATTACTTTATTTTTAATTGAATAAGACATTTGATTTCCAACTATTTATATAAAATGCTACTTCCATATATGACAACACAAACATGTTGGTTAAACCTATCCTAAATGTTTGATAATATTGATCATCTTGAGTTTGCTTAATTACGCACTCATGTTGATTTAGGTGTTATTATTTTCTTACCCAAATTTTGAGCATGTAAATACAACGAATTCTTTAAAATTTCAGATAATTTGTTTAGCTTTTGATCATTACAAAGATCAATATAGGATCAGACTGGATACAATTATCGTTTCTACTACTCATTTGTTTCATCATATTCAATGATTTGAATTTGAATTTTTTTAATGTTTTAATAGATAAGTATATTGGAAAAAAAAACCTTTTTACAAGGTTTTGCATTTCCTAGTTCACAGATTTATGTCTTTTTCAGTCTTATGGAAGATTATAAAATGATGATGAATATGTTATATTTTTGTAATGATTATTATATTATTGGAAATTAAGAATCTCTGTAATACATATTACCAAATATTGCAGCATTATTTCACACTTTTAATGATCAAAATAGTTATACAATGGATAATAAGTGAAGTGTTCATAGGCCATTGCTTGATGGCCTGAACTTAGTGGAAGTATTTATACATTTCTCTAAAAATATGAGAATAATTTATGATTTGATATAGAATAATTTTAAGAAGGGTGGAGTTGACTGTTATTAAGCTTCCAGAATTTTTGATGGTATGGCATGATTATGGTTAATGGTGTTAGATTTTTTTTAGGTTCCATGCACAGTTAGATTTTAGAATATATAAGAAATGAAGAAAAAATAATGATAAAAAAATTATTCCAACCAAAAATCTTTATTAATTCGCCAAAAGAACACAAGAGAAAGCTTTAAAAAGTTGAGAAAAAATCCTAATCTCCAAATCCTTAGAAAAATAAAAAATTTCTCACACACAACTAATGAATCCTATACATTCGTATTTATAATAGTATTGATAATATGCCTTATTTAATCAGCTATTGTTTACTTGCATCTTCCAAAATAAATATTTCCCAAGTAGAAAATTCCTTACCATTTTCCCAAGCAATTTATACACATTGTAGCATCCTCTTTTTGCATGTAGTGCCTCGCTATTATTCTTTCAAACCCTAATGACTCCACCACGAGTTGAAAAGTTACATTCTTTTCTTCTAATTGTCCCACTGAAGCAAGATTCATCTTAATTTTTTGGATGTGCCTAACTCCTGTAAGCTTTACAGCCCTTCAATCATCTTCTTCCTAACCGAACATGTGCCATTACATTGCAAGTCCCAATCATTAACAAATTCCAACTTGCTCTGTTGATCCTTATAGCAAATAAGTTCTCCATTTTGGTTGCATATATGGAAATATGCAACCAAATCAATTACACAATCATTTCCTTTCCTTCCATCAACACAGAGCACATCATTACTAGTACCAAAATTCACCTCATGATCACTGGCTTCCTAAAGCTTACCTTCGCCATCCTCTAATACTTTCATCTTCTCTTTATCCTTTCGTGGCTTATTCAAAATCTCAGCTGATGACCTGGTTCACAACAATAGCAGATGAAATCACTTTCCATATTTGATCTATTTAATTGCCTTTCCATATTTGGATGGTCAACCCTCCTTGCAAGATGCACCTCTTCAATTGGATTTCCTTTTTCTCTTTCTTCATTAACCTTTTCTTTAATTGGGTTCATCCTTTACATCTCCTCATCAAGGAGGCTATTAACCACTAACCTCACTGAAACAACTCCAATCGAATGCAACCACATGTGTTTTCCAACTTTCCAGTAATGAACTATTGTCAGCATCAAAGCTTATGTCTCATTATCAACCTTGTAATTCACGACCCCAATTGGTTCACAATTGCTTGAAAATTATTAAGATGTTCTCTATTTGACCCACCTTCCTCAAGCTTCAGATTGCTAATCTTCTCATTAGAATAGCCTCGTTTGTTGTGAAGTTCTTTACATAAATTCCTTCTTATTTCTTCCAAATTGTATTAGCAGATGTTTTAGTGGTAATAATATGAAATAGTGTATTTTCCAAAAATACACCAAAAAAGTTCGCAACCTTCTTATCCAAAATTTCTCACTTTGCTTCACTTATACCACTAGTTTTGTCCCCTTGTTCTTCAGCGGTTGGTGTAGATTATTGAGGTATAAAAAATCTTCTACCTTCAGCTTCCATAAGCTTTAATTTCTCCTATTAAGTTTATTAACGCTTATCTTCTCCATAACCAAACTCCCTTCATAAAGTTTTTTGTAGTAGAAACTTTTTCCAACTATTATTGTTTTTCTTAGGATCCTTACATAATTTGATTTTAGAAGGATAAGAAGTGAAGAAAAAAATGATAAACAAATTCAATCGACCAAAAATCTTTACTGATTCACTAAAAGATTACAAGAGAGCCTAAAAAGCTAGGAAGAAATCTCAATTTCCAAAACCTTAGAAAAATAAACTTTTCCAACATACATCTAATAAACCCTATGCATGCATATTTGTAATAGTCTTGATAAAATGTCTTTAATCAGTTGTTGATTACTTCCATCTTCCAAAATAAATCTTTCCTATGCAAATAATTCCTTACATTCTTTAATGTAACAAAAGATTAACTAATATTCTTTAATCACTCTACAAAATTAATAAAAGTGGCAAAATATTCAAGTCATAATTCCACCTTAACTCATAATATCTTTTAAATCTACTTTGATTTAGAAATATTGTATAACTAAAATCTAACATATGGCATAGACATTGTGCCAATAATTATTGCCAATACTAATAAAGTAGTATGTAGTTGTGATTAGCAATTGATATAGCAAACTATGTTGGCCACAATTAGGCGTAGTTTAAATTCATTGACCAAGTGGCCATATAAATCACTAGATAATATTTAAGACATGTATTTTCATTAATTGGAGAACACTTATGTGGTTTAACTTTTGAATTTAAATCGGATTAAATAAGCTTTAATTCATGCGTCAAACACAAGCATTGTCTCTTTGAAATTAAATATTTAAGTATTTGTTATCATGGTTTATTTTTCATTCGAATATATACTTTAAATATCTTGTTTTCGAAAATCTTCTATCTTCTACAAAATATTAGAATCTGATATCGCTTATACTCTTACTTATATAAACGATTTGATATGGAAAATTCAAAGAATGATAATCCGTAAAGTGAATATGATTCAAAAAACGAAGATTATTCTGAAAGTTCCTAAAACAACACACTTCTATACCTATACTCTCCAAGTGTATTATTAAGTAATACTGCCAGAGAATACGAAGAATGAGGTATTATTAGGCAACACGCGTGAATATCCTCATGGGCTAACATTGGTACGTATGTCAAAATCGACTAACAACTCACCTATACGTACACGGTATGGGCATAAAGCAATAAACATGTGCATCTCCAAGATAGAACAATACAAAATAGACAATATATAATAGAGAACGTAGAGTCAATATCATATCAACAATATATAATACGAAAAATATAAGAGACGATATGAAAAAAAATATGTCGTATATACAAAATATAATCAATATACATCGCAGTGACATATACAGAATGAAGTTATGTAATCAAGATGGTGTACAACAATAATAAATATCTAATCTCCACTATGGCTAGAAAACACCAGCTAGTCTCTATTTCCCAGAACCTGAAATGTCTCAAACTAGCTCGAGTATTACATAAATAACACACGGTCACAGTATTTCTAAATGTAGGTGTCAATATACATATGTATCTCAATATATGCATGATATAATAATATGATACAACAACAAAATAACTTAAAGCAACATCCATCATGAAACCATGCCATCACCTATATAAAATCACATTAAATAAAGAATCACAGAATCAATTTTAAATGGGTGAATCATCCATATCAAAATCATCATCAAAATCTAGAAATCATCAATACTCGAGATATCACCAAGAATAGTCAGACTAGCATATAGCAATGCCCAAATATATCTCTTAGATATAATAATAGGTCACTTATCTGTAAACTCGGATACCATAAAAGACATGAGGATCAACTATACTCTAGACACCTATCATGGGTATAATCACAACCCCTCATATAGAAATAATAAAAGTAGTGAGGGGTTTGATTGTACGACACACACAAGGTTCAAAGTAGAGTCATATCTCAACATATGGGTCATCTATCTATATTTATACTTAGGTGAGATGAGGTGTATCAATAATATATGTCAACCTATCACTTCGCTTAAACCAAAAGAAAGACTGATGGTCATCTGCTTGCTCTAGGAGCACACATATTACCCACCCGGATCCGTTCCTACAGTCTTCAGTTACCTCCATGGTAATTGTGATAATATCCATTAGCACGCTCGTCCATGCAAGGTAATTTGGACCTGCCTTCGGTCCCTATGGTAACATACTACTGACCTAGGTGACATATGGGGCTAAGAGTTAACCACCTTACTGTACTGTGTCATGGGTATAGGGCACAGCTCCATGATCAGGCTGCTAGGATGGATGTTATCCATGTGGTTCTCTCCAACACAATAACTAAGATTACATTATGATAGACAAATATATAGTATCCACATATATAGGTATCCACCTAGCTCAAACCTGCGATCATTACCTCCTGTAAGTATTATCTAGTATTTTTGTACCCATCACATGAGTGGCATCTGCTTATACTGAAAAACTGAATAAATATAACAACGGCAACCCATACTACCACATGATACTCAAACATTTATTCACTGCTCATAAACTACCCTCAATCTTTATAATATAATTTTATATAGCGAGTCCAAATAATAGTCGGATAAATATTACAGAAGTTTCATACCAGACGATATTATAGCTCCATTTATTCAGATTCCTCATTACACAGAAATATAAACAAATATATCATTCAATTATGATGTATAGAAGTACATAATAAAACTTCTACAATAAATTTTATATATGTACATAATATTCCTTTCTACCTTATTTAACAAAAATAAAGATTTAATTACTTATAACACATTACCAAATTTTCACTTTCTTTAATAAAACCTTCTAAATTCCTTTTCAAAACATATATAATTTATAAATATTTAGTCCACTTTTATTAAAAATTTATAAAACATAATTTAGTGCTCTATATATATGCTCATAAAGTAAGAAATGCTCTTTGAAACACTTAGATAATAATTAGAAAATATTTCTAAATTTTTAGAAATTATATAAGATTTTAAATAATTATTCAATACCATAAATCAAATTTCTTATTAAATAAATATCCTTTGACAATATTTAGTATGAAATTTAAGTATATCTTTTCTTAAAATTATTTCAATAGATATAAAATCCTTAACAAAACTTTAATATATACTAATCGTATACATTGATATAAATATTTTATAAAAAATAATATGAACAAGGATGGCATTGGAGCTTTCAAGGTGCCATCGGTTGACTATAGCGATCGACCCATGAATGTCCCCAGTTGCGATATTCTAAAGCCTTGACTCGATCATTTTGATTGATCGAAATTCAATTAAAAATTCAAGCATAATTCAAGAAACCTGCGCACACAAATAATTCATACATATCAACATACATATAAAGTTCATATATTTAGACATGGTAGTGAGTAGAAAAACCCTCACTTTAGCAAGGGAAGCTTCTGCTTCCTTACTGTTATTCAAAAGTCTACTTTTCCTCTTGCCAGAAAATCTTCATGACTCTAAAATATGATCAACACACAAACTCATTGATAGCTTGTAAAGGGGAAGGGAAGCTCACGTGAATTGTTTTCATGACGAATGAAGATATTTCTAGGGTAAGAAGTGTCCGGATATTGGAAAATGGATTTGGGCCGACTATTTGGGTTTGAGCTTCATGAAAGCTTCCTATTCAAATACTTCTCGTTTACTTTCTTCTACAAACTATTTTCCATTTGATTCAAATGACTAATGAATTCTAAATAAAAATTATATTTATACTGCTTAAGTTATTATACAATATTATGAAATTTTATAGAATTTATTTCCCATATATTCTTTTTATTTTAATCATTTATTCAAAATAATTTAATTTGGCCCATTTTAACTAAAATTTATTTCACTAACCCAAATTAATTCAAATTTTCACTTTAAAATTGTTTCTTACTCAAATCAATATTATTTATTTCATACATAATTTTTAAAACATTATTAACTAATTTTATTTTAAGTATTCCAAAATATTTAAATTCGCAAAATATTTCATTCCATAATCCTTTTATTAAATAATTCTTTCCAAAATAATTATATTTGATTAATAAATAACTAATAATCAAATTCTAATGTTTCTAGATAATTATAAATTATTATTAGTTAATCTTTGAATTTCTTTTTTAATTAATTTAAACAGCATTAATAATTTTAGTTGATTACTTCTTAACACCAGATTATTACAGTTCTAATTAGTAAGACGATAATCTCAGACTTCTTGTTAAAGCCACAGCTACATTTCAATAAACAACTCATACTCCACATTATACTTCTTCTATATGGACCAAAAATTGATGAATGATGTTCTCAACGGTAAAAAAATAAAATTCAAAATCTATTTCGAAGACTGATTTATTTCATACACCTTGGTCATATAGCATCTGGTAATTAGCAATTAATTTCCGCTTTACTTGAGAATATCCTTGAATTAGTTAGAATGCATATTTACATAATTGTCCATGGCATGTCAATATAAACCAAGCTTGTAACACCTCAAATATTTATTTGGTATTCAATATAGTATTTTTTTTCATCTATTTCATGCATTTTTTATAATATGGATCCTTGTTAAATGATATTTTAGTGATGAAATTTAGGTAGTGGGGGACTACTATGTGATTTATATAGCGAACGTGGTTGAAAGTTTGATTTAGAGAATGCTCAAATATAATATGATAAGGTAACCTTTTATGAGATTTTTTGCCACAAATCTTGATTTTACTTCCATTTCACTTAAGAATTGGGAGTAGAAATAAAATATCTAATAAATAATAAAATTTTATAGTTTTGAAACATCAAAATAATCAAATGCAAAAATACAATAAAATGAAAGAAAAATGCATGAAATAAATAACACTAGATTCATTGCGGATTATATGTTAATGAAGCCTACTTCCCTTTCTTACTCTTCTCTATCTCATTTTTTCCATGTATATCAATTTTACATGACTGAGATCTAGTAACAGAGTTGAAAATGTTAGAAGCATTTTTGGTAGAGAAATAGTAAAGCTTTTACATTTTACAAGGCAAATATGGTCGATGAAACGTTGATTTCTCACTTCTTTTGTTATCTTTATTTCCTTTATCTCCTACTTTTGATCCCCTTTTAAGTTCCGAGGTGATATATTTAAAGTTGTGAGGAATGGTTTGGAATTTTCTATGATGATTTTTTTCTAAGTGCTCCACAATTGTTTTGAAACCCTTTTCTATCAAGCAGAATCTTCCATTTTTAATACCGCTCTGCTATCACTTGGAAACACTACTAGAAAATGCAAAATTTACCTACCTAGTTTTACCAATGCCATTTCGACATCCTTAATTATAGCATCGACAAGGAGTTGGAATAGCGTCGGTGAATACCAACCAAAGTAAAATACCAACAAGCTATCGATGCCTTTATTATAGCGTCGGCGGGCATTTGTTAGACGTCAAACTTAACCATAATTCGACAGTCAATGTCCTTTCCTTCTCCACTTTTCCAGTAACAAAAAAATGACTTGTTTTTGCTGCCTCCTCCTCCCTCAACTTCGAATACTACCACCTCCTTCTTCCTCGAAGATGCCACTGCAAATCCTAAGCCCAAGCCACCGTCTAATCCGTAGCCGAATGTCACAATATCATTGATTGTTGCAAGCCTGCCCCCTCCTCCTCCCTCAACATCAAATGTCACCGCCTCCTCTTTCCCTGACGCCGTCACAAATCCTAAGCCCTAGCTGCAAACCTCCAATTGGCCACCTCGTTGATCGGCGCTAGCCTAAGCCGCAAATCCCTCTTCGAAGTCGTTGGTTAAAGCTCTATTGGTTTGAATTGTTACTCTAATTCATTTTTTATACAATGCTACGATTTGATAAGCTTTGTATATGACATGGATTCGTTGGTTTATATTCATTGATATATAATCAATGACATAGATTCATTGGTATGATAACTCATATATGATTTTAGATATTGTTGGTATTGTTTTTTAATTATTCCATAGTTCATTTTCATTGGTATGATGGTATTAATGAAACTCCATATATGTATAGTTTGGCATCGTCTGACAATTACCGTATATAATCATTGTATAAATATTTTTTAAATAAAACAGTTATCAATATTCATCTGATATGTTATTTGTTGGATTTGTCCCAATATTGGACAAGTTATAAACTCAATAATATTTATGTTTTAGAAATCAATATTTCAAATCGAATGGTTAATAAAATTTCGATAGCACTTCCTTCTTGTTCCCCATGTGTGCTTTTTGCATACCATACTGGAAATAAGGGGAAGTGCTACTGAAATTTTTTTGATCATTTGAATTCAAATGAATTAGGAAACATAAATAAAATTACGTTTGTAATGGGACATATAATGGTAGCCATTTAAAAAATGTGTAGATAGGCTATATATATTTAAAATCAATCATGAATTTCATTGTTTTATAATAAACTTAATAATGTTATTGAAATTAATAATAAAATTATTGAAAGCGCATAATACTAAAATTAATAATGTTATTTAAAATAACAATAAAATTAATAATGTTATTTTAACTAATAATAAAATTAATATTTTTATTTAAATTAATAACCAAACTAATAATATTATTTAAATTATTCTTAAAATAAATAATGTTATTTAAATTAATAATAAAATTAATAAAGTTATGTAAATTAATAACGTTAATCAAAATATTAATAAACTTAATAATGTTATTTAATTAATAATAAAATTAATGATTTTGTTTAAATTAGTTATAAAACTATGTTATTTAAAGTAATAACAAAATTAATAATGATATTTGAACTAATAATGCTATCATGCGAAAGATAATGTAAATTTTGTTTATGTATTGAGTATAGAAGACGGACTATTTGAAATATCGAAGTTGGATGTAATGAGAGGTAAAAATAGAGGAATGTTTCAATTACACTTTAGAATTACCTTGGACGCATCCATGAAAGTGGCATCTTACAATAAAATAAATATGAAAGAAAGATGTCCATGTTTAAAATATCATCGCCTAAAACTTTTATAGTATTATACTATGATATTACATTTACACCAATATAGCTTTACGCCCAATTGTCTTATATGGGTATGATGGAGAACAATATCACATTGTAGAAAATGAGACCGCAAATAGATTGTGGATTGTGATGAACCCCTTATTGAAATCTAGAAAATAGAATGACTAAAATGGTTCATGATGATACTAGTCTAAGTACGTAGATTGAAGGACCATACTCGGATGAAGAGCTTTGCTCGAAAGAAAAAAGTTTTTCAATTTGTTAGGAGCATCAAAACGACCACTCTATAAAGGTTGTAAAATGGTACACTTGTCAATGACATATACGCTATAAATCCAAATTCAATGCATTGGAAAGTCTAATGAATGCAATTCTTAGCTCGTGTAAAGAAATCCTTCCACCTAAAATGTGTTAGTGGAGAACTGGTACTCCCTTAAAAGAGAGGTCTCTACCTTTGGATTGTCTTATGATAAAATTGATATGTATCTAGGTGGGTGCATGATTTATTGAAAGGAAGATATAGATTTGGCATTATTTAAATTCTACAAACAATCTAGATATAATTCGATGAAAACTACTGGTAAAGGCATACTTTTCACCAGATTGCATTATTTTTCGATTACACCAAGATTGTAAAGGTTATATGCATCAGTTGCTATAGTGAAACACATGTGATGGCATAGTAAATGACAATGAGTTGAAGGTGTTTTATATTATCCTTCAAATGGTGAAGTTTAGGAATATTTTGATAGTACATATCCCTGTTTTGCTAAAGAATCATGTAATGTTACACTTGGTTTGTGTACGGATGGTTTTGCCCCCATTTTCTTAGTTCGATAAGCCATACTCAACATGGCTAATTATTTTAACACTTTACAATATCCCACCTTGGATGTGTATGAATAATCCATACCTGTTACAAACTATATTTGTTCTTGGACCTAAAAAACCAAAAGATGGGATAAAAACGTACATGTAGCCTTTGGTTGATGAGTTAAAAAAGATGTGGACAGAGATATTGTTAAGTACAATGTCTGTAATAAAAAGAAATTTAGGTTGTTTGTTTCTTTGTTATAGATGATAAGCGATTTTCCTACGTCTCTCTCTATGGAGTTCTAGTGGAAAATTTTCTTTTCCTATTTGCATGGATTGGACAGAATCATTCAGACTTATGTATGGTGGAAAATAGTGTTGATGGGATCAATATCATAGTTTTATACGTAAACGACCACTTTAAATTTGATTAAAAAACTTCAAAAAAATGCAATTATTGCTTTGGAGCCACCGTTCATTCTAGGTAATGAAGAAGTGTAGGAGCTTATGCAAGATTATCCTAAAATATAGAAGATATGAAAAGAGTCCAAAATTCTTCGTAAAAGAGAGCATCACAATTGATGTATACAAAGTATATTTTTGGAGTTACCATATTGAAAAAAATCATAAACTTTGACATAATATGGACGTAATGCATAACGAGAAAAATATGTCTGAGAACTTCTTTGACATGGTAATGAACGTGAAAGGAAAAAAAAGACGATTTGAACTCAAGAAAGGATATCGCGTCATACTATAATCGTCCTGAGCTTAAAATTCATAGTGAACGATCAAATTTCAAACATCTTGCTTGTTACTAGTTCGAAAACAAGCATTCACAAAAACTATTAGAGTAGGTTCAAAATTTTAGGCTTCCAGATGGAATTGCTTCGAATGTGAGAAGATGTATTGACATGAAGGATATTCAACTGTAGGGTATAAAGAGTCACGATTGTCATGTATTTTTTGAGACACTTTTCCTAATAGTATTTAAGGAGCTTTTGCCTCTAAAGGTGCAGATACCTATTACTAAAATTTAGTTTATTCTATAAAGGGTTGTGTTCAATAATACTTAATAAAAGTAATTTGAAAATACAAGAAATGGATACACCTAAATTATTATGTAAAATGGAGAAAATATTTCCTCTTGGTGTAATTAACTACATGGAACATTTACCATACATCTACCAACTGGAGCTTTAATGCGAGGACTGGTGCAGTAAGGACGGATGTTGTAACACCCATCTTCCTAAACCTCGGAAGTCGAGACTAATACATCCATGATATTAACATGCCGAATAACTAAGTGCTGGAAAGACAGATTGCTAGGGGAAAGAAAGGAGATGGAAGATAGAAGAACTAGGAAATACACAGAATGTCATAACATAACTGAGTAATATATATTAATCAACATAATATTTACAAAGTCATTTACAATAATACATCAGAGTCATACTAATACAATTTCTAACTTATGATAGTTATAACAGCATGTCCTTATACATTGATATAAAGTACATAATATACAGTGGAAACAAGATGATAACTATTTATCGATGAAGCCTCCTGCTCTAAGCTCCTCCAAAATGCATCCGTAGAAACCTAAACTACTTGGCTGCTCATAAAAATTTGAGCACCTAAGAGTTTTAAGGAAAGAAAATAAACTCCGTGTCAAACATGGGTATGGTGTGAGTAAACTCAAAGCAACTGAATTATTAAGTTAAAAACTCTTTTGAAATCAAAGATATCCCGTAAGACCACGCCGCACATAAACATGGACGAATTTTTACCTTACGATAACCAAAACACTTTTATAGAAATTCAGTGATTTTATAATAATCTCTAAGGGTTCAAAGTAAATTATTAAAATAGATAGATTGCTTGCATCTCATGTTCCAACATATTTAGTATACAACTAAAACTTTAAAGCTCGTCCTGGAGAATGGATTCTAACTAATGACTGGGCTACTGGGGTACCGCCCATCATAGTATCCGTCTAAAAAATGCATCGAGATCGTACCTAACAACCCCTGCCAACACAAGACCGGCCTACAACTTACTGGATAGTACCGAATATTCCATCACCCCGGTTGCTTTGCAACCCTTTCCATCGAGATCTCATGCACAACCAATCCATAAATATGTAGATGTATCGTATCTAGAAGGGTGGAAAGATACCCTAATGGATCGACCCATATAGCCTTGCTCCATCTTGAGGCTTGAGTCTATGTTTTACCTTTCTGAATAGCAGTCCCTCTTGGAATGCTAACACTGCCCTCCCAGTAATAATGCAATGCCAACATTCATCCATACAAGTTTTCCTGGATAAGGGCAAACCGAAGGCACTACTTCAACTACATCCATTTTGGAATCACCCCCAGTATTAGTAGCAAGCAGCCATACAATGTTTCCATCTTCGATCCCATGCTTCAAAATGTATTCATTCTGACATGCTTGAGTTGGATCGAAGTGGTTTTCAATTAACATATTCGATCACGGTCTCTTCGAAACAACTTTCGATATTTGTTGATAAACTCAACCCTTGTTCTTTAGGAAATAAATAGACAAATGACAAGAGCGGAGTTTACCTCCTAACTGTTTGTGGACGGATTTCCATATCATTCATCCTAGAAGAACAAATGAGTTTACACATATAGTATAGCACCTTCGACGGTAAATGTACCATAAAATTCTCATGTTTCTTTTAGTTATTTCTAAAGTTACGTTTTGGTCCATATTTGATAGTTAGTAATCTAACTAACAAATTAAACAAAACAATCAAACATTGATTCAATTCCATATGCAATCCTCTAATCCTTTATCAATTAATCCTTAATTAATAAAATCACTTTATAAAACCTGATCAAAAGATCTTTCAAAACACTTTTCCCAAACGCATAATGTTCCCTTTAAACTTGGAAACAATTCTCATTATTTACCAAAAACATTTTGGAAATTCCCTCTTCAAAATTCCATATTAAATGGCCATCAATTCCCTTTCAGAAACATCACATACAATTAAACCCATTTACTTCACATTCCAAACCTCTTTATAAATCATTTCCAAAGACATTTACAAAATAACATATATTACTCAACTTAATATTTACAAAGACATTTACAAAATGATACATCAAAGTCATATTAATACAATTTCTAACTTAGAACATTTATAATAGCTTATCCTTATACATAGATATAGAGTATATAATATACATCGAAAATAAGATAATAACTATATATCGATGAAGCCTCATACTCCAAGCTCCTCCAAAATGCATCCATAGAAACCTGAACTACTTGGCTGCTCATAAAAATTTAAGCGTCCAAGAGTTTAAGCACAGAAAATAAAACTATAGGTCAGACAAGGGTCTGGGGTGAGTAAACTCAAAGCAATTGGATTATTAATTTAAAAACTCTCTTGAAATCAAAGGCATCTCATAAGACCATGCTGCACATAAATACGGACGGGTTTTAACCTTACGATAACCAATACACTTTCATAGAAATTTGGTGATATTATAATAATGTCTAAGGGTTTAAAGTAAATTATTAAAATAGCTGGAATGTTTGCATCTCATGTTCCAACATATTTAGTATACAACTAAAACTATAAAGCTCGTATTGGAGAATGGATTCCAACTAATGGCTAGGCAACTAGGGTGTTGCCCATCACAGTACACATCTAGAAAATGTACCGAAATCGTACCTAATGACCCCTGCCAACACAAGACCGGCTTACCCCTTACTGGATAGTACCGAATATGTCATCACCTCGGTTTCTTTGCAACCCTTCCCATCGAGAACTCATGCACAACCAATCCATAAATATGTAGATGTATCATATCTAGAAGGGTACAACACACCCTAATGGGTGCGACCCAGATAGCCTTGCTGCATCTCCCCTATTTTAGTCATTCTCAGTTGATAAGGCTTGAGGCTACATTTTACTTTTCTAAATAGCAGTCCCTCTTGGATTTCTAACATTGCCCTCCCGGTAGTAATGTAGTGCCAACATTCATCCATACAAGTTGTCTAGGATAAGGACAAACCGAAGGCACTACTTCTACTACATCCATTTCGGAATCACCCTCACGATTAGTAGCAAGCAACTTTTGTACTTCAATAGATCCATCTTCGATCCCATGCTTCAACATGTCTTCATTCGAAAATACTTGAGTTGGATCGAAGTGGTTTTTGAATAACATATCCTATTCTGGTCTCTTCGAAACAACTTTCGATATTTTTCAGTAAACTCAACCTCGATTCTTTAGAAAATAAGCAGACTAATGACAAGAGGGGAGTTCACCTCCTAACCTTTTATGTACCGATTTTCATATCATTCATCCTAGAAGAACAAATGATTTTACACATATAGTATAGCACCTTCGACGGTAAATGTACCATAAAATTCTCATGTTTCTTTTACTTATTTCTAAAGTTACATTTTGGTCCATATTTGATAGTTAGTAATTCAACTATCAAATTAACAAAAACAATCAGACATTGATTCAATTCCATATGGAATCCTCTAACCCTTTATCAATTAATCCTTAATGAATAAAATCAATTTATAAAACATGATCAAAAGATCTTCCAAAACACTTTTCCCAAACCCCTAACTTTCCCTTTAAACTTAGAAACAATTCACATTATTTACCAAAAACATTTTGGAAATTCCCTCTTCAAAATTCCATATTAAATGGCCAACAATTTCCTTTTAAAAAAAAATCACCTACAATTAAACTCATTACTTCACATTCCAAACCTCTTTTTAAATTTCCAAACTAGATTTAAAATTCATTCGAAATCTCTAAAATGATTTATAAATCTCTTTCTAATTTAAAACTCTTTATAAAACTTTCATAAAATTTCCTTTATAAATATCATTTACAAATTATCTTTTGTAAAATACTTTAAGTAAACCTTCAGTAAAATCCCTTTATAATCAAATTGTTACTTATAAATAACTTTACAACGTAATAGCACAATTTGGAAATCATTTATAAACTTTAAACTCTAATTTTTTTTAAGGATTGAAGTTAATTCAAAAACTTACTTTATAAATTTAAAAGAAGGCTTTGTAATCCCAATGGTACTAATTTAAGTTACCATTCAATTCCAATTCCAATTCACTTAACAGTTATTTACATAAACAACATGTATGTAAATACAACTCATATCCAAATTCGGGAATAAAATGTCAATATAAACTAACTATCACAGACATGTCTAAATAACATAATAGTATGAGGGTGTTTTTTCCTGCTAAACAGATGTCCAAATAATTCAATCAATTTATAGCATAACGAGGATTTATTCTCCTAATACATGTCCACGGAATCAAATCACTTATACTACAGCAGAATGGTGTTTTGTTCTTTTAACAAATTTCATGTCGTCTTCCTAATCATACAGGATTTCTTAAGGTCCAGACAAGAGATCCTCGGACTTGTAATCAGTTCACTTTAAAAAAGAGATTGATTTAAAACACATTCGATTCAGTTTTAAAATCACCTTTGAAAAGATTTAAATAGGTTTATTCAGCTAAAACCCCAATTAAATCTTAATCAACCATTATTAATTAAGTTCAAGTCAGAATTAAATTCTAATTAGGCTTAATGAACTTGATTAAGTGCTAATTAACTTACTAACGCAACTTGGTTAAGGTTAAACCAAATTGTTTAAAAGTTAAACCCATTAAATACTAAGTAAACAATCCATTTAGTTAATTAATAATTAATTTACCATTATCTTAATTAAATAATTATTGATCACTTAATTACTTCTTAATGATAAAAAACATCAATTAAAGCTTTATTAATTGATTAACGGTCATTAACTTTACTTAAGTGATGATTAACCTTTAATCACCTTCTTAATTACCAATTAAGTGATAATTACCTTTTAATTAATTAATTAATTATAATATAACTTAATCACTTTTAATTTTACTAATTAAGTTAGAATAACTTTGTAAACTAATTCAAAATAAAACGAATTTGAAATAGAAATTCAAACTTTTGCAGAACTACATCCATTGCGACTGTCGCTATGAGTGTAGTTTGCTCTAACCCAGCTTTAAGCAAAGCCATTTTACTAAAATTATACTATCTCATGATTGAAACATAACTTAGTAAATTTTCACATTTTAAAACCAATTATGCAAACTTTAACCAAAATCGAAACTTTAAACTCTTCAAAACGAGTTTGATTTCAAATCCGACTTCAAATCCGTCGCAACTACATACAAAGTTTCAACTTTGTTTTCAACTCATCATGAATATATTCATGTTCATCATCAACCCTTTATATTCACACATCACATTCATACAACAAATTGTATACATGTACCAATATATATACAATTGCTTACTTTGCAATAACACATCCATTTGAGTGCTAACACTAACCCATATATTAGCACTTATCATCACATTTCAAACATGCCAAAATCCAAAATAGATATAACATACATATAGCTAAGGACCAACAAAACATATAAAGGAAAGTTCATTCTAAAAGATTAGGAATTTACTCACCGAAAGCTATTCAAACTCTTGCTACTTTAGATTACCACATAGTACTTC
Source organism: Allium cepa (assembly GCA_030765085.1). NCBI lineage: Eukaryota > Viridiplantae > Streptophyta > Magnoliopsida > Asparagales > Amaryllidaceae > Allium > Allium cepa. The sequence continues at coordinate 234,081,412 of CM060939.1, read as the reverse complement.
CATTCCTAAGCATCAAGATAGAGTCTTGTACCCTAAATGCACTAGGTAGGCCCGGGTGTGAAGGAAAGAGGAAGCGACACTTGTCTTGGTAAGGTGAAGCGATTTCGGATAAACATTGAATTCTCAATAGTAAACTCAAAAATAGGTAATTTTGCAATCGATTTTTGGGCTACCTACTCAGGGAAACTAAAAAATCATACAAAGAGGAAGTTATTTGAATTTCTTTTCTCTATCATTCTAGGAAAAGAATCACTCATTTTCGACTTGATTTGAAGAAGTTGTGATCCAAAGAAGATGGACCATTTTCGAAATTTAATTTCTAAGATCAAAATTACCCTATAAAGAATTGGTGTTTTGGCATAGCTATGATAGAAATTTGAAAAAGTGGTCAACTAGAATGTTGTAGTAATTAAAATTTCACAAAGTTTAACAAAAAGAAAACGTCCAATTGAGTAATTAATGTGGAAGATAAGTTTGGTGGAATGAGGAGTAAAAATGGAGAAACATATGGGCTATTTATAAGCAATTCTTTCCGTGTCATCATTATGTAAAATCAAAATCAACATCTTTTCCTCCCTCCGATGCATCACATCACTACTCTCTAGTCATCTCATCCATATAATTATGGCTGATGATGATTCATTATAAAAATATTTAAGATGTGATAATACTTATATATCTATATTTATATAAAATGTTGATTATTTTAAATCTATATGTTGTCACATCACTTGTTATTTAAAATTAATTATAAAATAATATTTTTATGTATAAGATTATCTAGTTAATTATCTTTTATATATTTATATATGATGCACAAAGATGAACAACGTTTTCGACAACTTTCCAATGTCGAAAGGTTGAAATTTCGAAAAACGTTCTTCGATCACATTTTTGTTTTTCTACGAACTATTTAATTTAGTAAACAAATTTTGAAAACGATTTTACCATCATTATTAATTAATAAAAATGAGTTTATTTATTTTCATCATAAACCTATAAATTTAATTTTTAAAATTAATTAAATATTCACTAGTCAAAGCAGTGAAATTCCAGGTCGTTACATTCTTTCCCCTTAAAAGAATTTCGTCCCTGAAATTACATCTCGATCTATCTCAGAAAACACTTAACACTATACATCAGTTCTTATGATGCACATAGATCATTCTTATTCAAAATATGATTCGATCTCAACTCGAATACATAACTTTCCTTCCGAATTAGTATCGCTTACCCGATTCCCTAGTGTGGACTCCTATCAGGCTCCTTGATTTGGAACCTCTATTCTCTATACAAAGTTTTAACTATGACAGAAAACTATGGTCCCATACCAAAAACCCTCATCAATTGCTCGCCGTCAAAAGTCGAGCAATAGATCCTTATTCGGAACAGTGTAAACACCTCAAAGTCATGTACTCGAAGCTTGGATCTGTTGGATCATAAGATTTTGAATGCTGACAAGATACGAAAGTTCACAAATCAATGACTACGGCAAATTCGGACTCATCGACTCAAATATGGTTTATATTAATATTGGTGTTAACTAGAGTCATTAAGTACATAGAGTCTAGTATAGTGATTTGTTAAAATCTTTCCTCAAGGTTCATCACTCACAAATTCGTTTACAAATTAGAATTTGTTTTATAAATTCTCCTTCACACATAAAAGTTTAAATGCATTGAATAAGCAGTATTTAGTCGACTGAATACCCTAAGTTAGTAGACTGATGCAGCATATATAATTTTCTAGATAAGGCAGCCAGTCGACTGAAGTGCCTAGGTCAGTCGACTGATTCTATGCAACTTTTTTGTGCACGTTGAATTCAGTCGACTGCCCAAGCAAGTTTAGTCGACTGAAAACTGCAACTGTCATATTTTCCAATAGACACTTCTCTTCATCAATAAATATGTTCTTCCCGAATGGTTACAACTCTTGGATTCTAAGAGATACCTATTTCCAGAAGACATATCTCATCACACACTATATATACACTCAAGATTTATAGATCAAAACACCTTAATTCTTTAATTTCTTTGATTTATAGCACTTAGCATTCTTGATTTCATTATCTACAAACTTTCATACAATCATTGCTTTCATATCCACTTCCATATTCTTCAAAGAAATATTAGATTTCCTATTCTTCATACACACATAATATACGCATCTATCTTGAGGAAAAGATTATAGGAAAAGTGTACTACAAGTGACAAATCCGTGTTATTCAGAACACACAAAGTCAAGTTAAATCCAGCTTGTAAGAAAGTTCTGTCTGGTTGCTTAGGCGGTCAAGTCATGTTCTATTGCTCATGCGGTCAAAGTCAAGTTCGGTTACTCAAACGGTGTAATACATGTTCCTCGGGTTAAGTGAGGGTTGCTATCTATAATGCTAGAAGGAGTCTGGGACTAGACGTAGAACAAGAGTTCGAACCAGTATAAAAATCTCTAGTGTCATTTTACTTTACTGCTATTATTTTCCACACTAGTTATTTATTATATTCCATATTACTCAATCCTATAGCATAGCCAATTTCATGTGGTATCAGAACAAGGCCATCATATAACCATAACATAGTTATTTAATATTGTTTTAATATGGAAAACAACACCAGCACTATTGCTAACACTACCTTTTTAGAAGGTAAATATATTGCATGACCATGTCAATTTAAAGGAATGAACTATAACTATTGGGCTACTAGAATGAGAATCTATATACAAGCAAGTAGTTATGAAAGCTGGAACATTATGCAATCTGAATATACTATTCCTACCACTGAATATTCAACATGGTCTAACACACAAAAATTAAATGCTACTACAAATGCTAAAGCTATGAATATGGTATATTGTGCATTAGGTAAAAATGAATTTAATAGAATAAGCATGTGTAAAATTGCTCATGAAATTTTTTATACACTTACGATTGCATATGAAGGTATTAAAAAAGTAAAACAGAGTAAAATTTCTATGCTCAAAAATTAGTTCCAGAATTTTAAAATGAAGCAAGATGTGACTATAAATGAAATGTATTATAGATTTCGAGATATATATCATTCCTTGATAACATTAGGAGAAACTTATACAGATTTTGATATTGCTCCAAAAATCCTCAACTCACTAATGGATGAGTGGGAACAAAAAGTCTTTGCAATCGAAGAAGCTAACGAGATTTCGACCATAAAACCAGAGGATTTGATTGGAAATATAATGTCTTATGAAGTTAATCTTCAGGCAAAACAAGTACAGGCTTAAGATAAGAAGGATATAGCATTCCAGGGAGAAAAGGATGAATCAGATTTCGATGAAGAAGATATGGCGTTCATTGCTAAAAAATTCAAAAAGTTTTTGAAATTTAGAAAGAGCACCAGATTCAAAAATAACAAGAACATTTTTAGCAACAATAACAACACCAAAAAACCATCCTCATCTGCTCCAGAATGTTATGAATGTCCCAAGAAAGGCCACATAAAGAAAGGTTGTCCTGAGAAAAAGAAATACAAGCATAAGCACAAGAAATACAGATTCAAGAAGAAAGCTTTCTCCATCACGTGAGATGATTCGGAATCATCTTCATCATCGGATAGTGACTTAGACAGTGATACAGAACAAGCCAGTGGATGTTTTATGGCCACAAAAGATGAGGTGAATGATCTAACTTTTGATGATCTATTGGAAATAAACTTAGAATTACTTGATAAGCTAAAAGACATCAAAAGAAAATACAAAGAATCTCTTAGAAAACTGAATAGAACTGAAATCGAAGTAGATATGCTAAGAAATGAGAAACAAATCTTAAAAGAACTTGAAGTTACTCAAGAATCTTGTTCTAATATGATATCTCAACTCCCTATGTTAAGTCAAGAAATGGAAACTCCGAAAGAAAAGAGTGATGCTCTGCTAATTAAAAATCATGATCTTAAAGCTAATGTCAAGATTTTAGAATTAGATAACTCTAGCCATAAAACAAAGTTAGATGATATTACTAAAAATGTCTCTTATTTTAATAAAGACAGGTAAAATCTTTCCAAAATTATAGAAAATACTCAAAATGCTTCAAATGAAAGAGGACTAGGACATAAGCAATCTTCTAAAGTTATTCCAAAGAAAAAGAATTTTTCATATAAAAGGAATAATAATAAAGTTGAAAACGCTAGTTCAAAAGTTTTAAAATTTTCTAGATCAATTAGAATTTGGGTTCCTAAAACAAATAATTCTTTGATTAGAGATAAGTATATAAAATCTTTTATAAAAAGTGTTCATAAAAACAAAGATTTTATTTTCAAAAGGAATTCTGAACCCTATTGGGTTTGGCTTCCTATGACCTAACTCTTAAGACCCAAATAAAATGGTGGGTACCAATGTTAATTCTATATTTTGTAGGTACCACTGAAAAAGAGAGGAAAATGGATACTAGACAGTGGTTTCTCAATACGCACGAAAGGAAACATAAGGGATGCTAACTAATATTATCTACTCAGATGGAGGTTCTGTCACATTTAGAGATAATTCCAAAGGATGTGTCATCGGCAAAGGCGATGTGAGCAATAACGGTATATCTAATTTACCTCTTATTACTGAAGTTTTATTAGTTAAAAATTTAAAACACAATTTACCTAGTATCAGCAAATTATGTGACAACGGATTTAATATTTCATTTCTGAAAATAAGTGTAGCATTTTTTATCAAAATAAAAATCTTAATTTTGAAGGTTTTAGAGATAAAAATATTTATGTTTTAAGTATGATTATAAATTACAATAAAAAATATGTATTTAATAGCCAAAGAAAACGATCCTCGGTTATGGCATAAAAGATTTTGTCATATTAATTTCAAAGCTATAAATAAAATATCTAAAAATAATTTAGTTAAAGGTTTACTAAAAATGAATTTTAAAGTAAACAATATTTGTGACGCTTGTCAGTTAGGAAAATTATCAAAATCATCCTTTAAATTAAAGAAAATATTTTTACTATACAACCACTAGAATTATTGCATGTGGATCCCTTTGGTCCAACTCAAGTACAATCTATAAACCATAGTATATATATGTTTGTTATAGCAGATGATTTCTCAAGATATACTTGGACTATTTTTTTGAAAAATAAAAGTGATACCTTTGAAAATTTCAAGATCATTGCAAAAAGAATTCAAAATCTCAAAAATTTAAGAACTAAAAATATTAGAAGTGATTATGGAGGTGAATTTGAAAATAAAGCTTTTAAACATTTATATAATAAAAAGGGAATTTACCATAAATTTTATTTTCCTATAACACCACAATAAAATGGAGTGGTCGAAAGGAAAACTAGAATATTACAAGAATGTGCAAGAACTTTATTAAATGGAATCACATTACCAAAATATTACTGGGCAGAAGCTGTAGCAACTGCTTGCTGTATTCTAAATCGTGTTTCCATTCGACCTCTAATAAAACATACTCCATATGAACTTTTTCACCAAAGAAAACCGAATATTACTTATTTTAAAACTTTTGGTTCAAAATGATTTATTTTAAACACAAAAGTTCAGCTTGGAAAATTCGATCCAAATCTGATGAAGGAATCTTCGTAGGATATTCAGAATGAAGCAAAGCTTATCAAATCTTCTATAAAAGAACAAAATCAATCGAAGAGACTCTTCATGTTTCATTTGATGAAATTTTCAAATTTAATAGAAACTTTGAGGATGATGAAATAATACCTAGCACAATCACAAAAACAGTTTCTTAAAATAGTTTTAAAGAAAATGAAAACATTGTTTATAATTTTGAAGAAGATGAAAACATTGTTCATAATGAAAATGAATTAAGATCTCCTCCTAGGATTTTACAAGATCACCCAGTAGAAAATGTCATAGGAGAAATTGATTCATATTTTAGAACTAGAAATCAACTCAGTCAAATGGGCAATGTAGAATTTCTTTCGAATATTGAACCTAAAAATGTAAAAGAAGCCTCTACCGATGACTATTGGATTATAGCATTGCAAGAAGAGCTAAACCAATTCAAATAAAATGAAGTATGGGAACTAGTTCCTAGACCAAGTGATCAATCAGTCATTGGTACTAAATGGGTCTTCAAAAATAAAGTAGATGAACAAGGTAATATAACTAGTAATAAAGCTAGATTAGTTGCATAAGGATATAATCAAGAATAAGGAATTGACTACGAAGAAACGTTTTCTCCAGTCGCACGATTTGAAGTGATACGCATCTTATTGGCCTTTGCATGTTTTCATAATTTCAAACTTTATCAAATGGATGTTAAAAATGCTTTTTTAAATGGTTATATAAAAGAGAATGTTTATGTTGAATAACCTCCTCTGTTCACACATGCAAAATTTCCTGACCACGTCTATAATCTTAAGAAAGCCTTATACGGTCTAAAACAAGCAACCCGTGCTTGGTATGAATGTCTTAAAAGCTATATAATAGACTCTGGTTTTGAAATTGGGAAGGTTGTCAATCTCTTTTTATTAAAAGAACTAAAAATTATATTTTAACAATTCAAATTTACCAAAGAATTTAAAGTGTCACATACGGGAGATTTATCTTATTTTCTTAGTTTACAAATTAAACAATTAGAAAATGGTATTTTTATTAATCAAGAAAGATATTGCAATAATATAATTAAAAGCTCGGTATGGAAAATACTTCTGCCAAACCAACTCCAATGAGTATAACAATACATCTCGATAGAGATGAAGATGGTAAAGTGTCGACCAAAAATTATATCGAAGCATAATTGGATCATTACTTTATCTTACTACTAGTAGACCTGACATAATGATGAGTGTTTGTTTATGTGCTCTATTTCAAGAAAATCCTAAAGAATCACATATGCGAGCAGTGAAACGAATATTGTGTTGTCTAAGAAAAACCAAAGATTTTGGACTCTTTTATCTGAAAGAATGTCCTTTGAGTTAGTTTCATATAGCGACGCTGACTTTGGAGGATGTCGGATGGATTGTAATAGTATAAGCGGGACTTGTTACTTCATTCTACAATCCTTAGTCTCATGGTTTAGTAAGAAACAAAATTGTGTTTCACTTTCGACTTGTGAAGTAGAATACATCTCCGCTGCTTTAGCATGTACTCAAGTCACTTACTTGCCACAAACACTTCAAGATTTTGGTATGAACTTATCTAAATCTACTATATTTTGTGATAATACAGGTGCTATAAACTTATCAAAAAATCATGTCAATCATCACGAACTAAACATATAGAGATACGTCATCATTTCCTTCGTGATAACATTGAAAAGGATTTAGTCAGATTGGAATTTATATCCTCTGAAAATCAACTGGCTGATATATTTACCAAACCGTTGAATGAAAATACTTTTATTAAACTTAGAAGAGAAATAGGAATTATTTCATTAAAAGGTTTATAATTTGTTATCCCACCTTTTGATCAAGGCTGGGATATCAACAAATAGGCTAGAAAGGATGGAAACCAGTATTAGAGATCGACTGGAAACAAGACTATGATCGATATCGTCAAAATTTGGTTGAACTCCAATCAAGGCGGGATCAATTGGGAATGATGAACAAGGCTAAAAAAGGCGACACTTCAAATTTCAAGTAAATCAAAGTTCGTATGCTCAAGATATGATTGATGCAAATCAAGCAATGTTCTAATTCGTATCCATCAAGGAAGTCAAGTTCGTATCCATCAAGCACACATCTGGTTCGTATCCATCAAGAGAACGCTAGTTTGTATCCATGGAAGAGGCACCACTTCGTATCCATCACATCTACTTCGATTCGTATCCATCACTAGTGACATTTCGTATCGCTTCCATTAACGGACAGCTCATATCGATCATCATTTACATAATTCGTATTGATCGGTCAACGATCGACACGAAGCATACCACCCACGAGTGATACGAGGAAACACCTAAAAGGTATCGATACAAAGTGTTTAAATCTATGTCGATACGAATTGGAGTAGAGACTATCGATACGAAAAAGGGCTATTGAATCATCGATACGAAGTAAGCATCCCTAGATCGATGTGAAGCATGGAGCGGATCAGGTCGATACGAACGAGGCACAATTAAGGAGAAGACTTGGTTGGCATGAAAAGTAGATCGATCCAAAAAGTTAGCACCACATCATCAGGCATCATGTACCCAGAAGTGATGCAAACAGATCGATGCAAACAAAAGCGATGTGAACTCAGCAGCTTCAACAAATCGAACTTGCATCGATCATATCTCACAATCTGCAAGTCAAAATGCCATCAAATTTCCACAAGAGCTTGCGTGCAACCTCAGGAATGTCCACGATCGATCCCGACTCAATTGGGCTAAATCTTGATCGATACGAATTCCATTTGTATCGATCACGGATCGAGTCCAAATGACCAGGGATCGATCGCATAGGCCCACCCACGTGAGAGAAGAGGTCTTCCGAGATCTGAGTGAGATATTTGCTGCCTACGCCTATAGATAGCAGTCCAAGAGCTTCAGAAAAGGGATCTTCTAGTTCTTTTATGCCGTTCTCTACCGAACTATATTGTAACTCAAATATTATCAAATATACTCTTGTAACCAGCGAGTGATAATTAATAAAATAGCAACTCTTCAAAGTGGATGTAGGCCGGAGATGGCCGAACCACTATAAATTTTGTGTCTTTACTACTTTCCTTTTAATTTTCTAAGTGTTCTTCATATTTATGTTCTCTGCACACTTGTTATCTGTGATTTTGGACGGGTGCTTTCACCGGCAATTGGGTGTTTGTGACAAATTATTGGCGCAAACATTTTGGTGCTTTTACTGAGAATTGAACTCGGCAACTTTACAGCTTGGATTTGGGATCTGAAAGCTTAAGGAAATGGATTTGGGAAGCTATGGTGAAGCAATCAACAAGGAAACCAAGAGTAGAGAGGAGTCAGCATGAAGGAAGTCAGGAGGCTTCCTCAGGAGTGAATCAGGCCTCAGTCTTCATCACCCGAGACGAGATGGGGATGATGCTGGAAGCTATGCAGGAGGGAATGATGAAGAGACAAGAGGAGATGATGAAGAACCTACTTCGACCAGTTGGACAAATTAGAGTGCAGAATCAAGGGAACGCAACTGCAGGAGATGATGGAGATAGGGATTGGAAGCACAGAGCAACCAGAGTTCAGATAGAGTAGGATCATTAGGAGCAACACTGGAACTAGCGTGCACTTACCCGGAGCATGTTGATCCAATCTCGGGCAGAGTACCTGATGGAGCAGTTCAACATAATGTTGATAGAGGAATGGATGCTCGTTTAAGGGAGAAAATTCTAGAATTCCTTTGTAAACTCAGGGGGCATATTGGAGGCAACGGACAAGGGCTACAACTTGGCTACAGTGATAGGTTGGCGGAGATGGTTAGGTGAGCCATGAGAGGCGGATTGGTGAATAGAGACTTGGAGGATTTAAATAGGAGTCCCTTTGCTCCTACAATCAGGCAAGCTAGAAACCCGCCAGATTTCAAACTACCAACATTGGAGATGCATGACGGGAGAAGGATCCCGCTGTTCAATTGACAAGGTACATAAGGCATATAGAAGTATTGGGGGCATTGGAGGAAGTCATGGCCCGATGCTTCCCTTTGTATCTGACGAAAATAGCTTCATTATGGTTCAGACAGCTTGAAAGTGGCTCTATTAGCATATGGACGGAGTTGATTGAAAGGTTTATGAGGCAGTTTCGGGTCCACATAGTCAGATCCAAGAATATGATGACTCTGACATCGATGAAATTGTGGAAGGGAGAATTGCTTAGAGATTTCCTGATTAAATTCAACGCGGCAATGGCTTCAGTGGATCGACCTGATCTGTCGATGGTTTTGATGGCAGTAGTTTCAAGAATTGTAGACAATTCGGATTTCAAAATATCATTGGAACGGGACCCACCGATGAACCTCGGGGAGTTCTACCACGAAGCGGAGAGATTTCTAAGGCAGGAGGATGTGCAGGCTGAGAGAGAAGGGAGAGAGAGGCTGAAGCTTATGCAGTAGAGGGTGGAGGTCCACCTAGGGAGGATTCAAACAAAGTTGAATAGGAAAAAGGAAAATGAATGACAACAGTGGCACTTCAAAAAGGCCATGGAGGGAGTCAAAGTTTTCTTCATACATGGATCTAACTGAAACTTTGGAAAGGATTTACTTGGATACTCGATGGCGCCTCTAATATCGAAAGCCGGTAAGAAGGGAACCCTCTGAATACGAGCGGGCATCGGGAAGGCATTGCCTATTCCATGAGATAGATGGGCATAACAAAAATGATTGCGGACATTTGAAGGATATCGTTGAGGAGCATGTAAGGAATGAGCATCAACCACAAAATGTAAGGAATCGAGCTGTAGCAGTGGAACAAGAGCGGCCACTGCCCGCCTCGAATGAAAATGGCAATGGATCTAGGCAGCGACAGCTTGTTATCAACTAAATGAATTTATGGCTTTGAATAAGTAATAGAACTCAAAGTAATACAGCTAAGTCACTTACACATGTACAGGGTCGAGGATGGTCCCTAGGCATGCTCTGAGACGATGATAAACCATATTGCTCGAGTCTATGAAATCCTGTTTTCTTTCTGTTTTTCTACAAACTTTGGTTTCTTCTTTGGTTCCATGGACATTTGTTTAGTTTTCCCTATTTATACGAACTTTCAATTTATTAAATGGATTCTGTAACAAGTGGATTTGGATTAATGTAATAAATAATAAAGGTCTCGCGATTATGGTCCCCACCGAAGAGATGTGGCAGTAATCGCCAATTACGAGTCCCTTCACCGAAAAGCGATGGAATGGACTCAAACACGATATAAAAGTCCTTGGTCGAAGAGCCGAGGCCGGAGAATATACAATTCCTCGGCCGGAGAGCTGAGGTCGGAGAATATAAAAGTCCTCGACCAAAGAGCCGAGACTGGAGAATATATAAGTCCTCGGTCGGAGAGCCGAGGCCGGAGAATATATAAGTCCTCGGCCGGAGAGCCGAGGCCGGAGAATATGAAAGTCCTTGGCCGGAGAACATAAAAGCCCTCGACTAGAGAGTCAGGATCGGAACAGGATAATGCGACCCAGAGAGGTCATGGATTCGGATCGGCTTAGGATAAATGGACCCGGCAAGCACCTGGATTTGTCAAAGGGCCGAGAGTGGTCACGAATTTAAATATCGACCCAGAAAGGTTATGGATTTGTTGGTTATTGGATATGGATAGATTAAAGCTAGGTTGATGGATTCGGATAGCTATGAAATTGGCTAAGATCGTGGTTACAGGAGTTTGAATTGGACATCGACTCGGAGCAGTCGTGGACTTGGATATGGCTATGGCACTTGGATAGAATGGCTTGGTAATAGATTGGGTTGTGGATCGGATGGTATGGCTATGGATGGAATATGAATTTTGGATGTTGGATTCGGAGCTATTCAAAACACGCCTTCTTACCACAAGGCACGTTTTGGGAGGCCTTTTGGTCAAGGCTGGAATATCTACAAATAGGCTAAAAAGGATGGAAACCGGCATTAGAGATCGATTGGAAACGAGGCTATGATCGATATCGTCAAAATTTGGCCGAGCTCCAATCAAGGCGGGATCGATTAGGAATGATGAACAAGGTTAGAAAAGGATACACTTCAAATTTCAAGTCAATCAGTGTTTGTATGCTCAAGATATGATCGATGCAAATCAAGCAATGTTTTAATTCGTATCCATCTAGGAAGTCTCGTTCGTATCCATCAAGCATACATCTGGTTCGTATCCACCAAGAGAATGCTAGTTTGTATCCATGGAAGAGGCACCACTTCATATCCATCACATCTACTCCAGTTCATATCCATCGCCTAGTAACATTTCATATTGCTTCCGTTAACGCACATCTCGTATCGATCATCATTTACATAATTCGTATCGATTGGTCAACGATCGACACGAAGCATACCACCCACGAGCGATACGAGGCAACACCTAAAAGGTATAGATACGAAGCATTTAAGTCTATATCGATAAGAATTGGAGTAGAGACTATCAATACGAAAAGGGCTATTGAATCATCGATATGAAGTAAGCATCCCTAGATCGATGCGAAGCATGGAGCGCATCAGGTCAATACGAATGAGGAACAATTAAGGGGGAGACTTGATCACTCGGCACAAAAAGTGGATCGATCCAAAAAGTTAGCGCCACGTCATTAGGCATCACGTGTCTAGAAGCGATGTGAACAGATCGATGAGAATAGAAGCGATGCGAACTCAACAGCCTTCAACAAATCCAAACTTGCGTCAATCATATCTCGCAATCGGTAAGTCCAAATTCCACCAAATTTTCACAAGAGCTTGCATGAAACCTCAAGAATATTCATAATCGATGCCGACTCGATTGGGCTAAATCCTGATTGGTACGAATTCCATTCGTATCGATCACGAATCGAGTCCAAATATGCAGGGATCGATCGCGTGGGCCCACCCGCGTGAGAGAAGAGGTCTTCCAAGATCTGAGTGAGATATTTGCTGCCTATGACTATAAATAGCAGTCCAAGAGCTTCAGAAAATGGATCTTTTAGTTCGTTTATGCCATTACTCTGCCGAACTACATTGTAACTCAAATATTATCAACTATACTCTTGTAACCAATGAGTGATAATCAATAAAATAGCAACTCTTCAAAGTGTATGTAGGCCGGAGAGAGCCAAACCACTATAAGCTTTGTGTCGTTACTGCTTTCCTTTTAATTTTTTGAATTTCTTCATATTTATATTCTCTATACACTTGCTATCTGTGATATGAGATTGCGGATGGATACTTTCATTGGCAATTGGGTGTTTGTGACCAATTTTGGCGTAAACATAATTTTAATATTTTCAAAAATTGTGTATTTGATACATTTCAATTCCTTTATTCTAAGCATGATTTTTTGATGTATTTTTTACACTTTTATTTTTTTTAAATATATTCATTTTTTTAGAAAAAAACACTATGCAAATTCTGTGGTTATTCTACTTTTTATTCTCATCCATTCATTTCTTAGAAAATTAAACTTATTGTTTTTCTTTTAAATATAAGGTTTATGTTTCTAACAGATAGAAACCACTCTTCTTTTTACCTATTTTAAGAATTTTTTCTACCATTTCTTATCACCGTATTCCATTTGCAATATCAATAAAAGTTTTAACTCTTTTCACAAGAAGTTTAATTCGCTTAACCAACATGTCTTCAGAAACTATTACCGTCTCATCCTCACTTCTTATACCTCTATTAGCTCTGAGTCAGTAAATCCTCCAACACTGACACCTGTATGTGAGCCCGTCCCAATTATTTCATCATCTACTCACACTGGTTACACCCTTCCTGTTAAAAGAGCTAAATGCTCTCTATTTTTTGGATCTCCGTTTGCCAAAGAAAATATAGACGACATTCATCACTATCAGCGGGAGACACTCGAATTATAATGAGAACTTTACTACGAGCAGAAGGTGAATGCGAAGCATCTAAGATTCCTTGAACGAGTGGCTCTAAAATTCTATGGATCATCATCACACAACACGATTTACCAACCAACGTCTCCTACACATCGTAATCCATGGGAACCATCAGCCGAACGTTCCTCGGTTTCTCCAAATTCTTGGGGGACATGGCTGGTCACCACAACGACCTCTTCAGGAGAATACGAAGGTGGAACCTGAAGACTACCACACTCCTTCCTCATCATCTAAATCATCTTGATTTTTTATATTTTCAAATATATATTGTACTCCTATATATTTGCATTGATTAATATAATTTTAAATTTTAAATTTTGTTTTAAAATGTTGTGTTCAATGCATTTACTTGAAAAAGTTCGGCCTGAAAAAATCAACAGCGCCAGTCGACTGAATCGATATAGTTAGTCGACTAAACCTGACTTTCAACATCAATTTATTCCTAAAGTCAGTCGATCGTATCCATCTACTTCATGTTATAAACTCTCGGGATGAGTTCAATCAACTGAACTTATATAGTCAGTCGACTAAACCCAGGAAAATAAATTTTAATACAAAGCACCAATCGACTACCTATGAAGGTTCAGTCAATTGATACTCGGTAACCCAGTCTCCACCCCTTCAATCCTCTACAAAACTATTTTTTACCTTTACCAATTTCACTATTTACTTAAAACTTTTATACCTTTCTTCCATTAAAACCTCTCTCTACTTCAATTTTATTCAAAAATACTTCAAATTTTTGAATTTTCACTTCACCCTCTTCCAGTCTACAATCTTCTATTTCATTACCATGCCCTAGTTTTCCAAACGGCTCCCAAAAGATCTAGACAATCTCAAGCCTCAGCAAGTACTTTCGATTCTCAAATAAAAGCATGGCTACACAACGACAAAGCGGTGCAAAGCTTAGAAAGGATGCAAAGATCTAGAATTTTTGAAGGTTCTTTTGTTAAATTTCTAGTTTCTCTTCATATGCCATTCAAGGCTTGGCTCGTAGAAGTGGTTTGGAGCATCTGATTGACTATGCGACTAACAACTCCAAGATTAATCACCTTCTCATCAAGCTTTTCTATGCTAACTTAAAGCTCGACCACCAAGTCATCTCAAATACCGATGATGCTATATGGACTGTGGTGTGTGGCGTATGCATTTTCCTTCCACTCCAACGCCTAGCACGAATTCTGCAATGCCCAGATGAAGGTGAGAGTTAGCGAAGATAGCCGTCAGCATGGACACTCGAGACCGTGTTAGCCATTTATTTCTCTACGATGACTTGACGGAGTTAAAGGCCGTAGCTCTAAGGCCAAAAGCTCGCATAATGCATCGAGCCCTTGCCCACACCATCAATCCTCGCACGGGAAGCTATGAGAAGTTCTATCAAAGATATTTTCAGTCCTTGTATGCCATTTGGGAAAATAGACGAGTGAATTGGGGTAAAGTAATCTTGGATGAAATCCAAACTTTTAACAAAGGTCGGATGCGAATGATCTACTATGGCGCTTACATTATGCGCATTCTCAAGCATTTCAATATTCAGTTTATCGATTTCGAGTGCCCGACCATAGGCACTTTGAATTCCAAGACTCTTAGCCTCATGAATTTACCCATACAATGCCTTGACCACACAATCATGACCTATGAACATTGGCTGGAAAATCAAGCCTTCGGTTAAGCACAACCATCCGCTCGTCAAAAAACTCATCAACAAACTTCTCATATGCAAGCTTTGTCATCATCCCAACCTCCTCAACCCAAAAGGGAAGTCTACAAAATTCAAGAAGTGGATTCTCATGCTCGGCCCTAAGAAGCCGTATCCATTTTATCTCATAACCAAAGACTTCTCGATCAATGAATTTCTCGGGTAGAATCGTTTGTTTCTAGAGTTGATAAAAGTGTCACAAAAGTCAACAAAATGTTGAATCATATTAAGTCTTTTCTCAGCAACATCTGGGAAGCAATCACATGTTCATAACCATCGTCAACCTTCGTTCAAGTGCCTACATTTCACGGGAAGCGACCAGCGGAGCGTTTCACTTGGTCAACCTCCAATGAAGAACAAGAGGAGGAAGAAGGTGAACAAGTAGGCAATGAATCTGATGACGAAGAGAGTGAAGGAAGCTCACTTAGAGGCAGCCAAGGTGATAAGTAAGAACCTCTTTTCAGTTACTCTTGAAATTTTGAAACTTCTTTGATGTTATTAGAACTTTTATCTCGCTTTCAGACTATTTAGTATTTTGTTTGTTGTGGTTGTGTGTAATTGTTTAACTCTATATCTCTATGTATGTTGTGATGTACACTATCGTTCTATGATAATGCGATTGTTCTGTTTCTATGTTATATGCTACGTATTTGTTTATATATATAAGTGTTTCTATGTCATATTACTCGTATTTTAAATGTTCTATACTTTGAGTGCTCTCATTTTTGTCGATGAAAAAGGGTGAGAAAAACATAAATTATTCCCAGGAAATATAGCATATATTCAGGGGGAGAAAACAAAATAAAAGTTGCAAGCACATACATAAGGGGAGAGATAATAAAAGGCTTGTTGAAGATTCTCTCATTACAAAGGGAGCTGTCATCATCAAAAAGGGGGAGAAGGTTGGATCATAAGTTCTTGAATGCTAACAAGATACGAAAGTTAACGAATCCACGACTATGACAAATCTGGACTCGTCTACTCAAATATGGTTCGTATTAATATTAGTGTTAACTAGAGTCAATAAGTATATGGAGTCTAGTAGTGTGATTTGTTAAAATCTTTCCTCAAGGTTCATCACTCACAAATTTATTTACAAATTAGAATTTGTTTTATAAATTCTCCTTCACACACAAAAGTTCAATGAACTGAATAAGCAGTATTTAATCGACTGAATACCCTAAGTCAATCGACTGATTCTGCATATATAATTTTCTAAATAAGGCAGCCAGTCAATTGAACTGCCTAGGTCAGTCGACTGATTTTGTGCAACTTTTTTGTGCATGTTTGAATTCAGTCGACTGCCCAAGCAAGTTCAATCGACTGAAAACTACAACTTTCATATTTTTCAATAGACACTTCTCTTCATCAATAGATATCTTCTTCCTGGATGGTTACAACTCTTGGATTCTGAGAGATACCTATTTCCAGAAGACATATCTCATCACACACAATGTACACACTCAAGATTTGTAGATCAAAACACCGTAATTCTCCAGTTTCTTATATCTATAGCACTTAGCATTCTTGATTTTATTATCTACAAGCTTTCATACAATCATTTCTTTCATATCCACTTCCATATTCTTCATACACACATAAATATACACATCTATCTTGAGGAAAAGTTTATAGGAAGGGTGTATTGGAAGCGACAAATCTATATTATTCAGAACACACAAAGTCAAATTAAATCCAGTTTGTAAGAAAGTCCTGTTCGGTTGCTCAGGCGGTCAAGTCCTGTTATGTTGCTCAGGCGGTCAAAGTCCTGTTCGGCGGTGTAATACCTATTCCTCTAGGTTAAGTGGGTGCATCTAGCTATAATTTCAGAAGGAGTATGAGACTGGACGTAGAACGGGAGTTCGAACTAGTATAAAAATACCTGGTGTCATTTTACTTTACCGCTATTATTGTCCGTGCTAGTTATTTATTATATTCCATATTACTTGATCCTATAGCATAGTCACTTTCAGGATCAAAACTATATGAAAAGGATAAATGATCTACATCTACCCTACACACTTACTAATTAGTTCTCCCTAATACCAATTCAATTTCCACTAATTATTTATGAAAACATTTCATAAAATACACTATTTCAACTTGGATAATACTCCACTACAGCCTAAGAGTATATACCTCTATGTGAATCTACTATTTCATTTTTTTTCATTTACTTCCCTAAGGAAATTAAAGATCCAAATACCCGGCTTTTGTTTTCAAATTTTATTGAAATGGAATTCTATACTTTTAAATCATACAAATATATAGATATAGCCCGAGTAACTCCAAAATGATACTAAGGGACTAGATACTACCAAATAGTATTACATATTCCCTAACAAAGAAGAGTAATACTCAAGAGAAGTGTTTACCATCTGAAACACATCCCTTTCTCAATTTTAAGTCATTTTTGAGCCACTCAAACTAGTTAATTTAAAAATATTCCTTTTATTTCCAAATTCTCATTTTTGAAACAATATTTTGCATTTTCCAACAACATTTATCACCAACTCACTTTGGATTTGTTCAGGTTGAACTTGTTTCGATCGTACAATGATAAAGAGAATAATTACTAAGTGCATTACCACATTTGCCTAGGCAAACATTCGATCGTCACTTAGCAGATTATTCCGATCATCACAAAACAATCAAGACTTGTTCCTCGTACGAATCCAAAGATAACACTTATTACTTACACTTTTATTCCAAAAAATTATACTTAAACCAAATGGGTTGCAACTATTATTATTATTATTTTCCTAAAATATTTAAAATCATTTTTCCAAAAGCACTGGGATTTAGATTCTCAGGTTTTCAACCTAAATTCTTCCAACATAAATGGTACATTTTTATAACCTGTTTTATAAATCACTTCTATTAAACCATTTTAAACATTTATCCCAAAATATTCTAACTTTTAAATCAAATTTTGCCTTAACATTAACATCGAACGCCCTATAGTCAAACTATGAAACTTAGTTCACAAGGTGTTCGTTTTCCTTTTTTTCAAATCCTTATCTACCCAACCCATATCTTAAAAAGAGAACATACTAAAAATACTCAATGCTCAACTAAACGGGCATGACTAAACAAACCCTAAATGATAATAATAATAATAATAATAATAATAACATATTATTATCTCCTAACACCCCAACCAACTATACTACACAATTTGTGAAAATCATTCTTTTCTGTATATAAAATATATTCTAGGTAAATTTATTTCATTTACCCAATTTCAAAACAATACTTTATCAACCGAACTTGTTCAAGTGTTTACGATTTCCCCATCGATAATGTTGGCCAGACGCATCGATCGGAATTTTTAAGCCACTCAACAGCTCAAACAACACAATATAAAACCTTTTTATAGCACTAACAAATACGCCGTCTGATATAATATACACTCAAACTCGTTCTAGGTTTTGACTTACCCTATTTCTATTGAGTTACCCCACCAAAGCCAAGGTTCTCGCTTAACCTTTAGCTCTGATACCATGTTGTAACGACCTATCTTTTCGAATCTCAAAAGTCGACACTCATACATCCACGGTATTAACATGCCAAACAATTAAGTGTCGTAAAGATAGATTGATAGAGGAAAGAAAGGAGATAGAAGATAAAAGAACTAGGAATAAACATAGAATCTCACAACGCAACTGAATAACATATGTTAGTCAACATAATATTAACATAGTCATTTACAAAATGACACGTCAGAGTCATACTAATATAGTTTCTAACTTAGGATAGTTATAACAGCCTTTCCTTATACATAGATATATAGTCCATAATATACAACGGAAACAAGATGATAACTTTCTATTGATGAAGCTTCCTGCTCCAAGCTCATCCAAAATGCATTCGTAGAAACCCGAACTACTTGGCTGCTCATAAAAATTTGAGCAACCTAGAGTTTTAAGGAAAGAAAATAAAACTCTGGGTCAGACATGGGTATGGTGTGACTAAACTCAAAGCAACTAAATTGTTAATTCAAAAACTCTTTTGAAATTGAAGGTTCTTGTAAGACCATGTCGCACATAAAAACGGATGGGTTTTTACCTTACGATAACTAAATCATTTTTATAGAACTTCAGTGATATTATAATAATGTCTAAGGTTTCAAAGTAAATTATTAAAATGGCTAGAATGCTTGCATCTCACATTCCAACATATTTAGTATAGAACTAAAACTGTAAAGCTCGTATTGTAGAACAAATTACAACTAATGACTATGCTACTGGGGTATCGTCCATCACAGTACGCGTCGAGAAAATGTACCAAGATTATACTTAATGACCCCTACCAACACAAACCGGCCTACCCCTTACTGGATAGTACCGAATATGTCATCACCCCATTGCTTTGCAACCCTTTCTATCGAGATCTCATGCATAACCAATCCATAAATATGTAGATGTGTTGTATCTAGAAGGGTGACAACATACCCTAATGGGTGCATCCCATATAGCCTTGATGCATCTCCCATATTTTAGTCATTGTCGGTTGATGAAGCTTGAGGCTACGTTTTACCTTTATGAATAGCAGTCCCTCTGGGAATGCTAGCATTACCCTCCCGGCAGTAATGCAGTGCCAACATTCATCCATACAAGTTGTCTAGGATAAGGACAAACCGTAGGTACTACTTCAACTACATCTATTTTGGAGTCACCCTCAGGATTAGTAGCAAGCAGCCCTTGTACTTCAATGGCTCTATCTTCGATCCTATACTTCAAGATGCCTTCATTCTGAAAAGCATGAGATGGATCGAAGTGGTTTACGGATAACACATCCGATCCCGGTTACTTCGAAACAACTTTTGATATTTTCCAGTAAATTAAACTCTGGTTCTTTTGGAAATAAACATACAAATGACAAGAGCGGAGTTCACCTCCTAACCATTTGCTGACGGATTTCCATATCATTCGTCCTAGAAGCACAAACGAGTTTATACTTACAATATAGCACTTTCGATAGTAATTGTACCATATAATTCTCATGTTTCTCCTAGATATTTCCAAACCTACATTTTGATTCACGTTTGATAGTTAGTAATTTAACTATCAAATTAAACGAAACAATCAAACATGGATTCCAATCCATATGGAGTCCTCTAAGCCTGTATCAATTAATCCTTGATTAATACAATCACTTTATAAAATCTGATCAAAAGAACTTTCAAAATACTTTTCCCAAAACTCTAACGTTCCCTTTAAACTTGGAAATAATTCAACGTTATTTTCCAAAAACATTTCGGAAATTCCCTCTTCAAAATTCCATATTAAATGGCCAACAATTCCCTTTTAAGAACATCACCTACAATTAAACCCATTACTTCACATTCCAAACCTCTTTATAAAGTTTCAAACTGGGTTTAAACTTCCTTTGAAATCTCTAAAATGATTTATAAATCTATTTCTAATTCAAAACTCTTTATAAAACTTCTTTATAAAACCTTTATAATATAAAATATCATTTACAAATTATCTTTTGTAAAATACTTTAAGTAAATCTTCACTAAAATACCTTTATAAACAAGTTATTACTTATAAATAATTTTACAACATGATAGCCCAACTTGGAAATCATTTATAAACTTTAAACCCTAAATTTATTTAATGATTGAAGTTAATTCCAAAACATACTTCATAAATTCAAAAGGAGGCTTAGCAATCCCAATGTTCTAATTTAAGTTACCATTCAATTCCAAATCCAATTCACTTGAAAGTTATTTACATAAGCAACGTGTATGTAAATATAACTTATATCCAAAATAGGGAATAACATGTCAATATGAACTAAAAATCATAAACATCTCCAAATAATATAATAACAGGAGGGTGATTTGTCCTGCTAAACAGATGTCCAAACAATTCAATCGGTTCATAGTAGAACAGGGATTTATTCTACTAATACATGTCCACAAAATCAAATCACTCATGCTATAGCAGAATGGTGTTTTATTCTTTTAACAAATGTCATTTAGTCTTCCTAATCATATAGGGTTACTTGAGGTCCAGACAAGAGATCCTCGGATTTGGATTTATTTCACTTTAAAACAAGAGATTGATTTAAAACACATTTGAATCAATTTTAAAATTACCTTTGAAAAGAATTAAATAAATATAATCGGCATAAAACCCAATTAAATCTTAATTTACCCTTATTAATCAAGCTTAAGTCATAATTAAATTCTAATTAAGCTTAGTGAACTTGATTAAGTGCTAATTAACTTACTAAAGTAACTTGGTTAAGGTTAAACCAAATTGTTTAAAAGTTAAATCCTAATTAATTAAATATTAATTGAATAATCCATTAAATACTTAATAATTAATTAACCATTAATCTTAATTAAATAATTATTAATCACTTAATTACTTCTTAACCATATAAAACATTAATTAAAACTTTATTAACTAATTAACAGTCAATAACTTAACTTAAGTGATGATTAATCTTTAATCACCTTTTTAATTAATAATTAAGTGCTAATTACATTTTAATTAACTAGCTAATTAATTATATTAAAACCTAATTACTTTTGAATATTGCTAATTAAGTTTGAAAAACTTTGTAAACTAATTTCAAAATAAAACAAATTTGAAATAGAAATTCAAACCTTTGTCGAACTACATCCATATCGATTATCGCTATGAGTGCAGTTTGCTCTAACCTAGTTTTAAGCGAAGCCATTTTACTAAAACCATACTATTTCATGATTGAAACATAACTAAATTTTCACACTTTAAAACCAATTTCGCAAACTTTAACCAAAATCTAAACTTTAAACTCTTGAAATGAGTTTGATTTCAAATCCGACCTCAAATCCGTCGTGACTACATACGAAGTTTCAACTTTGTTTTCAAACCATCATGAATATAGCCAAGTTCATCATCAACCCTTTATATACACACATCACATTCATAAAATAGATTGTATACATATACCAATATATATATATACACACAATTACTAACTTTGCAATAACACATCCATTCGAGTGCTAACACTAACCCATACATCAGCACTTATCATCACATTTCAAACATGCCAAGATCCAACATATATATAATATACATATAGCTAAAGAACAACATAACATATAAATGAAAGTTCTTTCCAAAAGATTAGGAATTTACTCACCGAAAGCTATCCAAACTCTCGCTAAATTAGAATATGACATAGCACTTCCATTCATAAGCGAGTAGACGCAGTCTTGAACCCTAAATCCACTAGGTAGGCTCGGTCTTAAAGGGAAGAGTAAGAGAGACTTGTTTTGGTAAGGTGGAGCGACTTCGGATAAACATCGAGTTCTCAATAATAAACCCAAAAATAGGCCAATTTGCAATTGATTTTGGGCTAACCATCACAGAATTTTAGAAAGAACTCAAAGAGAAAGTTATAGGAATTTCTTTTCTCTATAATTTCAAGAAAAGAATCATTTATTTTTTGTTAGATTTGAAGAAGTTAAGGTTCGAAGAAGATGGACCATTTTCGGAATTTAAATTCTGAGCTCAGAATGCTCTGTAAAGAATTGATGTTTTGACATAGCTATGTTAGAAATTTGGAAAAGTGGTCAACTAGAATGTTGTAGCCATTAAAATTTCACACTATTCCAATAAAACAAAAACTCCATTTGAGTTCGAAATGAGGAAGAATAGGTTGGTGGAAAGAGGAGAAAATATTGAGAAACATATGGGCTATTTATAAGCAATTATTCCCATGTCATCATTATGTAAAATCAAATCAACATCTTTTCCTCCCTCGCATGCATCACATCTCTACTCTATGGTCACCTCATCCATGTAACTATAGCTAATGACGATTTATTATAAAAATATTTAAGAAGTGACAATACTTATATATATAATGTTTACTATTTTTAAATCTATGAGTTGTCATAAAACTTGTTATTTAAAATTAATTATAAGATAATATTCTTAATATATGATTATCTAGTTAATTAGATCTTATGTACATTTGTATATGGTGCAAAAAGACGAAAAATGTTTCCGACAAATATCCAATGTCGAAAAGTCGAAATTTGAAAAACGTTTTTTGGTCACATTTTCTGTTTTTCTACGAACTATTTAATTTGTAAACAAATATTAAAAACGATTTTGCCATCATTATTAATTAACAAAAATGAGTTTATTTATTTTCATTATAAATCTATATATTGAATATTTAAAATCAATTAAATATTCACTAATCAAAGTAGTGAAATTCTGGGTTGTTACATTCTTTTCCCTTAAAAGAATTTCGTCCACAAAATTACACCTCGACCTATCCCAGAAATCACTTAACATAATACATCAGCTCTTATGATGTACATAGATCATTCTTATGCAAAATCTGATTCTATCTGAACTCGAATACATAACTTTCCTTTCGAATTAGAATCACTCATCTGATTCTCTAGTGTGGACTCCTATCAGGCTCCTTGATTTGGAACCTCTATTCTCCTTACTAGTTGTAACTACAATAGAAAACTTTGGTCCCACACCAAGAACCCTCATCAAGTGCTCACCGTCTAAAGTCGAGCAATAGATCCTTATTCAGAATGGTGCAAACACCTCAAAGTCATGTACTTGAATCTTGGATCAAAACTATATGAAAAGGAGAAACGATCTACGTCCACCCTACGAACTTACTAATTAGTTCTCCCTAATACCAATTCAATTTCCACTAAATCATTTATGAAAACATATCATAAACTACACTGGTTCAACTTGGATAATATTCCACTGTAACCTAAGAGTATATACCTCTATTAAATTCCACTATTTCATTTTTCATTTACCTCCCTAAGGAAATTCAAGATCCAAATAGCTGGCTTTTATTTTCAGATAACTTTTGAAATGGAACTCTATACTTTCATACAAATATATACATATAGCCCGAGTAACTCTAAAATTATACTAAGGGATTGGGTACTACCAAGCAATATTATACATTCCCTTACAAAGAAGGGTAATACTAAAGAGAAGTGTTTACCATCTGAACACATCCCTTTCCCAATTATAAGTCATCTTTGAGCCACTAGAACTAGTTAACTTAATAATATTCCATTTATTTCCAAATTCTCATTTTTGAAGCAATACATTGCATTTTCCAATAACATTTATCACCAGCTCACTTTGAGTATGTTCGGGTTGAACTGATTTCAATCGTACAATGATAAAGAGAATAATTACTAAGTGCATTACCCCGTTCACCTAGGCAAATATCCAATCATCACTTAGCAAATTATTCTAATCATCACAAAACAATCAAGACTTGTTCCCTGTACCAATCTAAAGATAACACTTCTTACTTACACTTTTATTCCCAAAAATTTATAGTTTAACCAAATTGGTTTCAAATATTATTATTTTTTTCCAAAAACCTTGAAAATAGTTTTTCCAAAAGCACTGGGATTTAGGTTCTCAAGTTTTCAACCTAAATTCTTCCAACGTAAATGATACATTTTTATAAACCCATTTTATAAATCACTTCTATTAAAACATTTTAAATATTTATCCCAAAATATTCTAACTTTTAAATCAAATTCTACATCAACATTAACATCGAACGCCCTATAGTCAAACGGTGAAACTTACTTCACAAGGTGTTCATTTCTAATTTTTTTCCAATCCTTATCCACCCAACCCATATCTTAAAATGGGAACATACTAACAATATTCAATGCTTAACTAAACGAGCATGACTAAACAAACCCTAAATGATAACAACAACAAAATATTATTATCTCCCCAGGCCAACTATAATACACTATTTGCGAAAATCATTCTTTTTTGTATATAAAATATATTCAACGTAAATTTATTATATTTACCCAGTTTCAAAATAATACTATGTCAATTGAAATTTTTCCAATGTTTAGGAAATCCCTATTGATAACGTTGGCCAGACACATCAACCAGAATTTTAAGCTGCTCAACAGCTCAAACAACACAATATAAAACCTTTTTATAGAACTAACAAATATGCCCTCTTATATAATATACACTCAAACCCATTCTAGGATGTCACTTATGCTATCTTTATTGAGTTACCCCACCAGAGTCGAGGTTCTCGCTTAACCTTCTTCTCTGATACCACGTTATAATGATCCATATTAAGCCATCTTTAAGAACCTCAGAAGTCGACACTAACACATCCACGGTATTAACATGCCAAACAACGAAGCACAGGAAAGATGGGTTATTAGGGAAAAGAAAGGAGATAGAGGATAGGAGAACTAGGAACAAACATAGAATCTCACAACACAATTGAATAACATATATTAATCAACATAATATTTACAAACTCATTCACAAAATGATACATCAGAGTCATCTAATACAATTTCTAACTTAAGACAATTATAACAGCCCATCCTTATACATAGATATAGAG
Organism: Allium cepa; assembly: GCA_030765085.1. Classification (NCBI taxonomy): domain Eukaryota; kingdom Viridiplantae; phylum Streptophyta; class Magnoliopsida; order Asparagales; family Amaryllidaceae; genus Allium; species Allium cepa. The sequence goes on along the minus strand of CM060939.1, from coordinate 234,055,847 downwards.
TACATAATATACAACGGAAACAAGATGATAACTATCTATCGATGAAGCCTCCTACTCCAAGGTCCTTCAAAATGCATCCAAAGAGAACCGCTTGGCTGCTCATAAAAATTTGAGCACCCAAGATTTTTAAGGAAAGAAAATAAAACTTTCGGTCAGACAGGGTCTGGTGTGAATAAACTCAAAGCAACTGAATTATTAAGTTAAAAACTCTTTTGAAATTAAAGGTATCTCGTAAGACCACGCCGCACATAAACACGGATGGGCTTTTACCTTATGATAACCTAAACACTTTTATGGAAATTTAGTGATATTATAATAATGTCTAAGGGTTCAAAGTAAATAATTAAAATAGCTGGAATGCTTGCATCTCATGTTCCAACATATTTATTATACAACTAAAACTGTAAAGTTCGAATTGGAGAATGAATTCCAACTAATGACTTGGCTACTGGGGTACCGCCCATCACAGTATACGTCTAGAAAATGTACTGAGATCGAACCTAATGACTCCTACCAACATAAGACTAGCATACCCCTTACTATATAGTACCTAATATATCATGACCCCAGTTGCATTTCAACTCATTCCATCAAGATCTCATGCATGACCAATCCATAAATATGTAAATGTATCGTATCTAGATGGGTGACAACATAACCTAATGGGTGCAACTCACATAGCCTTGCTACATCTCCCATGTTTTAGTCAATCCTGGTTGATGAGGCTTGAGGCTTTTTTTACCTTTATGAATAGCAATCCCTCTTGGAATGCTAACACTGCCCTCCTGCAGTAATGCAGTTCCAACATTCATCGATACAAGTTGTCCAAGATAAGGAAAAACTGAAGGCACTACTTCTACTACATCCATTTTGGAAGTCAGGATTAGTAGCAAGCACCCCTTGTACTTCAATGGCTCCATCCTTGATCACAATCTTTAAGATATCTTCATTCTGAAATGCTTGAGTTGGAATGAAATGGTTTTCGGATTACATATCTGATCTCGGTCTCTTCGAAACAACTTTCGATGTTTTCAAGTGAACTCAACCCCAGTTCTTTAGGAAATAAATAGATAAATGACGCGGAGTTCACCTCCTAACCGTTCATGGATGGATTTCCATATCATTCGTCCTAAAAGAACTAACGAGCTTATACGTACAGTATAACACCTTCAACGGTAACTGTACCATATAATTCTTATATTTCTCCTCGATATTTCCAAAGTTACGTTTTGGTCCATATTTGATAATTAGTAATTTAACTATCAAATTAAACAAAGTAATCAAACATTGATTCAGTTACATATGGAATCCTCTAAGCCTTTATCAGTTAATCTTTAATTAGTAAAATCACTTTATAAATTCTCATCAAAAGATCTTTCAAAACACTTTTCCCAAACCCCTAACATTCCCTTTAAACTTGGAAATTATTCACATTATTTACCAAAAACATTTTGGAAATCCCCTCTTTAAAATTCCCTATTAAATGTCCAACAACTCCCTATTAAAAACATTACCTAAAATTAAACTCATTTACTTCACATTCCAAACCTCTTTATAAATTTCTAAACTAGATTTAAACTTCTTTTGAAATTACTAAAATGATTTAATCGCTTTCTAATTTAAAACTTTTTTTATAAAACCTTTATAAAATTTCCTTTATAAAATATCATTTACAAATTACCTTTTGTAAAATATTTTAAGTAAACCTTCAGTAAAATCCCTTTATAAACAAGTTATTACTTTTAAATAACTTTACAACATAATAGCACAACTTGGAAATCATTTATAAACTTTAAATTCTAATTTTATTTAAGGATTGAATTTAATTCAAAAACATACTTTATAAATTCAAAAGGAGGCTTAGCAATCCCAGTGGTACTAATTTAAGTTACCATTCAATTCCAATTCACTTAACAGTTATTTACATATGCAACATGTATGTTAATACAACTCATATCCAATCAGGGAATAACATGTCAATATGAACTAACTATCATATACATGTCCAAATAACATAATAGCAAGAGAGTGATTTGTCCTGCTAACCAGTTGTCCAAACAATTCAATCAACTCATAGCAGTACGAGGATTTATTCTGCTAAAATATGTCCACAAAATTAAATCACTTGTACTATAGCATAATGGTGTTTTATTCTGCTAACAAATCATTTAGTCTTCCCAAGATAGGGTTACTTAAGGTACAAACAAGAAATCCTCAGATTTGGAATCAGTTCATTTTCAAAAAGGGATTGATTTAAAACACATTCGGTTCGGTTTTAAAATCTCCTTTGAAAGATTTTAATAGATTTAATCAGCTAAACCTTAATTAAATCTTAATTAACCCTTATTAATCACACTTGAGTCATAACTAAATTCTAGTTAGGCTTAATGAACTTGATTAAGTGCTAATTAACTTACTAATGAAACTTGGTTAAGGTTAAACAAAATTGTTTTAAAGTTAAACCATAATTAATTTAAATATTAATTAAATAATCCATTAATTACTTAATAATTAATTAACCATTAATCTTAATTAAATAATTATTAATTACTTCATTACCTCTTAACCATATAAATCATTAATTAAAACTTTATTAATTAATTAATAGTCAGTAACTTAACTTAAGTGATAATTAACCTTTAATCAGATTCTTAATTACCAATTATATGCTAATTACCTTTTAATTAACTAATTAATTATAATTTAATTACTTTTTAATATTACTAATTAAGTTTGAAAAACTTTGCAAACTAATTTCAAAATAGAACAAATTCGAAGTAAAAATTCAAACATTTGCCGAACTACATCCATAGCGACTGTCGCTACAAGTACAGCTTGTTCTAACCCACCTTTAAGCGAAGCCATTTTACTAAAACCATACTATTTCATGATTCAAACATACCTTAGTAAATTTTCACACTTTAAAACCAATTTCGCAAACTTTAACCAATATCTAAACTTTATCCCTTGAAACGAGTTTGATTTCAAATCCAAACTCAAATCCGTCGCGACTACATACGAAGTTTCAACTTAATTTTTAAACCATCATGACGATAGTCAAGTTCATCATCAACCCTTTATATTCACACATCACATTCATACAACAAATTATATACATATACCAATATATATACAATCACTAACTTTGCAATAACACATCCATTCGAGTGATAACACTAACCCATATATTAGCACTTGTCATCACATTTCAAACATGCCAATATCCAACATATATATAACATACATATAGCTAAGGATCAACACTACATATAAAGTAAATTTCTTACTAAAAGATTAGGAACTTACTCACTGAAAGCTATCCAAACTCTCGCTAAATTAGAGTATGACATAGTACTTCCATTCCTAAGCAACAAGAAGGACTCTTGAACCTTAAATGCACTAGGTAGGCTCGGCCATGAAGGGAAGGAAGCTAGACTTGTTTTAGTAAGTGGAGCAACTTCAGACAAACGTTGAATTCTCAATAATAAACATGAAAATAGGCCATTTTCCAACTTATTTTTGGACTACCTAGTCACGGAATTTCAAAAAACACTCAAACAGAAAGTTATTGGAATTTATTTTCTCTATCATTTCAAGAAAGGAATCATCCATTTTCAATTAGATTGAAGATGTTATGGTCCAAAGAAGATGGACAATTTTTGGAATTTAAATTCCGAGCTCAAAATTGCTCTGCAAAGAATTTGTGTTTTGACATGGTTATGATAGAAATTTGAAAAAGTGGTCAACTAGAATATTGTATCCATTAAATTTTCACACGGTTTCATAAAATGAGAAACTCCATTTATTTTTCAATAAGGAAGAAAAGTTTGTGGAAAGAGAAGGAAAAATGGAGAAACATATGGGCTATTCATAAGCAATTCTTCCTATGTCATCATTATATAAAATCAAATCAACATCTTTTCCTCCCTCTCATGCATCACGTCTCTACTCTCTAGGCACCTCATCCATGTAATTATGGCTAATGATGATTCATTATAAAGATATTGAAGATGTGATAATACTTATATATATATATAATGTTTATTATTTTTAATTCTATCAGTTGTCACATCACTTGTTATTTAAAATTAATTATAAGATAATATTCTTAAGTATATGATTTATCTAGTTAATTAGCTCTTATATATATATGTGTGTATGTATGTATGTATTATGGTGCACAAAGATGGGAAACATTTTTGACAGCTTTCCAGTGTCGAAATGTCGAAATGTCGGAAAACGTTCTTCGGTCACATTTTCTGTTTTTCTATAAACTATTTAATTTGGTAAACAAATTTTTAAAACGATTTTACCATCATTATTAATTAATAAAAATGAGTTTATTTATTTTCATTATAAACCTTTATATTGAATATTTAAAATTAAATATTCACTAATCAAAGCAGTGAATTTTCGGGTCTTTGCAGATGTATCCTTTTGAGAGGTACGCAAAATACAATTAGGACTTTTATATTCTTTTTCGAAATCAACATAGTAAATATATAATTAATAACCTTTTGATATAAATTACCTTAAAAATGGTAAAACAAAAAAGCATGCCTTGAAGGTTCGGTTGGTCAAACTTACATTGTTGAAGAAGCATCCATATTTTTCAGTTATTATTTTGAAGGCCATATTAAGGTAAATTCTAATTGGTCTTCATAATGATAATGCTATAGATGAGTCATGTGATATTTCTCATTCCATTTTTCAAAAATGTGAGGTAAATGGACGGATGGAAGTTTTCAAACACTTATAGCTAGAGCAATGGTGCTTCTTAATTGTGTAGAATTATCAGACCTTATTAGGTAACATAATATTTGTTTATTTAGTATCCATACCGTGTTGTATAGAATAATCATGCTTATCTTAACAATATCAATTGTTCAACAGTCAATTTGAGCAACAAGATCCAAGGGTTCAGCCCAACAAAGGATTCGAGTCTTGATTTTAGAAATATATAAGCATATATAATTGTTAAATAAACTTAATTTGAAATAGTTTATCTATTACGTATATTAATGTGTATTAGTTTAACATAATAGGTTGTTGATAATGAAATCAAAGATAATTGTTACAAAACACTTGCGTTTGGTCCAATGATGAAATATAGAAAATGCCTAATCCTACATGTAAATGGCTTTAAATTTCATACAAAGGTGTTTGGAGTCTGTAAAATAACTTGCAATAGTGGGATATGTGTTAAAGGAGTGAACAAGATGATGATTTACAAGATTATTATGGAGTGTTAAAGGAACTAATTAAACTCTCTTATTCTACAATACCAAAGCTTAAAACATTTCTACTCATTTGCGATTGGATTGATACTACTCCTAATATAGGAGTATATCGAATACATAAATATTATCTTCTTATTGAGGTAAATCATAAAAGGTAATATAAATTAAACAAACCGTTTGTGCCTTATCCTTCCATGAACAATACAAAGGACAACTAGTGGGTTGTCGTTAAAACAAAACCTAGATGGTGATTCAACGTGGATATGATCATATCCAATGATAAGCTTTACCAAAATGATCCGTAGGACAATGAGATACTCCAAATAATAGAAGATGGTAATAATACAGGACCACTTAACAATGAAGTATTTGACAATGTTGAATTAAATGAGGTTGATGATGATAATGATGATGATGTTGAAGTAAATGAATATGAATTTGATGATGATATTGTAAATGATGTTAATGATAATGATGTTGAAAATTGGTAGCTTACGTATTATTTATTAAAAGATTATTTTTGTGTATGCATGTCATTTTCATTTTACTCTATTTGTTATGCCAAATAAATGTACAATTTTTTTATCTTGCGCTTATACACATTGATTTAGTTGGAGATTATCATCATTAACAGTTTGAGGATATTGAATGTAAATATCGATTAATTATCAACCAACTATAATATGAAGATGGATTTAACATTCTTTATTATATTGTATACATCTTTATATGTATCATTATAATAGAGATGTCTAATCGGCACCGACACAACCATGGTGGCTCATCATTAGGTCAGGGTGGCTCCCACTCAACAGAGCATGACGTCGATTCACATATGATATCATTATTCATTCAAACTGTCGATGCTCCTATTGATGGTACTGGTCTATCCACCCATGTATTTGAGGTGGACTCTTCCACCTTCATCTGCCGACTTGTTGTCTTCTCGGAAGAGCGAGTATCAAGGTATGTAATCACATACATACACTCAAATGCATATAGAAATACATGCATATACACACATACACATACATGCATATATACTCACACACACACACATACATGCACAGGTACATATACACTCACACACATATACACATACATAAACACATGTATACAATAATTTACTAATTAAATATTCATGCATTTATTTATATATACAAGTACGATTCCAGCAATGGTGTTGCATCTGATCTCGTCCATGATGGCTTGCTTGCATGGATCACAGCATTTTAGCCTACATTTTGTGACATTCGAGTGAAGTGAAGAAAGTCATGTTCGAAAAATTTGTGGTAAAATAATTTTATTACGTAACATACCATATAAATATGTATTTCATTTTGTTCATAATATACTGAATTTGCATTTACCATGGAAATTTTCTTGGAAAGAGGACGTTTACAAAGAGCCAGTGTTTAAGGCTTGGTCAGCAAAGACTGGATGTACGGAATGTGTAGTCATAGCAAGAAGCATCAAGTTCTTTCCCAAGTTATATATGATAAGTTCCTGCAGCATTCAGAGACATAAGAATTCAAGACAATATCAAAAATGAAAGCTGAAAGTGGGATTAGAAATCCTAGATTCCATATCGGTGGCTCTAAATCATAAGCGGATCTCTGTAACTATTTGGTATGTATTTATTTGTTAAATTTATTCAAAATTTTAAATAAATTAAAATAGACATATATTATAGTATACTTAATTCAAATTTTAGTACGAAGAGTAGCATAGCGAGCCTACATCTTGGCAACTCTATTACAAGACTCACAAGATTGGGTCATCAAATGGGTCCACAGTCAATAGCAGGGTAGATGATTCTTTCATCGAGTTTGCAATATGTCCATAAAACTTCATTTACATAAAATTTACATATATGCATGCATAATATTCTAATGAATATGAAAAACGCAAAATAGGCAAAATATGGAGCTAGGATTGGGGAGTTTCAGATTCGAGGTATGGAGATAACAAGAGAAGTGGACAAAGATGTGCTCTGCACACTTATTAGAGCTGTTGCAAAAAGGGAGGATTATAGGCCTGACTACGACACTATTCCATGGGTATGTACCTAAGAACCACATGTATATATAAATTTTATACAAATGCTTTGTATTTTGTACGACGGTAAAAAAACATTCAATTCCCTCCAGGTTTACTCTGATCAACGCATCAGGTCGCTCCAAATTCAAAATGGCGGGAAAACCATGCCACGTTAAATATTACACTGCATTGGCCCATTTACAATACCTTCATTTCCATTTTCACTACTGCACTAATCTTGAAAAATTGAAATCAGTAGCTCCCATATATATAATTAAGTCAAATTATAAATTCTGTTCAGTAAAATAAGCAAATTTATTCAAGTTAAAATATAGAGTTTTTAAATCATGGAATAAATTGAACAAATATAAGTTAAATCACTCAATAAATTAAACAAATGTATATATTTGTTGAATCAAATTATAAAAAAAAATTTAATAAATTAAACTGGAGTATGTTTGTATAAGTTAAATCGCTCAATAGATTATATATATATATATAATTAAGTTGAATTATAAATTTTATTACAATAAATTATACAAGAGTTTACGAGTTAAAATAAATTTAAAATCTCTTAACAAATTAAATGAACGTATAAGTTAAATCTCTCAAATAATTAGGAAAATGTACATATAATTGAATTAAACATAAATTTTGTTTTAATAAATTAAACAAGAGTATGTTCGTATAAGTTAAATCACTCGATAAATTATATTTGCATATATATATATATAACTAAGTTAAATTTTAAACTTTGTTTTGAAAAATTATACAAGAGTTTATTCGAGTTAAATTATATGTTTTCTAAATCACCTAATAAATTAAACAAACATACGAGTTAAACCACTCAATTAACTAAAAAAATATTGTTAACGCAAATTAAAAAATTACTACAATAAATACAATTATCGAGTAAAATATTAATTATTATTAATAAATAAATTTGGTTAAAATATAGAGATCGTCATTAGATAGAGTTGCTACATTTATATTGGTGTAGAAGAAGAAAATCGATGCTTAAAGTCACACGTCGTTAAGCAATAGAATAAGCTTGGATTGCTTATGGATGCATTTCTATAATGCTTTCCAAAGGTGGACATTTCCACCAAGAGTGGTGAAGGTGATGTGGGCAGGGTTCGGCGAGTAGGTAGCATTTGTGTTGGTATTATTTGGATATTTGGTTTGTATTGTGCTGGTATTGTTTGGATGTTTGGTTTGTATTGTGTTATTGACGATGGACAATTCATTTGGTTTGGTTTGTATTGTGATTGTGATAGTATTTATGTTAATATTTGGTTTGTATATTAATGGTGATGGCGATGGCATTGTTTGGTTTGGATGTTTGTTTAGACATTTGTGACTGTAGTAATTGTATACATGTACGTGGACATTTGTGTTGGCAGTGTGGTTTGTATGATTGTTGAAATTTGTGTTTGTATGGTTTAGTGGTATATGATAATATGATGTTAGATAATAGTCATGATATTATGTTGGGTAATGTAGTTTTTTATATGCATTTTGTGGTATGTGATAGTATAGTACAAGAATTTGTGATAACAATATGTTATGTTAGGGTGAGTATATACTGAATATACTTGAATGTGCGATTGAGGTAAGAAATACAGCAAAACTACTGCAAATATGGTTCGGCAATGGTATCAGCATGGCATCAACTACAAGTTTGAAATTTCATGTTTTACATTCTAACTGGGCATCACCGAGGTTTCCAAAAAGCGTCAAAATGGTGTCGACAATTCCAAATTACATAATTTATAATGTAATCGGCATGGCATCGCAATAACATCGATAAGGTGTTTTCCATGACCCGCCTTTCATCTCATAAAAAGACGCATCATGCATAAGAAAGAAAGGGATAGAAAAGCGAAAAGATAGAAAGGAAAGAACTAAACAATATCAGAATCTCACAGCGGAACGAATAAATTATATTACATCACATAAGATATTACATAGTATCATATACATCAGAGTATACAGCTTATACATCACAAACTAGACAGTTTTAAACACCTGTCTATTTTACAATACAAGTTTTATTCAAGACATCATTACAGAGATCAACACAGCGGAACCACTATATATCTACATACGTTGAAGCCTCCTGCTCCATATCTCCTCCAAAAACTCATCAAAAGCAAACCTGAATCCCTTGGCTACTCGTAAAAATTTTAGTACCCAAGAGTTTAATAAAACAAAAATAAACTTCGGGTCAGACATGGGTCTGGTGTGAGTAAACGGGTTAAAGTTGCTTAACTTTGAAAAACCTTTGAAAACAAAAGGTATCTCGTAAGAGTTCCCGCACATAAACATGGAAAAGTTTTAACCTCATGATAACCAAAACAGTTGATAGGAAATCCAGTGATATTATAATAGGGTCTAGGGTTTTCAAGTGAAATACAAAAATAGCTGGATGCTTACATCTCACGTTCCAACATAGTTGGGCACAATCAAAACGTACGGTACTTATTGGAGATTGGATTCCATACAATGCAGGGCTACTGGGGTACTGCCCATCACAGTATGGGGCCTAAAACATCGTACCGAGTATCCACCCTAAATCCCCTGCAACACAAGGCCGGAACCATCCCTTACTGGATGGTCCCGAACAAGACAACGCCGCGGTTGGGATTAGCAACCGCCCACAAAGCCGAATAAAAAGGGACCTCTAGACAGGGGAAAATCTCATCCTACTTGAGCGCGACCCACTTAGCCTTGCTGCACCTTCCCTATTTTTGCCATTCTTGGTTGATGAGGCTTGAGGCTACGATTACCTTTTTAGAACACATTTCTTAGAATGCTCATCGTCATCCAATGACGATGTTATTAAAGCATTTGATCCATACAAGTCTGTTCCGGGTTCGAACGAAACCGAAGCACTATCTCACTACACTCATTTTGGAATCACCCTTAGAGTTAACGACAATAGCCCTTGCACTCTAAGTCTTCATCTCGAACTTCACTTGAGATTCACGACCTATCGTTTAATTTGGATCGATATGGTTTTCGGATATCCAAATTTGGAAATCCAATCCCGGTCTCATCGGAATCCAAAACGTCGTCTTAATGTCCAAGTTGTTTAAGTTTAAACAATTCAATTTATTACCTGTATTCACACAGATAGATAATTCACATATTCATAAACAGATAATCCATATAATTCAACTAAAGCATCTCATATCAACACGTATCACATATAAGAGATATCAAACAATCCAAGGCATTCAAATCATTCAATCATCCATAAGCAAGATAAATTAGTCACACCATCTCTAATTAATTCAATTAACCACTAATGAATTAAATTGATTACTTCAATTACTTTTTAAACACTGCTTACTTAACATTAATTAATTTATAACCAATTAATTAATTATCATCTTAATTAATCATCCTTGATTAATTACACTTCAATTACATTAAGTAATTAATCTTTAAGTAATTACACAAATTAATTATCCATTAATCCAATCTTATTAATTAACCTTGATTACTATTAATTAATCAACTATAATTAATTACATTGACCCTTAATTAATTACGTTAATTCATTATTCTATAATCACTTATATTGATTAATTATCCTTTAATTAATCACATTAATCAACCTTTAATTACTTTCATTAAATACATTAATTATTAATTAATTACATTGATTAATGATCCTTAATTAACTTCATTAATTAATTATTCTTTATTCAATTGCTTCTATTAATCACATTCAGTAATTAATTATCCTTAATTACTTACATTAATTAATTAACTCCTTAATCAATTATATTAATCTTTAGTTAATTACACTTAGTAATTAATCCTTAATTACTTCCACTAAGTAATTATCCTCTAATTACTTTGCCTTAAATAATTCCTCTTTAACTAATTACATCCAGTAATTATCCATGATCACTTACTCTAAGTAATTACACTTTAACAATCACATTAAGTAGGTATACTTAATTAATTTCATAAGTTATTAGCCTTAATTAATTAAGTTAATTAATTATCCTAAATTAATCACATTAATTCATTTAAATGAGTAATTAATTAACTAATTAATTAACTTAAATTAATCACATTAATTTAGTTAATTACATTAAGTAATTCATCCCTCTAATTACTTTCCATTAAATTAATTTTAATTGATTACCTTTAATTACTTAGATTAATTTACTCTTAATTAAACAAGTAATTAAATACTCTTAATTAATTAAACCAATTATCTTAAATTAATTACGTTAATTAATTATCTCTTAATCACTGGTTAATGATCCTTAAATTAATTACACTTATTAACAATTCTTTAATTACTTCCGTTAAGTAATTATACTTTGATTATAACATTAATTAACCATTCTTAGTTACATTAAGTAATTAACTTTTAATTAATTTCACTAATTAATTATCTTCATAAATTACTTAATTTCATCATTAACTTTATTTAAAAATCATTGGTAATTAATTACATAATTAATATAATTACTTTTAAAACAAATTTTAAATCATTAACTTTATCATTTCAAATTTTGAAAACTTGTATGTTAAATACTTTTCTTTGGAAAATTAAATTCATACTTATACTATATTTGAAACTTCCTTTTTAAAAACTTCCATTTTATTTCTTTTAAAAGCTAGTTAATATTATTTTTTAACTACATTTACTTGGCTTTGAAATCATATTTATTTGGAATACACTTTTAAAAAGACTTAGTAACATTTCTTTTGAAACTAAAACCTTTTAAAACTTTAGAACTTTTAAAACAGTTCATGTTTTACTTCCCTTTACCCTAGTACCAAAAATACACTAAAACCAAACTCAAACAAAACAAAACCCGAGCCAACTGAATCAAAAACTCGATCACAATCTCGAGCGAAACACGAGACACTCGCGTATCAACCTTTCTTCGAGTCAATCACGAAATTGACTCGAGAAAAACCACGTTCTTCCCGAAGCCTTCACCAACCCAAATATGATCGTGCAAGCGTGCACGTGCACGACGGTTTGTTAGTTCCGACCAATGCCACGATGACTCGTAGATTGATAGCGATCACGCTGATGACTCAGACCTCCCAGATCGGCGCATTCATCTGTGAATCGAAATCGAACACCCTAATGAAAAAGGAATACAAAACCGATCGACTAATCCCCTTGCCACCGACGGTCTTGGTAGTTGGAACCCACGGCACTTCTTCCAGAGCAGCATCACGCCACCATGACACGACCTCACCCCTCGCGATCGAGTCCATTACACTATCGTCATCGAGATTACCTCGATACCCACCTTGACACAATAGCACTCAAAACCCTACGCCGCTGACCACTGGCCACCACGGCATCTAAAATTCTGGCGATCATTTTTCCAGTGATAGTCCACCCACTGGCCACCTCCAGAACAAAACACGACGCAACAGTTGCCGTCGATCGATGGAAATCGACAAAAGTACCAAATCCAAATATAAATTCCTAAAACTATTTTTAAAATTAATGTCATCATGTTACAAACCGTTTTACTTTAAAGATCTTAGACTAAAATTCGTTTGTTTGAAAGATATGATTTTTTTTGTTGATGCAAGTATCCCTGTAATACAACAGAGAGGTGATTATCTACGTATACACAGACATATCAAATATATGTATATACATACATTCAAATCCAAACATGCATACATTTTATACTATATTACTTCAAGATTTCCTTACATGCATCAAAGTTAAATCTCAGATTTGAAACTGTTTTTAAATAAAAGTTTACTCATCTGAAATTTTAGTCAGAGAATAGGCTTTGATCATTCTTTTAAATCTGGAACTGATGCATTTCAATATGATCTTCTTTTGTTTTTTATTGTTGAATGAAATGCTTGCTATTTAGTTGAATCTTGCTTTATAACCTGAATTTAGGTTGAGTTGATCTCGAACTTTGCATTGCTTACTTGATTAAGTTGAAGATTTGATAGTAATTGAAGTTGCTGTTGAGTTTTAAACAGCTGTTTGTATGATTCTAATTTTCCTTTGATTTTGATTTTCAATTTTGGGTTTTCTTTTGGATTTTGAAAATGAGAGGAAGAGGGTTTAGAAAAGAGCATGGAATGTATTAAAAATAACTAAATTTTCTCTAAACACTTAGTTATATATAATTAAATTTTAAAAGAAAATCATATGATGCCACTTGTTTTATCCAAATCCTACAAAGTTTACAAATGTAGATACATGCTTAAGTTTCCTTACAAATTTTAAAGACATGCATAATTATGTTTAAATCCTTTATTTCAAAAGTATTTATATTTTATATTAGTTATGTAATATGTTTGTATTTTTATTTATATATTTACAAACTATCTTATTTAAATTTTATACTTAAGTAAAAATATAATTTAACAAATAAACATTTCCTTTAAGTGTTTTGAAAATATATAGTTAACTTTTAAATAGCTTTGAAAAGTATTAAATTGAAATTAAACATAACTTTCCCAATATACAAAATATGTACAAAAACATATTCTTTTATTAAATTATAACCAAAGACTTCCTAATTACGATATATATACACCAATATATATACATTATAAATAGAAAACAAATTTTATTACTTTAAATAGATAAATTTTACCAATTAAATATTTATAAAAGAAGATTATTAAACCAATCTAAATATTTATTAACAAAGATTATTAAATTGATATTGCCTAAAATTCCGGGTCATCACAGCATTGACAAATGTTGTCTAAATGGTGTTGGTAAGAGCACCATGCACATCATCTTCACGGCATCGATATATAATTTCTGATAGTATACTGATGCTATATAAGGCGACGGCATGGTGTCGGTAAGTCATTTGCTGATGCCTTTCTGACATCGGTAAATGACTTTCTTTTTGTAGTGAAACATCCACTTTTAAGACCTTTTTTCAACTAGAAACTTCCTTTGTTAAGACCGAATCATCTAAATTTTGACTGAAGCTGTATATATGTCGATGACCGTTGTCCCAATGGTAACACCAGTTATAGTAAGATATTCAGCTTGAATTATTGCTGGTGGTCTTGGGTTCAATTACTTTATTTTTTCATAAGTAAGAAGGCATACTAACTAAGGTATCTTAGCATGACCTAATCCAGTCTAGGCTAACTAGATCCAGATCAGCTTGCTAGCCAACCACGAATGGGGGCAGATCGACTGGGTTTTCTATATACGATGATAAACCAAATCCAACTTAGGCATGCCTAGACTTCTCAACTCCATTGCACATTAAGCCTTCTGATGGCCGACCCTCCCTGTGCCACAGCCCTAGCGACTAGCTCACTCGTCAAGACAAGGAACAAGCCTAGCTCGACCCATATCTCATTGGTCGACCGACCCTTTCTCTGGACCATTTGCAACCTGGCTCCAAGCTAGCCCGCTTACTTAAGCATCTCTTCCTCAACTATCTTGACTGGCATAGATGGAGACTTTCACAAAGGTGGCCCATCACCGATCCAACTTTGATACCGCCACCTACGACCTGTGGTTCTTCTCGTCTCACCCAACCTGGCATGCCCTCTGTGATATCTCGGGATTTCGAGGAATTTAAAATGTGATAATCATCTTAATAAATTAATTAAAATGGATAAAATTTGTTATTTTCAAATAAAAATAATAAAAATAATTAATAATATGGTGATTTTAAATATAGTTATAAATGGATTCTTAATAGAATAATTATTTGCAAATTTAATTTGTAATGTTTTATAAATAGATATTTAAATGGAATAATTATTTTCATATATAGTTTGTGTTGATTTATAAATGGATTCTAAAATAGAATTATTATTTTTGAGTTAATAAGGAGTTTATATATATAATTAAGATTAATTTTAAAAATAGATTTTTTTAAATAAAGTTATTATTTTCAAATTAAATTAGTGTTTGTTTAAAGTTAGTGTAAATTTGAATTGATATTAAATTTGATTTCAATTTGAATTTGAATTTAGATTTAAATTTGAATTTAAATGAATATTTATATCTTAAAAGTATTTTGATTTAAAATAATATATGAATGAGTTTTTATTTAAGATAGAATTTGTTTTCCTTAAAAAGAATTTATTTTTATAAATTAAGATAGTGTTTATTAAATAAATACAAAAAGGTTTATGTTAACATTTTAAAATGGATTAAAAATATTTTACATGATTTTATTTAAAATATAATTGGTTTATACTTTATTTTCTTTTAAAGAATTTATTTATATAAATTTAGAAAGCATTATTAATTTACAAATATATTTAATAATTTAGAAAATTTATGTAAAAGCTTTAACTGTCTTTTAAAAATAAAATAATACAAGTGTAACTCTTTAACCCATGATAAAAACACATGTAAGTTAATTAAAATTAGTAATGGCAGGTGTTAATAATTGAGACACGTGGCAAAATTTATTTTTATTTTCTTTAATTCTAAATAAATTCTAATCCACATCATATAAACCTAACTCTTCTTTTCCATCTCTTTTCTTATTTCATTTCTAAGAAACTCAACCATGTTCTATCTTCATAACAAGAGATTCATTTTTAAACCAAAAACTAGATCAAAAATTTGAAAACACTTCCTCAAAAAAATTCAGTAAATTTTCTCAGACCCAAAAATTCAAGCCCTGCAACCATTTTCAAATCTGTGAACAAACAAAACATGTAACAATCTATCAAAACAAATCTCTTATCAAATAATTCGAACCCTGTTTGTTTTCCAGCCTGAAACTCCTCAAACAATTCAACCCTTTAAAAAGTTTTAAACCTGTAAACATATTTTTTTTCTCAAATCAAAAGTCTTGAGCCTGGAACCATTTTCAGATTTGAAACTTCAAACCAAAATAATTCAACCCTGATCTCTGATCAAATGAAATTAAACCCTGTAGCCACTTTTTTCAAATCAGTGATTTGCAAGTAAACCTGAAAGCACCTCCTCAAACAAATTGAATCCTGAAAGTATTATAGCAGGTTTTCAAAAAACAGAACTTTAGATGTTCAAATGCAGGCCTGTATTTCTCTTCAGAACAAAATATCCACCCCTGTTCAAATTTTTGAAAAAATTTATCAAGCGTGTAACAGATTTTCTAATGAATACAATGCCATGCAACGTTCTCAAGCACGCAAATATGGAAGCAAATAAATGATCAAAGTTCAATAAAGAACAACAGTAGCTTCAATTCAGTTTTATATCACCTCAGCAAAATTATGAAGTTACAGGATTTACATCAAAAAGCTTTTCAAGTTTTTCAGTTCCAAATGGAATCAAGCTTCCAGCCTCTGCTCTTTAATCTTGTGAGTAAACAAATTTAATTAAAATCTAAGTAAATTTACATCTGTTGCTTGTGAAGTTTGGGATAAATTATGCTTGGTTGTGCATATATATATATCTGTGTGTGTGTTACCTCTGTGGTTAGAATGTTGTGACTGTTCATGTTTGTTGCATTTAAAAGTATCTCTGTTATTGATTCAGAAAGTAAAGTTTGATAAAAAAATTCTAAATCTTATCATCTAATATTGTTAGGGTTAGAGATCCAAACATTGTATGTTTGTTAAATCATGAGATTAAGTTTAAAATTTACTTAAAGCAATATAGGTTTTAATTTTACCTGGAACCAAAAAATGCAGTGGCAAATTCTAAAATGCATGATAAATCAAATGTTGTAATTTGATAATCTAATTTCATAACTTGAATCTATTTAGAAAATAAAGATTTTTAAAACAAAAATTCAAATTTTTAGTAATAGGATAGAAGAGAATTTCAATATTGACTGGATTTGAGTTTCTGAGCAACTGTTGATGGCCTAAGGGAAGTCGAGGCCTTGTCTGGTGGTGGAGCACTGTGCGGTGAAGCGAGGAAAAATGGTAGAAGAGGTTCCTGATCACCGTGGCGTTGACGGCGAAGCAGGATAGGTTTTCAAACCTAGTTTTATTGTGATCGGGGTTTTGGTCACCGCGAGTTCTATGGGTGATCGAGTGGCTTGGAATTATGGGAAATGGTAGTGTAGGTTGTCGACACGGCGTGGCCAGAATTTCAGAAACTCCCATGGTCGGAGATGTGGATGCGAACTGTTATCTGGTGATGGTTCGGTTTTTTAGTTCTCCTACATTTCTCGATTTTGAATGGAGGTTTGTGTATGTGTTTGTTCGATCGGAAATTGAAGTTGAGGTGATGGACGGTATGTTGATGATACCAGAGGTGATCGTCGTCGTCAATGATGGTTGTGCAGGCGCACAGGGGAGAATTGGTGTCGGATTATTCGAATAGGTTTTGGCTCGAAGGGGTGATCGAGCGTTTGGGAAAGAGACTCAGGTTTGAACTCGAGTGTATTTGTGTTTTAAGCCTGTAAGTTTAAAACTTAAATTTTTGACTAATTTTTTTTTTAAAATGGGTAGAAAGTGATTTGACTCAGGGATAGGCCCGAGTGGCCTTCGGGTAAAACCCGAAGCAACTGTTTAAAACAGTTTTTAGAATATTTTAAAATCAAATAGTTTGAAATTTGAAATTAAATCTAGTTTAAACTTCTATATAAACTTGCTTTATATATAATAAGTATTTCTTAAACAAATGGTTATGAAGTTTTAAAAGATGTTTAAATTAAATTTTGATACATGAAATTTTAAAGTGATTTTAAAACATTACTTTAAAATGTAAGTTAAAGATTTTTAGAAAGGTAAGTTTTAAAATACAACTTGAATTAGTTTTGAAACCTCTACTTGATAATGTTTTAAGTTTTTTTTAGGAAGTTAAGCTTTGATAACTTTAAATTATCAAGTGAAATAATTATTTATTTTAAAACTTAATTAATGATGTAATTAAGTAAAGATAAATTATAATGTTAAAATGTTTTTAAGTGTTAATGTTAATAAAGGTATTAATAAGATAATATTTTATCTTAAGATGATTAAAGGTCTAATGCGTTGAGATAAACTAAGTTAATTGTGGAAATTAAGTGTAATTAATGAATTTGATTTATTTAATTATAAAGGATTAATTAAGTAATTAATTAAGGGTAACTAATTGGTTTAATTAATAATTAATTAAGGGTTATTAATTAATCAATTTAAGATTTATTAATTATAATTAAGGATTATTAATTAAAAATTTGTTAATTAATGATTAGAGATTAATTAATTGAATAAATAAATAACTAAGAATGAATTAATCAAGTTATTAAGATTTGATTAATTTGTAATTAGAGAGTTGTTAATTAAGTAATTAGAGGTTACTTAATTAATATTTAAGATGTACTTAATTTGTATTTAAGTTTTATTAATTAATGCTTAGGTTTTATTAATTAATACTTAAAGGATGATTAATCTATAATTAAATATTAATTAATTGATTTATCAAAGGATGATTAAGGATTAATCAGAGGGTAATTAAGAATTAATCAAAGTTAATTAAAGATTAATCAAAGGTGATTAAGGATTAATCAAAGGTAATTAAGGATTAATTAATGTTAATTAAGGATTGATTAATTAATAATTATGGATTAATTAATTTGTAATTTAGGTTGTTAATTAATAATTAAGTTTTATTAATTGATAATTAAGAGATAATTAATTAGTTAATTAATGATTAATCAATTAATTTTAAGAGTAATTATGGATTAATTAATTTGTATCTGAGAGATATTGATTAATAATTAAGGTTATTAATTAATAGTTAATGGATAATTAATCAGTTAATTAAAGGTTAATTAATTGATTATAAAGTAATTAAGGGTTGATTACTTTGTATTGAAGGAAATTAATTAATAATTAAGGTTTATTAATGGAGAATTAAGGAGTAATTGTTCTGTGATTAAAGGATAATGAAGAAGTGATTAATTAAATGTTTGTAATTACTTAATGATTGTTTATGCAGGATTAGGAGATTAATTCTTAAGTAATTAATTTAATTTAAGGTGATTAAATTAATTATAACATGGATTAATAATTCCTGTTTATGGATGATTGTTTGTGTAGAATATATATATTGGATAATATCTATTGGATGATATATATTGGATGATATTTGTATTGGATGATATCTATTGGATGATATCTATTGGATGATATCTATTGGATGATATGTTGTGATATTTTGTGATATGATATTAGATATATCAGTGATAAATGTGTGATATTTATCTATGTTAAATGTTGTGTGAATTCAAGTATTGAATTGAACTGAATTGAATTTTTTCAAACTTTAAAAACAACTTGGACCTAAAAGAGGGCGTTTTGGATTTCGATGAGGCCGGGATCGGATTTCCAGATTTGAATATCCAAAAACCACATCGATCCAAATTAAGCGTTAGGTCGAGAATCTCAAGTGAAGATGAAGATTCAGAGTGCAAGAGTTATCGTCGTTAACTCTGAGGGTGATTCTAAAATGAGTGTCACGAGACAATGCCTTCGGTTTCATTCGAACCCGCAACGAACTTGTATGGATTGAATGCTTTCAGAAAATCGTTAGGTGGACGATGAGCATTTTAAGATAGATGTGTTCTATAAAGGTAATCGTAGCCTCAAGCCTCATCAATCGGGAATGGTTAAAACATGGGAGGTGCAGCAAGGTTAAGTGGATCATGCCCAAGTAGGACGAGAGCTTCCCCTGTCTAGATGTCCCTTTTTATTCGGCTGTGTGGGTAGTTGGTCTGCAGCCAACTGCGGGGTTGTCTTGTTCGGGACTGTTCAGTAAGGAATGGTCCCGGCCTTGTGTTGCAGGGGAGTTAGGGTGGCTCCTCGGTACGGTGATCTAGGCTACGTACTGTGACGGGCGGTACCCCAGTAGCCCTGCCATTGTATGGAATCCAATCTCTAATAAGTGTTGTACGTTTTGATTGTTCCCAACTATGTTGGAACGTGAGATGTAAGCATTCCAGCTATTTCTGTATTTTACTTGAAAACCCTAGACACTATTATAATATCACTGGATTTCCTATCAAATGTTTTGGTTAGCGTAAGGTAAAAACTTACCCGTGTTTATGTGTGGGAAGTCTTACGTGATGCCTTTTGTTTTCAAAAGTTAAGCAAATTTTAACCGTTTACTCACACCAGACCCATGTCTGACCCGGAGTTTATTTCTGTTTTCTTAAACTGTCGGGTACTCAAATTTTTATGAGTAGCCAAGAGATCAGGTTTTGGCTTGATGAATATCGGAGAGCATGGAGCTGGATCCCAGTCATAACTATATCTATATTTCCTCTTTGCTGAGTTGTGTTGTAGTCTTTGTCTATTTTATTTGGAATGTAATGGATTAGGCAGAACCTAATAACTGTCTATTGTGAAAGGTTGTTGTATCTGTGTAACTCTGATGTAAACGACTATGTAATTTCTATTTGATATATTATATTTTGTTCCATTCCGCTGTGAGATTCTGATATTGTTGAGTTCTTTCTTCTTTCTATTCTATTTCTACTTCTTTCTTCCTTATCGATGATGCGTCCTTCTGTGGAATGAAGGGCGGGTCGTCACATTGTGGTATCAAAGCGTAGGTTGAGATAATACCTAGGCTCTGGAGTTGTGTCTATCTTGAGAGCGCGTACTTGTAATTTTTATATAATTTTATATATCTATTTAAATTTGTTGGGTATTTTTTCGGATTTCCAACTTGAGTTCTAAAGAAGTTTCATCTTTCTCTTTATTTGGTTGACCGTCCTATCCTTACGCGGAACAACTGAGTTAGATAAGATCTGTAGAGGCTTAAGATTTCTTATCTTCCCTATAGTTTTCTTGTGACCCATTGATATTGGATCTTGAAGGTTTGATCTTATTTTGGATATGGATTGGATGGATAGTAAGGGTTGTTTCTTTGGAGGCTGAGTTGGGAGGAATCGCAAAAGTGACTTGCAATGATATCGATGTTCTTTGAAGCATCTGTTGCTTGGAAGCGAGGTGTCTCCAGAAGGTGTAGAGTCCATCGAAGTGGTTAGAGATTGTCCGGATGTTTCCAAGGTAGTGGAAGTTTTCCTTCACCAGGAGATAAAGTTGGAGAAGCAGATCCAAGTTTTCTTTGGGGAGGCTTTTGTTTCTAGTGGAGGTATTTCTGTAGATTCAGCCAGGGTAGCTACTATTCAGGGGTGATGCAACATAGTTTTTTGGATTTGGCAGAGTTTTACAGGAAGTTTGTCAAGTCTATTCTAAGATTTCTTTGCACTTAACCGAGTGACTCGGGAAGGAACTAAGTTAAGTAGACCTGAGTGTGATGAGGCTTTCTTGGATTTGAAGGCAAGGCTGACCAGTGTGTCTATTCTAACTATTCTGGATGGCGAGAGTAAGTTGAGTTCTACGCGGATGATGTATGTGTGTGTGTGTGCCTGTTATGGATGGATTGGTGATCAAGGAGCACTGAAGATCATCGGAAGGATTTGAGGCAAGGAGTTTAGGAAATCTTTTGGTAGCTGAGCATGAAGAAGGATGTATCTGCTTTCATCAGAAGATGTGTGGTCAATCAGCAAGTGAAGGTGATCAGCAGAAGACCGCAAGTAGTTGCAGCCTTAGAAGTTCTGAAGTAAAGTGAGAAATGATTTCTTTGGATTTCGTCGACGGTTTGCCAAGGACCAAAGAGGGAAATGGAATATGGGTAATTAAAGACCGGTTAATTAAGAGCACCTATTTTATTCCGATCAAGGCAACCCAAGCTGTAGTATCTTTGGCTGAGGCTTCTTGAAGGAGTTTGTCCAAATGCTTGCTGTTTCTGTCAGCATTGTTAGCGACCGTGATCCTATTTTCTCCAGCAGATTTTAGGAGGCTTTGTGATCAGCTTTGAGTTTGAATTTGAGTTCAGCCTATCATTCCCAGATCTACGATCTAACGGAAGGGCTGATAAAAATTTTGAGGTTGTGTTGAGAACTGTGTTTTGGATTTTGTTGGGTCTTGGAAGAACCATCTGTATTGAATGGAGTTCTCATTCTGTTATCAGGAGAGTATCTAGATGGCATCCTATGGAGTTTGGCGTGGAAGACCTTGTAGTTTCCCATTTTGTTGGGTAGAGTCGAGAGATTGTCTGGTTCTCATCCAGTTTGATCTGAGGGGCATCTGTGATGATGGAACTTATCTAGAAGAGTTGAGAGCAGCGCAGGATCGTCGAAAGGATTTGTGGACTAGAGACAAAGACAATTGGCTTATGAGATTTGAGATTTAGTCTTTGTCAAAGTTTCCTGATTTAAAGGAGTTATCGGATTTGAAAAGACGAGAAATTCGCTCCAAGATGTATGGGTCTATTCTGAGTGCTTGTAGAGACTAGTGTTATGGTCTACAGGATTGTATTGCCAGTTTGGGTGGCTGGAATTCATGTTGTTTTCAACGTATCTCATCTAATAAAATACGTGAATTATCCGTCTTAGTTAGGATCTGTAGTTCAGTAGGATCTGGTAGTTGAGCTAGTTTTTTTTTAGTGTGGTCTGATATCTGGTTCAGATTTTTGGATCGGAGTAAGAGGAAGCTCTGGATAGTTTAGCTGGTTTAGGTTCTGTAGAGCTAGGATTTCAGAGTTAATCTTGAGAAATTCTGGATAGTTATAGGAAGGCTTATCCAGATCTGTGTCCGGATAGCTAGAGTTGTTTGATTTGAATAATTTGTTTATACAAATAAATTGGTTGTTTGAATGAATGATTGTTTAGTTAATAGTGTATGGTTGATATGGATGTTTGGATTGTTAAATGAAATAAAAGATTTTGGATTATCTTTGTTTTAAATTTCAGGGAATCTTTTAAGGGGGAAGGAATGTGATATCCCGGGATTTCGAGGAATTTAAAATGTGATAATCATCTTAATAAATTAATTAAAATGAATAAAATTTGTTATTTCCAAATATAAATAATCAAAATAATTAATAACATGACGATTTTAAATATAGTTATAAATGGATTCTTAATAGAATAATTATTTGCAAATTTAATTTGTAATGTTTTATAAATAAATTTTTAAATGGAATAATTATTTTCATATATAGTTGATGTTGATTTATAAATGGATTCTAAAATAGAATTATTATTTTTGAGTTAATAAGGAGTTTATATATATAATTAAGATTAATTTTAAAAATAGATTTTTTTTTTAGATAAAGTTATTATTTTCAAATTAAATTAGTGTTTGTTTAAAGTTAGTGTAAATTTGAATTGATATTAAATTTGATTTCAAATTGAATTTGAATTTAGATTTAAATTTGAATTTAAATGAATATTTATATCTTAAAAGTATTTTGATTTAAAATAATATATGAATGAGTTTTTATTTAGGATAGAATTTGTTTTCCTTAAAAAGAATTTATTTTTATAAATTAAGATAGTGTTTATTAAATAAATACAAAAAGGTTTATGTTAACATTTTTTTTTGGCAAGGCCGACGAGGTTAAATGGACCTCGACCATATATTGCTACACCAATAAGAACGACAAACAAACACAAGGAAGATGGAAAAACGGGGAACACTTGGCGCAGCAAGCACAGGGGGAAAACAAACAACAACAAACAAAAACAAAAGAAGACATTGATTACAAGCTATAGAGAAGAGAAACACGTATTCCAGGATCAATTGCATAAGTCAGTTGGCCCACACAATCCCTAATTTCACTCAAAACCCAACTTTTGAAGCTGCTGTCATTTTTTGCATTTGCATTATCAAATAACCGAGCATTTCTCTCTCTCCAAACCGATGTTAAAAAGCATTTTAGCACTGCATTTAGGGTTCTTCCTCTGTCATTATTTCTATTGATGCTTTCGTAAATTCTTCTCCACTCTCTCAGGTTATCAGTAGATACATTCCTCCTGTGAAACTTCGCCATAACTCTTTTCCAGATTTGATGAATATAGTGGCACTCAAAGTACAAGTGATCCACAGTCTCAGGCATAATATTGCAAAACTTACAGCGAATATCAATACTCATACCTAAACTAGCAAGTCTCGCAGATGTTAGCATCGCACCATTCAACACTTTCCAGAGCATTAGGTCATGTCTCAAGCTACTGTCTCTTCCCCACGTTCGTTTGCACCATCTCCACTTAGGGCGATCACCATTCTTCATCAGATATTCATATGTGTCTCCAATTCTGTAGGCAGACTTCTTATTGCCCCAAACCATACGCTTGGTAACATCAGTGATTGCATTATGACAACGTATCATGTTCCATATTTGTTGTATCCTAGGATTAGATGTTGAATAGCGCGTGTTTTGGAGGTTGTAAAGAGTATCACGAACTTTAGCTTCCTGATGTATTCCAGACTGTTGCATTTCACTGTGGGTAAGTTGACGTTTAAGAATAAGACCCGGTTTCAACCAGGGGTCTTCCCAAAAATTCACACTATATATGGGATTCGTGTTCAATAGCATTAAAGGAAGAACTTTTTCTTTGAGTTTGAAAATGCATTGCCACGTCCAACTCAAATTTTGAGGCTTAGTCATACTCCATATGCTTCTCCCCTTAATCACGTTCTTATCAGACCATATAGCCCATAAGCTGTCAGTACTATTAAAAAAAGTGTCTATGTGTTTTGCAAAAGCAGCAATGTTCCAATTCTTTAAGCTGAGAATGCCTAGCCCCCCCTTGTCCATGGGCCTTTCCACTGAACAAAATTTGATCGGAGCTATGTATCTGCCTGTAACCCTGCCTTTCCATAGGAATCTCATCATAGCTCCTCTAATCAGTTTAATCAGTTTGAAGGGGAGAATATACGTTCTAGCCCAGTAGACTTGCATTGAGAATATCACTGATTTTATAAGAGTTAATCTCCCAGCTTGACTAAGCAACTTGGAAGTCCAGCAGTTTAATCTAGCAGTAATTTTGTCAAAAAGAGGAAGACATTGGTTAGCAGTAATCCTAGAACTAGTTAGAGGCAGACCAAGATAACTGGTAGTATCATGATTTATGGACAACCCAGTGATATGCGAGATAACACTACAGTGCTCAGTACTAACACCAGCAACGGTGATGTCAGATTTCTGGAGATTAACTTTCAACCCTGTCATTTCGTAAAATTCTTGAAGTGAGTGCATTATGCTTGTGAGAGTGTTGGTTTGAGGAGTACAAAAAACAACAAGATCATCTGCAAACATCAATGCAGAGATCCTTGGTTCAGTACATCCAGGGTGAAGTTTGTAATTTCCATGTGCTATTATCCTCTCAAACATTCTCGTTAAGAGCTCCATAACAATGATAAAGATATAAGCCGAAATGGGATCCCCCTGTCTTATCCCTTGTTCACTAGTAAAGAAACCTTCACTCCTGCCATTGATAGTAACTGAAAAGGTAGGAGACGTAATACACTCATATATCCAAGCAATGAAATGAGGAGGGAAGTTCATATATCCCATGATTCTGACAATACTGTTCCACTGCAGCATATCAAATGCCTTCATGATGTCCAACTTCAACATAGCTCTAGGAGATATGTTCCTGCGCTTATAATTTTTGATGAGTTCATGGGAAAGAAGAACATGATCCAGTATACTCCTACCTGGAAGATAAGCAGCCTGATTTTTGGAAACAATATTGGGGAGCACAAGTTTGAGTCTAGAAGCTATAACCTTGGTGATGCATTTGTATATGGTGTTACAACAGGAGATGGGACGATAATCACTAACACAGTGAGCATTTTTAATTTTGGGTATAAGAGCTATGTTAGTGTAGTTATATGATCTGAAGAGTTTACCCTTTCTGAAGAAGAGGAGAATGGCATTGATTACGTCAGCAGAAACGATAGACCAGCAAGAAGTATAGAATAGAGTGTTGAGACCATCAGGTCCTCCACAAGATTCAGTGTTTAATGAAAACATGGCATTTCTTATTTCTTCAGGGGTTACTTCCTTACAGAGAAGGTCATAATCAGTTGAATTTAATCTAGGGAGAATGTCACTGGGTATAAGATCAATATTCGGCACGAAGTGATTAGCATTTCCATATAATTCAGAGAAGTGTCTGACTACAGCTTCCTTGACCATTTGTGGAGATGTGTGAAGATTACCTTGAGTGTCATATATTGTAGAGAGGTTCTGACTAGTTTGCTTGTCCTTTAGACTAGCGTGAAAGTAAGCACTATTCTTATCACCTTTTTCTCTCCATTTTATTCGCGTTTTCTGCCTGATCATCTCACTCTCTTTAATTAAAGCTTGTTGGTATTGCAAAGAGAGAACACTTTCCTCCTCTGATAGATTAGCATTGTTGACAGAGGCCATCATAGCTGTCTGGACATCAGTAAGTCTTCTTTTAATCACTGTGCTCATCTTGTCTCCTTCACCATACTTGTTATGCGCCCATTGTTTCAAGACTTTCCTAGTTTCCCTGATTTTTTCCTGCAAAACATACAAGTGATTACCAATTTTAGGCAAATTCCATGCAGATAAAACAATGTTTTTGAAGTCTGGTTCAGATGTCCAAGAGTTAAAAAATTTAAAATTTGATTTCCCCCTCAAGTCCGCTTCACGAAGATGGATGATTTGAGGAGAGTGGTCAGATAGGAGAGGAGGTGGTATGTGGTTGAACAGGAGAGGCCATTTAGTATATGCAGATTGGTTCGAGAATGAATGGTCTATGGTGGAGAAGGTTCTACAACCATGCCTCCTTTTGTTATTCCATGTATACTGCATGCCCAGAGTTCTAATCTTGACAAGGTCAGAGTCATAGAGAGCATCAGCAAGGGGCTTTATTTCACTGAGGGAGAGGGGATTACCCCCCATTCTATCAGAGAGAGAGTGACAGCAATTAAAATCTCCTAGAATTAACCATGGATGTGTGTTTTGTCTTAGAGAAGGAATTACAGAAAGTAAAGACTCTCTAGTGTTAACAGAGTTGTAAGCATACACAAAGGAGACATAGAAGGTTGATTGTTCATTGATATCTAAGGCATGGCAGTGAATTAGCTGGGGAGTGGATAGGATTGGGGATAGTTGGACAAGATTAGGATTGTAAAGGATCAGAATCCGACCATAAGTTGCTTCATTGTGGTTGTGTATGAATTTCCATCTGGGATTGATGTACTCTGCAGCTTTGATTGAAAGGGCAAGGTTCAATTTTGTTTCAAGAACTGCCAAGACAGCCAGCTGGTGAGTAGAAATTAGTTGCTTACATTGGTCCTGCTTAATTACATGATGTGCACCACGTATATTCCATGCCCCAATGCGTAGCATCATTGGTCAATTTGTGCGTTGAGAAACTCTATTTTCATACTCCTAGTAACTGCTTGTTTCGAAGACAAGTAATTAGGAATGGTGGCTGATAGGGGGGTCACTGCTTGTTTAGAAGAATCTTCTTGCATTTTGGAAAATGAATGAGTTGGTGTGGTAGGTTTGGTTGGTAGAGTAGTGATAGCTGCAGAAGGCGGGGCTTTGAAAGCATGAGGTGGTTTGATATTGGAATACAAGTGTGGTAAAGGGGTATTTGGGGATGAGTTAAAGTCAGGGTTAAATGTATTGGAAGAATGATCTGTGTGCTTTGCTGTGCATGGGATGTGCCCTTCCTTGTCTTCTTGTGATTTAGTACTGTGTTTTGGTATCTTGATGTTGTTCTTTTTCCTTAGACCACTCTCTAGCGATTCACAATTACTTGCTTCACCAACACCTTTGTTTTCTTCAACTTCCACTTCCCTCCTGCATGTATCGAACTTTGTATGGACCATCTTGTGCTTCTCTTTTTTGGTTTTGCTACTGCCTTCTTCTTCATTTTGTCTCTGTATATTATTTTCCTGTTGTTTAGCATCCACTTTACTTTGTACAAATTGACATTTATCTCTAACGTTCATTTCCTCTTCTTGCTTATCACTGACATTTTCCTCGTCATCTAGTGTAAGTAACACTGCAAACTTGTTATATGTCAGTGGGTTGCCTTCAGTTTCACTTTCACTACACTCCACAGCTCCTTCGATTCCTACCACTATATTCACAGTGTCTTCTTCGTGTTTTTCGTTGCTTTCATCCATTTCTCTCGTGACTTGTTTTTCTACTTCAATTTTTCCTGAGTGAGTAAGTTCACAACTTTTGTTAACTTCACTCACTTCTCTCTGCATTTCTATAATATCTTCTCTCTTTTCTTCCTTATTACTTTTGTTTACTGGATCCATCCTTTTCCTGGTTACACGTTGCCAAACCTTAAAGTTTCGTTTAACAGCCTGTCTTTCATTTCTTTTCAATTGTTTTGGTTTAGCTTTTATCACTTCTTTTTCTTTGATTGTCTTACTATTATCTTCCACTTTGTTCTCATACAACTCTTCCTTCTTATTATTACAAACATCAGACTTGTGTCCAAAAGCATTGCATAACACACAAATGTCAGGTTTCCACATGTATTGAACATGTATCTTCTGTTGCCCACCTTCAACCAACTTGACCATAAATTCTTCTGGTAGCTCCTTACTCGGTTTTACTTCCACTAAGCATTTGGCATAGCTAAGTCTTTCCTGTTTTTCAGTCATTTGGTCCATGCACAACATCTTCCCCAGATGGCTACAAAGCCAGTTAATCCCAAGGGGAGACCACGCAAAAATTGGAAGGTTATACATATTAACCCAAACAGGAACTGCTGTTACCGATCCAGCAACGTTGCTAATGGAAGGATCATAAGGTTTAAGAATAAATAACTTCTTGTTCAAAATAATGGGATCACACTGAAGGATGTTATCTCTGTCCTCAGCACAAGAAAAGTTAAACAAGAATAATATACCGTCAGACTTAACTTTCACTGAGCCTTTAAGTTTCCAAATCAGTTTAAGTTTGGAGATCACTGCAGTATAGGAAAGAGGTTTATCAAGAAAGAACCCCACCAAAGTATCTTTCCAAATCGTCGTGCCAGCATCAATGACATCAGCAGGTGGCACTAAAGCATCATCTTCGTAAAAAGGTGACAGGTGAACGGGAATGTACTTCCCTGCATTCTTGGGTATATGCTTGAACAAGGAAGTCCATGCCCGTTCACAAGGAGGAGGAGCAGGAGGTACAGGAGTAAGAGACGGGGGAGCAGTTAGAACGGGATCAGGTGGATCAGGTGGGGGGTTAACCAAGAGGGGTGGGGAAGAAGGAGAAATGGTTAGGGCATAACCAGCTGTGGACAAAGAATTAGCGGAGGTACGGACCAGAGAGTCAGAGAGGGACGAAGAGGGGTCAACTAGAATGGCAGAGGGTATGGTTGGTGAAGGAACAGTGTTGGCAGAGGGTAAGGTAGACGGTACTACTGAGGGGACAAGGTAGGTAAGGTTGGGGTCTCCATGAGCAGACATGGCAGGGGAAAAAAAGTAATTTCCGATTTATGTTAACATTTTAAAATGGATTAAAAATATATTACATGATTTTATTTAAAATATAATTGGTTTATACTTTATTTTCTTTTAAAGAATTTATTTATATAAATTTAGAAAGCATTATTAATTTACAAATATATTTATTAATTTAGAAAATTTATGTAAAAGCTTTTAATGTCTTTTAAAAATAAATATAAATAAAATAATACAAGTGTAACTCTTTAACTCAAGATAAAAACACATGTAAGTTAATTAAAATTAGTAATGACAAGTGTTAATAATTGAGACAAGTGGCAAAATTTATTTTTATTTCTTTAATTCTAAATAAATTCTAATCTACATTATATAAACCTAACTCTTCTTTTCCATCTCTTTTCTTATTTCATTTCTAAGAAACTCAACCATGTTTTATCTTCATAACCAGAGATTCATTTTTAAACCTGAAACTAGATCAAAAATTTGAAAACACTTCCTCAAAAAAATTCAGTAAATTTTCTCAGACCCAAAAATTCAAGCCCTGCAACCATTTTCAAATCTATGAACAAACAAATCATGTAACCTTCTATTAAAACAAATCTCTGATCAAATAATTTGAACCCTGTTTGTTTTCCAGCTTGAAACTCCTCAAACAATTCAACCCTTTGAAAAGTTTTAAACCTGTAAACATATTTTTTCCTCAAATCAAAAGTTTTGAGCCTAGAACCATTTTCAGATTTTAAACTTCAAACCAAAATAATTCAACCCTGATCTCTGATCAAATGAAACTAAACCCTATAGCCATTTTTTTCAAATCGGTGATTTGCAAGTAAACCTGAAAGCACCTCCTCAAAAAAATTGAATCCTGAAACTATTATAGCAGGTTTTCAAAATACAGAACTTCAAATGTTCAAATGCAGGCCTGTTTTTCTCTTCAGAAAAAAATATCCACCCTTGTTCAAATTTTTTAAAAAAATTCTAAAGCCTGCAACAAATTTTCTAATGAATACAATGTCATGCAACCTTCTCAAGCAAGCAAATCTGGAAGCAAATAAATGATCAAAGTTCAATCAAGAACAACAGTAGCTTCTATTCAGTTTTATATCATCTCAGCAAAATTATGAAGTTACAGGATTTACATCAAAAAGCTTTTCAAGTTTTTCAGTTCCAAATGGAATCAAGCTTCCAGCCTCTGCTCTTTAATCTTGTGAGTAAACAAATTTAATTAAAATCTAAGTAAATTTGCATCTGTTGCTTGTGAAGTTTGGGATAAATTATGCTTGGTTGTGCATATATATATATATATATATATATATATATATATATATATATATATATTTGTGTGTGTGTGTTATCTTTGTGATTAGAATGTTGTGACTGTGCATGTTTGTTGCATTTAAAAGTATCTCTGTTATTGATTCAGAGAGTAAAGTTTGATAAAAAAATTCCAAATCTTATCATCTAATCTTGTTAGGGTTAGAGATCCAAACATTGTATGTTTGTTAAATCATGAGATTAAGTTCAAAATTTACTTAAAGCAATATAGGTTTGAATTTTACCTGGAACCAAGAAATGCAGTGGAAAATTCTAAAATGCATGATAAATCAAAGTTATAATTTGATAATCTAATTTCATAACTTGAATCTATTTAGAAAATAAATATTTTTAAAACAAAAATTTAGCTTTTTAGTAATAGGATAGAAGAGAATTTCAATGTTGACTAGATTTGAGTTTCTGAGCAACTGTTGATGGCCTAAGGGTCTAGGGTGGTCGAGGCTTTGTCTGGTGGTGTGACGACTCGGAATTTTCGAACATTTAAAATCGGAATATTTAATTGATTTTAAGTATTTAAAGGTTAATTCTCAACTTAAATTACGAATATCATAATTTATTTGACAATTAGATTGTTGAATTAAATAAATTGAATTGGATAAAATATGAAACCTAAGATTTTAAGCCTGTTAAAAATATAATTTGAAAGCTTATAAATTTATATTGATAACATTGAATATAATAAAAGTGTTAAAATGGAATCTAACATTGAATTGGTCAGTTTTGAAATTTAATCGTTTAAATTTAATTTAAAAATAACCTTCCGAGGCACAGTCTCGGAATTCGACGAAACCAGTTCCATTGGGTCCGTAATATTGAATTATTATCGGATTTCAAATTTCGTTGTGATCAGAGTTAGTGTGTGAGTGTACGATATATAAACACACTAAAAATTTAATTGATAATAATTTAATTAGTCAAGCTTCTTGTATAAACCATCTCTATTGTATTTATATTTATAATAATACAAAAGGTATAAGTATGTATAAGTATAGGATAAGTGGCATGACATGGTGAAGACAAGTGGCATAATATAGACCATACACCTATCTTAAGATGAAATAGAATTATGACACATATATTACTTAGGTGTACACTTCTACAACACCTTAAATGATTACTAAATAAGGTATGTGTCATGAAATAAAGCTTGCATTAAAAAAATGAAGGACATGTTTCCATGTGTAGAAACATCTTAAGACACCTAAGTAGACACATAACCCCATTAGGTGTCCATGTGTAGAAACATCTTAAGACACCTAAGTAGACATGTGTCAACATTCTAAAGCTTGTGCAAAGAGAAGAAGACAAGTGTCCAAAACTAAAATTACCAAACTAGCCTTGAAAATTAATATATAAAGGGTGGAAATGTTCACTTATTTTGATACTTTCAAAAAGCAAAAAAAAAAGTAAGATAAGGTGAAAAAGCTTGGAAAAAGTTAGGGAAAAAGAGTCAAGTCAAATACACAAGTTTAAGGTGAGAAAAACTATTTAATTTCTAGTATTCATGTTGTTCTTGAAGAGATGATAGTTATAAGTAAAAATGACTCGGTTCTATCAAAAACGCGGCTTAGTAATTTAACCATAACTTTCTCAATCCTTAATGAAATTTCAATTTCTTGGATGTTATGGAAAGCTTATTTCATGTGTATAACTTTTATGTTTTGTGTTTTCTGTAATTTGGATGTTAGCTATGTCAAAATTGAACCTTTCTACTGTAATCCCGAGAGCAAAACCAATATTAGCTCTGTGCTTAAGGCTGAAACTAAATTGTCCATAACTTCTTCGTTCCTCAACCGATTTCCATAAATTTAGATGTTCCAGAAAGCTTAGACATTGTTATAAAACTTTTATGTTTTGAGTTTTCCAAAATTTCGATGTTATCTTGGCCAAAATTGTAATTGTTTATCGCTGTCCCGAGACAAAATGACATAAGTTGTGAAATTCAAATCTTAGAATTGTTTTATCCATAACTTTTACAATTCTTATCAGAATTTGGAAATTTATAATGTTCTGGAAAGCTTAGGAACTAAGCTAAAACTTTTGCTTTATTCATTTTGTCTAATTTCGATGTTTTCTATGCTAAAATTGAAATTGTTGGTCGCTGTCCTACAAATGCATAAGTTCGGGCTAAGTTTAATGTTTTTAGTAAAATGATCATAACTTTTGAACTGTTGATCCAAATTCGACAATCTTGGTCATTCCGGAAAGCTAACGGAAAGTCTTATAACTTTTATTTGTATCATTTTTTGAAATTAGTTGATTAAAATGTTGAAAACCCTCTTGTAAACTCGCTGTCATGTTGTTTTATGCAAACCTGAGCTAGTATTTTGTGCATAACTTTTGCGTTTCTTATCCAAATCCTATAATTTTTAAAGTTTTGGAAACTGCAGGAAGAATGTGATAACTTTCATTTGTATCACTTTTTAATTAATAAAATTCTGTATATGGAAAGGAATTTTTGAATAAGCAGAAGTTTAATGAAGTTTGAAACTTCAATGATATTATTTAATAAAAACAAACATTTATTTAATATTTAAGATTTAACTTAAGGAATAAAGAAGAAATGGGAAAAAGCCTGACATTCGTATATTTTAGTTAAAAGTTTTAAAATCAAACGGAAAATAACAACAATAATAATAAGTCCGTAACTAATGAATTTTTGAAATGAATTGAGTAATTAAAGAAACTTACTTCAAATAAAATAAATTGGAAATCAATTTCGGGGAAATTGATTTAAGTGATTGAGTTGGAACTTTCTCTGGATGGCCAAGTACATGTTTTAAAAGGTAAAATTGTAAATATAAATTAAATGTTTTAAAGCTGTTTTTAAGGAAAGCAAGTTTTGAAAAATTTATTATTTCTATTATTTAAAGTTTAAAGTAAGTATTTTCTTTAATCTATTCTAGCAGTAATTATTAAGAAGTAACTTAGTATTTTGTTTTAAAAGTAGAAATCTAGTTTTATAACCTTATTTCAAACATTCATATAGTATGTATTTTTAACAAATTATTAAAGTAATTTTAACTTAAATGTTTCAAAATAAAGTGTTTTAAATTATTTTAAAATCTAGTTTTGTGCTTGGTGATTTCAGAGGAGATATAAAATATTTGGGAAAGTTGATTCTGGAAAGAATGATGGTTTTGAAACTGTTTTCAAAGGATTGAAAATAGAAATATATCTTGTGAAGATATTTTTGAGATTAATAAATAATTTGGAAAATTATTTATTTGTTGATGGTTGTTTGTGAATATTAATTGATAGTTAGATAACCGACTATCAATATTGGACAAATGCGTTGATCGTTTCGAAGAGACCGGGATCGAGATTTATTTCTCGAAAACCACTTCGATCTGGTTTGTACGTTTCGTGTAAACGATTTTGGATTTGAAGATGGAGCAGTGAAGTGCAAGGGCTAGTCGCTACTAATCCTGAGGATATTTCCAAAATGGATGTAGTAGGAATAGTGCCTTCGGTTCCGTTCGAACCCGGGATGGACTTGTATGGACGAATGCTTGCGAAACATCGTCAGGTGGACGATGGGCATTCTAAGTGAAAACGTTCTAAAGGTAACGCTTAGCCTCAAGCCTCATCAACCGGGAATGACTGAAAATCAGGGGATATGCAGCAAGGTTAGGTGGGTCATGCCCAAGCATGACAAGATATTTTTCCTGTCTAGATGTCCCTTTTTATATATTTCGGCTTAGTGGGTGGTTGGTCACGCCAACCACGGGGTTTATCTTGTTCGGGACTGTTCAGTAAGGAATGGTTCCGGCCTTGTGTTGCAGGGGATGAAGGGAGTAATCCTCAGTACGGTGATTTAGGCCCCGTACTGTGACAGGTGGTACCCCAGTGCCTAGTCATTGTTGGAAATTCATTCTCCCTACGAGCCTTGTACGAGTTTTGTTTGTATTACCCACTTTGCGACTAGTAGCTGGAATTTAATAGATGTAACAATTTCGGCTATTTTATAAGTATTTGTATATAGACCCTATTATAATATCAGAGGATTTCTATAAAAATTGTTTTAGCTATCGTAAGGTAAAAACCCGACATGTTTATTTGATGCGTGGTCTTACGAGATGCTTTTGTTTTCAAAGGATTTTGAAACTTTAACAATCAATTGGATGTGATTTTCTCACGCTGGTATTCCAGACTGACTCGGGTGTTATTTAACCGTAATGCTCGGGTCAGACCGAGTATTATAGAATACAGGATGTGATGCTGTGGAGCTCAGGAGACGAGCTGGACGACGATACGTATATCCATACTTGTTATATATATATTCCGCTGTGATTGAGTTGCTGTGTATCCATTTGTATGTTGTTGTTGAGTCGTTGATCGATGTACTCTGATGATGTAATATATAAACAGATATATTTGATTTTGAGTAAAGATCATTTATTTTCTATTATATTTTAGTCCGCTGCGATGGTTAGATTCTGATATTGTTTTCTATTTTCTTCTTCTACCACTTTTTCTTTAACCCAAATGGTTCGTATTTCTGTACAACTTGAGTTGAGTATTGTAGAATAGTGTTGACTCAAGGGGTACGGATTTGCGGGCTGTTACAGTTGGTATCAGAGCTTAGGTTGGCGACAACCTAGGCTTTGGTGGGGAAATTACTCATTAAACAGAGTCGATAGTACTCTATAATGAGTTGAGCGTATTAATAGATATGAGAGCGTACTTGTTAGTGAATATAAAATTGTTTTTATACTGTGTTGACTTATCGGTTGAGTGTTTATGAATTCTGGTAGGTACGGGAAGTACAACCGTATCGATAGGGGTTGCTAAACTCTTGAACAAGATATACTGACATAGTATTGTTTTTAAAGTGGGTAAATGAAATAATTTTACCCAAAATTATATTTTGATATAAAAGGAATAATTTTCTGACATTATATATATTTGGATGTTTGGTTGCTAATATTAAAAATCAAATAAGAATCTAAAGTTAATCTTAAATTTGAAATGGTTATAACCAAATAAATTCTGTAAGTATAAATTATACAAAAGAGAATAACTAAATTTAAATTAAACCAGAATTTAAACCCAGGAGTTTTAGAAAGGTTTTTAAATGCATTAAGAATAAGGGTGGGAAATTTAAAATCTTGGAAATGTTTGGTAATATTTTTCCCATGTGGTTGAAGGCGATAATGAAATGTTGATTTGGGAAGTATTTTCGAATGGCAACTGTTTTGAAATAAATTTGGGAAAGTAAGAAGCATTGAACTCACTTCAGTCGCTGGAAAATAATCCTGATGATGCTGGCCACATCATTAGAATTCATTTTCGAGTTTCTTAAGTGATGGATTGCTTCCCGAGTACTTGGTTATGATATTATTTAGACTTGTTGGGTATAACAGTTGTTTTGGAGATGTCAAAATGAGAAATTTGTTTTTGGTATAAACAAGTTGTTTTGGAAAATCTTGAGTTTTGATTTGATATACCACATAGGTATATATTTGATATATTTCAAAATGGTTTTGAAATAAAACCAGGTAAATTTAAATTCTGGAAAATTATATTTAAATAATGTGTAAAATTAAAATAAATTAACTATTGAATTAATTAAGTGAAGTTGATAATAATAAGAAGGAAAGAATGAAAAATTTAATCTTGAAATTAAATTTAACGTAAGTGAATGGAAGTAAATGAAATTATTGAAATGAATGGAAAGTTGAATTTAACTTAGTAAGTTAAATAAATTGGGTTTAGAATTAAATTTGGCTTGGGTTAAATTGAAATGTAAGATGACTTGAAATTGTGGGTCATTGTGTAATGGATTGTACCCATAAGCTATTAAGTGTTATACTTATAATCTGGAATTGAGGATTTGAATTTTTGCGAAGGATTAAGGTGAAGGAAAATTTATATCCTTAAGAATTCAGTGATGCACATATATGTAAATTCTGAAATTGTCATTATAAGATGTAGATGGATTGAAATGAGCAATATGAGCTTTAAATTAAATAAGTTGGGTAAGGACTGAATTGAAATAGATAAACCAGAATAACTTATAAAAGAATTAAAATGCATGAATAAAATATGCTTGGGTTATAAAGAAGCATAAGGCTTGAGTTGAAAAAAAAATGAAGAATATATTCAAGCCTATAATGAATGGGATTGTGTAAATAATAAGTTGTGACTTATTAAATTTGAAAAATGAGATACAAAACTCCAAAATAAATATTTTTAATGAATTGGAGAATAAAATAAAAATCAAAACTTGAATTATAAACTAAATTGAACTAAGAAAATTAAATGTAGTGATATTTGGGATTAAAATTTAAGAGTTGGATTATAAATAAGGGAAGAACTAATTGATAATAAATTAGTTAATGAAATGTGTGAATGGAGTTCAATGTAGTTAAATAGAAGTTGAATTATAAGCTAATAATGAAGATTGGAAATAAAACTCAAGTTATAAATTGAATTCGACATGAATCATTAGTGAAGGAAATATAATTAAAAGTGGCCTTGAAATTAATTAATTGATTCGTGAATGAAATTGCAATGTAAGTTAATAAAATTGGATGGTAATTTACAAGTGAATAATAGAATCAGAACTTGAGTTATTAAATGGAAAATTTAGCTTGAAGTGTTAACAAATTAAATATAATTGAAGTGTATCGGATAGAAATATAAATGGATTAAAATAGCAATGATTTGAATGTGCAAATAAAATCCATAAGTGAAGATAACTTGGAAATAGCCAGGAAATAAATTGAATGAGTTAAATTTGGAAAATTAAATTTTATAATAACTAATTATATTGAATAAATAAATGATGGAATAAATAAGTATCAAATGAAATGTGGTTTAAAAAGGTTGAGAAATGGTTATGGAATGAAATAGCTTGGATTGTTTCCGAGCCAAATAAAATAGTTTGGAATAAACTAACATGGAATGAAATGTAAATAAATGGATTGTAAATGAAATTTAAATGGAATGTGTCGAGCTAAATAAATGACTGTGGATGAATTAAAATAAAAAGGAAATTTAATTGGTAATGGAGATGGAACCTAAGTTGTTAATGGTTTTGAATGGACTAGTTTGGTTAATGAAATTGAAATGCAATGAAATAAGAATACATGGATTATGAATAAATCCGAAATGGAATAGAATTAAGCGTAAGTTGAGTTGGGGTCAATTTAAATTGATTATAAAACTCAAGTGCTTATTTATCCACATAAATCTCGTCAAATTGCAAGGAATACATTGTTATTGAATGTAAATAAAAGTTATTAAAATGCCTTGGATGGATAGGAGTAAAATAAATTGGTTTGAAAGCAATTGAATTAAATATGAGTTCAGTTTGCTTAATACTAAACTAAATGTAAGCAATTGAGTTTTAAACCACTCAAATTAGTGAGGTTTTATACGAATGGATTGAAAAACATTCACATAGGATGAGAATGGTTTATAAATTAATTGAAACAGTTGAATTAGCATGGAAACTATATAAGTTGCTTACGAGAAAATGTTTGGTGTGAATTTCTTTTAGAATTCATATGTTTTAGCCATTGCAACTAGGTGAAATATAGTTAAACTGCATATATTTGGTACTTACATGTTTAAATTGAGTAAGTACAGGTACCTGGGAGCCGTGTGGCTGGATTTGGTTGTGCTATTTGCTAAAAATAATAAGCTGCTTGCTTAAAATACTAAATAAGGTACGCCTACGCAATAAAAATAGGAAATATGAACTGTTTTTGATTTTTTCCGACCATGTGGGTCAATGTATATATATTTATCTCTTTTGTCAGATCGCAAAAGCTCCTCCGTACAAAGGGGACTCTGCCAAAAAATTTCGAAAAATTTTGGGAGTTGGAAAATTTTTGAAAATTGTTGGAGAAATTTTGTTAATTGACAAAACGAATTTAAATTGGCAACTAAAATTAATTAGTGAATGAAACTAACTAAATAATAACATGAATTAGTTATAAATGGAAAATAAAATTCAATATTTATAGGTAAAGATAAATTGGATTCATATTAAAATGAAAGAATCGATTTGAATGGGAATAAATATAAACTGAAGTGGTAAGATGGAAATAAGTATAAGGAACATATTTCATACTTATACTAACTTAAGAGGGAATAGTGAATTCTAAAATGAAAATTGATACTACTAATATAATTTAAGTCAATATTTGAATGAATAGATATTGACATTTTGTGAGAGCCGATAAAATGTTTTGGGAATATTGTGATTGGATATTAGTGCTAAGCAGGATATGCAAGTAATCTAAATGGAAAAGAGAATTGGTTTTTGATTTCAAGAAGATAAATTTGAAATACTCGACAAAAAGGTATGTATTTTAAATTTGGTATGAAATTTGATTGGGATTTGGAATGAACCACTTGGCTTTTTGTTTTCTTTTTTTTTGGATTTGGGGGGCCGTAGAGCCATTTTTGTGGTAGTACCGAGTTAGCCACGCAAAGGAGACGCTGGCAAAAAAATTTCGGAAATTTAGGGAGTTAGAAAAATTTTGAGAAAATTTTGATAATTCAAAATTTGGTTTTAAATTGAACTTGAGTGGTTAAACAAGTAGTATAGTTTGAAACTATGGGAAAGTTGAGAAGTTAATAAGGAAGATAATGGATCTTTTATAAGAGATAGTTGGTAAGTTGTTGAGTTGTTAGAAACTGTTTGGTTTTGGAAAAGTAACGGGTTTTGAGCCATTCTTCCTAGTTAGTAATTTCTGGGACGAAATTCTTTTAAGGGGGGAGGAATGTGACGATTCGGAATTTTCGAACATTTAAAATCGGAATATTTAATTGATTTTAAGTATTTAAAGGTTAATTCTCAACTTAAATTACGAATATCATAATTTATTTGACAATTAGATTGTTGAATTAAATAATTTGAATTGGATAAAATATGAAACCTGAGATTTTAAGCCTGTTAAAAATATAATTTGAAAGCTTATAAATTTATATTGATAACATTGAATATAATAAAAGTGTTAAAATGGAATCTAACATTGAATTGGTCAGTTTTGAAATTTAACCGTTTAAATTGAATTTAAAAATAACCTTCCGAGGCACAGTCTCGGAATTCGACGAAACCAGTTCCATTGGGTCCGTAATATTGAATTATTATCGGATTTCAAATTTCGTTGTGATCAGAGTTAGTGTGTGAGTGTACGATATATAAACACGCTAAAAATTTAATTGATAATAATTTAATTAGTCGAGCTTCTTGTATACACCATCTTTATTGTATTTATATTTATAATAATACAAAAGGTATAAGTATGTATAAGTATAGGATAAGTGGCATGACATGGCGAAGACAAGTGGCATAATATAGACCATACACCTATCTTAAGATGAAATAGAATTATGACACATATATCACTTAGGTGTACACTTCTACAACACCTTAAATGATTACTAAATAAGGTATGTGTCATGAAATAAAGCTTGCATTAAAAAAATGAAGGACATGTGTCCATGTGTAGAAACATCTTAAGACACCTAAGTAGACACATAACTCCATTAGGTGTC
Organism: Allium cepa; assembly: GCA_030765085.1. Taxonomy (NCBI): domain Eukaryota; kingdom Viridiplantae; phylum Streptophyta; class Magnoliopsida; order Asparagales; family Amaryllidaceae; genus Allium; species Allium cepa. Next base: position 234,015,516 of record CM060939.1, on the reverse strand, counting down.
CATGTGTAGAAACATCTTAAGACACCTAAGTAGACATGTGTCAACATTCTAAAGCTTGTGCAAAGAGAAATAGACAAGTGTCCAAAACTAAAATTACCAAACTAGCCTTGAAAATTAATATATAAAGGGTGGAAATGTTCACTTATTTTGATACTTTCAAAAAACAAAAAAAAAGTAAGATAAGGTGAAAAAGCTTGGAGAAAGCTAGGGAAAAAGAGTCAAGTCAAATACACAAGTTTAAGGTGAGAAAAACTATATAATTTCTATTATTCATGTTATTCTTGAAGAGATGATAGTTATAAGTAAAAATGACTCAGTTTTATCAAAAACGCGGCTTAGTAATTTAACCATAACTTTCTCAATCCTTAATGAAATTTCGATTTCTTGGATGTTATGGAAAGCTTATTTCATGTGTATAACTTTTATGTTTTGTGTTTTCTGTAATTTGGATGTTAGCTATGTCCAAATTGAACCTTTCTACTGTAATCCCGAGAGCAAAACCAATATTAGCTCTGTGCTTAAGGCTGAAACTAAATTGGCCATAACTTCTTCGTTCCTCAACCGATTTCCATAAATTTAGATGTTCCAGAAAGCTTGAACTTTTTTCTAAAACTTTTATATTTTGAGTTTTCCAAAATTTTGATGTTATCTTGGCCAAAATTGTAATTGTTTATCGCTGTCCCGAGACAAAATGACATAAGTTGTGAAATTCAAATATTACAATTGTTTTATCCATAACTTTTACAATTCTTATCGGAATTTGGAAATTTTTAATGTTCTGGAAAGCTTAGGAACTAAGCTAAAACTTTTGATTTATTCATTTTGTCTGATTTTGATGTTTTCTATGCTAAAATTGAAATTGTTGGTCGCTGTCCTGCAAATGCATAAGTTCAGGCTAAGTTTAATGTTTTTAGTAAAATGATCATAACTTTTGAACTGTTGATCCAAATTCGACAATCTTGGTCATTCCGAAAAGCTAACGGAAAGTCTTATAACTTTTATTTGTACCATTTTCTGAAATTAGTTGATTAAAATGTTGAAAACCCTCTTGCAAACTCGCTGTCCTGTTGTTTTATGCAAACCTGAGCTAGTATTTTGTGCATAACTTTTGCGTTTCTTATCCAAATTCTATAATTTTTAAAGTTTTGGAAACTGCAGTAAGAATGTGATAACTTTCATTTGTATCACTTTTTAATTAATAAAATTCTGTATATGGAAAGGAATTTTTGAATAAGCAGAAGGTTAATGAAGTTTGAAACTTCAATGATATTATTTAATAAAAACAAACATTTATTTAATATTTAAGATTTAACTTAAGGAATAAAGAAGAAATGGGAAAAGCCTGACATTCGTATATTTTAGTTAAAAGTTTTAAAATCAAACGGAAAATAACAACAATAATAATAAGTCTGTAGCTAATGAATTTTTGAAATGAATTGAGTAATAAAAGAAACTTACTTCAAATAAAATAAATTGGAAATCAATTTCAGGGAAATTGATTTAAGTGATTGAGTTGGAACTTTCTCTGGATGGCCAAGTACATGTTTTAAAAGGTAAAATTGTAAATATAAATTAAATGTTTTAAAGCTGTTTTTAAAGAAAGCAAGTTTTGAAAAATTTATTATTTCTATTATTTAAAGTTTAAAGTAAGTATTTTCTTTAATCTATTCTAGCAGTAATTATTAAGAAGTAACTTAGTATTTTGTTTTAAAAGTAGAAATCTAGTTTTATAACCTTATTTCAAACATTCATATAGTATGTATTTTTAACAAATTATTAAAGTAATTTTCACTTAAATGTTTCAAAATAAAGTGTTTTAAATTATTTTAAAATCTAGTTTTGTGCTTGGTGATTTCAGAGGAGATATAAAATATTTGGGAAAGTTGATTCTGGAAAGAATGATGGTTTTGAAACTGTTTTCAAAGGATTGAAAATAGAAATATATCTTGTGAAGATATTTTTGAGATTAATAAATAATTTGGAAAATTATTTATTGGTTGATGGTTGTTTGTGAATATTAATTGATAGTTAGATAACCGACTATCAATATTGGACAAATACGCTGATCGTTTCGAAGAGACCGGGATCGAGATTTATTTCTCGAAAACCACTTCGATCCGGTTTGTACATTTCGTGTAAACGATTTTGGATTCGAAGATGGAGCAGTGAAGTGCAAGGGCTAGTCGCTACTAATCCTGAGGATATTTCCAAAATGGATGTAGTAGGAATGGTGTCTTCGGTTCCGTTCGAACCCGGGACGGACTTGTATGGACGAATGCTTGCGAAACATCGTCAGGTGGACGATGGGCATTCTAAGTGAAAACGTTCTAAAGGTAACGCTTAGCCTCAAGCCTCATCAACCGGGAATGACTGAAAATCAGGGGATATGCAGCAAGGTTAGGTGGGTCATGCCCAAGCAGGACAAGATATTTCTCCTGTCTAGATGTCCCTTTTTATATATTTCGGCTTAGTGGGTGGTTGGTCGCGCCAACCACGGGGTTTATCTTGTTCGGGACTGTTCAGTAAGGAATGGTTTCGGCCTTGTGTTGCAGGGGATGAAGGGAGTAATCCTCGGTACGGTGATCTAGGCCCCGTACTGTGACAGGTGGTACCCCAGTGCCTAGTCATTGTTGGAAATCCATTCTCCCTACGAGCCTTGTACGAGTTTTGTTTGTATTACCCACTTTGTGGCTAGTAGCTGGAATTTAATAGATGTAACAATTTCGGCTATTTTATAAGTATTTGTATATAGACCTATTATAATATCAGAGGATTTCTATAAAAATTGTTTTAGCTATCGTAAGGTAAAAACCCGACATGTTTATTTGTGGCGTGGTCTTACGAGATGCTTTTGTTTTCAAAGGATTTTGAAACTTTAACAATCAATTGGATGTGCTTTTCTCACGCTGGTATTCCAGACTGACTCGGGTGTTATTTAACTGTAATGCTCGGGTCAGACCGAGTATTATAGAATACAGGATGTGATGCTGTGGAGCTCAGGAGACGAGCTGGACGACGATACGTATATCCATACTTGTTATATATATATTCCGCTGTGATTGAGTTGTTGTGTATCCATTTGTATGTTGTTGTTGAGTCGTTGATCGATGTACTCTGATGATGTAATATATAAACAGATATATTTGATTTTGAGTAAAGATCATTTATTTTCTATTATATTTTAGTCCGCTGCGATGGTTAGATTCTGATATTGTTTTCTATTTTCTTCTTCTACCTCTTTTTCTTTAACCCAAATGGTTCGTATTTCTGTACAACTTGAGTTGAGTATTGTAGAATAGTGTTGACTCAAGGGGTACGGATTTGCGGGCTGTTACAGGTGGTGGAGGACTGTGCGGTGAAGCGAGGAAAAATGGTAGAAGGGGTTCCTGATCACCGAGGCGTTGACGGCGAAGCAGGATAGGTTTTCAAACCTAGTTTTATTGTCATCGGGGTTTTGGTCACCGCGAGTTCTATGGGTGATCGAGTGGCTTGGAATTGTGGGAAATGGTAGCGTAGGTTGTCAACACGGCGTGGCAAGAATTTCAGCAACTCCCATGGTCAGAGACGTGGATGCGAACTGTTTTCTGGTGATGGTTGGGTTTTTTGGTTCTCCTGCATTTCTCAATTTTGAATGGAGGTTTGTGGATGTGTTTGTTCGATCGGAAATTGAAGTTGAGGTCATGGACGGTATGTCGATGATACCAGAGGTGATCGTCATCGTCGGCAATGGTTGTGCTGGCGCACAGGGGAGATTTGGTGTCAGATTATTCGAATAGGTTTTGGCTCGAAGGGGTGATCGAGCGTTTGGGGAAGAGACTCGGGTTTGAACTCGAGTGTATTTGTGTGTTTAGGCCTGTAAGTTTAAAACTTAAATTTTTGACTAAATTTTTTTTTAAATGGGTAGAAAGTGATTTGACTTGGGGATAGGCCTGAGTGGCCTTCGGGTAAAACCCGAAGCGACTGTTTAAAACAGTTTTTAGAATATTTTAAAATCAAGTAGTTTGAAATTTGAAATTAAATCTAGTTTAAACTTCTATATAAACTTACTCTATATATAATAAGTATTTCTTAAACAAATGGTTATGAAGTTTTAAAAGATGTTTAAATTAAATTTTGATACATGAAATTTTAAAGTGATTTTAAAACATTAATTTAAAATGTAAGTTAAGATTTTTAGAAAGGTAAGTTTTAAAATACAACTTGAATTAGTTTTGAAACATCTACTTGATAATTTTTTAAGTTTTTTTTAGGAAGTTAAGCTTTGATAACTTTAAAATTATCAAGTGAAATAATTATTTATTTTAAAACTTAATTAATGATGTAATTAAGTAAAGATAAATTATAATGTCAAAATGTTTTTAAGTGTTAATGTTAATAAAGGTATCAATAAGATAATATTTTATCTTAAGATGATTAAAGGTCTAATGCCTTGAGATAAACTAAGTTAATTGTGGAAATTAAGTGTAATTAATTAATTTGATTTGTTTAATTATAAAGGATTAATTAAGTAATTAATTAAGGATTATTAATTAATAAATTTAAGATTTATTAATTATAATTAAGGATTATTAATCAAAAATTTGTTAATTAATGATTAGAGATTAATTAATTGAGTAATTAAATAATTAAGAATGAATTAATCAAGTTATTAGGATTTGATTAATTTGTAATTAGAGAGTAGTTAATTAAGTAATTAGAGGTTACTTAATTAATATTTAAGATGTACTTAATTTGTAATTAAGTTTTATTAATTAATAATTAGGTTTTATTAATTAATACTTAAAGGATGATTAATCTATAATTAAATATTAATTAATTGATTTATCAAAGGATGATTAAGGATTAATCAGAGGGTAATTAAGAATTAATCAAAGTTAACTAAAGATTAATCAAAGGTGGTTAAGGATTAATCAAAGGTAACTAAGAATTAATCAATGTTAATTAAGGATTGATTAATTAATAACTATGGATTAATTAATTTGTAATTTAGGTTGTTAATTAATAATTAAGTTTTATTAATTGATAATTAAGAAATAATTAATTAGTTAATTAGTGATTAATTAATTAATTTTAAGAGTAATTATGGATTAATTAATTTGTATCTGAGAGGTATTGATTAATAATTAAGGTTATTAATTAATAATTAATGGATAATTAATCAGTTAATTAAAGGTTAATTAATTGATTATAAAAGTACTTAAGAGTTGATTACTTTGTATTGAAGGAAATTAATTAATAATTAAGGTTTATTAATGGAGAATTAAGAAGTAATTAATCTGTGATTAAAGGATAATCAAGAAGTGATAATTAATTAAATGTTTATAATTACTTAATGATTGTTAAAGCAGGAATAGGAGATTAATTCTTAGGTAATTAATTTAATTTAAGGTGATTAAATTAATTATAACATGGTTTAATAATTCCTGTTTATGGATGATTGTTTGTGTAGAATATCTATATTGGATAATATCTATTGGATGATATATATTGGATGACATTTATTGGATGATATCTGTATTGGATGATATCTATTGGATGATATTTATTGGATGACATCTATTGGATGATATCTATTGGATGATATGTTGTGATATTTTGTGATATGATATTAGATATATCAGTGATAAATGTGTGATATTTGTCTATGTTAAATGTTGGGTGAATTCAAGTATTGAATTGAATTGAAATGAATTGTTTCAAACTTTAAAAACAACTTGGACCTAAAAGACAGCGTTTTGGATTTCGATGAGACGGGGATCGGATTTCCAGATTTGGATATCCGAAAACCACATCGATCCAAATTAAGCATTAGGTCGTGAATCTCAAGTGAAGATGAAGATTCAGAGTGCAAGGGTTATCGTCGTTAACTCTGAGGGTGGTTCCAAAATGAGTGTAACGAGATAATGCCTTCGGTTTCGTTCGAACCCGGAATGAACTTGTATGGATTGAATGCTTTCAGAACATTGTCAGGTGGACGATGAGCATTCTAAGATAGATGTGTTCTATAAAGGTAATCGTAGCCTCAAGCCTCATCAACCGGGAATGGCTAAAACATGGGAGGTGCAGCAAGGTTAAGTGGATCATGCCCAAGTAGGATGAGAGCTTCCCCTGTCTAGATGTCCCTTTTATTTGGCTGTGTGGGCAGTTGGTCTGCAGCCAACTGCGGGGTTGTCTTGTTCGGGACTATTCAGTAAGGAATGGTCCCGGCCTTGTGTTGCAGGGGAGTTAGGGTGGCTGCTATTTATAACCACTAGTCCGGGAGTGCAAATGGTAGAATCCAATCCTAGCATATGTTGCTACCAGAAAATCAATGGCCGAGATCAATTTAAGGTTTAAAAATAAAAATAAATGTTGAAATTTTATTATATATAATTCGTTTAAACTTTAAAACGTCATAACTTGTTCATACGAGGTCGAAAATTGACGAAATGACTTGCATTAGAATCGTATTGACGAATACTACGCGATGGAGCTGGATTGGGATTGATTGGAGCTAGTGAGAATTTTGGGTAAAATTAAACGCCCTCGCGTGCCTTGTCACATTCCTTATCGCGCCTTCTACGAGTTTGTTTTTACCGCATCTATAAAGTGCCCTCCGATAGTCCTCCAGTTTACGGAGGAATTACAGTACTGTATAGACTATAGGAATATATAAAAATGTGTTACGGGGGATATGGATAACGCCTAAACGCTATTTTAATACTTTATTGTAGACACTATTTTAATAGCATATTGTACTATGTATGTAGATAGTTTAATGGATCCTTAGGAGATGGAATCTCGAACATCTCTTAAGTTATTGCACTCATGTTTGACATTGGATTGGAGATGCCAAAACCCGTAAACATCTCCAAGCTGTTGCACTCATATTTATTTACTGTTGATTTAATTTACAAAAGATCTTTTGGTTCTGACTGGAATGTTTTGTCTTTTCAATTTGCTAAGGTCATTCTGAGCTATTCACTGTATCGAAGACTGATTTTCTCAGGGATGAAGACGAAGATTTAATACTATTATAATTTATTATATTATTTCCACTGCATCATGTTGTCCCGCTGCATTGCTATTTTTTCTGTTGTATGTAACTCTGACTCTGTATTGTAAAAGTAATCAAATATTATTTGTAAAACAGCTTCGTGAACTATTTATTTGATTATTATATTTTGTCGTTCCGCTGTGAGATTCTATGTTTGTTTTCCATTCTTTCTCTGCTTTTTCTTATTTACCCCATAACTATCCTCCCTTTTGAATGTTTTGAGTCTGACATGTGTGTTTTATTATCAATTTGAACCATCTAAAAAGGTAGGTCATTACATCTCGTTCGATATTTAGAAACACCTATCCATAACATGGAGTCCCGCATATCGATCAGAATCCTTAAACATTTTTTGGACGAGTTAACGCAATAAATAATCACAAGTTTTCCTTATTTATATTTATTTTATTATCATTAGAATCCATGCATCCAATCGAAATAAATACAACCAGCAATCAATTCCTAACAACCATTCAACCAAAACTAAATAGTCGATTTCAGTGGAACTATTACATTTCTAAAATTCCACTGCATAACTCTAATTATTCCTAAATCATTTAAATTTTTAAACCCATTTACTCAAAATTTCCAAATTAATTCACTCTAATTTATCTCTTTTAAAGTTAACTTCCCAATAATCCAAAAGTAAATTTCCAAACTCTAAAGGATTTTAACACATTACTTTTCCAAATTTTAATATCACAAATTCCAACATAACTAATTAAAATTTTAAATCAAAATACATTCCAATTGATTGTCCCAATAAATAATTTATATCCCTATCCCTAACTAGATAACTAATAGAATTATATATCGCATACCCTAGGGGACAGAACTTTAAGTCTCACTACGTCTTGATCATTGATATTATATGCTATAATGTTCTGACTCAGCTTTGATACCAACTTCAATGACCCCACCATTATACCCATATTATTAAAGAGCGTTATAAATAATATCATCTAATAAAATAGAGAATACAGCTTGTTAAGGGCGACCGATTATGAATGTATCCTTAAACTAACGCTAACACGTCATGATTGCCGTTTTACTTAATTTTTGGAATAAAATTTAGTGTGCACAGTTCATTTCAAAATAATAATCGCACCTGTTTCTCAGAATCAGAATAGTATATTATATAAATACAATCACAGGTCACAGCGGAATAGTAAACATTATATATATATATATATACGTAGACACACACATACACATACACAAAATAGGAGTCTATCAAATATAACATTGAACTCACATAATATACATCCGGTACAAATCTCTAATTCAAATATACATTTCATAATCAAATACAAAATCCTAAACGAGATAAACTAAAAGTCAAAAATGTTTATCTCCTTGATAGCATAACCATCCAAAGGTCAACATGTCTCGTAACATGAAAAGTCTCGGGCTGATCCAAATATTATAAAATAAACAGGTCAGGCTATCTCTAAATATCCTAAAGGGTGAGAATAAGATATAACACTAGAATATATGACATATAAGTAAATCCATATGCCCAAGATATAGCAAGTCACGGAGTAAATTTAACTCGGAATTTATCTAAAGGCACGGGGTTATATATTAAGGTCAAAAACGTAAATTAGTCAGTAAACACATAATTACATAATAAAGCACAAATCTCTAACACACAGAAACCAATTCCACACCGGTAACCCTAATCATCCATACCGATCTTAACGATTTTCCATACCGTGGCAAACAAAATATGGTGACACTCATACCGATCTCATATCAAGGCTCGTCCATAACGTGAAACAGAATCACAACTGATCTCAAGGATCGTAGCAACCATGACTCAAAGATTTTAGATTATTCATTATTACACATATTTATGATTCGAAGAAATCCATGTGTATACCTCTTAAGGATATATTGGCCCATGGCCGAACCCTAAAAGGAAATATACTCTAAAATGCTAAATATTATCACTTTCGATAATCACTAGGACTTAACCAAAACGTCCCATACCGCTTGGTGAAATACATGTATTTACTAGAAGCTAGTAAATCTCACTCATTATGGATACCATTGGAAACCTGAACAATATTCTCTTAAGGATCTATCGGCCGCGCCAAATGCCAAAAGAGAATATAACCCTAAAGTGTGAAATACTTCCTAATAGCAATCAAAAGAATTTAATCAAGGCATCCTATACTACCCAGTGAAATTCGAGTATTTTCTTATGGGCTAGTGATTACCACTCAAACGTCATATTCAATGAGTTGTACAATATTCAACGAAGCGTTATATGAGAGCATTTAAACCAATCGGTGACAATAAATCAATTATTAGAACTCCCCATATTATAGAATTAAGACTCTTAAAACATTTTTTCTTTTAAGTTTATAGTTTAGAAAGAAAATATTATGATTTACCATAAAATCTTTTATTATTTAACCTCGTATAAATATTCACTATTTGATAAAATCTTTCGTGAATCCTAATTGTTCCAAGATTGCACACATATATATACATTGTGTCTTAAATTTACATACAGGATACTTAGTTAACAAACCATGTTTCAAAAACCTATATATATATAAGTACATTTATCTTATAAAACCATATTTATTATTTTTCCAATCCATTTTGATATATATATAACCATTTTATTAGAAATAAATTAGATTATATTTCCAAAACCATGTTTCAAAAAATCTTAACCATTTATAATACCAATACTATATATATAGCTATTTATAAGAATCATTTATAAAAAGAAATATATTAATTTAGAAACAAATTTGATATTTCTAAACTTAAATTAAACTATCTTTTATAAAAATATTTGTATAGATAAAATAGATAGATATAACTTTATAAAATTCCAAACCTTTGAATCGAAGTGATTCAAAGTCCATGACATAAGAGAATACACTACTACACATCACAAGATCGTAACAACAAATTGGTCCATATGGTTTGACTCTATATCATTTCCAAACATATTTTTATAAATTTATTCTACTAGTAAATATGAGCTGGAATTGCCTCCATAATATATTATAATCACCCATTCAAAGCATAGCAACAAACTGAGCGATGAATGGGCGAATAGGTTAAGTTTTCCTGGAGCTGGAACTACCCCAGGATACTCCCGCTGCTACACTAGTGGCGCACCATCAATCCACCATTGGGGACAAATTCTAGAGCTATTGCAACTCCATAATCCCCTCTGATCGATCCCTAGTGAAGTCGGTTTGATCCTAAGTCTTGAGTGAATATTCTAGGATGATTTCTGAGTGCGTGCATTCATATAAAAAACAATAATTGTCAACAAATTAAGATCAAAAGACTAGGGTTTCAGCAATTTAAAAGATGAACAATATGAAATATGAACAATAAAAAATTGAGAACAACACAACCATAGATTCATCCAACTCAACCAAATAGCGAATATACTTTCACTTAGAGATAGTAGTGTGAGATAAACTTATCTATAAGCACTTGAATTAAAGATTAAAATCCAGATTAGCTTCTCTTGATAATTACCTAGGTTATTTTTAGAAATTTCAATAAAGAGATTATAAACAAAAGATAAAAATTGGGATTACTAACCCTAATTGATTCACTAGGGGTGCAGGAGATTACCTGAAGTTGATTTTTACCGTTAAAAAGCCCATTGATTGCACTTAGATTTAGGATTAATTTGTGGTCTAGGGTTTAGAGAATAAGAGATTTCTTATTCTCGGATTTTTGAGATATAAATGAAAATGAGAAGGAAATGAATGTAAGTTTCATTTTCTTCTCACAATAATTTCTATTTAGGCTAAATGGGTTTGAATGAACCCAACAAGAGAAAAGATTGCTAATTTCCTTTGTTTTACAAATTATAAAACACTATTATGAACTAAATAATGAGTTATAAATTAAGATTTCGATTCCATAAAATTTGGCAAGCGCTAATATGTTGAAATTATCATTTTAATCAACATTGAAGTGCTTCGTATAAATTCAATATAACTTTTGCAAATACAAATTATTATTATTATCATTTTGATAAAGATGGGTTATAAATTTCCAAAAATCTCAGTTTAGCAATAATCTCAATATTAGAAATTTTACCCTGAATGCCAAAATTAAATAATTGTTTTAATAATATTTCAAATTTAAATTAAAATCCTCTTTAAGAAATGAAACTCATTTCTCAAATAAATCAAATCAACTATTCTCAAAAAATAGATTTAATTTCACAATTAAATTTTCATAAACCACAAATGAGAATTAATTATCCATAATTAAACTTAATTACTTAGGATATTAACAACAGGATTGCTATGACTATGTTCAGCCTTCGGGCTTGACATAGACAATCGATGCTCAGCCTTGTGATATTCACAATGGCACACTATACATATCATAAGCTATTCGTGCACAATTAATTTTTGTCCTGTCTAAAATATGAAAACAAACAACCCATATAGCTAAGGCAATATTGAATCATAATTATATTAATTTTTTTTCTGTTTTTTCTTTTTCCATTTTACTACGTTATTTATTTGACAAGTATAGTGGACGATTGGCATGGACCAGAGAAAGAAGATATCAAAAACAAATTCGAGTGAGAGTAAAAATGTTATATACGAGAGTGTGAAATAGTTTATAACGGAAGTTTGTATTGTACTTGAAAATGTAAATATAGTGGAAGCCAAATGTGTACAATTCGAATTTGAGTTGAAATAAAATATATGTTTAAATAAAATTGTGATTCATTTATTTCATTCTTTAAATATATATTTCATTTTGTGGACAACATATAAGTGTGATTGGTATTCGTATTCGTCAATATTTATATGTTGTCTAATAGTTAATTCTGGGAATGGTATTATAACATCAAACAACATACAACTTTTTTCTCTGTTGTGTTAGTGCGTATCAGATGACAGGGCATATCTGTGGTTTGATGTGCAATGGACGCACTGAATTTAGCGATAGATAGATAGATATGCTTTTAGACAATGGGGCATATCTGTCATCTGATGCATTTTTTGGCATAGTGCAAAGATAATAAGTTTATTACAAAGAAACCTGTTCTTATTTAGTTTAAAAGAATACAAGGGCAAAATGCCTACCCCACTAGGCTTATAAAGGTTTTCAAATGTTAACTAATTAAAAAGAAGAAAATTAGAAGAAGAACCACGTCAATGGAACACGTTAGAAGATCCGGCTTCAAATGCGAATTTGAGCTCCCTAGGCACTCCAAACGATCAAGAACTTGCTGAAGAAAATAGGGAATATGTTATTATCTTCAAAGCCTTCCATATCAGATCTTGCAAGAGACCCTAAAAAGATTCAAAAAATCTCACCAATGAGAAGACCAAAGCTCCGGCCATGGAAAAAAAGGCAGAGGCGACAACTACTACTCTTTCTAATAAGGCATTGAAGCGTCCAAACTGATTTGAGGTCAAGAATATCAGAGTATAGAAGTAAGAAACCCCCTAGCTTAACTAGATTATTAGTCCGAGATCGACGTTTTATCACCGCCAAAATTTTGGTCGAGGGTACAGGTCCAAGCCAAAGCCAAGATCGATCTAAGGAAGCGAAATTCCGAGCAGCGGTCCGAACTCCAATCGACAAAAATAGTTTGGCACCCAAAGAGCTGCCTCCTTCCTTGTAATTCCAACTAAATTTAATAAAAACCCAAGCATTCAAGAGCAATGAGGAAGGAAGAGGAAGGAAAACAGCTGTACCAGTAGAAAATGTGCAGTTTGAGTTTGTTGAAGAAATTGCATGGCATAAGCTCCATGGGTTCAAAGGGGAGAAGAGGAAGGTATAAATATATCTCTCTCTTCAATCGCAGCCGTTACAATAAAAAAAGGAAAAAGGGATCTCGGCCATTCAAAAGTGATAAATGTCATGTCACACCTCGTGCATGGACGAAACTACACATCCATGCCGCATATCGAGAAGCACAATTGCCACTACTAATAGTACAATGATAAGTAGGTAGTACATTAATTACATGGCACAATTAATTGATGGAGTATTCATGATTTACAAGCCAACGCCCGCTCACAAACATGGACTTAGGGGGAAAAATGTTATTCAATTTTTTCATAAATAAGAAGGTAGACCGATCAGGGTATCTTAGCTTTGTCCAATCCGATACAGGTCTACTGGGTCCAGAAAAGCTCGCTAGCCAGCCATGATTGGGGGAATGTAGACCGTGTTCCCAATGTATGATGATAAATTGAATCCAACCTAGGTCCACCTCAGCTCCTCTGCTTAATTGTACGCCAAGCTTTCTACTGGTTGAGCCTTCCCGTGTAGCAGCCCCAATGATCAGCTCACCGGTCAAGATAAGGCACAAACCCAATTCGACCCATTTCACATCGGCTAACCGACACTCTGTCCAATCCACTTACAACCTGACATCAAGCCAGCCCGCTTGCTCAAGCATCCCTCCCTCGGCTATTTCCCCACCGGCATAGCTTGATACTATCTCAAAGGTGGTCTGTCATTGATTCGACTTTGATGCCACCACTTGCAACCTATAATCTATCTCGTCTCACCTGGCTTGACATGTCATCTGCTCATGCCAGTTCCTATCTCTTTTATGGTCTCGGCAGACTAGCTCGGCCCATCCTACCATCTAAGCATGTTAGAGCAAAGCAACAAGAGGTACATCTAAGTGTACCTACCTTTGACAAGAAGAATGTTCCATTGTCCACAAGCATGTTGCAAGTACAAGTGCATTGCAGGTTATGGCAGAGCATGCTCCTAGTACATTTCTCCTAATGACCTTCATCTCAGCTACCCATTTCCTTCATTCCCTAGTTATTTCTCATGAAATCCATTCAGCTAGATAAATGGCTAGGCGTGTAACAGCCCTCCCCATAACCGACCTAAATCCCAACCCAGAAAAGGCCCATTGGAACTTAGAGCCATTCCAAGACTGGTTGTTTTTGTTGAAAAATTAATACATTACATAGTACATAAAGCCATCTATATAACTTTCAAAATCTCGTAGCAGAATGGATAAAATATAATAGTAAAATATGTAACCAATAATAAAGCCATTTCAGAAACACAGTAACATGTCATAAAGTGTAACAACCCGCATATTTAACGATTATATATTTAAATGTTTTATTTAAAATATAGCGTCGTTAGTCGGATTTAGGTCCGAAATGTTACTTTTTGCAAATGGCCGAATTTGAACTCGAAACCATATCCATTGATTCCAAAATGGCGTTTGCGATCTTTTTGAGTATAAGCTTTGATATGTTTGGAGTTTGTTAAATTTTGACTCTTTCTACTTGGGCTTGAGCTTGGGTTCAGCCCCAATCTCCTCTTAACCCCCTAGCTCATTAACTCTTCATCCATTCACCCTTATTTCATTCCTTTAACTTAAGAAAACTGAAAATGGTGGAGGGGAAGAGGAAATAGAAATTGCAAGCCCTAGTTTCTTCTTGTAAACTTGAATCTTGCTCCAAAATCAAAGAGAAGCCATAGGTAAGCCTCCTCTTTATCTTCTCTATCTCTTTCTCTCTTCAATTTTAGAAATTTCCTAAACCTAACTTAGGAAATACTTGTTTTGATCTTAGATTGAAGCTAGTTGAGTGGAAGTGGAGATTAGTTGGTCTTCTCCTTGCAAATTGAACTCCTTCTTTCTTGTTTTGAATTAAAAGGTGAGTTTTAAACTCACATCTACTTCTCTTGATTTCATTAATGTTGGGTATGGATTCCTAACACTTGTTCATATGCTTTTGCTTTTTATTTGGGTTAATTCGGTGAAATTGCCAAGTTATGATTTTTGAAGCCAAATCTATGTAAAACCTTATATGGTTGATGTTTATGTTGTTCAAAGTGTTTGGGCGTGTCGTTAAGGTTGGGTAGTCATTTGACGTAAGCCCATAATCAACACGCATCCGATTGCTTCCGATTTGTTTGGCCATAATGGCCTAGGTTCAGGAAATGCCTGACCATCAGGTTTCAGACGTCTGAAACCCTATTTTCAGACGTCTGAATATTGTTCTGAGGAAGATTCTTATCCCCAGATTCAGACGTCTGAATTTATATTCCAGACGTCTGAAAGTGCTAATATTCAACCAGAAAGGAAATAGGCAAAATAATACCTATTTCAGACGTCTGAAAGTTTGGGTTCAGACGTCTGAATACTGTTTTGAAAAACAAATTAATTTCCAGATTCAGACATCTGAATCCCTTCTTTCAGACGTCCGAATATGCTGTCTATTGCCAGATTGCCTTGTTCGTTTAGTTTTCCAAATTTAATCGACGCTTGTTGATTCCAATTCGTTGTTTATGCATATTTGACCTTGATGATTCCTTTTTGAATTCATTCACGGGTTTTTATAAATGATTTCTTCAAATCGTATTAAAAGTTCACTTCTCCGATTTATAAATTCTATTTAAAATACACGCACAATTTCGCACTTCGAGCGAAGTGGAAGGGTGATTAAATGGTTGGGCAAAACACGGACCATGAATCTGTGCGTTTATCCTTCCGATTAATCCCCGACCTATTCAATTGATCGTTTTAACCTTCGGGTTTGGTTTACCGATGATATGAGGTGAACTTTGTACTGCTTTGAGTGTGAAATTAACTAACGAATAGTAAACCATTTAGTGCGAACGAGTGGTTATGGGACTCACGTTACCACTTTTCGGATTCCTTTTTGAGAGTTATGACACATTCCGCCAGTTAGTGGTGTCCAGTACTAGGTCTTCGACCTTCACCACCACGGTTTGTTACCTTTGGGATAGTGTCTTCGGACTGTCTCCTTCAGGTTTGTTGCCTTCGGGTATGTTGCCTTCGGGTATGTGCCTTCGGGTATGTGCCTTCGGGTTTGTTGCCCTATAGTATCGCTTCCGATGTTGGTCGTTATGAGCCGCATGGGTGATATTGGGTTTGGAGTCTTCGGGCACATGGATCCTTGTTTATACAGTACTGAGCTCGAGCAATTTTATGATGTTTCATTGATATGTATATTCCCTAGGTATTGCTCTTCGGTGTTGGTCTTTTTGAGCCATACGATATATAGCGATTACCTTGTGGAACTTGTGTTACCTTCATTGGTATTTGTTATTGCCTTTTTGGTTTGTTTTGGGGATATTCCTATCCTTTGTTTTTATGAGTTGCCGATGATATGAGGCTTGTTTTGTTATCATAGTATTCATCTTTTGTTAGATGATTGCGTTATCTCTTTTTGAGATATTTGTTATACTTTGTAACCTTGCAGGTTACTGTTGTTCAGTTTATCTAACTGATTTGTTTAGCTAGACTGACCCGTGTATTTTATACTCCGGTCAGACCGAGATGTTTCAGGTTAGGTGCTTTTGGACTTAGCCTATTTTGCTACCGCATGGACTATTCAGCTTGTTCCTTTTTGTTAAAGCTTTTTGTGTAGTCCTTTTATTGTAACTCTGATATATGTATTCTTTTGATTCGTCTGTATATTGTGGTTTTCTATACCACTTGATATGTATTATTTAGTAAAAACTGTTATGCATCCGTATATGCGTATATGATGATCTACTGTTCTGTAATGTATATTACATTTGAGTTGTTATATTCTGTTCTGATAGATCCTCCAACCACCTATGGTTTTGTTTTAAGTATTCATTGGGTATGTCGACCCGCTTGGTATGACTATTGTCGATGTATTCAATAGATAGTTAGAGCAAGGCTATAGATGGTCGCTCCCAACCAGCCTTATTCTCCGTGTTAGTTGACGGCATTGCCCTGTAGTGTCCTTGGCTAGCGTGGGTATAGAGGTGGGGCATCACAGCGTGGTATCAGAGCTGAGTTCAGGACAAAATATGATAAACACAGAATAGATGCATATATTATGGTACATCAAAGTGTATAAGTGATACAAATCTTTGAATCATCGTGCCTTTCTATTCCTTCTTCTATCAAAGGTTAGATAGAATTTGAGGAATACGTCTAGGAATGCATTTTATTCCGTAGTATTCCGTATTGAAGTATCTACCTTGTGATTAATCTTGTTCTTATCATACTTTCAGCGTATGGCCGGAAGGGGCAGGGGATGACGTTCGGATGTTGGGCGATCTAGTGGTCCACATCCGGATGGCGTTTATATGTTTGCCGATCAGTTTTTGGAATTGTTTAGGAGCACTCAGCCTCCAGTTCCTCCTCGAGTGTCTCCACCTCGCAAGTCTGGCTTTGCACGCCAGTGCAGTGATTTTGCTCATCTTGGAGGAAAGACGTTTAAAGGCTCCGAGTCCATTCTTGAAGTCCAAGCTTGGTTTCGCACGTGCGAGCGTATCTTCTCTCGCATGGATCTTTCTGACCATGATAGAGTTCTTGTAACTTCTAGCTTATTACAACAGCGTGCTCTTGATTGATATGAGCTTCTTGTAGCCGAGATTGATGAGTCTACCCTTTCTTGGACTCAGTTTCGGGAGCGATTTGAACTCAAGTTCGTTCCTGAATTTGAAAAAGTTTTATCGACCTGTCGCTTCCTTGAGTTGAAGCAAGGGAAATCTTCTATTTCTGAGTATGTTGCATCATTCGAGGCTTTATCTAAGTATGGTCTTGAATTCATTAGCACTTCTTATAAGAAGAATTTGAAGTTTGTTTCTGGTCTTAAGAAATATCTTAAGAAGTCTTTGTTGCTCCAGCTTAAGCTTTCTTTTGAAGAGTTGGTTGATTCGGCGCTTCATCTCGAAACCGTCGAGAAGGAGTGTGATAATGATGTTGAAGTTTCCAAGAACCCCAACAAGAGGCCGTTTCCATTTCAGAAGTCCAGGCCTTTTCCTTCTAAGAAGAAGAAGACCGGCAGTTCTAGTTCTCAGCCTTAGTCTGTTGGAACACCTTTCGATTAGAAGTGTTTCAATTGTGGTTCTCCTGATCATATTATTCGAGCTTGTCCTAAGCCTCTCTTCTGCCGTTATTGCAAGAAGGAATGTCATCATGTTTCAGCTTGTCCTACTGTTCCGGCTGGTGCCAAGTCTAGCAAGCTTTATGCTGCTAAGGCTTCTGAAGGTCCTTCTCAGCCCAAAGGTATATCTTCATCTATTTTGGAAGGTTCTATTTTATTTCGTGACCATAGTATTCGAGTTCTTTTCGATACGGGTGCATCACATTCTTTCGTATCGAAAAAGCTCGTTGATGATTTATCTTTGGATGTTTCTTGTTTGGTTACTTCTTTGAGGATTGTGAATCCTATTGGGGGATCCGCGACCCTTAGTTTGATTTGTGACGATGTTGAGATTGTTTTATGTGGCTTTTCTTTTCGTGCGAGTCTGCACGTTATTTCTTGTCTGGCATTTGATATGATTTTGGGTATGGACTGGCTAGTAAGATATGATGCCAGGATTATTTGTTCGGAGAGAATTATATATCTTCGACATCCGGATTCGCCTACTCGGCTATCTCTTATTCTTCGGGATGTGGATAATTCCGAAATGGCTTTATATTCTCTTGACTCGCGGGATGATCATGATATATCTCGTATTCCTGTTGCTTGTGACTTTTTTGATGTTTTTGAGCCTGTCTCGGGTTTGCCACCTAAGCGGGCAATTGAGTTTCGCATTGATCTCATTCCAGGCGCACAGCCAGTTAGTCGTCCTCCCACGAGGATGTCTACAAGGGAGAATGAGGAACTCAAAAGGCAGCTTTTAGAGCTTGAGTCCAAGCAGTTAATTCAGTCCAGTTTTTCTTCGTGGGGATCCGCAGTCGTCTTCGTGAAGAAGTCCGATGGAACTCTTAGGCTTTGCATTGACTATCGCAAACTTAACGAGTTAACCATCAGGAATAGGTATCCATTTCCTAGGATCGATGATATGTTTGATCTATTGAGTGGTGCTAAGGTCTTTTCTCAGCTTGACCTTGCCATGGGTTTTCATCAGTTACGAGTCGCGGAGGATAGCATTCCTCTTACCATTTTCCGCACTCGTTATGGTTCTTTTGAGTGGCTCGTTATGCCGTTCGGTTTGACGAACGCTCCTGCTTTCTTTGTTGATCTCATGAATCGAGTATTCCGAGAATATCTCGGTAAGTTCGTCCTTGTGTTCATTGATGATATCCTTATTTATTCTAAGTCTGAAGCCGAGCATGCTAATCACTTGATAATTGTCTTGAGTACTCTCCGTCATCATCATCTTAGAGCCAAATTCTCCAAGTGCCATTTTTGGGAGAATAAGGTTAAGTTCTTAGGCCATGTTGTATCTTCCGATGGCATTTCTGTCGATCCCTCAAAGATCGAAGCCATCAAGAATTGGAAGAGGCGTGAGAATGTGCATGAGATTCGTAGTTTTCTTGGATTGGAGAGTTATTACCGTCGGTTCATTAAGGATTTTTCCCGGGTTGTGCTTCCTCTCACCTGCCTTACTCGGAAAGGCATTCGTTTTATTTGGTCTGACAAGTGTGAAGCTTCCTTTCAGACATTAAAGGAACTTCTCACTAATGCTCCTATTCTTGTGGTTCCCGAGGGGAATCATGATCTTGTTGTCTACACTGATGCTTGTGGTAGTGGTCTCGGTGCTGTTCTTATGCAGAAGGATCGGGTAGTTGCTTATGCTTCTAGGCAACTGCGTCCGAATGAAGTTCGCTATGCCACTCATGATCTTGAGTTAGCCGCCATTGTCTTTGCCTTGAAGATTTGGCGACACTATTTATTGGGCGAGCGCTTCATTCTTTATACTGATCATAAATCCTTGAAGTACTTGTTCACTCAGAAGGAACTCAATATGAGATAACAGCGTTGGATCGAGTTTCTTGCCTCCTATGACTTTGATATCCTGTATACCCCTGGTAAGGGTAATCGTGTTGCTGATGCGCTTAATCGCAAACATTCGGCTGTTATTTCTATGATGCTTGCTAAATGGGATATTCTTGAGACTCTATCTTTTTGTGAAATTCGGGATCGAGATTCATCTTCTGATACTCCTATTCTATTATTTAGTTTAGGAGCTTGACCTATTTTATTGGATCGTATTGCCAATGCTCAGCGGCGTGATCCTGATTTGTTGCATCTTATTCAGCTTTGTGAGTCTAGATCCTATGATGAGGCGTTGCGGGATTTCAGCATTGATTCTCATGGGTGTCTTCGCAAGAAGAACCGTCTTTTTGTGCCTTCTGATTTCGCACTTAGGCATGACATTCTTGATGACTGTCATCGTTCTAAGTATACCATTCATCCTGGTAGTAGTAAGATGTATGCCGATATGCATGGTCTTTATTATTGGGAAGGCATGAAGCGCGATGTGGCGGGTTATGTGAGTAATTGCATAATTTGTCAGCGTTTTAAGGCCGAACATCAGCATCCTTCTGGTCTTCTTCAGCCTCTAGAGATTCCATTGTGGAAATGGGATCAGATCTCTATGGATTTCATTGACGGCCTACCTCGTTCGGGATCGAGCCATTCTAGCATTTGGGTTATTGTTGATCGCCTCACCAAGTCTGCTCATTTTGTTCCTATTAAGTCTAATAGGACTGCTTCACATTTGGCTAAGTTGTATGTCAAGGAAATCGTGAGACTTCACGGTGTTCCTAGTTTTATTGTGAGTGACCGTGATCCTTTATTCATGAGTCATTTTTGGCAGAGTCTTCAGCAAGCTTTAGGAACAAAGCTTAATTTTAGTACAGCTTATCATCCGCAGTCTGATGGACAGACTGAACGGGTGAATCGTATCTTGGAAGATCTTCTCCGTATTTGTATTTTTGATTTCGGTGGTAGTTGGGAGGATCACCTACCTCTTGTAGAGTTCTCCTACAACAATAGTTTTCATTCTAGTATCGGTATGGCTCTTTTCGAAGCCTTATACAGAAGGCCATGTCGATCACCTTCTTATTGGTTGGAATCTGGGGAGAAGCTTAATCTTGGTCCAGATTTTGTTCGTGATTCTTCCGAGAAGATTGATCTTATCCGGTTGAGGATGAAAGAGGCACAGAAACGCCAGAAATCCTACGCGGACAACCGTAGGAAGCCTCTCGAGTTCTCGATTGGTGATCTTGTTTTTATTCATGTTTCTCCTTTGAAAGGGGTTATGCGTTTCAGTACGACTGGGAAATTGGCTTCTCGCTATATAGGACCATTTTCTATTACTGAACGTATTGGCCCTGTGGCTTATAGAGTTTCACTTCCTGCTCATTTATCTGGCATTCACGACATGTTTCATGTCTCGCAACTTCGGAAGTGTCTTCGGGAATCGGATTCTGTTATTGATTCTCCTGATTTGCTTGAGCTTGAGATCTCACCGAACTTATCTATTGTACAGCAGCCTATTCGCGTACTTGACACGGAGGTGCGACACCTTCGGAACAAGGACGTGCCGCTTGTTAAAGTTCGATGGTCCGCTATTCCCAATGACTGTACTTGGGAAACCAGAGAGTTTATTAAGCGATCTTATCAGGGTTTTCTATCTTTGCTTGGAACGGTGAGAATATCTTTTCATCTCAAGATTATTTTCTTTTTCTTTTCAATGTTGTATGTATGTAGTTGTTACAATTATCGTCTCTAGAAATTGCGGGGACGCAATTTTGTTAGGAGGGGAGATCTGTAACAACTCGCATATTTAACGATTATATATTTAAATGTTTTATTTAAAATATAGCGTCGTTAGTCGGATTTAGATCCGAAATGTTACTTTTTGTAAATGGCCGAATTGGAACTCGAAACCATATCCATTGATTCCAAAATGGCGTTTGCGATCTTTTTGAGTATAAGCTTTGATATGTTTGGAGTTTGTGAAATTTTGACTCTTTTTCTACTTGGGCTTGAGTTTGGGTTCAGCCCCAATCTCCTCTTAACCCCCTAGCTCATTAACTCTTCATCCATTCACCCTCATTTCATTCCTTTAACTTAAGAAAACTGAAAATGGTGGAGGGAAAGAGGAAATAGAAATTGCAAGCCCTAGTTTCTTCTTGTAAACTTGAATCTTGCTCCAAAATCAAAGAGAAGCCATAGGTAAGCCTCCTCTTTATCTTCTCTATCTCTTTCTCTCTTCAATCTCAAAAATTTCCTAAACCTAACTTCGGAAATACTTGTTTTGATCTTAGATTGAAGCTAGTTGAGTGGAAGTGGAGATTAGTTGGTCTTCTCCTTGCAAATTGAACTCCTTCTTTCTTGTTTTGAATTAAAAGGTGAGTTTTAAACTCACATCTACTTCTCTTGATTTCATTAATGTTGGGTATGGATTCCTAACACTTGTTCATATGCTTTTGCTTTTGATTTGGGTTAATTCGATGAAATTGCCAAATTATGATTTTTGAAGCCAAATCTATGTAAAACCTTATATGGTTGATGTTTATGTTGTTCGGAGTGTTTGGGTGTGTCGTTAAGGTTGGGTAGTCGTTTGACGTAAGCCGATAATCAACACGCATCCGATTGCTTTCGATTTGTTTGGCCATAATGGCCTAGGTTCAGGAAATGCCTGACCATCAGGTTTCAGACGTCTGAAACCCTATTTTCAGACGTCTGAATATTGTTCTAGGGAAGATTCTTATCCCCAGATTAAGACGTCTGAATTTATATTCCAGACGTCTGAAAGTGCTAATATTCAACCAGAAAGGAAATAGGCAAAATAATGCCTATTTCAGACGTCTAAAAGTTTGGGTTCAGACGTCTGAATACTGTTTTGAAAAACAAATTAATTTCCAGATTCAGACGTCTGAATCCCTTCTTTCAGACGTCTGAATATGCTGTCTATTGCCAAATTGCCTTGTTCATTTAGTTTTCCAAATTTAATCGACGCTTGTTGATTCCAATTCGTAGTTTATGCATATTTGACCTTGATGATTCCTTTTTGAATTCATTCACGGGTTTTTATAAATGATTTCTTCAAATCGTTTTAAAAGTTCGCTTCTCCGATTTATAAATTCTATTTAAAACACACGCACAATTTCGCACTTCGAGCGAAGTGTAAGGGTGATTAAATGGTTGGGCAAAACACAGACCATGAATCTGTGCGTTTATCCTTCCGATTAATCCCCGACCTATTCAATTGATCGTTTTAACCTTCGGGTTTGGTTTACCGATGATATGAGGTGAACTTTGTACTGCTTTGAGTGTGAAATTAACTAACGGATAGTAAACCGTTTAGTGCGAACGAGTGGTTATGGGACTCACGTTACCACTTTTCGGATTCCTTTTTGAGAGTTATGACACATTCCGCCAGTTAGTGGTGTCCAGTACTGGGTCTTCGACCTTCACCACTACGGTTTGTTGCCTTTGGGATAGTGTCTTCGGACTGTCTCCTTCAGGTTTGTTGCCTTCGGGTATGTTGCCTTCGGGTATATGCCTTCGGGTTTGTTGCCCTATAGTATCGCTTCCGATGTTGGTCGTTATGAGCCGCATGGGTGATATTGGGTTTGGAGTCTTCGGCTCATGGATCCTTGTTTATACAGTACTAAGCTCGAGCAATTTTATGATGTTTCGTTGATATGTATATTCCCTAGGTATTGCTCTTCGGTGTTGGTCTTTTTGAGCTATACCATATATAGCGATTACCTTGTGGAACTTGTGTTACCTTCATTGGTATTTGTTATTGCCTTTTTGGCTTGTTTTGGGGATATTCCTATCCTTTGTTTCTATGAGTTGCCGATGATATGAGTCTTGTTTTGTTATCATATGATTCATCTTTTGTTAGATGATTGCGTTATCTCTTTTTGAGATATTTGTTGTACTTTGTAACCTTGCATGTTACTGTTGTTCAGTTTATCTAACTGATTTGTTTAGCTAGACTGACCCGTGTATTTTATACTCCGGTCAGACCGAGATGTTTCAGGTTAGGTGCTTTTGGACTTAGCCTATTTTGCTTCCGCATGGACTATTCAGCTTGTTCCTTTTGTTAAAGCTTTTTGTGTAGTCCTTTTATTGTAACTCTGATATATGTATTCTTTTGATTCGCCTGTATATTATGATTTGCTATACCACTTGTCATGTATTATTTTGTAAACTCTGTTATGTATCTGTATATGTGTATATGATGATCTACTGTTCTGTGATGTATATTACATTTGAGTTGTTATATTCTGTTTTGATAGATCCTCCAACCACCTATGGTTTTGTTTTAAGTATTCATTGGGTATGTCGACCCGCTTGGTATGACTATTGTCGATGTATTCAATAGATAGTTAGAGCAAGGCTATAGATGGTCGCTCCCAACCAGCCTTATTCTCCGTGTTAGTTGACGGCATTACCCTGTAGTGTCCTTGGCTAGCATGGGTATAGAGGTGGGGCGTCACATAAAGTCTCAAAATATCCAAACATAATCATCTTAGTACATAAGTCTCAAACTGAAAAATAGAAATAGCAATAAAATAATTTCAAAGTTTGGGTACATGAAAGAAAATAACTTAAGCAAATAATTGCGGATAATCACTGCCACAACAATCAGCCTTCCCACCTTCGCTTCCCTAGCAATACCCTACGGCCCTACCTATTTATTGAAATGAGGAGGAAGTCAGATCAACAAGGTCTGGTGAAAGAAATTTCAAGTTCTACCATATTAGTAATCTGGCAATATTATCCAAAAATGTAATATGTCTTACGTTTTAAAATCATCACATATGTATAAAGTAAATCGTAAACCCAAAGGCCCTTCTAGCCTGATTATACAAAAAGTCAACTGTAAGTCCAAAGGCCCTTCTAGTCCGACTTTTCAACTCAAACGTAATTAGCATTTTTTATGTAAAAGGAATACCTGGACCACTTAATACCTCTTTAATGGGTTTTAGACAGACTCTGATCATTTAAGACCTATAAAAAAAGTAGACCCTTGTCATTTAAGACCTAACCCCAAGGTCGGTTCCTACATGGTTCTTCCTTAATGACATCATAAGAAATCCAATTAGGTCACTTAATACTTCAGCTAGGAAAGAGGCGGACCCTACCATGGCTACTTAATACCTAGAACCCAAAGCAGATCCCTCTAAAGGATTTCACCTACCATATCCAAAGCATAGTTTATGACACATAACCACTCGTGAAGTCCCACATTATTCTGACCATTCGTATGTACTAGTAGCCAAATTAACTAGGCAGGTTTACCTTATAGAATTGGGACAAACCCTGCATCCATTGTGATTATTTATCATAGGCGATGTCCCATATTGGTCTGCAAACCCACACCGCCGGTAGCCAGATTTAATTACGCAAACTTCCATGTAGCTTTGGACAAACCTCGCATCCCTATAACTTAGTCATAACTTTAAAATATCTCCACTATTTACGTTAAGGTATCTCTTTATTTCGCCCCTAATAATGGATTAATTCCTAATTTACTCTAACTTCCTTCCTACTAATTAATATTACTTAACTATTCTATAAAGACCCAGAATTTTGAGTGTTGAAATTAGAATATTTAGTTAATTTTGAATATTTAAAAAGTTAATTTTATAGATTTAATAACTTGAATTTCAAATATAACGATTTATTGGGTAATTTAATTGTGGAGTTTAATAATTGAAATTTAGTTAAATAGTAGAATCTTGAGTTCTATGTTAGATAAAAATAGTTTTAAAGGCATATTAATTTATATAAATAGAAATGAAGATAATAAAAATTATAAATTTGATTTAAATGTGATTTACTTGATTTTTAAAATAACTCATTTAAATTAACGAGTGAAAATAGCCTTCTGGGGCACAATCTCAGAATTCAAACCAGTTCCATTGGATCCGTAATAGTGATTATTATCGGACTTCAAATTTCGTAGTGTTTGGAGCTATCGTTTGGTCATACGGGATAGAAACGCGTCAAATTTGATATCGAAAATTTAATATAATAATTGGGTTCAAAAAACCATCTTCTGCATACGATCGAATTAGGTCACAAGACTTGTTCCATTGAATTCGGAATAGGGGTATAACATTATGAATGCCTGGTAGCATACCTCAATTGGGATCCGAAAATTTTAGCTAGATATTTTCAAATTTAAAATAATATATATGTTGATTTGACTAGTAGCCTACATTCTTTCACTTCGGCCAATCTATTCCTTATTCTAGCCAACCTATATCACATGCCTACATTGTTTCCTTATACTAGATACTTCCCTCTCCCTTTTATTTAAAATGCAAGATTTATAGAGCAAGAGAAAAAAAAATTGAAACTTCGAAAATTAAATTTTCTTGAAATACGAAATGAAAATTCATGAAACAAGTTTTAAAATTCTGGAATCAACGAGGGCTTCCTTTCCATACGCATATGATCGTGTGCGACGCTTGTTTATTGCTCGGCAGTGGAAGGTGCGACAACTAGGGTTCCACTTTTATGGAGACTGAAGCCTTGTTAGACGATTCCAAGGATAGTAGAGTGTTTCTCGGGGGAAGCCACTCATGTGGGCTTGATTTGGTGAAGCTCAATCGCTTCTTGCTTATTGCATCACTACAGTATAGTCAGATGGAGCACAATTGGTCACGACTTCCTAGAGTGTTCAAGCTTTGATTTGTAGGCTTCCGCAGATGCGTTTCATCGAGGGGAGATGGATGGCGAAGTCGGAATTTGATTTCAGCGAGTGAATCTTCGTATCAGTGATATATGTGCATGGCAGATATGGGTTTCACCATTCTCGTACAAAGGCAACAAATTGGGGAAGAAGGGGAGTGGTAGTGGGCCAGGCCAGAATGTTTTTAAGTTAATGGGTTTAATAAAAAAAGAAAAAAAAAGCAATTAGTGTTTAATTTAATTTATTTAAATCGATGAACTAAAAGTTTAATAACACGTCCATACGAGGTCAAATCAAGGCACGGATTTTGCGTTGCGATCGTGATCACGAGAGCTTCGAAATGAAACCGGTTTGAACAAATTTGAAGACTGGAAATTTGGGCCAGAATCAGACGTTGTTGTTTATAACAAAAATAAAAGCTGAGTGTTTTATAATGCTCACAAGTACTAGAATATTTTTGTGCTAATTAAATTTGAGTTATGAAGTAATATAAATTTATTGACTGTGATTGATAAATTTTAATTGTCATCTAAATTGTCATTTAAATTGATTGAAAAAAATTTAAAATTGATAGTTAAATTTAAAATTGGAATTTAATTTCCATTAGAATACCCAATCTTGATAACTATGTGACTATGTGACTTTTATTGAATGTTTGGATGGTTGATTCTGATGGATGCTATTGACTGATATTTCGGATGATTTGGATGTTTATTTATTTTAATAAATCTGGTTATCACCTTGTATATTATTTACAGTATATAAAAATGTAAATCGAATTATTTTGAATAAATGAAGAAATAGGTTGAAATGACATACACCTATGACATTTATTTTGGATTGAATGATATAAATCCACCTTTGAATTAAAATTAAAATAACTGATCACTTGGCCATAGGATAGAAAATTATATACAGACACCGGATTGATTAAATTAAATGATTTAAAATTTTGGTTTGAAAGTATTTGAATGATTTTGATTCAAGGAAATATGAATTGAATATGGGAATTGACTTATTTTCGAACTCGAGTTTTGAAATATTGAATATAAAACTTATAAAAAATCATTTAAAGAATTGGATTTGAATTTGAAGTTATAATTGAATTATGGAAGAAAAAAATTGTTTGAAAGTTGAATTTTATTCGAACTTTGAAATTTGGATTAGAAAAGAGGTTTAAATTGATAATTCAAACTTTGGTTCGATATCGAATCGTTTTAAAAGATTTGAACATTGAATTGAACTTCAAAGTTAAATTGGATTTAAATGATTTAAACTGATATTTTGAAAATCGAGCTCGAAATGGTTTAAATTTGAAAACCGAGTTGAAATTTAACCAATGAATCGGATAATTGAATTTGAAATTAACTTGGAATTGAAATTGAAATTAAATTAGGATTGGATTGAAATTTATTCAAGTTAGAGTTGAAAATGAAATCAATTAGAATTGAAAGTGAAATTGAATTAATTTTAAATCGAAATCAAATTTGTTTGGACTGAAATTGGAATCGAAGTGAAATTTGACTTGCAATCGGAATTGAATCGATTAAACCGAAATGGAAATTGAAATTAATTTGAGATGGGAAATTTGGAATTGAATTAGTTTGACTTTGAAACTATTTTCAAATAAATTATTTTAGTATAAACTGTTTAAAATCCATCTTCTTAAATATTCAAATTATTCTGATTTTTCAAAATATTTTACTAAAAAAATCATTTTCAATGCTCAAACTATTTTTTATTAAACTATTTTAATCTTTTAAACGATTTAAAACTATTCAAAATATTTTCTAAAAATTCAAACTGGTCAAAAGAGTGGAATTTTATATTCAAATCTTGGATTTAAATACGAATTGTGTAACGGCCCAGAAATTTCAACATTGGAAATTGAAATATTTAATTGATTTTAAATGTTTGAATGATAGTTTAACTTGAATTTCAAATATAACTATGGAATTGGCAATTAAATTAATTTATTGAAGATGGATAAAAATTTGAATCTTTAGTTATAAGCTGATTAAAAATATTTTAAAGGCTTAGGAAATTCATATTGATAATACTGAAGATAATAGAAACTATAGAATTGCATTTGAAAGTGAATTGTTCAGTTTTGAATTTCTATCGTTTAATCGATATTTAAAAATAGCCTTCCGAGGCACAGTCTCGGAATTCGACGAAACCAACTCCATTGGATCCGTAATATTGTATTATTATCGGATTTCAATTTCCATAGCACTCAGAGTTATCGTGTGATCGTACGATAAGCAAACACGCTGAAAATTTATATCGAAGTTTAAAATAGTAATTGGTTCAAAAGGTTATCTTTTCCATACGATCGAATTTGGACTCGGAACCTTTTCCATTTTATTAAGAATAGGGGTATAACATTATGAACGCCTAGTGGCACGTTGCGATAGGAGGTCTAGATTTTAGGTTGTGTAGTTCGAGTCGATTTGGAATTAAATTTAAATCAAATTAATACATTGTTTAACCAGTTAAATTTATTTCACGTCAAAACTTTTGCCTCTCATCTCAATCACTGTAGCTTGAAAATTTTGTACGCATGTCCCCCTTTTTTTCAAAACATCATGTCCTTTCTTCCATCATGCAATATTTCAAAGCACGCTTTCCCTCTTCTTACATCTAGCCGAGCCATTCCTTTATTTCAAATGGAGAAAATAAATCAGTTGCTTGAGAAATATAATCGGCCGAAGCCTTCATTTTCAAAATTAAGGTGAATCAAATCCGCTCTTTCTTTTTTCATTCAAAACTATAACCACGAATAAATCCCAATTTCTCTTCCTCGGTAGAAATCTAAAAAAAGGGAACCAAAGGAATCGAGTGCGATTTCAATCGCTGCGAGTTTGAGAGGAAAATATGAGCATCGCGAGTGTGACTTCATCAGCGGAAATGAGTTTGCAAGCATCGCAGATTTGAGCATCGCGAGTGCGACATCTTCATCCTCAGCTGTAGATCGAGTATAAGATGGGGGATTTGAGTGACTGGCTGCTTGTGGGAATGTGGGATCGCGCGTGAGTGTAAAGGGGTGGTCTTGATTTGGGCTCGACATTGGGTCACGTTCGTGCGACGCTGGGAGGCTGGTCGGCACTCGATGGTGGAGACAGTCCTGAGGCGGAACACGTAGCATCGAACAGTGGAAGTGACTTGGTGACTTGCGATTCGAAGGCAACAATGATGGGGTTTCGAGTGAGTGGCCGGAAGTGGTTCTCGATGATGGCGGGTCTCTAGTGGGAATTCGCAAGGTCACGGGGTCTCAGGTGGAGCTGCTTGGGGTAGTGATGGTAGCGCATTGTGTTGAGACTGTTAGAATAGGTAATATTTACACCAGAGACATATTTATCTATATAAGATAACAACAGTAAGGCAAATTTACTATTTATTTAAGAATTTATATGTATATGTTTATAGTAAAACAACTTTTAATTTAATAAATGCATATATATATAAGTAAATCAGAAAATTTTATATATATATATATATATTGGATTTTAGGAAACATAGGAAATTGTATAAAGATTAAATTTTTATCTATATAAGATTACTTTTGTAAACATATATATGAAGTTTTAGAAATAAAATAAATACACATTTTAAATTTACTAGTTATTTTAAAATAATGCATTTAAGGTAATTAATTTGGTTAATTAACTTGTTTGATTATTTTAGTTACTAAAGATAATTTATTAAAGGGAATTTAGTGATGATAAATTATTATCAGTTGTATCGAAATAGACCCTATGCGCCGCATAATAGCGGATAATATTATATTTAAACCCATATATCGCGATATTCCACCTCGAAGTGGAATTGGTATCATATATGTATTTGGAGTTGTTGATTTCCCGCATTATATAGTGGATGGCACCTTATGCGCCGCATAATAGCGGATGATATTTTATAAATCCCATATACCGCGATATTCCACCTCGAAGTGGAATTGGTATTTAATTGTTGTGCAAGCGTCTGTGGATGCAGGGAAACAGGTTGGAGGGATCCAACTGGATTCCTCAAATATTTGAGTTTGTTTCAATATTGTGTATTGACTATTTATAATCTACGTGAGATTTTCTTTGTGATCGAAATCGTTGAAGGCTATAGTTTTGCCGAATATATTTTTGGTATCGTTGGATACTGGAAATAAATAAATTAGATTTTGAAATTCAAGTTGAAAATTTATAGTAAAAAATCATTTTTGGGAATTGGATAAATTTAAAAGGAAGAATCTTAAATGGATAAAGTTTTATTTTCAAATCCTATTGAATAAATTCCAAAATATGGAAAAAAAAAGTTTAATAAATGGATTTCAAGTAATAATATTCAAAAGGTGAAGAATTTATTTTAAAAATATGATTTTTAAATAATTTGGAAAAGATAAAGGAATTTATTTTAAAAAAAATCGTAAATTGACTTGGTGTTTGTAAATGATTTTTAAAATCGATTTAAAAATCATATATCAGTGAATATTTGGGAATTTGAATTCACAATGGGAATTTAAAAGGGAAAGGGAAATTTGTTTAAAAAATAAATATCGGTTTATTTTTAAGTGTGGAAAGAAATTTACGGATTTGGAATGTAAATTTAAATTAAATCGAGGAAGATTTATTAATTGACGTAAATGAACCATTTTGTAATGGAAAGAGAATTCTTCCCTGAAAAGCCGAGTATATTTTTAAAATAGCTTTTGAAGTATAGATTGATTTGGAAAAATATTGTTGGAGGAATTATTTTTGGGAATCATTTTAAACCTTTGAAGTAAAGATGTATTTAAAAAATTATAGAAGGGATTATTTTAGAGATTAAATTGATATTTGATTTAGAAAATAGTTATTTAAATATTTGTACTCTATCTACTAATGTTATTTTAAAATTAGTTTGGACTTGAAGTATCATATGAGGTATCAGTATAGTATTTTCATAACTAATATTTAAGCAAGTGTTTAAATAGTTTTATTTTAAATATTTCCATGTATATTTTGGATAAGTGTTTTAAATTATTTTAAATTACTTAAACTCGGCAGATTTTCAGTGGAAATAAATATTTGAAAATGTATTCCACGTAAGGAAAAGTGATTTGAAATTTGTTTTTAAACTATTGAAATGTGGAAAGTAATTTGAATTTTTTCTTCAAATGGTTGAAGTGTGAAATATATCTTGTGAAGATATTTTAAAAATAATTAATTGGGGAAAAATTATTTAAATCTGGTAATTGTTATGAATGTTGATTGATAGTTAAATAACCGACTATCAATATTTTCCTTTAAACGACATTTGAATTTCGATGCGACTGGGGGTCGGATTCCAAATAGATATTCGAAAACCACATCGAACCTTTGTGATTATGATGGATCTCTTGTTTAAAAGATCAAAGTGGAAATTGTTGTGATTTGTTGAAATTTGAATGTAACACTTATTTTTAAAATAAGCGCTCGTTATTCAGATTAGCCGGGAGAGGACTTTGTGTCATAAAACTCATTCCGAATAATGATACGACGAAATGAGATTGCATTTGAAGATGGTGTTGAAGATCGAGTATTTTCGAAAGCGAAAGGATTACCTGTCAAATGTCTCTACACCAGGTTGCTCCGGTATAGAGATTTTATCACCCTTTGTGATGGGAATTCCAGACGTGATTAGTGAATATCCGGATTTGCAAGGGCTTCTTTGAAGTGCCTTCGGTTCCGTTCGATCCCGGAACGGACTTGTATGGGTGTGTGTCTGACATTACACTTTGAGATATAAAGCTGATTTCTATCAAAAACATCTATGTTGGTGGCAGAGAATTTATTCTCTTAGCTTAACACCCTTCTCTGAGACGTACGAGCTCATAGGTTATGTAGTTGATGGTTTTTAGTGATATACTCCCAATTTGGTAGTGTGGTATACAAAGTGCTGCTGATCATTTGTTGATCAAAGCATGGCTTTGTGAAAAGTATAGCTTTATGGATGAGACCTCGTCGGACCTCACAACCCGAAAATGGTCGAAACAGGAAGAATACGGCAAGGTTACTTGGGTGTAGCGCCCCCTGAGGGTATGTCATTTCCTTCTGGAAAAGGGTAGTACCATGGTATGGAGCCCAAATATTTTACCTATGTTGATGCTGCAAATTTATTATGCTTTGTGGTTGTTGCTTTGTGGTTGAGGATCCTCGGATAAAGGTCGCAAATGATCGGGGGATGGCATACTCGTGTAGTAGTTACCTAGTTATAGAGGTAACCCAGCCTTGTGTTGGCAGAGATCCGGTTAGGTTCTCGGGGCGTCCCTCCAGAGGCGTACCCATGTGGCATAGGAAGTTCCTTAGCCTGACCATTTGTTGGAAATCCAATCTCCAATACACGCCTTGTACAGTTTTAGTTGTAGAACCTGCCATTTAACATGGTAGCTATAGTAGTCATACTATAATGGTACGTATGTTGGCTAAGGTTAATATTATACTTTCGAAATGGTTTTCTACACTATGCACTAATAAAAATATCAAAAAGATTTTGCATATCAAACATGTTTGACTATCATAAGGAGAAATCTCCCCCAAGTGTGCGATTGCATTGTGTGTATGCCGGGAGGCCTTATGGTAGTTTCATTTTTAAAAAAAAATAACATTGCGGATTTCTTTTGAAATCTTTTGTTTTCCTTTTGTTAAAAATAACTGTTTTTAAGATCTCACACCAGTCCCATGACTACTCGGAGTTTATTGTTCCCTTTCTAAACTCTGGAGGCCCATAATTTACCACACGGGCAGCCTAGAGTCGGGTTACCATTATTCTGGAGCGAAGTCGAAAAAGAGATGCTGTGGAGATCTGGAGTTCGAGCTGGATGGCGAGACGTACTTCTGTATATTATTATCATTCCGCTGTGTATTCATACATTGGGACAGGTTAATATAACTGCCATCGATTGTGTGATGTTGTTGTAATACTCTGATGTTGTAATGTGTAAACTGATATAGTGATTTTGTTTAAAGATATTCATTTATCTATTATATTTGTTCCGCTGCGTAATGTGAGATTCTATTATTTTTTATGTTTCTTCTTTAATCTTCTTCTTCTTTAACCCTAACGGTTCGGTTTTTCGTCATTCGACTGTGCGACATTTGATACAGTGGAGGTATTGATGTCGACTTTCGGGCGTCGAAAAATTGGGTCATTAAAAATTTGGTATCAGAGCATTTGGTTAAGCGACAACCTTGGCTCTGTTGGGTGTTACTAAGTAGAGATAGAGTCGGTAGTACTCTAGAATGAGTTTGGGTGTAATAATAGATATGAGCGCGTATTTGTTAGTGAATATAAAATTTGTTTTACATTGTGATGATTGGTTTGTTGAGTGGTATATGGATTCTAGTCAGTATAGTCCGTACAACTCTATCGATAGAAATCTCTAAACACTTGTACAGAACAATTCACCACGATGTTGTTTTAAAATAGGATAAATGAAATAATTTTACCCAAATTATTTTCGTATATAAATGGAATGATTTTTCATAAATTATTATATTATATGGTTGCTTGATTGTTAGGAAGTGATAATATTAAATTATTATCATTGATTATTGAATAAGAAATTGAAAAAAAAAAACCAAAGGTTAAGAAATAAATTTATATACAAATGTGATTTGTAAATATAAAAGTGTAAATGAGATCTATAATTTGAAATAGAATTCCAGAGAAATGTTTTTGAAAAGAATTGAAAGGATTTGAAAGTTTTGAGATTTGGAAAAGTTTAAATCCATTTAATTTGAAAAGGATTTTCAAAAGTTTTGGAAAAAAGTTTTGAAGGGATAAAAGCACTAAACTCTTTTCCGTCGTTGGAAAATAATTCTGATAATGATCGCGACATCATTGGTGTTCATTTTCGAGTTTCCAAGAGAGGAATTGCTGCCAAATTATTTAAAAATTGAAGTTGTTTGCAAATTGGGTTTGGTTTTGGAAATTCAAAGGATAATTTGAATTGATTTCGTAGATGATTTTGAAAGGTTTAAAAGACTCTGGAATCTTATAAAAAATAGTTATGGAATAATAAATAAGTTTGAAAATTTAGAAATTTCAGATTTAAACTGAAATTAACTTGAGTTAATTTGAATAAGGGTGAATTTGAGAAGTGAACTAAAAATAATAAAGGTGGAAATAAAAATGGCTTGAGATAAAATGAATTGGAATTTGTAATGAATTAGTAAATGAAACTAATATAAAATTAATGATATGAGTCGGTTGTGAATGAAAGATAATCGATAAAACTCGAGATTCAAAAGATAAATTGAATCCAAATAGAATTGGAAGTGAAAATTAAATTCAAGTAAAATTAAAATGTAAGATTGAATGAAAATGGATATAGTTGTTAAATAGCATACAGGTGTTATAAAGGACAAGGAAATTGGGAATTTGATTTTTGAAGAAAAATTAAATTGCTCGAAAACGGTATGTATTTTAAATTTCTATATGAAATTTGATGGCTTTCTTGTCTAGCCGCTTGGCTTTTTCGTTTTCTTTTTGAATCTGGGGGCCCGTTGTGGCATTTTGTAGTAGTACCGAGCTAGCCGCGCAAAGGAGACGCTGGCGATATTTTCCGAAAGTTTAGAGAGTTAGAAAAATTTTGAGAAAATTTTGAAAGTTTAAAATTTGAATTTAGATTTAAATTTGAATTGTTAAGAAAATAATGTTGTTGGAAGATATGGAAGGTTTTAGAAAGTTAGTTGAAATGATAATGGGGCACTAATAAAAAGATTTGTTTTGGTAAGATTGTTGAAACTATTTAGTTTTGGGAAAATAATGAACGGGTTAAGGATCATTTTTCTTAACTAGTAATTTCGAGACGAAATTCTTTTAAAGGGGGAAGGATGTGACGACCCGGAAATTTCAACATTTGAAATTGAAATATTTAATTGATTTTAAATGTTTGAATGATAGTTTAACTTGAATTTCAAATATAACTATGGAATTGGCAATTAAATTAATTTATTGAAACTGGATAAAAATTTGAATCTTCAGTTATAAGCTGATTAAAAATATTTTAAAGGCTTAGGAAATTCATATTGATAATACTAAAGATAATAGAAACTACAGAATTGAATTTGAAAGTGAATTGTTCAGTTTTGAATTTCTATCGTTTAATCGATATTTAAAAATAGCCTTCCGAGGCACAGTCTCGGAATTCGACGAAACCAATTCCTTTGGATCCATAATATTGTATTATTATCGGATTTCAATCTTTGTAGCACTCGGAGTTATCGTAAGATAAGCAAATACGCTAAAAATTTATATCGAAATTTAAAATAGTAAATGATTCAAAAAGCTATCTTTTCCATACGATCGAATTTGGACTAGGAACCTTTACCATTGTGTTCAGGATAGGAGTATAACATTATAAACGCCTAGCGGCACGCTGCGATAGGAGGTCCAGATTTTAGGTTGTGTAATTCGAGTCGGTTTGGATTTAATTTTAAATCAAATTAATACATTGTTTAACCAGTTAAATTTATTTCACGTCAAAATTTTTGCCTCTCATCCCAATCACTGTAGCCTGAAAATTTTATACGCCTGTTCCCTTTTTTTCAAAACATCGTGTCCTTTCTTCCATCACGCAATATTTCAGAGCACGCTTTCCCTCTTCTTACATCCAGCCAAGCCTTTCCTTTATTTCAAATCGAGAAAATAAATCAGTTGCTTGAGAAATATA
Organism: Allium cepa; assembly: GCA_030765085.1. NCBI lineage: Eukaryota > Viridiplantae > Streptophyta > Magnoliopsida > Asparagales > Amaryllidaceae > Allium > Allium cepa. Next base: position 233,979,388 of record CM060939.1, on the reverse strand, counting down.
ATCGGCCGAAGCCTTCATTTTCAAAATCAAGGTGAACCAAATCCACTCTTTCTTTTCTGATTCAAAACTAAAACCACGAATAAATCCCAATTTCTCTTCCTCGGTAGAAATCTAAAAAAAAAGGGGACCAAAGGAATCGAGTGAGATTTCAATCGCTGCGAGTTTGAGAGGAGAATCCGAGCATCGCGGGTGTGACTTCATCAGAGGAAATGAATTTGCCAGCATCGTGGATTTGAGCATCGCGAGTGTGACATCTTCATCCCCAGCTGTAGATCGAGTACGAGATGGGGTTTCGAGTGGTTGGCTGCTCGTAGGAATGTGGGATCGCGTGTGAGTGTAAAGAGGGGTCTTGATTTGGGCTCGACATTAGGTCGCGTTCGTGCGACGCTGGGAGGCTGGTCGACACTCGATGGTGGAGACAGTCCTGAGGCGGAACACGTAGCATCGAACAGCGGAGGTGACTTGGTGACTTGCGATTCGAAGGCAGTAATGATGGGGTTTCGAGTGAGCGGCCGGAGGTGGTTCTCGATGATGGCGGGCCTCTGGTGGGAATTCGCAAGGTCGTGGGGTCTCAGGTGGAGCTGCTTGGGGCAGTGATGGTCGCGCATTGGGTTGAGACTGTTAGAATAGGTAATATTTACACCAGAGACATATTTATCTATATAAGATAATAATCGTAAGGCAGATTTACTATTTATTTAAGAATTTATATGTATATGTTCATAGTAAAACAACTTTTAATTTAATAAATGTATATATATACAAGTAAATCAGAAAATTATATATATATAGGATTTTGGTAAACATAGGAAATTGTATAAAGATTATATTTTTATCTATATAAGATTACTTTTATAAACATATATATATGAAGTTTCAGAAATAAAATAAATACACATTTTAAATCTACTAGTTATTCTAAAATAACGTATTTAAGGTAATTAATTTGGTTAATTAACTTGTTTGATTATTTTAGTTACTAAAGATAATTTATTAAAGGGAATTTAGTTTCAAATTTAATTATTTGTTTTAATCAAATAAATCTATTAAACGAAAATTGATTATTCGATTAATTCAAATATCAATCAACTATATAAAATTGTTTATACAAGGTCAAAATTGTGGAGAAAACAGTCTGGAATGGAAAATGGATTGCATGCATAACAAAGGTGAGATCTTCTCACTCAAATTATAATAATTGAAAATTTCAGTTATTTATTGATTGTTGAATTATGAGAGTTAAATTTAAAATTGTTGATTGTGCGTTTGGATGATAAATTATTATCAGTTGTATCGAAATAGACCATATGCGCCTTATAATAGCGGATGATATTATATTTAAACCCATATACCGCGATATTCCACCTCGAAGTGGAATTGGTATTATATATGTATCTGGAGTTGTTGATTTCCCGCATTATATAGCGGATGAGACCCTATGCGCCGCATAATAGCGGATGATATTTTATAAATCTCATATACCGTGATATTCCACCTCGAAGTGGAATTGGTATTTAATTGTTGTGCTAGCGTCTGTGGATGCAAGGAAACAGGTTGGAGGGATCCAACTGGATTCCTCAAATATTTGAATTTGTTTCAATATTGTGTGTTGATAAAGATTAATAAACGGATTTCAAGTAATAATATTCAAAAGGTGAAGAATTTATTTTAAAAATATGATTTTTAAATAATTTGGAAAAGATAAAGGAATTTATTTTAAAAAAATAAATTCATAAAATGATTTGGTATTTGTAAATGATTTCTAAAATCAATTAATAAATCATATATCAATGAATATTTAGGAATTTGAATTCACAATGGGAATTTAAAAAGGAAAGGGAAATTTGTTTAAAAAATAAATGTCGATTTATTTTTAAGTGTGGAAAGAAATTTACGGATTTGGAATGTAAATTTTAATTAAATCGAGGAAGGTTTATTAATTGACGTAAATGAACCGTTTTGTAATGGAAAGAGAATTCTTCCCTAGAAAGCCGAGTATATGTTTACAATAGCTCTTGAAGTATAAATTGATTTGGAAAAATATTGTTGGAGGAATTATTTTGGGAATCATTTTAAACCTTTGAAGTAAAGATGTATTTAAAAAATTATAGAAGGGATTATTTTAAAGATTAATTGATATTTGATTTAGAAAATAGTTATTTAAATATTTATACTCTATCTACTAATGTTATTTTAAAATTAGTTTGGACTTGAAGTATCATATGAGGTATCAGTATAGTATTTTCATAACTAATATTTAAGCAAGTGTTTAAATAGTTTAATTTTAAATATTTCCAAGTGTATTTTGGATAAGTATTTTAAATTATTTTAAATTATTTGAACTCGGCAGATTTTCAGTGGAAATAAATATTTGGAAATGTATTCCACGTAAGGTAAAGTGATTTGAAATTTGTTTTCAAAGTATTGAAATGTGAAAAGTAATTTGAAATTTGTTTTCAAATGGTTGAAGTGTGAAATATATCTTGCGAAGAAATTTTGAAAATAAATAATTGGGGAAAAATTATTTAAATCTGGTAATTGTTGTGAATGTTGATTGATAGTTAAATAACCGACTATCAATATTTGCCTTTAAACGACATTTGAATTTCGATGCGACCGGGGATCGGATTCCAAATGGATATTCGAAAACCATATCGAACCTTTGTGATTATGATGGATCTCTTGTTTAAAAGATCAAAGTGGAAATTGTTGTGATTTGTTGAAATTTGAATGTAACACTTATTTTTAAAATAAGCGCTCGTTATTCGGATTAGCCAGAAAAGGACTTTGTGTCATAAAACCCATTCCGAATAATGATACGACGAAATGAGATTGCATTTGAAGATGGTGTTGAAGACCAGGTATTTTCGAAAGCGAAAGGATTACCTGTCGAATGTCTCTGCACCGGGTTGCTCCGATATAGAGATTTTATCACCCTTTGTGATGGGGATTCCGGACGTGATTAGTGAATATCTGGATTTGCAAGGGCTTCTTTGAAGTGCCTTCAGTTCCGTTCGATCCCGGAACGGACTTGTATGGGTATGTGTCTGACATTACACTTTGAGATATAAAGCTGATTTCTATCAAATACATTTCTGTTGGTGGCGGAGAATTTATTCTCTTAGCTTAACACCCTTCTCTGAGACGTACGAGCTCAGAGGTTATGTAGTTGATGGTTATTAGTGATATACTCCCAATTCGGTAGTGTGGCATACGAAATGCTGTTGATCATTTGTTGATCAAAGCATGGCTTTGCGAAAAGTGTAGCTTTGTGGACGAGACCTCGTCGGACCTCACAACCCGGAAATGGTTGAAACAAGAAGGATGCGGCAAGGTTATTTGGGGGTAGCGCCCCCTGAGGGTATGTCATTTCCTTCTGGAAAAGTGTAGTATCATGGTATGGAGCCCAGATATTTTACCTATGTTGATGCTGCAAATTTATTATACTTTTTGGTTGTTTCTTTGTGGTTAAGGATCCTCGGATAAAGATCGCAAGCGACCGAGGGATGGCATACTGTGTAGTAGTTACCTACTTACAGAGGTAACCCGGCCTTGTGTTGGCAGAGATCCGGTTAGGCTCTCGGGGCGTCCCTCCAGATGCTTACCCATGTGGCATAGGAAGTTCCTTAGCCTGACCATTTGTTGGAAATCCAATCTCTAATACGCACCTTGTACAGTTTTAGTTGTAAAACCTGCCATTTAACATGGTAGCTATAGTAGGCATACTATAATGGTACGTATGCTGGCTAAGATTAATATTATACTTTCGAAATGGTTTTCTACACTATGCACTAATAATAATATCAAAAAGATTTTGCGTATCAAGCATGTTTGACTATCATAAGGAGAGATCTCCCCCAAGTGTGCGATTGCATTGTGTGTGTGCCGGGAGGCCTTATGGTAGTTTCATTTTCAAAAAAAAATAACATTTCAGATTTCTTTTGAAATCTTTTGTTTTCCTTTTGTTAAAAATAATTGTTTTTAAGATCTCATACCAGTCGTATGACTGACTCGGAGTTTATTATTCCTTTTCTAAACTCTGGGTGCCCATAATTTTCCACACGGGCAGCCTAGAGTCAGGTTATCATTATTCTGGAGCAAAGTCAAAAAAGAGATGCTGTGGAGATCTGGAGTTCGAGCTGGATGGTGAGACATACTTTTGTATATTATTATCATTCCGCTGTGTATTCAACCATTGGGGCAGGTTATTATAACTGCCATTGATTGTGTGATGTTGTTGTAATACTTTGATGTTTTAATGTGTAAACTGATATAGTGATTTGTTTAAAGATATTCATTTATCTATTATATTTGTTCCGCTGCGAAATGTGAGATTCTGTTATTTTTTCTGTATCTTCTTCTATCTTCTTCTTTAACCCTAACGGTTCGATTTTCCGGCATGACTGTGCGGCATTTGATAAAGTGGAGGTATTGATGTCGACTTTCGGGGGTCGAAAAATTGGGTCGTTACAAATTGGGTTAAATTGAAGTTATAACCCAATGGAAATTCGAAGTTTGAATTGGAACCGAAATCGAGATATTAAGGCGAAAATGATTTTTAACTGAAATAGTACATTTTGAGTAAATATGATGATTTCAAATGAATTTGATTTTGAATCGAATATGATACTTTAATATCAAGTACGAATTGTCTTCGAATATAAAAGTACTAATCGGTATGTAAAACAACGTTTGGTTGTTACAGAGATCGGAGCCTCTATTAGCATACTCTCTGTCGATATTGGAACCACTTTAACAACTGTGTACGCGGAGGAGACTCCAGAATGAAGTGGTTGGATTTGGCAACGTTTATTGGATTTATAGAAAGAGAACAATGATGGATAGACCCCGGCACTTTGTGCCAATTTGAAATGAATAAAATAGGATGGCTTGACAGGGCCGAGTGGGCTAATTAACCCTAGTAGACATCCATTCTTCGATTTTCTTGGATTTGTTCCATTTTATTACTCTTGTTGTTAGTTTCGATTTGTGCACCTTGATTTGGGATAGCCTCCTTTTGACTCGATATGGGATGGATGGACGCAGTGGGCGGTCATGGCTATGATGCGTTACCACCAGCCATGCGAATCGTACTGGTAGTATCCTACCTTGGGCATTGCCTCACATACCTTGTCATACTTTTATCCCTATACGAGACCGCTACGATTTTGATTTAGTATTGTCGTATCACGGCGCATCCCTATCCACTAACGGTTTACTGGTGTTTTATATGCAAACTGTACGACAATGCTTAAAAACATTTTAAAGGGGATCAATGTTAAGCCTTAACGCTAAGAAAAATATTTATTTTACTGATTAGACATTATATATGTAGCGTATTCTACTACATATAAATAGTTTGATGGATCTTTAAGAGATGGAAAATCCTGTAACATCTCTTGAGTTATTGCGCACACGTTATACACTGGATAGGAGATGTAAAACACGTAAACATCTCTGATGCCACGACACTCATGTTATATGCGATATCGATTTGACTCGCATAAGAATATTTTACTGCTGACTCGAGTGTTTTGTCTTTTTATTACGCTCGGGTCAGCCCTGAGTATTTCAGCGCACCGAAGATCGTTTTCTAAAGGACGAAGATTAGGTATATTATTACTATTATAATTCCCTGCATCATGTTGTTCTGCTACATTATTTATTTATCCCAGTTATATATATAACTCTGATAAATGTTGTATAATTATAATCAAATGTATAATATAAACAGCTTCATGAACTGTTTATTTGATTATTATATTTTATCGTTCCGCTGCGAGATTCTATGTTTGTTTTCTTCTTCTTTTCTTATTTTTCTTAATTAACCCTATTGATTATCTATATTTCGAATTGTTTAAGTTGGACACGTGTGGATTATTGTCGATTTAAAACTTCTGAAATGTGGGTCGTCATATTATTCTAATAGTACTAGTTATCGCATTCAATACGCTATAACAAATACATTGTATTATGTATGCACTTATATTATTTGCTAATAAAAATCCATTTATTGATTATACAAAATATAATTAAATAGCCTATTTCAAAGTGGCAAAATCGTGGATCATTACAAATCTATTTTACCATCATTTGTTATTATTTAAAAGAGTTATATTTTAATTATATAACCTATTATTTGAATATTTAAAATTTATTAAATATTCGCAAATCAAGGTGGTAAGATTTCGGGTCGTTTCACTCTTTCCCCCTTAAAAGAATTTCGTCCCTGAAACTATACCACAATCCTAATTCCCAGAAACACTTAAACTATTCATTAGCACGTATGATGTACATAGATAATTCCTATGTAAAATTTGATCTGATTTTGATCATTCACTCAGATACATAACTTGTAACGAACGAGATTTTCGACCCTCGAAAATTGACACTAATACGTTCACCGTATCACATGTCGAGAAATCGAATGTCGAAAAACCCGACTATTAGGGGAAAAGAAGAAGAAAAAAGATAAGAAGAAAACTAAACAACATAGAATCTCACAGCAAAATGAATAATCTATAATATACCATAAATATTTTCACAAAAACAAAACTGTAATATATCTATTTATATGGACATCAATAGAATACACTAACATATTTCAGCCTAGACAGATATAAAAATCTATCCTCACAATTGCAGATAAACATAACAATACATACAGCAGAACATAACCATCTATGTGAATACGTCTTTGGGTCTCCAACTCGTCCCCTGAAGGTCCAAATATCCCAACTAATCTATAATATACTCGATCTAACCCGAGCATTATAATGAAATAACACCCAAGTCAGACTGGAAAACCAGCATGAGAAAACACGCTCCATTAGAATTTAATTATTTTCAAAAATCCTTTTGAAAAATAAAGATATCTCGTAAGACCACGCCACACATAAATACGACGGTTTTTTAACCTTACGATGACCAAAACCTTTTATATCAGAATCATCTGATAGTATAATAGTGTCTGTAGAAAGTAAACTATAAAATAGTTGAAATGCTTACATCTCACGTTTCAGCATATTTGATATACAAGTAAAACCGTAAAGCTCGTATTGGAGAATGGATTCCAACTAATGACTAGGAATTGGGATACCCTATCACGATACATGTCTAGAAAATGTACCAAGGTCGAACCTATCGATCCCTGCCAACACAAGACCGTCCTACCCCTTACTAGATAGTATCGAATATGTCATCACACTGGTTTCTTTGCAACCTTTTTGAGATCCCATGCACAACCAATCCATAAATATATGGATGTAGGGAAATCTACAAAGATGACAACATACCCTAATGGGTGCGACCCACTTATCCTTGCTGCAACTCCCCTGATTTTTGGTAATTCCCGATTGATAAGGCTTGAGGCTATGTTTTACCATAAAAATAGCATTCATACTTGGAATGCTAACACTGCTTTCCAGGAAAGCAATGTAATGATAACATTCATCCATACAAGTTGTTTTGGGACTGAACAAACCAAAACTCCAAAATCACCATCTTCATTATCTTCACGATATCACAATTCTCAATGCTCAAACCAAATCGAAGTGGTTTTCAAATAATTAAATTCGATCTCGGTCTCTTCGAAACGATCAACGAAATTGGCTAGATTTGATAGTCAGTTATTTAACTATCAAATTACACACATAAGCAGTCACTAGGCCCATACTATAAATCTTTCAGAACGTTCATTTCAAAATATCTTTACAAAGGTATATATTCAAATCTCTTCCAGTATTTCAATATTTGAAAATAGATTCGAATACTTTTATCCATAACAGGATATTTTCAAATCATATAAGCCTTAGAAATATTTCCAAATCCAACTTATAATTCATTACTTAGAAAAATATCCCTATATGAATCATTTCGTCGCTAAAATACCTCCAAACCATTAATTCCAGTACTTAAGAAAATATGATAAGTCTATTTCCCAAAATCATCCCTAATATCGTTACTAAGGAAATATTCCATAATTATCTCATAAATCTCTTGAATTTTTTATTAATTCCCTTTACAATTGCCAAAAATTATCGATTATACTTATTTATAATCCAAATAATTTATAACTCCTTTAATGAATTCAGATTCATTTTCGAAGTTCCCGTATCTAAACAATTTGAAATTTTCTTTTTATCAATTTTCTTAAGTTCCCTAATTCCATTATAAGATTTCACTTATAAAATCACATCCATTAAATAAAACCCCGATTCACAAATCTCGAGAGCATTTATAAATAAATTTCAATCACTTACTTTTAAAACTATATATAATAATAAATTTCAAAAAAAATGGTTAAATAATTATTTAAAATATCAAATCACTTTTAAAATAGACGTCAATAACAAAGTCCAATTCATTTATAAAATTTCTAATCGATTTTCAAAACTTTTTGATAAAACTTAGAATTTATTTCAACAAATTTAAATATTTAAATAACTTACTCCCTGAAATATTTTAATCCAGTTAATAGTTTTCTAAAACTACATAGCTTAATAAATAAAAATCCTTTCTAAAAATAAACCTTAACTTCTTATGAAAAATCATTTTTTAAAATCCAACATACCCCTTTTATGCTTATAAATCTCTCTCGATTTATCACAAATCAATTTACATTTCCAAATCCCTAACCTTATCTAAATTTCAATATAGAATCCACTAATTCTTTCTAAACCAATTACCATATCTCATTATAAACTTTCACTGTGAATTTATATTTCCCATTTATTAAATAATAATCATTTCACTTGATTCATAAACATTGTTTATAATTTCATAAACTCATTTCCAGCTCATAGCAGGTTTATATTACTAAAATCCATTTATAAATCGATTTCTAATTAAAATTCCACTTATAAATCTATTTCTTAAATAATCCAAACTATATTCCAAAACTATTCAGATCTCGATTCTGACTTCCATTCCATATTATAAGAATCTCATTTAAAAATCCATTGCTTAAAAATCCTCAATTTAAAATTCTCTATTTGAAATCATTTTACGAAATAGCTAAATAAATATCTAAAATCCAGTCATTTATTTTATCTAAATCAATTTCCTTTTAAATAATTCCAGAATTCAATATAATTATTTTCATTTCCAAAATCCCCTTTCGAATTCCTTTTTTAAATTCAAAAATATTATTTACGGTATTTATAATACCAAAATCAAGGCCAGTGTCAAATCATATCATAAACTATCACAGATTATTCTAACACATCATATATCGCCATATATGAAAATTCAAATCAACAATTTTGAGGAATCCAGTTAGATCCTTCCAATATGTTTCCCTGCAACCACAGATGTTATATAATCACAAAAATATAATCACCGCTTCGAGGCGGGATATCACAATAAAATTGGTCATCCACTATTATTCGGGTGCATAGTGTCTCATCCGCTCCAATCGGTGGGAAAATATTTCCTACTACTAATATGTATACATATATATATATATATATATATATATATATATATATATATATAACATCCAACTGATAAAAAAAATTCAATCCATCCAATCCACCAATAAATAATTTTTAACATTTTAAATTAAAACCAGTAAATGAGTGAGATTTACTCAGAAAAATTTTCTGTGTCGCCGAAGCATTCTGGTTAGTCTACAGTCAACGACGTTCAACTATAGCTTAAAATTCAACAAGCTCGAATGTGTCCAATCCAATTTCATAGCAAAGCTAACATCGTTATGGAACCAACGCGACTGACTGTGTTGGATTTGGACCTTGTATCAACGAGATATACGATTTATAAGTTTAACGATTATATAAATAAAATTTATCACGTTTTTTAATTTCTAATTACCTAACAAATGGGTTCGACCCATGTGCAAACCCAACCCGCGACGCTTCTTCTTCTCCCCCTCTCCTTTTCACTCTTCCAGAACCCAAATGCACGGCCACGAACGTGCACGTGCACGAAACTCCAAAGCCACCAACGACCAATTCGACAACACCCACATGTCGCTCCACTTCTCCTTGTTTGATCAAACCCCTTCGCCGCAACCCCGCATCCCAAAATCGAAACATGACCCATGGGTTAATGTGGCCAAGCAACAATGGCAACCTCCAACAAGCGATCGGACCTCACCTAATTCTGCACTGAGATGCTATTTCATCCCACGATCACGAATTCGAACCCCATTTTCCAAATCGACGTCCAAAACAACGACAATCTCCAACCCTAGCTTGACCGTCTCTGATCAAGCCTATGAAAAATACTACTGCACCCTACGAGATTTGTACCAGATCAAATCCTATATGAAAACATGATTTTTGAAACTAATTTCATGATTTTTAGTTTATATTTTTCTTGATTTAAATTTTTGAAGGCTCTTTTTCTTTTCTTTTTTTTGGCTACGCGTTTAAATAAACGAAAGGATGGGAGACACGTATAGGGTGGCTAATGAGAACGTGGGCGCGATTGAAGGAACGATAAGGTGGCTGATATGAAGGGTTGGCTTTAAAATTTATAGTATTTAATTCCAAAATATCACGTTTAAAGTAACTTAAAATCCCGAACTCCTATCGAGGCATGTTGCCTTGTGTTCCTAATGTAGGATCTAGATTAACCCTAGAGGGGGGGGTGAATAGGGTTATAGCAAATTTTTTGCAAATTAAACACAGAAGCAAACTTCAGAAATAAATATGCTGAAAAATAAATCACACACAAGATTTACCCAGCTTCGGCAACCCCTGCCTACTGCTGCATTCCCAGATTTCTATTAGAATTAAACAGTATCACGCTTACAAACACTCTAACAGACTTGCAAACCCTGCTACCGCCTATAGAGTTTTGCAAACTTGCAAACCCTGCTAACTGGACTAACTCTAACTAGACAATCTGACAACACCTAAACCCTAGGTGATAATTTTTCATGTTTTGTTTTGAAGAGAACATACAAAATAAAGCCAATTACAAAAGCAAGCACTAAATTTAAAACAAATTAAATTATCTTGCTTTTATAAAAAAAATTTAACCCAAAAACAAATTAACAAAAAATAATAAACCCTATAAAATAAAAAAAAATAAAAACCCCTTTTTAAAACTTAAATCTAAATCCCCTTTTAATATTAACAAGGCAGGCCCCTTGTTTTTGACCCGATCCACTATCTTTTCTTTTGTCACGAAAAAAAAATGGCGGCCTCAATTCTTGCAACTGATTAGGGCTTCGGCTCTTCTCCTCCAAATTAGGGCTTCGGCTTCTTTCTTGAATTAGGGCTTCGGCTCTGGATGATTGATTCACTTACTTGCGTTGCTCTTGCTCATGCTTGTTCTCTGATGGCCTACGTCGCATGTTCTCTGATAATTGCTTCTTGTTGCAAGCTCTATCTCTGATGATCGAGTTGTTGAATTGCGGTATGTAATTTCACTTTTGTTTGGTTTGATTGTTTGCCTTTTTCTCGATGCCGATGATGATTTCTTTTGGGTTTATTTATAGGGTTGAAACCCTCCTAATCACTGTCATATTTGATTTTTCCATGTCGTTGATTTTGTTCTTGAAATCAATTTTGAATTACTGCTGTCCATATTTGTATTCGAATTAATTAATTCGAAAATCTCTTTCCATACTTGTTGGTTCGGCCCCTATTTGAATTAACCCTGACCATATATGAATTTGAGAAATTTGATGCAGAGATTTCTTGCCAAAATTAGATTTCTTAATTTAAACCTGATGTTTATTTTTAAATTCAACCCCATTCATTTTCTTCTTTGACTTTATACGGCATTGAATTTTCTCTGGCCCTCTTGCCATCATTGATGCATTACTTGGCTTGGTTGTTTGATTATTTTTCTGACCTTTACCCACGGCTATGTATATTGATGCATTTGACATGATCACTTGTTGGCATTTTGGGCATTATTTCATCTGACTTTGATCTCCATACTGATGCTTGTTGTATTTGAACCTGTCTTACTTGTGACCTATTTGCATGCTTCACTGTTGTACTTTGCATCTGTATTCATCATGTTGGCATTGTGGTTCATCTTGTTGCACTATGGTCTGCATCTCCATTTTTGTACTTGAGTTTGTAACTTGCCACTGACATGTTTGTTCTGCATCACTTGTAGCTTGCTACTGTGTTGTCTTTGATGATGTTTCATTTGTACACTTGAGTGTTGTGGTCTTTGTTGTTTGCATTGATCACATTTGCATTGTCTCTGTTGACATTTGGCATTGTCTTCTGGTTTCAGTCTTCATGTTTGTGTTGCATTTGTATGCTTCATGTATTATTACAGAGACTTTGTTGTCTTGTAATGTTGTACTGTCTTGGTACATGCATTTGATATCGACATTGGACCATCCATCTTGTTGCATGTTTGCTGTCTACATTCATGTTACTTGTATCACTTGCGCACATTTGTTGGCATTGGCTATGTCTTCTGTTGCATGCTTGTTTGTATTCTCCTGTATCATGCTTGGCACAGGCTTGCATAGTTGTGGCATGGTCATTTGTGTATGGGTCACTGGTGGTCTTGTTCATCATTGATGCTGCAGCTTGGTCATTTGTCTGCACTTTCACTTGAACTTGTAGTCTGAGCTTGTATGAATTTGTTCATTGTATTATTGTAACTGGACATTTGAGTTTGTTCCACTGTTTCATGTAGTTGTACTGCACTGTTTCTGACTTTAGTTGATATTGCATTCGAACATGATGTTGATATTCGTTTATCACTGTGACTTTCACTTCTGGTCAGCTTCTTCCTGTAGCTCCATCTTCACTTGGCAATTGCACTTCCTATATATGTATATTGTATTACTTGTCTCTGGTGTAGTCTTGTCTTCATGTAACTTGCTATGTGTATTCTTCACTACTGCATTTTGTTGACCATTCTTGTGAGCTTGAGTTGTGTAGTTTCTTCCATTCTGGTATGAGCATTTTAAACATGTTGCATTTGTGCATTGCCTTCATTTACTGTCCACTTGAAACTTGATTCACTTCCATACTTGTAGCTTGGTCATTGGTGCCTTGAATTTCTGGTTGGAGTTGTGCACACGAGTTGGCGAGGCAGTGCACACGTATACGAATGTACACGTGTGTACTGCAGCCACTTATAATTACCTGTCCCTGATAAAATTACTGATATGCACAGATATTGCACAATCAAAGATGATGACAATAACCCATGTATCTGAGACACAAACAAATTTTATTTTTGCAAATTTAAATTTGTTTGTTTTCAGATTACTGTTGTAGTTGCTAATTATACAGGTACACAGGAGACAGGACGAGAAGTGGAGCTGGACAATGCAGATAGATGCAGATGTGCAGACAGAGTGAGAAAAAAACTGAGTGTTGAGTGTTGTAGTGAGAAGAGTAAAAATGTATGAACTGATGTATGTATATATATATACATATAGAGAGAGAACTGAAAAACTTTGTATTGTTTAAGTGTTGTAATAAAATATTATATTGAATAAAAAATACTGTTTGAATTATATAAATTCCGTGCAATAGTATAATTATTCAATATAAATATTTCTTCCTTTCTGTATATAGTCCAAACTACAAACACACATATATATATTGATATATGTTTGTTATCATCAAACAAAAAATCACATCAAACAATCTCCCCCTTTTGATGATGACAAACATATATATTAAAGATTTTGAAATGCTAATATGTGTTTGAACAAAAATTTTTAGCTCCCCCTATTTGAATGCTCCCCCTACAACCAAGACCACTCCCTATTTAGAAGTTAACAAAATTAACAAAGGAATAAAAGAACTAAAGAAAATTAACTAACGATATTTAACCAAATTTGTTGAAATATTCCAAAAAATATTTACTTCCTCATCAAAATCTTGTTCTTCTCCCCCTTTTGTCATTATCAAAAGACTGACAAAAAACAATGGAACGGTAGGAACAAAAAATAATATATCATAACGAGATAAAAACTTCCACATTGTAGAGGATGGATCGATGATCGGTTTTAATAAGAAGAGAGATATTTTAACATTAATTTGACATTTAAGCACAAAAAAAAAAAAAGCACTTACTAACCACGCATAACCATAAGGACTTTTAAATGAGATTAGCAGTTACTTATTAGTCTAAGCATCCAAATTATTAAGTGATACCAGAATACTTAGTTACCATACTCCATCCATGCATAACCATAAGGACTTTTAAATGAGAATGAAGTAATGATAAAAATAATTCTCTCATATGTTCCATCCACGCATAACCATAAGGACTTTTAAATGAGAATGGATACATGAGATTTATTATTTATTATTAAAAATAAATAAAAAAATTTTATTTATTTATTTATTTATTTATTTAATTTAAAAATAATTCACTCTTCTTATTTTATCAAACCATTATGAATGATAGAAAGATGGTAGAAATAGAAATGATCGTGGAATAAGTTACCAAGTTAATTATATTATGTAATATCCAGTACTGAATACCATATTCGAATCAATCTTTGGAAAATATCCAAAACTTGTTTGAATCCTAGAAATTGAAGTTGAAAGTATATATCCAAGAATATTTCTACCTAACAATGAAAAAAAAATGGTTAGTCAATTTCTATAATCCCTAAATCCAAACGTAATCTAGAAAATCTGTCTTCAGGGAGGGGTTTTGTGAAAATATCAGCAAGTTGAGTCTCAGTTGAAATATATTCAATGCAAATGTCTTCCTTAGCAATGTGATCTCTAAGAAAGTGGTGTCTCACATCAATGTGTTTTGTGCGTGAATGATGAACAGGATTATTTGATAAGTCTATTGCACTTTTACTGTCACATTTTAATGGAACTTGTTTATAAACTAAGCCAAAATCAGAAAGAGTTTGCATCATCCATAAAATTTGAGCACAGCAACTTCCTAAAGCAATATATTCTGCTTCAGTGGTGGATAATGCAACACAATTCTGTTTTCGACTTGACCATGAAACTAATGAATGTCCTAGCATGAAACATGTCCCACTGGTGCTTTTCCTGTCAACCAATGAACCAGCATAATCAGCATCAGAATAACCAACTAAATCAAAGTTTTCACAAGAAGGGTACCATAATCCAAATTTGTGTGTGTGTGAAAGATATCTCAAAATTCGTTTAGTGGCTTTCAAATGAGATTCTTTGGGATTAGATTGAAAACGTGCACACAAACACACAGAAAACATAATATCAGGTCTAGAGGCAGTAAGATAGAGAAGTGAACCAATTATCCCTCGATATTTTTTCTGATCAACTGCACTTCCTTTCTCGTCTTTGTCCAACTTTGTTGATGGGCTCATAGGAGTTCTCAATGGTTTGGAGTTCTCAATTCCAAATTTCTTCAACAGTTCCAACACATACTTGGATTGTGAAATGAAAATGCCATCACTGCTTTGCTTGATTTGAAATCCAAGAAAATATTTCAATTCTCCAACCAAGCTCATCTCGAATTTAGCCTGCATGACTTGTTCAAATTTCTCGCACAAGATTTCATTAGTAGCACCATAAATGATATCATCCACATAAATCTGAACAATCAAAAAATCACTTCCTTTGTGTAATAGAAACAGTGTCGTGTCAGCGCTCCCCTTTTTAAAGCCATTTTCCAAAAGATATGTACAAAGGCAGTCATACCAAGCTCTAGGAGCTTGCTTAAGACCATATAATGCTTTTTCAAGTTTATACACATGATTTGGAAAAACATGATTTTCAAATCCGGGGGGTTGTTCAACAAAAACTTCTTCTTTCAGATCACCATTTAGAAATGCACTTTTTACATCCATTTGTTTAAGTTTGAAACCTTTATAACAAGCAAAGCTGAGCAAAATTCTAATGGCTTCTAACCTAGCAACTGGTGCAAATGTCTCATCAAAATCTATGCCTTCTATTTGGTTATATCCTTTTGCGACCAACCTAGCTTTGTTTCTAATTACATTTCCTGATTCATCAAGTTTGTTTTTGAACACCCATTTAGTTCCTACAATTGGATAGTCATTAGGCCTAGGAACTAATTTCCAAACTTTATTTCTCTCAAATTGATTAAGTTCATCTTGCATTGCTAAAACCCAACTTTCATCATTAAGAGCCATTTCAACAGAATCAGGTTCTATTTCAGAAATAAAACCACTATGACAACAAAACGCACACAAATTTTTATCAAATGCAGAACGAGTGCGTATACCTTCCGTAGGATCTCCTATAACCAATTCAGGAGGATGATTGGATTTGAATTTCAATCTATCAGCATCAACAGTCCTACTTCCATCTTTCTCAGTAGATGTCCCTTCTTTAATGCCTTCATGATCTACCCCATCATCACCTGTTTTTTCAGTCGTCCTTTCCAGATCAGATTCATCAAATTTCACATTGACTGATTCAACAATTGTCTTTGTTCGTTTGTTGTATATCCTGTAAGCCTTGCTCCTTGTTGAATAGCCCATGAAAATTCCCTCATCGGCCTTTGATTCAAATTTTCCAAGTTGATCACCTGTGTTAAGAATAAAACAAGGGCATCCAAAAACACGAAAGTAAGAGATGTTAGGTTTCCTTTCATGCCACACTTCATAAGCTGTTTTGCCTAGTATTGGTCTAATCATTACTCTATTCATTACATAGCACGAAGTATTCACCGCCTCTGCCCAAAAAGTTAGAGGTAGTTTATACTCACTCAACATGGATCTAGCCAATTCTTGCAATGTACGATTTTTCCTTTCAACCACCCCATTTTGTTGAGGTGTTCGTGGAGCAGAAAATTCATGTTTTAAACCATTTTCTTCACAAAAGTTTTCAAATTCCGAATTTTCAAATTCGCCTCCATGATCACTTCTTAAAGTTTTAATTGAAACTCCTTTTTCATTTTGAACAAGTTTAGCAAATTTTGAAAAATAATCAAAAGATTCAGATTTTTTGGCTAAGAAATAAACCCATGTAAATCTAGAGTAATCGTCAACCAATACATAACAATAACGTTTTCCATTCAAACTCGCAATTTCATTTGGTCCAAATAAGTCCATATGAATTAATTCGAGGACCCTTGATGTGCTAACAATATTTTTAGGGCGAAATGATGATCGACTAAGCTTGCCCAAGGAACATGCTTTACACACTTTGTTATCTTTAAATTTCTGATGTGGTAACCCTCTGACTAAATCTTTCGTTTCAAGATTTCTTAAGAGACTCATGCTAGCATGTCCAAGTCTCCTATGCCATAAAGATGCCTCTTCGTCAGTGGCTACCAAACATCTGGAAAGATTTAGATTGTCAAACGAAAGTGAGTAAACATTTCCTTTTCTTTTGCCCATAAAAACAATGTTATTAGAAGTTTTATCAATGATTTTGCAAGTATTACTGTCAAAAACCACATTCATACCTTTGTCACAGAGTTGGCTAATAGAAATGAGATTGTGATGCAAATTATCAACGTATAAAACATTAGTCAAGGAAAAAGTACCATTACTTACTTCACCTTTCCCAATAATCTTACACTTGCTATTGTCTCCCATGATCACATTTCCACCTCTAAACTTCTCTAGGCTAAGGAACTTAGATTTATCGCCTGTCATATGTCTAGAACAACCTGAATCTAGAAACCATTCTTGTTGCTCCTTAGCCTGCCAACAGACCTACATAAAGAGAGAGGAGGATGACCTAGAGAAACTCTTAGGTCCAATGATATTAGTAACTGAAGCATTGTGAACAAACAATCCCTTTGGAACCCAAACTTGTTTTGTCCTTTTATTTTTGTTCCTATAGACATGAAATTTGTTTGTAGAATTCTTAGGAACCCAAACTTGTATAAACTTTGTGTTCTTGTTCCTATGACTACAATTTTCAACACGATGTCCAATTTCACTTCTAACAAAGATACACTTACCTTTTGCATGATCATCAACCTGTGTTTTCCCAAAACCTAGTCCTTTTCTATTATTAGCAAAGAGTTGATTTCCCAACAACATGTTAAACGATTTTTCTCCTCGTGAAAAGTTATTCAAAGATTTTTCAAGATTTTGGACTTTGGTTTTTAGTGTTGTGTTTTCAGTTACAAGTGTGGTGCATCTATTTATAAAATCTTTTTTTCTTGTGTCAATGATTTCCTTAAGACTTGAGTTTTCTTTTTCAAGATTATCGAAGCTATTCTTAAGTCTTGATATTTCTGAATCTAAAGTTTTACATTTTTTACAGTCCAGGTTTTGAATATTCTCAAGTTCAGTTTCTAACCTAGTATTCTCATGAACAAGTTCTCTCCTGTCAGACTTTAATTTTTCAATCTTAGTTTCAAGAGTATCAATTGTATTAGTAAGATCATAACACATCAAAACAAGTTCTTTATAAGAATAGTCACGTACCTCACTGGATTCCTCTGAACTTGTTTCTGAATCTGATTTTGCCATAAGGCACAAGTTAGCCTCTTCTGAGCTATTTTCCGAAACTTCTTCTCCTTCTTCATCATCCCATGTTGCTGCAAAGGCCTTCTTCTTCTTTTTCTTTCCTTTGTTGTTTTTGAGAAGTGGACATTTTTGTTTGAAGTGGCCAGGCTTTTTGCAGTTAAAGCATGTCAATTCATTATCGGAATCATCAGAATCTTTTGGCTTATTACCACTTGTTTTCTTCTTGCGTGGCCTGAATTTTGACCATTTTCTAAGATTATTGACTGCCATCGCAAGCTCTTCAATTGGATCTTCTTCTTCTTCACCGCTTTCTTCTTTGCTTTTTAAGGCAATCGTCTTCTTTTTTGATTCGGAGTTGTTACGTTCCTCTTTTGCCTTTAGCTCAAGTTCATATGTCATCAAGTTTCCGATCAACTCTTCCATGCTTAGTTTACTCAGATCTTTTGATTCTTGTATTGCAGTGACTTTTGCCTCAAAGTTCATTGGTAAGACTCGCAGTATCTTCCGTACAAGCTCTACTTCAGTGAAGACCTTCCCAAGCGCTCTAGCATTGTACACCAAAGTTGAAAACCGTCCAAACATATCCTTTATGCTCTCGCCCTTTTCCATTACAAAGTTTTCGTATTCATTGCTAAATAGAGCTAGTCGTGACTCCTTGACTTGAGAAGTTCCTTCGTGTGTCACCTCCAGAGTGTGCCAAATTTCCTGTGCTGTTGTACAATGAGAAATTCTATTAAATTCATTTTTATCAAGAGCACAGATCAAAGCGTTCATTGCTTTGGCATTTGTAGTTTTTAATTTCTTATCGTTAGCATCCCACCTATCCTTAGGTTTAGGAATCTCAGTATCACCAACAACTATAGTGGGAGATTTATAGCCAGTTTCAATAATATCCCAAACATCATAGTCGACAGAACTAAGATAAATACTCATTCTAACTTTCCAATAAGCATAATCATTCCCATTAAACATGGGTGGCCTAGCAATAGATTGCCCCTCAGAAAAAGCATTATTTGGTGGATTCATGACTCTAGAGTTAAAGTAAAATACCAGGCTCTGATACCACTTGTAGGATCTAGATTAACCCTAGAGGGGGGGTGAATAGGGTTATAGCAAATTTTTTGCAAATTAAACACAGAAGCAAACTTCAGAAATAAATATGCTGAAAAATAAATCACACACAAGATTTACCCAGCTTCGGCAACCCCTGCCTACTGCTGCATTCCCAGATTTCTATTAGAATTAAACAGTATCACGCTTACAAACACTCTAACAGACTTGCAAACCCTGCTACCGCCTATAGAGTTTTGCAAACTTGCAAACCCTGCTAACTGGACTAACTCTAACTAGACAATCTGACAACACCTAAACCCTAGGTGATAATTTTTCATGTTTTGTTTTGAAGAGAACATACAAAATAAAGCCAATTACAAAAGCAAGCACTAAATTTAAAACAAATTAAATTATCTTGCTTTTATAAAAAAAAATTTAACCCAAAAACAAATTAACAAAAAATAATAAACCCTATAAAATAAAAAAAAATAAAAACCCCTTTTTAAAACTTAAATCTAAATCCCCTTTTAATATTAACAAGGCAGGCCCCTTGTTTTTGACCCGATCCACTATCTTTTCTTTTGTCACGAAAAAAAAATGGCGGCCTCAATTCTTGCAACTGATTAGGGCTTCGGCTCTTCTCCTCCAAATTAGGGCTTCGGCTTCTTTCTTGAATTAGGGCTTCGGCTCTGGATGATTGACTCACTTACTTGCGTTGCTCTTGCTCATGCTTGTTCTCTGATGGCCTGCGTCGCATGTTCTCTGATAATTGCTTCTTGTTGCAAGCTCTATCTCTGATGATCGAGTTGTTGAATTGCGGTATGTAATTTCACTTTTGTTTGGTTTGATTGTTTGCCTTTTTCTCGATGCCGATGATGATTTCTTTTGGGTTTATTTATAGGGTTGAAACCCTCCTAATCACTGTCATATTTGATTTTTCCATGTCGTTGATTTTGTTCTTGAAATCAATTTTGAATTACTGCTGTCCATATTTGTATTCGAATTAATTAATTCGAAAATCTCTTTCCATACTTGTTGGTTCGGCCCCTATTTGAATTAACCCTGACCATATATGAATTTGAGAAATTTGATGCAGAGATTTCTTGCCAAAATTAGATTTCTTAATTTAAACCTGATGTTTATTTTTAAATTCAACCCCATTCATTTTCTTCTTTGACTTTATACGGCATTGAATTTTCTCTGGCCCTCTTGCCATCATTGATGCATTACTTGGCTTGGTTGTTTGATTATTTTTCTGACCTTTACCCACGGCTATGTATATTGATGCATTTGACATGATCACTTGTTGGCATTTTGGGCATTATTTCATCTGACTTTGATCTCCATACTGATGCTTGTTGTATTTGAACCTGTCTTACTTGTGACCTATTTGCATGCTTCACTATTGTACTTTGCATCTGTATTCATCATGTTGGCATTGTGGTTCATCTTGTTGCACTATGGTCTGCATCTCCATTTTTGTACTTGAGTTTGTAACTTGCCACTGACATGTTTGTTCTGCATCACTTGTAGCTTGCTACTGTGTTGTCTTTGATGATGTTTCATTTGTACACTTGAGTGTTGTGGTCTTTGTTGTTTGCATTGATCACATTTGCATTGTCTCTGTTGACATTTGGCATTGTCTTCTGGTTTCAGTCTTCATGTTTGTGTTGCACTTGTATGCTTCATGTATTATTACAGAGACTTTGTTCTCTTGTAATGTTGTACTGTCTTGGTACATGCATTTGATATCGACATTGGACCATCCATCTTGTTGCATGTTTGCTGTCTACATTCATGTTACTTGTATCACTTGCGCACATTTGTTGGCATTGGCTATGTCTTCTGTTGCATGCTTGTTTGTATTCTCCTGTATCATGCTTGGCACAGGCTTGCATAGTTGTGGCATGGTCATTTGTGTATGGGTCACTGGTGGTCTTGTTCATCATTGATGCTGCAGCTTGGTCATTTGTCTGCACTTTCACTTGAACTTGTAGTCTGAGCTTGTATGAATTTGTTCATTGTATTATTGTAACTGGACATTTGAGTTTGTTCCACTGTTTCATGTAGTTGTACTGCACTGTTTCTGACTTTAGTTGATATTGCATTCGAACATGATGTTGATATTCGTTTATCACTGTGACTTTCACTTCTGGTCAGCTTCTTCCTGTAGCTCCATCTTCACTTGGCAATTGCACTTCCTATATATGTATATTGTATTACTTGTCTCTGGTGTAGTCTTGTCTTCATGTAACTTGCTATGTGTATTCTTCACTACTGCATTTTGTTGACCATTCTTGTGAGCTTGAGTTGTGTAGTTTCTTCCATTCTGGTATGAGCATTTTAAACATGTTGCATTTGTGCATTGCCTTCATTTACTGTCCACTTGAAACTTGATTCACTTCCATACTTGTAGCTTGGTCATTGGTGCCTTGAATTTCTGGTTGGAGTTGTGCACACGAGTTGGCGAGGCAGTGCACACGTATACGAATGTACACGTGTGTACTGCAGCCACTTATAATTACCTGTCCCTGATAAAATTACTGATATGCACAGATATTGCACAATCAAAGATGATGACAATAACCCATGTATCTGAGACACAAACAAATTTTATTTTTGCAAATTTAAATTTGTTTGTTTTCAGATTACTGTTGTAGTTGCTAATTATACAGGTACACAGGAGACAGGACGAGAAGTGGAGCTGGACAATGCAGATAGATGCAGATGTGCAGACAGAGTGAGAAAAAAACTGAGTGCTGAGTGTTGTAGTGAGAAGAGTAAAAATGTATGAACTGATGTATGTATATATATATACATATAGAGAGAGAACTGAAAAACTTTGTATTGTTTAAGTGTTGTAATAAAATATTATATTGAATAAAAAATACTGTTTGAATTATATAAATTCCGTGCAATAGTATAATTATTCAATATAAATATTTCTTCCTTTCTGTATATAGTCCAAACTACAAACACACATATATATTGATATATGTTTGTTATCATCAAACAAAAAATCACATCAAACACCTAATGTTATATCCTTATTCCGAACGCAAAGGAACTAGTCTCGAGCCCTAATTCGATCGTATGGAGAAGATAGCTTTTTGTACCCAATTATAATATTATATTTCCAATATTAATTTCAATGCGTTTCTTTCTCGTACGACAAAATGATACGTCTAATCCCTTCGAAATTTGACAGTGTATTATAATTCATTATTACAGACCTAATGACACGAGTTTCATCGAAATTCGAGACGGTGCTTAGGAAGGCTATTTTTACATGTTAACTACAACGAGTTATTTTCAAAATTGGGTAAATCACTTTTAAATCCAATTTAAAAGTGTTATTACCTTCATTCTTATTAATATAAATTAATTAAGCTTTGAAATTATTTTTATTAAGCTTAAAACCTAAGGTTTAGTTATTTTAAGCAAACTTTAATTTTAAATTCAACAATTAAATTACCCAATAAATCATTATGTGTTAAAACTCAAGTTAGTCAATCCATAAAATTAACTTTTCAATTTCTGAAATTTATTAAATATCATAATTTTAAATGACCAAAATTCTAGGTCGTTACATAACTTCACTTCCGAACTAGCATCGCTCACTCGACTTCTTAGTGCGGACATTGATTAGGCCTTTTAATAGAAACCACCATTCTCCTTGCATAGCCATAAACTATGATAGATAACATTTGCTTCCACGTGAGAACCCTCACTAACGCTCGCCGTCAAAAATCGAGTAATAAATCCTTATTCAAAATGGTGTAAAACACCTCCAGTCATATACTCGAATCTAGGATCGAGAACTATGTAAAAAGGAGAAATAGTCTTCATACAATCTACGTGCTGATCTAATAATTCTTACTATCTAACTACTTTCTACCCTCCCACCATGTTTTATAAGATTTAAATTTTAAATTTTTAACTTATATAATACTCTTCTACATCCTAAGTATATTCATACATAGATGCAGGCCAAAATAATTTGGGTCTTGAAACTAAATCGACCAAATCAAACTCTTTACCCTAATGGCCTAGTAAGTAGCTAAGAAGAGTAGGATGCTGATATCCAAACTCCATCCAAGATTCTACTTTTCCTTAGACAATACTATGGAAAAAATATCTATTAGCTGGCCTAAGAACATCAGATAATTCTTCACATCCTAGATGTTAAAATCAAAAGATACGGTTTAATAAACAAAGTTTATTTAACCCCCTTATTAAATTTAACCTAATTACAGCTTCATTTATCAATCCACCTTAGAAATATTTTTTATTTTGCAAACTCTTCCTTTTAGGGGATCCAAGAACACAATACCGGGTTTTATTTCAAAAACCTTTTGAAAACAAACATATAGACCGAGTAACTCCAAAATGATGTCAAGGAACTGGGTGCTATCATATAGTTCCATATACCCCTTTACTAAGAAGGGCGATACTCAAGAGAAGTGTTTGACATCCGAACACATCTCTTACCCATTTTTAGTCGTTTTCGAGACACTCGAAGTAGTAGATAATAAAAAAGTATTCCTTTTTTTAAATTTCTTTTTGAAACAATAATTTCTACAGACAACTAGTTTTTAACAAAATCATCCACTTACTTGGGGTTTATTTGGATTTTGAGCTTGTCGTGATGGTACAATGACGAAGAGCATAATTTACTAAGTGCACCATTATATCTGCTTAAGCAAACATTCGATTGTCGCTCAGAAGATTATTCTGATCATCATAAAACAAATCAAGACTTATTCTGAACTGTCTAAAGAAAACCTTACTCTCAATCTATATCTTAAAATATCTTTAAGAAAGATTACTGCTATTTTCCAAAATCATTTGGAATTTATCACAGCCACCGGGATTTAATATTCTCAAAACCCTTTTCATTTTTAAAACACATTTAATAGTTCTGATTTTTAAAATCATCTCTCATAATTCATCTTATAAAATTATTTGTAGATTTTCTTTAAATAAACACCTTTATTAAAATTCAATTTTTAATCCTACATATCATCGAACACTTTATAGTCAAATTGTGAAACTTGTTCACGGGGTGATCGATTCAACGCTCCTACAAATTCTACCTTCCAAACCTATGATGGGAAATGGAAATATATTATTAATTGGACAATAGTCAATGCTCAAAACTAGACGATCATGACTAGTTAACCATAACTGCTAATAATTTAAATATTATTAACTCCTAACTCACTCTCCTCATACATAACACATCGATTTTGAAAATCATCCCTTTTTAGATATAGAAAATATATTCCTTGGTAAAATTATTTCATTTACCAATTTAAAACAATATTATGTCTATTTAACTTAATTCAAGTGTTTAGGAAATCCCTATCGATAACGTTGATCAGGGGCATTGACCAGAGTTCTTAAGCCACTTAATAGGCCAAACTACACAATCTAAAACATTTTTATTCACTGATAAATACACACTCGTATACATATTACACTCTGACTCATTTAGGGTATTACTAACCCTATCTATAATGAGTTTACCCAGCCAGAGCCTAGGTGTTCGCTTAACCTAAGCTTTGATACCAAATGTAACGAACCGCCTTTCTTACTTAAAAATGAGCCATTACGGGTAAAAGAAAGATATGATAGAAGAGAAGAATTAACAACACAGAATCTCACAACGCAACGGAACAATATATATTACTCAACATAATATATTACAAAATCATTTCAAAAATGTTACATCAGAGCCATTCTAATACAAATTCTAGCCTAGGATAGTTATAACAGCTTGTCCCAAGCTAAAAGATACAATATACATAAAATACAGTGAAAAACAAGGTAATAACTAATGATCGATGAAGCCATCTGCTTCAAGCTCCTCCAAGATGAATCTGCGAAAAAACCTGAACTACTTATCTACCCATTCAAATTTGAGTACCCAAGAGCATGGGAAAAGGAAAAATAAACTCTGGATCAGACACGGTTCTAGTGTAAGTAAAGCAAAAATCTTTAATTTTATAAAAATCTTTAAATCAAATGCATCTCATAAGACCATGTGATGACCCACAAATCTGTACCCTTTGAGTCAACCATAAATCACACGTGTCTGACCTAAAAGGTATAGAATGACGGAGAGCCATGGAAAAGAAGAGAAAGGGTAAGAAGAAGAGATAGAAGAAGAAACGGAAACAATACATAGAATCTTACAAATCGCACGGAACAATATATAATAGATAATAGTAGATTTTTATACAAAAGAATTTGTAGCTGTTAATATACACACAATCATCAGAGTACAACGATCAACAATTAATCTGGACAGTTATAATAACTTGCCCTCACAAATACTTGATATACAACATGACTCACACATAGTGGAATATAATCAAGTACGAGCACTAAAATCCTCCAGCTCATCTCCTGATCTTCATAGCATCCTAACTTGAATCAAGTACGGGTACTGAAATCCTCCAGCTCGTCTAACCCGAGCATTATAATGAAATAACATCCGAGTCAGTCTAGAAAACCAGCGTGAATGTTACATCAGAGCCATTCTAATACAAATTCTAGCCCAGGACAGTTATAACAGCTTGTCCCAACCTAAAAGATACAATATACATAAAATACAGTGGAAAATAAGGTAATAACTAATGATCGATGAAGCCATCAGCTTCAAGCTCCTCCAAGATGAATTTGCGAAAAAACCTAAACTACTTATCTACCCATTCAAATTTGAGTACCCAAGAGCATAGGAAAAGGGAAAATAAACTCTGTGTCAGACACGGTTCTAGTGTAAGTAAAGCATAAATATTTAATTTTATAAAAATCTTTAAATCAAATGCATCTCATAAGACCATGTGATGACCCACAAATCCGTACCCTTTGAGTCGACCATAAATCACATGTGTCTGACCTAAAAGGTATAAAATGGCGAAGAGCCATGGAAAAGAAGAGAAAGGGTGAGAAGAAGAGATAGAAGAAGAAACAGAAACAATACATAGAATCTTACAAATCGCACGGAACAATATATAATAGATAATAGTAGATTTTTATACAAAAGAATCTGTAGCTGTTATAATAGTAGATTTTTATACAAAAGAATCTGTAGCTGTTAATATACACACAATCATCATAGTACAACAATCAACAATTAATCTGGACAGTTATAATAACTTGCCCTCACAAATACTTGATATACAACATGAATCACACACAGTGGAATATAATCAAGTACGAGCACTGAAATCCTCCAGCTCATCTCCTGAGCTTCATAGCATCCTAACCTGAATCAAGTACGAGTACTGAAATCCTTCAGCTTGTCTAACCCAAGCATTATAATGAAATAACACCCGAGTCAGTCTAGAAAACCAGCGTGAGAAACACACTCAAATTTGAATTATTTTTGTTATCAAAGACCTTTGGAAAAAAAGGTATTTGTAAGACCACGCCATGCATAAATATGACGGGTTTTTACCTTAAGATAACCAAAACATTTTATATCAAAATCATATGATATTGTAATTGTGTCTATAGAAAGTAAACTATAAAATAGTTGAAATGCTTGCATCTCACGTTTCATCATAGTTGGGCACAATCAAAACCGTACAGACTCGTAGTGGATATTGGATTCCATACATTGACTGGGCTACTGAGGTACCGCCCACCACAGTACACCTCTAGAAAAATGTATCGAGATCGTACCTAACGATACTTGCCAACGCACGACCGGCCTACCCCTTATTGGATAGTACCGAATATGTTATCACCCTGGGTGTACACACCCTAATCAAGCGCTCTCTTTTCCATGCACAACCATATCCATAATTATATTATATCTGAGGGTATCTAGAAAAGTGATAACATAACCTACTTGGGTGTGACCTACTTAGCCTTGCCACATCTCCCATGTTTTAGTCATTCCCGGTTGATGAGGCTTGAGGCTACGTTTTACCTTTGGAATAGCATTCATACTTGGAATGTTAACACCACCTTCCAGACTATGATGCAAATGAAAGCATTCATCCATACAAGTTGTTCTGGGCCTGAACGAGCCAAATCTCTAAAATCTCTTCATTATCTTCATGACATCACAATTCACAACGCACAAATCGGATCGAAGTGGTTTTCGGATGATTAAATCTGATCTCTATCTCCTCGAAACGATCAACGAATTTGGCCAATTTTGATAGTCGGGTATTTAACTATCAAATAACACACATAAGCAATTACTAGGCCTATATTTTAAATTTTCCAAAAATTTTGTTTCAAAATATCTTTACAAAGATATATACCCAAATCTCTTCCAATATTTAAATATTCGGAAACAAATTCAAATACTTATGTCCATAATGGAATATTTTCGAAATATATCAATACTTAGAAATATTTTCTTCCAATTCCATTTATAATTCAACATCTTGAAAATATTTCTACAATAATAATCTCGTAGTTAACATATTTCAAATCCTTCAAGTCCAATACTTAGGAAATGTTTATAAGTATATTTTCAAAAATCATTTTATTTTCAATACATAGAAAATGATTCCATTTATTCCCTATTTCTCAAAATCTTTTACAATTTATTTGTAAATCCCTTAACTAACTTATAGTGAATTCTATAAGTTTTGGAATTTATTAATTAACCTCCTTTGAATTTTCCAAATCTATTGTACTTGTCTATAATTCCAACTACCCATTTCTAACTTCTTTTTATGAAATTTAATTCATTTTTTTTGAAGTTCCCGTATTTCAACATTTTGGAAGTTTACTTAAGTTTCCAGAATTCCATTACAAGATTTCTCTTACAAAAATCATATCCGTTAAATAAACCCTGTTTACAAATCTTGAGAGAATTTAAATAAATTACAATCATTTCAAAACTTTATATATATGATAAGTATTTTTAGAGAATAATAATTTATTTTTAAAACATGTTTAAGTGATTATTTAAAATATTAAAACACTTTAAATAAATACTGGTAACTCATTTCCAATTCATTTTTAAATAAAACTAATCGATTTACAAAGCTTATTATAAAAATTAGAATATATTTCAATTAATATTAGATAATTGAAAAATCTACTTTTTGAAGTATTTCAATAATAAACAGCTTTAAATTACATAGTTTAATAAATAAAATTTTCCTTTTAAAACAAAACTTAACTTCTTAATAAAATATATTTTTAAAATCCCAATAACCAATTTCAATTTTTAAATCCTTTTCGATTCATAACACATCGATTTCATTTGGATTCCCTAACCATTCTCACTTTTCAAAAATAGAATCCACTATTTTTCCTAAATACCTATTTTCATATCTCAATATAAATTCACACTATGAATTTATATTCCCAATTTATCAACTAATATTATTTCCCTTATTTATAAACATCGTCTATGAATTTATAAACTCATTTCCAATTTATAACAGATTTATATTACTAAAATCCAATTATAAATTGCTTTCTATAAAAAAAATCCATTCGGAAATCTATTTCTTAAATAATCCAACTATATTCCAAACCATTCAAATCTCGATTTTAACTTCCATTTCATACTTAAAGAATCTCATTTAATAATCATCATTTTAAAATACTCAATTTAAAATTTTCCATTTGAAACCATTTTACAAAATCGCTAATTAAATATCCGAATCAAATTATTTATTCTATCCAATCAATTCCTTTTTTTAAAATCCTAAAATTCTATATAAATATTTTCATTTCAAAATCGCCTTTTGAATTTCCTTCTAAACTTAAAAATATTATCTATTGTATTTATAATACCAAAATTTAAGGCCAGTGCTACTATATCATCCAATATATCAAATCACACAACAATCCACAACAGATTATTCAATCACGTCGTATAACAATATATATGAAAAATCAATATATTTTTTAGGAATCTAGTTGGATCCCTCCAACCTGTTTCCCTGCATCCACAGATGTTATATAACATAAAATACCAATACTGCTTCGAGGCGGGATATCGCGGTAATATAGGGTCATCCGCTATTATGCGGGGCGCATAGTGATCCGTTCCAACTGCGGGAAATATATCCAACTACTAATATATATACACACACATATATATAATATAACATGGCATTTACTGATAAAAATTAATCCATTCATCCAATCAATAATTTTAATTCATATAAATTTAAAACAGTTAACCAAACTGAGTGAGATTTACTCACCTTGATTTTTCTTTGCGATCCATTCCAATTTTAAATTAAACAGAATGTTCAATTTAAATTTAAAATCCCAGCTGGCTTCGAAAAATCCCAAACTAATTCCAGACTATATATTTCACAGTTACGAATCCAACGTGATTGATTCCATGATTTGGACCTCGTACGAAGAAGTTATAAAATTTATTAACATTTGAATTTATATAACCTAATCAATTAATATTAATTATAATAAATTTATTAATTAACTTAAGCTAAAAGAAACTGGCCTTACCTCAAATCTCAAAATCGCGCTCATCTAAAACCATACAACGCCATCAGCTTGCCGCCACCACCACTACCGTTTGTTCCTTATCTTCCCAGTCACGAACGCTCCTCAGGTCGAGTTCCTTCAATCAATCGTCGCTCGACCTCCACCACACCAATAACCACCTCGCCGTTTGTGCCTCACAATGCTCACACGTCTAGAGATAAGACGCGATTTCCCAAAACCCTAAAACGCGCAGTACTTTCACGCGCCGCCGTGCTTCTGGCCTCCAGCCTCCCTCCATACGCGCCGCTCCAATCGCACCTCCATTTCGACTTCATTGCGATAATTTTCTTTTCTTTTGGTTAGCTATAAAAAATCAAAGAAGAATATGCGAGTTTAAATAAGAAGGAGGAGGTGGCTTCGTACGCATAGGTGGCCGTAGGGTGGCGCACACAGATGGTTAGGCAGCTTGAGTTTGACATTTGCTTTGATTTTATGATTTTATATCCAAAATATCTCGCTTTGTGTTTCTCAAAATTCCGAACCCCTATCGAGGCATGCTGCCTGGCTTTCTATATATTATACTCATATTCCAAATCCAATGGAACTAGTCTCGAGGACTAATTCAATCGTATGGAGAATATAGATTTTTTGAACCCAATTATAATATTAAATTTATGATATATTGGTTTCAACACGTTTCTATCCCACGCGACCAATCGATAACTCCAAATGCTATGAAATTTGAAATTCGACAGTGATATACTATTACAGATCCAATGGAACTTGTTTCGTCCAATTCCGAGACTGTGCCACGAATCGCTATTTTAACGCGTTGATTAAAAAATCTATGAAATCACTTGAAATTTCAGTTTTATAAACTTATTAACTCAATTCTAATTCAAATAGAATTTATAATCACATTAGAAATCATTTCAATTCATATCCAACTTGAATTCAATTATTTACCGTTTCCGTATTACGATAAATCACTATATTTGAAATTTAAATTCTATCTATAATTTCAACCAAAATCTTCATATTCAAAAATCAATTTATAGTCCAAATCAATATTTAAAACCATTTAAGTATTCAAAATCAAATGTTGAAAAATTTGGGTCGTTATAGACCAGCCACACATAAACATGGACGGGTTTTTACTGTACGATAACCAAAACATTTGTATATAAAATCCAGTGATATTATAATAATGTCTAGGGTTTTCAAGTAAATAATTAACATAGCTGAAATTGTTACATTAATTAAATTCAAGCATAATAGTCATACAACTAATACCGCATGAACTTATTGGAAAATGGATTCCATGCAACGACTGAGCTACTAGGGTACCGCCCATAACGGTGCAAATCTAGATAAAATAATACCAAGGACCTCGCTGGGATCCCCTACCAACACGTAACCGGTCTACCACTTGACTGGTAGTACTAAATATGATCTCACCTTAGTTAATGGACCCCGAAGCATACAAATGAGAGATATCAACTCTAGATAGGGATGATCATACCCTAATTGGAAGCGACCGACTTAGCCCTGCTGTATCCCCTTGTTTTAGTCATTCCCGATTGATGAGGCTTGAGGCTACATTTTACCTTCTATAAATACTTCCCACTTGGAATGCTAACACTACCTTCCAGGCAATAACGCAATGCCAGCATTCACCCATACAAGTTGTCTAAGAGATGGACAAACCGAAAATACTACTTCTGTTACATCTTTTTTGGAATCACCCTCGAGATTAGTAATAAGCAACTCTTGCACTTCAAAGAGCTCCGTCTTCAATTCCATCATCTTCAAGATGTCTTCACTTTGAAATGCTTGAGTTGGATTGAAGTCGTTTTCGAATAACATATCTGATCTCGATATGTTTGAAACAACTTTCGATAATTTCCGGTAAGCTCAACCCCGGTTCTTTAGAAAATAAACAGTCAAAGATAAGAGCGGATGTCACCTCCTAAATGTTAATGGACAAATTTCCTTATCATTTATCCTAAGACAATGAATTATACGTACAGTACAACATCATCGGAGATGACTGTGCCATATAACATGTGTGTTTCTCCTAGGTATTTCCATAGTTACGTTTTAGGTCCAAATTCGATGGTCGGTTATTTAACTATCAAATAAACAAATAACAACCAATTCCATTTGAGATTTATTTATCCATGGCAACCACTTAGCCTCAAAAAAATCTTTGTTGAATAAATCTCTTTTTAAAAGAACATTTGTTTAAAACATTCGTAAACTTATCTCTCTAACATAAGTATAAACACAAAACATTTGTGAATAACTTCTTACTTCCAAATCATGTCAAAAGGATTATATAAATGTTGTTTAAATTGGAGGTAAGGACAGCCCTAAACATTATGCCCTTGGTGTATGTTCCATACCACCATTTTTTTAAAAAGGTTAGTTTAGAGAAACCCAGATCTCAAATTCTTTTTATACTTCTTTGGATAAATCCTATTTAATCAAATTTATTTCATTTATGAAATCTCTTTTACTTGAAATCCCTATCCATTTCAAAATACTTTCCAAACTTCAAAGTTCATTTATAAACCATTTTATACATATTCAAAATCATTTATAATAATTGTTTTTATAAATATCCAAACCTTTATATAAATTTCTTATAAATATCCAAACCTTTTTATAAACCCCCTTTATGAATATCCAAATCATTTTCTAAAACTTTTTTATAAATACCCTAAAATCATTTGCAAAACTTCTTTATAACCCTTCATATTTAAACAACTTCTTAAATAACCTTAAATCAAATTAGCTTCATTTAATAAGCAAATCCATTTTATAAATCTTCCTTATTTATGAAATCTTCTTTGCTTAAAAACTCAAAACCGTTTACCCAAAAACACTTTATAAATTTCCAAATTCCTTTGAATATATTATTCAAAATACAATAACTTTGAAACCATTTCAAAAAGAAAATGAAATATTTATCCTTACAAAAATAAAATGGAGACTTAGTGACCACAATGGTGCTTTTGATTTGATTTTACTTAAGCATTTTATGGCACCACATAACAACAGGTATATAACGAATCAACACATAACAATCAATCAACTTAAGTAAATGTCCAAGTTAATTTTAGTAGCAAAATGGTTTTTTGTTCTGCTAATAGATTTCATTTAGTTTTCCTAATCATATGGGGTTAGTTAAGGGTAAGTGATACAGAAATCCCTAGATTAAAATAAATTTGAAAAGATAACGGTTTAAAACAAAACCGGTTACTTAAACTCAAAGCAATTTTAAAATAAATTAAAACCCTTATAAACGAGAATCAAATCCTTGTTAAATGGTAATTAAACTCTAATTAACTGTAATTAAACCTTATTAAAATATAATTAACTTTAATCAAAGATTAATTAATAAAACCCCATTTTAAAATAATAATTAATTAATAATTATCTTAAACAAATGATAAAATAATAATTAATTAATCCTTAATTTATAATTAAATAATAATTCACTTTAATTAAGTAACAAATCATGATTAACTTAATTAATTAACAATTAAGTTTTAAACCCGTTATTAATAAATGATTAAGTACTTATTATTAGTTAATCAATTAAATAACCATTAAATAAATAAATAATTAAATAATTGTTCTTTAAGTACTTAATTAAAGTTAGAAAACATTTTCAAAAGGATTTCTAAGTGAAAAAAAGTTTAGATTAGAAAATAGTTAGCTTTTCCGAACTACGCGTATAGCGACTATCGTTGTACGGACCCGTAATTTTAAAAACTTAAAATTTTCTTTTTTTAGCATTTAAAACTTAAACTTTTTGAAAAATTATCTTTTCTAAAACATAAAGTAATGTTTTGAAATCCAAAACAAAGATTCAAACTTGAAATATTTTAACTTTTAAAATCCAATTGAAAGTTACAAAGATTGAAACTTGAAATATTTTAACTTTTAAAATCCAATTTCAAACTTTCAATAAGGAGTTTTCATGTCGCTTTAAGTTAGTAAGCGCTAACTTTATTCAATATGAACTAACATACACTAAACTTTACATTCACATCACAATTCATATCATATCACATAACCACTAGCATTAGCAACAACATTTACAACCTTTACCAACCAACTTTCATGTTCAAGTTAAATTATTTCACAAACCAACATACATATCTACAACCAATCATCATCACTTCCAAGTACATCAATGTATAACCGTTCAACATCATAATTACACCATACAAGCATCATTGTTTACTACTAACTACACTTCAAATTTAAAGGTAATAACTTGGTTTAAAATGGAGAATTTTACTCACCAAACTTTTACTAAATCAAGGCAAACTTCTACCGAACTTGAATACAAGCTAGTACTTTACAAAAATGAAGTCTTTGGATGCCTATACACCCAAAATGGGCTCGGCCTTGGACAATGTGGGCTCAGCTATGGATGTTTTAGGGTGGATGGGCTTGTAACTTAGAAGAGAAGAGGTTGTATTATATGTAAAAGTGGTTTAGTGGACTAAAGAGGAGAATTTGAGTAAAAAGAAGTGCTTTTTCTAATTTTAAAATTTATGAAGAGAAACCATGAATATTTTTTTTTGAGCTTTTAGAAATTTTAAAGTGGAGAAGAGTATTGTAAAATGAAAATTTTGAAATGGAAGGAGTATTTATAGGCTTAGGAATATATTTTTAAAATATAAAGTGCTTATAATTAAATATATATATATATACATGCATGCACTTCATACCTTTCTCCCATCACTTGTACATGTTCCCTCCCCCCCCCCCCCATTTTCACGTGTTGAATCATGCTAGAGCTTCCATGTGTGTACACTAAAGATATGTAGGTGATTTGTATACATATAAGTGTGTTTATATGTATGTATATAGGTCTTTTATAACATAATTTGTCACATCCATGCTTGTGTGTGTGTAAGTTAATATACACAAGTATGCTTAATTAATAGTAATCCTAACATATATAAATGTGTGCATGTTGCACTAAGTGTGCACAACGTGGTTTATGAACTATCTATTTTTTTATGAACTATCTATATTGGTAAACAAATTTTGAAAACTATTTTATCATCATTATTAAATCATTAAAATATGTTTATTTAGTAATAAAAGTCCATTTATTATGTAAAATATATTTAAATAGCCTGTTTCAAAGTGGAAAAATCTTGGGTCATTACAAATCTATTTTACCATCATTTTTTATTATTTAGAAGTTATATTTTAATTATAAAACATATTATTTGAATATTTATTTATTAAATATTCGCAAATCAAGGATGTAAAATTCCAGGTCGTTACATATCATCTTACATAAATAATTATCGAGGCCATAAAAGGTATCCTCTTATTTTGCCCCTAATTAGGGATTAATTTTCTAATTTACTCTAACTTCCTTCCTACTAATTAATATTACATAAATATTTTAATTATACTAACTATCACGTTCAGTACCCTATAATCAATACGTTATTTTGTGTGTATATTTATATTTACGTGTGGAATTTACGGTTTAATTCTTACGTCACAAGAATTCGATAATAATCTGCTATAAGGTATTTTGAAATAGCAATCTCATACAAATCTATAATTTCAGCAAGAACTGGTACTACCATAGCCAAATAAAATAGTTTTGTATAAACATAGAATATCTAGAACTTGTTCCATATTAATACATTAGAATTGCTTTACTATTTTGAAGAACACATCTTCACACACTACAACAAAAAGTGTCTTTTATAGCGGCATATAGCCGCTATTAATCACAACCATAGCAGTTTGATAAGCGTTGTATATCGACATGTTATACAAAACTGTTGAATATTTATAACACAAAATATGCCGCTATGGTTGAGCTAAATTTTATAACGCAAATTCGCCGCTATGGTACGTTAATTTAATAGCACATTATAGCCGATATAATACAGTTAAATCTCAATGGAACTGGAAATCTTTATAACACCATTTTGCTGCTATAAAATATTTATTCAATAGCTCATTGTAGCCGCTATAATACAGCTAAATCTCAACCATTCAATAGCTCATTACAGTGTACAAACATTAAAGCAAGTGCATAACCATTGAATAAAACATAAGCCTGCAGCCAAGTTAACACAGAGAAACAGAAAATAATGTCAATTTAATAAGTGTACAAACATTACAGAGTACAAACATTAAAGCAATCCTTCCAAATATTACGGAGTACAAACATTACAGAGTTCCAACATGCAAGATTTGATCTAGTTGCGTACTAAAGCAACTATTTTTTCTACATGCCCTTTTAAAGTATGCAGCTCCCGGAGCCTATTCAAAAGTATATCAAGAAAAAACTCAGACTCACAAATGAAGAAGATAACAAATGTACTGTAACTCCAAATTTAGCTATTTATTTACCAACCATGCTACTTCGGCCCTTTTCTTTGCCTGCTCCGTGATTTCTGAAAGCTTTCGGTAACTATTTTTATCCGCAAAGAGGTTAGCAGCATCAAGGGGTTGCAAACCATGTAGCGTTCTTTGGGCCATAGCCCATTGGGCTTCCCTTTCTTCTCTTCCATAATTTTTCTTTGTCGTGAAGGCCATCTGTAAATGTTTCATGTTGTTAGAATTTATGAGTATTTTCATGTTCTAAATCATGTCTGATATGAATGTGAATCAGTATCTAACTCAAAAGCCACAAGAAATTACAAACTATATATACGTTCAAAATGTTCCTTTAGCCAAATTGGCACTATCAATACATTTTACCCTATACACAACTACATTTACATTTTATTGGAAATAAATGTTTAAAAAGAGTGATGATATACATACCTTGTTTTCTAGGAGATTGTCCCTTGCCTTTCCACTCAAAATGTAACGAACAGCAAATTTGAACAAATCAAGAGGGAAGAAAGTTACAATGCTAAAGAGCCAAATAACTCCTGCCCATCCCCAGCCTACGCCCTTAATACGAGCGAAACCCCACTTGGCGTATACGACTATGAGAGTCGCAACCTTCTCAACTCAATTTACGTCGAATCAAAAATCAAATAAATTAAGAATATTGGGTGTATGTAAGAAACAGATAAACAGTGCTTACGAGTTGAGCAATGAGAAAAGCGGATACTAGAAGAAGCCCAGGGCGCTCAACAAAAAACCAGCTTCGAGATCGAGTGACAAATATGAGAGCTTGGCTCACGATGCTCACTTGCAAATACAGAGTTGCCATCATCTCATCTTCGTTGTGCCTCAATGACCGAACATCTAATTTATCCTGTATCCGAATAGATGATTTTACCATGTAAACTATAGTATATGGTCTGTTAAACATAGGATAAATATCAAATATGGGCTTCTGAAAAAAACTTATTGCAATTGAAAACTTATTAAAAATATAAAACTGATTTGTATATGCGTATGTATCCTTTTGAAGTGCGTATCCTTTTTCAAAAATAACAAAATAAATAAACATACAGGCACTTTTAAAGTACACATGTACAAAAGGCTGATCCAGTGAAAAAACATGTATATTTTTATACTAAGCATTCAACTAAGCATATTTTAACAAAAAGTTTTTTTTATGGATGCATACATAAACTTTGTCCTTAAATATAAGTTAGTTGAAAGTGACATGATTATGGCAATACTTACAGAAAAGAAGTCTGTTCCCTTCATAGCATAGAATTCTAAGATTACATTCTACATCTAAAGATAAATATTCTACCAAAAGGTAACTTTCCTTTGTAAAATGTTGACAACATTCTGCTACAATGGATATAAATATTATTTTTACCAGCAAGATAAGACAAATCTTAATGAGGAAATGACAATTGCCTCTGACGACCAAGGTGGTATTCTGGGAATTGTTGCCCAGGTTTCAACCTATCAAGTCACTCAAACAATGCCTAGATTCAAGTAATTTGTCTTTGGAGGAGATGACCTTTCAGTCAAATATAACCAGGAGCTAATATTTAGTAGAGTAGAAACATAAAAAACAATTGAATAAAGTGCAATAATCAAATACCAGATAATGAAAATATAGTCGTCCAAAGAAAAATTATCGAAATGCACTAACTAATCTGGATTGTTAGCTTTTCAGTTCAAAGTCTCAAATAAATGGTTGAACCATGATCTGATTTTCATTAGAGAAATTATTCAAACATATTAGAATATGAACACCTATTTGACCAAAGTATATGCTCTCTATTTTCGATTTTATACAATTCTCGAATTAGGAGTCGGATTTCAGTTAGGGGTAAATTTCGCGACCCCCCCACCCATAGACACACACACACAACAGACCATTGTCGAGTCCTTTCAGCGATAGAACCAAACATGACTCATTAATTGTGCTAAGCTATAAACTTAGTTATGGCATTGTTAAGAATCTATCCTTTAGCATAATAAAAAAGTTTATTTTGTTGGTTACTTTTGCCCAGTTTCAATCAGGAAGTGGGAACAAAGTAATCACATACACATCTTGGTAGATTTGGTGGAATGTGTAAAAATATTGAATGAAAGCGATTTTTTATCTTCAACCCGGTGAAACATAGGGTGTTGTGCTACTTCAAGAAGATTCAATTATTTGTCATGTAGTCTTTTATTAAAAGTAGTTTCTTTTATTAGTAACTAAATGAATATGCTACAGTCGGATAACCATATAAAATATGGCATTTAAGTAATGAAACACAATCAATGTTTAATGAAACATCTTCTTCCTCTCTGTTTTCTTGCTCTATGTCTTGATTCTTAAACTCATTCTTATTTTATATTCTTCTTGGGCATCTTTATTTCTAACATAATATCTTTATCTCTAACGTAATATCTCAAGTAAAATGCATATGCATGCAGGGGTGGAGGTACGTTATTGAGCTACGAGCTAGGACGAAGCCCTGCCTAAATTTTTTTTATACAAGAACCAGCTTACTAGTTTGGCCCAAGCTGAGTTTTAAAAACTGCCCTATGTGAACGAAGTGTGTTGCTATGTTGGCTCGTTTAATTTTCCTAGTTCTATATCTTAGGCTATCATGGTAGCTTTTTTCCTTACATCTAATTAAAAGTTTAGTGCTACATAGTCTACATAAAAAAGTTTCACACTATTAACTGTTATTCTGAGCCATTTCAAAATTTTCAATTTATTACCCACTACATGAAAAATATTTCAGTGGCAGTATGTAACCTATTTTATATTTTCATTTCTAGTTGTGTTATGGTTGACAGGTACTTGGTACCGATAATATGATGTGGCATATTTGAACAATAGTGTTGTTTAGAAAACTATTAATTTCACTAGTGTAAAATCTGATTTGTAACATAAGCTAACTTCTTTTGGCTTGCAGATTCTCAAATATAGCTAAAAATTTGTGTAAATCATGAATAAGTTGTTTTTAGACAAAAATTTCGGTCTTTTTTTAACAATAGTAAAAAAATTCAAGTATTACAAAAAATCAACATATAAAGTTGTTTTTCCAAAGGTATCAAAATTCACAAAATAAGAAATATTTTTAAATACAACCTCAATATTATGGTTTGCAAGTTTTTAATAAATTTTTGTGTGTGATTCCCACCCTATCTGACTTTGCGGGCTAGCTTCACCACCGTGTGCATAATGCTGAATGTATTGGTTAAAAAAACTAAGGCAAACATAATTATGCTAAAAGACTAGTTGAATGTCCCTCCATGAGCAACAAATCAAAAAACTAAAAGGAAACTGCAAATTAATGGGCAATCAAATAAATATAACCACTTGAATCTTCCCATTTTCTTCAAAATTCAAAAGGTGGATGGAAAACATAATAAATGCTCTTTAAGCAAGCGACTTGTTCAACAATGATTTTGTGAAGCCTAGAGAAATGTCAAAGGAAAACAATCAATTTAATGGTGCCATGATCATAAATGCACATCCCTTGGCATGATCATGCTTCATGTAGACAGAAGAAAATAAAGAAAGGAAAAAATATATTAATAGAGGTAAAGAGTAATCCGACAATGCACAAGATAAACAAATGATAATCTAAATCAAATACAAATAAAAGGTTTCTGTTTAACCTTTAGTTTAGAAACTCCATAAATGACAACCTAGACTAGATGGGGGTTTACTTCAATTTTAAACTCCTTTTAGCAGTCGTAGCCACTTTTTAACACTCCAAGCACAAGAAAGGAATCTCAAAATATAAGATCACATGACACCCTAATTACTAATTATGTAACCCACGTATCATCTAAATAATAATGACAGTAGGAGATGCATATTATTCATAAGAAAGTTAAGTAAGAAACTGAGTAAAGCATACATGAGTAGCGTGAAATTGCATTCGAAAATCAACTTTCACTTTAGCCTTTTCAACTTTCCACTTTGGAATCCTTGACATTATCCCAAATTAGGTGATCATCGGCTACAAAAGTATCGTTTCCTGATAACAAAACCAGAGCGAGGAACCTCAATATCTTTTGAATAAAGCAGGAAATAAATTCCTAGATTCCGAAATCTTCCAAAAAAAATTAGTACTTCTAAAGGCACCACTCAAAAGACAAGTAATACAGGACTCCTTTGCAAATTTGACGATATATGAAAAAAATCAACAATAAAAACATAAAACTAATTTATAATCTAAACATCGGTACTCTTGAAAACTAAATTGAAATTGCTCCCAAATAGGAAATAGCAAATTATATTCATAGAAAAGAATAAAGCATAAAAAAGATGTTACCATTGTAGGAAGCAGGATGAATCTGGCAGATATTGATGAAGAGCGAAATCGAAGATTGAAGATTGGAGATTAGGGCTCCTAACGTCGTCGACTTCACAACTGTTGAAGAGCGAACCGTAGAAGGTCAGAGATGGAGTACAATAGCTAAATTTCGAAGATTGGAGATGGAGATGGAGTAGAACTTCGATTAGGGTTATCTTGTTTAAGGAGGGAAACGAAAATTGCTGAGTGTTATTTTGGAAGGGAGATGAAATTGGTTGTGTTTTTGGGAGGGAGATGAAAATTTAGGGCCAAAGCACTGCATATGTACATACAAAATAAATTGTGTAACAAAAAACAAATATTTAAAGGTAAACAATAACGCTTTAGAATAATGCGTTATTAAATGGTGTTATTAATAATACATTTTCTTGTAGTGACAAATTAGACCATCTATGTTCATCTCAACCTTGTATACATCCTTTTAGAAGTGGGAAAGGAGTTCCTCATTTATTTAAGTGATAGAAATAAGTGGTGAAAACTATAAACAATTCAATTTATGCCTTACACACCATTTCTAATTTATTTTCTTTTTGAACCATTTAGCACTCCAATTAAAAAGAGGGAAAATAGGTTGAATGGACTAAATATTATCTATTCTAAAATAATTCATTAGATTCTACTATATCAATACAAAATACAATTATAATTCCAACATATACAAAGATTGATATTTACTTAGCGAAATTCTAAGGTTTTATTATTTTAGTGTTTTGCATTTCTAGAATTTCCAAGACATATATCAGATCCAAATAGGTACAATACAGATACTATAATAGGAAATAGTGAAATTCCACCCATAGAAGATTCCTTTGTTTTAAGATTAGATCTGAATTAAAACTTTCCCTAAACCTCAGACAGATCTTCCCTTTTTAATATACACAAACAGATTTTTTTTGTATGCATATATGTATATATTGGATTTCAGAAATCAGAAGATAAAGAGAAGAAGGGTTGGGAATTTAA
Organism: Allium cepa; assembly: GCA_030765085.1. Lineage (NCBI taxonomy): Eukaryota > Viridiplantae > Streptophyta > Magnoliopsida > Asparagales > Amaryllidaceae > Allium > Allium cepa. The sequence goes on along the minus strand of CM060939.1, from coordinate 233,937,823 downwards.
TTTGAAATAGAGCTTAGAAATTAGAATTACTTCCTTAAAGTTTATTGTTTTCTGAAACCCTAGAAGAATGATTTTAACAAAGTCTCGGTGTTTCTATAGAAGTGTAGGAAAGTGAGGGAGGGGGTTTATTTATAGTGGTAGGAAGAAACGGGAACCGTTTGGTCGAATTATAACAAATCCGGGTCGTTAGACTAGGGCGTTTCTGCCTTGAAATGACTTGATTGGTTGAACGGCCCTATAAAGGCGGTCGACCGGCCCATGCAGCTGACGGAAGTTTTGCTTCTTTTCGATTTATTTCTCTAATTAAACCCTAATCAATTACCGTTAACATTAATTTCTCTTTAACATTACTCCAACTTAAGTAACCGTTCAAATTTAAATTTCAAACATTTGAAACTCTCCCAAAATTCAAATTTTAAATTTCAAATTCATTTTAAACTCAAAGACTTCAAATGTTCGTAACTTCTTCGTTTGAACTCCGTTTCCAACATACTATAAAAGAAAATTCATAAGAAAATCACCACGGATGCAATGGTGCAACTTTCGTGACTAAATTCAAACATTTATAGAAATTCCATTATTAGCCTTTTTTAGTTATTAAATTTTTATTAAGTTTTACGAGGAGTTACAAGCATGCTTCACACCTGTTTTGCAGCAAGATTTTAACTGTCTAAACATTAGTTCAACTATTATAAAAACCTCATGCATGGCCACTTCAAAGAGGTTGGTGTACCGATTGGTTGATGCTTCGATTGGTTAGGATTCAGAATCCACCACTCAAATATCTCGATACAACAGCTTCCTATATTAGCAGCTTCATGAGTCTTAAGCGCATCATTTTTTCTTATTTTTCTCATGTAATTCCTCATAATCATAAGAGAGTCGCATAGTAAAAGAACTTCGAAATGGATGTAGGCTATGACGACCCACATTTCGAAAGGTTTAAATCGACAATAATCCACACATGTTCGACTTAAAAAATCCGAAACGTAGGTAATCAATGGGATTAAGTAAGAAAAATAAGAAGAGAAGAAGAAAACAAAACACAGAACCTCACAGCGGAAACGATAAAATATAATAATCAAACAAATAATTTAAAAGTTTTTTATATACTTCCAATTATAATATATACACATTTATCAAAGTTATATCTATACATCAGGGATAAATAATCAATACAACAGAATAGCATGATACAGGGGGTAATAATAATAGTAGTATACCCAAACTCCGTCTTTATCCTCAAGAGAATAGTCTTCAAATATGTTGGGAAAAAAAACTCAGGACAAACCCGAGCATAATGAAAAGACAAAAAATTCAAGTCGGGACTAAAATACTCTTATGTAAGTCAAATCAATATCACAAACATGAGTGCAATTACTTAAGAGATGTTACGCGATTTTCTATCTCCTAAGGATCCGTTATAATAGTATAAGCTATAATAGTATAAGCTATAATAGATAATGTCTATCAATAAAATAAATATCAAAATAGCGTTAAGGCTTTACATTGATCCACATTAACACATCTTTTATAGTTTTAAACCAAAGTCGTAATGGGCTCGTATAGGGATAAATATGACAAGACACGTGAGGCAATGCCCAAGGTAGGATTCTACCAGTTTACGCTTTCTAGCTGGTCGTAACCCATCCGTGGCCAATCGCGACAATCAATCCAAACGACAAAAAGGTATACCCATCGAATACGAAATCACAATAGTAATACGAGGGATCAACTTCGCTAGAAGTAGCTAACCTCAATAGCCAGACATAGGCTCCTGTTTTAGTCATTTTAATTATGACACGAATGTCAAGGCTATCCATCATCGTTCTCTTACTTCATTCTAGTAAACTCCGCCAATTCACCACTACATTCTGGATATCATCCACCGCGTACACAGTTGTTAAAGTGGTTTCAATATTGAGAGAGAGTATGCCAATAAGAGGCCTCGGTCTCTTTAACAACCAATCGTCAATTTACATACGGTTGGTACTTTTATTTTTAGAAAACAACTCGTACTTGGTATCAAAATATCATATTCGCTTCAAAAATCAAATTCATTTCGAAATCATCATAGTCATTTCAAAAAAATCATATTTTACTTAAAAATACCAACTCAGTTCGATATCTCGATTTCACTTCGAAATTTGATTTGAATCACAATTTAGGTTATACTACACTTTAACCCAATTCATATTTAAATCCAAGATTTAAATATGAGCATTTCTACCCCTTTTACTAGTTTGAATTTCATAAAATAGTTTAAATAGTTAAATAGTTAAAATAGTTTAACAGAAAATAGTTTGGGTAATAAAATGGTTTATACAGTAAAATAGTTTGGAAAATCAAAATAATTTGGATATTTAAAGAATTTAGATTTTTGTAAAACCATTTATACTAAAATAATCATTTAAAGTAGTTTCGAAGTCAAACCAGTTAACTTTTCAAAAATGTCCAATTCAATCTATCCCAATTTCCATTTTTGATTTAATCGATTCAATTTCAATTTCAAGTCGAACTCATTTTTCGGCTCCAAATTAATTTAAATTCTAATTCAAAATTAATTTCACTTTCCAATTCCAATTAATTTAAATTTCAATTTAAAATTACTTTCAACTCCATTTCCAAATTAATTTCAATTTCAAATTAATTTCAACTTCTATTCGAAATTTTAAACCATTTCGATTTATATAAATTACGTGTCCATTACAAAAATGTCGATTCAAACACTTAAATCAAATTTATCTTCAATATCTAATTAAAAATCCAAATCTTCAATATAATTAAATTCCGAGCTCAATTTCAAAATACGTTTATCACTTTTCCTTAGCAATATCCAAAGTTCGAATAAAAATCCAATCTTTAAAACAAATCGATTTCTAAAATTTAAATCATATTTTTTATTATAACTTCAAAATCTCAAATTCGATTATTTAAACAATTTCATCTATCAAATTTAACTTTCAACATTTCGAGCTCAAATTCGAAAATAATTTGATTTCCACAAATTCGAAATTTTTCCCTTTAAATCAAATCATTTAAATTATTTCAAAACAAAAATTGTTAAATCATTTAATTTAACCAATCCGGTGTCCGTATATAATTCTCTATCCTATAGCCAAGTGAATCATCATTTCAATTTAAATTCCAAGATCGATATATATCATTCAATCCAAAATAAGTGTCATAGGTATATATCATTTCAACATATTCCTTAATTTATTCAAAATAATTAAATTTACAGTTTTATATACTGTAAAAAAATATACTGGGTGATAACAGAGTATGTAAAAATAATTAACCATTTAATCTTTCAAATATCAACCAATTTCCATCCATCATAATCAATCAAATAGTCAATAATCACTACAATCAACCAATTATCGAAAATCAAAGATTTTACTAGTAGTTAAATTCTAATTTAATCTAACAATAAATTCAAATCCAATCAATAAATTCAGATGTCTCCTCTTTTTTGTTATCACTTTGCATAAAGAAATTCTTCAATGTGCTTTGGAAAGAACGTAATGCAATTTGTTTTGATAGGAAGAGAAGAGCTGGTGAAAGTCTATGGGCTGATTTGAAAAGGGTTATTCATGCTGCACTTTTGAGGCATCCCTATTTTCCTCCATCATTGAGTCTGAATTGGAGATAGGTGTGCCTTTTTTGGTTGCTTTTGTGTCTCCTCTTTTTTGTTTCTTCTTGTTTTTTAATGTGTGCTTGTGTTGTAATCTTCTCTTCTTCATTGTGTGGTTTTCTTTTTGGGGCTTGGAGTATGTTCTGAGCTTCTTTTCTTTTTATTGTCCTTGCAATAAAACGGGTAGGGGCCCTGTCAACCCCGCTAGCCTTTGCTACAAAATAAATAAATTCAAATGTCAATTAAATTTCAATTTCAATTTATCCAACAACCATCAATAAATTTAAATTACTTTACGATAAAAATTTTGCTAACATAAAAATAAAATAGTAAAACGTGAGCGTAAACACTCATTTTTGCTCGATCCCATCTCGTAGAAGATGTCATTACGGTCAGACCATAATTCGTTTCACTTGAAACGATCCTCGTACACAAAAGTTGCGCAATAATTAATATACGATATAATTTAAATTTTTAATTAACTCAAATAAGATAAAATAAAATAAAAACGTTACATATCTTCTCTCGTTCGACCACGCTGCCCTAGATCCCACCTCCATCACGCGCCACTGCCGTGACATCCGTCAGCCTCAAACCACGTGCCGCCTACCTCTGATTGGCTCCACCAGAACGTTGTCGCCGACCTCCACACTAGCCACCGTAGCCCCCAGCGCCGCTTCCTATTGCGCACGCAACTGCCTCCAATTTCGTACCAGTCAAGCGCCGAAACCCTAAATACAGCACCACCCAAGACCCGTGGCCGCTGCCCCCCCCCCCCCCCCCCCCCCCCGCATCATCGTCGTTCCCATCGCCTGTCGCATGCCATCCTTCGATCTCGTTGTAGTCATTTCTTTTTTTAATCGCGATGAGATCGAGATCTATTTTTTTTAATTTGATTGGCCCCTTTTTTCGATTTGAATTTTTAGTTGAAGAGATATAAGGAGAGAGACAGATATGTCAAAGGGAAAGGAATACATGGGTTTAGATACAATCGAATAGGAATATTTGATTTGTATGTCCATTTATTATTTAATACGAATATATCTCGCCCGATTGTCCCGCGCAAATCCAAACTCCATACGAAGCGTGCCACTAGGCGTTCATAGAGTTTACCCATATTCCGAACGCAACGGAACTAGTTTCATGGCCTAATTCGATCGTATGCAAAAAAATAGCTTTTCGAATCGAATTATTTACTTAAATTCTGGATTTAAAATTCTACGCGTTTCAAGCTCGTACGGCCAAACGACAAGTCCAAATGCTACGAAACTTGAAATCCTACAATAATTCACTATTACGGATCAGATGAAACTGGTTTCGTCGAAATCCGAGACAGTGGCCAAAATGGCTATTTTTACTCGTCTAGTAAAATATAAAATTTTAAATTTTAAATTATTCACATTTAGATTCAATTTTAAATGTTAACCATCTACGTTTATATTTTAAATAACATTTAAATCAATTTCCGATATCATCTTCAATCATCTTAAATCCGGAATCAAATTATTCAGGTAATTTCCAATATATTTTAAACAATTTAATTATCCAACAAACCAATATAAATAAATCATTAAATTTTATTCCTGTCCATATTTATCCAATAATTACATTAAATTTAATAATTTAAAATAGCTAAAAAAAATGAGTCGTTACATACTCCCCCACTCAAAGCTTTTCGTCCTCGAAAAATCGATAAGTAAAGAATTTATCATACAATGGATTTTATTCAAATAATCACTTATCACTTTAAAATCTTATTAGAAAATCTTTACTACACTTTTAATACGCCATTTCGATATCGAATTTACAGTAAATATAATTTATATATATAATAAGTTATAAAAAAATTTAAATTTCAAAATTTTCTAACTCTTGGATTTACGGAAAATTTCGACAAAGTCTCCTTTGCGCGGCTCGATCGGAAAATTTTTACAATTCAATATATAACACAAATATCATCAATATATACCATATATACATCTCATCTCAATGATGAGGCATGCCTAAGGGAAAAAAATATAAAATCACGGTATGTAATCCGAGATACGTACCTTATTATTAATAATACTAGCGAGTTCGCTCGTATTAAGCAAGTAAAAACATGTAATAATCTACGCATACATCCAACGGTCTTCGTTTGTACCTATCTCGACTCAATTTGGAATGTTAGTCACTTATAATAAGATGTAGAACACGCATAAGTTCAAATAAGTATAAAACATGCATTCTGAATCCAAATTTCAAGCACGAGCACAAATATGCAACCATATAACCATCATATGCATTCAAAACAACTAAACAAGGATTTACAACAAAACAAATCATCCGACAAATCAATATTTATTCAATTCAATTTATAACTATCACAATTTACATTTCAATGTCAATATTTTATTTATACACTCATCCTCAGTAACATTCAATTTTTATCAACGTTTAATGGCTCGATTCAATTTATTTGAATTCAACTAACTTTTATTCAATTAGATTCATGTTCCATTGATTTTTTTCATTCAGTTTATTTACTTCTAATTAGTTTGCATGTACTTATCAACATTAGTAAGTTTACATTATATTAATTTACACTCGATAATAGTTACATTCATATTTTCTTCTTTCTTCCATTATTTCATTTCAATAATCTATATAATTAATTACGCTTAATTAATTTAATCCCATACCACATTCCATATATTTTAAATTGATTCACACTCACCAAGTAATACTCTTTTTGTTAATCATACAATATATTTATAATCAATTCACTTGAATTCAATTGATATACATTCAACTAATTTGGTTTCAATTCATTTTTCTTTATTTATTGCGTTCACATTTGATTTATTACAATTTAATATATATTTACATTCCATTGATTTGTTTCAGTTATTTATATTTGTTTTATCCACTTTTAATTGGTTTATATTCCATTGATTTCTTTTAATTTATCAACATTCGTTACGAATTCCATTGATTTTTATTCAATTCAATTTGTGAAATTCCAATTTTTTTCACTTTTTGTTAACCTATTTTATATAAATTTATCTAAATTCTTATAAATATTTTATACAACACAATCACGTTTATTATTATTACTTCATATTTTAATTTATTATTAACTCATCGATTTACTTCATTTATTCAAATACATATTATTAATTTACCAAAGTAAATTTTATTTTATAACTCAATTCATATTAATAACCTTTTTTTCTTTTCTTTTCATAATTAATTCATTCAGCTACTCTTAAGTCCATTTTAACTTATATATATATATATATATATATATTAATAACTTATTCCATATTATATCAGTTAACATTCAACTTTTTTATTTAAACCACTCCACTTGCCTTTTATTTATTTGTATCCAATTTAAGTTAAATTCCATTAACCATATTAATTTTACTTACATTTAAATATTTTTATTCCATTTCTTTTACAATTCAAATTGCATTTTGTTTTATAATTCAAATTGTATTCATGCTATTAATTCATTTATAGCCTAAGTGGAATTACTTCACTTTACTCATTGATCTAGTTTCACTTAATATCTAATTCAATTTATTTAATATTAAATTAAACTGCATTTCATTTTAATGCATTACTCATTTTATTTAATCCTATTCATGTTAAATTTTCTTATCATCCACATTTAACAAATTTAAATTTGTTTTAGCTTAATATTCTCAAATCTATAAACTATATAATTTATTCATTCAAAATTTCATTTTAAATGCAATTCAGTTTTTTATTAAAGCTTTCATAAGTTAAATATATTTTATTTACTTCATTTCACCAACTCAATTAATTCAACAATTTTTTTTAAGTTAATCAATTTATTTCATTTCTTGGATTCAAATTTATTTTATTTGCTTAATCAAAATGTTTAACCAATTAAATTGGTTTTATTTTCCTATTCCAATTTATAATTTACAAACTTATTTCTCATCCATACTATTTTAAATTTAAAGTTCAAACTATTCCCATATATTTGTTAAATCATATATATATATATATATATATATATATATATATATATCAGACTTGTTTTAATCGAAAATAAATTTCTTTTCGTAGCAATCTTCACTCAGAAACTCGAAAATGAACACTAGCGATGTTGCATTCATCCCCAGAATTATTTCCCAACGTCCAAGCGAGTTTAATGATTTTATTTTCTTCAAAAATCCTTTCAAATATATTCTAATTAAAAATCTTTCAATAATATTAATATTAATTTTTAAAGTCTTCGAAAACAATTTTCAAAACAAAACGGATTTTAAATTCTAAACTTCCAAATTTTTAAAATCTTTTCTACATATAAGCTATATTGTAAATATACTCATACAAATTTCCTTAACTTAATTGCCAAAATATTTAATTAATTTACAGCTTGGTCAATTTAACTAATTCTTATTGTAATTATATTTCAATTCAATTTAATTATCCATGCTTCATAATTTTTAGTTCAACTCATAATTGATGAGAGTTAAATATGATCATCGCCTAACAGTAATTTCATTAATAATTAACCATATATATAGTATAATTTAGCTAAAATTATTTCATTTACTCGATTTCCAAAACAATATTATGTCGACTTACCTCGTTTAAGTGTTTAGAAACCCCTGTCGATAACACGGCGTCTCGCAAATCGACCGAAATTCATAAACAACTCATTGGATAAGTAAACACAATATAAAATATTTTATAACACTAATAAGTACGCTCTCTCAAATATACACGCTCAAATAGACATATTCTAGGGTATTACTACCCTATCTCTAACGAGCCAAACCCCACAAAGCCAAGGTTATCACTAAACCTTCGCTTTGAAACCAACTGTGACGACCCACATTTCGAAAGGTTTAAATCGACAATAATCCACACATGCCCGACTTAAACAATCTGGAACGTAGATAATCAACGGGGTTAAGTAAGAAAAATAAGAAAAGACGAAGAAAACAAAACACAGAACCTCACAGTGGAAATGATAAAATACAATAATCAAACAAATAATTCAAAAGTTGTTTACTATACATCCGATTATAATCTATACACATTTATTAGAGTTATATCTATACATCAGGGATAAATAATTAATACAGAAGAATTACATGATAAAGGGGGTAATAATAATAGTAATATACCAAAATTTCGTCTTCATCCTCCAGAGAATAGTCAAACTCTGGACTGACCCGAGCGTAATGAAAAGACAAAATAATTGAGCCAGGACTAAACTACACTTATGTAAGTCAAATCAATATCACAAATATGAGTGCAATAACTTAAGAGATGTTACGTGATTTTCTATCTCTTAAGGATCCGTTAAACTATTTATACATAATAGTATACGTTATAATAGATAATGTCTATCAGTAAAATAAATATCAATATAGCGTTGAGGTTTTATATTGCTCCCCATTAACACATTTTTTTACAGTTTTAAACCAAAGTCGTAATGGGCTCGCATAGTGATAAATATGACAAGGCACGTGAGGCAATGCCCAAGGTAGGATTCTACCAGTTTACCCTTTCTGGCTGGTCGTAATCCATCCGTGGCCGACCGCGACAATCAATCCAAACGACAAAAAGATGCATCCATCGAATACGAAATCACAATAGTAATACGAAGGATCAACGTCGCTAGAGGTAGCTAACCTCAATGGTCAGACATAGTGTAAAAACCCGCATATTTATCGATTGTATATTCAAATATTTTATTTACATATTTCATCATTCATCGGATTTTAGTCCGACAATCTACTTTTTGCAAACAGTCAAATTAGGACTCGAGACCACCCCCATTGAGTTCAAAATGACGTTTGCGATCTTTTTTAGTATAAGCTTCGATATGTTTGGAGTAAGTTGATTTTTGCTACTTTTTCTATAGGGCATTGGGTTTGGGTTCAGCTCATTTGCCCAATTCTGGTTATATCAACCCAAACCCTCTCCACTTCTCTTCATTCATTCCTCGTTTCCTTACTCTCTCAAGCTCAAGAGAATAATGGGGGAAAAGATTGGAAATTAGAATTGCTAAAACTCCAAGCCCTAGTTTTCATTTGCAAATCTAGTTCTAGCTCCAAATCCAAAGGGAAGCTATTGGTAAGCATCATCATTTTCTTCTCCAAATCATTCTCCTTTCAATTTTCAGAAATTCCTAAACTTAACTTTGAGAACGTTCTTCTTTTAAGCTTAGATTCAAGCTTCTTGTGTTGAGATTGAGGTGTGGTTGAATCTTCCTTTGCTTTCAAGCTTCTCCTTCATTGATTTTGTGAAAAGGTGAGATTTTTATCTCACATCTATGCTTATATCTATCTTTGAATGTTGGGTATGAATTCCTAACACTTATTCATGTGCATTTGATTTTGATTTGGGTTGGTTTTGTGAATATTCCAATTTTAGTGTTTTGAAAGCCAAATCCATAAAAATCATAGCTTTGATCTTTGATCATGATTTTGTGATGCATCGAAGAGCTTATAGGGCCGGGTAATCGATTTGGCATAAACCCCTAGCGTCCATTGCTCGTCCGATTTCAATTTGCTGGAGATTTGGCACTTACTTAGATAGGCTGGGAGGTGCTGGAAACAGGCTTCGGTTGACCGAAGTTACTGAGCCGGTCGACCGACCTGCTACCAAAGTGCATAGCACTTCTCTGTCTCTGGTCTGGTCAACCAGCTACAGAGCTCAATCGACCGACCTGCTTCCCGAGAATTTTCCAGAACAGGGTCCGGTCGACTGACCTCTGGGGCCGGCCGACCGACCTGTTGCTATTTTGCCTATTTCACCTATTTTGCGTGGTTTCCAAATTTAATCGATTCGTGTTCTTTCCCTATTTGTTGTTATCATTTGTTATTGACTTTGATGACTTCTTTTCTTCGGGAATTTTAGGAATATCCATTTTAATGGATTCGTTATCGATTTCTTTGGATTTTTATTCACGTCTTCGAATGTGAATTTTAGTGATTGATTGTTTCTACAATCATTTTTGTGATTTGTCACTTCAAAATATAAAGGTTTTCAATGCTAGTAGTAAATATCAAAACCCTTTCTTTAAAACGATTTCAACACTATGCTCGTTTCTTAAACCGTTTTCCAATCTATTAGTATATACAAACCTTTACCTCACTCGTATGAGAAATCCAATTAAACGACTTAGTAAAACAAGTGGAATGAAACGCTTGCGTTTACTTCGTCGGTTAATTCTTGGACTTGTTCGATTGAATTTCTTGTGATAATTTTCGAGTGGAGACTTACAGTTTGTTCGTAAATATTTAAGTTAAGCTAGTGGTTATGGGACATGGAGCTAAGCTCATATATTTACTAGCTTACTGTAATTGACACTTCTTGATGATTGATGATGATCATTTTATGGTTTAGACTAGCAATGTGTGATGTCTCTTTGTCTATGTGGAGGACTGTACTTCATTTTATTGAGCTTCGTCTCATTTCTCGCATGGGTCGTAACTATTTAGGTGCGTCGATGTTTATTTACACATGGGTCGTATCTATTTAGGTGCGTCGATGTTTGTTTACTTCATAGAGCAATCGACTCAATAAGTCGGGGCATAGGGCGTATCTTTCTAGGTGCATCGATGTTCGTCTATGCATGGGACGTATCTTTCTAGGTGCGTCGATGTTCGACTTTGCATAGGGTGTATCTTTCTAGGTGTATCGATGTTAGACATTACATGGGGCGCATTTTTCTAGATACGTCGATGTTGATTTATGCATGGGGCGTATCTTTCTAGGTACGTTGATGCTTATTTATGCATGGGGTGTATCTTTCTAGGTGCATCGATGCTAGACATTACATGGGGCGTATCTATTTAGGTGCGTCGATGTTTGCCTTTGCATAGGTCGTACCTTTCTAGGTGCGATGATGCTTGACTGTGCATGGGGCGCATCTATTTAGGTGCGTCGATGTCCGGTTTATGGAATAGCGTTCCGTTTGGGATTGGCCATCCTTTTCTTGTTATTTCTGGATTTCTAGTTGATGATTTCTAAAATTTATGTTTCACCACCTTTTTCAGTTGACATTGATATGTATGTCATTTATTGTGGCTTGGTGAATTAAATAAAGAATATGACATTCTTTTTATGCTATGAGATTCGTGAGATATTTGTATGATTTTCTTTTGTTGATTTTCTAATGTATATTTGTCAAGGTATGACAATTTTGGTTATCATACGTTTTTATTATATCTCTTCTTATATCTCATTTTATCTGATAATTATAGCTAGACTGATCCGTTTATTATTTTCTCCTTAAATAATACTCGGGTCAGACTGAGATTTTATAGGTGCTTCTGCTTGACTCCTTATCAGACCATCATCTGATCTTTTGGCTAACTACTCTAGTTCAGTAGTTTTTGGTTGTATACCTTTGAGATTTAGACTCCTTAATGTATACATATTCTGATGTCTTGCACTTGTATCTATTCTTTTGATATTGTGGATCTTGTTTGCCTACTACTTTTATGTACACTTTCATGTGTTATATTCATATCTTTTTCCGCCTTTGTGATATGGATGTCTGTGACTGATTTGTGTTATGTTTATTTCTATGTTTGTTTTCGAAGAATATCTATAGCCACTGTGTAGTAGCCTTGAGTTTGCATCGACATGTCGGACTTCCTTGTACTATCTGACATATTGGTGCTCGCACAAAGCAATTACACGGATGGTCGCTCCTCAACAGCCTTATTCTCCGTGCTAGTTGACAGCATTACACCGTAATGTTCTTGGCTAGCGTAGGTATAGAGGTGGGGCGTCACAGCTTGGTATCAGAGCCAAACTTCGGAACAATGTAGAATAATTTAACAAGGATCATCGTCCTAAGTCCATCTTAGGACTCGTGCCTTAGGATTTAATTCGTGTCTTCGTACCGTTCTATCCTATTTTCTTTTATGATTCCTTGTTTTATCTATCAAGATTTCTTGATATTTATTTTGAGAATAACTTTTCTTCTTCTTTCTTTCTTAAAGAAGAGAAATGGTTAGACCTGGTCGTACCAGCGCTGGTCAATCTAGTGCTACCCCCCATGATGGAGTATTTATGTCTGCCCAGCAGCTTCTTGATCTAGTAAGGAATGCTCAAGCTGCCGGACCCATTCCAGAGCCTACTCATCCTAGATCCGGTTTTGCACTCTTATGCAGAGACTACACCGATTTGGGTGGAAGGCCATTCAAGGGATCCGAGAGTGTTATAGAAATTCAAGCTTGGCTCAAATCATGCGATCGTATCTTTTCTCGCATGAACCTTATTGATCTACATCGAGTCCAAATGGCTTCTAGCATGCTCCAAGAAAGAGCGTTAGATTGGTATGAGCTCTTGACTACGGAGATTATCGAAGCAGATCTTACTTGGAAGCAATTCCGGGAACGATTCGAACTAAAGTTTGTGCCAGAGGCTGAAAAAGTAACTTTAGCACGGCGTTTTATTGACCTTGTTCAAGGTGAATCTTCTGTGAAAGATTATGTTGCATCTTTCGAATCTCTTTCCAAATACGAGGTTGAATACATTAATACCCCATTGAAGAAAAATCAGAGATTTGTCTATGGCTTGAATAAGAATCTTAAGAAGCCATTACTCCTGAAACTTGAGGTTTCATTTGATCAGCTTATTGATATTGCTCTTCGTCTTGAAGAGGCCGATAGAGAGAGTAATGTTGAAGTTGTGGGTATCAAACAGAACTTCAGCGACAACATGAAGAGGCCTATTAAATTCAAAGGCCCCATTCCCAACAAGAAAGGGAGGAAAGAAACCCCGGTAGCAAAAGCCCCTACCTCTAGTCGTGGACAATGCTACAATTGTGGTTCCACGGACCACTATGCAAGGGAGTGTCCGAAACCTCTTTATTGTCGCTATTGCAAAAAATCGGGTCACCATTTAACTGCACGACCCATACTTCAAAGTAGGAAGGAGGGAAAGCTCAATGTAGTGTAAGCTCCTAGCAACTCTTCTCTTGGTCAAGGTATTTTACATTCAATCCTTGATGCTATTATTTTATTTCATGATCTTCCTATTTCAGTTCTTTTTGATATGGGTTCATCTCATTATTTTTATATCAAAAGAACTTGTGATTCTTATGAATGACTTATTATGTCATTCAATTTGCCCATCTTGTTTCATCCATTTTATAAATCGAGTATTCTATGAATATCTCGATAATTCCATTCTTGTATTTATTGATTTTGAAAGAAAATAGAAATTTAAAATTTTGCAAATCTTTTTTTATAAGATTTATTTATAAGTACAATTGGATGTTGATCTTAAACGAGCAAAGAATATTCTCCAAACTTATAAGAAACATATTTATCATATAGAAGATAGTTTTGTGATTGTATTGCCCATTTAGTGTTTTAAGAATTTTGGTCGATGCGCTTGATTAACGTTATCGATAGGAATTTCCTAAACGCTTTGATGAGACGGTCATACACAATAAATTGACTTGTAAAAAGTAAATTTTCCTAGAAAGATTATTACATAAAGATAATTGTGATTTTGAAAGTTTTAGCTTTTCGGGAAAGAAGATTATTTAAAAGAAATTCTTTCTTTTTCGATACTCTTATTCTTGTGATTCCCGAGGGGAACCAAGATTTCACTGTTTCTACCGGTGCTAGTTGTATTGGTTTGGGTGTCGTTCTCTTGTGAATGAGAATGTTCTATCATTTATGCTTCTAAATCATTAATGCCTATTGAGACTAGATATGCCACTCATGATCTAGTGCTCGTGGCTATTGATTTCGCTTTTAAAAATTTGGCATCATTATTTTTGGGTGAGAAATTTGTTCTCTACCCTGATCATAAATCTTTGGAATATTTATTTTCTCATAAGGAACTTAATATTGGATCGAGTTCCTTGCATTTTATGATCTTGATATTCTTTGTATATTCCCGGAAAGGGGAATCGTGTTGCCAATGCACTTTGTTGTAAACAACAAGTGGTTGATTCTTTGATGATGTCTGAATGGAATTATCTTTTTATCAATTTCATCGGACGTTTTGATATACTTCGTTTTATTGAGCTTTATCTCATTCCTTTTATGGGCTAGCGTCCAATGTTCTTTTATGGTGTTCGGTTCAATTTGGCGTACCGATTGTACTACGTCGTTGTTCCTAATTATTCGAGTTTCTATTTTCTCGGGCGTACCGTTTTATACTACGTCGTTGCACCGGCTCAATTTTCTGTTATTCATGACGTTTTCTCACGTTTTTCTACCACGGAAATGCCTTAGGGATTTCGATTTTTATTCTTGAGCCCGGTATTAGTGAAGGAAGTGAAGTTTTACCAGATTTGACTTAGGAGTTATATGCATCATTGCTTCAGAGGTTGAGTGCCTTCGAAATAAAGATGTTCTTTTTGTGAGAGATCAATGGTTCTCAAATCCTAAGGATTGCTCTTGGGAATCCAGAGAATTCACCGTGCGAACCCGTTCGGGCTTACTCTTTCGAGCTCTTTATGGTGGACTTCTTGATTCAAATTTTCTTTTGTGTTGATATGCTTTTATGGTTGTTACTCTTTATTTTCTTCTTAAGTATTGCAAGGACGCAATTTCTTTAAGGAGGGGAGTCTGTAACAACCCGCATATTTATCGATTGTATTCAAATATTTTATTTAAATATTTCATCGTTCATCGGATTTTAGTCCGACGACCTACTTTTTGCAAACAGTCAAATTAGGACTCGAGACCACCTCCATTGAGTTCAAAATGACTTTTGCGATCTTTTTGAGTATAACCTTCGATATGTTCGGAGTAAGTTGATTTTTGCTACTTTTTCTATAGGGCTTTGGGTTTGGGTTCAGCTCATTTGCCCAATTCTGGTTATATCAACCCAATCCCTCTCCACTTCTCTTCATTCATACCTCATTTCCTTACTCTCTCAAGCTTAAGAGAATATTGGGGGAAAAGATTGGAAATTAGAATTCCTAAAACTCCAAGCCCTAGTTTTCATTTGCGAATCTAGTTCTAGCTCCAAATCCAAAGGGAAGCTATTGGTAAGCATCATCATCTTCTTCTCCAACTCATTCTCCTTTCAATTTTCAGAAATTCCTAAACTTAACTTTGGGAATGTTCTTCTTTTAAGCTTAGATTCAAGCTTCTTGTGTTGAGATTGAGGTGTGGTTGAATCTTCCTTTGCTTTCAAGCTTCTCCTTCATTGATTTTGTGAAAAGGTGAGATTTTTATCTCACATCTATGCTTATATCTATCTTTGAATGTTGGGTATGAATTCCTAACACTTATTCATGTACATTTGATTTTTATCTGGGTTGGTTTTGTGAATATTCCAATTTTAGTGTTTTGAAAGCCAAATCCTTAAAAATCATAGCTTTGATCTTTGATCGTAATTTTGTGATGCGTCGAAGAGCTTATAGGGCCGGGTAGTCGATTGGCATAAACCCTTAGCGTCCATTGCTCGTCCGATTTCAATTTGGTGGAGATTTGGCCCTCACTTAGATAGGCTGGGAGGTGCTGGAAACAGGCTCCGGTCGACCGAAGTTACTGAGCCGGTCGACCGACCTGCTACCAAAGTGCATAGCACTTCTCTGTCTCTGGTCCGGTCGACCAGCTACAGAGCTTAGTCGACCGACCTGCTTCCCGAGAATTTTCCAGAACAGGGTCCGGTCGACCGAGCTCTGGGGCTGGCCGACCGACCTGTTGCTATTTTGCCTATTTTACGTGGTTTTCAAATTTAATCAATTCGTGTTCTTTCCCTATTTGTTGTTATCATTTGTTATTAACTTTGATGACTTCTTTTCTTCGGGAATTTTAGGAATATCCATTTTGATGGATTCGTTATCGATTTCTTTGGATTTTTATTCATGTCTTCGAATGTGAATTTTAGTGATTGATTGTTTCTACAATCATTTTTGTGATTTTTCACTTCAAAATACAAAGGTTTTCAATGCTAGTAGTAAATATCAAAACCCTTTCTTCAAAACGATTTCAACACTATGCTCGTTTCTTAAACTGTTTTCCAATCTATTAGTATATACAAACCTTTACCTCACTCGTATGAGAAATCCAATTAAACGACTTAGTAAAACAAGTGGTATGAAACACTTGCGTTTACTTCGTCGATTAATTCTTGGACTTGTTCGATTAAATTTCTTGTGACAATTTTCAAGTGGAGACTTACAGTTTGTTCATAAATATTTAAGTTAAGCTAGTGGTTATGGGACATGAAGCTAAGCTCATATATTTACTAGCTTACTGTAATTGACGCTTCTTGATGATCGATGATGATCATTTTATGGTTTAGACTAGCAATGTGCAATGTCTCTTTGTCTATGTGGAGGACTATACTTCATTTTATTGAGCTTCGTCTCATTTCTCGCATGGGTCGTACCTATTTAGGTGCGTCGATGTTTATTTACACATGGGTCGTATCTATTTAGGTGCGTCGATGTTTGTTTACTTCGTGGAGCAATCGACTCAATAAGTCGGGGCATGGGGCGTATCTTTCTAGGTGCATCGATGTTCGTCTATGCATGGGACGTATCTTTCTAGGTGCGTCGATGTTCGACTTTGCATGGGGTGTATCTTTCTAGGTGTGTCGATGTTAGACATTACATGGGGCGTATTTTTCTAGATACGTTGATGTTGATTTATGCATGGAACGTATCTTTCTAGGTACGTCGATGCTTATTTATGCATGGGGTGTATCTTTCTAGGTGCATCGATGCTAGACATTACATGGGGCGTATCTATTTAGGTGCGTCGATGTTTGCCTTTGCATGGGTCGTACCTTTCTAGGTGCGACGATGTTTGACTGTGCATTGGGCGCATCTATTTAGGTGCGTCGATGTCCGGTTTATGGAATAGCGTTCCGTTTGGGATTGGCCATCATTTTCTTGTGATTTCTGGATTTCTAATTGATGATTTCTGAAATTTATGTTTCACCACCTTTTTCAGTTGGCATTGATATGTATGTCATTTATTGTGGCTTGGTGAATTAAATAAAGAATATGACATTCTTTTTATGCTATGAGATTCGTGAGATATTTGTATGATTTTCTTTTGTTGATTTTCTAATATATACTTGTCGAGGTATGACATTTTTGGTTATCATACGTTTTTATTATATCTCTTCTTATATCTCATTTTATCTGACAATTATAGCTAGACTGATCCGTTTATTATTTTCTCCTTAAATAATACTTGGGTCAGACTGAGATTTTACAGGTGCTTCTGTTTGACTCCTTATCGGACCATCATCTGATCTTTTGGCTAACTACTCTAGTTCAGTAGTTTTCGGTTGTATACCTTTGAGATTTAGACTCCTTGATGTATACATATTCTGATGTCTTGCACTTGTATCTATTCTTTTGTGATATTGTGGATCTTGTTTGACCACTACTCTGATGTACACTTTCATGTGTTATATTCATATCTTTTTCCGCCTTTGTGATATGGATGTCTGTGACTGATTTATGTTATGTTTATTTCTATGTTTGTTTCCGAAGAATATATATAGCCACTGTGTATTAGCCTTGAGTTTGCATCGGCATGTCGGAGTTCCTTGTACTATTTGACATATTGGTGCTCGCACAAAGCAACTACACGGATGGTCGCTCCTCAACAGCCTTATTCTCCGTGCTAGTTGACAGCATTACACCGTAATGTTCTTGGCTAGCGTGGGTATAGAGGTGGGGCGTGACACATAAGCTCATGTTTTAGTTATTTTAATTATGACACGAATGTCAAGGCTATTCATCGTCGTTCTCTTACTTCATTCCAATAAACGCCGCCAATTCACAAATACATTCTGGATACCATCCACCACGTACATAGTTGTTAATGTGGTTCCAATATTAACAGAGAGTATGCCAATAAGAGGCTCCGGTTTCTTTAACAACCAATCGTCAATTTACACACCGGTGGGTACTTTATATTTAAGAAATAATTCTTACTTGATATCAAAATATCATATTCGCTTCAAAATTCAAATTCATTTCGAAATCATCATATTCGTTTCAAAAAAATATATCATATTTTACTTAAAAATGCCAACTCAGTTCGATATATCGATTTCACTTCGAAACTTGATTTGAATTACAATTTAGGTTATACTACACTTTAACCCAATTCGTATTTAAATCCAAGATTCAAATATGAGCATTTCCACCCCTTTTACCATTTTGAATTTTATAAAATAGTTTAAATAGTTTTAAAATAGTTATATAGTTAAAATAGTTTAACAGAAAATAGTTTGGGTAAAAAATGGTTTATACAGTAAAATAGTTTGAAAAATCAAAATAATTTGGATATTTAAAGAATCTAGATTTTTTCAAAACCGTTTATACTAAAATAATCATTTATAATATATTCAAAGTCAAACCAGTTCACTTTTCAAAAATGTCCAATTCAATCAGTCCCAATTTCCATTTTCGATTTAATCGATTCAATTTCAATTTCAAGTCGAACTCATTTTTCGACTCCAAATTAATTTACATTCCAATTCCAAATTAATTTCACTTTCCAATTCCAATTAATTTAAATTTCAATTTCAAATTAATTTCAACTCCATTTCCAAATTAATTTCAATTTCAAACTAATTTCAACTCCTATTCCAAATTATGATTTGGAATTCAAAGTAAATATCTTGAAAATTATTTAGATTTAAATAAATAATAAAAAGGTTTTAATACATTTCTTTTGAATTACATGAGGTTAATAAAATTAGTAAATCTAAAAATATATAAATATAAAACATAAAGACAATATAAAATATTGCTTAGGACATTTGTAGCTAAGTACATCTCCATTACCAAAATATCGATTCAAACACTTAAATCAAATTTATCTTCAATATCCGATTAAAAATCCAAATCTTCAATATAATTAAATTTCGAGCACAATTTCAAAATAACGTTTATCACTTTTCCTTAGCAACATCCAAAGTTCGAATAAAAAATCCAATCTTTAAAACAAATCGATTTCTGAAATTTAAATCATATTTTTTATTATAACTTCAAAATCTCAAATTCAATTATTTAAACAATTTCATTTATCAAATTTAAATTTCAACATTTTGAGCTCAAATTCGAAAATAATTTGATTCCATAAATTCAATTTTTTCCCCTTTAAATCAAATTATTTAAATAATTTCAAAACAAAAATTATTAAATCATTTAATTTAACCAATCTGGTGTCTGTATATAATTCTCTATCCTATGGCTAAGTGAATTATTATTTCGATTTAAATTCCAAGGATCGATATATATCATTTCAATCCAAAATAAGTGTCATAGGTATATATCATTTCAACCTATTCCTTAATTTATTCAAAATAATTTAATTTACAGTTTAATATACTATAAAAAATATACAGGGTGATAACAGGGTATATCAAAATAATTAACCATTTAATCATTCAAAAATCAACCAATTTCCATTCATCACAATCAATCAATCAAACAGTCAATAATCACAACAATCAACCAATTATCGAAAATCAAGGATTTTACTAGCAGTTAAATTCTAATTTAATCTAACTATCAATTCAAATCTTATCAATAAATTCAGATGTCAATTAAATTTCAATTTAAATTTATCCAACAACCATCAATAAATTTAAATTATTTTACGATGATTTTTTTACTAACATAAAAATAAAATAGTCAAACATGAGCGTAAACACTCACTTTTGCTCGATCCCATGTCGTAGAAGATGTAGCTACGGTCACACCACAATTCGTTTCACTTGAAACGATCCTTGTACACAAAAGTTATGCAATAATTAATATACGATATAATTTAAAATTTAATTAACTCAAATAAGATAAAATAAAATAAAAACGTTACCTATCTTCTCTCGTTCGAACACTCAGCCCTAGATCCCACCTCCATCACGCGCAACTGTCGTCGCATCCGTCGACCTCAAACCATGCGTCGCCTACCTCTGATTGGCTCCACCAGAACGCTACCGCCGACCTCCACGCTAGCCACCGTAGCCCAGCGCCGTTTCCTATTGCGCATGTAACAACATCCAATTTCGTACCAATCGAGCGCCGAAACCCTAAATACGGCGCCACCTAAGACCCGTGGCCGCTGCTTTCTCCATGTCGCCGTCGTTCCCATCGCCTGTCGCATGCCATCGTTCGATCCCGTCGTGGCCATTTCTTTTCTAGAGATGAGATAGAGATCTATATTTTATTTTTTAATTTGATCGGCCCCTTTTTTCGATTTGAATGTTTAGTTGAAGAGATACAGGGAGAGAAAGATACGGCAAAGGGAAAGGAATACTTTGGTTTAGATTCGATCGAATAAGAGTATTTGATTTTTATATCTATTTATTATTTATACGAATATATCTCGCTCGATTGGCCCGCGCAAATCCAAACTCCAAACAAAGCGTGCTGCTAGGCGTTTATAAAATTTTACCCGTATTCCAAACGCAATGGAACTAGTTTCGAGACCTAATTCGATCGTATGTAAAAAATAGCTTTTTGAATTAAATAATGTACTTAAATTCTGAATTTAAAATTCTACACGTTTCAAGCTCGCACGGCCAAACGACAAGTCTGAACGCTATGAAACTTGAAATCATATAATAATTCACTATTACGGATCCGATAAAACTAGTTTCGTCGAAATTCGAGACAGCGGTTAAAATAACTATTTTTACTCGTCAATTAAAATATGAAATATAAACTTTTAAATTATTCACATTTAAATTCAATTTTAAATGTTAACCATCTTCGTCCATATTTTGAATAACATTTGAATCAATTTCCGATATCATCTTCAACCATCTTAAATCCAGAATCAAATTATTCAAGTAATTTCCAATATTAAATTTTAAACAATTTAATTATCCAATAAACCAATATAAATAAATCATTAAATTTTATTCCTACCCATATTTATCCAATAATTACATTAAATTTAATAATTTAAAATAACCAAAAATACGAGTTGTTACATAGGCAGCTTCGCCAAACTACTTCACCTTCTATGTCATTTACCTTTAAATGTTTTTCCCTTCACTTTCCCGTAATTAAGCCTGGTGATTAGCAAGTAAAATTTGCTCTTTATCATAACTTCGAGGTGGCCAAAAACATCATCAACGAGTTCAATTCACTAGGTATACAAATCAACTAAATTGCAATATATATACACATACACACGCACATATACACATGCACCCATAAAGGGAGAGCTCCCAAGGGTGCGCTATGTAGCACTCCTGAGGATGATTTGGAATGCTACTTAGGGTGCTCTGATGCTCTATTTAAGGAGCTGTTTGAGCGCTATAATGGAGTAGTCACTCGAGCATGCCTCAGAGCGTGTTCCATAGATAGCTCTACGCAATCTCCAAGCTTTGTTCAAGTCAAATTTGAGCTATATGCAGGCTTTTTCCAATCTATTTTGAGCAATTTTCCAAGTTCATTCTCGAGCCATTGTGGCACAATTTGAAGTCGCTTTTCCACAATGACGATTTGTTCAACATGAACATTATTTTGAGGTTTGACCTAAAGCCGACTTTTGATCTATTTTCAATGCTTTTCTAAAATTATGTTGTCCTTTTCTTGATAAATTCTTAAATGTCTTTTCTTTTACCTCTTTTGACAAAAAATTGGCATAATACCTTTAGTTTAAAGGTTTGGTTTATGCTTAATGGAAAATAGTTTTTAAGACCGAAATGTTGGTGATCTTCAGTAACCTTTAATTTTACTCTAACTTGGTTTTTGTTTTGGATTTTAACCAATAAAACCTTCATTTCTCGTGCTCTTTGTATAATTGTAATAGATATGTGGTGGAACTTGAGCAGTTAAGTTGCATAAAGTTGTGACTATGCTCACAGTGGTAGCTGAGCTCAGCACATGCCTTGAGATGTGATATAATCTCATTCATGTAAGCTGGTCAAATGATGTCAACGATACTATAATTGAGCATAATCCCCGACTACATATTCACTTTTTGTTAATACTTTGATATACTATACAAGATTTTGTTATCTATAAAATATGCACTGAATTTATCTATTCTATTATATGTATGCATGCATGTATGAGTGAATCAGGTAAAATGACAAACTATGAAGAAAAAAAATTAGGTTGAATGATATCAAATTTCATTTTTAGACTAAATGACAAATGCTAGTTATAATTAGCATTATATTCAACTTTTACAATATACAAAATGCTAGTTATATCTTGCATTATATTCAGTTTTACACTATACAAAATGCTAGTTATCACTAGCATTGTCCTTCAGCCAACAAAACAAACTGACTGTCCTTCAGCATAATTTTTTTCTAAGTTTGTCTTTATACCCATTTTCCTATACATATATATGTATATCTACATGTATACATATACATATACATATACATATAAAAGACAATATGATGTTGATTTTTGTCCCTCTATCATATTGATTCTCAATTCTACTTCTCTGTCAAAACCATTTTAAGTACTTTTTCCCTTTTAAATAATTTCATTTCCGCAGACTGAACCGTTTGCACTAAACAGACATAGCTGCGCCTTTTTTTTATCTGGCGTTAAATCCCCTTTCCTTCTGCCTAAACCCTAACGCTCAATTAATGCTATCGACGAAGATGAAGAGTCAGACAGATCAAAAACCGCCCCTCCTTGCCCCTGTATAGGAGCTATTCGCTTGCTCTTTTCCCTTTCTGTCTTCTTCCTTGCGTCGACTTCTGCTTAAGGTAAGCGTCAATCCCTATAGCCAAATTCATTACCCTTTTTATCTGCTGATTTCAATTGACATAAAGTGATAAAGATATAAAGCTTTTGATCTACCGCGTTTTAGGTGCGTTGTTGCTATCCCTCTATTCGATTGCTGTCTTCATCGCTCCTGTTTCAGGTACTCTTTTGCTTCTTCATCCTGTACAAAATTGTTTGGTTGCTGTTGCATTATAGTTTTTATTTATCTGCTTTCTATTTGCCTTTCTACTTCATTTTTTTTCCACTGCTATTACAAAGAAAAATGCGTTGGTCATTTGCTCTGCTTTAGATGTTCGATTAAAAAGTGCTGTTTCATTCCCATTGAAGGAAAATTATTACGTTGGTTTACTTTAATTTAACGCTGTTCTTACCTAAGTATTGCATTGACTTTTTATGCAAAATAGAAACTGTTACCAGGTTTGAATCTTTTGATTTGTAGTTCTATATTTCTTAGACCTCTATATCATATCTGCTATCTAGTCTAGATGCATAGTAGTATTAGTTTTGTCGGTACAAATTTGGGTATACTGTCTAATTTCTTAGGTGATATCATATTATTTAGTGGATGTCTATAGCTTGCAGCAAGTCTGTTGCTTAATCTGATCAAAAGAATTACATGACATGCATTACTGAAGTAATAAAAGTTAAAATTAAAGGATATATGAATGTGGAAGATGCAACTAAAAACTGGATAATGTGCATAGTGACTGCTTTCGTACATTGTTTTTATTACAAATTTTCTCATATGGTTTTATTATAATTTTTGCTTTAGTTTTGGATTGTTACTGCTATGTTTCTCCATTGTTGACAGGTTATTATTTTACACCGATGATGCTTTTTTATTGTCTAATTTTATCTACTTTTGTGCACTAGCGTAATTAAACTTATCAAATCGCACATTTAGTTTGCGAAGGTATTAATTCCATGCCTACAACGTGCTAAATTATGCAGCATGGTACTGTACTGATATCCTGTTTTGGATATACTTGGTACTAATCTATCCTCGGTAATGTAGTGATAGAAACATAGAGTTTTGAAAGGCAAGCTTTTATGAAACCTGTTTGTACTCATGGTCCACTGAATATCTCTTTAATATATAAGTTATAGATGGATGCTGATATTAGAAACGCATAACGAGAAAACTATTTGTACGCTTATTTTAATACTTCTTATAAATATTAAGTCTTTTATTAATAATGAACAAAACTTAAATAAATTATGTGATCTCTTCCTCATCTTTTTTTGGTGTTTAATTTCTTTTGTTTGATAGCACAGTTTCACTTTTATTCTAAAATTTACTGATCATAACACCTATTACTGAGCTTGAATTCAAAGAACATATAGCGCAAAGAAAGTTTACGATTTTTCCCCAAAAAAATTGATCACTGGAAGTTATTGTAAATATATCACATGTTGTGTATATTCCTTACTATATAAGATTAACAAAATCTCTAAGTTTATCTCATGGACGTGTAGGCGATCAATGAGGTGGCTGTTTAACATGGACTAAGTATTAAGAATAATAACTATCTATTTTGGATTTTATCTGGATTAATGATTTGAGGTCACATTAATTTACCAAAGCATGCTCTAAAAGTCATCTACACAATCATTTAACATGTCAAGAAAATAAATAGTAGTTTTATCGAACAAAATTAAATTCATTATTTGAACTTTGAACTTTGAACTTTGAACTTTGAACTCATGATTTATCTTCAATTAGCATGCTAATATTTAAACAATTTACTGCATTAATATGTAATCATTTGTTAACGTGATAGTAATAACAATCTTTTGTTTGAAATATTTGTGTATTCAATGGAAAATAATGATTTTGATATTCGCGTTAGTAAAGTTGGCCATATCAAACAATTATTATGTGTTTACCAGAAATCTAAATTATTATCTGATCTGATGTAATAAAAAATGTAATTAAAAAATAAACATTGTTTTGAAATATTCATTTAGAGTGTACAGTTTGCCATTTATTGTTAAGTATGTATTGAAATGAATATAGCAGATTAATTTCAAAAATAAATAGATAACGTTGGCATCTACAATCATCATAATATAATAGACATAAAAAACATTTACTATTATTTCGTATAGAACTAATTTGTATATGGAATTCAATATTGATTCTTATATGTAGTATGAGAGGGATAAAATGAGGTTATGGCCCTATATCAATAAATTGATTGAAAGATTTTAGTTGTTTTTCTTGTGCTTGCATAATAGGTTATTGTAGGTCTATGGTGAATCGTGAGTAGCGTTTGTATAAGCTAAATGATCAAAGCATCACTAATAGTAGTGTCCTTGCTTTAGTTACATCCATTTTTTTCCGAACCCATTTAGCTCTTCTAGGTACCAAGAATTTGGATTTTTTCTACCATAGTAACTGAGTGGCGCAAATTTTTTAATAACACTACATGTACTATGTGAGAACTTTATTCATTGATGAGAATATCTAGAGATGAACCTTTTGCCAACAAGATAATTTTTTTTATCTGTCATATTTCTTATTCATATATATGGATGTAGTAGTACATTTGTGTGTGTATTTATGTATATGTATTCACACATTAAAACAAGGGTCTTTTGATAGAAGACATCCGCAGAGTTAGTTTACTCACAATGGATATAGGAACTCAATGCTTGCCTTTTATTCAATCAAATGGTTTTTAGAGATCATGTATTCAGATTATGATGATTGGTTTGATTTTCTGCATATCCCAACCAATTCATAAGACAAAAGTTCATGAATGTTATATAAAATAGTAATGTTAATTCTGTAAAATGATGGTTTTACAACGTTTTAGCAGTTATGTTTGATAAATCACCTATGAGAAAAACAATAAAATATTTGGTTTATCTGTGAACTAACAATCATATACTAGCCATGATATATATTATAACTCTTAGTGACGCTCACACAAAGATACATAAAGACTTTATAACGTAGGATACAAAAATCCATTAGATAATATCTATAGTACGCAGTATTGCGATGCTTATGAGATATGGACATGGGGAAGAGAATATTGCAAAGATGATTTCAAATGTAGTAACTGAAGCTCTAAAAGGAGGTTTCAAAATTAGAAACTTATATTTTATGAGAGATTGTACATATTTGCTTTTCTCCATAATTCTTTTAGAGGATATCGGGATGTTATCCCGCCTATTAGCAAGGCCGTGATATCATCGACTTGGTTAGAAACGGATAGTTACCAGTCTTGAGAATCAGCTGTATACAATACTATGGACGATGGTCGAGCAGATCCGGACCGAGACCCAATTGAGGTGCAATCAGTATGAGTGATAGACATAGCCTCGTGAAGCTACATTCTAAATTTCAAGTCGATCGGAGTTCATGTGCTCAAGTTACGGACAAAGCAAGGATTTATATGGATCGATCGAGAATGATCCTTAAAATAGCTCAAATCAGCAAAGATCGATCGGTATCTCAAAGTCCACAAGGACAATTCACTTGAAACTTTCAGGGCATCAATATATTGAAGGGTGGATTCCACAAAAATGATCGCAGGTCAAAAACTCTTAGGTTCAAGGAATGCCAATCGTTTTATGCCGATCGTTCCTAACGATCGGTGTAATTCAGCAAGCAACCCAAATACGACAAAGATTGATCCATATCTCAAACTACAACTCGGAAAGACTTAACATTTTAGGAGCAAAGTCTAGAGATGCGTGGGACCCCCTACAAATGATCACATGACAATCAGAGGCAAAAATAACGATCGGTATGATTTAACCGATCGTTCCAAAAACAACGAATTACGACTACCGATCGTAATGGTGGGCCCCTATGGATCTGGAGAACCTTCTACTAAAATCTTAGTAAAATATCTCATCATCTCACCTTATAAATGTAGATCTATCGGTTCATTTTGAGGACTTTTTACACTGCTTGTTATTCTAAACTTCATTGTAATCAAATGCTAGCTTTGTTCTACTGTTGTAATCAGATTCACGAGAGAATAATAAAGAATAATCTTCAAAGTGGACGTAGGCATACAACGCCGAACCACTATAAACCTCTGTGTCTTTGATTACTGCTTGTTCTCTGTTGCTTACTTATTCATTTACTCGGTTCAAATTTACTTTTCTTCGTTTACTTCTCTACAAAAACTATTTTTGGATGTTTGTGACCATTTTTGGTGCAGACAGATACATATTTAGATGATGTGTTAGATTATGCAACATTATTGTAAGCATGTTGATGATACATAGCTACCAGCCAAATAAAAAGATTTTGTGGTCATGACTTTCAAAGCTATTCCTTGTTTTCCCGCTCTGGATCCATAAGGCCACATAAATTAATAACTCCGAGGGAGTGAATAAAAAAAGGGTTGGAAATTTTTTGAGGCCCACTTAATCTAAAAGAAGCATCATATTTATCCTTACAATTGCATAGAAACCAAAATACGTCCTTAGCTCCAGTCCTTCCTCTTTAGTCAGTGTTTCCTTCATTGTCATAGCAAAGAACTAGAATCTCAACTTAGGGCATAGCGTAAATTAGGAACCAAGTAGAAACGCATCGCAAATGAGATGCCATGCAAACTGTTGACTAAACCATAGTGTAGTGTGTCGTGTAAGACTGATGATGATAAGAACCAAGTTTCCTCTCTAATTCAACTTTTCTCTGGCTTTTACAAATGTGGACCTTCTACTTTGTACTTGTATTGAATGATGTGCGTTGTCTTTGTTAAAATTAAAGGATATATGGATGTTGAAGATGCAATTGAAAATTGGATAATGTGCATTGTCTTAGTGGTTGCTTTCGTACATTGTTTTATTACAAATTTTCTTACATAGTTTTATAATAAATTTATTTTAGTTTTGCATTGTTACTACCATGTCCTCCAGTGTCGACTGGTTATTATTTTACACCAATGGCGCTTTTTTTTACTGTCTAGTTTTGTCTACTTGTGTGCATTAGTGTAATTAAAATGTTCTAATTGCACATTTAGTTTGCAAAGGTAATTAATTCCATGCCTACAATGTGCTAAATTATGCAGCATGGTACTGTACCGATATCTAGTTTTTGATGTACTATGTACTAATCTTTCCTTGGTAATGTAGTGATAGAAACATAGATTTTCGGAAGGCAAGCTTTTAAGAAACCTGTTTGTATTCATGTTACACTGAATATCACTTCAATATATAATTTATAGATGCATGCTGATATTAGAAACTCATAACAAGAAAACTATTTTGTACGGTTATTTTAATACTTCTTAATGATAATTAGACTTTTATTAATAATGAATAAAAGTTAAATAAATTATTTGATCTCTTCCTCATCTTTTGTGGCATTTAATTTCTTCTGTTTGATAATACAGTTTTACTTTTATTTTAAATTCAACCGATCATAACACCTACTACTGAGCTTGAATTCAAAGAAATTATAGTGCAATGAAAGTTTATGATTTTCCCCAAAAAAATTGATTATTAAAAGCTATTACATTTATTAGTATATATAAGTTTTATAAAACGAATGGAAATTAAGCAGTTTGCTTAAAAAATTAAATGTAGTATACAACTCAATAAATGTAGGATAGATCCATGTTAAATCTATACATGGCTTATCTTTCAAAATTAATTTGCATGACCGATTTAGGAATGCTCAGCAAGTTGATAATAATTGATAGTTGACAGTACAATTTTATGTGTATAACCATTATCTTGTAAAAATTAATTACTTAACGATTAAGTTGTCATGCATTTCCTACCAAATCTCTTGATGTACGCATATATATTTTCCTACGTTGGAATTTCGACAGAGTTGATTCAAAAGCTTAAAACCTTTTTTTAGCTTTTACAGTCTGCGGTAGTGAATATAAAATCAATGGCCTTTCAATGGCTACATTAGGATTATTTTCCATTTTTATTGGTATTTCTGTTATGCATAATTTAAAAGAATGGATATAGCTTCTTTCTGTAATTGGACAATGTTCAATTTTTTCGTGGCTCATACACACCTATACTAGTGAGTAGCCCGTGCTACGCGCACGGCATTGTTATATTCCGTAAGTTTAATCCTGCATTCCAGTTTAAAATATGTACTTCCTACATTATCAGGCATATACCTACTTATCTTAACAGTGACGATGGCATTGAACGGAACAAAAATTGAAAGAATGCAGACGTAAGGCTAGGCAAGCTTGGAAAAACACATGTAATCAGTGTGGTTGAGAAGATGGAAAAAACATAAACTGCAGCACGATTAAGAAAAATAGCAGTACTTGCATAGAATATGGGCAGTTGGGCTGCACATCATTATCCGCAAATAAACCAACAGACGTATTCCATATTTCGTTAGGATGATATACAATGTTGCAAACCTGTTGAAGGTTTGGGAAGTAGTGTACAACAAATAAAATGAATGAAATGCAACTGGCATATGATTTTCTGACAACAATGGTATATGAAATTCAAGTTGAAAGAAAGTTTATTTATGGGGTAAGCAAAAAAGTAGAAAATCGAAAGCCAAATAAATGGTACTAAAAATCATCATGCAACACTAAGGTGGAAGGTAGTGTAGCTGGGAAGAAAAACTGTTGGACAAATGAATGAAATTAAATTGCATATCTAAGTTGAAGTCAGCTGACGAAGAACCGACAGCTTTTTACACTGAAAAGATTAGAAATAGAAGTAGATTTCAGAATCTGTTGGTGTGCTAATATACATCATTTAACATGTACCAAACAGTCTATGTTTCATCTGTCACCAGAGAAAATCATGGATGGGAAAAAGAATCCTCTGTACACGACAGTTTACAGTTCCGTTGAAGCGTGTTGTCAGTTTGCAATCGCTCTTAAAACAACTACTAAAAACACAGCTTGTCTCCTGAAATGACAAATCAGCGTGCTTTGTCATACGAATTATTCACTTCCTACCGGATTGAAGAAAAAATGGTAGGATAATGGCTAATTCAGTATAACTAAAATGTTTTTAACTTCTATGAAAATAGAGTACCTTTGTTGATCTTTTTTTCTGTTTCAGATTGTTTGAAAGAACTGATTATATTCAGTATGCTGATGCATTCTGTAATGGTGCTATGATCGGGGAATCGATTATTTCGGTTACAACTTCAGTCTATGCATACGCTTAACACGTCAACTGCAGACTAAATTTACGTGTATACGATTGCCAGCCAAGTACACAGGTTTTTAAGCAAATCAAGTGGACAGCCAAAAGTTCATCAAACTAAGACTTGATTATTTTTAAATTACAATATGCACATACTATTGATCCAACGTTACAGAAGCCCACTAAAGTTAAGAAAAAAAACATCCTTAGCACGGGCTGACCAGAGAACGATGAGTTCACATTACCAACAAACTAAATGCATACAAACCTTTCAACAGTAATAGTAAGCAGACAATACCAAGTAAGGCTCGGGAAGGGTTTCATAGGTTATCTAAATAAGTTCGCGATGCAAAACAGTACATATAATAACATATGCGCTTCTCGTACATATAATAACATCACATATTACATACACATGATACTCATTCGAGTGCACATGTGATTAACAAATGTTGAAAGGTTTTTTCTGTAGATGCCAATCATGTTAAAAAATCAAAAAGGGTCTCTACAGATTACTATTTACTTATAGTGCCTTAACACAAATATACAGACAATTAGGCTAAGAAGTAGATGTCCTCATATCAATACTTATATATTACAAACCCTATCTATTTATTGATCTGCTCCTGGATAACAAATTTTGGGCTACTTTATCAGGTTAGCAATGCATTTGAAAAGAGAATCTATCAATCTCCAAATCTATGGCTATGAAAAACTAAATATGATTGCTGAGTTTCAAACTATCCAAATGTGGCATTAATCACAAGTGGAGCAGACAAACTGTAAATATATTATATCACCTGAGAAGAATAAAAATTAGAAATAGATATCATAAGGTCAAAATTAATCACAGACCTAAAGTATATTTATGCATATAGCAATGCGACAAAGATATATAACAATAACCAAATATAACAAAACAAAAAGGTATACAATATAGTAATGAGTGTAATGACACAACTCTGGACTAATATGTCATAGCTTGATGAATTCGAAGAATCCAAACCTAGAAGCCATTTAAGTACCTTGT
This sequence comes from Allium cepa, assembly GCA_030765085.1. Classification (NCBI taxonomy): domain Eukaryota; kingdom Viridiplantae; phylum Streptophyta; class Magnoliopsida; order Asparagales; family Amaryllidaceae; genus Allium; species Allium cepa. Next base: position 233,906,350 of record CM060939.1, on the reverse strand, counting down.
GTGTCATGAGTTCTTTGATGACACTGTCTTTTTATCAATACATATGAAAAAATATAATAGAAAGCAAAACTTGGAACATTATTATCTATAATTTTTCATGGAATTCTTCAACTGCCAGCAAAATCTTTAGGTATGCCAAGGTATACAAAAAGGGAAACAAATGGACTAATTTGTATGGAAAAACTATTTGCCAAATCTAGCCCATGACTAAGGGTAATAGTCGTATCGAAAGTACTTAATGGTGTTTAGCTTACATCACAGTTTGACATGCTTAATAAATATGAACTACCTAACGTATTGGAGGACTTGCCACTTCTAAGGCTACCAAAAAGAAGTCATTTAAGCATCAAATATAAAATACCAACAAAATAATTTGCATTGCTTCCTATTGACAATCTTGAGTAAGATCAACAAAATATCTAAATTTCTTATGTATGCATGTACTTGTATGCACGAGTAGACCTCAGATGTTTATTCAATTCAAAAGCAACCGTTGGAAATTCAGTCAGAATTAAAATTTGTTAGGAACAAAAGCACTATTACTGCTAAATGCATTAGTCAGATTAAAAAAATATACCAAAACAATCAGTTGGTCCCAAAATATCGCAGTATGCAAGCAGCTATTTCAATGCAGAAGCAGAACATCTTTTATAACACTAACACAAACAGCCTAAGCAGTGCGCGCCTATATAAATATGACTATGGCACAATTATCATTCTTAACATCTTCAGGTATTGGTCATTGCAGAAATAAATAAACAACAATTTATAGTACGAAGAAGAATGAGAGGGAAAAATGCTCAGTTGATAGCAGAAATGTCAGTTTTAGTAAGCACAACAAAACAATAAACCAAATCATAGTGTGCGCAGTTGTAAATCCTACCGTCTAATATCAACATTGGGTTAACAGTAGTGGAAGAAACAGAATGCGCAGTTGAAATTTGGATACAGTAGTTGGCAAAGCAGCCATGGTATGCAGTTGCAGTATGACCCAACTGCAAGACATGGACGCACATTGCGCTCTGGTTACGTGCACAAAATCGACCGTGTAGATGCAAGGTAATTTCAATAGAAAACAAAGTGAACTTAATTTACTTGAAAGAAGAGGACAACAGAGATAGTAAATCAATCCGCTTCAAAAAATGCTTTCGTTTACGTAGAGGTAGAAAGTAATTACCTGTACAATCGACTGAGCGGCGAGTGAGAGGACGCTGGCAAATCACTCCATCTTTGGTTGGCTAGTCATCAGGAAGATTGGTTGCATGAAATTGGTTGATTGGGAAAGTCAAGTGTTTGAATCTGACATCGATTGGAAAAGGGAATGTATAGCGGAGGGTATTTGGTAGAGAGCAAATATGGTTAGGGAAGGGAAGCAGTGATGGAGTGGGAGAGGGAGGAGGCACAAATTGATGGAATTGCAGTAGCAGTTATGGACGGGGGGATAAATGGGAGCAGTTGTTGAACGGGAAAGAGATGAAGTAGGACGGGTGGGAAAGAGAAAAAGACGAGGGAATGTCACGTGCAATAACAGTTTGACGTAAGTTAATAAAATTGCGGAAGTGGATAACAAAGCGGTATTTTGAAATGAGAAAGGCATAGAAATCCACGTCAGCGTGGGGAGGTTCTTGCTTTAAGATAAAGTAATAGACATGTGTACAAATTTACATTCTTCTTTTATGTTTCTCTAAGAATTTAATGGATTGTACATGTAAACTATCTGCAAATTAATATTAGATGTTAGGACTTATTTTAATTTCCATGGGTAGGAATTCCCCAAAAAGCCGATTCAAAAGCTTAAAAAATGTTTAAATTTTTTTATGTTAGGGTTTCACATCATCACTCAAACGTATTTTTATTCTTCCATGTCGGCTCATTACAAGATGTTTTTGTGCTTCTTTATCTACAACTCTGTTTTATGGATAATAATGTTGTTAATGAGGTTGATCAATATTTAACTAAATTGTGGTAGACGACGTAGTTTTATCCTATCTGTATCCTCTGCCCATAACTAATGTCACATGAGAAAATTCCTCAAATATAGATTTAGTAACAACAAATTTTATGTTACATGGTATGTGAATTACAACAATAAAGGAGTTTAGTAATTATTCCTGCTGATTTTTTTACCGATGTAGAATATTTTGCCAACCGTTCCTTTTCCAGATACTGAAACTGTCTCATGTTAGCAAACCATACAATTACTTGAGTAACCATTTCTCTATATGCTAGCTGATTCTTTAGTGAAACATTTTTCATTTTTTCAAATTTCACTATTTCACTTGAATAACCATTAGTGACAATGCATTTTTACTGTATAGTTTGCTAACATAAGATCCTGTGTGGTACGTAATGCAACTTTATGACCATAATGCAACTTCGGCTTCATCAATGCCACCATGCTTACAAAAGTCGTTCGCATCGAAACAGGGTGTCAAGTACCAATTTCAGGGAGAAATTGTAAACTTACAAGATGTATTCAACTGGAACTATCTTTCATGCAGGAAGTGTAAGGCAGCTGCACAGAAAAATTAAATACATACTGGTGCGCTAAATGTGCATCAATCATTGACGAACCACAGTCCAGGTAACCTACATACACTTGCCTTTATGTATAAACTGTTACGTAATTTCTATTTGCTATTGATAGAAAGTCAATTACAGTATTCGATCTATTATCAAAACCTTGCTCTGCACCTCTTATGAAAGCATTTAAAATTGACACTCTTCTATACAGAACTTCCATTTTTTTTTTGGATTCTTGGCATCCTGGTATTTAAGAAGGAGAAAAATTAACTGCTACTTCGATTTTTTTTAATCAACTTTAGTCATTGACGTTTCGAATTTTTGAAACAATAGTATTTTATAGCAGCATATTTAAATTCTGAAGCTTTATGCTTTCGACCTTAAAATTTATGAACAAAATTTCACTAATTCACTTATCGACGTCATTTTCTGAGTGTGTCTACTTTTACATCGCATGTCATTTTGAGTTACTAAATGGAATTTTATGGTTTAGTAATTAAATTTTCTAATCCAGATATTAACGCTACAGGAAAATAGGGTCAAGGATAAAATTTCTCAATATTTTAGCCTCAAAAACCGGCCTTCAATATTTTTGCATGAATACAACTTTTGAATTTCAATCCGAAGGCAGGACAAGAAATTAGCGTACAAGACAAACACACAAATGAGTCTGGAGTGCGTCAAGCTTAGACTGTGTTGTCGGCGAGGGTGGTTGCTGCGATGGCGTTGGCTGCGAGGGTGGTTGGTTCGACGGTGGATGGCAACGACTAGGGTTTTGAAGTAGCTCGATCTGAAGTCATCCGATGATGGAAAATTGATGACTCTGGTGGCAGGGATGCAATGTGAAGTGATGTTTTAGTAGAAACAATAATTCGAGGAAGAAGAAGAGAAATTCGAGAAAAAAGAAGAGCAAGCTATGGAAGAATTAGAAGAGAAGAAGTGCTATCAGCTTTCCAATTTGTAGGTATCATTTTCGAAAATATTTGTTATTTTTCAGTTTGTGCTTTAAATATGATGAATGATGATGAAATGATTTTCTACACAAGGATGTTTGTTATGATTGAAATGCTTGTTCAAAAATGAACTGCAAACTTAGATAATGGTGATCGAATTTGATAAATTTGAAAACCTAGGGGATTATTGGTGGTTCATTTGAGTATCAGCTGTTAGTATCAGTTTTAGTTGTCGGTATCAGTTTTTAGTTGCCGGTAACAGTTCTTAGGTATTAGTTTTTAGGTTAAGACTTATCGGTAGCATGCGATGACAACGGGTGGTGTTGGGGACGGCGGTGAGGCTGGTGGTGCAAGTGGTGGCAGTGGATGGAGGTGCGATGGATGGTGGTTAATAATTGTGGCGGTTTGTCCTTATGACTAATTGTGAAAGAATATTTGTCCGTAGCATTAATTTTGGGAGAATGTTTGTCCTTGTGATTAAAATATTAAGGTTGTATACGCTAAAAAAATACCAATTTTTGTCTTTTATACATTTGCAGGAAATGATATCATTGGTGTCTTTCACTATGCTTCTATCTTGTAACTATAATATTTGTCACTTACTTTGTCTATGTTTAATATTTCACCTGTACTTTGTCTTCACATGGGTGTTCGTGTTAACCGACATTCATATTTTATCTCACATTAACTATCATTTTATATTTGAGATTAGTGTATTGGTTTATAATAACAGATTTTAAATCATGTTAGGATAAGACGCAAGAAGAATTGCATTAAATAGCGCATCCACGAGTGTTTCTAAAGATTTCAAGTCCCATGTCTGTGTGAGCAATTCGAGATATACATAATTCTTAATTTGTTGTACAAAGTTCCACACATGGTAAGTACTTCTCAGCTTTCTAAATCATTTTGACTTGCTTTTCTTAAGCAATCCCTTGGCTCAACCCAAAAGTTTGCATACGCAGCATTCAAGAGTTTTTCTTTGTACTAATTTGGTTGTGTAACATTTCTGTATTTCAAGGAAACTTACTTTCCAATTCCGATGTGTTAATATTGAGTGTTGACTGCTGCAATTTTTTCTTAAATAATATTAACTTTCCAAAAATATTATTTGATGGTGTATTCAGTCTTTTACTTCTGTTCTTAAATTATATGACATTTGCAATTACTGAAAGTCTGAAAGGAACTACTGGCCATAAAACTTCGGACTGCCTATGTTATTTTTTACCCTTGAAAAGCGTGTATTGCATTTACAAATTTATCCACATAAAGTGATTTACATATTTGTTGTGTTTTTCAACTTAGTGAACTTCACCTGATCATAGTTTTATCCTTTTTTTGTTTGCTAACACCTTTTAATCATTTCACCTGGACACTAGCTTAGATTCTCAAGAAACAAGGAGTGGAAGATTTGAGAGATAATGCTAGTATTCAAAGAGTGGAAGATTTGAGAAATAAAACTATTAATTTGTTTAGTTGACGATGAGTTATTCTTGCTAGCGTTTGAACATATAATTACTTTACCATTATTATTTTTTGTATCAACATATAATTACTTTACTGTTATAATCTCAATAGGAACCCAAAATGTTTGTACATAATTTTGGTTCCTCAAGTGACTTTCTATGAGTAACCAAAATATAAATATATTTATTTTTATGCAGATAAAATTGATAGTTCGCTCGTGGTGTTGGTAAGTAAAAGAACTTATTCTTAGGTTGCTTCATTGATTCCAGACAACCATCACAAGCTGCTTCCTACGATGCAGTTAATGCATTCAAGTATGTTGTATATTGGTATCTACATTGTTTAGACAATCTTTGCATGCGAAATTATGTAAATGTCTGTCCGTATGTGGATTTAACTATACGTTCAAACAGTAGGCATAACTAAATGTATGTTCAGGCAGCACCTGATCTTCGTGCTTCCATGTAAGTATATAAAGATATATATTTTACTTTAATTGGTTCTTGAATTTCTGGCATTAGACATACCATTCAGATACATTAGCATATAGATCAATACATACCTAGGAAAATAATTAATAAATAATACTTACTGGAATAGTAGATGAAAAAGTTAAAATGAAAGAAGGGTTATTGCAGGAACATGGGATAGAAAAAACAGTGAATTTCCATGTCAAAATAAAAATAAATTCAACTAAGTTGCAGTTCAGCAGTAATGAGACAGCTATCACTAATTATAGTTTGCTCTTCTATCTTGAAGTGCTATATATAACTGTCATCCGCATGTTCTTTAAATGACATCTCATACCAATATATCCCAACGGTGTGCCCAGCACGGGTTTGTATTCGTTCATTGTTATTATAGTTTCTTTTTTTCATGAAAGTAATCTAAAACAGGAGGGCATTCGTTATTTTGTTATTAAATGTTTTAAGGGCCGACAACAAATGTAGCGACTTACGTTGCATGAATATAAAATGTTGAATGAAAATAATAAGATCATCACATTTATGATCAACAAAATGTTGTTTAAATTGTTATTCAAACAAAATTGCAGTAAACAGAGAGCTATAGAGAATAGAGTATGTTATAAAATATACTACCGTTTTAAATTGTCCGAGTCCAGAATAATCTGTTTCCTTGAAACAATATTACCCTTTCTATGGCGTTTAAGGATATCGAACAATTGTTTTTCAAGATGAAACAGATTCGTCTCTCTGATGCCGCACAACAATCACAGAGCAACGACGAGCTAAAAAGAATTTAAGTAAGAACAGAGTTTTATGAGAGAAGAAAAAGTGCAGGGAAAACTGTGTGTGTGTGTGTGTGATGTGTGTATGTATGTATGTATGTATGTATGTATGCGCGGGGAGGTGCCAATTCGGTAATAGGTGCATGCTCGAATGGTGGCGACAGTTGAAAAGGTGGCGACAGTTGAAAAGGTTGCGACCCTTTACTAAATTAAGCGACCGTTTTATTACTGCCGTTAGAAACGAGTTTTTGAACGGTTAAAAAGAAAAGCGTTAACAACTAACTGCAAAGTGCTAAGTGCCTCTGATACGTCTCAAACGTCCATTCGCCCATGCCGCGGATGCAGGCTCGGACATAGACGTGCGCATGCGGGATGGTGCGTTGCACCACCCGCTAAGATGAGTATGCTTTCTTATCTGTCTTTATCTCATAATAACTATAACATGGACCACATCTTACTATATAAACACAAGATACTTATTATACTCTATTATGTGAGACTATTCATATTCCAAGGCGTTTAATGCTTCACATTTTCCAATGAAATGCTCATTCATTTCTAACAATCTTCCACGTGAATGAGCAATTGCTCAATTTGTTCTTAAATTTTGCGAAACATTTATCGTATCAGTTAAAGTAGAACATTGGTCTTGAACTTTCCTAATGCTTATCCTTTTGACTTATTGGCGAATCAGTGGACTTAGATTATCTTTGAACTGTAAGACTTTTGTGTAAATCTAAATTAGACAACACACAATAAGGGTTTCTTATCTTTCTTGGTTCTCTGTTTGTGTTTGTTTTTGCCATGAACACCAGCTTGGTCTCACGAGTGCTTGGAGAATTTAGCCTTACAATTCTCCTTGAAGCAGCATCTTCGCACTCGTGTGGGTGATTCTATATAGAATATTTCGCAATACCCAATTAGGTTCTTAATATTACCATGTATAAACATCATTAAAAGTATCAAAACTTATCATATTCTCCAGCAAGTTGTGCACTGGCTTATCATAGGAATGGTTTGAGTATATACCAGTGCCATCATGTTTATCTTAAACTTTGTTGTCCCTTTGAACCTAGATCTTAGAATCTCCAATCAACTAGGTAGGGTTTCCATTTTAGGTAAACTTTTAGTTTATGGGTGTTAACCCCATTCCCATCGATAAGATATTAAACTTCTCTCTAGGTAAATCTTTTTTAGTGGATCTGCAATGTCATCTTTTGATCTTATATAGTCAATTGTGATAATCCCATTGGAGAGAAATTGTCTAACAGTTATATGTCTACGATGAATATGTCTAGACTTGTCGTTGTAAAACTTACTATTGGCCCTGCCAATAGACGACTGACTGTTGCAATGTATGTTTATTGGAGGTATAGGTTTTTCTCGATTAGGAATACCTTCTAAGAGACCTCGAAACCAATCTGCTTCTTCTGCAGCTTTATCTAAGACAATAAACTCTGATTTCATGGTAGATCTTGGTAACAAATTTGTATAGAAGTTCTCCACCCATTTGCTAAGGTAATCACATATCCACTAGTGGATTTTGTATTCGATGAAACACTTAATTTTGCATCATACTACCCTTCTATTACAGATGGGTACCTATGCCCATGACTTTGTGTATATCTTAGATATCATAGTACTCGAATTATAGCTTTCCAACGATCCTTTCCTGGGTTGCTAGTATATCTACTGAGTTTACTCATAGCATGTGCTATATCAGGTCTAGTGCAGTTCATAATGTACACAATGTTGCCTAGTATACAAGAGTACCTCAAGTTGGTAAATGTTATCACCGCTATTTTTAACCCAGTTTTGGTTTAAATCCACCGTTGATTTTGCTGATATTATATTGTATTGTTTAAAATTTTCATGTATTTTTCCAATATAGTGTGATTAGGACAACACATATCCTTGGTCGGTTTTATGTATTTTTACATCAAGTATTACATCAGCGATTCCTAGATCTTTCATGTCAAATTTGACGGAGAGCATATTTTTTGTATATTTTATTTCTCCTTGCTACTTCCGAAAATAAGTAGGTCATCTGCATATAGGTACTTAATGACATATCCTATATTTGTATGTTTAAAATAGACACATTTGTCACATTCATTTATATGAAATCCATTTGATATTACAGTTTCATCAAAATTTTCATGCCATTGTTTAGGCGCTCGTTTAAGCCCATATGGTGGTTTTCTTGATCTACAAACCTTACATTCATTTCCAGATTTTAGAAAACCTTTAGGTTGTTTCACATATATTTCTTCTTTTACTTCTTCATTCAAAAATATTGTTTTTACATCCATTTGATGTATTTCCACATCAAGTGTAGATGCTATTGCTATTAACATTCTTATTGATGTTATCCTAGTTACTGGAGAGTATGTATTAAAATAACCAGATCTTCCTTTTGTCTAAAGCCTTGAACCGCAAGTCGAGTCTCATACTTGTCTATTGAAGCATCAGGTTTCAATTTCTTCTTAAATATCTATTTATTACCTAAATTCTTTCATCCTTGAGGTAAATCAACCAATTCCCATGTATGGTTTGACATAATGGATTCGATCTCAGTGTTAACAGTCTCCTTCCAATAAGGGACATCGGTGGCGGACATGGCTTGTTTGTATGTTAATTGATCGTTTTTTAACATAAATGTGTAGAAATCTGGTCCAAAAGTTTTTGAGATCCTTGATCTTTTGCTTCTTCTTGGTTCCTCCACTTGTTAATCAACATTGTTTTGCTAAATATCGTCAATGTTTTGTTCAGTATTCTAAGATGAATTAGAGACTTCGGGTTCCCTTGGTCTCTTTTGAGCATAACTTTTAGCACCTTGTTTTAAAGAGTATATATGTTCGAAAAATCTAGCATTTCTTGACTCAGTGATGATATTTACGTGAATATCATCAATTTCGGATTTGTGTAAAAAAATCGATAAACAACACTATTTTGTGCATATCCAATAAATACACAATCAACTGCTTTCGGTCCGTTTTTGAATTTCTTCGGTTTAAGTATCTTCACTTTCACAAGACACCCTCAAACTTTTTAGTATATGTAGGATGGTGATCTACTTCTACATAGTTCGTGGGGAGATTTAGATATTTTCCTTAAGAGTTCTATTTTTCCGTTCGGCGCAAAACTCCTCGAAGGGAAATTTATATTAACTATAATAGAGACCACATCTTACTATATAAACACATGATGTTTATTATATTCTATTATACGGGACTATTTATATTTTAAGGCATTTAACGCCTTACATATTTTAATGAAATGCTCATTCATTTCTAACACAAAAATAATGCTTCCACCAATTAAACATCGAGAAACCTATCTAATGCTATCCAAGTTGCAACGCAATATACAAATACATTAGTTAATTTAATTGTAGAAGCTTGCGTTATACGAATTGTAACATGAGAACTGATGTTTCTCTAAGTTGAATTCATGTGACAAAATGCCGTCAAAAGAAAAATGTGCCAAGCATATGTTTATTGTTAAGAACCCACTGATTTCTTTCTATCCATAAACACCCATAGCCTCTATAGTTAATTAATAAATTATATCATAAGGCTGTTATCTAACGTTTGATAATCTAAATGTAGTTTGTATAGTAACATCATTAGTAAATAATATGTCCTTTCTTTTTTGATAAAAGCGAACAGAAGTAGCATTTATTATCCTTATTGATATTAATAATTTTGGCCTTTATTAATTCAATTGAATTTGATTTGTCATGTATTACATCCCCATGTGCACTTTGTCTTTTGGGTGAGCATGTATCTTCCATAGGTATTCCAAGAAAACTATACATGGATTCGGATGTGTATTTATTCCAGCATCTTTCCAAAATATCATGTTGTATAACATGTTTGATTTTTGAGACAAGTGTGTGATGTTCTCTTACTAATGCTCTTATCAAATTGTTGGTAAATAATAGATTCCAATTGTAATTTCGCTAAGTCTATAAAGATCAATGATAATGTCATCTTTATTGCTAGATATTACGAAGAGGTCGGGAAATTCATCTTTTAAGGCCATAGTCAATAACCAAGGATTATACTAGAAGAACATTCTATGACTATATCCAACACCTCTGGCACCCAATAAACCAATATAGTGCGCTCAGATGGTACTCGGCCAATGTGGGACGATTGTCAAGTTGTAAAGTAATTAAAACAATCATAGTATATGTCGTATATCTCACAGCGTAAGCATAAAATATAATTATCAACCATAGATATGAAATAGGCAATATAGAAACATAATGAAATAAACCATCAGAGATCAGAGTACAGGTCCGATAAAGTTATACAAAATAGCAATCGAGTTTATATAACTAATAAATAAACCCAAATATATGTTCCTAAATAAGTTAAGCAAAGCTAAAGCTCTAGAGTGCTGCACAGCGAATAAGCAATAAAACTCAAAGAATAAATATATATAATAGAATTAGCCTTCTGCTCGTCCTTTGAATAGCTCCATAGGCTAATACCACATCAACTATCTAATCTACTCATTTAAGAGCTTCCCTATCCTATATAAATTTACCCGGGGGTATAGGGGCTTGGATCAGCAGACGACTTTACTATACCCTGCTCAGGAGTTTACCGGTCCGCCGGGTTCTCCTGGGTTTTCAAAAAAAAAAAAAAACATAATGAAACGTATAACATAAAACATCGAGTCAAGCATTAGTCTGGTGTGAGCGATAAGCAATCTCAAAATATTGTGAAAGTTAATATAGTATAATAAGACACTAAGTATGAAGAGTCTTACCTGACCCGTCCCTACATCCAAAGAGTTACCACATAATATTATTATATACTAAAATATTATCACCAACATCCTACGATTGGGCTACATATCTGAGTATAATATCAGATGTTTGGTACCCATGTCCATAATTTCTATGTACTACGACACCACCCGGGCTACTAAAACAAACCTAATAACCTAGAACAAATATAGCTGGCATAGCATCCATCAAACAATCTCACAATACTTGAGCATGTTAGATATATGGTAACCCGTACGACCAGTTGTTTGCCAGAGACTAACGGAAAGTCTCGTATTTCTCAATGCTCGAATCTACGCCACAAAATAAGGACAAGAACTAGACTATCATATCCTCAAGGTATAGGGTATACGGATCAATATCGACAATCTGGGATATCATATCCTCGTATTTAAATGGGCATCCCCATCTATACCTCTCTTTACGAGGATAACCAACAAGCCTAAGTGTTAACGATCCGTCTACATGTATTTTTGTAGTCGAACCCTATCCTCAATTTATCTCTATAGTAGCATAAATTCCTCATTCTACTGCAAATTCACATCCTCGAACTTGTCCTTATAGATTATCATCGCAACTTCAACCGTCGGGTCATCATTGTCAAAATATCCCTAGACACACCTTCCAAAGTAATAGATCCATCATATAAAGGTTTCGAAGTCTGTTGGAATTGGGTCAGCCAAACAGCAAAAGAAAAAAGCGGATTTCCATTTTTTTTTAATCATTCTGGATCTTTATTGGCCCTATAAAGTCTAATTTAATTAGAAAATTTCCAAATTTCATTTTAAATGTACTCATTATTTTATTTAAGTGTATAAATGATCTTATATTATTTAATTAATGTTATATTGTATATATTTGTGTATCATACACACACATATATGTGTGTGCACGTGTAACATATCAATTTATGCAAGGTATAACATGCCCTTATATAACTGTTGAGATTTACATTGCAACAGACACGTTATCTTATCTAATGTACAAGTATATTTTCCAAATGTATATTTATATATAAATAAGATGTTACAATACACACACACACACACACACATACATATGTATATACATAAATAATATTTTTTTTAAATAATTTTATACATATAGATATAAATATGTTTATATACACACACATACATGGAATTTTAACATTATACATATACATATGTTTAAAATATTAATTTTTTTTGCAAAGCCAAAAGCAATACATATAATATCTTTTGTTAAATACATATATTCATATTTGTATATATAATATAATAATAAATATGTACATATTAATATCTTTAAAATATATAAACATGTACAAAATATGTATATATGTACCTATTATTGCACATGGCAAAACATTATTATTTTTTTAAATTCAAAATGTATTTTAACTAATTTCTGTATGGATATTATCTTTAGAATTAATAAAAATTTGTAAATTTATTATTTTCAAACATAATTTGAACTTTAGAATTTTTGTAAAAATATGAGTGATACTCTATTATTTTGAACATTAAAAATAATTTTGTAATTTTTAAACAATTTTAAATCTAATTTTGTTTGCACAAAAAATTGGCACACACACCCAATAGAAGTTTCGAAGAGAAATAAATGAAGAGTATAAAATGAAAACAGAAGATAATAATAAGAAAATAATAGCAAATTGAAAGAATAACACACATACAACGATTTATAGTGATTTGGCGTTGTTTGCCTACATCCACTTTGAATAAATTGCTTTATTAATCACTTTATAAACTAAGTACAATGGGAATCGGAAGAAAACGCTTAGTTACAAAAGAATGTAAAGCAACCAGCAGCGTCAAAGTCCTCAAAATAAACAAGCAAGCCAGTATTTATAGGCGAAGATGGCCAAATATCTCTTTGAAAACTCGGTAGAAGGATCCTCGAAACCGTATGGGCCCACAAAATGGATCACATGACGCACTTCCCAAAGAAGAGGGATCAGTACCGATCCATTCTTTGGTTGAATTTTTGGGAGAGATTCCTATGGTCGCTTATTCATGCTAGAATACGCTTAGCCTACAAATTTCATGCTAATTGGATCAGTAAAACTTGGGATATTGCTCGATCTTTGTTCCATCAGGGTTTGCTTGCCGATTGCCGCCGATCCCTTCTAATGGAAGAATACCGATCCCTCAAACTTCATCTCCTTGAGGTGCAATCCCTAGGGTAGGCTCTCTAGAGTCCCCATGCCTTGCTCATAAAATTTCATATGCATTGGCCTTGTGGATCTTGGGATATTTATTGTTTTCTATAGGAATTCTCTCACACCTTGAAACATGTCGATCCCAATTATTGGAGCTAATTTATGCCGATCCCTCCTTTGTGTTGAACCATATTTGTAATGACCCGTAAATTTTCGATAATTAAAATAGCTAATTTAAAAGATTTCGTGATTTAGTGCTTAGAAAAAAAAATTGTAAGTCGTTTGGAATAATAATAACTAGAATGAAATGCAACAAATTTTATCTAAGTTAATTATTTATGAATTGAATGAAATCCCAAATCAATTGAAATAATATGTAGTCAAAGGTAATTGAATGAATTTGTATTGTATAGGTAATTGTGACGCTTGTTTTTAAATAATAAACTTATAAGTAATTAAAAGTTAACGGTGATAATTATTTAAGTTACCTATTCATTTAGTTAGTCGAATTGAATTTGTGAACCAATTGCAATTGAAATGAAAGTTTATATATTAGTTGAGTGCATTATAAGCTAAATAATAATGTGGAATACATTTGGTGTAATATAGTAAATCGAATGATAATGAAATTTTTATTTAAAAATCCAATATTGAAATCCGTCAAATATTGAACAATTAAATTGTTTAAATTTAATATTTGGAATTTATTGAATAATTGAATAACGGGAATTGAATAACTGTTTTAATGAAAATGGTTGTTCTATAATTTGAATTTGTTAAATTTTATAAGTTCGTTTTGAATATTTCAAAAGATAGTGATTTAAGAATAATCAAATTTGTTTAAATTTAATATTACAAATGTTTGAATAATTAAATTCCGAATTTGATATGATTAATTTGATATTGAAATTTAATATATGGAAATAGAGTGAATAACTGAAATTTGATTTAATATGATTCAAATTGGTTTCCAAAGTGAATGTAAGTTATATTGGGATTATAATAGAGTTAATAAGATTTTAAAAATTGAAATTTATTGGATAATTGAATAACGGGTATAATATGATTAAAAATGATTTGTAAAATTTTATTTTACCATATTAAAGTTAGAATGATGTTGTAAAACTTTTAAAATCGAATTAAAAGTAAATTTGTGAAAACTGAATATTTAATTGACGAGTTAAAATAGCCATTTTTCAAACAGTCTCGGATTTCGACAAAACCAGTTTCATCGGATCCGTAACGTGATATTATTGTAAGATTTCAAATTTCATGTCAACCGTTTGTCCGGGGCAAGCCAAAACGCATAGAAATTCGTTTAATCGGTTTAATTTAAATTTGATCGTTTATTTCCGTAACTCGCACAGATGATCGAATTAGACTCCGAAACCTATTCCATTGTGTCCGGAACACGGGGTAAACCCTAGAAACGCCAGCCGGCACGCTTCGTTTGGAGTTCGGAAAAATTCGAGTGAATAGTGTTTCGTAAATTTTCTATATAAGGACCCCTATCTTCATAAATTTCACAAAACCCTTACTACAAACCCTAGCCGCCAGTTCTAGAGTTAATGGCCGAAATTTCATCTTACTCTCCCCTCAAAATCTTCAAATCCACTCATCAATTCGAGAAGTTGTCAACTAGAAAGATGTAGAGCACATCACGAACTACAATTTCAACGGTTATGATCGTGATTGGGTCAACGGATCAACGGGAAACTGAGCTTGAAGGCCGGCCGTTCGCCCTCGTTTTGCGCGCCATAGGGGAGGCCGAGTTCCACCATCTTGCAGTCTAAGGTAGAGAGTGGGTTGGCGAGTTGAATGGCATCACTTGATCGTTGCATAGTTCGTCGGGGTGGTCGCAATTTTTAACCCTAGTTGGAGATAGTGGGTTTGGTTTTCACGTGAATAACCTGGAGATGTTGAAACGCAAAGGAGGAAGAATGCACGTGGCCAGATGTGTAGGCTTTGGGATGGACGGTCCAGATATAGTTAGGGTTAGAAAGAAAATATAAATTGTAAATTTATTATATTATAATTCGTATAAACTTTAAACTATCATAACTTTGTCATACGAGGTCGGAATTGCACGAAACGAATTGCGACGAGTTCATTTTGTCGAGCACTACGCAATGGAGCTGGATTGGAGTCGTTTGGAGCTAGTGAAAATTTCGGGTAAAATTAAAACCTGGAGATAGTCATTTGGAGCTCGTTTAATTTTATTTGAAATAAAACGGTGGAACTACATTGAAATCAAGGTGAGTGTTTTATAACGCTCACAACGTACTGAATATCTTTATGCTAGTTAAATTTGATATTATGAAGTGATGAATTTTATTTGTCGTTGTTTGATAGAATTTAATCGTCATATAAATTGTCATTTGAATTAACCGTTGAAAGTTTAAATTGACAGTTAAATTGAAATTAAAATTGAATTAAGATTAAATTATCTGACATTGATAACTATGAAATTTCCATGAATTGTATTGTCTATTGGATGATGTATTTTGATGGATGTTATTGGTTGATATTTAAATGTTTGGATGTTTATTTGCTTATATATATTCTGTTATGCATACATATGAAACTGTGATTTGATTTAAGTGATATATATTCATCCCTGACATTTAATTGAAATAAATAATTACTTGGCCATAGGATAGAAAATTATATACGGACACCGAATTGGCTGAATTAATAATTTTTAAAATCGTCGATTTGAAATTTATTTAAATGTTTTGATTTAAAAGTTATAAATAGAAATCAATTTATAGAAATCGAATTTATCGGAAAATTGAGTTTGGAATGTTGAAATAAATTTTGGTTAAAGAAAATTGTTAAATAGTTTAAGTTGAGACTTTGAGAATAAAAAAATTGGGATATGATTGAATTTCGAAAAATCTATTTGTTTTAAAGATTGAACATTATTTCGAACTTTGAGTATTACTACGTAAAAGCGATATAAAAATGATATTTTGAAATTGAGCTTGAAATTGAATCATATTTGAAATTTGGATTTAAATTTGAATATTGAAGGATAATTAAGTAAAAGTGATATAAAAGTGATATTTTGAAATGAGCTTGGAATTGAATCATATTTGAAATTGGGTTTTAAATTTGAATATTGAAAGATAATTTTGTTAAGTATTATAAATTGATATTTTGAAAAATCAAGCTCCGAATCGATATAAATTGAAATTGAATTAATTGAAGGTGAATGTAGAATTGAATTGATTTGAAGTCAAAGTTGACATTGTTTTGAATTGAAATCGAAATTGAATCGGTAGAATGGAAATTGAAATTGTTTTGAATTGGGAAGTTATAATTGAAATGGTTTGGTTTTGAAGCTGTTTTATTCTGTTTTTCCAAATTACTCTGTTATATAAACCATTTTTAAATACTTAAACTATTTTAATCTATTTTACATCTACTTAACCGAAATTAACTTATTTTAAACTAATTTATCTATTTCAAATACATTTTAAGATTTTAAGTATTTTTAACTATTTTAATTATTTAAAACTACTTTTAAACTACTTAAAACTATTTTCTAAAATTCTAAGCTGGTCAATAAGGTGAAATGTTTATATTTAAATGTTGAATTTAAATACGAATTAGGTTAAATGAAGTTGCAACCTAAATTGAAATTCGAAATGATATTGAAATCGAAATGAGATATTGATACGAAAAATGATTTTTGAAACGGAATCTTACATTTGAAAAGATACGATGATATTTGAAATGGATTTGATTTTTGAAGCGAATATGATATTTTGATATCAATTATGAATCGATTTGAAATGTAAAAGAGCCAACGGTGTAATAATACGTAGTTATTAAAGAGACCGGGATCGGATATGGACATACTCTCTGTCGATACCGAAAACCACTTTAATAACTATTATACGCGAAGTGTTGATCCAGAATGAAGTGGACGGTTTGGTGAACGCGTTGATTGAAGAAAGAGAACGATATTGGATGACCCCTGACATGACTAAAACAGGAGCCGCGCCGGGCCATTGAGGTTCGCCATCTCTAGCGGACACACTTCTTCGATACCATATCTATTACATTTGTGATTCGATTTGGGTGCACCCCTTGATTTGGGAGTGTTGTTTCGCGGTGTTGGGGTAGCTGCTGACTATGCTCAACATCAGTCCGGATCATGCAACTACTAGTATCCTAGTTGGTATCGCCTCATGTACCTTGTCATACTGATTATCCTATTCACGACCACTACATTATGTTTTGTGTTATACCTATGGGGTACCCTCTGATAACCACCAGTTTACGGTGGGGCTTACGGTGCTGTATAGACTATGGCATTATAAAAATATGTTAAGGGGGATTATGGTAACGCCTTAACGCTATTTTGATACTTTATATTACTGATAGGCATTATCTACTTAGCGTACATTACTACATAGTAGATAGTTTAACGGATCCTTAAGAGATGGAAAATCCCGTAACAACTCTTGAGTTATTGCACGGACGTTGACACTGGATATGAGATGTCAAACCCCGTAAACATCTCTGACGCCGTTACACTCATATTTATTTACGATTGATTTAACTTTCATAAGGATATTTTAGTCCTGACTCGAGTGTTTTGTCTTTTCATTATGCTCGGGTCAGTCCTGAGTTTTTCAGATTTTTGAAGATCTATTCTGGAGGATGAAGACGAAGATTTGGTATACTATTACTATTATTACCCTTGCATCATGCTATCTGCTGCATTATTTTAATTGTTCTGTTGTATATGTATAACTCTGATAAATGTTGTATAAATAATTATCAAAGTATAGTAAACAACTTCATGAACTGTTTATTTGACTATTATATTTTATCGTTCCGCTGCGAGATTCTGTGTTGTTTCTTTTCCTTTATTTCTCTTTCTTTTCTTTTCTTATTTACCCCAATAACCATCTGCCCTTTTGAATGGTTTGGAATCGGCATGTGTATTTGATCGTCTGTTTAAACTGTCCAAAAAGGCGGGTCGCTACAATATTTCATGCTTCGAACATTTTTCTTTGCATATCTATCAAGTTCATTCAACCTTAACTTCATGTTACCATCCGTACTTGACTTTTGGGCCCCACAATCATCACTTTGGAGTCATTGTCCTTGATTGCAGTCGAATCTAACTTGTGCAATTAGTTCAATATAGCCAAGTTAAAATGCTGGATAACACTTGCCCTCCAAAGTATGTTTGTAATGAATAAACGTGCTTTGAATTGATGCAAGTTAGAATCATCGAAAAGAAATCCATCCAGTTTTCTGAATATTGACTATCCCTCTACCGAATTTTTTCCCCAAAATTTTGCATCTCTTTTTAATTGTCACGACGCTTGGTCGATTTCCAATAGTATAAATTCTAGGTTGTATTCTATCCGTTGATATATGATTTTGATTTCATGAGACTAATAACCTTTGGTTGTCTATTCCAGCCTTTAACCCAAAAGATTTAGGCTTGATTTCAATTTCTATTGATTTCATAAATTGAACCTTTGAGTCACATACGTGCATGTTCATATGTACGTTCTTGTTGTTGGCCTCCGGACACGATCGTATGCTTATGAGTCATCGCCAATTTTCATTGCATTTTATATGTTCGTGCTTTAAATTATCTCCATGCCTAAGTTTATCTGCATGCATGTTCAGAACCGATTTTCTTTAAAGTTTTTGTAGGGATCGACATATGTTTATTCGATCCCTCTTCTCCC
Source organism: Allium cepa (assembly GCA_030765085.1). Lineage (NCBI taxonomy): Eukaryota > Viridiplantae > Streptophyta > Magnoliopsida > Asparagales > Amaryllidaceae > Allium > Allium cepa. Next base: position 233,887,476 of record CM060939.1, on the reverse strand, counting down.
TTTCTTTATGTTTGCAGGGATCGGTACCTTTTATGCCGAACCCTCTCTCCTTGCTTCGACTACCGACCCCTCTCCCCTTATATAAACTAACATCCCTCCTTCCCCTCCTTTACATATTCAACATTTCTAACTACTTCCCATTCACATCTTTAAGACTGAACCCTCCTTTACCTCCGAAAAACCCGAACCCTTCCTTCCTTACATAATCATTACCTTCGTCTACACATTAACCTTTTGATTTAGCTTTAGATCCCATTCGAACCATAATCCATCCTTTCTTCCCAAATCGCTCATCTTAGATTTATTCGGGTAAGTTACTTGCCTTTGATTTTTATCTTATGACGATACGATAGATTCCATGCCACTAGCGACAAGGGTGAAGTTCAATGTAACGTTGAAACGATGGTCGAGATTGCCTGAAAGAAGGGAGAAGTAGGATTTGATAGGGTTCGGAAGAGCATAGAAGAGAAGGAAGAAGAAAGGAGTGCACGACAAAGGATTCGGTTGTGTAGGAAGAGAAGATGGCAGGTTGGGCAGAGGAGGGATCGGTGGAAATTTGATGGGAGGAAGGGTCAGTAGAGTGGGCTAATGTGGAAGGATCGGTATTGGAAGTTTGGTGGAAGGTTGAAAATAGAAAAGTGGAGGGATCGGTGGAAATGGTTAGCGTGGTGGGATCAACATTTTTTGTTTGGAGAGTGGGATCTGTTGCATTGCTTTGGGATATGGATCGACATATAGGGTTCAGCATATAGGGTTCGGTATATAAGGATCGGCATGTACTTGGCTAATTCTTAGACTTTGAATTGAACTCGAAAACCATTCCATAATCACTTGTTTGGGCAATCAAATCCAATCCCATCTCAATGAGCTTGAATATATGACAACGATGAACAACAAGACATGCATATTCACTATTAAACTTGAAATTAAAGGACCAAATCTTTGGGACTTAGAACATGAACCGAAACTTAACATATGGACTTGAATAACGTAGTTCATGGTTTGATATGTCGAAGCCGATCCTAGAGCTTACACAACTGATCAATCTCTTCACTAGTTGAGACGGTCAGCGATGACGATCACTCTAGTCAAAACCCAAAGTTTCGTCATTTAACTTCACTTTCTTATTTTAAGTTGCTTATTTCTGCACTACACAGCACCACACTAGCTTAAACTTAACACGGGAGGATAGGTAAAATTTTCTAATCTCGATTATCTACTAACTATAGTTGACTTGGACTTCAAACGTTCATAGCGTCTAGCTGCAATGTCTTTTGGACCAGCTCGCAACATAGTAATCTCGAAGCTGATTCGAGTTCTGCAACCATATCTGGAAGGCTCTCCACTGGTCATCAAACTGAACAAATGAAAGTTTATGGCCCATCAGCCAACCTTTTTTTTGATGTTCTCGTCCTCCCTGCGAAGTTATAAGTCCTGCCCTCGACGTCGTGGAAGGTGCAATACTCTTAGATAACCCGATAGATTCTCAAGCCTCCAAAATTGGTGAGGCGGCCCTTCGAGATTATGTTCCAGGCATGGAATTCCCATAGAAGACTCCTAGCTACTTCGATAAATGATAGGGCTCACTTGCCCCCAGAGGTGTACACAACATGCAACAAATTCCTGTGCTGGGCCGGATGCGTGCCGGCCTTTAATTCCTTTATCCGAGAGATACTAAAATATCTTAAAAAGGCCACACTCAGCTTCACCCGAACAACTATGCCTTTCTCCATGGGACTTTCTTATTATTCATGAGCGTTCTATTCCTTCCGCCAATTCCTGAGGACATAAGGTTTGTTTACAACTTTAAACGAAGACTAGGAAGTCCTTCTTATGTTTTCCTCAAGCCTTCACCCAACTGTCAAGTCTTATCGGGTGTTTGGAACAAACTCACCCATTTTAAACATGAATGGTTCTACATTCGATATCCGCCTGGCTTTGCAAGGCGATGGTTGGAAGGACGTAAGTGTTGTCATTGCTTTATTCTCAAATTCCTTAATTCAAGTCATATTATAAATCAACCAACATTCTGAATTTCTATAGTTGTCCTCCCATGTTCATAGGGTGATAATTTTTCAAGAGCAATTTCTGTAATTCATGCCACCCTAGTCGAAAACCGGGATATTGAACTCCTCGTAACCACGAGTGGTTATATCTATTCAGTCTACTGGAAGAAGACTGCAACATCGAGCTTTCTAGAAGCGCTGCACTACCATGAAACGTTATAAAACAAGAAGAGGATATCAATAACCGGGTTGTGTCCCTAGTCGAGGGGACTCAGGATGACGTCAAAGAAGGCGAAATTGGGGATGCCCTGACTAACGAGGTTGGCGACCCTAATGCAGGCCTGGGCAAAGCACCTGTGGTCGGACCATCATAAGGCACGCCACCTCACACGCTGGCTAAGAGAAGAAAGAAGCTTGCATATAAGCTCCATAGGAGAAAAACTGCTAAGGATTCGGAGTTTTTTATCACTTCCATCGATGAAGAGTCATCTTTCCAACATTTAGAAAGCTCGTGAATGGGTTTTCAAATCTTCAAATCCATGATGACATTATGACTTATGACTTCCCTAACATCAATTCGATGGGTTCAATTCTCCCATAAAGTGGTGACGACATTTTTCCTACTGGCAAAGGAGAGAAAACTCCTATGAGAAAGGCTGCAGCAACCGGTCTGTTGGGGGGACACTAGGATACTCACAATCACGTGCACTTCACCACACGATTTTCATCTATCTTTTGTGCGATGGTTACTTATACTTTGGTATTTGGTTTTTTTGCAGGCACGATGTCTCAATCCCGTGCTCATTAACGCAATACAGATCCAACCATGATTCAGAGTCGGGTAGGCATAGAGAGAGGGACAACGATCGAGAAAGAAGTCATTGTTCGAGGAAATCTTCATCTTCAAAACATAAATCCCAATCTCGGTCCTCCCATCAGGAAGTGCAACCTAATCATTCTATGCACAGTGGCGATCATACCTTTTTGCACGGTCCTCCAATTGTCGTACCACCTGAGCAGTATTCTGGTTCATCCAGCTCCAAGCAGTCCCATACCATAGGTCAAGCATCCATCATCGCTTCTGATCCATATTTGCCGACCCCTGCGCCTAAAGCTTCTACAACAGAGAAATTAGCCGAGCTTAATGTCAATTTTTTAAAGATTTGTTTTGATGGGCTCAAATTCCTTCCCTCAATTTATACAATCCCAAGGAACGCCAAAGAAAGCTCTCTCGCATGTGTCAACGACGTTTTCGTGTAGCATCAATCGTTCCAGCACTTAACAAAAAATATCTCCGAGGTTTCTATTGAGCGACAACTTGAAATCGATTGTCTAAAGCTAGAGGCCATCCACGAAAAAGATATAATCAAACACTAAGACACAGAGATCTTGGACTTGATGGTAAAACCAACCGAAGTAGAAAAAATGCTAAGGAAACACCTAAGGCAGTGAGTCATCTAGAAGCTACCCATAAAAAAGAACTTGATGCTGCCCTTAGCCATAGCGGTGTGCTTGCCATGGAAAAAGATTCCTTGCAAAAGGAGAAAAATATTTTGGCCTTCCACGTTGAGGAGCTTGAAGAGCTTCTTAAGAAAGAGAGGAAGAGAACATTGGAGCTTAAGAAGAATCAAAAAGATATTACGAAGAGACCGTTGAAGCTCGAATTTGAAGATTAAGCTTGAAGAGCAACTTGCTCAAATTGAAGTCCTCAAAGAAGATGCGAGAGAAGCGGGACGCAATGAGATGAGAGAACTAATCGAGGGCCAGGTGGAGGATGCCAAAGAAACTGGTCGAAATGAATCAAGGACATTCTCGATCCCTTGATCGTCGAATACAATGCTAAAGTCCTTCTCCACCGCGATATGAGCTTTTTTTGTGAGGGTTATCTTGAGTTGCTTACCGAGGCCTGGGAATATATTATTGAAATGAAAAAGAAAACCCTCGATGAATCTAAATTGGATGAAGAGAAACTAGTGCGAGAGATCCTTCGTGGAAATGAAATCCTAACCCTTGCTGCTGCGAGACTCCGATATTTCAGCATTGTAGCGCTTCTGAAAAAGGGAAAAATATCGCCGGGTCTTCAAAGTCTGATCCCAAAGGCCCCTATTCTTTTCAAGCAGCAGGAGCATTAGTTCTTTTGGCCCAAGACAGGATCTGAGCTACGATCTGGACAAACCCAATTATCAATCTAAGGTACCGATCCCTATTCTGGAAGGGAGCACTTCAGTGACAATTGAGAGTCAGGAGGACGTAGGTATTCCGCTTTACTCTCCACTTTTCGAAAGGTTTTCATTCTCCATGCCCAACAGTCATGGGCTTATCTTCTTGTTTCCACAATCCACAAGTCTTTCGAGTCCTAGCCAAACTCTAAAAAGTTATGCCACCATGGATCAATAATCGACATCTACTGAGATTTTAGCGGTCACCGATGCTTTAGGGTCCGATTCTTAAGTTATTGGAGCATTTGATGATGATAAAGCTGAAGATCCGTTGCTGCTGGATGAATCTAACGATGTTGTGATCACCGGTGCCACTAAACACACTGATGAGCTTAGCTTAAATGGGTGCATCAAAAGGGAGGATTTATTGAAGAAACAAGCCAAGACTAAACCCGTCGATGTGGATATTGACAATCCAAATCTCATCCCATTACAGGTCATCCCACCCGACGAGTCGATTTCCAAAAAACTCCCTCCTACTTTCGAAAGCTCTTTTGCCAGAGGTGGTAAAGGATCCAGGAAATAGTCAGACGGAAGCTCGAGTGGCGCCAATCCTAAAAAATCCAAAAAGGAGAGAAGACAAAAGAAATCTTTGCTTCAGCTCTTTTTGTACATAAAGTGTATAGCTGTTTTCCCTTTTGTTGGCCGTGATTGTACGGGACCGGTCCTCGTTTTTCGAATGAACTCGTATCACAATTTTGACGCTTATTATGAAGATATTTTTTTTTGTTTTCTATTGAACTCTCGTGTAAGTTGTTACTTAAGTAGTTGAGTTATTACTTTCCATTCAATTTTTGCTCGTTGATTCGGATATATTCCATCAATTCTATCCTAAGGCCTCCACGTGGTCGTGGTCATAGCCTTGAGTCGAACCAAACACGAGACTCGTGCCCTAGTGTTGCATTGTCAAATTCAGTGATTTGAGTGATTACACTCCTGATCCTAGGCTTGGGTTATCAGAGTTAGGCGGTGGATGGTCGAACTCCATCCTTAGTGAGTTTATACTCCTCCAATCGGTTTTAGGCAAGTGTTTATGGAATAATGAATAGTCGAACCACACTAATTTATCTGTTTATACTCAAAATTTAAAAATGGTATAAAAAAGAGGAATAAGTTTACGCTTATTAATTTGAATAGGAAAGTAAAACCAAAGTTTAAAAACGGTTGAACTTTTGGTTAAGCAAACAAAAGGAAATTTGAAATTGAGATATGAAAGAATTAAATTAAGAAAAGTTAAATGAAAATGAGTTGCATTTGATTTGCAATGAAATTAATGAAACAAGAGTAGGATTTGACTTAAATTAAACAAACTTAAGTTGTAAAGTGATAATAAACAAGAGATTATGTTGTATTAAAATTTTTATGAAGTTAAGTAAATAATATTATGGAATGGATATATAATTATGATGTTAGTTAATTAAGCTTCTCTTTGGATTATCCTCTCAGAACAATTCTTACATATTATATCCGATCAAATTTGATAAGTTATTTTGAAATAAAAAAGGTTATATAATATAAAGAAGTCTCTTTATAAAAAGTGTTTATTAGGAAATCATTTAAGAATATAATTTATAAAAGTATATTCTGTAAAATGAAGTGTAATTGGAAAATAAAATAATGTTTGAAAAAGATGGTTTTGAGAATTCATACCATAATGTTTTGAAAAGGTATAAAAGGGAAAGTTATGTAATATAAAATAAGTTTTGAATTAAATTTATAAGGAAATTTATTAACAAAGCAATGTCAAAGGAATTTTGAAATAAAGTTTATAATGGTATTATTCCAAATAAAGGAAGATCGATTTCTTTCGGAAAAAGAATAATAATAGTATTATTTCTAAAAAAGAATTTTGAAAACGAAAAACAATATTATGGTTAATCAATCTGAGTGGCTCGAAAGTTACTAAAATTGGGCAAGATATGTGTTTGGATGGTAAATGCTTCTCTTAAGTATTCTCCTTCTCGTTAAGGAAATATGCGATATTATTCGTAGTACCTATTTCCTTTGGTATCATTTTTGAGTTACTTGATTAATATAATCTTCTAAAGTTAAAAAGCATAATGTGAATCACTTATTTGACAAATTAATGGCTGTTAATTTTTATCAAAGTGTATTATCTTAGTTGATAAGCATGGGTATGCTTTGATCTTTAAAACAAATATTTTTGGCAAATATCTTTAAGTTTTGTTTTAGGGTAATTTCGAGGACAATTCTTTTAAGGGAAGTATGCAACGACCCAGAATTTGACCGCCACCAAATATAACATATAAAGTGATTTTAAATATAAAATATATAATATTTTATGATTCGAATAATATTAGATAGGATTTGAAAATAGAATATACATAAAAATAGAAACATTTGCTTCCATCGACAAAAGTGACAAAATGCTGATTTTAGAAAACTAAGTTTCAATCGTTAAATAAATTATTTTAATTAATTTATAAGTGTTTATATTTTTAAATAGCATTATATAAATTTGTTTTTAAATTTGGTTTACATAAATAAATAGTTTAACTAAAACGTCAAAATGTGACCATAAAACATTTTGTCGAAAATCAACGTTTTTTCGATTTAAAGCTGTCGCGACATTGTAGCACCTTTATTTTCTTATATATGAACATATATTCAAACTGTATAAGTATCAATTAATTCACTAATCAAGTTTACTTTTACTAAACATACTAAGAAAATTCTAGAATATAATTAACAAAAAGTAAGCATAAAAGGACCAAAAAGTTACAAAAATTAAAAAGTAAACATTAATTCAAGGCAAACATAATTATTATTCTTTACTTCATACCGAAGTGAAAATGACATAAAGTAATGATTTGAAATAAAATGTTAAGTGTTGAAAAAAATAAGCTTGCTTAAACAGTAGGTAAGGTTATTTTGGTAATTTGACAAAGAGATATTTTGGTGACTTACCACTTTATTTTTTTCTATAAATACCAACCACTTCCTTCACTTTATTTCACATCATTTCCACCTTATTCTTCCTCCTTGAAGCTCTCTTTAATGGTTTCTTATTCTCTCTTTTTCTTACCAACTTTTATTCAAATCATATCAAATTAACTTCAAACACCACCGAACTTTGCCAAATACCTTAAAATACCATTAAAACATGGTTTAGTATTTAACAAGTGAAGAAATGATGGAAGAAGAGATGGAACCCATCAAGGCCAAACCATGTGAGAAAAGGAAGAAAGTTCGGGAACTCCAGAACAAGAGAAAGAGAAAGAAGTGCCGTTGATTTCTATGCAAGGAGCTAGGAGCAAATTCAAGGTTCTGCGGAAGCTCTGTAAGATTTTCAGAAGTTTGAAAGAATAGGTCGATAACATAAAGCAAAAGGAATGGAGTAGAATTTGATTAGTTGAAATTTAACTAAAGTGTTGTTAGTAAGAATGTTGGTAGGAAGTTAATCGATTTGGTTAAAGGAGAGTACTCAAATCTTATTTTTATTTTAATAAAACTTAAGTTGATAGTACACATGTTAAATTAGAAATTAATATATTGAATATTGGTTGATATTGGATGATAACTTGGTTGATTATATAGTTGTGAAATAGTTGATAACTAGGTTTGATAAATAATAAAAGAAATGGTTAGTAATTAACCAAATAAAATTTAATGGAAATTAAATCCATAATAATATGTGTATGGAGTGATTTAGCCTTTAAATGATTTTAAAAAGATCGAAAATGATATTATAATAATATAATATTATAATACGAATGAAATGGAAAATGAGTTTGAAATATGAATATATTGTTTAAAATTATTTTGAAATGGTTTAGAAATGTTTTATAAACATTTAAAAGTGTTACAATGAAGTTTTGAAAGGAATTGTAAAACAAGTCAAAACTAGGCGCATCGCGTAATGGTAGTTTGCGATTTCGCGTCGAAAAAGTTAAATAAGTATACAAAGTGGAATATAGCTCGGAATCCTTCGAGATGAGGATTTTCCGAATGATTATATCCATAGTTTTCCAAAAAAGAAAGAAAATCAAGATTTCATTAAGTAAATTTTGAAATATGTCCAAAACAATTTTTAAAAACATCGCGGTTTTGCAGTTCGTAATCCAAAAAGGGATTTCTTTAAAGATGATATTTTTAAAATGTTTGAAAATATGAAATAAATTCTAAAAATATTTCAAAATGTTTTAAATTTAATTTAAGTTGAAATGATGGATTTCTAAATGATATAAACGTCGTTTTGAAGAATATAGATTTTTGCAACACTTTTTAATAACTTATGAATTATGGATTTAAACTTAACAATCCTTCTTCAAATCTTTATAGATATTTTTAAAAGAATAATTTAATGTTTTAAATAATGATTTGAAAGTTTAATGAATCATTTTTAAAATGAAGATTAATAATTGAGTATGCGGAAACGACTAGTACATTTGTCCCGTCTATGAGAGCTAAATTGTAAAACAAGGTGTGTAACTAAGGTTAGAGCCAGAGGTGAAGCAACCAGTGCCCTAAACTTACTTGGTCTTTGTTTTATCTTTTAGACGTGGAGTGGAAGAGATCGAAGGAAAATCCTAGATGCTCTAAAATTTATATTAAAGTTTTCCTAAATAAAAGGTGAAATAAAATAGAATTATTCCAAGTTCAAAAAGGTTTAAATAAATCAAATGTCTCGATAAATTTCAAAGAAAGGCTATAATGATTCCATATTCACTAGAAGAATATTTTATAAAGATTTATATCTATCAAAGATAGTTGATAAAAGGAAATGCATAAATCAATCATCAAATCTTCTGATAATCAACTTTTATCGATGATTGTATGAAGAAACCGGGATCGAATTTGGGTGATTCCTATCCGAAAAACCAGGATCGGATTCGGGTAATTCCTATTCGAAATTCCCTTCAAACTAATTTTTGAAATAAAATATATTAAAGACAATGATCATTGATGGCGAAGATCTTCATGATGTAGGACTACTTGCCATTAGTCCCTTGAGGTGAAATTTAACATATTTAGGGTGGCAGTAGTGCTTTGTTATGAAAATTTCGATTTGCAAGAATATTATTTGAAGTTAAGAAAGAAATCTTTGATTAACATTTAATGAATGATTTGGGTTCCTAAGTTAAAATTTATAACTTGAATGTAAGAAATCATTGATTAAGATTAAAAGAATGATTTGGAAAGGTTTTCCTAAATAAAAAAGAAAATGATTTGGAGTTATTACAGGATTTAAGAAAAGTTTAAATAAACCAAATGATTCGATAAACAAGACTTGATGATTCCATATACTCTCTGAAAAAATGGGATAAATTGAAAAGAATATATCTAAGAAAGATATTTGATTTCAATAAAAGATGAAGTAATTGATTGATGATTGATAATCATATATGTACTAAACATCTTTTTTATCGATGATTGGCTTTGAAGGAACCATGGTCGGATTTCGGTGATCCTTATCCAAAAACCACTCCGAACCAATGTATATGTTCAATAGTGAAGACATGTTGAAGATGACGATTATTGAAGACCGAAGATCTTCATAGCGGGAGGACTACTTGTTGACATTCTCTGGGTGGCTCTCAGTATAGAGACATTTGTTACAGTAGTGGTCCTATCGTGTTTGAAATCTTCAGATTACAAGGGTTTCTTGCCTAGTAATGGCCAAGGAATGTGCCTTCGGTTTCGTTCAGTCCCAGAGCGAACTTCTATAGACAAACGTCTGACATTGCATTGCTAAGATCACAAACGTTGACTTTTACCAACGTACTTCTATGGTGGCGGAGAAGGCAATTTAGGCAACTTCCCTTAGCTTAACACCCTTCTTAGAGTCATACGAACTCAGAGGCTGTATGTTCGTAAAAGTCAAATGGTGCTTGAAGAATGTCAGTGTGGCATTCTAAATGGATTATGCTTTGTGAAAAGTAAAGCATGACTTTGTCTAAGTTGAGCGTAACCTCACTCCCAAGCCTCATATCTCGGAAATGATACGAGAACTATGTTACATTCAGGCTTAGTATGATGAGGGTGGCGTATGATCCCTCAAGGTGACTGGCGGCGTACGATCTAGGTCACTAGGGTGTCCAAACGGGACCCTCATTGTATGGTATAGTGGTGTGTGAGTCCTTGCATGAGAAGTTATCGGATATCAAGAAGTGTGGCAATATGAGGAATAGTGGTGTGTGAGTCCTTGCACGAAAAACCACCAGGTTTCGGTTGCTATGCATGGTAATTGAGGTTCCCTGTCATGTTGGAAAAATCCAATTCCAATATGAGCTTTACGATTTTGATTTAGTACCAAAATAGCTGCAATGAGTTGCAAACATTTCAGCTGCCCCTTTTGGTATCATATATTCTGTCTGGTATATTCCATTGACCTAGTCCGGATATATTCTCTTAGACTTAGTTCGGGTATTGATACCTTATTTGAATAAGTTTATTTTAAGGATGTTTTCCGAAAAGAATGTCATTAAAGATAATATCAAATTATTTTGGTAATAAAAGTGTGTTGGTTATCATAAGGTAAAAGCTTGTCCGTATTTATGTGTGGGCGTGGCCTTATGAGGTACCCTTCTTTTCAAAGGTTTTGATAACATCGCCTTTTTAAATTTCAAGTATCTCACGTTGGTTTATCAAGCCTAGTCTGGGTATTTTTAATACTCGGGTAAGATCCGAGTAGTTTCAGGTTTAGTTGAAGATGGTTGGAGTTTGTAGAGGAGAGCTGGAGATCATCATCGTATGGACGTATTCTATTATCCGCTTCATCTATTGCATTTGTTTTGTTATTTGTCAACATTTGTAAGGGCAGGTGTTATAACTGTCTAGGCTGAATCTAGGTTAGACTCTTATATTTTAAATTTTTCTGATGTAAAGATTATCTACTGAAATAATATATGTTATTCCATTCGTGTAAGATTTTGTTTTTCTATTCTGTTCTATCTTTATTTTTCTTTCTACCCATAATGATCCGCTTGTTCATGCAATTTGAATTGGACATGTGTGGTTTATTGTCGATCCAAAGGGTATGGAAGAAGGGGTCATTATAGCCATTCCTTCGATCACCATTTGACTTTTACTAACAAACAACCTCTGAGTTCGTATGTCTCTGAGAAGGAAGTTAAGCTAAGAGAAGTTGCTTTCTCTGCCACCTTCGAAGTATGTTGGTAAAAGTCAATGTTTGTGATCTTAGCAATGCAATGTCAGACATTCATCCATACAAGTTCATTCCGGGCTATGATAGGGGGTTCTCGCTTCTTATTAGGTAGCGAACGGGTAACTCTTACTCTTACATGTCCCTGAGATCGAGTATCGAAGGGTTGGTCAGTTAGGCTTATAGTTGAGAGGCTGACCATAAAAGAAAATTGCGAGTTATCTATGTGAGCTACGGTGGAGTTTATCCACTGTCGATGGTTGCAAAGCCTAGATCTTCACAGGTGGTATCAGAGCTTAGGTTAGGTGCCTAAGTAAAAAATTTGTTTAGGTTAATAAATCAATCTAGGAATCTTAACATGAAACTACCCTAATTTGATAAATAAAATGGATAGGTTAAGACACCGTACCTACGACCGAGGTTATGGGTAATGTTTATTTTTAGGTGTATTTATTATTTGGTTTCGTTACATTTTTTTTGTCCTTGAAATTTCAGGGACAAAATTCTTTTAAGTGGGAAGTATGTAACAACCTGTAATTTTACCATTTTCAAAAATAAGATAAATAATTTATTTTAGATATTCAGATATATAATTTTCAAACTTAATAATTATGTTTATGTGATAAATAAGGATGATGAATTTATTTTCAGAATTTGATTACAAAATCAAGTAGTTTTGATTTTCGTCGAAAATCGACAAAAGCCGGTTTTAGATAAAATTGGATATACATCCAATTAATTGTTGTATATGGTAAATAACTCTTTTTAATTGTTATATAGTGATATGATAATAATATAAATTTGATTTATAATGATTTTATTAACCTATATACTTGATTTATAATGATTGAAAATTTCGTTGCATTTTGGCGGATCGACGTCGTATTTTTATACTTGAATTTTAATATTATTTAATATAGTTTTATAACTAAAAGAACTTGTTTTAATTATTTTAATATGATAAGAAACTTATTTTCAAGTTTAGTTTACATGAATAAATAGTTTAACAAAAACGTCAAAATGTGACCATAAAACATTTTGTAGAAAATCAACGTTTTGTTCAAAATAAGTTGTCGCAACATTGTTGCCCCATTATTAGCATGTTTTAACATATATAATACACATTTTAATAACTAAAAAAGTTTACTTTTAGTAATTATGATTAGGAAACTTCTAGAATATAATTAAGAAATGTAAGTAAGAAATTTTTTAAAAAAAGTAAACTTCAAATCAAATCACATCAAAAATCTAAACGAATCTTCTCTTTAATCCACTTTTCCATCGAAATATATTTACTTAAGTCTTAAGTGACGAAGATATAAAATAAGATGTGAAAGGTGATGGTAAGTGTTGAAAAAGTAAGTTTACTTTAAGTTGAATTAACGGTATTTTTGTCATTTCGCATAATAAATTTTATTTCAAACTTTTCCTATAAATACCTACAACTTATTTCTCAAATTACACACACTTTCCATTCTTCTTCTTCTTCCTTTTCTAAGCTTCTCCTTCTTCTTCCTTAGAGCTTTAATGGCTTGCATGCCTCTCTAATAAAAATTCCCACCTAGAAGCCATCTCCACCTCTTTTCTTCTCAAGTTATGGCAAAATAATCGATAAAAAAAGTATACTACTTAAGTCAAGTTCAAGCTAGTAAGTTCAATCTATCTACCCAAGGACATGCCTACCTAGAAGCCATCTCCACCTCTTTTCATCTTAACTCCTAGGATAGCAGAGCTATAGATGAATTTTCAAAAAGTTTCGGAAAATAGTAGCGAAGCTATAGTCAAATCCATGGTGAAAAAGTCAGCAAAATTGGTAGAAAGTATGGTTTAGATCTAGAGTTTCTTGCCTTAAAGTTTGACGGAGTGGAGTCCAAAGTGAGTTATTTCTTCCTCTAATTTCATTAAAATCATTGCTAAATCGAAGGAACATTTATTGTTAAGTGTTGTTTGAAAACCTTTGTTGAATACTTGTTTACTTTATTTGTTAAAAAAATGATTTTATTCCTTGTTTCACTATTTGGATGGTTAATTAAGTATTTTAACATTTAGAAGTTAAATACTTAATAGGGATGTGGAAACGACTAGTACATGTGTTTCATCTGCGAGATGCAAGGAGACTTGGGCGAGGGACAAAACATGTCGAAGGGAAAGCCCGGATGCTCCAAAATAAATATCAGACCATTTTAACCCAAGATTAAATAAAGTTTTATAAATATTTGATAGAATGAAGCATTGATCATAATTTATTGTTGTGTTTATTTCATTGATTGATTGTTTGAATTAGGCTCGGCCAGTTTATGAGCACTGATTATTATTTATTGATTGTTGACTTTGATCGACTAGTTTATGAGCAATTAATTATCCATATGCATGGGCTAGGTAAAAAATAGTTGTAGGCTAACACATTGTGATTTATTTGACGATTTGAGTATAAGGTGTTTAGTGGTAATATTTAGTTCACTTCAACTTAATGAATTGTTTTGAAAATTGGTTTTCAAGTGAAAATGTTATGGTTTTTTCCTTTAAAAGGGAAAAAAGAGATATTTGAGAATAAATATTTTGAAATGATTTTGTATAAAGAATGATTTTGTAAAAGTGTTTTATAAAATGGAAAGAATTTCAAGGACTAAACCTGATGGTTTTAAGATGATTTTTGAAAGGATTTGGAAATGGAAATCATTATAGATTTGAAGTATTTGTAATTATTAGTGTGAATGATTTTGACACTTCGTTTGGGATATAAAGTGATTTGTTATGTTACCAAAGATTGGGATAACCCATAATTACAAAACACATGGGCAAAGGAAGTGTAGATGTTCTATAGCCTCAGTGTAGTCTGCTCTTGGAATAAAGGGATCTATTATTTATTCGAAAGGCTTGACCCAGGTGCCTGGTTATCGCTAGAAATCTCCCAAGATTTGGTAGCATATAGTTTTGTATGCTTGTATATAGGTATCGTTTAAAAAGATGATTTGTTTTCAGATCCCGAAATAAAGGACTAATTTGAATATATATATATATATATATATATATATATATCATAAGTTTTGAAATAAGAATTCAAAAATAAAGTCCAAAGAGATAATTTCCGTAAATTTAATTAGATATTGAAAATCTAAAATTGAAAATTAAGCTTAAGTAGGTAGTTTTTGAAATTTCATATTGTTCATTGCATCGTAGGCTACATAAGTCCTATTGATGGTAGGAGAACTACGTTGGCTTGATCCTGTATCCAGTCGGGTACCCAAGGGTATGTTGGCAGTCACAACTGGAAGTGATGCAGCCCCAATAATAACATAACATTTTTTTGTTTATTGTTTGCTATATATCGTGTATTGATGTATTTTTCCCGCTTACTATTTTATTCCGCATTTGACATGTTTATTGAGTTAGTAGGAATGACTATTGCTATCTCTCTCATCAGAGTTGTGCAGTGGTAGATTTATTTTTATTTGTATTTGGTATGTATTAGAGCACACCTAGTATATTAAATTGATTACTCCGATAACTTGCAAAATTTAAATTATATTATATACATCTCAGAATGTTGAATATTTATCAAATATTGAGTATTAAGTTGGTAGTTTTCATTCGTAGTTTTAGAATGAATGGGTTTTTCGGTGATTTTGACTGATCCGAAAATATGGTTCATTTTAATACTTGGGTCAGATCCAAGTAATTTCAGGATTAGCTGAAGTCGCTTAGAGTTTCCAGAGGAGAGCTGGAGATTTTCATCATCGTATGAACGTATTCTATTATCCGCTACATCTATTTCATTTTTTTGTCAACATTTTTAAGGGCATGTGTTATAACTGTCCAGGCTGAATCTAGGTTAGACTCTGAAAAATGTTTTAAACTTTTCCACTATAAAGATTATTATTGAAGTAATATATGTTATTCCATTTATGTGAGATTTTGTTGTATCTTTATTTTTCTTTCTACCATTAATGACCTGCTTGTTCGTGCAATTTGAGTTGGACATGTGTGGTTTATTGTCATTCAAAGGGTACGGAAAAACGGGTTATTACATTTGGTATTAAGAGTTAGTTGGGGGTGGTCGAATCGCACTCGACTTATGTTTATACTCCAGTCCACGCTTTGGAGACTTAGGGTTATTTCGAAAAATAGTCGGATCATACTTTTCTTCATTGGTTGATTTACCCCAGCGTCTAGGGGTTTGACTTAGCGAGTGATCGGTCATATCATGATTGCTTTTGATTCATGAATGTCCCATCTCTTGGTGGGATTAATTTGGTTATCAGATGGTCGAGTCTCATCCATTCCTTATTACGCACTCCATCGATAGGGCTGTGAATAAGAATCATCAAATGAACGGCCGTACCACATTCATTTCGTTTAGTTCAACTAGGAACTAACGTAAATGGCTAACTCCAAACTCTAGGAACCTACTCAGACATGTCGACATTAGTCGGTTTTGTAATTAATTAACATGTAATGTAATAACAAACACAGATGTGAAGGAAGTTCAAAATTTAATTTGCCAAACAGAAAGAAATGACATAATTTTTTTTATTACATATTTGGAAAACAAAATGCTATAAACTAAATACAACTAAATGGAAAAGAAATAAACTAAATGACATAGCATCATAAATGCTCGCTATTCCACGTCCTTGGGAGTGTGATGCCATCAGTAGTCGCTAGCTTGAAAGTTCTATCTCTAAGCCTCTACCCAATGACATACAGTCCTTCTCAAGTTGGATTCATATGCGATGAGGTAGGAAAAACCTGTTTCAAGATGAGATCGCCAATTTCAAAGGTTCTAGGTCGTACTTTTGTGTTGTAATATCAGGTGACTCGGTACCGATATACAGCTGCCCTCAAATCAGCTTCTTCATGCTTCTCATCTACAAAGTCTAGGGATTCCAAGAGTAAATCTTTATTCGTTCTGGGATTGTAGTAGGTCACTTGATGAGAAGGAACTTCATGCTCAAAAGGAATAATAGCTTCGGAATCATAAGGAAGGGCGAATGGAGTATGCCTAGTCGCGGACTTGTGGGTGGTCCTATAGGCCCATAGTGCTTTCAGGAGTTCATCCACCCACTTGCCTCTAGCCTTTTCCAAACGCTTCTTCAAAATGGATTTTATGATTTTGTTCACAGCTTCAACTTTCCCATCCGCTTGAGGGTGAGCAACTGCTGCAAATCTCTTTTCAATAGGATATCGACAACAGATTCTTTGAATTCAGCACTGTCGAATTGAGTCTCATTATCTGTTACAATTATTTATGAAAGATCGAAATGACCCATGATGTTCCAAACATTGAAGTTGGTTACTTTCTTTGTTGTGATCATAGCTAATGGTTCCGCTTCATCCTATTTGGTGAAGTAATCAATCGTGACAATGGCGAACTTCACATCACCCTTAGAGATTGGTAAGGAACCGATAATATGTATGCCCCATATGGCAAACGTCCACGGATCGAACATTTGTGTAATTTCCATCGACGGAGTTCTTCGAATTTTTGCATATATCTGGCACTTTTCGCATTGCCTTACATAATCAGCAGCATCTCGATTGATAGTTGGCTAATAATTCCCGTAACGGAGTACTTTCTTTGCTTGAATTTGCCTCCCAGTGTGATTGTCACATTCTCCTTCATGAACTTCCTTTAGGATTCATTTTATTTCATCATGAGCGATATACCAGAGCAGGGGAACGGAAAAACCATTTATATACATAACTCCTTCCCGTATGATATATTGTGAAGATTTATGAAGGATTATCATTTTTCATTCTTTCATTCGGGAAGGATTCCCTTTAACAAATAGTCTTTAATCGGAGTCATCCATGATTCCTTCGTAGGCTCCATCTCTAGTACCTGGTCGATGTCCATTGAGCTTATGCTTGGAACATTTAATACTTCAATTGGAACCAAGCCCATCTGTTGCGCATCCCTGGTGCTTGCCAACCTTGCTAATGAGTTAATCTCTTTGTTTTGACCCTGAGAAATGTGTGTAATATCATAGCACTCAAACTTAGTCAACAATTTTTGGACTTGGGTAAGGTACGAAGCAAGTTGTTGTCCTTTAGCTTGGTAATCTCCACTAACCTGGTATACTACCAATTATGAGTTGCAAAAGATTTCAAGAGACTTTATTACCAGTTCTTTGGCAAGTTTAATTTCAGCAATAAGAGCCTCACACTCAGCTTCATTGTTTGTTGCAGGGAAATCAAGCTTTAAAGCATAGCAAATTGATCGATCTTCGGGAGTTACAAGCACAATTCCAGCTCCAGAACTACGATCATTAGATGCTACATCTGTACAAAACTTCCACCATATGGTAGGGTTTTAAGCGCTCTTAGGGAAATCATCATGCGTAGTCAATTCTGCTATAAAATCCGCCAGTGCCTGACCGTGAATAGCCCTCCGCGGAAGATAAATCGAATTGGCTAAGTTCCATATTCCGCTCGAATAACCTTCTAAACATTTCAGGTCGCTGTAGGACCTATCATAACGGCTAGTAGCTGTAAACATTGATAGGATGTGCCTAAAAGTAGGGGCGGAGCTTTCACGAAGCTATCAACAAATAATATGCCAGTTTCTCTATATTCGGATAGTTCCTTTCAGCTTTTGTCAATCGCTTGCTAACATAATAGACCAGTCTTTGGATTTTATTTTCTTCGCAGAGTGACGTGGCACTTATAGCGTGTATGGCAAAGTGGATATATAAATCTTTGCGATCCACTGGCTTTGACAAGATGGGAGGTCTCTCTAAGTGGTTCACCAAAGCTCGTAATGCGTCTTTATAATCCTATGTCCATTCAAAGTTTCTTTTTTCTCTCTTAATCAAGTCAAAGAAAGGAATGCATTTATCGGTAGCTTTGGAAATAAATTGGCTTAGAGCAGCAACCTTCCCATTTAGGCTCTGTACTTGTTTGATAGTCTTTGGCGCCTGGATATTGCAAATAGCTAGGATCTTCTCAAGATTAGATTCGATTCTACAGGCATTAATGATGCAACCCAAGAACTATCCTGATGCAATGCCAAAAGAACACTTTAGAGGATTAATCTTCATTTTTAATGTCAGAGGTTGTTGAACATTTCTACCAAGTCTCTAATGTGGTCGTTAGGCTGTTGTGACTTCATAAGTATATCATCCACATGTACCTCCATTGTTTGTTCGATCTGATCTTTAAACATTCCGTTGACTAGGCGTTGGTAGGTTGCTCCTGCATTCTTTAGTCCGAACAGCATTACCATATAGTAATATAATCCAACATTGGTAATGAAACTTGTGTGCTCTTGATTGGAGATATGCATTGAGATTTGGTTATATCCTGAGTATGCATCCACAAAAGATAGCAATTCGTGCCCTGCGTTGAGTCTACCAGCTGGTCGATCCTTGGAAGGGGAAAACTGTCTTTTGGGCATGCCTTGTTCAAGTTTGACTAATTAACGCATGTCTGCTATTTCCTATTTTTCTTTCTCACAAGCATAGGATTTGATACCTAGTTAGGGTAGACGGTGTCATGAATAAACCAATTATCTTTGAGCCTATCCGTCCCTGCTTTAAGAGCGGCAGATCTATCTGGATCCATGCCATATCTTTTTTGTTTTACCAGCACATGCCTCGTTTTGATATTTAATGCATAGCATGCAATGGCAGGCGAGTTTCCACACATTCTAGAATGAGTCAAAGCGAACATGTCGAGATTCGCTCGAAGAAATCCAGCAAGTTCTTTCATCATTGGGTGGTTGAGCCACGATCCGATCTTTAGGATCCGTGATGGGTTGTCGTGGCTGAATGCGATGTCAACTGTCAGCTCAGCCAGTGCAACCTTGGTCTCTTTGGGCTCCTCCTCATCATCTTTCTGATCTATGTCTCTATAGAGCCAACTGTGGCATCTAAGTCTTGGCTCGGGCGCTAGTTGTCAATCTTCAGTGGATTATTTACAGACCGACTTTTCCATACCCTTACCTTTCTCTTTCTGTCGAGCATCCCTTAACTTAGCTACATAACAGGCACGTCCGGTCGCCTGATCACCATGAACAAGTCCAACACCAATATCTGTTGGTAACTTCAAAGTCAAACACTATGGGGCAAGAGCCGCCCGTAACTTAGCTAGGGCCGGTCGGCTCAGAATAGCGTTGTATAGAGAGTCAACATCCAAAACAATAAAAGGCAGAATTCGCACTCTCCTACGGTCGCCTTCTCCTAACTCTACAGGTAATTCAATATAACCAACAGCTTCAGTTACAGCACCATTAAAGCCATGAATGCGGGCTTTAGATGGTTTCAAGTCCTTGGCTTCCATCCTCATCTAATCGTATGCCTTTTTGAGAATTATATTTACAGAACTTCCATATTCAACCAATAACCTTCTCAGTAAACTAGGGCCAGTCATGGTCGAAATGACCATTGGGTCGATTGATGGAGCCTCCATCTTGTCTGCATCTCTGTTTCCAAACACGATATCATCTACCGTTGTACGTTGCTATTTTGTCGGAGCTCCATCATCCCTACTTAAGCAGCATTCAAAATCCACATGCTTAATCGCACTAGCGTAGTGCTCCATCTCATGCCAACTCTTATTAGCCGGATGTGGTCCTTCGACTATTGTATTGATTACCAGTCTTCCACCAGTCCACGTAGGCTCCTTAGTCCTGTGCGGTGCTTGTTCTCGATTAGGGTCAGATGTCCCCTACTCGCCATCCTGTGGGGTTATTACAAACTGTTATAACTACATTTCTCTAATCAGCTTTTCGATAATATCCTATAGATGCCTGTATTCATTTTTGTTATGTCCATAGCATTCGGGAAACCGACAATATTTTTTGGTTTGTTTCTGCTTCTCCGTTGGTTCTTTCGGAGGTGGCTTCCTGTACCGTATGGTATTGTAGTTAGACAAATAAATATTCTCTAGCAATATATTCAATGACATGTAAGCATCGTACATTGGAATCCTAGGCTTTCCTCTTCCAAAATCCCTTTTTCGTTCTCCGATCCTATCTTTGCCTTTCTTTTATTGATTCGATTTGTTCAGGACATTCGCTTGAACTTTTAAGAGCGATCATCGGATCACTTTACTATAATATTACTCCGTACTTCCTCTTCACTTAGTCCCGCAATATTCTTCTTCCTAGAGCATTTGGCTTCTTCCTTCCTTAAGTACTGAGCCGCCTTTGCATAAAAGATCTCCAATTCTACGGGTGGCTTGGCAGCTAAGCAATCGCCAAATTAACTTGTTGCGGCCATCAATATTGCATGGTCTTTCGAATTACTGATTTCTATGACAGCTGTGTGGAATCTCTCTAATTAATCTTTCAACGATTCTCTGGGAGTCTGGATTACGCTGGATAGGGACATTATATCTTTAAGGCGAGTTGCGTGCATACGGAACTGCTCCACAAACCTTGTTGCCAAATCATCAAATTTAGAGATCGACCACACGGGTAACCTTGTAAACCACATTGTTTCTATTCCAGAGAGGGTTATATAAAAACATCTACACTTGGTTGCATCATCTGCTCGTGTGGAATCCATCAGCCATTCATATCTCATGACGTGCTGCTTGGGGTCGGTTTTTCCCTCGTAGGTAGGCATTGATGGCATGTTGAACCTCCTTGGGTATTCTACATGTAGGACATTGTCAATGAATGAGGTACAGCTTCTCAAGATTCCCCAGTCGTCATTGGTCCAGCCTTGGTTCTCTCTCATGAATTGTCTAACCATAGTCGATAAGTCTGGCGTTTGGATAGTTGGTGCCAAGCGGTGGTTATTTTCTACCTCACATGAATGGTTCGATCAATATCTATGGATCGTTCCACGCCTTCTTGGTTTAGCATCTTCCCAATGTATATCACGTAAATTCACTTTTTCATCATTCTGAGAAAGCATTTGTTCAACATTTAACTGAACTCCATCATCCAAATCGGTCGTAGTAGCTCCAGCTTGAATCCTTACACGTATACACATATTCCCTCCTCTAAAGGAGCAATCAGTACCGATCCCTATAGAGGGGTCGGCATCGATCGGTCCTAGAAGACCCAAAAGGTATGCCTGTTGACGTCTCGAAGTGTCCATGCGATATCCGTCCATTCTGCGATGCCTGTGCCTGTGATACTCATTCGATGAACTAGAACTCTTCGATGCCGAGTAAGGGGTAGGGTCCCTCCTAGCTTTTCCTCACTGTTGCTGACTGAGTTGTTTCATTAGGTTGATATTGGTTTGAATCTGCTAATTTAATTATCGACGGCTATCCACCAGCTCTCTCATTAGATGAGTTGACTAAAATCTTATGTGATTCAGTAAACAGAGTATACATTCTATTATTGCTAAGTTGATCCATATGGGTCGATGAATAGTGAATTAGTAATTGAATTTTTTCAATAAAAATATATAGGAAACTTAAGATTAAGAGCTTTAAAATGTAATGATTCAAGAACTCAGTCTTGTAATAGAATCAGCTAGATTCTGGACTTCAACTGGATCAGCATTCACATCCATTGGTTGACTGTTATGGCCTCCTTGCTGGATGCTAGCGTTCTCGTTTCCTTTCACATTCTGAGAAGTAGATCTAGTATTCCTTACCATTGTTGATAGGTTTTCTTAGATTTTTGCTAATCTAATTAAATGAGCAAACTTCTTGAAGATAATTGTGGATTCCTTTGGGAGATTTATGCAATCCAGTAGCAACAAAGGGATCCTAATAAGCTAAGAAACAAGGTTCTCAGTGAAAGAACAAAAATGTTTGCACCAAAAGTTGGCACAATCAACCAATAAAAGTTTTGAAGAGAAATAAATAAAGATTATAAATTAAAATAGAGGATAATAACAAGAAAATAATAGCAAATTAAAAGAATAACACACACATACACACAATGATTTATAGTGGTTCGGCGTTGTTTGCCTACGTCCGCTTTGAATATATTGCTTTACTAATCACTTTATAAACTGAGTACAATGGGAATCGGAAGAAAACTCTTAGTTACAAAAAATATAAAGCAACCAGCCGCGTAAAAGTCCTCAAAATAAACAACCAAGCCTGTGTTTATAGATGAAGATGGCCAAATATCTCTCTGAAAACTCGGTAGAAGGATTCTCGAAACTACATAGGCCCACAAGATGGATCACATAGCCCAATTCCAAAAGAATAGGGATCAGTACCGATCCCTTCTTTGGTTGAGTTTTTGAGAGCGATTGCTATGGTGGCTTGCTTATGTTAAAATATGCTTAGCCTCCAAATTTCATGCTAATTGGATCAGTAAATCTTGAGATATTGCTCGATCTTTGTTCCATCATGGTTTGATTGTTAAATGCTGCCGATCCCTTCCAAGGGAAGAATACCAATCCCTCCGATGGTAGGCTCCTTAGAGTCCCCATGTCTCACTCACAAAGTTTCACATGCATTGGACTTGTGGATCTTGAGATATTAATTGTTTTTTATAGGAATGCTCTCACACCTTAAAATGTGTCGATCCTAGTTATTGGAGCTAATTTATGCCGATTCCTCCCATATGTTGAACCACATTTCATGCTTCGAACATTCTGCCTTGCATATCTATCAAGTCCATTCAACCTTAACTTCATGTTACCATATGTACTGACTTCTAGGCCCCACAATCATCACTTTGGAGTCATCGGCCTTAATGGTAGTCGAATCTAACTCACACTATTAGTTCAATATAGCCGGGTTATATTACCAGATAACAAATTTTATTTTTGGCTGGCATTTAAAATTCAAAATAAATATAAAATATGTTTTTAGCAAGGCTAATTGGTTTTTAAGCGTACCGTCCACTTTATTGATAGACATTAAAACAAATGTTCGACACAAATGCCAGAAAAGCTAATAAAGAAAAAAAATCAGGAGATAGGCAAAAGCACCTATGCTACTAAAAGACAAAAACACTAGTCCTCGTCATCACAACTGCTATCATCAACAGACCCCATAACATGAGAATACCCAGAAAAGTTCGAAGCCATATTAGGCACATAATTTTCAGAATTAGGAGAGTATAAATATTTCCTATCACATGTTTTATCCTCCAAGGTACACTTGTTACATTCTCCATCTTCACCATTTGTAGCTAGAAGCAATGCATCACCCTCAACACGATAAATCAAGAAACATTCTTCGCCTTTACCTCCTACATACATATAGTAGCTACAAGTTTTTAGGTTGAATCTCATTTCAGAAGCAATATGAACCCAAGCATGCTCACTACGATTCCAAACAAAAATACGGTTAGTAGAAGGGGATGGAACTGCTTCATCCATGACACTAGGCACAATTGGGATAGAAGCAGGCGAATCCAAAATAGAGGGATTATAAAATATATCAAGAGCATATATAAGTTTATAAAATATAAAATGTATTTTATAATATATTTATATTTTTATAATGAATTTACCTAATTAATTAATTTAAATAATAATAAATATATACAAAAATTATTTTTTATTTCTATTGAAATTAATTTAGATATGAAACTATTTATATAAAATTTTAAAACTAGTTTTAAATAGATTAGAATTTAAGTTACAAAGCTTATATATAATTAAATAATGCACATTAAATTAGTTAAAAATAAAAAAAATGTTTTTTATAGCTGTGTGCGATAAAGATATATATGTATATATATATGACATATTTATTTAATATATAAGATTATATAAATAGATAACCAATCTAATTGTGACAATATGTTAGTATAGTAGAATCATCACCTAAATAACAATATTGTATATATAAAATGAATAATATGTATACATTAATATTATAAATACATCAAAAAATTTCTTAGATCAAATGCCTTTAAGTACACCTTGAAACTATGAGATTTGCTCTTTAAAATGATATCTAATCTAGTAGAGTGCTAGTCCATGAACCAATGACCACCAGCTACATAATAGGATTTGATTCACCTTGATTTGATTTTGTAAAATGAAGATAGAAGTAATAGATTTCTGCTAGAGGCAGGTTAAGCCGGAGGCTTCAAAAGTTCCGAAAGTAAGTAGGTTGAAATGCTTATATAGAGGAGGAATAAAGAGAGAAGTTAGGATCATGATCCATGTTTCTCTCTTATCCCTTCTTTCCACTTATCCACTCAATGCTAGCCTATCCAGCCCATCATTTGGCCGCCTCTGTGCTCCATTATAGTTGAACTATTCAGCCTCCCATATGGGCTTCAAACCCATTTAAAACACGAATGAAATCTTTTGCAATTAATTCAGTTTAACGCGTATCGATATCGTATATCGATTAATATATTTATAACTATTATAAATATATTTAATAATATTTATTTATCAAATCAAAATAAAATTTTGTAATTAATAGTTCATAAATGTTAATTAATTTATAAAAATTACAAATTAATTAGTGATCAAAGGAGCATTCATCATTTCGATGGTGTGACCCATTAGGTGTAAATTTGGTAATATCAAAGTATTCAAATATCAAGGTTCCATGCCACTTAGCAGGTGGTGTGATATTTTGACCAAATTTATCGCTTACTTAGTTCGGATAAAATCCAATTTTACTTTGTTAAGTGTTATGCTGTTGCAATTATTTACACTAATTTGCTTCGTCAAAATTATATCACTTTGGATTTATGAAATTTGGTAATGGTAAAAATTCCAATATTATTCATATTCAACTATATAGTCCAAACACAAAATCCTTGGTTCAACAATAACTTTGTTACTAAGGAAATGCTGTGTCCAAAGATTTTGACTTTGAGTTGAATTTAGTTGATTATAGTACTAACCTCATATAACTAAGGAAACAAATCCTCTCTTGAGTAGTGTTTCACTTCCAACGCTTCCACTCGACCCAACTATAGTCATTCGATGCACATCAAACCATAATTTAACTATAATCAAAGTGGATCTTCTACACTGAAGATCAACAACATTCTAAAGTCAAGAGAACTGTGTAATTTTATCACGTCGATATCTTCTATTTGACCTTAGTTATATTAACTAACAGAAACCTATCAAGTGAGTCATTCCATGCTTATCCAATAACTATCTGTATGTAACCTATTGGTACCCACAAAAGCCTTGAGTAATACTCTTCCCAACATTTGGAAAGTGTTACATATTCTAGTCTCAATGGATGTATCGATATCCGGTTTTGATACATCTCGACTAGGAATATTTAAAATGGTATACTTATTTTCATTGTGACAAATTACTCATGATCACAACACTTTGTAACTACTATCATAAAACATACCATTTATGGATTTTCTATTACATATACTTTTAATTAAATTAATTAATTAATGCAACACATTATATCAAGTATATATTTGAAAGAAAATACCTTTTATTTCGAACAAAATTGTTTATCGAGTTAGATATATGTAAAAAAAATTATATAATTGCCCCTATGACATATCTCTACTACAACATCGAAGTAATAGATGAATTTCAAATTATTTTACTATTTTGGATCTTTATTGGGCCTATGAAGTCTAATTTATTTAGAACATTTCTAAATTTCATCTTAAAAGAGATCATTATTTTATTTGAATTTACAAAATGATCTTATATTATTTATTTAACGTTATATTCTATAGAAATACATGTATTATATACACATATGTGTGTGCGCATCGTAACATATCAATTTATGCAAGGTATAACATGCCCATGTATAAGTATTGTGATTGATACTACAATGGACACATTAGCTCATCTAACGTACAAATATATTGTCCAAATGTATATTTATATACTTTAATTTATATATAAATAAAATGTTACAATATATGTGTGTGTATGTGTGTATATGGATATATATAAACTATATTTTATTTTAAATAATTTTATAAATATATATACATGGAATTTTAATGTTAAATATATATGTTAAATAATATTATCAATATGGTTAAAATATTAAAAATTTCAAAGCCGAAAGTAATACGTATACATATATACACAATTTTTTTTGTTAAATACACATATTAATGTTTGTATATATAATATGATAATAAAAATATACATATTAAATATCTTTAATATATATATATATATATATATATATATATGTATATGTATGTGTGTATGTGTGCCTATTATTATGCATGCCAAAAAAAATATAATTTTTTTAAATTTTAAAATGTATTTCAATTAATATCCACATGCATATTTTTTTAAATTTATAAAAATTCGTAAAATTAATATTTTCAAACATAATTTGAATTTTACAATTATATTAAAAATGTAAGTGATATTTTATTATTTTAACATTTAAAATATATATTTAAAACTATTTTAAAACTATTTTATTTTGGCTAGCATATAAAATTTAAAATTAAGTACAAAAAATAGTTTTTTTAGTATATTACATACATATTTAATTTTATAAAATATATAACATACTTTATAATATATATTGTTATAATTAGTTTAACTAATTAATTAATTTAAGAATAATTAAATAATAATAAATTTGAACAAAGATCGTTTTACTTTTCTACCAAATTAATTTTGATACAAAACTATTTATATAAAATTTTAAAAGTATTTATAAATTGACTAAGATATAGAATTTTAATTATATAACTTAAATATAATTAAGTTTTGAATATTAAATTATTTAAAAAAAGACGTGTGCAATAAAGATATGTACATATATATGTGTATATAAGACATATTTTTTTTCAATATATTAGAGTATAGAAATATACAACCAATCTAATGTAACAATATGTTTATATAGTAGAATTTTCAGCTAACTAATAATATAGTATAAATGATATAAATAATATATATAATAATATTCATAAATACATTAGAAATTTTCTTTGTATCCAATAGCTTTAAGTACATCTTGAAACGATGCTACTCCTTGAATTGATTTCCGATCCAGTAGAGTGTTATTCTCTGAACCAATGACCACTAGCTACCGAATAGGATCTGATTCACCTTGATTTGACTTTGGAAAATAGATAGATGGGAGAACTAGATTTCAGCTAAAGTAGGTTAAGATGGAGGCTTCAAAAGTCCCAAAAGTGAGTGGGTTGAGATGCTTATATAGAAGAGGAATAAAGAGAGAAGTTAGGATCAAGATTCATGTTTCTCTCTTACTCTTTCTTTCTTCTTATCCACTTAACCTCATCCTATCTAGCCAATCATTTGGCTGCCCCTATGCTCCATTATAGCCAAATTATTCAGCCCCCTATATTCCCATTTAAAACTTGAATAAAATATTTTGCAATTAAAATCAAATTTAACGCGTACTGATATCGTATATCGATAATATATTTATAACTATTATAAATAGAATAATATTTGTTCATCAAATCAGACTAAAATTTTATAATTAATGTTTCACAAATATTAATTAATTTAATTAATTTTTAACAATTACAAATAAATTAAATCATTTGGTCAAAGGAGTAATCATCGTTTCGGTTGTGTGACATAGTAGGTGTAAATTTAGCCAACGATTAATATCTAACTATTCGAATATTGAAGTTCACACGTCACTTAGTAGGTGGTCTGATATTTTGGCCAAATTTGCCACTTACTTGGTTTCAGTAAAATCCCATTTTATTTTGTTAAGCATCCCCGGTTATGACTATTATTACACTAATTATCTTTGTCAAAACTATATCACTTTGGACTTGTGGAATTTGGTAATCGTCAAAATTCCAATATCATCCATGTTTAACTTTATAGTCCAAACACAAAGTCCTTGGTTCAATAATAAAAATTATTATTAACCGAAATGCTCTGGCTATAGGCTTTGACTCTGAGTCGACTTCAGTTGACCATTATACTAACCTCATATAACCGAGAAAACGAATCCACTTTTGAATAATGTTTCACTTTCAGTGCTTTTACTCGATCCAACCATAGTCGTTCAATGGATGACATGCCATAATTTGACTTTAATCAAAGCGAAGCTTTCACATTGAAGATCAACAGTATTCTCAAGTCAAGAGAACTATGAATTTTGCATCGATATTTTCTGTTTAACCTTAGTTATATTAACCAGCAGAATACTGTCCATTAAGTCATTCTATGATTACCCAATAATTATCAGTACGAAACCCTTTGGTGCCCCAAGCAGCCATGAGTATTATGCTATCCAACATTTAGAGAGCGTTGCATACTCTGGTCTCATTAGATGTATCGATATCCCATTTTGATACATCTTGGTTAGGAATATTTAAAATGATATATTTATTTTCATTGTGCTAAATTAGTCATAGTTACATCAATTTGTAATTACTATCAAAAAACATACAATTTATAGATTTTCTATCAAATATACTTTTAGTTACATTAATTAATTAACATAACATATTATATCAAGTATATAATAAAAAGAAAACACCTTTTATTTCGATCAAGATTAGATATTGGGTTAGATATATGTAAAAGATTACATAATTACCCCTAGAGCATACCCTAACTCTATCAATGTCATCACATCGAAGCATGCTGCATATCTTCTTCGCGTACCGCCAATGTTAATCTTCATGTTGCTATAACATCGATATCGAATGTCGAAAGAACGAATGAACATGCACAACATACTCCTCAAGGCACCACCATCGTCGCCACAAAGCCTACTCCTCTATGCCCTGAAGTCCACTCAAATTTTGACTAAATTTTCCATGTCCCAACTCAAACCTAAAGCCTACTCCTTTATGCCCTGAAGTAGTAGCAAAGATGTGTCGGGTTGCATCATGTTGGTGCCAACCTCATGCCTTAGCCAAAATGTTGAAGTCTAAATGCAAAAACCTCTTACCATTTGCCTAGTCCAAAGCTCCCCAACTAAAAGAATGGAGTACTGCGTTTCTTAGCGCTAAGCACACTACCCTCGACCTCATTTTAGCTACACCTTATGATTTTCTTCCAGCCATCAACATGATTTTCTTACCTCAAAACACCTCCTAACTTCATGCGACCTTTTTGTAGCTCCTCTAGACCTCTAAGAACAATATATCGCTTTATATCCTTAAACACCTTCCTTCTTCTAACAAAATCATGATCTCTACAAATCTAGGATCACACCTCTAACAAGTACCGATATGCTCAACCAAAGTAAGATTGATGGTCAAACTAGCCAACATCTCTACCTCAAGCTCACATCGAGATCTGAAGTCATAGCCTACAGTATACTCAAGTTGCATCTACTCTACGAACATCACTCTTAGATTGGAATGTATTTTACTCAGAGCATCAGTGATTGCATTTCCCTTACCATGCGTATAAGAAATGTCAAAGTCATAGGAGGCTAAGAATCCCAACCATCTTTGCTAATAATGGTTGAGATCCTTTTGGGAGCAAAGTTACTTCAATAATTGTGGTCGGTTAACAGTTTGAATTTCTCTCCTAATTGATATAGTCTTCAAATCTTTAATGCAAACACAATCGCCATGAACTCCAAATCATGAGTTGGATACTTCCTCTCGTGTAGTTTTAGCTATCAACCAGTGTATGTGAAAACCTTGCTTCCCTTTATCAATACCACACCTAGTCTAGTATCACAAGCATCTGTGTATACTGGCAACTTCTTCCCACTCAGAATGACTAACATTGATGCACTCATCAACCTTTCCTTCAAACTCACAAATGCAAGCTCAAACCTTGCATCCTAAGCAAAAGTTTGATTCTTCTTCATTAAGTTAGTTAACGGTGCTGCTACCTTAGAGAAGTCCTTGATATAACATCTATAGTATCATGCCAGACCAAGGAAACTCCTTAAATATGTAGTATTTTTAGGTTGATTCTAATCCTGAACTGCTACAACTGTGGTGGGTGTTGCAATGCCCTGGACCTCTGGTAACCAATATACTGTATAGTGCATTATGATTATACCTAGCCGATGTAGGACGATTATCAAGTGGTATTGTAACTAAAACAATCACAAAACCTTTTCTATATCTCATAGTACAAGGATAAAATATAAAATCAATCATAGATATAAAATAGATGAGACAGAAATATAACTAAATGAACCTAAAAGATAAGAGCACATGTTCAATAACGTTATGCAAAATACTAATAAAGTTCATACAATTGATAAATAAACCCAAATATCTTTCTTTAAATAAGTCAAGCACTGAAAAAGCTCTATAGTGCTGTATGTTAGAATAAACAATAAACTCAAATGAATAAATATATAATAGTGCTAGCTTCCTACTCATCCTCTGAATAGCTCCATGCACTTATATCCCACCTAATATCTAGTTTATTCATTTAATAATACCCAAGATAATTAGAAGCAAAGCATAAAATCTCAAGTTAGACAACAATCTACTATGAGCAATAAGCAATCTCAAAATACTATGCAAAATAAATATGGTAAAGCAGAGACACTAAGTATGAAGAGTCATACCTGACCTGTCCCTGCATCCAAAGAGTTATCTCATAATAGTATATGCTAAACTACTATCACCAACATCCTATGGGTGTACTACATATCTAAGTATAATATTAGATATTTGGGTATCCAAGTCCACAATGCCTATGTACTATGGCACCCCTAGTGCAACAGAAAAACCTAACAACACATAACAAAATAGACATAGCATTCATCAAACAATCCTCGCGTCACTCGAATGTGTTGGATATATATTAACTCGTATGACCAATCCACTTTCAGAGACTAATGGAAAGTCTTGGTTTCTCGATGCTTGAATCCATACCAGAAATATGGTCGGGAACTAGACCATCATATCCTAAAGGCCTAGGGTATACAAATCCATATCGATGATCCAGGATATCATATCCTCATATCCAAATGAGCTCCCCATTTACCCCTTCTTTACGAGCACATATAGCAACCTCTTAGTATCAACGATCCCTCTACATGAATTTTTGTAGTCGAATTCAATCCTTGTTCCATCATATTCATCTCTATAGTATATAATACATTCCTCATTCTACTCATAAGTTCTCATACTCGAGTTTATCCTTATAAATTTTTATTGCTACTCCAACCATTAAGTCACCATCGTTGGAACATCTTTAGACACACATTCCTAAGTCGTAGAGCCATCGTATCAAAGTTTCAAAATCATCACACTGAGGCATCACGTCCTCGCTTCGCTTCTAAAATTACTCTGCATCGCGTTATAAGGTCAAAATCGCACGTCGAACGAACGAATATGCATGACACGCTCCCCAATGTACCATCATCGACTCCATAAAGTTTTCCTCAATTGGTCAACCTTCAACCCTAGGAGTGCCAACATGATTCATCGTGTCGGTGCTGACAAGATTACTTACTCAAATTTTTGACCATCTCCCAAATCAAGTTTTAAGCCTTCTCCTCCATGCACTGGGGTACCCGCAGAGATGTCTTAGGTCATACCATGCTGGTGCTAACCTCATGCCTTATCCATATTTTTGAAGCCAGAGCACAAAAACCTATTATAATTTGCCTGGACCAAAGCGCCCCAATTAAAACCAAGGAGTCCTACCTTCCTTAGCCCGAAGCACACTACCACCGACCTCATTTCAACTACCACTGACATGATTTGCTTCCTACCATCGACATTATTTTCTTGCCTTAAAACTCCTCCAAACTTAATGCGATATATTTTAGAGATCCTCTAGACCTCTATGAACAATATACTTCAGCCGCATCACATTTCGAACACTTTTAATGCCAGTTTGCACAAAATTACGAGGTATTTCTAACTACACTAAAATGTCTTAAAAAGACATCAAACAATCACATACAAAGATCATATAACATCTAAATATCATATAAAAGCAAATCAAAACCAGTACATATATTGTCCTAGATCTTACCAAACATAAAATGGTGAGTTGATTTACAAAATGGTGGAAGACGAACTAAAAAAAAGATTTGTCTTTTTATACTCAGTTTAAAGATGATATTAAAGTTGGATCTAGATTGAAAAATGTTTTAACATCGAAAATCATGTTAAAAATCATTATTTTACTATATCAATATGCATAGAATGGCGAGTGATGCAGAATCACTCATCTAATAACAAGATACATGGATCCATAGACAAATCTAGGAAACAATGAAAGCTCGAATCCTACGATGGTCCAAATAGTAAATTCTCTAGCTTGCGTCCACTTAATCCGTTTATATTGATTATACTTTGCTTCTACAAAGTAGTTCTTACAATTCAGTATCTATAACTTAGGTATGAGTTATGCAGAATCAAATAACACAACACAGATTAGATCAAAAGAAGAAGAAAAATGTCCTTTTTCTCCACATACACCTCCTCTACTTATAGAAAAATCCATTATCAAAATTGCTAAGATTTCTCAAACATGTTCTACCCTTCAACCTCGAAGTCCCTGCAAAAGACCATGGCCAAACTCATACTGAAGATAACTTGGTACCGAGTTGTGTTATAACTCGGTACTAAGTCATATGACTTGTATTTTTTGTGCTTTATTCTTTCGTTGTCCTCCATCTTTGATTAAGCTTGCCGACACTTCATAGATCACAACTCGGTGTCGAGTTGTGCATAACTCGGTGCTAAGTTATTTTACTTACCCAATTTTAGCTATTTTCTTTATACTTCTTCATTCTTCCATTTCACGATGTTTTCCAAGTCTTTAAATCCATTCCTTTATTATTCTTTAGTTCAGTTCATCTGTTTGAGTCCGTTCACAATGTATATAAGATGTGTTTTGCTCAAGAACAAATATTAAGACTAGCAAATTGTCAACATTGATCTTTTTAGCTATCTATTAGATCAATCATAGCGAATCATCTGGTTTCTTCTGATTGACCTGCAAAACAAAGGTCATTATAGACCATCATAGCTAAGGACTCAAGTCCTTACTTAAGCGTTAGTCATAAATCATAATCATTCTGCTTTCCCTAGGAATTATCATATTATATATCACACATCAATATCATCCCATGTTCGCTTGGGATTAAATTATCATATATTAGTGTCAATATCATCCCATGTTCTACTGGGATTTAACTATCATGGATATATCATATATCAGGTAGTCATGAATCATTAATCACAAAAGTACACTGCCACTGATTGGAGTAGTACTTATAAGTCATCTAGTATCGCCTAGCATCCTATCATAACTAAGTGTAATTGAATCGAGTTAGTGACACAATCCCATAATCATTATCAAGTCTTTTTGAAATCAATAGGCATTCAAATCTCAAATTATAATTTTTGATCTCTCCAGATCACATACTAAATTAAGCCCAATTCGCTCGTCCTCCGGCAGAGGGGACCCGATATCTAAGCGAGTCCTTCCACTCACTCCTCGATAAGGGAACTTGCTATCCTACACA
This sequence comes from Allium cepa, assembly GCA_030765085.1. Lineage (NCBI taxonomy): Eukaryota > Viridiplantae > Streptophyta > Magnoliopsida > Asparagales > Amaryllidaceae > Allium > Allium cepa. The sequence continues at coordinate 233,853,868 of CM060939.1, read as the reverse complement.
AGTCCTCCCGCTCACTCTCAAATAAGGAAAACTGCACATCACGTTTCATCACCCCATCTCTCCAAGCAAGGGAACCATGACCTATTAGTTTATATATTAGTTCAAGGTGTAACAAAGCTCTATTGGCACCCTATAATAATATCAATATCACTTATAATGCGTGAATGATTTTCAAGTCAAAATATCCATCATTTAATCATAAAGTTCAATTCAAATGCATCAGCAAAAAATAAAAAATCTACTTTAGTCAAGGATTTCCCCAGACCTTAACCCAAAGCATAGCTGGGGACCAATAAAGATCTCATACATATGTAAGTAGCCAGAAGTAGTCCTTCATGGTTTATTTAAAGAAAAATCAAAATTAAAGAAATAAATCCAATAACTATCCATCCCGATCATGGGATTACGATACTTGATCTAGATCCTCAACTGCGACTAGGTATACTTACCATAGGTGGTGGTTCCTCCTGCAGCACCATTATGGTTTAGATCCTTCATATACCGCTATAGATGGTTACTCCAAACCTGTTCCTCTATCAAGTCATGCAGATGTCTGCAGTCGTTCATCTTATGCCCATCCAGCTCATGGAATAGGCAAAAATTTCAAGGTTTCCACTCTCAGTCCGTGAACTCCCTCTTAACAAGATTTTTATAGGGAAATTTTCCCTTGGTATGTAACAATATCCTTTCTAGGGTCTTCATCCGTTCAGTGTAAGGAGAAAACTCCAGTTCCCTTTTCATTCGCTTCAATGCTCTAAAGCCATCATCAGCTTTTCGATTTTCATTATCCTTTCCATATCCTTCCTTGGATGGTCTTCCATCATCCATAGCATTTAAACTATCATTCTCAGCTTCTGCGTCCTCCTGGCCTCTGCAAAAATCCACAAGATTGCAAAAATCTACAAGATCCGTTTGCAGATCCCTCTATAAAGCTATCATAAAATTGGTCTTATTGGTAATTTTGAAAACCACAACCATTAGGACTATCGACGGGTCTAGTTTCTTCATTGTAGAGGCTACTACGTTGAATCTAGTTGTGACGACCCGCCTTTCTAACCCCAGAAAGACGTATCATCAATAAGAAAAGAAAGGGATAGAAATAGAAAAGAATAGAAAGAGAGAATAACAACATTTGAATCTCACAACGGAACGGAACAAAATATAATACATCACATAACTATTACATAGTTATACATACATCAGAGTTATACAATATCATACACATGACAGTCATATGCATATCTATCACTACATACATCCAAAATACAACCTACATCAACTGCACAGTGGAACTAGATAGATAGATACATATGTCTGGGCTTCTTCTCTTGGCTCCTCCAGAACTCAACGATCCCAAAAACCTATCACTTGGCTACTCATAAAAATTTGAGTACCCAAGAGTTTATGAAAAACAAAATATAAACTCCGGGTCAAACATGGGTCTGGTGTGAGTAAACATGTTAAAGTTGTTTAACTTTTGAAAACCATTTGAAAATAAAGGTATCACGTAAGACTTCCCACACATAAATACGGGTAAGTTTTTACCTTACGCTAACCAAACAATTTTATAGGAAATCCAGTGATATTATAATAGTGTCTAGGGTTTTAAAGTAAAATACAGAAATAACTGAAATGCTTACATCTCACATTCCAACATAGTTGGGCACAATCAAAACGTACGGCTCTTATTGGAAATTGGATTCCATACAATGGCAGGGCTACTAGGGTACCGCCCGTTACAGTACGGGGCCTAGATCACCGTACCAAGGATCACTCCCGACCCCCTACAACACAAGGCCGGAACCATTCCTTACTGAACAGTCCCGAACAAGATAACCCCGAAGTTGTGGCCAACAACTGCCCACACAGCCAAAATTAAAAGGGACATCTAGACAGGGGTATACCTCCTCCTGCTTGGGTGCTACCCACCTAACCTTGCTGCATCTCCCATGTTTTAGCCATTCCTGGTTGATGAGGCTTAAGGCTGCGATTACCTTTATAGGACATGTCTCTTAGAATGCTCATCGTCCGCCTGACGATGTGCTGAAAGCATTCAATCCATACAAGTTCGTTCCGGGTTCGAACGAAACCGAAGGCATTATCTCGTTACACTCGTTTTGGAATCACCCTCAGAGTTAACGACAATAACCCTTGCATTCTGAAACACCATCTCGATCTTCACTTGAGATGTCACGACCTTTACTTGAGATGTCATGACCTATCGTTTAATTTGAATCGATGTGGTTTTCAGAATATCGAATTGATACCCGATCCCGGTCTCATCGAAATCCAAACGCCATTTTAGGGGCCAAGTTGTTTAAATAGTTTAAACAATTTAATTCAATACTTGGAATTCACATAATAGTTATCACAGATAAATCATAGTCATCACAGATATATCCAGAATATATCACAAAGTATCATAGAATATCACCGAATAGACATCACAATCAATCAAACAAGAATCATTAATTCATCTCAAATTTAGTTTAATTAACTTAACTTAATTCATTACTTAAGAATAATCCGTTTTATCCTACTTGATTAATCACTAATTAATTTTATTAATTACTACTTAATTACTCACTTAATTAATTAATTCTTAATTATTAATTTATAACCTTAATTATTAATTAGTAAAACTTAATTACCTATTTATTAATCATTAATTACCAATTAATTAATCATTTAATCCTTAATTAATCATTTAATTAGTTAACTACTATTTATTAATTAACTTTAAGCAGTTAATTAAAACCTTAAGTTCAAATTTATTAAACACAAGATTAATAATATCAATATTTAATTATAAATTTATTTTATCCTTAAATTACTCATTTAATTACAAGTATAAATTAATTTACATTCTTAATTACTTACACTTTAAATTAACTATCTTACATTTGCAACCCTTTCTTAATAAGTTTTAAATCAAATCTTAGCTTAACACTAACAAACATTATTTATTTAATTAATACTAAACTTGTTTAACATTTCAACTTACAAGTTGTTAAGCTAACCCTTAAAAATAGAACCCGAATAAATCAATGCATTTACTCGAGTAAAACTCGCGTCTTCCCCTATTCTTTTCCGAGTCCCCTCTCTTCTCACCTTTCTTCTTCTTCTACTTATCCTTTCTTCTTCCCTTTTTTTAGCTTTAAGTTATTAATCGCAGTATTACGCGACTCACCCACGCACCATAGTTCGACTCGAACCAACTCCCCCTTTTACTCGAGTATCACTTGAGTTGAATCAACGCTCCAAAGTCGCTGACACCCTACTCCACCGTGCACGTGCATGGTGGTTCGCCAACATTCTGGCGAACCCCTACGCCTCCGGCAAGTCACGAAATTACCTCACATTCGAAATCAAAAACCAACTCGATGCGAAATGCTCGAAATCAAAATGCACCCATCTGTTCGAACTGCAACTCGAACACGCCCAAAAACAATCGCCTCAACCTACTAACGCCGACCACCAGTGGCAACGCGACTCCGGCCATACCTTGCCGTAACCCTCCTCTACCATCCCCTAGAAGCGCGCGCGGCTCAGTCGATCCATGGTGACGAAATCAATGAGCATACAGACCATAGAAAAACTCAAACCAAAACCCTATATTCGTTTTGCCTCCAAAATCCTTGCATTAGAAACTTTTTCTAACATTTTTCCTGTATTGGTACATCATCAAGCTAGCTCCACAACGAATTTCAACATCTAATATTCGTTGAATCAACAGAAATTGATAAAAATGCATTTTTGATTCATTTTAAAACTGCACCTTGAATCCTTACTTAAAAATCATCATTCTTGTTTTAAAAATCTTACTTTTGTATGTCCATTCCAGATATAAAATCAAAATACAATTTAAAATATTTGAATTTTAACATATGATTTCTTTTTACTGTAAACTTGAACATAAAGTGCTATGTTGCACTGTCAACCTTCAAACAATTTCCAGTCCATGATGTTAAGTGTAAACAACATAATTTAGTTTAAATTCCTAAGTTTAAAATGATTTATATGAAGAGTATAAGTTTTCCTCTACATTCTTGCTCAGAAACTTGAAACACTAAAGAACATAACATAATAAAGCTTCCAGTATAACAGAAATCATTACAGATCCTCTTATTAACAATATATAGCAACACAAGCTTTCATGAACTAATTATCAAGATTTAATTTTTGAAGATAATATGTTTACTCACCTAAATACTGTTGAAACAGAGAATAAATTGTTGTTGAAAAACTGCAGTTTGAATTCCTGAAAATCTTTTCTGCCTTGATATTGAATGATATTGCGTTTGTAAAGACAAGATGTTTATTTTTCTTTTTTCTGAGGTTTTCTTCTTAGGTTTACTAAGTTTTGGAACGAACTAAAATAGGATGATACATATAGAAATAGCTTTAAACAATGGTATGAGCTTCTGGTACAAGCTTCAGCTTGTTATGTTCAGACAAGATTTTTGTATATGGAGCTGAAAGATTTCTTGCAATTCGAATTGACAAAATGTTGTGCTAATTAAATGCATATGTTTCCCATTAGTTTACATCTAATTATGATTGCTGATTCATTTATTTTATTTTGTTTATTTGTACAAAGATATTTTGTATATGATATGAATAATTTGTCTCTTTGCATTGGTTATACAACACATATGTATTTTACACAACAACACTTGTGTCATTGTTAGCATAGCTTCTTAATTTTATTTCTATTTGGAATTTTAACTTTCAAACCTTTGATTTATAACATATGTTTGTATTTATATATTTTATATTTCTACTTATATCTTATATTTTATAATTATGTTTTGTACTCATGTTTTAATATTTATGTTTAATATTGATAGGATTGCCTAAATTTAAACCTTATTATTTAGATTACATTTCATACGTATATTATATCAAATATTAATAATATAGAACCTTTAATTTGATTGAATAAGACAGATTTTATTTTAAATAGTTTTGAAAGATTCTATTTTAAATTTCAAATCAAAATTTCCTTCACAAAACATATATATACATATATAACTGATAAATGTCCAAAGATCTTATCAGTTTATAAAATAAAAAGCTTGTATTTTATTTAAATTAGATTAAATACTTATTAAAATATATTGCCAAAATCCCGGGTCGTTACACTAGTCAAATAAGTTCACAAGGTCTCACCTGCCCTCTACTTCACACTTGAAAGTGTCGTCACATTCCTTAGGCGTGCTATATGAACTCTAAACAAATTCATAAACTTCTCCATTAATCCGATCAATGTACCAATGGACCCATTCTCATGCTGACGAAACCACATCATTGTTAAATCTATCAAATACAACGGGAAATACCGTCCCATCACTTTCTCTCAAGCATTCAACACTCTAGTATGTTGGACATATCTCATTAGATGCACTATTAGATCTGTCCTTTCATCATACGGCTCCAAGGTAGGTAGTTTGAAATATAGTAGATTCCTAGCATATCAGATGTTTAGGTTGAAAGGGTTTTTGTTCACATCCTCCAAACATCTGGAGCTCCTCCTCTGAATACTTGTCTTATCAACTTTGTTAGACGATCATCTTGATTTGGTTAAAATCTTTGAGGCTGTATGTACCTCTACTTCAGTTCTTCATTGTGTCCCCAGTTCCCACAGGGGTTTTCACCCTTGTGGTTGGTTGTTTGCATTTTGATCTCCATTCCGTAGCTCAACATCATTTCTCAAACGTGCTCTACCTTGTCCAACTTCTAAATCCAACATGTCCCTTAGACCATATGGATCGGTACCGAGTTGTCCTAATAAGTCGATACTGACTTGTGGCGCTTCCGAGGAGTGGGGGTTTTGTTCTGCCCCATCTTTTGATGCACTTACTTTTCCTTCTGACATTTGATTTTGATTTTTAGCCACTCCATTTGTTCAAAATTTATTAAGAATTTCTTGTTGAGCCATCAATCTTTCTTGCATGGTTGTCATCATTCTTTCTATCTCTTCTCTAGTCACGTAGATTGATAGGGGATTTGAATTTGAGGCCACCTTCTGGATGTCCCTACGTTCCTGTTGGCTTCCTTCGCGAAATGACTTTTCTCGTAGATGATCTCTTCATCTTCTCCAAATCGTAGTTTTTAGTCATTCTCCATGAAAGCACCATAATATTTGCTTCAAAAATAACACCCAATTAAGCAACAAACGAAAATGATAAGAGTTCAAGTAGTCAAAAAGAGAGAAGAACACACTATTTGTATAGTGGTTCGGCAAATTCTCCAGTGTACATCCACTTAATCTGTTTTTATTGATTATACTTTGTTCCTACAAAGTAGTTCTTATGACTAGATATCCTATAACTCGGGTATGAGTTATACGAATCCAATAACAAAGCTTGGATCAGATCGGAGGAAGAAAAGAAAAGTCCTTTTTCCAATGCACCCTTCCTTTATTTATAGAGGAATTAATCATCAAATCGCTGAAAATTGCTTCAACTCCGTTGTCCTCGCAAAAGATCATGACCAAACTCCTAAAGAAGATAACTGGGTACCAAGTTGTGCCATAACTTGGTACCCAGTTATATGACTTGTCATTTTTGTTCATTTTTCCTTTTTTTATCTTCCATCTTGGATTAAGCTTGCTGACTCTTCATAAACCACAACTCGGTGCCAGGTTAATTTACTTACCAGAATTTTGGCTATTTTCTTTGTACTTCTTCATTCTGCCATTTCATGATGATTTCGAAGTCTCTGATCCATTACTTTATCAGTTTTTAGTCAAATTCAACCGTTTGAGTCTATTCTAAGATTGTGAAAATTTTGCCAGTAACAATAATCTACAGTCTTATTTTCGAAAGTAATTTAGTTTAAACCTATGGTGAATAACACAATTGTTTGCCTATTAAAAGAAACCAAAAGAAACGAATTAAAATATTAATTTTTAGCAAACAAAATTTAGAGTTTAACATTGAAGCACAAAAATTGCAATTTGTAGAAATAGAGAAAAAATAACTTGTGAACTACGGTGGGTAGAAGAAGAGAATAGAACATTGTGTAGTCAATTATTATGCGATTTGCTAATTTCTAACAAAATTCACAATTGATATAGCATTAGCAATCATTCATATCCAACAGCCATTAATGGTACTTATTGATATCTAAATTGTAACTTTGAATAAATTATAAAAAGGGTTAAAGACAAAATTGTTCATGAAAAGACTAAGAGATCACCATATCGAGTGAGAGAGATTATGGTGATTAAAGGTGAAAAGTCAAATATTCTCTTTTATATATAATAGAATAGATTACATAGTTTTGATTTTACTTTATCCAATCCAATGATTCACTATTACAACATAAGGGTTGTATGAGGTATTTAGCGTCGATCTCGACGTTGGTGTATTGTCAACACTTTTTTCATTCTAATTTTATAATTCAAATATTGCTAGAACTAATTGAAGTGGTTTTCAAAATTGGCCTTCATGCCCCAAATTATAATCCCACACACCGAAACACAACTACCCCAACACCTCCACCCCTACAAAACCCGTCTCACCTTTTAGGCTTTTGAGAGCCTTTTGAATTTTGTACACATTCACAAACTTGTGTGTAAAAGAAATTTTATATTTGTTCATTGTGCATGGATAAATCTGATCTCATGCTAACAAACACAGTCAAAACTTCCATTATGCACGGATAAATCTGATCTCAGCTGTATTTTAAGGACCCAAGCCAACCACGGTTCGACCACGGTTAACGTTTGATTTTGAAGCGCTATAGCTTCAAAAATGAAATAACATTGCGCGTGCATGAACCAACGGCCTAAGCTTAAAACCTTGAAAAAAACCTATAGATCGACCTTTATGAACCACACAGTTCTTCAAATTTGAAAAAAAAACCATCGCTTCAATCTTCATTTTTTTCTTCACATAATCAATTTAACAATATTTTCATAATTTTAGTCTTTAAATCATTTTATTATCTTATCAATTTTGGATGACATGATACATCATTCATGTATGATTTTATGAATAATTGCTGATCTGTTTTATTTTAAAAGAAAATAAGGAATTTTATAATTTTGCGCTAAAGAATTGTTATAAAATTATTCTTATATCAAATGTCAATATATTAATTATAATTGATTAAATTTCAATATTAATTGAAATAATTTTAGATTTAAATCAGAAAAATTAAAAAATAATAATGAACGCGGTTCTCATGATCTGAGTGGCCGAATCTCTAGAATCTTTAATCTTGCATCAACTTGATTGGACTCACTTCTCAATCTTCGAAACAATGGATGACAGTAACACAATCAAAGTTTACATCCTTTACCGATCTTCTTGAACCTGCCACCTTTTATTTTGTATGCTGCGAAAGTGCATCATAAACAGAGTATCGCATTTTTTTTAAACAAAACAAATATCGTAGGCTAAAAGGGTCTTATCTCCGTACACATTACACTTGTATACATAATCAAGTGGCAGTGATTCCTATATAAAGGAAACAGAAACCATTCTCCCCCTTACTGAACAAAAACTTCATTCATCCTAAACTTCAAACTCAAGAAAAAAGAATTCAACTGCACCATTCTTTACCAATGAATCAAGATACGGAAGCTTCCAGTTCCAGTTCCACTCATGGGCATCTAGATAGTATTTCAAAGCTGGCTTTGGCCTCGTTACATGTAAATTCCATAGTAGACGAATGTAAAAAGCTGAGGGAACAGGTGGAATCTGTGCAAAACCTAAATACCCTCATTTTCTACTCCAGACTAATACATGCTGCAGTCGAGTCTATTAAGGCCATGATCAATGAATGGAACACCATGTTTCCAAATTGGGAGGACGATCAAACTAAAGCTTTTGATTATTGTTGCAAGAAAGCTTGTGACGTTTACAAAGGAATCAGAACCATGTTTTCCAATTCTATTTTGACAAGTTCTACAACTAACAAGACAGGTGATTCAAAGAAGGTTCTGATGTGGAAGAAGCAATGCGATAAAAACATAGACAGGATTGTGTCCTTAATCAAGAATGCTATATTGAAGGAATATTCTACTTGGTTCGATAAGTTTAGGATTTCTGGAATATACCACGGCACTTATGGAGTTTTGTCTAGTTTATATCAAATTCTACAGTTGAAAGAATCTGCAAATGATGCACAACTCAAAATAATAGCTGACTTAGTCTTAGAAAGTATGGAAGTAAACTATAAAAATCATATAAAGGAACAGCGAGAACGCGTTATTGAAACTGTCGTGGAAGATGTTTTGGAGAAATTAACACTGAAGAATTTGGAGAAAGAAGAAGAAGCCTTGGAAACGTTACAAGAAGATGATACAGTGAAAAGATTCCAAGAAGAAGCTACATTGAAGCAAAAAAAATTACAAGAAGAGGTGAGGCAGAAGAATTCACAAGAAGGAGAAATCAACAAGAAGTTACAACAAGCAGAAACCCACAAGAAATTTCAAGAAGATGAACCGTTGAAGAAATTAAAAGAGAGGTGATGAGATCATAGAGTCCGTGATTGGAGTGTAGCAGTACTGGTGTTCTGGAGCTAAGTTCTTGAGAAAATTCACATGATAGTATTCTTCTTGAGAAGAGGTATATTTGACAATCAAAACAGATTCTTTGTATACGACTTGGCTTGTAGAAATTTCTTCTTCTTGATTTATGCATGAACTCTGCATCCTGCTATTGCTGCAAACATTTCATTTTTGCATGTAATCTTTGGTCCTTCTCATATTTTGTACGGGTCTGTAGTGGTGGTTTTATCTTTTCATTTGAAATTCTAGTTTCTATAAGCTGTTAATCTTGATGCCTCTTAATATGCGATGAATGGAGTTGTAGCTTTTTATGTAGGTGATAGCATCTAGTGTTTTTAACCTTTTATCTTCTATGATTTCTCGAAATTAGAAATCATTATTAAAAATGCTAGCAGATGTCATACTGTAACTTTGATTACAAAAGGGGGAAGTTAAGTTAGAAGATGAAGGTGTTATTCAATTGTTCACAGTTGAATTTCTTTTACCCTCCATCAGACTTCATACTTTTATCAGTACTTGATGTCTACGCATGATGTGTTAAAGAGTGCTCAGCCCAGAGAATTGTATGCATGATTGAAATATTATCATGTCAATAGATTTGTAATCTTGTTTCTTTCATTTCATGTCTGGTCGTATTACTGGTAACATATTTCGTTAAAGCTGTTGTATAATCTTGATTGTGCTAATACTCAATTTGCTCATATCCGAAACTGTTGTCTCAACGGGTTATTCCCATTATAGGGTACCATTCGGCACTCTTTAATGCCCTGCTCCCGTTCCTGACACGTCCAACGCCGCAACGGTCCAAATGGCCAGTTGTGAAAATGTGAGATTTTGATGTGTTTATACTCCGCTCACTCCTTTTTCCTCCCTTCTGCTATCCCTTCGCCAAATACTCCACTCAAATTCCCCATTTGAATCCAAACATATTTTCCTTTGAAACAACTTTCCCGCTCAAATATTCCGCTCGTTTCGTAAAGAACGGGCTCTGAGTTCATGAATAATCAGCTAACATATCTTTGGGAAAATTCAATTTCAGAAGTAGAAGTGGACTTCAAGCAGGCTACTTACTGCATGTTTTGTTTGGTAGCTTATTAAGAAAGTTTGAAATCTAGCTTATGAGAGCGTGCCTTATAACTTACAACCACCACAAGTCTAATTAATAATTACTACAGTGCCTTACTAAATGTAAATTTTCTTCTAAAATTGTATAAGGTGGTTAGGAAGCAGCTAGAGCTTTCATTAGATTCATGTTAACATGCTGGGGTGGTATGATCCTTTACCTCTGCCTTAAGTTATTGCTCAGGGTGAAGCATTTTTTCTTGTTGCTGATGTCTGATCAATATGCATGTGGAAGATGATGGTTTTCTTGTGAAATGGCGGTGTAGGTTACTGGAAATTCAGGAGAGGGTGGTAAAATATTGAAAAAGGGTGAATGGCTGTAGTTAAAGAACAGAACAAAATTAAAGGGGGCGAAAAATAAAACTGAACATGTTATCCCCTTTTTTGGTCAAAACTGGAATATCAATGTTGAACGCGTCTCCACCACAATCGAGCTAAGAAGAAGCAACCATCAAGCGTACCTAAGTCCAGAGTTCCACTCAAGATCCAAATGCAAAGTCCATTCGGCCTTATACCCTAATGTTCATTCGGCTATGCAGGCATACAGTCCCATTCGGCATTCACATGCACAAGTTCATCCGGCATAAGCTACCGAACCAACTCACTGCTACTCCATGCCAAACCAACTCCCTGCTGCCCCATGCCGAACCAACCACGAGAACTCACCATCAACCGAACCAGGCAACCACCGGACCACCAATCAACCTACCACCGGACCGACACTCCACACAACCTATCGCCGGTCCAAACATCTCAGCCCAGCCTGCCGAACCAACCTCTATTACTCCATCACCGAGCCAAACAACTACTGAACCAAACTCCAACTTCTCCAAGTATGACCGAATGAAGCTCCGCCGAACCAAAAGTTGCCAGTCCAGATTGCTTCAGCCTATGCCCACCAGCAGCTATAAACATCCAAGACCCCTACCCCCAGCCTCACTCTATAAATAGAGGGGCAGGGGTACAACAATGGCAGACAAGTTTGAGAGCTCAAGCCTGGAAGGAACTCTCAAACAACTTTAGATACTTGTAATCAAAGCTTTGTACTTGTAATCTGAAGAGAAAAAGGAGAATAACATATAAAGTGGACGTAGGCACGTTCTGGCCGAACCACTATAAATCTGTGTGTCTTTTACAGTTTAGTCCCTGCTTTTCATATATTTGCATAAATCACCCAAATCACTAAGAACAACATAAAATCAACCAACTCATACGACTTTGGGTGTTTGCGGCCATTTTTTACGCAAACAGAACATACACCCAGAGAAGGCGTAAAACGAAAATCTGGTTATTTTATTTTAATTCTCAAATCTGATTTGTGCATAAGGATTTCAATCCTATATATAGGCATTACATGTACAAATCATCCTTGGTTACATATTAAACAATTAAACTAGATTAAATTAAATCCCAGTTACAAGAATTTTCAAATCAAATGCAGCCTGGATGGATAAAGCTATGCATCCAGTCCTTGTGCACGTACAGAGGAGCACAACATGCACACACTTAATCCCTTCATTTTCACTTCAATACTGATAAACTTCTGACTTTGAGCCCATTGTCATCCTTCTCTATGGTCTCAAAGTACTCAGTATCATCACCATATTCCCCACTCCCCATTCGTGCAAAACCACAAGGGCAGTATAAACAACATAAAATTTTAAATTAGTGGGTTGGGAAAGGAAAATGTCGGGGTTAAAATAGATCCAACTAAAGGGAATAGAAGAATCGAGTTGTTCGTTATTAGGGAGAAGAAAGGTTATGGGAACATGATAGACGGAAACCAAAGAAAAGACAACTAAATTTACAAGTTATCCTTGTATATTTTTGCATTCATAACATAGAAAATTTTGATTTAGTAGTGTTTTCATTAAATTCATTTTAAGGATTTTCAAATTTAAAACTACGAGTTTGTGGTTGGAGAATTATCACCTTAAGGGTAGATAGTGTTGCTAGACATCATCTATCATAAGCAATCGAGTGTGTATTTTTGTAGAAATCTTGGAAGTAACAATAGAAATTATCGTAGTGGTGGTATATCTATATATTCTTTACTTTTCACATTTATAACTCTACTCATTAATTTTTTTTTTTTAATCATTATTTCTTATACCTTTTGAAACCCCTTTTAGGGTGTGTGTTAGAAATGAGGAGGAGAGAATAAACTAATTATATTTCATAAAATATTTCATACAAATTTCTTGCTTGCAAACAACACAAAATGACCATATAGTTATAGTGGTTTGCATACCCTTACAAATAAACACGACCTTTTAAATAGACACATATTCACTCCAATGGACACGACTCTTCGCCCAATAGACACGACACTTCACCTTATTATTAATTTGAGTTTATTCTTTAACAAATTCCTCCTTTAAACTCAAACATTTTCCTTCCTTCATTCCACTCACTTACAATTTTCGAGCTGCACTTTTGGTAGCGGCTTTGTAAATATATCTGCCACTTGATCACAACTTGCAACATGACTCATGTGCACGTTGCTTCCTTCACAAGTTCCCGAATAAAATGAAAGCGAACATCTATATGCTTGCTCCTTTCATGGTGCATTGGATTCTTTGCCAACTCAATTGCTGATTTATTATCAATTCGTATTTCAGTTGCTTCGTGTTGCTGGAGTTTTAACTCATATAACAAATTTCTCAACCATACTGCATGACATACACACAAAGATGCTGCCACATACCCTGCCTCACACATTGACAATGTCACTATTGGTTGTTTCTTTGAGAGCCACGTGAAAGCAGTATATCCCATATAGAAGACATATCCCGATAAGCTTTTTCGATCATCTATATCTCCACACTAATCGCTATCAGAGTAACCCACCCGTTTGCATTCATTTGTCTTAGAGTAGAGTAACCCAAGTGACTCCGTTCCTCATATATATCGAAGAATCCTCTTAACAGTCTTCAGATGTGAATATTTTGGCTCCTCCATGATCCGACTTATTATGCCAACACTATACGCAATGTCTGGCCTTGGGCATGTGAGATACCGTAGATTTCCAATCAAACTTCGGTATTTGTTTGCATGCACTCAATCTCCTTCATCAAATTTAGAGAGTTTCGTACCAAGTTCCATCGGCGTTGCTACTGGATTGCACTCTTCCATCTTGTTCTTCTTCAAAATGTCTTTTGCATAAGCCTTTTGTGACACCATTTCTTCCTTGCCTAACTTCAAAACCAAGAAAGTATTTCATCAATCCTAAATCTATCATTTCAAACTCTCGAGTCACGGCCTCTTTAAAATCTTTTATCATCTCCACATTATTTCCCATGAATATTAGATCATCAACATAAAGAGCAACAAATATCACGTTGCTTTTATGTTTGGCTCTGATACCAATTTATTAGAAACGAGGAGGAGAGAAGAAACTAATTATATTTCATAAAATATTTCAGACAAATTTTCTTACTTGCAAACAACACAAAATGATCACATATTTATAGTGTTTTACACACCTTTATAAATAGACACGACCCTTTAGATAGGCACATCTTCACTCCAATAGACACGACTCTTCACCCAATAGACACGACTCTTCGTCTTATTATTAATTTGAGTTTATTCTTTAACATTGTGTGTATTCATATATAAATAATCCTACATGGTGCGTTGCCTACACCTATCAATCAGAAACGATGGATTTTATATCTACGGAGATGAAGAGGAACCAAATGTTAGAAAATAAACCTTTTTAGTTCAAACATTTTCAGTTCAAAGAGATATTTTTTGCAGCTTAGCTTGTTATAGATCCTTTCTACTGCAAGTATTATAAAGTTATTTGTATTCGAATTAGCTGCCTTATCCCATTTTTTTGCTAATTAAGTTAAACAACTCGTTAGGTATAACAAGATATTACCATTTTCCACATAGTATTCGATAAGTGTTGAGTAGTTTCTATATTAATTTGCTTCCATTTATTTTGCAAGTTTGCTTGAATTCAAGCAGACAATGAGGAGGTGTAGTTGAAAGATGTGGATATATGAGGAACCATTTGAGTAAGCATTTGCAGATGCATAGGGTGTAGTACGCTAGTTATATGTTGATATTTTGTAATAGTTTTAGCTATTGAATTTGAGTGAAAATCGACAAAATCTAACGTTTCATGCTGGTTTTACAATGAATCAGTTGCTTTATGTTTTTACCTCTACCTAGTGCAGTTCGTATTAACCAAAAAATATTGCACAAATCTTCATAAATTGGTTGAAGAAAAATGTTTTAATTTTACTACTAATGTACCAAGTTCTACTATCATGGAAAAACAAAAACAGAATAAAATTTTGCGCCTATAAAGTATGAAAGCTGCAAATTCTTATTCCGATATGATGTTATATTTTGGTTGAAAATATATAATTTCCATTGTCCAAATAAATTTCTTTGTATCTGGTACGCATCTATGAGATATCATGTGGTTTGAGCTATATATCATGATTTTTTTTTCCAAACCATCAGTATTAAGGAAGAATCATTTTTTTATAATTAAAATAGCATTAAAACCCATCATTTTTTGCAAACAATGGTTATTCGTATAAATGTTTCTAATCTAGTATATATTTTACGCAGAAATTAGAATCATTTTTGTTCATGTAGTACGACTACTTAAGCATATGATTATTTTCATAAATAACTCATCTGTTTGAAATAAAATTTTCCGAGGAAATCAAGTTGTTCTAAAAAATGTTAGGTCTATTGATTTCTCAACTAATGCATTAACAAATCTATTTATGATAACCTAAGAGTCTAATGCAACATATTGGTATCTTCGTGTCAACTTTTATATGTTATTGGCATTGTATGGAGATGACTAAACACTGCTTATTATTATTTGAAGAGAAAGACGTTGGTTTTATTTCTGAATTTTAGATGAAGTGGCATGGCAGTGGTAAAATCAAATCTGTGATCGCTTCACGGTACATCGTTGATGCTCTTCTTAAAACGTTATTTGTCAATACCACTCGTTTGAACAAATAAATAGTGTTGTGGGTCAAGAAAATCGTTCAAGAAACGATGGAGCTGAGATGATAAATTTCTTCAATCGATTGTGATAGCACTTTCGAAATCAATTCAAACTATTTTGTGAATTGACTGCAGGGACAAGAGTATCAAGTTTGTGATTTACAACATCACAAATCATAAATAGTATTGAAAAAAATAAGAGACGAGAAGAGGAGATTTAAAACAAAAAAAATTGAATCTGAAACGCTTCTCAAGCGTTTCTATTTGCATAGAGAAAAAATTAATTCTGAAAATTTTCAGGCGTATCTATTTATAGTTGAAAATTTTTGTCTTTCATATTTGAAATGTCACGTCTCCTGCCAAACGATGCTTCGTTCCGTTGGAATTCGAACATCCCATCAGTTTTGAAAATTTTCAGGCATATTTATTTACAGTTGCAAAAATGTGTCTTTTCATATTCGAAATGTTGCGTCTCCTGCCAACTGATGCTTCCTTTCGTTTGAATTCAAACGTCCAATTAGTTTTGAACAGTCGCATTGTAACAACCCGATATTTTCAGCCATTCGCATCCTCACACGTCGGACTTGAATTGCTCAAAATACCGCATTGTAAATAAATTTGGAGCAAATGAAATACAATCACAGAACCACGGACACAGAAATATCAGAATAACTCGCAGCGGAAATTAAAATACCCTCGTAGTTTATGAAGCTACTATAACAAAATCTCAAAACAAAATACATAATATCAGTCTGAAAAACATATACAATAGAAATCCCAAATACATAGAAGTTTATAAATAACAGAGCTGAAATATAACAACTGAAACTGAAAGGGAATAGATAACTAGACAAGTAGAATCTCCAGCGATTCCTAGCTTCAGAAAAGAAATCCAAAGCTAAGATGTAAATACCCAGGCTGACCCGAGTGTAAAGTAAAACGCAAAACACTCGAGTCAGGACATACATACTTATATAATGTAAACCAACTCAAGTGAACTGTAGTAGAAATGTACAATAACTTAAAGGATACTTGGGATCGTCCATGCTCTAAGGATCAGTTAAACCATAAATTAAATACATTCCGTGGTTAAAATTCCAAAATGGTAATTTATACTTCAAAATCAAATATCATTTAAGATTCAATATTATTTCAAATCCATTTCAAAATATCAAAACTTTCCAAAACCACATTCATTTTCATCAAATTTAAATACCATTCCAAATCACATTTCAAAATGGTTTATATTTCAAATCAAATGTTCCATTTAAAACCAATAAAAATGAAGTTATTATGTCTAAAATCAAATATTCAATTCTCAAAATTTTACCATTTTCAGAATTCATTTATTCACTTCAATTTATTAAAACAGTGAAATTTTCAGTTTTCGCAGCATTTAGAAAATGCTACGGGAAGTTACATTTTAAAGTAGTTCAATTTAACAAAGATAGCATTTTACAGAAATGCTGTAATAGTTCATGTTTCAAATAAAGCTTTAGTTCAATTCTGCAACTACAACACTTACAAAGTGCTGTAATAGCCCTTAGTTCATTTTTGCCTTTTAGTTCATTTGTATCAACTACAACACTTAGAATTGCTGTAATATCCTTTCCTTAAGAAATGATAGCATTTCAAAAATGCTGTAAATTAAATTCCAAATTTCAATACAATTTCATAACCAATTTTTTTTTAATTAAACCATTTTTAACTTATAAAAATCATATTTTCTCACTTTAAAATGATCATTTAAATACCCTTTAATTTATGATTTTATAAAGTGAAATTTTCATACAAAAATCAAATTTCTTTAATAATTCACTTATAAAAATTAATGTACAATTTTATAACATTTCATTTACTTTACATTTTAATTTAATTTACCATTTCATAAATTAAATTTAAATTACATTTTATTTTTAACTTAACTTTTATTTTAAAACACATTTCACATTTTCAAGTTATGTTATATTTCAAATTTCAATTTTAAACATTTATTTATTTAACTATTTTTAATTTATAGAAAAATCAATAACACTTTATAAAATCATTTTAAATTTAAATTTAAATCAAATTATCATATTTCCTTACATAACTTAAACTTCATTTATAAACCAAATCATAAATTCCAAAATTAACTTATATTTCACATTCTACTTTACCATTTATTTATTTCACTTATTTAACTTATAGAAAATCACTAATATTTCATAAAAATCATTTTTAATTAAATTTAAATCAAATATCATAGTATTTACATTTTTATAATATTTTAAAATTTTTACAAAAATATATATTAACCACGGTCTGTATATAATTTTCTAACCTAAGTCAAATGATACGGATAATATATCATTTCAATCCGTAATTTGCAAAGGAAAAATCCGGGTTTTATCATTTCAAACCCACAATCCCAGGTTAAATGAAATAAAAATCATTCAGGCCTATCATTTCAGCCCATAACGATTTTTTTCGATTCTAAAGTCCGTTCGGGTATGTATCATTTCAACCCATAGTGATTCTAATCTACAAGGAACTTGCAGTATGATAAACTGATATAAATAAAAAATATAGCATTATATAACAGTAACAGATGATATGACATGTGAATAAACAGGGGTGAACATCATATGATCATATCACAGGCAGTTATAACATAATAATATAATTTACAGATTCACGTGATGTAAATTTACTAATTACAAATGTCTGGCGAGATATACTCACCTCTTAATGCTGGAGTTATCAATTCAAATGACACAACGAATTCCAGAAGGCATGATGACATGACAATAGATTCAAGTAGATGAGAGTCAAGCTAATGATCTTGTCACAACCCATAAACAAAACCAAAATAAAGTTATAATTCAATGCAACATTATATTGAAATAACTTTGAAATGAAAAACAATTTGAATGCAACACTTTTTGCCTTGCTTTCTAGATTATTTTGCACGGCCTAGGGATGCATTAGGCTCTGGTTTGGACAAGGTTTGGCTCAGGTTTGGGTTCCATAGTGCACGGCAACAAGGCATAAAGCATGGAAGAGTTACAAGGTGAGAATGTGAAGAGTTTTTAGGCAAATAGTTTGGTTTTGGTTGACCAAAGGGGCTCGACCATGGGATGTTTGGCTCGGCAAGTGGAGTGTGGGTCAGGTCAGGGGCTGGAGTGGTGAGTAAGGGTCTGGACAGTGATGGTGTTGCGGCCTAAGGTGGTGGTGGTGGTGAAAAATGAAGTAGTGAAGCAACAAAGCTCAAACTAGCATGTTTTAAGGCATTAGGTTGGATTTTTATGGATTTTAACATCATGGGGTCTCGGCCATGGTCAAGGATGAAGGAGTAGGTGGTGATGGTGACAAGGAGGAGCTATAGGAGGTGATGACTGTGACAATAGAGAGGAGGCCGAGCCGAAAAGTCCAAGAAAACAAGGCAAAAACCATGAAAAATGAGAAGAAAAAGAAGATAGCCATTACCAATTTTTTTCTCCTAGCCGTAAATGAATGAGAAGTGGAATTTTTTTTCATGAATGAAGACTGAAAATACACGGCTAAACAAAAATTTACACGGCCAAAAGAGTAATTGAGGTGTTGTGGGAAAATGAAGAGCTTTGGAAACGAAAAGACTTAAGTTCCTAAAAGCACTTTAAACCTTTCAAATTTCCTTTTTCTTAATTCAATTAAAACAAAAATAAAATCAGTAATATGACTTTAAAAACCTAAATAAAGTAATATAAAATAAAAATAAATAATAAATTTTAAAAAAAATGGAAAAAGAATTAAAGAAATTGCTTAAAATGCAAAACAGGGTTCAAAAGTTACAATTAAATCATCATTGGCTTTGGAAAAATATCTACTTCATTTTAAAAATATTCTAAAGAAAATTTTTGAAATAAAATATTTTTTTTACATATTCAAAGTGAAATAAATAATTAAATTTAGAGAAAATAGAAAAATAATTAAAGAAATTGTTTAAAAATTGGAAATAGGATATGAAAATTAGAAATAAAATACCATTGGCTCTAGAAAAATTTCTTTTTCACTTTAAAACAAATAAAATTTCAAATAAATAAAATAAATGAGGAAATAAATAAAGTGGGAATGAGAATAAAATAAGATCTTGAGAAAATAGAAAAATAAATAAAGAATTCCTTAAATAAATTGAAGCTGGAAATTAGAAATTGTAAAAAAAAATACAATTGACACTGGAAAATGTCAATTACCCTTTCAAAATGTTTTAAAACCAAAATATATACAATACATGTTATTTTGCCCATATAAACACAAATTAGAACATTACATGACCAAATAAAATATTATTTATATAATTTAAAATAAACAATTTTGTTAAATACAGCAAATTTCACACAATAGTGAAAAAGACATAACTTTCCCAGTATTAATCAGATTTCAACAAAACGAAAAGTAGTATTCTTAAAATTTTATTTACTTTCATAATAAAAGATAAAACTCAAATTTTAAAACTTTCAAATTTTAAATTTAAAAGTCAAAGTTTGACCATATTGACCAAAATTCATTTTTTGGAAAATATTCTTTTTAGTCATGTTTTGGAATGATAATTCATATCAAAGTCAAAGTTTATATTATAAAATAACAAAATTTATCCATTTTAATAAATAAAATAAAGTTTTAAAATCAGGAGTTTCAATTTAAATAATTAAAATAAACAATTAAAATAAATCACAAAATTAGGATTGCTACACGCATCTTCCGCCATTTTCGTCTATTCGAATTCGAATTCTGGACTTGTTAGCGGGTTTAGATCTAACCCGTTTTAACTAAAATGATTCTATTCAAAAATTATAATTTGGAACTAATCCCGATCGGTTGGTTGAACAAACGGCGACGATGCACGTGCGTGTGTGGCGGTTATACATGATATCATTCCTCACGCAAGAACAAGCATTGGATGCACAAAGGGTCCAATCTTCTCCTGAGGAATCAATATTTAAACAAATATAATTTCTACTCTTCTATGATGTGGGACTATTCCTAATCCTACTTCTTCCTCTTCTATTTCTCATTTAAAAAAATAACTCACACAAAAAATTTTTAAAAAAAGATTCCATAAAAAATTCTCCAGAAAATTTTAATAAAATTTCTACTGTCATATGCTGCAGGAAAACTTGTGCAAGTGTAGATGTCTTGTGGACTAGAATTTATATGTAACGACCCAGAATTTTTGTCAATTAAAATTCGTATATTTAATTGATTTTAAATATAAAAAATTAAAATTTATAGGTCAAATAAATTTTATTTTGAATATCTAGATTTAATTGGATAATTTAATCGATAGTTTAAAATTGGAAATTTCAAAAATAATTGGAAATTGGGTTTAATATGATTGAAATTGATTTGTAAAATTTTATTAAATCCTATTGGAGTTAGAATAACGTTATAGAACTTTTAAAATTGAATTTAAAGTTAATTTGTGAAAATTGAATATTTTAATATTTAATTAACGAGTTAAAATAGCCATTTTTCAAAAAGTCGCTGATTTCGACGAAACCAGTTTCATCGGATCCGTAATGTGATATTATTGTATGGTTTCAAATTTCGTGTCAATCGGATTTACCGTTTGTCCGGGGCAAGCTAAAACGCATAGAAATTTGGTTAATCGGTTTAATTTAAAATCGATCGTTTATTTCCGTAATTCGCACAGATGATCCAATTGGCTCCCGAAACCTATTCCGTTGTGTCTGGAACGCGGGTTAAACCCTAGAAATATCAGTCACCGTGCGAGATTTGGAGTTTGGAAAATCAAGTGAATAGTGTTTTCGTTGAAATTTCTATAAAAGAACCCTTCACTATCTTCTAATTTGCAAAACCTAATTCTACAAACCCTAGCCGCCAATTAGTAATCCATGGTCGAAAACTCATTCCCTTCCTCCCTCAAATTATCTCGATCCAAGAAGTATTATCCAAAATCACCAACTAGAGAAATGTAGATCATCACGAGTTCTACAAATCCAACGGCCAAGATCGTCCGAAGTGTAGTAGATCGTCGGCAAATTGACTTTAAACGGCCAATGTTTAGGCACGAATTCCGAGAGATGGAGAGGGCCGAGCTTCATCATTGCTTGGCCGTGGGTGGAGCTCGACAGCGGCTTTCAAACTATGGTCCCCGATTAACTTCTCATCGACGTATGGTGGAGCGGCCATCAAGAATCGAATGTGAGCAATGGGTTTGGTCGCGTGGATTTCCTGTTGGAGGAGAAGCTCGCGTGCATGGCCTGGATATTTGCAAACAACATCTAACGGCCTAGATGTAAAAGTAAAAAGAAAATAAAATTTAATTGTAAATTGAATAATAATAAAATCGTATAATGTTTAAAATGTTATATCTTTTTCATACGAGATCGAAAAATGACGAAACAACTTGCGTTGGCTTCGTTTTCTCGAGCACCACGCATTGGAGCTGGTTTGGAATCGTTTGGAGTTAGTGATAATTTCGGGTAAAATTAAACGCGTGTTTAATTTTATTCGAAATAAAACGCTACAACTATTATCGGAAACTCAAGGTGAGAACTTCTCACTCAATCGAATTGTTTCGATTTAAATTTTAAATAGTTAGATTTAAAATTTCTTGATTGTGTGATTGGATGATAATTATTATCTGTTGTATTAAAATATACCCTATACGCCGTATATTAAGCGGATGTTATTTATTAAAAACATATACCGCGATAATTCCAACTTATATGGAATTGGTATTATATATGTACTTGAGTTGATTTCCCGCATTATATAGCGGATGAGATCCTATTGCGCCGCATAATAGCGAATAATATTTTGTAAATCCCATATACCGCGATATTCCGTCCTGAAGCGGAATTGGTATTGTGCTAACATCTTTGGATGCAGGGAAACAGGTTGGAGGGATCCAACTGGATTCCTCAAATGATTGAATTGGTTTCAATGTTGTATGTTGATCTATTTATAATCTGCGTGATTATCTTTGTGATTGAAATCGTTAAAGGCTAAAATTTAGCCGAATATATTTTTGGTATCGTTAGATGCCGAAAATAAATAAAATTGGATTTTTGAAAATGTAAGTTGAGAATTCATAATAAAATTTAATTTTGGAATTAATTCATTTCAAATAAATAAACGTTGAAATTTTTATTTTATAAAAATTATGATTTTTGTGAAATATAACTGAAATGTGATTTTTGAAATAAGTAGTTGATTAACTTATAAAATGGTTTAAATTGGGATTTTTGAATTATTATAAATGATTTATATAAAAGATTTATAAAATTGATATTTATAAATTAAAAATATTGGAATTATAAAACGAGTTTTATAAGTGTTAAAATGAAATATAAATGGATTTCATAAGTGGATGAAATCTATAGATTTATAAATTATGAAGTTATAAAATGAATAGATTTTTGTAAAATAAAAGATTTATAAGTAATTAACTTATAAATTGGATTTTGGCATGTAAATGGAATATGGATAGAATTTGTTAATAAAGTGATTTTATAAGTTGGAGTTGTTATAAAGTATAAATGGAATTTATAAACGTTGTTTTATAAATCCGAAATCGACTTATTTTGATAAGTTTAATTATTATAGCTTATTAAAGGAGATATATCCACAGTTTTGGGACAGTAGATAATCCTTTAAATAAAATATGTAGAAATTGAATTTGGTTAATGAAGTATATTCACGATTTTGGACGGTGAATAATATATTAAAAAAATATTTTGGGAAAGTGATATTTTAAATAGAATTAAAATGATTTAAAGATGTTTTAAATTGTATTAAGTGTCGAAACCGTAGATTTCAACATTCATTGTTGAAATTGACGTTTTTGAGAAATAAGGAAATGATGGACTATAACACTGTTGTTATAGTAAATGATTTTCGAAAGAAAATGTTTGATATAGTATTGGGATTTATATATCTATCTCAATTTCGAATCCCTATACTAGTGATTTTGGGTTGTCGTCACGATGTTTTACGCAACATTCGTTTTGACTCAAATAAATGTGTTTTAGAGAATGTTTTTCTTAAAGAATAAATTATATACTTAATTGTTATTTAAGTATATTGAATATTTTCCAAGTGTTGAAAATAAACAGATTTGTGAATTACTTATTATTAAATAAGTATGGAAATGTTTTTCCAATATGAAGTGAATGTTTTTGAGATTCTATCTTTTAAAGGTAAATTGCAAATGAATATTAGAAATCGATTTAAAAATCGTATATTCATAGATATTTTGGAAATGTAAATTCACTCTGGAATTTATAAAAGAAAGGGAAATTTGTTTAAAAATAAACATTGATTTATTTTTGAAGTGTGGAAATAAATTTACGGATTTAGAACGTAAGTTTAAAATAAATCGGTAAGGATTTATTAGATTGATTTAAATGAACCATTTTAAATTGAAAATGGATAAATATTTGAAAGTGTTTCCGTTTAAGGAAATTGATTTGAATTTTTTTTTCAAAGATTGAAAGGTGAAAAATGATTTGAAATTTGTTTTCAAATGGTTGAAGTGTGGAATATATATCTTGTAAAGATATTTGTGGAAAATAAATAATTTGGGAAATTATTTGAAATCGGGTTATGTTGTGAATATTGATTGATAGTTAAATAACTGACTATCAATATTGACCCTTAAATGGCTATTTGTTGTGAATTGGTTGAAATTGAATGCTACACTTATTTTGAAATTATTGCGCTCGTTATTCGGATTACCCATTCCGAATAGTGATACGATGTAATGGATAGCATTGAAGACCAGTGGTGAAGACCGGGTATGTGTGAAAAAGATAGGATGACCTATCGATTGTCTCTGCACCGTTAGCTACGGTATGGAGATTTCCTTTGTGATGGGAAATTCGATCGGGATTGTGAATACCCGGATTGCAAGGGCTTCTTTGGAAGTGCCTTCGGTTCTGTTTGAACCCGAAACAGACTTGTATGGTTACATGTCTGACATTACATTTTGAGATATAAAGCAGATTTCTTTCAAATACATTTCCGTTGGTGGCGGGGAATTTATTCTCTTAGCTTAACACCCTTAGAGGTTACGTAGTTGAAGGTTATCAGCGATATATTCCCAATTTGGTAATGTGGCATGCTGAGTGTTGCTGTGTTATGATTATTTATTGATCATTTGTTGATCAAAGCGTGGCTTTGTGAAAAAGCGCAGCTTTGTGGACGAAACTTCGTCAGACCTCACATCCCGGAAATGGCCGAAACAAGAATATGCGGCGAGGTTATGAGGGTCGCGCCCTTTAGGGTATGTCATTCCCTTCTGGAAAAGGGTGGTGTCAGGTATGGAGCCCTGATGCTTAACCTATGTGGTTTCTCCAATCTCATTTTTCTGTGTGGTTGTTGCTTGGTGATCGAGGGCCCTCGGATAAAGGTCCCAAAGGACCGGTGGGGTGGCATATTCATGTAGTAGTTACCTAGTTATAAAGGTAACCCGACCTTGTGTTGGCAGAGATCTAACCGTAACGTTAGGTTCTCGGGACGTCCCTCCAGAGGCGATCCCATTGACAGTAGGAAGTTCCTTAGGCTGACCATTTGTTGAAAAATCCAAAGAAACAATACGAGCCTTGTACGGTTTTAGTTGTAGAACCTTCCATTTAATATGGTAGCTATAGCAGGCATAATATAATGGTACCTATGCTGGCTAAGATTTATATTCTATTTTCGAAATGCCTTCATCACTATGCACTAATAATAATATCAAAAATTATTTGTTTTGCGTAGTAAGCATCTTTGACAATCATACGGAGAAATCTCCTCCAATTCTACGTTTGCATTGTGTGTGTGCGGGGAGGCCTTATGGTAGTTTCATTTTCGAAAAGCATTGCAGATATTTTTCACTTCCCTTGTTGTTGTTGTTTTAAAAGATAAATAACTGTTTTGAGTTCTCATATCAGTCTTGCTTATCTTAGTGAAACGTGATGAGGGGTTCTCGCTTCGCAGTTAGGTGGCGAACGAGAGACTCTTACCCCTACATGTCCTCTCTTAGTGAATAGGGGTTGGTTAGGCATAAGCCGTGACAGTCGAAAGGCTGGCCGTAAAAGCAAGTTTGGGATACCAGTGTAAGCCACGGTGGGTCTGGGATGGTTGCAAAGCCTACCGGTCAGAGTTTATTGTTCTCTTCCTAAACTCTGGGTGCCAACCAATTCCACACGGGCAGTCTGGAGTCAGGTTATCAGGTCATTCTGGAACACGGGAGTTGCTGTAGAGATCTAGAGGCAAGCTGGATGGCATGGCGTATCAACCAGTATATAGTATTTCTTTTCCGCTGTTTGTTATTGTACACTCTGATGATGTAATGTAATGTAATATGATGTAATGTAATAACTGATATAGTTCTTTGTTTAAAGATTATTCATTTATCTATTATATGTTGTTCTGCTGTGATTGTAAGATTCTGATATTGTTTTCTGTTTCTTCTTCTTTTTTCTCTCTTCTTCTACCTTTCTCTTCTTCTTTAACCATAACATTTCGGTTTTCCAGCATTCGATTGCTTGGCAGTTGATACAGTGGACGTATTGATGTCGGTTTTCGAGCGTCGAAAAATCCTAAACGTTACATTTGGTATCAGAGCATATGGTTAAGCGACAACCAAGGCTCTGTTGGGAATTACTCATTAGAGTTGGAGTCAGTAGTACTCTAGAATGAGTGTGAGTGTAATAATAGCTATGAGAGCATATTTGTTAGTGGATATAAAATTGTTTTATATTGCGATGATTGGTTTGTTGAGTGGTATATGGATTCTGGTCAACACGAGTAATTAACGTTGTTGATAGGGATCTCTAAACACTTGTACAAAATAATTTGACACGATATTGTTTTAAAATAGGGTAAATGCAATAATTTTACC
The DNA here is from genome assembly GCA_030765085.1 of Allium cepa. Taxonomy (NCBI): domain Eukaryota; kingdom Viridiplantae; phylum Streptophyta; class Magnoliopsida; order Asparagales; family Amaryllidaceae; genus Allium; species Allium cepa. The sequence goes on along the minus strand of CM060939.1, from coordinate 233,827,367 downwards.
TTGATTATATTTTATATACAAAGGAATAATTTTTCAGAATTATTAAGTATATATGAATTGATTGTTTGGTCGTTAAAAATGTAAGAATGAATATAAGTTAATTAAAAGAATAATTGTATAAGCAATTGAATTATAAAGTATGGAATTATAATTATATGATTTACAATTGTAAAATAATCTTATATATAAAAAGTGAAACTATATGAATGTATTTATAAATGTGAGTCATGAATAAAAGGAAAATTTTGAGAGAATATTAAGCACTGAATTCACTACTGTTACTGGGAAATAATAAGGGTGATGACTGCAGCATCATCAGTATCATTTTCGAGTCTCTATGTGATAGATTTGCTACCACAGTAAATTGGGAATTGAAGTTTGATTGTGATAGACAAATTTGAAATTAAAATCCAAGTTGAAATAAATTTGAGTTGTCATCAAAGACATGTGATTGAAATTTAACAAAAGGAAAGTTAAATAAATTGATTTGGATTCGATAAGCTATTGAAATTGATGAATATAAGTGAAATATGTTTTGAACTTATAATATGAGTTAATAAATTTAGCTTTGGTAAAAGTTAAATAGAATTTACTTTAGAATTGAAATCTGAATTGGATTTATAAGTGGAATTTTAAGTTAAGTTAAACAAATGATGTTTAAATGGAATATGAACTTGAGTTATATAAATGAAATTCAACCTTATATTGTTAAAGGAATTAGCAATTGAATTGATAAATGGATGGAATATTAATCAATCGAATGTAAAAGAATTGATATGGGATAATGGATGTAAGTGTAAATTCATTAGAAGCCAATGAAGTTGAGAAATTGAATAATTGAATGGAAGTCAATTTAACATCAACCAATTGGAATTAAAAGTGTGAACCAAATCGAATGTAAATTAAATAATTTGGTTATGTTGAATATACACTGGTTGTTATATGGTTGTTAATTGATTGTATATAATTCATTAAGTGTTAGTGAAATTGAATTAGCGGAATTAAAACTATGTAATTGAATTCAAATTGAAAGTGAAGTAAATGAATTTGAATAGAACTGAATTTGATTTGGATTGAAAGTGAACTAATGTGAATTTAATTAGTGAATGTAAACTAATTGGAAACGAATGAATGAATGTTAATTAAATCCAATGTAAATGAATCAAATGTGATTAAATTGAAAACCAATCCAATGAATATTAATGAGAAGTGAATGTATATTGATTTGATATGGATTTGTTGGATGATTGTTGTTTGGTGGTTGCATTTATTGCTTTTGTTGCATTTGCTATATTGACATAGTAGTTGTTGTAATGATATATGTTGTATATTTATATTACTTTCATATATGCATGTTCTCATGATTTGTTGAGTGTTTAGTAGGTGCGGATTGCGCTTGCTTCGCATTTGGGGCTCGCTTTCGTACTATATTAGCCGTATATGCTCGCTAATAAAATATAAGGTACATATCTTGGATTAAATATCGTACATTTACACTTTTTTCCCTACGGGATGCCTCATCACTTGATGAGATATATATTTGTGATATATATATATATATAAATATATATATATTGTCATTTTTTTTTGGATCAAGCCGCGCAAAGGAGGTTATGGCGAAATTTTCCGAAAATTTAAGGCGTTAGAATATTTTCAAGAAAATTGAACTTTTTTGAAAACTATAACTTTGATTTTGGAGTTGAAAGTAAAAAAAATATTGGTTGGTTTGAAAAGATGACTAAGTATGATTTGAAAACTTAGTAAAAGTATTATAAGAAGTTTAACTATGGATCTTTGAAAAGTTAATGGATTTCTAGACTTTTTCTTACTTGGTAATTTCGAGGACGAAATTCTTTTAAGGGGGGAAGTTTGTAACGACCCATATTTTTTGTCAATTAAAATTCATATATTTAATTGATTTTAAATATAAACAAGTAAAATTTATAGGTCAAATAAATTTTATTTTGAATATCTAGATTTAATTGGATAATTTAATCGATAGTTTAATATTGGAAATTTCAGAAATAATTGGAAATTGGGTTTAATATGATTGAAATTGATTTGTTAAATTTTATTAAATCATATTGGAGTTAGAATAAGGTTATAGAACTTTTAAAATTGAATTTAAAGTTAATTTGCGAAAATTGAATATTTTAATATTTAATTGACGAGTTAAAATAGCCATTTTTCAAACAGTCGCGGATTTCGACGAAACTAGTTTCATCGAATCCGTAATGTGATATTATTATATGGTTTCAAATTTTGTGTTAATCGAATTTACCTTTTGTCCGGGGCAAGCTAAAACGCATAGAAATTTGGTTAATCGGTTTAATTTAAAATCGATTCTTTATTTCTGTAACTCGCACAAGATGATCGAATTGGCTCCCGAAACCTATTCCGTTGTGTCCGGAACGTGGGTTAAACCCCAGAAACGCCGGTCACCGCGCGAGATTTGGAGTTTGGAAAATCAGGTGAATAGTGTTTTCGTTGAAATTTCTATAACAGAACCCTTCACTATCTTCTAATTTGCAAAACCTAATTCTACGAACCCTAGCCGCCAGTTAGTAATCCATGGCCGAAAACTCATTCCCTTCCTCCCTCAAATTATCTCGATCCAAGAAGTATTATCCAAAATCACCAACTAGAGAAATGTAGATCGTCACGAGTTCTACAAATCCAATGGCCAAGATCGTCCGAAGTGTAGTAGATCGTCGGCAAATTGACTTCAAACGGCCAATGTTTAGGCACGAATTCTGAAAGATGGAGAGGGCCGAGCTTCATCATTGCTTGGCCGTGGGTGGAGCTCGACAGCGGCTTTCAAACTATGGTCCCCGATCAACTTCTCATCGACGTATGGTGGAGCGGCCATCAAGAATCGAACGTGAGCAATGGGTTTGGTCGCGTGGATTTCCTATTGGAGGAGAAGCTCGCGTGCATGGCCTGGATATTTGCAAACAACATCTAACGGCCTAGATGTAAAAGTAAAAAGAAAATAAAATTTAATTGTAAATTGTATAATATTAAAATCGTATAATGTTTAAAATGTTATATCTTTTTCATTTGAGATCGAAAAATGACGAAACAACTTGCATTGGCTTCGTTTTGTCGAGCACTACACATTGGAGCTTGTTTGGAATCGTTTGGAGTTAGTGATAATTTTGGGTAAAATTAAACATGTGTTTAATTTTATTCGAAATAAAACGCTACAACTATTATCGGAAACTCAAGGTGAGAACTTCTCACTCAATCGAATTGTTTCGATTTAAATTTTAAATAGTTAGATTTAAAATTTCTTGATTGTATGATTGGATGATAATTATTATCTGTTGTATTAAAATATACCCTATACGCCGTATATTAAGCGGATGTTATTTATTAAAAACATATACCGCGATAATTCCAACTTATATGGAATTGGTATTATATATGTACTTGGAGTTGATTTCCCGCATTATATAGCAGATGAGATCCTATTGCGCCGCATAATAGCGAATAATATTTTGTAAATCCCATATACCGCGATATTCCGTCCTGAAGCGGAATTGGTATTGTGCTAACATCTTTGGATGCAGGGAAACAGGTTGGAGGGATCCAACTGGATTCCTCAAATGATTGAATTGGTTTCAATGTTGTATGTTGATCTATTTATAATCTGCGTGATTATCTTTGTGATTGAAATCGTTAAAGGCTAAAATTTAGCCGAATATTTTTTTGGTATCGTTAGATGCCGAAAATAAATAAAATTGGATTTTTGGAAATGTAAGTTGAGAATTCATAATAAAATTTAATTTTGGAATTGATTCATTTTAAATAAATAAACGTTGAAATTTTTATGTTATAAAAATTATGATTTTTGTGAAATATAACCGAAATGTGATTTTTGAAATAAGTAGTTGATTAACTTGTAAAATGGTTTAAATTGCTATTTTTGAATTATTATAAATGATTTATATAAAAGATTTATAAAATTGATATTTATAAATTAAAAATATTGGAATTATAAAACGAGTTTTATAAGTGTTAAAATGAAATATAAATGGATTTCATTAGTGGATGAAATCTATAGATTTATAAATTATGAAGTTATAAAATGAATAGATTTTTGTGAAATAAAATATTTATTAGTAATTAACTTATAAATTGGATTTTGGCGTGTAAATGGAATATGGATAGAATTTGTTAATAAAGTGATTTTATAAGTTGGAGTTGTTATAAAGTATAAATGGAATTTATAAACGTTGTTTTATAAATCCGAAATCGACTTATTTTGATAAGTTTAATTATTATAGCTTATTAAAGGAGATATATCCACGATTTTGGGACAGTAGATAATCCTTTAAATAAAATATGTAGAAATTGAATTTGGTTAATGAAGTGTATTCACGATTTTGGACGGTGAATAATATATTAAAGAAATATTTGGGAAAGTGACATTTTAAATAGAATTAAAACGATTTAAAGATGTTTTAAATTGTATTAAGTGTCGAGACCATAGATTTCAACATTCATTGTTGAAATAGGCGTTTTCGAGAAATAAGGAAATGATGGACTATAACACTATTGTTATAGTAAATTATTTTCAAAAGATAATGTTTTATATAGTATTGGGATTTGTATATCTATCTCAATTTCGAATCCCTATACTAGTGATTTTGGGTTGTCGTAACGATGTTTTACGCAACATTCGTTTTGACTCAAATAAATGTGTTTAAGAGAATGTTTTCCTTAAAGAATAAATTATATACTTAATTGTGATTTAAGTATATTGAATATTTTCCAAGTGTTGAAAATAAACAGATTTGTGAATTACTTATTATTAAATAAGTATGGAAATGTTTTTCCAATATGAAGTGAATGTTTTTGAGATTCTATCTTTTAAAGATAAATTGAAAATGGATATTAGAAATCAATTTAAAAATCGTATATTCATAGATATTTTGGAAATGGAAATTCACTATGGAATTTATAAAAGAAAGGGAAATTTGTTCAAAATAAACATTGATTTATTTTTGAAGTGTGGAAATAAATTTATGGATTTAGAACGTAAGTTTAAAATAAATCGGTAAGGATTTATTTGATTGATTTAAATGAACCATTTTAAATTGAAAATGGATAAATATTTGAAAGTGTTTCCGTTTAAGGAAATTGATTTGAAATTTTTTTTCAAAGATTGAAAGGTGAAAAATGATTTGAAATTTGTTTTCAAATGGTTGAAGTGTGGAAAATATATCTTGTAAAGATATTTGTGGAAAATAAATAATTTGTGAAATTATTTGAAATCGGGTTATGTTGTGAATATTGATTGATAGTTAAATAACCGACTATCAATATTGACCCTTAAATGGCTATTTGTTGTGAATTGGTTGAAATTGAATGCTACGCTTATTTTGAAATTATTGCGCTTGTTATTCGGATTACCCATTTCGAATAGTGATACGACGTAATGGATAGCATTGAAGACCGGTGGTGAAGACCGGGTATTTGTGAAAATGATAGGATGACCTATCGATTGTCTCTGCACCGTTAGCTACGGTATGGAGATTTCCTTTGTGATGGGAAATTCGATCGGGATTGTGAATACCCGGATTGCAAGGGCTTCTTTGGAAGTGCCTTCGGTTCTGTTCGAACCCGGAACAGACTTGTATGGTTACATGTATGACATTACATTTTGAGAAATAAAGCAGATTTCTTTCAAATACATTTCCGTTGGTGGCGGAGAATTTATTCTCTTAGCTTAACACCCTTAGAGGTTATGTAGTTGAAGGTTATCATTGACATATTCCCAATTTGGTAATGTGGCATGCTGAGTGTTGCTGTGTGATGATTATTTATTGATCAAAGCATGGCTTTGTGAAAAAGCGTAGCTTTGTGGACGAAACTTCGTCAAACCTCACACCCCAGAAATGGTCGAAACAGGAATATGCGGCAAGGTTATGAGGGTCGCGCCCTTTAGGGTATGTCATTCCCTTCTGGAAAAGGGTGGTGTCAGGTATGGAGCCCTGATGCTTAACCTATGTGGTTGCTCCAATCTCATTTTTCTGTGTGGTTGTTGCTTGGTGATCGAGGGCCCTCGGATAAAGGTCTGAAAAGACCGGGGGGTGACATATTCGTGTAGTAGTTAACTAGTTACAGAGGTAACCCGGCCTTGTGTTGGCAGAGATCTAACCGTAACGTTAGGTTCCCGGGACGTCCCGCCAGAGGCGATCCCATTGACTGTAGGAAGTTACTTAGCTTGACCATTTGTTGGAAAATCCAAAGAAACAATACGAGCCTTGTACGGTTTTAGTTGTAGAACCTGCCATTTAATATGGTAGCTATAACAGGCATAATATAATGGTACCTATGCTGGCTAAGATTTATATTCTATTTTCAAAATGCTTTCATCACTATGCACTAATAATATTATCAAAAATGATTTGTTTTGCGTAGTAAGCATCTTTGACTATCATAAGGAGAAATCTCCTCCAATTCTGCGTTTGCATTGTGTGTGTGCGGGGAGGCCTTATGGTAGTTTTATTTTCCAAAAGCATTGCAGATATTTTTCACTTCCCTTGTTGTTGTTGTTTTAAAAGCTAAATAACTGTTTTGAGTTCTCACACCAGTCCCATGACTGACCTGGAGTTTATTGTTCTCTTTCTAAACTCTGGGTGCCCACCAATTCCACATGGGCAGTCTAGAGTCAGGTTATCAGGTCATTCTGGAATGCGGGAGTTGCTGTAGAGATCTGGAGGCAAGCTGGATGGCATGGCGTATCAACTAGTGCATAGTATTTCTTTTCCGCTGTTTGTTATTGTACACTCTGATGATGTAATGTAATGTAATATGATGTAATGTAATAACTGATATAGTTCTTTGTTTAAAGATTATTCATTTATCTATTATATGTTGTTCCGCTGTGATTGTGAGATTCTGATATTGTTTTCTGTTTCTTCTTCTTTTTTCTCTCTTCTTATACCTTTCTCTTCTTCTTAAACCATAACATTTCGGTTTTTCGACATTCGATTGCTGGGCAGTTGATACAGTGGACGTATTGATGTCGGTTTTCGACCGTCGAAAAATCCTAAACGTTACACTATATATAATGATAACCTATCATAGGACACCAAGATGGCGTGGTTGACTGAGCATTGAACCAACGCCCCTATATGACGTACCAGATGTGTCTCACACACTCGTCTTCTTTTCTTTAGATAGCTCATAAGCTGGCACATGGATTAGCTGTAACGACCCGTAAATTTTGGTTAATAAATTTGTTAGTTTAATTTAAGGTTTGCAATTTAATTTAGGAAGAAATAAAAATTCTAGAAGTTATAATGAAGCAGATGTTAGAAATTTAAATGCAGCAATTGAAATTAAGATTTACAAATTCAAAATGTAATTGCAATCAATTGAAATTGTGAAAATTTGTCATACTTGGCTATAAGTTTAATATAAGAAACAAACGGGAACATTAAATTAACTAATGAATTAATGTGTAAAGGAATTGAATTAAACATGAATAGCATGAATATAAATAAATGAAATTTATGCAATAATTGGTAAATGATGGCATTAATGAATGAAATAAGATTTGTAAGTAATAAAGGAATAATTAAAATAAACATTTAACCAATGAATAAAAGAAAAAGGTCGTAAAAGTAAAATGCAATTCAAATGTGATTGAAACGACTGTTTAGGTTATAATGGAGTGTAAACAGAAATAGTGAAAAACATTATAATTTGTTAATTAAATATGATTGTGTAATTAATACTGAAAGAAATAAAATTGGAAATTGTAATAATTATGATTAATTGAGAAATTAATACGAGAAGTATGTAAAGTAATAACTAAGAAAGTAATACATTATAAATTAAATATATAACAAACTTAAGTGTAAGTTAAAGGTTGAAATGGAATCTAATCCGTTTAATTAGAAACTTATTAAAATAAACGGGATTCAATTTATAATAAAGGGGTTATTTTAAGAAATTAAAATAAATTCTATAATGGGTGAATTAAGTTACTTTAAATTGAGATGGGAATTGGTTTAAAGTAAATTAATAAGTAAATCAAGATGATGAAATTTATGAATTATAGAATTTGAATTTTTAATAGTGAGTTAATTTATTTAATTTATAATAATTGGATTTATTGCAAATGAATGAAATCAAATATTTAATTATTACGTTAATTTGAAAATTAAGTTGAAATTAGGAGATATTTATATAATAATTTTAAATTCAATGGTAAACCCTTCTATTTGAAATTAATGAATGGAATAATTATGAGTTAATTCAATTTAATGGAAATTTTATCTATAATTTTGAATTTTATGAAATTGAAGATTTATATTGATTAATCTTTAATAAATTGACATCTAAAAATTGTTAAATCATTGTAAATGTTTGGAAAATATAAAGGTAATAAAATTGGTCAATTTTAGAGTTGAAATTAAAAATTGGATTTTACTTATTTAATTATCAAATTATTTAATTAATATAAAAATAGCCATTTTGGCCACTGACTCAGATTTCGACGAAACCAGTTTCATCGGATCCGTAACAGTGAATTATTGTAGGATTTCAAGTTTCGTAGCGATCGGACTTGTCGTTTGATCGTACAGACTCGAAACGCCTTAAATTAAATGAAATTGAAATAAATTTGAAAATATTGATTTTAGCTAAAATCATTTGAATCTAAATTTTATACATATATGTGAATATATATGTATGTGTGTATATGTGGGTAAATTTGAATTTATATATCGAATTTGACTTTTTAAATTGAATTTAAAATTTTAAAATAAATGCTTTAGTAAAATATTTTGGATTTCAAAATAATGTGTATAAACGAAATTTATTTAATGCCTAATTGGGTTAAAAAAATTCCCTTTTAATTTTATATATACACGAAAAAGAGAAATGCATTTTAAAATTTTAATTAAGAAGAGAAGAACATTAAAAAAATTTATCTCATGCAAGGGACACAAGGAGGTTATGTAGCATATGCAATAACAAGTGTTTAAATTTAACAAATGATTCAACAAATGTAATTCATGTAGAAGGAATTAAAACAACTGTCATTACCTCATTTTTGTTTTCCTTAGAAATTCATAGAAAAGAAAATAAAAATTATATAGGGTAATTCATCTTCTTCTTCTTACTCTTTTATCTCATTTTCAAAAGCCTAAAAGAAACAGATCTGAGAAAAAAAAATTCAAATCCTCAAATCAGAAATTAAGAAAGTAAAAAAACAAATTCACAAACTAGAAAAACTAAACAAAATAAAACAGGCTTCTTCTTTTAAACTTTTAATTAGCAAAACTCAAGATCAAGCATTGTAAAGTCAAGGCTGTAAACAACACAAGTTTCAGCTTAAACAAATCAAAGCTTCAGCTAACAATCCAGTTTTATCATCAGATTATCAATCAGCAATTAAAATCTTCTTCTTCCAGTTTTCAAGCCAGACAACATCTACATTTCTTTGTTATCATAAAAAATGTAAGTCAAATCCTTCTTTAGAATTTAAAATTTAGTTTATGTTAAAGAATTAATCAAGTAATTACATCAGAAGCTAAGCAACTTTAATCAATTAGTAGCAAGTAAAATAAAAATCCAGTATCAAGTTGAAATAAAAGTTGCAATTTCAATTTCCAGAGCTTCTCTCTGTTTCTATTTCTGCTTTCAGTCCCATAATAAGTGAGTAAATCTTTCAAAACCTTGATTTTTGATCTATTGTTTGAATACATGATGTAGGAAAGTGTGAATATGGGTTTGCACGCAAAATCTGTGAATTTGTATATGCATCTTGCCTGTGCATGTTGATGTACAAGGTTGCTAATCCTGTTTTAGTTCTAGGTTTTTAGAAAAACTGTCAAAAACCCCAAATTCTTCATTTCCAGTTTTGTTAGATTGAAGTGTCAAAACAAAAAGTGTTTAAATCTATAAAGATTGAATTTTTAAAACATTTAAAAGACTAATATCCAGGATATAGGGTCTGGAACAAGAAAACACTGTAAAACTCGACTTATAATTTAAATTTGAATTCTTTGATTATTCGATTTGATCATATAACCTAAATCATCTTTGAAATTGTTGATTTTTAAGATTAAAATCATGATTTTAAATTATGTTTGGAGTGATCATTTTGACGTTGAGCTAGAAACGCGTAATTGGATTTTTCTGGCGACAAAGGCAATTTGGTTGGTCGAAATTTAGCCTGAAGGTGGTAGGGGAGTTGTCGAGGCCAGGAAAAATGTAAGGTGATTTTTCCAGTCACCGTGGCGTCGAAGGTTGATCGGTGAAAGGTCTAAGCCCTAAAATGGGTTGCGATCAGATTTATGGCCACTGCCGCGCCTCTGATTGATCGAGTCGTTTGGGGTTTTGAGAAATCGTTGTGGGGAAGAATAGCTAGGTGTGGCCGGAGTATTGGGCATTCCGATGGTCAGCGTGGGGTGTTCGAGGTGTTATTCTGGTGATGGCTACTGTGCTTACTTTGATCGAGGCAACTCGATTTTGTTTTCGAATTTTACCTGTGCTTCTTTGTGTTAGGTAGCAAGAGGGGGTCCAAGTTGGTCTGTCGGTGGTGGTCTTGGAGGCCGGAAGGTTGACGTTGATCGGTGAAGGTGCATGGCACCATGCCGTGTATCAGCTGTTGGTTAAAGGAAGGAGCGGTGTTTGTCTCGAAGCAAGCTTGGGGGAGTAGGGGTTTGAACTCGAGTATTGGCCCGTAGTGATTAGGGGTTGTACGAGTTTTGTACTTAGAAAAAAAATTGGAAAAAAATGATAATAAAGCACACGGGTAGTTTTTATGAATGACTCGAAGCAAGTAGGATGAACTTTTGGGGAAGACTCGAAGTAACTTCAGGGAAATTAGCATACAAGACAGTTTGCTCAAATAAAAACAATAAAATTCAAAACTTTTAAAACAATTTTAAACTCATGCTTTTAAAGGATAATTTTGATTTGGATTTAAAAAAATTAAAGTTTAAGTAAGACATTTTCTTAAAGTAATTTAATTTAATTTAATTTTGTCACATTACTTTATAAAATTAATTATAAAATGTAATTAAGAATGATGTTAAGATAAAATGTTATGCAAAACAATTTTGATCTCTCAAGACAATTCATATGATGAATTTAAATTAAGTTTACAAGTTAATCATAATGGTTAACAAAGATAAGAAGGTTTATCTTTAGAATTTATTAAGTAATTTATGATTTACTTAAGTGATAAATGATTTCCTTAAAATAAACTATTTAAATTAATTACTAAATATTTAATGATTAATTAAGAAATAATTAGGGTAAATCAAATTGTAATAAATTAAGATAATTAATTAAGGAAATAATTAATTAATAAAAGCAATTAAGATTTAATTAATGAAAAATTAAGGATTAATTTATGAAGATGATTAAGATTTAATTAATATTAATTAAGGATAACTAATCACTGATTAAAGATAATTAATGAAATTAATTATTTGATTGATTAGTTTAAATCACACGATTGATTCATCTTAGTTGTATATGATTGATAACTATTGTATGATGTGTATTGATTGATATCTCTGATTGTAATTGTGATGCTATGTGATATGAATTGCTTTGTGCTGAGCCGTGATTCTGTATTTTTCTATGTGAATATGAAACCCCTTTGGCCCGTAAAACGGCTTTTGAATTTCGATGCGACAGGGAGTCGGGTTCCAGAGTGTTATCTGAAACCCACATCGAACCTGTAAATCTTTGTGAATGACATATCCACATGTTTTTAAATTGACGCTCACTATTCAGATTAGCCGGGAGAGGACCTTTGTGTCATATAACCCATTCCGAATAGTGATACGACGAAATGGATGAGCATTTGAAGACAGTGGTGAAGACCGGATGTCTTCGAGAATGATAAGATAACCTGTCGAATGACTCTGCACTGAGTTGCTCCGGTATAGAGTTTTCCATATGTGATGGGGAGTCAGATCGGGATTGTGGATGCCCGGATTGCAAGGGCTTCTTCGGAAGTGCCTTCGGTTCCGTTCAAACCCAGAATAGACTTGTATGGATTGTATGTCTGACATTACATTTTGAGATATAAAGCAGATTTCTTTCAAATACATTTCTGTTGGTGGCGGAGAATTTATTCTCTTAGCTTAACACCCTTCTCTGAGAAGTACGAGCTCAGAGGTTATATAGTTGAAGGTTATCAGTAATATAGTCCCAACTTGGTAATATGGCATGCTGAGTGCTGCTGAACATTTGTTGATCAAAGCACGGCTTTTGTGAAAAGCATAGCATTGTAGACGAGACTTCGTCGAACCTCACAACCCGGTAATGGTCGAAACAGGAAGGATGCAGCAAGGTTATTGGCGGTAGCGCCCCTTAGGGTATGTGCATTTCCTTCTGGATAGAAGTAGTATCATGGTATGGAGCCCAGATACTTAACTTATGTGGATATCGCAAATATATATTACTTTGTGATTTTTGTTGTTGGGGCCCCGGATAAAGGCTGGTTACAACCGGGGGATGGCATACTCGTGTCAGTAGTTACCTAGTTACAGAGGTAACCCGGCCTTGTGTTGGCAGAGATCCGGTTAGGTTCTCGGGGCATCCCTCCAGAGGCGTACCCATGTGGCCCAGGAAGTTCCTTAGCCCGACCATTTGTTAAAAATCCAATTACCAATACGAAACCAGTACGATTTTAGTTGTAGAACCTGCCATCTAATATGGTAGCCATAGTAGGCATACTATAATGGTACATATGCCGGCTAAGATTAATATTATACTTTCGAAAATGTTTTCTACACTATGCACTAATAATACTATCAAAAAGTTCTCTCGTATAAAGCATATTTGACTATCATAAGGAGAAATCTCCCCCAAGCGTGCGATTGCATTGTGTGTGTGCCGGGAGGCCTTATGGTAGTTTCATTTTTCAAAAGCATGAATGGTTTTTCTTTTAAAAATCTGTTTTTATTCAAAACAACTGTTTTAGTTTACTCATACCAGTCCCACGTCTGATCCGAAGTTTATTGTTTCTTTTCTAAACTCTTGGTTCCCATAATTTCCACACGGGCAACCTAGTAGCAGGTTTTCCGTGTTTTGGTGCTAGCTGGATTTTGAAGTCTTATGGTTTGGAGGGTATCAGTTTTTGAAGGCTTTTTACTTGGAGATATTTTGAAAGCTTTTGCATCTCAATGTGCTTAGTTCGGAAGTTCGCTATCACTTCATTTTCTTTAAAGACTTTCTTGGAATGCAATCACTTGTTGTTCTGTCGTGATGTTCTATTTTGAAGTTGTGTTGTATGTATAAGAATACTCTGATGTTTTGAGATGATGTTGTAATGAATATTGAGATGATGTTGTATCTCGAATATTGATGTATGGCAGTTCATTTTGTTTTCCGCTGTTTATATTCATCTAATGTTTTTATAAGCTCCATCAGAACTGAAATTTGACGTTCGAATCTCCGGCGGTCGAATACAAGTGAGGTATTTGATGTCGATTTGTGAACGCTGAATTTTGGGTTGTGACAAGTGGTATCAGAGCAAAAGGTTGAGTAAGAACTTTAGCTACGGAGTATAACACATTAGATGGCTCATTGGAGATAGGGTGAAGTATACCATAGAATGAGTATAAACCGAGACTGAAACCTCAATTTTTCTTAGTCTATTTCCTTTAACTGCTGATATTCCTTAAGATATCTCGTCCGAATATCTAAATCAATTTCTTACTAATTACAGATAGTAAGGATGAGCAGACGAAGAGCTGGGGGTGAGGCAATGCCACAGCACCTAGCCAAGTTTCCCCTACAGCGGAAGCAGCTTTGCCCACTCAGCATCAGCCGAATCTGGCTGATTTGTATAAGAGTTTCTCAAGGCTTGGTGGTAGGCCGTTCACCGACAAAGAGTTGATTATTGAGGCCCAGGCATGGATCAGACCATGTGAAAAAATATTTAAAGGGCTTAAGCTACAAGATGATCAGATGTGTCTCATAGCTTCTTGGCAACTTCAAGATGAAGCCTTAGCCTGGTGGGAAACCGTCACTGTAGATGAACCAGAAGAAGAGTTTAGTTGGAGTCGATTTAAGGAAGTGTTTGAAAAGCGCTATATGCCGTCGGCAGGAATTTCCCGAATGTATCAAGAATTTATGGACTTAAAGCAAGGAAGCTTGTCATTTGAGGAGTACTTAAACAAGTTCAAAGAACTATCCCGTTTCCGTCCAGAATTGGTGAATACGCCTCTAAAGAAAAATGAAAGGTTCATTCGTGGGATGAACAAGAAGTATCACGAAAGGATGACAACACACGTCAAAGAATCTTTTTTTGATCTTATTGATATGGGGTATAGGTATGCCACCCTGGATATGCAGGAGATTCCAAGGGAAAGAAGAAATTCTAGTAATCGGATTTGAAAAAAAAGAAAGTTTAGGGGCAAGAAACCACATCAAGGAAAGGATAAGAAGAACAATCAAGGAAATTCGGCTAGAGATGTAACTTGTTACAATTGCCAAGAAAAGGGCCATTATTCAAACAGCTGCAAAAACCCGAAGAAGCAAGTTAAGAAGGAACAACCCGTGAAGACTGTTCAGGGAGTTAGAGAATGCTATAATTGTCACAAGTCTGGACATGTTGTTAAGAATTGCCAGGTGATGAAGCAAGCACAGGTGGCAAATGTATATGCGATAAAGGAAGACCCTTCAACTTTGAAAGCAGATAAAGGAAAAGGTGTTCTGGAAGGTAACCTTACTATTTATGATAAAGTTGTTAGAGTTTTATTTGACACGGGAACTTCACATAGCTTTATCTCCCAATAAACCGTAAATGAATTAGAACTTAAAACTGAGTTTGTTAACGACCCTATTTGCGTGAAAAATCCGGTTAGAGGTCCCGCAAATCTTTGTCTGTATTGTAGGAAAGTTCCTATTTCATATTCTTGCTATCAATTTCCTATCAACCTTTATATTCTCGAATTTAATGAATTTAAAATCTTACTCGGAATGAACTGGTTATCGAGATACGAAGCTAAATTGGATTGTAATAATCGGACAATTTTAGTCAAAACAAACCTTGGAAATTTTATTGAAATCTCTTGTGAGGATCCGAGTCCAAAGAGAGATGAATTGATGTATACTTTGGGATATCCTAAACCCAGTCTGGAGTCTATACCTGTTGTTCGGTAATTTTCCGACGTATTTGAAGAAGTAAAATCCTTAGCTCCACACAGAGAAATAGAATTCCGAATTGACTTAGTACCCAATGCCCGTCCTGTTGTTCACGCAAGTCGTAGGCTGACACCCAAGGAAAGAATTGAATTGGTCAATCAAACTCGATATTTGCTAGAGAAAGGATTGATTCACCCTAGTGTTTCTGAATTGGGTTCAGCTGTCGTATTTATGGCTAAATCGGACGGATCTTTAAGATTGTGTGTAGATTACCGTGATCTCAATAAACAAACTCTCAAGAATAAATTCCCTTTACCTAGAACCGACGATCTATTCGATCATCTTCGTGGAGCTCCATTCTTTTCTAAGATGGATTTAGCTCAGGGATTCCATCAGCTGCGAATAGCCGAGGATTGTGTTCATTTGACTGCCTTCAGGGGTCCTAACATGTTCTACGAATGGTTAGTCACGCCCTTCGGACTAACCAACGCTCTCACGTACTTCGTAGATTTAATGACCCGTGTGTTTCGAGAAGTATTGAACAAATTTGTCCTTGTATTTATTGATGATATCTTGATTTACTCCAAAACTGAAGAGAGCATTCTGAACATCTCAGAATTGTTTTGGAGATATTGAGGAGGAATATCCTATTCGCTAAATTCTCTATATTTCATTTTTGGTTCAAAGAAGTCAGATTTCTCGGTCATATTGTTAATGAAGAAGGGATTCTATTGATCCAAGCAAGATTTCTACAATTCTGGGCTGGAAATGACCTACTACTCCTAGAGAAGTTCGAAGTTTTCTAGGTTTAGCGGGATATTATAGAAAGTTTGTCCAGGATTTTTCAAAGTTGGCCAGTCCATTGACTATGCTAACAATGAAGAATGCTAAATTCGATTGGACTCCAAAATGTGATGAAGCTTTTTAGAAATTGAAAAGGAGATTAACTATCGCTCCCGTTCTCGCTATCATTAACGGGAACCAAGGGTTATCTGTCTATACTGATGCTTGTGGAGATGGTTTGAGTGCGGTACTAATGCAAAATGGGAAAGTAATTACCTATGCGAGTAGACAATTATGCCCACATGAGAGAAATTACCCAACACACGATTTGGAGCTTTTAGCTGTCATTTTCGCTTTAAAAATCTGGCGACACTATCTTCTGGGTAAGAAATTTTTCAGCTTTCTTACCAATATAACAAATTTAACTTAATTAAATAAGTATACTTAATAAACTCTCTTTGATTTAGGTGAAAATTTTGAATTATTCACCGATCACAAATCTTTGAAATATCTCTTTACCCAGAAAGATATAAATCTACGGTAACAATGATGGTTAGAATTTCTAGCGTCATATAATCTAGATATTCTGTATACACCCGGGAAAGCCAATGTAGTTGCTAATGCTTTAAGTAGGAAGCATGCTACTCTTGCTTATCTTGTTGTCACATCTACTCTCCTTGAGAAAATCGCCAGCAAGAAAAATGAAGACAAATTTCTTCGAGATATTTATGGAAGAATTCTTCGAGGTGAAGATACTAGTTTTCAAACCAATCATGGTGGAGTTATTAGGCTGAAAGGCAGGTTGTGTGTGCGAGATATCCCAGAATTAAAGCGTGAAGTTTTTAGATGAATGTCACAAGTCAAAACTCAGTATCTATCTAGGAGTTAGTAAGATGTATAGAGATATCAAAAGAACTTTCTGGTGGAAGACAATGAAAAGAGATATATCTATTTATGTGAGTCGTCGTGCTATTTGTCAAAAATTAAAAGTGATCAAAAGAAGATGGCATGTTTACTCTAGCCTTTGGAGGTACCCAAGTTGAAATGGGATCAGATATCGATGGATTTCATCGATGGGTTGCCCCACACTCGAAAGGGGAATGAAGCAATCTGGGTAATTGTGGACCTTTGACTAAGTCAGCCCACTTTATTCCAGTAAAATCTACCCGCACAGCAGCAAGTTTAGCTGAGTTATATGTGAAGGAAATTGTCCGTCTCCATGGTATACCGAGCAGTATAGTGAGTGATCGTGACCTGATCTTCACTAGTAGATTTTGGGAGGCGTTTCAAGCCACGTTGGGAACAAAACTAAATTTCAGCACTGCTTATCTCCCACAGTTTGATGGGCAGACTGAAAGGATAAATCGAATTTTAGAGGATCTTTTGCGAGCTTGTATTCTCGACTTTGGTGGTTCTTGGGAGGACTATTTACATTTGGTCAAATTTTCATATAACAATAGCTATCAAGCCAGTATCGAAATGGCTACTTTTGAAGCTTTATATGGTCGTCCGTGTCGATCACCGGCATGCTGGATTGAATCTGGTGATAGACTCGTTCTTGGACCAGATATGATTAAAGAAGCCACTGAAAAAGTTGATTTTATTCGAAAGAAGTTAATAACTGCTCAAAGTCGCCAGAAGAGTTATTACGACCGCAGAATAAGAGCTTTGGAAATTCAAGTTGGAGATTCTGTTTTCTTGAAAGTATCTCCAATGCGGGGTGTGTTAAGATTTGGGAAGACTGGTAAGCTGGCACCGCGATACATTGGTCCTTTTCCTATTTTGGAAAGGATTGGTCCCTCTAGCATATTGAGTGCAGCTACCTGACTGGTTACCGGCGTACACGATGTATTTCACGTTTCACACCTTCGAAAGTACGTGCACGATCCAGACAGTATTATCGAAGAGGCAACTCAGTAGGATCTCGAGATCACACCAAATTTTACAGTTAAAAGAGAACCAATAAAGATCGTGGATCGTGATGAAAAGCAATTAAGAAACAAAATTGTGAAACTGGTTAAAGTGAAGTGGAGCGGTGATCCAAAGGACTGTACTTGGGAGACAGAAGACAGTATGCAAAAGTCTTAACCCAATTGCAGAGTGGATATCTCGGCTTAAACTGGTAAGCCATTTCTCTATCCTTTTCTAAATTCGTATATTCTTTGTTTGCTTTTCTCTCTCTTTCAAAATTTCGAGGATGAAATTTCTTAAGGTGGGAAAATCTGTAACATACCAAAATTTATCAATTTAAATTTGGTAATTGTTGAACTTTTGTAATATAATTTGAAAAGTTTCAAAATAAATAAATAAAAAGCGATAATTTATATGAATAAAAATTTCAAAGTTCTTTTGAGTATAAAATTTGAAAAAAATAAATAAAAATCATTTGAATCTAAATTTTATAGATATATGTGAATATATATGTATGTGTGCATACGTGGGTAAATTTGAATTTATATATTGAATTTGATTTTTTAAATTGAATTTAAAATTTTGAAATAAATACTTTAGTAAAATATTTTGGATTTCAAAATAATGTGTATAAATGAAATTTATTTAATGCCTAGTTGGGTTAAAAATATTTTCTTTTAATTTTATATATATAAGAAAATGAGAAATGCATTTTAAAATTTTAATTAAGAAGAGAAAAACATTTAAAATTTTTATCTCATGTAAGGGACACATGGAGGGTAGGTAGCATGTGCATTAACAAGTGTTTAAATTTAACAAATGTAATTCATGTAGGAGGAATTAAAACAAGTGTCATTACCTCATTTTTGTTTTCCTTAGAAATTCATAGAAAAGAAAATAAAAATTATATAGGGTAATTCATCTTCATCTTCTTACTCTTTTATCTCATTTTCAAAAGCCTAAAAGAAACAAATCTGAGGGAAAAAAAATTCAAATCCTCAAATCAGAAATCAAGCAAGTAAAAAAACAAATTCACAAACTGGAAAAACAAAACAAAACAAAACATGCATCTTCTTTCAAACTTTTAATCAGCAAAACTCAAGATCAAGCATTATAAAGTCAAGGTTGTAAACAACACAAGTTTCAGATTAAACAAATAAAAGCTTCATCTAACAATCTAGTTTTATCATCAGATTATCAATCAGCAATTAAAATATTCTTCTTCCAGTTTTCAAGCCTGACAACGTCTACATTTCTATGTTATCATAAAAAACTGTAAGTTAAATCCTTCTTTAGAATTTAAAATTTAGTTTATGTTAAAGAATTAATCAAGTAATTACATCAGAAGCTAAGCAACTTTAATCAATTAGTTGCAGGTAAAATAAAAATCCAGTATCAAGTCGAAATAAAAGTTGCAGTTTCAATTTTCAGAGCTTCTCTCTGTTTCTTTTTCTGCTTTCAGTCCCATATTAGGTGAGTAAATCTTTCAAAACCTTGATTTTTGATCTATTGTTTGAATACATAATGTAAGCAAGTTTGAATATGGCTTTGTATGCAAAATCTGTGAATGTGTATATGCATCTTGCCTGTGCATGTTGATGTACAAGGTTGCTAATCCTGTTTTAGTTCCAGGTTTTTAGAAAAACTGTCAAAAACCCCAATTTCTTCATTTCCAGTTTTGTTAGATTGAAGTGTCAAAACAAAAAGTGTTTAAATCTATTAAGATTGAATTTTAAAAACATTTAAAAGACTAATATCCAGGATATAGGGTCTGGAACAAGAAAAAACTGTAAAACTCGACTTATAATTTAAATTTGAATTCTTTGATTATGTGATTTGATCGTATAACCTTAATCATCATTGAAATTGTTGATTTTTAAGATTAAAACCATGATTTTAAATTACGTTTGGAGTGAGCATTTTGACGAGAAACGCGTAGTTGGGTTTTTCTAGCGACAGAGGCGATTTGGATGGTCGAAATTTTGCCTGAAGGTGGTTGGGGAGTTGTCAAGGCCAGGGAAAATGTCAGGTGAATTTTCCGGTCACCTTGGCGTCGAAGGTTGATCGGTGAAAAGTCTAAGCCCTAAAATGGGTTGCGATCGGATTTGTGGCCACTGCCGCGCCTCTGATTGATCGAGTCGTTTGGGTTTTGGGAAATCGTTGCGGGGAAGGATAGCTAGGTGTGGCCGGAGGATTGGGCATTCAGGTGGTCGGCATGTGGTGTTCGAGGTGTTATTCTGGTGATGGCTGCTGTGCTTACTTTGATCGAGGCAGCTCGATTTTGTTTTCGAATTTTACCTGGGCTTCTTAGTTTTAGGGGAGCAAGAGGAGGTCGAAGTTGGTCTGCCGGTGGTGGTCTTGGAGGCCGAAAGGTTGGCGTTGATCGGTGCAGGTGCACGGCACCATGCTGTGTATCAACTGTTGGTTAAAGGAAGGAGCGGTGTTTGTCTCGAAGCAAGCTTCGGGAGTACGAGTTTGAACTCGAGTATTGGCCCGAAGTGATTTGGGGTTGTACGAGTTTTGTACTAAGAAAAAAAATGGAAAAAATAATAATAATAAAGCACACGGGTAGTTCTTATGAATGACTCGAAGCAAGCAGGATGAAGTTTCGGGGAAGACTCGAAGTAACTTCAGGGGAGTCAGCATACATGATAGTTTGCTCAAATAAAAACAATAAAATTCAAAACTTTTAAAATAATTTTAAACTCATGTTTTTAAAGGATAATTTTGATTTCGATTTAAAACAAATTAAAGTTTAAGTAAGCCATTTTTTTAAGTAATTTAATTTAATTTAATTTTGTCACATTACTTTATAAAATTAATTATAAAATGTAATTAAGAATGATGTTAAGATAAAATGTTATGCAAAAAAATTTTGATCTCTCAAGACAATTCATATGATGAATTTAAATTAAGTTTACAAGATAATCAAAATGGTTAACAAAGATAAGAAGGTTTATCTTTTGAATTTATTAAGTAATTTATGATTTACTTAAGTGATAAATGATTTACTTAAAATAAACTATTTAAATTAATTACTTAATATTTAATGATTAATTAAGAAATAATTAGGGTTAATCAAATTGTAATAAATTAAGATAATTAATTAAGGAAATAATTAATTAATAAAAGTAATTAAGATTTATTCAATGAACAATTAAGGATTAATTTATTAAGGTAATTAATTAAGGAATGATTAATTTATGAAGATGATTAAGATTTAATTAATATTAATTAAGAATAACTAATCATCGATTAAAGATAATTAATGAAATTAATTATGTGATTGATTAGTTTAAATCACATGATTGATTCATCTTAGTTGTATATGATTGATAACTATTATATGATGTGTATTGATTGATATCTTTGATTGTAATTATGATGCTATGTGATATGAATTGCTTTGTGCTGAGCCGTGATTCTGTATTTTTCTATGTGAATATAAAACCCCTTTGGCCCGTAAAACGGCTTTTGAATTTCGATGCGACAGGGAGTCGGGTTCCATTTGGTTATCCGAAACCCACATCGAACCCGTAAATCTTTGTGAATGACATATCCACATGTTTTTAAATTGACGCTCACTATTCGAATTAGCCGGAAGAGGACCTTTGTGTCATATAACCCATTCCGAATAGTGATACGACGAAATGGATGAGCATTTGAAGACGGTGGTGAAGACCGGATGTCTTCGAGAATGATAGGATAACCTGTCGAATGACTCTGCACTGAGTTGCTCCGGTATAGAGTTCTCCATATGTGATGGGGAGTCCGATCGGGATTGTGGATGCCTGGATTGCAAGGGCTTCTTCGAAAGTGCCTTCGGTTCTGTTCAAACCCAGAACAAACTTGTATGGATTGTATGTCTGACATTACATTTTGAGATTTAAAGCAGATTTCTTTCAAATACATTTCTGTTGGTGATGGAGAATTTATTCTCTTAGCTTAACACCCTTCTCTGAGACATACGAGCTCAGAGGTTATGTAGTTGAAGGTTATCAGTAATACATTCCCAACTTGGTAATGTGGCATGCTGAGTGCTTCTGAACATTTGTTGATCAAAGCATGGCTTTTGTGAAAAGCTTAGCTTTGTGGACGAGACTTCGTCGAACCTCACAACCCGGTAATGGTCGAAACAACAAGGATGCAGGAAGGTTATTGGGGGTAGCACCCCTTAGGGTATGTGCATTTCCTTCTGGATAGAAGTAGTATCATGGTATGAAGCCCAGATACTTAACTTATGTGGATATTGCAAATATATATTACTTTGTGATTTTTGTTTTTGGGTCCAGGATAAAGGTTGGTTACAACCGGGGGATGGCATATTCGTGTCAGTAGTTACCTAGTTACAGAGGTAACCCGACCTTGTGTTGGCAGAGATCCGGTTAGGTTCTTGGGGCGTCCCTCCAGTGGCGTACCCATGTAGCCTAGGAAGTTCCTTAGCCTGACCATTTGTTGGAAATCCAATTACCCATACGAACCCAGTACGATTTTAGTTGTAGAACCTGCCATCTAATATGGTAGCTATAGTAGGCATACTATAATGGTACGTATGCCGGCTAAGATTAATATTATACTTTCGAAAATGTTTTCAACACTATGCACTAATAATAATATCAAAAAGTTTTCTCGTATAAAGCATATTTGACTAGCATAAGGAGAAATCTCCCCCATGTGTGAGATTGCATTGTTTGTGTGCCGGGAGGCCTTATGGTAGTTTCATTTTTCAAAAGCATGAACGGTTTTCATTTAAAAATTTGTTATTATTCAAAACAACTGTTTTAGTTTACTTATACCAGTCCCACGGCTGACCCGGAGTTTATTGTTTCTTTTCTAAACTCTGGGTGCCCATAATTTCCACACGGGCAGCCTAGTAGAAGGTTTTCCGTGTTTTGGTGCTAGCTGGATTTTGAAGTCTTATGATTTGGAGGGTATCGGTTTTTGAAGGCTTTTTACTTCGAGATATTTTGAAAGCTTTTGGATCTCAAGGTGCTTAGTTCAGAAGTTCGCTATTGCTTCATTTTCTTTGAAGACTTTCTTGGAATGCAATCACTTGTTGTTCTGTCGTGATGTTCTATTTTAAAGTTGTGTTGTATGTATAAGAATACTATGATGTTTTGAGATGATGTTGTAATGAATATTGAGATGATGTTGTATCTGGAATATTGATGTATGGCAGTTCATTTTGTTTTCCGTTGTTTATATTCATCTAATGTTGTTATAAGCTCCATCCGAACTGAAATTTGACGTTTGAATCTCCGGCAGTCAAATACAAGTGAGGTATTTGATGTCGATTTGTGAACGCTGAATTTTGGGTCGTGACATAGAAGAAATCAATCTCAATTAATCTTCAATTTCCTTATCCAATCTAAGGTGAATAATAACCACCACATCTCTTTTTCTGATTTTATAATCATATAAAGTTCGGATTTAATGCGTAAATTTGTTTTTATGATATATTTAATGGTGATATGCTTGAATTATGATTTATTTGATTTAAACAAGATTGTTTAAAGGAGTTTTTATACGGTTTTAAGTCAAAATCGAGATCTTATAATGTTAAATGCAATGAGAAAATTTTTTGTTATGAGAAACATCATTTTGGATTTGGGTTTCAGTTTTGAGAATTTTCCAGGCCATGGAAAGGTTATTATGAATTTTCAAAGGAAAATACAATTATTTGGATTTACAAAATTTATTTTGAAAAAATATATTGAAAATTTGGGTCTAAAATTTTGGTATGTTAGATAACATAATTAAAGTGAATTTTTGGAGTTTTTGGAGATTTTTACTAAGTGATTTAGTATGGAAATTAAATTATTTTAAAAGAAGGACCTAAATGATTTAATTATTTTGTTAATAGGAATGACTTATGTGTTAAATGTTATTTAGTTTTAGATCTGAGAAAATGCGGCAAATTTTAGTAAAATAATTTGAAGTTTAATGTGACCAATCATATGTTTACAAGTGGGAAAGTTAGTTAAAAAAGTTTGCTTTATTTGGTAAAAACACCCTTTTTGCTAAGAGAAAGGGGTTCCGCCTTCTTTAGAAGTACCCTTCGACTCAAACCTTCTGCCTCCAACCTAGTCGAAACATTTGAGGTCGAAACCAGTAAACCAATACACATGGTATCATTCATATGGTACGTAGTGTATTGGAGAAAGGTGGAAGGTAGGGTGTCGAATGGTAGCTTTCGAAAGGGTTGGTTCCTTGGTTTATTTTTGTTTCTAAATAAAAGTGCTTGCCTGTTTATAGAAAGGGGTTTCAACATGGTTGAAATCTATGGTTGCGAAAGGTATTTCCAAAAGAGGCTTTCACAAGAGAGTCACCGCCTTTGTGTTAAAGAAGTAGCTTCCGAAGAAGTTACTTAGATTTTGTTTAAAGCTTTCGGAAGGGGTAGTTTCGACCAAGTCGAAACCCTTTTGTGAATTGATGACCTTTCGATGATATTGAAGACACCATAGCTGTCGAAAGGGGCTAATTGGTTTGTAGTGAACCCATGAAAACTATATCTGGATTAAGAATTGACATCAATCAGTATGTTCCTATTCAACTCATGAAAACTAGGATGAGAAAGAAGTTAATGGAAGCATCGATACGTTCCTAGTCATCCTATGAAAACTAGGATAAGGGATTAGTTATTGGAATGACTAATAGGTTCAGAGGGACCCATGAATTAATTAAGTTAACCGATATGGGCTATAGGTCCTTAGTGATCACATGAAAACTATGAATTAGGGCAAGGTGTCCATGTAATATGAAAGGTTATTACTAAACCTATGAAAACTAATAGGTTAATAGTGACCCTAGAAACTATAATTATGACAGGGTGTCAATTTAAGCTGGGGATGGCAAATACAAAATATATTATATATGTATATCATTATAATATTTGAAATGTATGTTTTTAACCATTATGGATGCAGGAGCACAGTGTATGGTTTTATAAAGGTTTTAGGATACTAGTGAGGGGAAAACCCGTTTCGCTAAGTGGCGTGGTCTCCCTAGATATCTAAAAGGATTGAGATGTTAGATTATTATTCATATCTGCTTTATGTTTGACTCGAAGTTTTTGTTTTGCCCTTAGCCTGTTAGGTACTCAATTGATTTTGAGTAGTTTGAGGTTTAGGATTTTTAAGTTCTCTTCTTAGACGAATAAAGCTTCCAAAGGCATACAGGAGGCAGTTAGTTATTTAGAGTTATCTTTTTCCGCTGTGTATTTTGGATGTAAAGGCAGATTTATTAGCCTTATTATATACTCTGATCAACCAATGGGGCATCTCCATATGTCGCTCTTGGCGTATGCGTAATAATTATATTTTGCTGAACAGGGTTAATGTTTTTGGGGTTATGTAATGAACATAAAATGTTTTGAATAGAATATGAAAATATGTTTTTGATTTGTTAAAGTTTTTCCATATTCTAGTGATCTGTGTATTATTGAATCTAGCACCATCGTATTTGGTCATCGAAGATTGATATCTATGGATGACTGCAACATCCATAGCCGTTAGTTTTGGGCCTCGGGGGGATATTACAATGAGATACAAAAGCAACATAACCCATTGGATTTGGTTTTTTTCTCATTCTAACACTAGTGTTAACTTCTCCAATTATGTTATCGAGAGGATGATCTTTTAATATACAAGGAGATGATTTTAGTGAATTATCAATATTTTCGTTTTGAAGGGGAATATTGAAACTACTTGGTTGATTTATTGAGACATTCTCATCTTCGTCATTACTTAAGTTTGTAATTTTCATCAAATAGAGAATTTAGAGTTTCTAATGTATTTGATTTTTTATTAAATTTTTTATAAGCTTTACTCCTTTTCGAATGTTCGACAAAGACACCTTCATCGCTTTTGGATCAAATTTTCATAAATTATCTTTTGTGTTTAATATAAAACATTTCATGCTAAATTTTTTAAAATACCATATGGTTTCCATAATTAAATAATACTTGTAGACTTTTTTTAGTTAAAGGTCTTATAGTGATGCAATTTAGAACATAACAACTGTAGCCTCAACTTTAGCCTAAAAATTATTTGGTAATGAGCTGCTACTTAATTATGTTCTAAGACATTCTTGCAATATTATATTTATCTGCTCTAAACAAATTTTCAAGTGACGTTGATATGTTTTATAATCCGATCCTATAAAATGTCTTAGGAGCCGAAGATCACTCTAAAAATAGATATATAAATGAGTTTTTGGGCTAAGTGTTGCAAGTTTTATAAAACAAATTCATCCACCTCAATATCTGAGTCATCTTTGACTTAAAAGGCTATAGTTTTCCTTCCTCGGCTTGTTTCCATTTTTCTTGCAAATTTACTTCGTAGGACATTATATTTCCAATCAACTCTTTTGGTTTTATAGCTTCTTCAATAGCGACACTTTTCTTTCTCACTTACCCATTAAAGAGTTGAGTATTTTTTATACTATATCAAATATGAATAATTTTCACATAATTCTATTTGAGCATTAGTAATGTGTAGAAACCTTGAATATATATTAGCAATTGTTTCATTTGGTTTCATTCTAAAATTAGAGAACTAATTCTTAGGCATAGAAATTTTGCTTTGTTTAACCTTATTTGCTCCATCATGAGTAATATACAAGGTATGCCATATCTTGTATGCACTTTCGCACAATTAACTCTTTTAAAATCATTTTTATCCAATGAACAATATAATATATTCATGGCTTTAGCATTATTAGTAGAATGGATTTTTTATGGAATAATCCAAGTACTATATTTAGTAGTAGTTGTAGTATATTCAACTTGTATAATATTCCATATTTCATAACCACTAGTCTGCATATATACTCTCATTCTAGTAGACCAATATGCATAGTTTGAACCAGTGAACAATGGTGGTCGTAAGATGGATTGTCCTTCAGCAAATGTTGTAATAGAGTTATCGATATTTATTAAAAAATATAAACTTTGTTACGATTTAGTAACGACCTTACAATGATACCAAATGAAAGTTCACTAAGGATCTATTGATATGGATAACTTGAATATATATAATGTCGAGTAAAGAATAGTAAAAGAACTAGTATACCAATGATTTTTATACTGGTTCGAACTTCCTCTCCTACGTCCAATCCCAAACTACTTCTGGAATTTCACCAAACAATCCTCACTTCACCTAGAGAAATAGGTTTCTACAAAACTACCTGAACAATCGAATAGGAATTCAACACTATGCTTGAAGGTCACCAACAAGACTTTAATGAAATGGAATAAATTCCGATTTTGATTTTGTTGTGTTTTGACAACAAAGATAAGACATTGTAAGTGCACCCTTCCTATATTCTCATTCGATGATTGTGATTTGAATATGCAGAACATAGGAAGTAGAAAGTAGTTTTTGAATGCCTTTTAGAATCTAAAAGACCATAGAGAAGTGACAACAAAATGAGATAAGTTGTCTTTGAATGATCAAAAACCATGCCTATTATAGTGTTTAATAAAGTTTAATTAAGGAGAAATCATTATTGGAACAGATACAACTCTTAGTAGAAGATGATGACCTTTTAGAACAAAATTCTATTAAAAGGAAAAATGGTCAAAACAAAAAAGATTAGCTCAAAATCACCCTTATTCAGACGTTTGAATTTGCAATCAAACGTTTGAATTATTTCTTAGATGACTGGTTTGAATCTTTAGATGTTTGAAACTATAGTTTAAAAAATAGTTCGGCATCCATTTAGACGTTTGAATTAACTTCCAGACATCTGATTTTCTTTGAAAATTAGTAGTAATTTATGAAGCTTTTCAAAGTATAGAATAATTGATCTAAAACTTTTACAAAATAATATGTGTGTGTGTCATCATCAAAGGAGATTGTATTAGTATTTCTAAGACTTACAACTCATGACCACTCTTCTTTACTTGATCTTTTATTTGTCGAGCATATTGTCAAAGTGGTTCATCATAGTCTTCAGAGATTATTGTTCCTCCAAAAATTACTTATATAATACATTTGAAATGTATAGTTGTCACTTCAAAACTAGAAGAGGATGCTCTAATAGACATACTTTTGGTGCATATGTCAATATTTACTATCCAAAATTTCATACTTTGTATTTTTGTATACACCCACATATTTATATTCTTATTAATTCTAATTTTCATAAATATTCTTATTAATTCTAGATTTCACTAAAAAAGCAACATTAATTCCTCTTGCAAGTTATAATTTTTTTATTAAGCATTGGTTGGATTTTTCTTTATACACCAACACTTCATAGTTAAAGGGTAGTCTTCAACTAACTATGTTTTCTGAGATTTTAATAGGTTGGTGCCAAAGATGTTATGTACATCCTGGAAGTTAGGTTGAAGTTCGAAATATTAACAAAGAAGGGAATAGGTAATAGACTAAGCCGACACAAAGTGTAGTAAATAAAGCCATGAATAAAGGTAATATGCATAAAGACATTGAGAGTTATAGTGGTTCGAGTTAAAATCCTTACGTTTATTGTCCTTTCCTCCTTTATTGTTCTATATTAGAACCAATGGGCTATTACATTATGTAGATGGCTATATACACCGTTAATGATATTTTACAAAAATATCTAATGTATGAAAGTGCAATTTACATAGTATTTGGATTATGTAAGTGTCAAAAGATCCCTGTGAATTTATATCAATCCATGTTCATGGGTATTTTGTTACATTGCTATTAGTGGATTCTTCTTTTATATTGCTGATTGGGTCCTCTTGTAAG
Source organism: Allium cepa (assembly GCA_030765085.1). Lineage (NCBI taxonomy): Eukaryota > Viridiplantae > Streptophyta > Magnoliopsida > Asparagales > Amaryllidaceae > Allium > Allium cepa. The sequence goes on along the minus strand of CM060939.1, from coordinate 233,798,799 downwards.
GCTAAGATTATAACATGTGTTGGTATTCGAGTTACTTGTCAATAGGCACAGACTGCTTACCCAACCTTTTATAAAGATTTAAGATGTGGCAATCCACATGCGCTCTATATACCTTGTATTTTTTGAGTTGCAAGTGCACTTGGGTGATGTCTTGGCCATTAACCATGGTTCCCTTCTAGAGCGCTTTCAGCTTCGAAGCCTTGTATTAGCTTTAGCTGGTTGGTGCTTATCTTAGGGCTTGATCCATTGGTGTTTAGCCAGCTGAAAGACCACTCCCCTGGGATATTGTTCATACTTCGACGTATGGGCTTGTATTTTGGATATATGTGCCAAAAAGTTCTATGCAAAGTATGTACAATATATTCACTGATGTTTAATATTCATGGGAACTTTAATGTTGGGAAAAGCTTATATGGTCTCAGAGTAGACTATAGCTAAGTAAAATTATGGTATAACACAAGCCATCCTAAGTTCACTTCATATGATGAATACGAAATGTACTTTGTTTTTTGTAGGAAAAGTTAGACCATACTTTTGTACCTAATTGTTTCGCTCTTTCCTTAGTCTGTATTAGTTTCCTATAACTAATAAATTTGATCAATGCCTGGTAGAAAATTGAGAATCTCATTATATAATGACAATTTGCCGGCCCAATGCTAGGTATAATAGGGTGTCGTTAATGCTAATATAGTCATATATTGAAGGCTATATATAGTAAGCGCCGCCAGGGTGAAAATAGTTAGATGCCTTAGGCAATGTATAATAAGGTGCTGCAAAAGTGAAATTATTGTTTGTCGATAGCTATCCATAGTATGGTGCTTCAAAGGTAAAAGCAATAAAATGCCGAAGGCTATATGTAGTAAGGTGCCGTAAATGTAATTGTATGTCGAAGGCTATATTTAGTAGGGGCTGTAAAGGCGAAGGTAATTGTATGCCAAAGGCTGTATATAGTAAAGAACCATAATGGTAAAAGTAATTGTATGTCGAAGGCCATATGTATTAAGGTGCCATAAAGGTGAAAGTAATAGTATATCGGAGGCTATGTATAGTAAAGCGTCATAAAGGAGAAAGTAATTGTATGCCAAAGGCTATGTATAATAAGGTGTCATAAAGGCAAAAGTCGTTATATGTTGAAGGCTATATGTTGTAAGGTTCTGTAAGGAGAAAGTAATTATATGCCAAAGGCTAAGTGTAGTACGGTGCCGCAAAGCCGAATGTAACTATATTCCTACGACTATATGTGTAGTAAGTTCTACAAAGGCGAAAGTAACTGTATGCCAAAGGCTATACATAGTAAGTTGCTATAAAAGAAAAGGTGAGTGTATGCTTAAGGCTATGTATAATAAGGTGCTGTAAAGGATAAATAAGTTGTAAATTGTAGGCTATGTATAGTAAGGTGCCGTAAAAGAGAAATAAGTTGTAAATAGAAGGCTATGTAGAGTAAGGTGCCATAAAGGTGAAAGTAATTATATGTCGAAGGCTACATATAGTAGAGTTGACCTCATGGTGAGGGTTTTGAAGATCTAATCTCATTACATAGTAAGGATTTGAAAGTCTATCCTAATCGTATATAATGATTCAAAAATCAAATATCATCGCCTAGTTAACATTTAGTGCTATAGGCTAAGTTTTGAATGCCATAAGGCTTAGCAGTTGAATGCCTCAAGGTTTAGTTGATAACGTGTAGTAAGGCATAGTTGATTCAATGCGATAAGGCTTAGTAGGTGAATGTTGTAAGGCTTAATTGGTGATGTTTCGCAAGGAGTAGTTAATTAAATGTCGTAAGGCTTAGTAGTTAAATTCCATAAGGCATAATTGATAATGCCGTAAAGCATTGTTGATTAAATGCTGCAAGACTTAGTTGATAACCCGCTGTAAGCCATACTTAGGAACATGCCGTAAGGCACATTAATTGAATCTCGTAAGGCTTAGTTGATAACGTGTCATAAGGCATAGTTTGTTAAATGACATAAAGCTTAGTAGTTCTTAAGGTTTAGTCGATAATGTGTGGTTAGGCATAGTTGGTAACATGTCATAAAGTGTACTTGTTTAAATTTTGTGAGTCTTTGTTTAATCATGTATCATGAGGCGTAGTTGATTGAATGTCGTAAGGCTTACTATTTAAATGTTGTAAGGCTTAGTAGATAGCGTGCCGTAAGGCGTGGTTGATTGAATGTCGTAAGGCTTAGTTGATTGTGAGCCAAAGGTAAGCACTTTTGAGTGAAGTGATGGGTTTGCCATACATTAAATGTAGCTGCCACATAACATTGTTTGTTTGGAACTTTTGAAAAGTGGCGTCTCTTTTACTGTGCAAATGCAATTTCCTTTCCGATATAGCAATTTGGAAATATTATTTTATAACAACTATTGTTATTGTAGGGTCAAGACTTTCTTAACCCTTATTTTATTGGGTTTAATAGCAATGTATTAAGACTCTTTCTTCTCCTTCTTTTATTTACCTTGCTTAAATATTTTACCACTGCCACTAAAGATTATTGAAAACCTCAATAATTTTTCATTTCTTCAACAAAGCTAGTAATCTTTTGTTCTTTTCTTTTTGCATTTTTGATTGCTAGGTTTATCATATACTTATATTGAGATTTTACTCGATGTTGGTATATGTTCTTCATGATATTTTGGGGAATTTTGTCCATACAATGAATTCATAGCTTGTTGTAAAGTGGTTGACTATATTATTAACTATTATAATTGAATTAGCGGTCTGTTTCATGGTAATCGATTTGGATTCGACTATTCGTGAGTTATTTTTCTTTGATTTTGGATTAATTTAGAGATACTTTTGTGAACCCGTAGCTTAATTTTAAGGTTTATTTATTATTTTGGTGATATGTTGATTGTAAAATGTTTGAATTTGGTTTTTAACTTTTAGTATGAATTTGGCCCTACTGTAGTTGAGGCGCTTTTGCTTGTTCCTCCGGGTTCATGATTGGGCTTTCATTCTTTTAATATTTCATTATAAAGCTAGAGTCCAATTGTTCCTATTTGAATTGAACTAAACTATTGATGCACTTGGTCTTCTTGGACCAAGAGATAAGTTCTCGTATAGATACATAAGCAATCCTTTATAGGATTCTACATGATTTCTGTGTTAATGGGATTTAGGCCCTTGCTCCGGGACAGGAAGTGTGATGATCACCCTACACCTTTAGGATGATTTTTTAGGTTGAAAATGTAACAAAACATTCACATAATCTGTCATATATCTCATAGTGCTTCAAGTAATATATAATAATAAACATTGCATATACAAAACAAGCGAGATAATAAAAATAACTAGATGAAGCAAAATCATATCAGAGTGCAGAGATACATCAAAGTTATACAATCACAATATGTAGAGTTATACGTCAAATAATAAATCAAAGAAATGGTTCATAAATAGATAAAGGCACTGATAAGCTCCGTGGTGCTAAAAAGTGTGATAATAAGCAATAATGAACCAAAATAGTAATACATGAGAGCATTGCTCGTCCTCTGTCCATCTCCACGTGATCACCGAACCTGATATACCTTATATACTCGCTTAAGAATACCTAAAATAATAGTAGGAAAAGCATAAAATTCCAAGTCACACAATGTTCTGGGGTGAGCAATAGAAATTCTCACATTAAATAAAATCAATATAGTAGGACGCAACGTTCGTATAATCATACCTGACATATCCCTACATCCAAAGAGTAATCACGTAACCTGAAATATGCTATTCTACACATAATCAACATAGGTGTACTATAAATAAAAGTACATATGGGGTATTTGGATACCTACATCGATGATATCTACGTTATATCACATCCTTAGCAACACAAAGCAAACATAGCATCCGTCATCCATCCTTATATCACTTACATAGTGCACTAGACATATGATAACTCGTATAACCATATCGTCAATCAAAGACTACACAACATCTTGGTTTCTCAGTGCTCGAAACCATGCCATTCAGTAGGTTAGGACCTAGACACCCATCGTTACAGTCCAAGGTAAGACAAATTCCATTGTAAATATCCGAGGCCTATCGTATGCCCAAGTGAGCATCCTAGCATGCCCCTTCTTTGTGAGTACACTTCAAAATCTCTAAGTATCTATGATCTCTTTACACACATCATATCCCAACAGAGCACTTCCTACAGTTTATCCATTGTATCATTGTCCCAACTCCCATTATTGAGTTATTAAGCTTGTCACAGCTCTTAGCAATTATCATTTGTTATATAACACCATCGCTTGTCCCAAAGACATCCTTTAGTGATCCCCTATGTGTGGCCTCAAAGTACTGCTATCCATCACTAAAGCCTTCATCTTTTAGCATCAAGTCATCATCCATAAAAGTTCACAACCTGGTACCCGAGTCATGCTTGACTTGGTACTCGAATTGACTTCCCACATTTAGCCAAATTTTGGCTATGTGTTTAGGTCGGTGTTGGACTTTTACTTTGACCAAGTCTAACTCAAGTTGCCTCCATCCTTCTACGTGCATACTCCAAGTATAACTCAAGTTGCCTCCATCCTTCTACGTGCACATTCCAAGTCTAACTCCAAAGTTCGTCCCTCTTCACAACTTGGTACCGACTTTAAGTACCAAGTCATATACTTAGCCAAGTTTTGGCTAAATTCTTTAACCTTGATCCAAGTAGCCTTTCCTCGAATTAACCAGAAACAATTTCCCACAAAACTCGTAATTTCTGTCCTCTGAACTTAAAGTGGTTGCACTGATCTAAGTCACTCACCCACTCCTCCAAGTCAACTTGAAGAAAATGCCTTACAAACTCGAATTCCTTTCCCCTGAAACTCGAAGTAGAAGTTCACCATCCAACACTGCATTCGATAGCCGATCAATACTCCCATTGTCCATATCTTCAGCAAACGAACTCCGAATGACTTGAAATTTGAAACATAGCTCCATGAGGCCTCCTTGTCACCTCCTTCAACTCGCATTGTTTTTGGTCATAATTCCATTTCTCAAATCAGTGATGAATTATAACTTCATTTCTTATATAACCATGTTGCCATTCGATCGGTGATTTCAAACACTTACATAACATACATACAAGCATTCACATACATCATATGTTTGAAACAGAACAATGTGCATCCATGTCAAATCATAGCCTAAATCTAAGTGTAAATGTAATGGGATATTCATAAGAATAAGTGAACAAGATTGGATCTAATTTATATGAAATCCTATAAAATCATTTGTAATTGATATAGCGTTTAGTTATGACTTAAAAAAAAAATTTAAAGTCCAAAAATCATTTTAAAAACATCATGTAAATCATATAATGATTAATTAGTAAGCAAGGTCTTCTAACTACTCACTTAAATCCATAATATCCCAAAATCGATCCAAATCTCGAGATGAACAGTAGTAGCTCGGAATCCAAGGTCCTCCAAATAGCAAATCTTTAAAATCAAGTACTAATCCCGCTATTCCTTTCTTAATGACAAGATTTAGCTAATTAAATTAAGGTTTGGGGGTGGTTTATTACTTATAGAGACTAGTACTGACTACTTTAACTATTTTGGAAAGTGTGAAATGGCTAGAGAAAGTCTCATCAGCCCCCACTTCGCTCTAATCTCGAAGTGGGCCTTTGGGTTTAGCCACTATACAATAATTGAGCACTAATCCATCCAAAATCAATCAAAATTTAAAATTAACATATCTCCTAAATGATAAGTCCATTTTTCTATTATGACCACTCTATTAAAAGAGAAACCATTATCTCAATCTACTAATAGTGGTTTTAGACCCATTTAGCTTATATAAAAAGATATCGGCTTTACAAAATTTTGAACGTTAAAACTATCCAATAAAAATTCTAATGGTAGAATATGTCCTTAGTAGACATTTTCTAAAGTAATAGAGTCATACAACATCGAATGAATAATATACTATTTTACTATTCATTGATCCGTAAATTACGAGTTGTTACACTCTTCTCCTCCACATTGGAATTTTGCACATGAAATCCCTGAATAGTCAAACATAGTTACCCCGCATGCCTAACAACTACAAGCAATTATCAAGCATATTAAACAGGCAGTTATACAATAAATAATATAGGTGAATCTATCCTAGCATATGGGATACTAAATTATTGTTTATGATATCAAAAGTAAAGTACGATAAACAGTAGGCCCTACCATGTAAAGAGCTTTGGACATGCAACCTTCAAACTCTCCTTGGTTTCCTATTTGCAACTGCCTTCACTTTCATCCATTGAACCTTCAGCAATTCCACCATCTTTTTATTAAGCTGCTTCATATCACGCCCTACGATGCAAATATTCTTATGAGGTCTTGAAGCTTCAGGTTCAATCTTGGTATCATTTGATTTATCTGGTACTATAGTCATGCCGAGTATAAACTTATACAAGTGAGAAACGTAGAACACATTGTGCACGTCCACTATCTTCTAGCGTAAGTCAACTCTGTAAGCTAGATTCTTGATATTCTTAAGTATCAAAAAAGTACCTACCAACCTTGGTGCCAAATTCCTTTTAGTACCAAATCGAATTACTTTCCTTAATGAAGAGATCTAGACAAACACCATATCGTTGATAGAGAACTCCAAATCTCTATGTATCTTATTAGTGTAGCTTTTTGTTTGTCTTGTGTAGATTTTGTTTGTTGTCGAACGGTCTCGATCTTCTCCGAAGTCTCTTTGATCATTTCTAGCCCAAGTATCAGTTTTTCACCAACTTACCACCAACATGAAGGAGCATTGCACGATCAGATATATAATACCTCAAATGTTCCATACCAATGCTTTATTGACAACTACTGTTGTATGCAACCTCATCAAGATGTAAATGATCATCCTACGTGCTCCCAAGTTGAGTATGCAAGACCGCAAAGATCTTCCAAGATACGATTCACTCTTTCAATTTGGACGTCAGTTTGAGGGTGATAAGTTGTACTTATATGCATCTCTAACCCCAAAGCCTCCTGAAGCTTTCCAAAAACCCTCTAGCGAACAATGGGTTTCGGTAACTCACAGTACTCTTCGGCACACCGTGGAATCGTACTATCCACTTCACATATAATTCGACCAATTTGGCTGCCGTCCTATTTGGCTTTACAGGTATAATTCTAGCACTCTTGGTCAACCGATTAACTATGATCCTAGTACTATTATACCCCCTCTAGTCTACACTGGTCCATCAATGAAGTCTATCTGCATATGTTTCCACTTCCACTTAGGAACTTCTAGCAGTTGTAGCAAACAATTAGGCTTCTTATGCTCTATCTTTAATGTCCCAATGTCCTTCTTCATCCCTTCCTAATATTAGGTTTGCTTCATAACATGGTTTGTTATATTTATTTGGGGATGTATAGTCAATCTTGAATGATGGTACTCTTATAGCACCTCACCCCTCAACCCATCAATGTTAGGTGCAAATAATCTACCATCTTTACGGTGCCAACTATCTTAGTCAAGTCTGTATCGCCTTATTATTTTAGAGTCCACTTCATTTTTAAACTTATGAATAATCTCACATAGTCTGGCATCATGTCATTGACTAGTACTGACCATCTTAATCAAAGTAGGCTTGATATCAAGCTTGTTAGCATCTCTGACACTAGCTCACATCTTGGTCAGAAATCAAAACCCACATATACTCTAATAGCATCCCGCCAAGAACATGGATCCTAAGCTGGTATGCCTCCTACACAATGCATTAACAATTATATTTCCTTTCCACCGCTTATATGCAATACTAAAGTCACATGAGGTTAGGAACTCTTACGGTTGTTGCTGGAAAGGTTAAAATCTTTCTGCGAAAAGAAGTACTTCAATGATTTATGGTTGGCGAACAATTCGAACATCTTTCCTAAAAGATAACACCTTCAAATCTTCTTTCCAAACACGATTTCTTCTAACTCCAAATCATGGGTTAGGTATTTCCCAACATGTAGCTTTAGTTGTCGACTAAGATAGCTATAATCTTACCCTTCTGCATCAATACCTTGCCAAATCTAGTACCACATGCATCGATGCAAATCTCCATCTCTTTATTCCTGCTTGAAATGGCCAGCACTAATGCACCCATCAAAATTTATTTTAGGCTTATGAATGCAAGCTTGCACCATGCATCCCAAGTAAAAGTCTGATTCTTCTTCGTAAGATGGGTCAACGATGCTGCTACCTTAGAGAAGTCCTAGATGAATCATCGAGAATATCCAGCTAACCCCTCAAAACTTCTCACATCTATAGCATTTTTGGGTATATTCTAATCTATTTGCTGCCTTTCTTACAATAGGGTTTTCTAATTGATCATAATGAGGTGGACAACTAGGTGTACCTTCTCTTCAAATAAAAACTGATTGGTGAAACCTCCTATCAGCTGGGTGGCCCGCCGTTGAAATAGAATTCTCGTTTTAATGAAATTGTCAATAGGCTGAATTCGAAATCATTTAGAAATCAGAAGTGAGATTTCATTTGAAATGAAAAGGAGTCAGCTGTCTATGCGAATCACCTTCTTCTAGGCTCCGAGTCACCTTCTTCTAAGCTCTACTGGACGACACGACATTCTCGTCGACTACAAGAATTTTGTAGGATCTACAGCAATACCCTGCTCTAAAACAAAGTGGCCTAAAAATTGAACTTCACTTCTCTAAAAGTGACACTTCAAAAACATCGCCTTCAATCGGTATTTTCTCAACACTTCAAGTATAATCCTCAAGTGTGTCTTGTGTACCTCTTCCGTCCGTGAGAAGACAAGAATATCATCAACAAACAGAAGCACAAATTTATTTAGTTGATCCCTAAAAACATGATTCATGAGATCACAAAGTATGCCGGTGCATTGGTAAGGTTGAATGGCATGACCAACTACTCCTAAAAACCCAATGGTGTATGAAACACTACAAAAGACAAACTATCCTTTGCCACTCTCAGCTGTGAAATCGTTTTGCAAGATCCAACTATGAAAACACTCTAACACATCGGAGCTGATCGAATAAATTATCAATACGTGGGACTGGGTACTTATTATTCTTCATCGTTTTATCCAGCTTATGATAATCGACACATAATCAATGCGAACTGTCCAACTTCATGGAAAATTCTATGGGTGCTCCGTACTCAGAATACTCGACGAATGAATCCTTTCCTCAATAGGTCATTCACTTGCAACTCGATCTCTCTTTTCTCTCTAGGCATCCTCCTCCTCAAAGGCATAACCACTAGCTTGGCATCTTTCACTAAATCATTACGGAACTTCTCTTTGTGTGGCGAAAGACTAGTAACCTCCTTGGATATGTCTGAATACTAACTAGCCATAGGCATTGATGACAACTCATCATGCGAGATCTTAAGTGAATACAGAAAGCTAACCATTATGTCATCATTAGGTAGGCAGCCTATCTCTAATCTATTCCCATCATCTACCCCTATCATCACCAACGACCTCTCATAGTCCACCACTACTTCATGTATCTAAAACCATTCCATACATAAGACAATACCGAATACCATAAAACCTAAAAAACAATCATAAGCAAAAGAACATTCATGAGTCGACTCAAACCAAAGCACGATAATTACTAGTTGAGCCTGCAACTAGGTTCGTTACAATCAAAGGTCAGTGAGCAATTTCTGGTCTTAAACCTAAACTATCTGTCAAGTCATTAGATATGAAGGAATATGAAGCTTTGGTATCAAATAAAACATGTATGTGAACAACATAATTACAAAGCATATCTTGAATAATGATGCCTTTCCCATCTCTTTGTTGATGGAGCACTAACAATATTTAGAGCATATATGCTTTCACCACTTATTTCTACTTTAGCGGCCGTAAATAGTCTTCTTTTATATACCCAAACCTACTGTAGTTAAACCACTTCATTCTCTCAGCTTTTTAGTTTTATAATGACGACCATTTTCTAAGTAGTTGTAGAAGGTTGGTATAGTTTTGCACTTCTTTTGGCCATCTTAATTTTGAGAATGCTTCATTTTGCTATTGTTGTTCCACTTCCTTTTTCCTTCCCATCTGATTGCGGCTTTCGCTCTTCTTTAGGAACAATGACTTTCAGCTTTGGATAAAGGCTCTCGTATCTCGAGGCATTTTCAACTATCTTCTCGAAGGTCTGATGAATATGATCCACAAGTTTGTCCCTCGGGTAGTCATTTAACTGATGATAAATTTCTCAACTTCTTTAGTGGAGTGTCGATGAAAGATACCCCATATTTCAACAAATCATCGAACTCAGCAATGTACTCAGAGATAAATAGGTCTCCCTACTTTAGATCCAAAAATAAAGCTATCGGTATAAACTTCTCCTCAAACCCTGTTATGAACTAGTCCCAAGTAAAGTGATCATTGGGAGATGCGTAGCTCTAAGAGTCCACTAGTTCATTATCCATCCTTAGAGTCATATAGATGCCAACCTCCACCTCATTGCATCATCTAACTTCAAGTTATGGAAGTTCCTTTCATAAGTATCCATCTAGTCTTGCATCTCAATAGTCGACTCCATTTCAAGGAAAGAACCGCCTCCTAGACTCCTGTAATCTTATATAGCTTTGCAAAGTCAACTCTTGGCATTTAAACTTGAGAACCATTAACATCAGAATCGACTTGGGCATTCCAAACCATGTTTAGCACCATCTCAGCAAACATGTCCTATAAATTAGGTTAGTGATCCCGGAAGCTGGCCCCTCCTTAACTTTAGAGATGGATTTTGAGGTAGCATTTTCTATATGCCAAATCATTCTTAATTTATGGTAAGAATGTTTAGTCGCTCATAAAGAAAAATTAAAGCAATGTTATTCTTATATGCAATACGACTTATATACTATTATGATTACTACGTCGTATTGAAATAAAAAAAATAACAAATATGCTCTCTTGTATGTTGCCGATCCATTCTATAGTGACAACTCATACCCTATCACTAATGGATCCCAGAATCCCTTAGGATAACTATGAAAACTAAGCTCTGATATCAAATGTGATGACTATCTATCATACCAAATGTGATCACTACCCTATAACTCTAGTACCCATGAACCTGTATTGTGTGCTGCAATAATGCTTGGCTGATGTAAGATGATTGTTAGGATTGAAAATGTAACTAAACAACCATAATACTTGTCATATATCTTACAACACGTCTAGTAATATATATTAATAATTATCATAAATACTAAACTCGAGATAGTAAATATACCAAATCAATCAAAATCATATCAGAGTAAAGATATTCATAAAAAGTATACAGTCATAAGAGGTAGAGTTACACATCAAAAATTAAATTAAAGAAATAAATAAAGGCATTGATAAGCTGCATAGTGCTAAACAATGGAATAGCAATCAGTAATGAATCAAAATAGTACAATGCAAGAGCATAATCTCCTGCTCATTCTCTCTCCAGCTCCGTGTGCTTACCAAACTTTTGATATCCCAAATCTACTCATTTAAGAGTACCCAAAATAATAAGAAGAAAAGTATAAAATTCCAAATCAAACAACGATCTGGTGTAAGCGGTAGAAAATCTCAAATACTACAAAGTCAACATATTAGGAGATAGGGATATAGAATCATACCTGACATGTTCCTACATCTAAAGAGTTAGCACATAAGACAAAATGTCCTACTACAGTCATAATCATTATGGTTGTACTATACATCAAAGTACACATGGGATGTTTGGATATCTAAATCGATGATATCTACATCGTGTGACGTATCTAGCAACACTAAGAGAACATTGCATCCATCATCCATCCCCACATTACTCACTTAGTATGTTGAACATATGATAACTCATATGACTCCATCGTTAATTAGAGACTACTCACTGCCTCGATTTCTTGGCACTTCAATCCATGCCATTTAATAGGCTAGGACCTAGATTTCCCATCATTGTAGTCTAAGTAAGATAGTTCTTCCATCATAAAGATCTGAGACCCATCATAAGCTCAGGTGAGCATCCTCACATACCCCCGCTTTATGAGTACACATCAAAACCTTCGAGTATCAACGATCCCTTTGCAATATCATATCCTAGTAAAGTTCATTCTAGATCTCATCCTTTGGATCATCATATAACTCCCATTGTCAAGTTATTAAGATTAGGATATCTCTCGACAATCATCGTTCATCATAGAACATCATCGCTTGTCCTGAAGACATCCTCTAATGATCCCTTAGGTCTGGCCTAAACCCTATGCTTCGGGTCTTGATGTATAGTTATCCATTACCGAAGACATCATCTTCTAGCATCAACTCGTCACCCACAAAGTTCACAACTCAGTACACGAGTCATGTATGACTCGATAGCCCAATTAACCTCGCACACTTAGTAAAATTTTGTCTAAGTGTTGGGGTCGGTCTTGGGCTTTTACTTTTCCTAATTCTAACTTAATTTTCCTATATCCTTCTATGTGCACACTCTGAGTCTAACTCTAAAGTTCATCCCCCTTCACTACTCGGTATCAACCTGTTGTACTGATTCATATACTTAGCTAATTTTTAGGTAAGTTCTTCAACCCTAATCCAAGTAGCCTTTCCCCAAATTGACAAGAAACAAATTCCCACAAAACTCAAAAAAATTCCTTTGGAACTCAAAGCGGTATAACCAATCCAAGTTACTCACCCGCTCCTTCAAGGAGACTTGAAGCACATGCCTTTCAAACTAGAAATTTTTTCCCCTAAAACTTGAAGTAGAAGTCTATTATTCAGACACTTCATTCCATAGCTGATCCATATTCTCACTATCCATATCTTGAGAAAACAAACTCCAAATGACTTGAAATTTGAAAACTAGCTTCATGATTCCTTCCTTGTTGCCTTCTTCAACTTGCATTCCTTTTGGCCACAATTTCATTTCTCAAGTCAGTGACGACTTGCAATTCCACCTCCATATTCCCAAGTCGCCATTCGATCGGCGATTTCAAACAAATACACAACATACATATAATCATTCAACATATCATATGTTCAAAAAGCACAAACAATCATCTATATCATATCTTAGCCTAAATCTAAGTGTAAATAAGATGGGATATTCATAAGAACACATGTACAAGTTTGAATCCAAATTATGTAAATTCTTTTAAAATCATTCGTAAATGATGTAGGTGTTTAGCTATGACATAAAACATATTTTGAAGTCCATAAATCATTTTAAAACTTCATTCGAAGAATAATGATTAATTAAAAAGTGAGGAGTTCTAACTACTTATCTAAATCCAAAGCAACCTAAAAATGATCCAAATCTCGAGAGATGAATTGTAGCTATTAGTACCCTAGGTATTGGTTTTGATGATAACAACTATAGACATTATATAAAATATAAATACTAATGTTTTATAAAGTTACATATAGTACATAGTGCAGGATATTAACAGTTTGATTAAGAAGACTGTATAGTATCAAGAGTATATTCAGGCTGTTGATATAGAGTTTTAAGAGTTGGAGAATGAAGACTCATGAGTATTAAAGAGTTCAGATTTCAAGATATTCCAGATAAGTTATAGATTTGTAGAATTTATGTTAAAACCTTGATAGCACTTTCCTGATCTCTCTCTCTCTCCTTCTCTAATTTTTTTACATTGTTTTTCAAATGTCTAGGTTTTAAAATAATCTTTTCAAAATATTTCTCAAAATGATATTCAATCTTTTATACCTATAAAGATATTATTTTAGTTTATATATTGAATTTTTGTTTATACTTTGATATGTTATAGTTATATTGATTATATATATTAAATTTTTTAAAATTATTATGTAAAGTTTTATCAAGTTTTATTACGATTAAAATGTGTATAAACTATAATTAAATGATTCTATAATGTTTCAAATTATTTTACAAAGCAACGAATTTTCAAAATAATATTTTTAAAGTATTTTTCAATTTTTTAAAGAGTATATCGACATACTCTATCTATATATGTCGACATAGTGACCGTAATTTTCAGCATTCAAATTTGAATGGAAGTTTCTTTCGTCGTATCTCTTCATGAAAGGACATGACCGTTTTTTCTCTCTATATATACCAGACTTCCAAATGAATTTTAAACATATACTTTCTTATTCCTCTCTCCTCTATCCACTCTCTTGATTTCTAAATCAATTTCTACTTAAGTTCTTCTTAAATTCAACCAGAATCAAATTCAAACACAATTAATTTGATTCTTCATTATTTACTCTATGATCTCTCTCGTCTCGTTCACTCTAATCAAGATCAAAGTGCTATTCAAGAGTTATAGGATCAATTGTAATCAAGATCAAAGGTATGAGTCTATAAAACTCTATTAAATCATACTGCTATACTTGTGGGTGTGATTGTAGCCCGTAAAACCAATTGGTTGTGCGTAGTAGCCCGTAAATCTAGTGGGTGTGATTGTGCCTAGAAATAAAGTGACTCTACCCAAAGGTCGGGATTGTGGAGGGAGTGTCTCATAGCTTTGAAATCGAGATTGTATTTGCATTCACTAGTTGAAAACAAATCCGTACAAGGAATTATGCGCGACTAGATGTATGGTAACCCCAAACTAATATAAAATCCTGGTGTGTTCTTTCCTTTTTTTACTACATTTACTTTTATCCGCACCTTGATTCTGTGATTTTTTTGTGATTGTTAACTATATCATTTTAAGTAGAATCTTGAAGAATTTGAAAAACATTCATAATCCATTGATTCACAATCAACCTCCTCTAGTGTTAATTTATCCTTAAGATCCATATTCTGCTGAATCATATTTGGTATCAGAGCATTGGTTTTCAAAAGTATTCATAATTTTATTTTTGAAAAGTTTCAATGGCAATTTTTGATAATATTTTTAACACTATTTTCGAAAAGATAATTTGCAAAATCACCATAATATTGTTCCGTAAATTTGCATCTATTCATAATAAAAAATCATGTGATCTTTTGAAAAGGTATGAATTGAAGGAATAGATGTGTTACATGGCTTTTAATGAACAGACACCTAACAATCAAACTCTACAGATCAGAAAGGTGGATAGCGGATGCTCAACGCACATGATTGGAAACCCGATGATTTTGGAAGATATAGTTGACAAACATGGTGTATCAGTAAATTTTAAAGACAACTCTAAAGGATATGTGTCTGGCATCAACAATGTTGGTAATTCCGAAATTCCTACTATTCTAATGCTTTGTTAGTTAGGAGTTTAAAGCATAATCTGTTGAGTGTTGTTAATTGTGTGATAAGGGTTTCAAAATTAACATCATAAAAGATAAATGTCACATTGAAGATAATGAGTCAAACATTATCTTTGAAGGTATTAGGAAATGAAACATCTATATATTACATTTTAAAATCTCAAATGGTAATTTATGTCATTTGGCTGAATCAAGTGATCCTTAGATTTAGCATAAAAGATTTGGTCATTTGAATTTTAAACTAATATCTATAATTGCTAAAAATGATCTAGTTACAGGTCTTCCCAAAATGAATTTTAAAGTTAATAATTGATGTGATGCATGTCAATTGATATGATTTCTACCTCTCAACCCCTTGAACTTCTTCACTTAGATCTTTTCGGTCCCTTGCAGATATAATCCATAAATCATAATAGATATGTATTTGTAATCATAAATGATTATTCTAGGTTTACCTGGACGATTTTCTTAGAACTTAAAAGTGATGCTTTTGAAATGTTTAAAATTCTTGTTCAATGAATTCAGAATCAAATGACTGGTAAAATAAAAATTATTCAGAGTTTATGATGAAGAATTCAAAAATGAAAATTTTGAGAATTTATGTAATAAGAAAGTTATAACTCATAAATTTTCATTTCCATGAATACCACAACAAAATGGAGTCGTGGAATATAAAGGCCGATTCAAGAATGTGCTAGAACAATGCTAAATGATAGTAATTTAACTAAAAAAATTTGGGATGAAGTAGTTGGTACTATATGTGTAACAACCCTGTATTTTCTGATCAGTGCAATTATATATTTTAATTATTTTAATTTAAATTCCTAATTTAAATACTTTATTTTATTTATTAAAATGAATATATTTTGTTATTTTAAATATAAATGTTGATTTTGATATGGATTAGAATTTCAAACATGCATAAATTGAATATTTCCAGAAAATGAGAATTTTGGCCAATCTGGTCAAACGTTGACTTTTAAATTTAAATTTTAAAAGTTTGAAAATTTGAATTTTACCTTTTATTATGAAAGTAAATAAAATTTCAAGAACACTGCTTTTCATGTCGTTGAAATCTGAATAATATTGTGAAAGTTATGCTTTTTACAAAATTGGGTGTAAATTATTTTATTTAACAATATTGTTTATTTTAAATTATATAAATAATCTTTTTAATTGTCATATCTTATTATAAATTGTATTATATGTTATGTTACATATATTTTTACCTTTTAAATATTTTTAAGGTGATGTTTGAATTTTTCCAAAGCTCATTGAATTTATTTTCTATTTTTAAAGGTTAGTTTCCATTTTTCTGCTATTTTCTTCATTTAAATTATGTTTAATTAAAATTTATTTATTCATTTTTATGTATGCATTTTATTTTTATGTCTTTATCTTTATTTATAAATACTTTTCATGTACATACAATTTTTCCAAAGTTCATTTCATTTATTTTCAAATTTTCAAGCCTAGTTTACATTTTCTTTGCTATTTTCTTAATTTAATTATATTTAATTAATATTTATTTATTTATTTTTGTTTATTTACTATATTTTCATGTTTTTATCTATATTTATATATATTTTACATGTATTTAAAATTTAAAAAGAAATGGTGGAAATTTGAAAGGTTTGTGACTCTTTATTTGCTCAAGCCTTTTTGTATTCTGTCTTTTCATTTCTCAACCAACATCTCTTCAATTGGCTGCCTTAACTCCACTCTTCAGCTGACATTCCATTTTCCTTTTCACGTGAAAACTCTTTCTCATCTTCCCCCTAAAACTCACGGCTTCATGAAGAAAAAAAGGAAAAAAAAACCTATGGCTTCATTCTTTCTTTCCTACTTCTTTTCAATGTTTTCTACCTTGTTCCTCCTCTAGCATAGCTCGGCCTCTAGTCCACTCCAACTCCACGACCACGACCTCCACCATACTTGGCAGCTACTCCTCCTACTCCACTGACCATTACAGGCCATGGCCCTCCTAAGGTTGCAAATTCCTCAAATTAATACAAGCATCACTTGAAAACTAGCCTAGCCAAACCCTTAAGGCCATAACCTTCATTTTTCACTTAAACCACCTCCATGGCCGCCACCACCAGTCCCTCCACCACCTTTGGCCGCCACTCCAGCCACCACCTGACCATCCCCTTACATGACCAAGCCCAAGCCATGGCAGGCCGAACCTATAGTTGCACCAAAAATCCACTTAATTGCATTGACTTTTGTATTTCTCATGTCACAACTTCCACTCCTTCATATCCAAGTTAGGCCGAGCCATATGAACCCATATTGACCCAAACTTGAGCCCTGTTGGCATCTAGGCTGAGCCTAGTGTGATGAGAGCAAGCCCATTTGATCATGTGACAAGCTTATGTTGTCGTGTGCAGGTCTTTTGCTTCTAAGGTTTGGTCATCTCTCTTGTTTTGCAACTATTTTGCAAACTAAAGTTGTTAATTATATTTGTATGTCGATATCTATATTTGTGCTTGTGTATGTTATATTTTGTGTTATATACAAGGGTCTCCATCTATTCAAATCAAATCGTGCTTGTCGTGCCTTTGGAATCGCTCTTGTGTGTGTTGTTTGTCTCTAGCTTTGATAAAGGTGAGTCTTTCTCACTCTGACATTTATACTTATGAAATAGTGAATTGATGACAAGTGTTTAGTAATATAAAATGTTTATGCAAGTTAATGATGATCATATGATATGCTATGCCATGTTGTTACCATGTTAAAACTGTTAATTATAACCTGACATCTGATATATGACATTATATTGTGACATTGACATTGTTTATATTGTTTATGCATATATTCACACTGCAAGTTCCCTGTTAAAATAGAATCATTATGGGTTGAAATGATACATACCCGAACGGACTTTAGAATAGGAAAAAATCGTTATGGGCTGAAATGATAGGCCTGAGCGATTTTTTTATTGTATTTTATTTGACTTGGGATTGCGGGTTTGAAATGATAGAACCCGGGTTTTCTTTGTAAACTGCGGATTGAAATGATATATATCCGTATCACTTGACCTAGGTTAGAAAATTATATACAGACCCCGTGGTATATTTTTAAATGATTTTTTTTAAATATGTATTTTCAAAAGTATGAAATTTTGATTTAAAATATATATATATTATGGTTTTAAGAAAGTTAAATATTAAATCTTGAAATTGTGAATTTAAGTGAATTCAAGTATGTAAATTTGGAGTAAATGTGACGTTTGACTTTAAATTTTATTTTAAGATGTAAATAAATAATGGAAATTAAATTTAAAGTTTTGAAATGATATTTGAAGTAAAATTTTAAGTTTATTAAATTTATAAATTAATAAACAGTGAATTTTGACTTAATAAATGAATGGAGTTTGCAAAATTGAATATTTGATCTTAAAATTTTATTGTGTTAAATCATATGTTAAAATGATTTTAAATGTGAAATTTTGAAGTCTAGAAATATGATTTTTAAGTTGTAATAATAAAAATTTGGAGTTTTATTATTATTTTTGAAAAGCTAAAATGAAACCTGGAAGTTTATAGCATTTTCAAAATGCTTTAGTCTTTTGACAACATTTTAATGCTATTGTTTTGAATCTAACAATGTTTGAAATAACTAAATACCTATTACGACATTTTATAAATGTCGCTATTCTTGAAATAAACCATTTTGAAAAATATAAGCTACGATAGCACTTTATAAATGCTGTCGTTGCTATAATTTGACAATGTTTTGAAATGTTATAGATTTTAACACTGTTTGGGCTATATTTTAAAGTGTTAAATAATTTAACTTTTGAAATGGATTATCTGTGAAATTTTAGAAATTTTGAATATTTAAATTTGAATTTTTAAGGAATTTAAATTGAATTTGAATTTAAATAAAGTTTACTTGGTTATGTGTTAAACGGAATGAAATGTAATATAATAAATGAATTTTTGAATGGAATTTTGGAATGTATTTTTGGTAATGATGTTTGAAATAATAAATGAATGACATATTTGATTTTTTTAAATGATATTAACTTTGAATATTTGGATTTGAATTCAAATAATGATTTGATTATGAAGTTTTGAAAGGATGTAATATTTTAATGATTTTGAAATGGCTTGGAAATGATTTGATCTTTATTTTAATAAAGAATGTGAATGTTGAATGATATTTGATTTTGCTTTATTTGATAAAGGAATATTTGAAGTTTATATTTGTATGAAAACATATTTGGTTTAATTTTAATTTAAGTTTATTTTAATAATATTGGATTTATGAAATGAATATTTCAAAACTACATAATAATGAAATTAGATTTGAGATATGAATATATGGAATTATAAAGTTTAGTTTTGAAATGTGGGATATTAAAGTTTGGAAACATATTAAAATTGGATAGCTTATTTTGTAGATCAAATCTATATTTGAAATTTGTAAGATTTGAAATGTTTTGTTAGAAAACTGAATTGAATTGAAATTGATGGTTTGATTTGAATTAAATTGGAAATTTAAAATTTTGAATTAAATTGGAAATAAATTTGTAAAATGTAAAGAATTAAATGAATGTTTCATGATTTCAAACGTATGATTTCAGAATGTTATGATTTTCAAAGTGTAATGATTTCAAGTATTTTGGTTTCGAAAGAGTTATAAATTTGAAAGTATTATGATTTTTGTAAGTGAATATAGGTTTGAGATGGAAATGATAAAGTATAAACTATTTTGATTTGAATATAGTTTTGAAATTAAAATGATTTTGGTTTTGAAGTATAAACTATTTTGATTGAATAAATAGTTTTGAAATAAAAATGATTTTGGTTTCGAGGCGTAAACTATTTTGAAAGGAATATAGTTTTGAAATGAAATGATTTGATCCTTTTGAAATATAAACTATTTTGAAATGACCACGGCGTTATAATAACGTTTGGTTGTTGAAGAGACCGGGATCGGAAGTTGTCATACTCTCTGCCAACTCCGAAAACCACTTTAACAACCATGTACGCGGTGGAGATTCTAGAATGAAGTAGGATGGTGGCGACGTTCTTGAGGTATATTACGTGGACCCAACTCCCGTGAGTTGGCATAATGTGGCTAAAACAGGAGCGATCTCGGGCCAAAGGAGGTAGCACCTCTGGTCGGACACATTCCTTCGATACTATACTCTTACTGGTGATTGATTAGATGGCCATCGTCCGTTACTGGTGATTGATTAGATGGCCATCGTCCAATTTTGATATGGGAGTGTGTTCCAAGGTGAGCGTATGTGGCTGCTGCGTTACCACCAGCCCGTGTGCGTAATTGGTATATCTACCCTGGCATTGCCTTGTGTGCCGTGTCACCTACCATACCGAGCCTTTACTACGAGTTTGTTTTTCTCCCGTAGCCCGTGTGGTATCCTCTGACAGTCACCCAGAGTGGAGATGGCATGATATTGGATGGACTACTGGGACTATTATGTGTGAAGGGTGATATGGGTAGCCCGGAACGCTATTTAAAAGTATGTTTATTTTACTGTAGACATTATTATAGTAGCGCAATATTACTACATAGTAAATAGTTTAACGGATCCTTAAAGGATGGGCGATCCCAAGCATCCTTTAAGTTACTGATGCATTTTTGTTACTGTTCACTTGAGTTTATTTACAGTTCATAAGTATTTATGTCCTGACTCGAGTGTTTTGTATTTTTCTTTACGCTCGAGTCAGATTGAGTGAGTTAACATTCAAGATTCACCTTCGGAGTTGGAGCTTTCCTTGAAGATCCAACCATCTATTTTGCTTTCTGTATCCAGTGATTTCAGTGATGTATTCTGATTTGTACCTGATGTATCTTGTTACTTTTTGTTGTATCATGTTTAACTCTGATGTATCTTATTTTTATATAGTAGCTTCATGAACTACTATTTCTTTTAAATTCCGCTGCATTATTAAATACTCTGTGTCTGCGATCTGTGATTATGTATTTACTGTATATTCTGAGATTTGCCAAATTTTATTTACAACGCGGTATTTTGAGCAATTCAAGTCCGACATGTGCGGATGCGAATGGTTGAAAATATCGGGTCGTTACAATATGTTATATATTAAATATAATTTTAATAAGAAAATTAACTAAGAAAACACCATAGTAATTATTCTATAATAAAAAGCCTAAAGTATCATACTTTAGAGTTTTTGGTAGTAAATTTTTTATTTTAAATACTAAAAATAATTTGGATAAATTTGATGCTAAATCAAATAAAGTAATCTTTATTGGATATTCAAATAGAAGTAAAGCTTATAGAATTTTCAATACTAGAATTAATACCATTAAAAAGGCATTACATGTCTCATACGATGTAAATTTAAAAGTCTGTAATCCAAAAATTGATGAAGAATACAACATTGATAACCCAAAAGAAATTAGTAATAATGAGATTACCAAAAACGAAAATAATAATAATTCAAAAAATTCACATCTAAATAAAAGAACAAGATACTTAAATGATCATTCTAAAGAAAATATACTTTGAAATATTGAATTTGCTGTTAAAACTAGAAATCAACTAAATAAAACGAGTAAGTTTGCTTTCATTTCAAAAGTTGAAACTAAAAATCCAAAGGAAGCATCAATCGATGATTCATGGATTCTTGCTATGCAAGAGGAATTGAATCAATTTAAAAGAAATGATGTATGTGAATTAGTCCCAATACCTAAGGATAAATCCATAATAGGAACTAAATTCGTATATAAAAACAAAATGAATAAACAAGGAGAGGTAGTGTGAAATAAAGATCGATTAGTTGCATAAGCTTATTGTCAAGACGAAGGAACATATTTTGATGAAATCTTTGCACCCATAGCAAGATTAGAAGCTATACGAATTTTAATTGCTTTTTCTAATCATAGTAATTTTAAGTTATATCAAATTGATGTTAAAAGTGCATTTTTAAATGGTTTTAATTAAAGAAGACGTTTATGTAGAACAACCCCCACTTTTTGAAGATGCAAAACTACCTAATCAGGTTTACAAATTAAAGAAGGCTTTGTATGTACTGAAACAGGCTCCAAGGGCTTGGCACGACAGACATAAATCCTATCTATTATAATCAAATTTTGAAACAGGAAAAGTAGATAGTACACTTTTTATTAAAAAAGATAAAAATTATATTCAATTAATACTAATATATGCAGATGATATCGTTTTAGGATCTGCCAACGATAAACTAAATAAGGAATTCTTTGAAATAACGACTAAGAAATTTGAAATGAGTCATATGCGAGAACTAGATATTTTTTTGGATTACAAATAAAACAACTAAGTAATGGATTTTTTATTAGTCAAGAAAAATATGCTAATGATTTAGTTAAGAAATTTGGTATGTCAAATAACAGTGGCAAACCAACTCCCATGATAATTAATGAAAAATTAAATAAAGAATAAAATTCAAAAGATGTAGATAAAAAATTGTATAGAGGAATGATTGGATCACTACTCTATATAACTACTAGGTAGACCTTATATAATGCATAGTGTTTGTCTTTTTGCAATATATCATTCTCAACCTAAAAATACTCATTTAAAATCCATAAAATGAATTTTGAGATATGTAAACGAAACATTAGACTATGGACTCTTTTACCCAAATAAAGACCACTTTAGATTAATTTCATATAGTGGTGCTAACTATGCTGGTTGCAAATCAGACCGAAAAAGTACAAGTGGAACTTGTTACTTTTTGGGATACTCTTTTATTTTCTTGTTTAGTAATAAGAAAAACTCTATATCTTTGTCTATGAAAAAAGCATAATATCTTTCAACGGTACTAACCTATTCACTGCTTATCTATATGCACCTAATATTAAAAGATTTTGGTTTAAATTTTACTAAATCATCAATATACTATGATAATACAAGTGCAATAAATCTATCTAAAATTCCAACTTATCATGCAAGAACTAAATATATTGATATAAGCACCATTTTCTAAGAGATAATGTAAAGAAAATAATAGCACTTGAATTTATAGACACTGAAAATCAAATAGCTGATATATTAACAAAACCATTGAATCAAACATCTTTTACTAAGTGAAGAAGAGAGTTAGGAATTTGTTCTTTATCGAAAATATAAAAATAATGAAGTAAAAATTACAAAATATGAAGAAAAACAAAATAATCAAAATTATAACATATATGTCGACATATCACATCCCCCTATGTCGACATATAGCGATAATATTTTTTAAAAATTTCCATTTAAAATTCGAATTGGTGGTTATATAATAACCAAATTTTGGCTTCTTCTTCATTTCTCAATATTCTCTCCATTTTAAACTTTTGAAACAAATAAAACATGGCCTACCCTAACCCCAAACGTTCAAGAGAGGAGAATTCATCGTTTTCCTTCCCTTCTCCTATCCAAAGCCACTTCCAGAACATTACTATAGCCAAAGTTATTAAATTGGAAGGAAAAATAAAGAATGTTCTAGAGATGTTGATTGAAATAAAAGTTGTACAATTTCATATGTCCAATGAAAAAGAGATACAAATTAAAATTCTTTGCAATTTGTAAAATGTCTATTCATAATCCTATGAATCAAATAGTTAGTGAGGTAGATTCTGCAACATTAGCCATTCATAAACCCATTTAAGGCAGCGATGACAAGGAAGAAGAGGAAGAAGAAGAACGCATGGAGGAAGATGACGAAGTTCGATGTGTCGGAGAAGTATGTTTCGATCGAGATGGAAATCTCGTTGAACAAAAGGGGAACTTTGAACTTCATTATCCTCATTTTCCTATTCATAAGTCCTCGATCATTAGGAAATCACGTTAGGATGGTACTTGTCTTTGTTAATTTGATTGTGTGATCTATATAATTAATTCGATTTAACATCTATTTTACTAACCTACATGCACAGGTTAAGATGTGGATTATGGTGCAGTATTGAATAAATATATAGATTGGTTTGGTTACTTTTAATAATTTGTGTTATCACTTATCATTTCTTATATATCATTCTTTTTATTATTTCGATTTCATGAACATTTTAAATATCAATTTTCCTATATAAATCATTCTCATCATCATTATATATAATTCACACACACACACACACATACATACATACATACATATACATATACATATATATATATATATATATATATATATATTAGTATTTAATTTAGGGGGAGTGAGAGTTAGAGTCAGTATTAGAGTTATAATTTTAGGTGGTTATTTTTTTTGATGACAAAGGGGGAGAAATATATAAAATCTATGCATATATTTAGGGGGAGATTTGTAATCCCGGGGAGTTGTAGTATATTTTATATACACAGTCGTCATTATCAAAAAGAGGGAGATTGTTAGTACCCAGTTATTGGTTTTGATGATAACAACTATAGACATTATATATAATATAAATACTAATGTTTTATCAAGCTGTATTTAGTATATAGTGCAGGATATTAGACAGGTATTGGTTAAGAAGACTGTATAGTATCAAGAATAAATTCAAGATGCTGATATAGTGTTTCAAAAGCTGAAGAATGAAGACTCATGAGTATTGAAGAGTTCAAGATTTCAAGATATTCCAGATACGTTATAGAGTCATAGAATTTATGTTAATACTTGATTGCACTTACCTGATCTCTCTCTCTCTCCTTCTTTAAGTTTGTTATACACTATTTTTCAATTTTGTGAAGAGTATGTCGACATAATCTATATATGTATGTCGACATAGTGGCCGTAATTTTCAAAATTCAAATTGGAATGAAAGTGTCTTTTCGTCGTATCTCTTCATGAATGGAGATGACCATTGTTTCCCTATATATACCAGACTTTCTAACGAATTTTAAACATCTACTTTCTTATTCTTCTCTCCTCTTTCCACTCTCTTGATTTCTAAATCAATTTCTACTCAAATACTTCTCAAATTCAACCAGAATCAAATTCAACCACAATTAATATGGTTCTTCATTATTTACTCTTCGATCTCTCTCATCTCTCTCACTCAAATCAAGATCAAAGTGCTATTCAAGAGTGATAGGATCAATTGTAATCAATATCGAAGATTTGAGTCTGTAAAACTCTATCAAATCATACTGCTACACTGGTGGGTGTAACTGTAGCCCGTAAAATCAGTTAGGTGTGCTTATTAGCCCGTAAATCTAGTGGGTGTGCTTATAGCCTGAAAATCAAGTGACTTGACCCAATGGTTGGGATTCTGGAGGGTGTGACTCGTAGCCTTGAAATCGAGATTGTATTTGCATTTACCAGTTAAAATGAAATCTATGCAAGGAATTGTGTGGGACTGGATGTAGGGTAACTTCGAACCAATATGGAATCTTGGTGTGTTCTTTCCTTTTTACTTTTATCTACAATTTGATTCACTGATTGTTAATTACATTAATCCAACTAAAATCTTAAAGAATATGAAAAATATTCATATAATCCATTACATCCCCCCTCTAGTGTTAATTTACCCTTAAGATCCATATTTCGCTAACTCACGGTAGTAGCTTGGAATCCAAGGTCTTCCAAAAACAAACCTCTGAAATCATGTACTAATCTATTATCCCCTTCTTAATGAAAAGATTTGGCTAATTAAATTAGGGTTTGTAGTGGTTTATGAATTATATGAGATTATTGGTGAATTCTTTAACTATTTTGGGAAGTTTGAAATGACTAGAGAAAGTCCCATTAACTCTCATTTGGCTCTAATCCAAAAATGGGCCTTTAGCCATAGCCACTAATCCACCATTTACCCACCAAGCCATCCAAAATCAATCAAAACTTGAAACAGTCATATCTCCTAAATAATATGTCTATTTCCAACTTAATCACTCTATGGAAAGAGAAACCATCATCCTGATCTAGTGAAAGTTGTTTTAGACCCTAATTTTCGTCCTTTCAAAAGATATAGACTTTAAAAGATTTTTAGGGTCAAAATTGCTCGATAAAAATTCTAACGGCAAAATGTTATTAGTATAAATTCCCTAAAGTTATAGAGTGATTTGACCTTGACTGAATAAAAATATATTATTTTATGATCCTTCGATATGTAAAACATGGATCGTTATAGGAAGATACCTAGGATGTCAACCAGAGGATACTTCCCATGGGTTGTTGAATACTTATCGAATGGAATATCCCTTTCGTTACCCATTTCATTATCGAGTTATTAAATTTATATAATCTTAGCTCATTTCAGCATCCATCGGTTTCATACAATACACTTTAAACATTGAAGTATATGTGTTTTCACAGGGGTTACATGAACATATCCATGGTTGAAATGAACTCTTTGTTTAACTTAAAAGATTCAAAATCAACTACTCAGGTTCCGATGTATTATTTGCAAATTTTAAAGAAACATCCTTTACTCCATCTCATCAGCAAATAACTATGAAAAAGTGGTTTTATGTTAATGCTTATAACCCTGGGATCATTTCTACTTTTCTAAAGGATAGTAAGTCTGATTTATATTCGAGTATGTTTGTTGTTTAAGATTTCCTTTTTAATTTTACATTTATTTGTTAACAAATAGACCTAAAAGGACTCAACATACCAAGAAATTTCTAATTTTTTATGGAAGGTTTAGGCTTGTCGAAAATCCATGAACAACGTCAATGAGTTTTGATAGCAGATAATCTGAAGGCTTGTGAACTGATGCCTCTTATTACTTTATTTAGGGGGTACTTACAGTCAGCTGCTTATAAAGCTTCTCTAAAAGTAGCGGTGACAGTTAAAAGGAAGGGAATGACTATTATAACCCTCATCGGGCTAGGTTATCTAAGACTGAAGCCGAGGGAAGACCTCAGACCTAATGTAATCTTCTTAGAATTTTCTGTATTTAGGATTTACTATCATTTATGCTTCTTCATTTCTTTTATTTAACTTCTTTATTAATTACAGAGATGGATCCCACGAAGAGGAAGCAACTTGTTTCCCTTTTGTTCCCCGAAAATAGGCTAGGTATTAAAAAATCTTCTTGGTCAAAGTCAGCTTCAAAAGTTGTTAAATATACAACCAGTGGAAAATAAATGTTATTGAAAATGTTTCTTATGAATCTTCTATGGAGGCTTCTTGTCAACTGGAAGGCTTCATAATTCCTTGTTCTTTTTAAGACATTCATTCTTCGTTGAAAACCATCAAGCTACTTAATTGGCTAAACTAGCTTTCCACTCTTGTATCTCTATTGCTACTGTTGATGCTAAGATGGAGGTTCCAGAGGATCCATATCATTAAATTCTTACTTGTTGATTTCGATGATAACAACCTTAGTAACAATAGTACAATCATATAAAATATAGATACTAATGTTTTTATCAAATTATATGGTATATAATGCATGATATTATACATGTATTGATTTGAAGACTTTATAGTATAGAGACTCAACAAATGGATGTGAAGACTCATGAATATAAAGATCAAGATATGAATGTCAAGACTATAGTAAAGTTTATAGAGTCATAGAATATTGATAAAGTCCCTGGTAGCACTCTTTGATCTCTATTTTCCATGTTCTAATCCTTTACCTTTGAAATAAATTATACTTATAAAATATATTTAAATATATTTCATAAAAGTTTTTCAAAGGTTAAAATGTTTATAAACTATGTTTAAATTAGTTTACAAAGTATCCAAAATACAAAGCATCAAATCTTCAAAACATTTTAAAATAAATAAGTTTTCAAAATATACTAGCCTATGTCAACATATAGGCATCTCATAGGTCGACATACATGTCGCTAATTTGAAATCAAAATTTTTAAATAAAGTGTCTATTCTTTTTAACTCTTCACGAATGGACATGTCTGCCTATTCTCTATATATAAGGGTTTTTAAATGAATTTTCTAACAGTTACTTTCTTATTATCTTCTCGCTCCACTTGCTCTATCAAAATTTAAGTGAAAATTTATTCAAAACTTCTCAAATTCAAACCAGAATCAATTGAATTTTCATTGTATTGATTCTCTACTATATTCTCTCTGATTTCAATTATCTCTCTCTCAATCAAATATCAAAGTGATGTCTAAGAGGTTATAGTATCAATTATAACCAAAGATAAAGAGTTCTTTTTGGAAAAACAATCAAACTCCAGTTGTATTTACGTGGGTGTGATTATAATCCATTCAAATCAATTGGGTATGCCTGTGTCCTGTCCAAATCAAGTGAGTGTACCCAGAGCTCGAAAAATCTGGAGGGTGTGTCTCGTGGCCTTGAAATCGAGATTGTATTGGATATGCCTTCTGTTTGTTTAAAGATTGGCATTTAAAATGAAATCTATACAAGAAATTGTACGGGACTAGATGTTTAGGGTAACTTCGAACTAATATAAAAATCCCTGGTGTGATCTCTCTAATTCTCTACTTTTTACTTTACTGCATTTACACTTATTTGTGTTTACATCTATGATTGTTCATTTTATGTTGATTAATAATAATCTTGGAAGAATTTTAAAAGATTCATAAAAATTAGAAAACACTATCCACACCCCTCTAGTGTTTAAGTAGCCTTAAGATCCATAATTCTACAACCTTTGTTTGGTATCAGAGCAGTAGGATTTCAAAAATTTGTAATTTGATTTTTTTGAAAAGATTTAACGACTAATAACACTATTAGTACATTTGTTAACACCTTTGTCGAAGGGCAGTCTACTGTTAAACCCTCACTTTTTAATAGTAGTTATTACACTTAATGATAATGTAGGATGAAGATCTATGTACAATCTAATGGTTTAGATATTTGGAATGTTACACAAAATGAGTACACTAAACCGCAAACTTAATTTTGCACAATGGACTGCTGGTCAAAAGGCACTTGCAGATAATAGTTATAAAGCTATGAATATTCTGTTTTTCTCACTAGATAAAAATGAATTTAGTAGAGTGCCTATTTGTAAGTCTGCATGTGAAATTTAAAGAACACTATAAGTTACACATGAAGGCACTAGTGAAGTTAAACAAACTAAAATTTCCATGTTAAATAATCAGTTTCAATTATTTAAAATGAATCCATATGAGTCCATTTCTAACGTGTACTATAGATTTCAAGATATAGTGCGTTCATTAGTTGCATTAAGTAAAACTTTTCTGAAGAGGATAAGCTTAGAAAAATCTTCAATTCACTCTCTTCAAAGTGGGATCAAAAGACACTTGGAATTGAAGAGGCTAATGATATTAGTATTTTGAAAGTTGAAGTGTTAATTGGCAATTTACGCCCTATGAAGAACAACTGCAAGGTAAAAGGGAAAACAAGGCAACATAAAAGAAATCCATCGCTTTCAATGTAATAAATGATGATCAAGATTCTAACCATGATAATGACTTGATATTATGACCAGAAATTTCAGAAAATTTCTAAAGTATAAAAAAATGAACAACTTTCGAAATCCAAAAACAAGACCATTGGAACTGGAACTGCGACTGGATGCTTCAACAGTGATGAACCCGGTCATTTTTAAAGAGACTAGCTGCATCTGAATAAATCAAAAATCTCACCGGCAAATGATTCATCCAGAAAAAAGGGGCTTACATAGCAACTATGGATGACTCAGACACTTCCTCCAGCAACAATGAACTAGACATCGAGAATGTAAATATGTGTTTCATGGCAACAATAGACTAGTCAGAACTGATGAACAAAAAAACAAAAATTGTACCTTTTATTTAATAATTTATTGATAGATTTTGATTCTTAGGAATAACATATGGATGATAATAATAATAATGGATGAATATAAGTGTGTGTGTATATATAGGAATATGTAGGCATAGTTTTATTTTTTTTGGAAATTCCGGGCCATAGGTCGACTACGAGTAACATCCCCTATCTGGAGGCCGAAAGCAAAGTGCTATAGATGTTACAGTCATCCATAGTATTAACTTCCGGTGAACAAATACGGTAATGTTAATGGTATCCATAATATCAGAAGCGCATGAATATGAAACAAAATCACAGATTTTACAAAAAAACTTTTCTGATTAACATTTCACAAAACATGTTTCATATTCCATTACATACTCTCAATCGTTTTCCAGGTTCAGATAAAATATAATTATTACAAAATACGCCTAGAGTGACGTATAAAGATGCCCCTTTGGTTGACCTGAGTACCATATAGTAATAACCGACTTTATACAACACAGTGGAATAAAACAAAATAAAACAACAACTCTTAAATAGCTAACCGTCAGCCACCTGCTGGTCTCCGAAAGCTTTATTCGCCAACCTAGTAAAACCTAAAAATCCTCAACCCTCATCCTATTCAAATCAATTTTGAGCACCCGAGAGTTTAAGGGGAAGACATAAACTTTGAGTCAGACATAAAACCTAGTGTGAATAATATAATACATCTCGGTTATTTGATATTAACTGAGACCACGCGAACTAGTGGAACGGTTTCCCCTCACTAATATCCTTTTAAAACATACCTTTTGCAAATCATAATCTTGCAACCAAAACTGGTTAAAACTATAAAGTTTTATCATGTAAACATACATATCAGGTAACAAATGAACTATCTGTCCGAACATTATAATTTTGTTTGGCTATCTACTAACCTTTGTATAAGTCGGGCCTACCAGACAATATAGACAAATAATCTAGCATATTTTAGATACTCCTCTTCTGGACGGTCTGTCGCTAACTTACTTTCTTCAGATCAACGGATCCTAATGGTTTTGCGGGCTCACCAATAACCTACCTCTGTACAAATATATATATGTATGTATGCATGTATTCCATTTTGTGTGTAACATCACTTTAGTCTTACCTATGACGAAGCCCTACACACTGGAATTTTGGAATAAATTAGCTAGGAGATAATAACTAATGTATAGGACGTGAACCTGTACCAGTCCCATCTGGTATACAAATATCTGAGTCATTTTGCTTGGGGTAATCTTCCCTTAAATTTTCCTTGTAAAACATTTCATCTCAAATTGATTTAAAACCATTCAATCAAACTTAAACAAGGAAAATATATACTTTATGCTTTACTCAAAATCACCTTGCCATGTTATATATACTTTACTCAATTCTTTGTTGATGGAAACATTTAAACCTTTGAAAGTATACCTTTCGAAACCATTGAAAGTACCTATTTTGAAAACCAAATATACCCTTTTTATAACCTAGGCCGAACGGCCAAAACTTTCCTTTCAAACCATTCATAATCTTCCTTTCGAAAACATTGATAAACTATTCCTTCGAAATCATTAAACCATAGATATCCTATCTTTAAAACCTTTAAACATGGCCTTTCGAAAACATTAGAAAACCTTTCCTTTCAAACCTATCGAGAACACTGGAAAACTCTTCCTTTCAAACCTTTCGAAACCATTAGGTAACCAACCCTTCGAAACTATCATTGAAACTTTTCGAAAGCATTAAACATTAGACCTTTTGAAAGCCTTTGGGTTAAAGTGAAAAATGTGGAACATCCTTTCGAATCCATTTAAAACTATCTTCTTCGAAACCATTTTGGTTCTACCTTCAATAGAGCAAGAGGGTCATTAAAATATTTAAGTCGAATGCACTCTTTCGAAAGAAATTCCTAAGTAAAGAAGCGATTGCGTCAAAACCAACCTTCCGAAAGCATTGGAGAAGTGGTTTGGATTTTAAAAGAAAGTATACCTTCCGAAACCCTTTGCTTCTAATGGTAGAAAGCGGCAGCTAGGGGTTTTGACCCCTTCGAAAGCGTTTACTTAAAACAAAAGGTGCAACCCATTCGAAACCTTTCCTTTAAGAAATTTTGACCCAACCGAAAGCCAACCAGGTCTAAAGCATATCATTCGGAAGCAAAGCAGGCACATTTTTCATTTGAATGCAAATTAGCGCTTCAACCCCATCGGAACCCTTCGTTTCGACCTAATACCTTCCACCTAAGTCCAATTCACTATGTACCAAGTTATTGATAATGTTTGCATTAGTTTAGCTGGCAATGGAGATGGAACTACTAGGTCGGAACCCTTGATGCCGAAAGTGGCGAAACATGCCAAAAGCATGCAAAAACTGTTTTTTACTTTAAAAAGAATTTCTTTTCAACTAACCTGCCTTGTTTGTAAAAATATTATCAGTTGCTAAACTCTTTTCTAAAAGTGCTGCCAATATTTTAGAAATAAACAATTTAATTTATTTATAAAATATTTCTTCTTCTTTTATACATATATAAAATATTTAAGTCCCATACCTTAAATACTTTTATATATCTAATAAAACACTTAGGAAATTCTACAAAAATTCCAGAAAATCATTTTTAATATGTTTTCGAACATATATTAATTCCAAACCAAAAAATTAAGTAATTTAGCTGTAAATTATTTTAAACCCGAATAATCATTTTCCTCACTAGAATATTAATATAAAATCCACATTAATTCAAAAAATTATGAAAATTAGAACCCATCTCTAAAATATCATTTATGGTCTAAACCTAAAATTGCAAAGCATTTGGATGCCATTTAATAGGGTTTTCACATCAAAACATATCATAAAACCTATATGAATAAGCATAATTCATCAGCAAGCATATATAAACATTTAGTCATTTAAAAACATGGCATAATCTTGCAAGATAAGCCAAGTTTAACCTTAAAACCAAAAATCATTAAAAAATATGAGATGTAGTCATTATACACCTTAGCTTTGAGATTATGGAGTTTGAGATTTGAATAGCTTTGATTTGATTTATCTACTTCCTTAACTTTTCTTGTTTATCTTCCCCTTTCTTGCTAACGGTAGCCGGCCACTGCTTTAATTTGATTTAGTAATGAACATGTAAATGAATTCCTAAGGGTTTAGGGTTTTAGAATATTCTTATTCCAACTTTGCCCCTTACCTATTTCCTTTGCCTATTTTATTTTAGTTCATGTTAGTTCATTTATTCTCTTAGGCACGGCTACCCCTTAGCTTAATTAAAAATCTCAATGTCCTAATCACATTACACTATTTCACTTAATTTACCTAATTAAATGTGCCTAATAATGTTATTAAAAATATAGGGTGTTACAGTCTCTCCTCTTTAAAGAATTTCATCCTCAAAATTACGATAAGGTACCTAACAAATCAATTAAAAACGTAAAACATACCATCAAACAAATAAGGATAAGCGTCTCTAATCCTGCTTTCGGTCTTCCAAGTACAGCCTCTCTCATCGTCGCTCCACTAGACTTTAACTAATCCGACCATCTTGTTCCTTGGTAATTTCTCATCTCTCGCAACTATACGAATCAGCTTTCTAACTATAGTCAACTCGGTGCTATAGTAGACCCTGGATCTCTAACACACTTCCTCATACGAAAAACATGAAACACATCGTGGAATCCTGCCAAACTATTCGATAACTCTACTTTATATGCGAGTTTTTCGATCCTCTCTACAATAGGAAATGGTCATATGAATCTTGGTGTTAATTTCCCTGATTTCGAAAATCGAATCACACCCTTCATCGGTGACACCTTAATAAAAGCATGATCTCGAATAGAGAACTCTAAGGCTTTCCATCTTCTGTTTGCATAATTCTTCTACCTAGACTGAGCTTCCTTCATCCTAGCTCGAATCAACTCAATCTTTTCTACAGCTTCTCTAACCAAATATGGACCAAGAACCAACCTATCCCTGGTCTCAAACCAACAAACTAGAGATTAGCATAGCCTTCCATACAAAGCATCAAATTGTGCTATCCCTTTACTAGTCTGATAACTGTTGTTATAGAATAATTGACTAAATGTAGATGGTCTTCCCATGGTCCTCTAAAATCTAACACGCATGCTGTTAACAAATCCTCCACGACTTTGATAACTCTTTCCATTTGCCCATTGGTCTGTGGATGGTAAGCGGTACTCATCTTGAGCTCGGTTCCGAAAATCCCCTATAGACTCTTCCAGAACCTACTACTAAATAAGGAATCTCTATCATTTACTATGCTACTAGGAAATCCATGAAGTCTAACTATATTCTTTATAAATAACTTAGCCAAAACATATGCCTTCCTAGTTGACTTAATGGGAATGAAATTGGCACTCTTGGTCAATCTGTCCACTATGACCCATATACTTTCATTTCCTCTATTACAACTTGGCAACCCGTCTATAAAATCCATAGAAATAGAATCCCACTTCCATACCAGAATATCCAATGGCTGATGCAACCCACTTGGCTTTTGATGTTCGGCATTTACCTTTGGCAGTTCAGACACTGCTTAAACCATAAGCCTACACCCCGCTTCATACCTTCCCTAAAGAAACTCCACTTCATGTCCTGATACATCTTAGTTCATCCCGGGTGAATAATGAGTTTTGATCCCCCCAAAATTTCCTTCCTTATGTCTCCCACATTCGAAATACATAACCTACCTTTCTTTCTCAGCCACCAATTCTGGCCAAGACTAAAATCCTTAAAGTCATCGCTCCCCATTCCTTACTTTAACTTTCTGATCCATTTAACCAATACTGGATCCTTCTCCTGTTTAGAAGCAATCTTTTTTATCATCACCGATCGAACTTCTAAGCATGATAACACGACAATTCCTCCACTATACCTAACTTCAGATCTCCACTACACTGCAAGTCGACAATGCTTCCAAATCTTTCCACTCTGCTACCATTGCCAACACTGCATTCTGATGTTTTTTGCTAAGCGCATTTGCAATCTTATTACCTTTCCCTGGCGTGTATTCAATTCCAAAATCATAAGTAGCAGTAAACTCTAACACCTATGCTGTCTCATGTTCAGCTCCTTCCGAGAGAACAAATATTTCAACGCTTTATGATCAACATAAAGCTCAAATCTCTCCCTCAAATGGTAATGTCTCCACACCTTTAATGCAAAAATCACCACGGCCAATTCCAAATCATTTATTGGATATCTAACATCTTGCGGTCTAAGCTGTCGAGAAGCATAAGCAATCGGTTTACCTCTCAGCATTAACAAAGCTCCCAACCTTATTCCACATGCATCTGTATAAACTACCAAGTCCCGATTCCCTTCGAGAACAACTAGTATAGGTGCATGAGTGAATAAATGTTTTAAGCTCTGGAATGTTTCCTTAAACTTATCAGTCCAAACAAACTTCACATCCCTTCACGTTAGCTTGGTCATCGGTGCTGCTATCTGTGAAAAATCCTTAATGAACCTTCTATAATATCCAGCCAATCCCCAAAAACTCTTTATCTTAGTCACTGTCTCGGGTCTCTTCCAATTATTCAACGCTTTAATCTTAGTCAGATCTACAGACAACCCTTTCTCTGAGACTACATGACCAAGAAACTTCACTTCCTTCTTTTAGAAATGACACTTCGGAAACTTCGCCTTTAGCTGATATTCTCTCAATGTCTCGAGCATTACTCTAATATGAACTTCATGCTCCCTTTCATCCTTAGAGTATATCAATATATCATCTATGCAAACCAACACGAACCTATTCAAGTGCTCCTGGAAAATACGGTTCATCAAATCCACAAAGAATGCCGGTGCATTAGTTAGTCCGAACGGCATAACTAACCATTTGCACGATACATATCTAGTTCTAAACGCCATCAAAGTAATACTATCCTCTATTAATCTAAGGTGATGCAAACCTTTTGCTAATTCTGACCAATAAGATACCTTGGCTTCACTCAACTGACCGAACAAATTGTCAATTCTAGGCAATGGATATTGTTTCTTTATCGTCCTCTCATTCAACTTACGATAATCGATACACAACCTCAACGATCTATCCGACTTCTTAGCAAACACTACAACTTCTCCCCAAGATGTACTACTAGGCATAATAACATTCTTGCTTTCCAAATCCACCAACTGCACCTTCATCTCCCTCATCTCGGTAGGTATCATCCTACTTGGCGGCTTACTCACTAGTTCTGCTCCAGGCACCAAATATATCTGAAACTTAATGGCACGTTTCAGTGGCAATCCTACTACCAGCTCGAAAATATTCGTGAATTCTCTAACCATGAAAAATCGATTCAACCCATCTTCCAACTATACAACATGCAACATAGCATTCCTCTCACAACTAGGGTTTTCTAAAGTATATACAATTTGATCACTACATTCAGGGTGTTTAAGTGATATTTTCCCATCATGGAAAAATATCCTCGCATCATACTTACTTAACCATTCCATACCCAAAATAATTCTGAACCCTACAAAGTCAAACACATGCAAACTACAAACTAAGGTATGACCTTACAAGTCGAACTCTAAGTGGCCACACTTTATCCCAAGTGTCGTATATCCTCCTATCAAATTTGCAACCCTTAAGAAAGTAACTAAATATGAGGGTTATAGGTTAAGCTTATCAACCAAAAAATGAGATATAAAAGAATGTGATGCACTAGTAACAAACAGAATGCTAACAGACATATCATGAATCTGAAGCGTACCTCCCAACACTGCCTTCCCTTTCTCCTGCGCTATTGGTCCTAATGTAGCTGTCTCCAATGAAAATACTTTGCCCCTTCCATCCTTAGTAGGATCTTTGCACTGGTTCTTATAATGATTAATCTGATCGCAGTAGAAACATCTGATATTCCTCTTTTCGATCACTTCCTTCGTCTTTCTAGTATGACATTCATTAGCGAAATGCCCCTTCTTATCGCACATGAAGCAAATAACCTCCGACTTCCCTTTCTTTGTGGATCTACCTTTTTGAGCACCCTTCTTATGAAAGAACTTACTTTTCTGACTCTACCCCACTTGGACCTCCTTTGCCTTGTTCTTCTCCAGAGAATTAAGCATCTCCTCATGTCTTAAAGCCACTCCACTACAACATCACAAGGATCCCTAATATGATGTAATGTATCCCTGGCCAACTCAGGCTTCAACCCCCTGATGTAATTCTTATTCCATTTTATCACAGTATCCGTAGTGCCATGTCCATACCTTGACAACTCCTCGAACCTTCTAGAATATTCCAACACAATCATCTCTCCCTGCTCCAACTCAGAAAACTTTCCAAGTAAAGCAGACTGTGTCATTACAGATATGAACCTCTCCTGAAACCTTCTCCTAATCTCATCCCATGTCATCGTCTCTTCATTCACTCTAGCCGTCACACTATTCCATTAAAATAAAGCTGCTCCCTGAAGCTGTCTCAAAGCAAGACTCCTCTTCTACTCATCATTGAGCCCCAAGTCAACAAATATTCTCTCACAATGCAACAACCAGCTCTCCACCTCGACATCATCTTAAGTTTCGATAAATGGCTTCCCTCCAAGCCTAACATAATCTTTGCTCAGGATAGCATAATTATTGACCACCGGAGCTTCCTAAACTCCTACTCCAGCATTTCCTCCAACCACCCTAGTAGAAATTACCGCTTGCATCATGTTCACAAAATTTTTATCATAGCTCCCATATCCACTTGTGGGATTCCAGCACCAACATTCCTTGCTTGTGTCGGACCTTGGTTCCTTCTCGTATTCGGTTTGGCATTACCATTTGTGGTGGTGCTTCCTCCAAGATTCACTCTTCGACTTCTTGCGTCCATATCTGTACTCAAGCCTCGTGAGATACAAAAGAATAGTCTAAGAGAGATAGAAGAATAATGATACAACGTATATGTATGTAGAAAATATATGTACGTTAATATAGCGTTATCCCAAACCTCAATCGTATCTTTAATTCCTTAGGATTATGTTTTCAAAAAATTATTTTTAGTTAAAATTTTTCATAAACCTATGCTCTAATACCAAGTTGTAACATTCCCTATCTGGAGGCCCAAAGCTAAGCGCCACAGATGCTACAGTCATCCACAGTATTAACTTTCGGTGATCAAATACGATAATGTTAATGGTATCCATAATATCAAAAGAACATGAATATGAAACAACATCACAGATTTCACAAAAAAAAACTTTTCTGGTTACATTTTACAAAACATGTCATATTCCATTACATAATCCCAATCATTTCCTAGGTTCAAATAAAATATAATTATTAAAAAATACGCCAAAAGCAACATATGAAGATGCCTTCTTGGTTGACCAGAGTACTAAATAGTCATAACTGACTTAATACGACACAGCGGAATAAAACGAAATAAAACAGCAAATCCTAAATAGCTATCCGTCAGCCACCTGCTCGTCTCCGGAAGCTTTATTTGCCAACCTACTAAAACTTGAAAATCCTCAATCCTCAACCTACTCAAATTGATTTTGAGCTCCTGAGAGTTTAAGGGGAAAACATAAACTTCAAGTCAGACATAAAGCCTGGTGTGAATAGTACTGTGCATCTCAGTTATATGATATTAAGTGAGACCATGCTACTTAGCGAAACGAGTTTCCCCTCACTAATATCCTTTTAAAACATACCTTTTGCAAACCATAATCCTACAACCAAAACTGGTAAAACTGTAAAGTATTATCATATATATATATATATATATATATATATATATATATATATATCAGGTAACAAATGAACTATTTGTCAGAACATTACAGTTTTGTTTGGCTAACCACTAATCTTTGGCTAACTCGAGCCTACCAGACAATATAAACAAATAATCTGACATCTGCTAGATATTCCACTTTTGGACATTCTGTCGCTAACTTACTTTCTCTAGGTCAGCTGATCTTAATGGTTTTACGGGCTCACCAATAACCTACCTCTGTACAAATATATATATTATGTTCTGTATGTAACAACATTTTAGTCTTACCTATGACAAAGTGCTACACACTGGAATTTTGTATTAAATTTTCTAGAGGCTAATAGCTAATGTATAGAGTGACCCTATACCCGTTCCATCTGGTATACAAATATCCGAGTCATTTCACTTAGGGTAATCTTCCCTTAAATTTTCCTTGAAAACCTTTTAATCTTAAATTGATTAACAACCTTTAAATCAAACTTAAAAAAGGAAAATATATAATTTATGATTTACTTAAAATAACCTTGCTATGTTATATATACTTTACTCAATATAAAACATTTAAACCATTGAAAGTACTCCTTTCGAATCCAATGAAAGCATCCCTTTCGAACCCATTGAAACTACCCCTTTTGAAACGAAATAAACCCTTTTTATAACCTGGGCCGAAAGGCCAAAACATTCCTTTCGAAACCATTCACAATCATCCTTTCGAAAACATTGAAAAACCATTCCTTCGAAAGCATTAAAACCTTACACATCTTATCTTTAAAACCTTTGAATATTGCCTTTCGAAAACATTGGAAAACCTTTCCTTTCAAACCTTTCAAAACCATTGGAAAACCCTTCCTTTCAAGCCTTTCGAAACCATTAGAGAACCACCCCTTCGAAATCATCATTAAAACCTTTTGAAAGCATTAAACATCAAGCCTTTCGAAAACCTTTGGGTTCAAGTAAAACATGTGGAACACCCTTTCGAAACCATTTAAAACCATCTTCTTCGAAACCATTTAGGTTCTACCTTCAACGGAGCAAAAGGGTCACTAAAACATTTAAGTTCAAAGCACTCTTTCGAAAGAAATTCCTAAGTAAAGAAGTGATGATGTCGAAAACAACCTTTCGAAAGCATTGGAGAAGTGGCTTAGATTTTAAAAAAAAGTATACTTTTCGAAACCATTTGCTTCGAAAGGTAGAAAAGCGGCAGCTAGGAGTTTCGACCCCTTTGAAAGCATTTACTTAAAACAAAAGGCGCAACCCATTCAAAACCTTTCCTTTAAGATATTTTAACCTAGCTGAAAGCCAACCAGGTCGAAAGCATATCATTCGAAAGCAAAGTAGCACTTCAACCCCATCAGAACTCTACATTTTGACATAATATTTTCCGCCCAAGTCCAATTCACTATGTAACAATCCATAAATTTTGTAAATATTTTAACTCAATTTATTTGAAAACTTTGATTTTTAAATTATTTAAATTTGAAATTTAGAAATTTTCCAATGTATTTTTGGACTTTGTTTATAATTATCTTTCCAAGTAAAATAAAATAAAGATTTTTTGAAAAATTTATATTTTGGTCAACTGTGGTCAAATTTGACTTTCAGTTGAATTTTTAAATTTGAATTTTAAATTTTCAATCATTTTCTTTTAAACTGTATTTGATTCTGATATTCGTTCTGCTTTTCGTTTTATCAAATTCTGTTTTATACTTTTTAAATTTGATA
Organism: Allium cepa; assembly: GCA_030765085.1. Lineage (NCBI taxonomy): Eukaryota > Viridiplantae > Streptophyta > Magnoliopsida > Asparagales > Amaryllidaceae > Allium > Allium cepa. The sequence goes on along the minus strand of CM060939.1, from coordinate 233,758,541 downwards.
AATTTCAGCGTTTTACACACGATTATTTTCAGTATTTTATTGTTCATTTTTCTATTTTATATTCTCTATTTCATTTTTCTATTTTCCATTTGGTTTGGACTTCGATATTTTAATTGATTTTTAAGTTTGTTTCACCAATGGGCTTAGGAAATTCAAGAGGCACAAGTCTTCTTTTCTTTAGTATGGATTATTGCCTTTTCCCTTTCCATAGCTGTTCACTTTCCTTTGCCCTAGCCATTCATTCTCTTTTTAATTCACGTACATATCATTTCTTTCTCACCTCTCTTCTCATTTCATTTCCTGAAGAATTTTTTTTTTACAGTAAGTTATCAAGTCTTCCTCCTTCCTTCTCTTTTCTTTTCTCTTGTGTCCTCAAGCATAGCTCGGACATCATAGCCGACCACAACTCCTCCTCTACATCACCTAAGACCGGTCATCACCATCTCAACATCACTTCCACCTCCTCCATCCCCTTGCCATAACCATCACTTGACCCTTGCCGCACTTGATGATTAGATCTGACCACCTAAACCAAGCCAGAAACTCCAGGCCAAGCCAAGTTTTGCTATGGCCGAACTACTTGAACCCATGGCCTTTCACTTGCCTTACCCTTTTGCCTTCATGTACCCCTACTTTTTCACATTCCAATGTTTTGCCTTCCATTACCTGACCATGGCCGAGCATTACATGCGCAACTAGTCATGGCCGAACCATTTGATGGTGGTCTAGCCTATTGGGAAGGTGGCCGAGTCTACTTGCCTTGGTAAAGCCAATCTTGTTTCATTTTGATTCATATTTATGCATTGTTTTGGTTCATAATATTTTGTATATTATATATTTATGTATGATTATATTTGTTGATTCGAGATTTGAATCTTGGCTCTCCATCCACTCGAATCTAATTTGTGCTTTATCATGCTTTTCGGGATTTGTTCGTGTGTCTTGAATTGCAATCTCTAGCTTTAGAAGGTGAGTTTATCACTATCGACATTCGTATTTATATAATTGTGGAACAATGACATGTGAATTGTAGTTGATGATATGCTAAGTTGATATTAATTTATACATGCCTGTGATATGATATTTCATGATGTTATAACCTAACTATATGCCTATTACATCACCTGATATGATATGCTATGCTATACTGTTTATTATTTACTGTTTCTCACACCGTAAGTTCCCTGTTAGTATAGATTCACTATGGGTTGAAACGATACACACCTGAACAGACATTAGAATAGGGAAATATCATTATGAGCCGAAACGATAGGCTTAAGCGATTTTATTTTATTTGACTTGGGATTGCGGGTTTGAAATGATTGAACCTGGATTTTTTTGTAAATTACGGATTGAAATGATATATTTATTCGTATCACTTGACCTAGGTTAGAAAATATTATACGGACCCATAGTTAAATTTTAATAGTGTTCTAAAATTTATTAAGTATTTTTAATATTTAAAAACATGAAATTTTAATTTATATTTGATTTAATGATTTATAAATATAATGATATATTGGAATTTTATAAGTAAATAATTGGTTTAAAACTAAATTTAAAATTTTATCTTTGATAAATAAATTAGTAATTTGTATTTAATTTAATACGGAATTTTGATTCTTACCTAATAATAATAGAAGATTTTAATTATGAAATAGATATGTTTTGTATAAATAAAACTATGATTTTTTTTGAAATAGTATGTTTTAAACATGTTATAGTAGTATTAGTAGCATTTGTAAAATGCTATATTGAGTTAGTTATGTTTTGAAAATGCTATGTGAATTTAGTTATGTTTAAAAAGAGTATGTTACTTTAGGTTATGCTTTGAAAGTGCTACTATTTCCAAATTGTAATGTTTTTCAAATTGCCATGTTATTTAACTTATATTGTCAAAGGTGTTATACTACTTTAGGTAATGTTTAAAAATGCTATATTTATAAAAAGATAACATTTTTGAAATGCTATTATATAAATGGATCATATTCTTCAAGTAGTGTGATTTCTATAAGATAACATTTTTAAAGTGCTATAGTAAGTGTTCGGTTTTGAAAGTGTTCTGTTTTCTAAATTATTACATTTTTGAAATGCTATAACTAATATATATGGATTTGGAAATGTTACCAATTGTGAAAATGGATATTATTTTGGGAAGTACTAGCATTTTATTTTAAATGGTTTTGGGAATAGAAATGTTTTGAAATAAATGTCCATGGGTTATAATAACATTTGGTTGTTAAAGAGACCGGGATCGGACGTTATCATACTCCCTTCCAACACGAAAACCACTTTAACAACCGTATATGCGGTGGAGATTCCAGAATGAAGTAGGATGGTGGCAATGTTCTATTGAGGTATATACATGGACCCGACTCCTGTGAGTTGGCATAACGTGGCTAAAATAGGAGCGATTCTAGGCTAATGAGGTAGCTCCTCTTATCGGCCACACTTCTTCGTATGTCATTCCATTACTTTGTGGTTGATTGGTGCGCACCTTTGATTTGGGGGTGTGGCTCGTGGTGGGCGGTAGTGGCTACTACGCGTCACCACCAGTCCGGATGCGAAATTGTATACCCTGGCATTGCCTCGTTGTGCCGCGTCACCTACCCTAGCGTGTCTTATATGAGTTTTGATTTGTGTCGTACCTATGGAGTATCCTCTGGTAGCTTCCCGATCAGGAGGGACTACGGTACTGTATAAACTACTGGCACTATAAAATGTGTTAAGGGGGATATGGGTAACCCCTTAAGGCTATTTTTAAATATATTAGACTTTACTTTAGACATTATTATAATAGCGTATATTACTACATAGTAAATAGTTTAACAGATCCTTAAAGGATGGGCGGTCCCAAGCATCGTTTAAGTTACTTGTACATTTTATTACAGTTCACTTGAGTTGGTTTACATTGTATAAGTATGTATGTTCTGAATCGAGTGTTTTGTGTATTCTTTACGCTTGGGTCAACCTGAGTATCGTCTTTGGATTTCACCTTCTGGAGCTAGAGGATTTGCTAGAGATTATCTATCTATCTAGTTGTCATCTATTTCTATTCAGCTTATGTATTAGTGGACATTTATGCATTGGGATTTCTATTGTATTTACTTTTCAGACTCTGGATTTTGTACTTGTTTTGTGACTTTATGTTGTAGTAGCTTCATGAACTACTATGGTTATTTCTATTTCCATTGCGAGTTATTCTGATTTATCTGTGTCTGTGCTTCGGCGATTGGTTTTATTTGCTCCAAATTATATTGCAATCTATTTTTTTGAATTATTCAAGTCCGAAATGTGTGGTTTTGTTGTCGATTTGAATGGTCCAAAATAGTGAGTCGTTACATTTGGTATCAGAGCTTTTGGTTTTAGGAAAACCTTAGCTTGCGGAGAAAAAAACTCATTAGAGATAGGGTAGAAATACCCTAGAGCAAGTGAAATCAATCTTAGAATCGTTTCTTTGTGAAAGAACGTATTTTAAAGTATAAAATGATTTTCAAATGATTTTCCAAGGATTTTCCAAAATATATTTTCATTTAAATCTTTCTATTTTTGAAATCAAATTTTCCTAACTTCTTCCCTTCCCTTATGGTTATTTCTGTGTTTAGGATGTTCAATTCAAGTAGAATCAAATCTTATCTAATCTTGTCTTTTGTTTCATAATTACCATTGTCCCACTCAGTAGAAGGGAAAGTTTTCTGGTATTTGCTGTTACCTTTTCTCCTACTCCTAGGGTTACCCAAGGTGCTCTTTAGAGAACCTTTTCTTTGTTCTAATTTCCCGTTCGTGTTTTATTTGAACCTGGATTTTTCCGTAGTTGTGCTTCTATGGATCTTTGAGATAAGTTGAACATCTCCTTTCTCCTAGGTTTTCTAATGAGCCTTTATGTGTTTCAAATCCTATTAGGGGTCCCGTGAACCTTAGTAGGATTTGTAACCAAGTGAAATTCCTCTATTTTGATCACTGTTTCAGTGGTGATTTCTATGCTCGGGGTTTCGATGCTTTGGATCTATTGCTTGGAAGTGATTGGCTGAAGAAGCATGAACCCGTTATCTCTTGTAAAACCGATCTATTTCTCTTGTTGGTGACAAGGGTGATTCTTTGGTGATTCAGTGTAGTTTTCCCCAGGATTTTGCTGGCAATTTTATTTATTCTCTTGATTCTTCTCCTGGTGATCTTGATTCGACTCATGTGGTCAAACTATATCCCGATGTATTTGGTGAAGTCACTTCTTTACCTTCTAAGCAGGAAATTAATTTCCATATTGATCTTATTCCTGAAGCTCAACCTGTAGTTCTTCCTCCCATAAGAATGGCACCCTGTGAGAAGGTTGAGTTGAAAAAGCAAATTGAGGACATGTTCTCCAAGGGTCTGATCAGACCAAGCCATTCCGAAAGGGGAACAAAAGTGGTTTTCATCACTAAGTCCAATGGTTCTTTGAGGAAGTGTGTTGATTATAGGGAGCTGAACAAGCTCACTATGAGAAACAGATATCCTATGCCTCGTATCAATGGTATGTTTGATCAGCTCCATGGAGCTACTATTTTCTCTCAGCTTGATCTTGCCATAGGTTTTCACCAGCACAGAGTTGCTGAGGAAAGTATTCCCAAGACTGCTTTCCGTACTGAGAATGGTTTCTATGAATGGTTAGTAATGCCTTTTGGTTTGACTAACGCTCCTGCTTTCTTTGTTGATTTGATGAATCGTGTTTTTGTGATGTGCTTAACAAATATGTTCTAGTCTTTGTTGATGATATTCTTGTTTTCTCTAAGTCTGTAGAAGAGCATAAATCCCATTTGAAATTTGTTCTAGAGACTCTTAGAAATCATCAATCGACGGCTAAATTCTCGAAATGCCATTTCTAGAAGGATAAAATCCGATTTTCTTGGGCATATTGTTTCTAGAAATGGAGTTTTAGTTGATCCAGTCAAAATCGCTGAGATCAATGTAAGTCTTTCTTCTCTTCTCTCTTTGTGGATAGATTGACCAAGTCTGCTCATTTCATTCCAATCAAGTCTACCTGTTCTGCTTCTAGTTTGTCTAAGATTTATTGGAGGGAGATTGTTCATCTCCATGGGGTTCCTATCAGTATTGTTTGTGATAGAGATCCTATCTTTACCAGTCAGCTTTGGAAAGCATTTCAGGAATCTTTGGGTACTCATCTGAATTTGAGCACTACTTACCATACGCAGACCGACGGTTAAATGGAAAGAGTGAGTCAGATTCTCGAGGATATTCTTCATTCTTGTGTTCTTGATTTTGGAGGACCTTGGGAAGATCATCTCTATCTCATCGAATTCACCTACAACAACAGTTATCAGGTGCAATTCAATCTTCTATTTTAATCTGGTCTTAATCCTTTATCTATCCCATTTTATCTTTAAATCTTCCAAATTTGAAATTCTATCCTTATTTTGAAATCCATTCTGGAATCATTGAGGGAGGGAGTGTATTTGTATTAATATTAAATGTTTTATATGTTGTGTTGTTTGAGTTGTTGATGTTGATTTGGATTTTCAATCGATTCGTTTGATCAACGCTATTGATAGGATTTCCAAAACACTTGAACAGAGCAAACCGACACAATATCATTTTCAAATTGGGTAAATAAAATAAATAAGTAAATTTTCTAAAAGATAATTGTTAAATGAATGGGTTAACAAAATGTTAATATTTGATTTTCATTTATTGTTTTGTAAATCAGTGACCATTTGCTCATAAAATAAATAAATGGAATTATAAACAGTTTATAAATTTATGTGGAATTTTAAGCATAGTTTATAAGCTGATTTAGAATTTAAATGTATTTAAACTATGGATTTGAGAATTTAATTCTGGAAATTTCAAACTTTGGTTTTAATGTTTTAAAATGTATATCATATAAAGGTAGGTTTGAATAAAAAAATTAAAATGATGCTCTTCTCTTATGTCACTGGAAAATAATTTTGGTGATGGCGGCTGCATCATCGACATTCATTTTTGAGTTCCAAAGAGGAGAGACCAATTCGTAGCTTTGCTACCCTTTTGATTTGAAAGAAGAAAAAATATAATAAAAATAAATTGATTTAAATTTCTTAAGTATGGTTTGATTTAATATATATAAGTATATGATTTTAGATTTGATTTGATCTGATATAGTGTGTGTGTATATATATATATATATATAATTTCTTAATTGCTTGAGGTAAATCAGAGATTTAAATTCTAAAATTTATGATTCAAGGATGATTTCATTTATAAACTGAATTCAAAAATTTTGGATAAATAATTTAAATTTTTGATAAATAATTGAATTGGGAAATTATATTTATAATGCTAAATTTCATGCCAATATAACTTATCTAATTATTCAGAAGTTAGGTATGTAATTGGATAATATACCATATAAAATGATGTTAAAGGAACTTATAAATAAACTTGAATAGTTATGACAAGAGTAAATATACTTAATATATGTGATAAGATATTAAGTGGAATAAATTTAATAATAATTTGATAAAGTGGAAGAGGAGGGAAGCTTGCTCCTAGGTTTGTTGGTCCTTTCCATATCTCTGAGAGGATTGGTTCTTTAGCTTATCATCTGGATTTGCCTGAGAAGTTTTTTGGAGTGCATAATGTATTCTATGTTTCGCATCTCCATCGATATCTGCATGATCCATCTTTGATTATCCATCTTTTTGCTCTCGAGAGTTTGGATATTGAACCTAAACTTACTATAGAGAGGAAGCCACTTCATATTAAAGATAGAGGTACGATGCAGCTGAGAAAGAAATTTGTCAACCTGGTCAAAGTGCAGTGGAGTACGGAAGATCGGGATTGTACCTGAGAGATGGAGGAAAGCATGCGTTCTTCGAATCCAAAATTGTTTGTTTCAGGTGCTATTTATTTTCTATCTTATCTTTCCTTGTTTCCGTGTCTCGTTCCTTTTCGAGGACGAAAAGTTTTGAGTGGTGGAGAGTGTAACAATCCGTAAATTTTGTAAATATTTAATTCAATTTATTCGAAAACTTTGATTTTTAAATCATTTAAATTTGAAATTTTAGAATTTTCCAATGTATTTTTGGATTTTGTTTATAATTATATTTCCAAATGAACTAAAATAAATATTTTTGAAAAATTTATGTTTTGGTCAACTGTGGTCAAAGTTTGACTTTCAGTTGAAATTTCTAAATTTGAATTTTAAATTTTCAATCGTTTTCTTTTATTCTGTATTTGATTCCGACATTCTTTCTGCTTTTTGTTTTATCGAATTCTATTTTATACTTTTTAAATCTAATAAATTTCAGCATTTTACACGCGATTATTTTTAGTATTTTATTGTTCATTTTGCTATTCTATACTCTCTATTTCATTTTTCTATTTCCCATTTGGTTTGGACTTCGATATTTTAATTGATTTTTGAGTTTGTTTTACAAATGGGCTTAGGAAATTTAAGAGGCACAAGTTTTCTTTTCTTTAATATGGATTGATGCCTTTTCCCTTTCCATAGCCGTTCACTTTCCTTTGCCCTAGCCATTCATTCTCTTTTCAATCCATGCACATATCATTTCTTTCTCACCTCTCTTCTCATTTCATTTCCTGAAGAATTTTTTTTACAGTAAGTTATCTTGTCTTCCTCCTTCCTTCTCTTTTCTTTTCTCTTTTGTCCTCAAGCATAGCTTAGCCATCATCATCCTCCCCTATAGCCGACCACATCTCCTCCTCTACATCACCTAAGACCAGCCATCTCAACATCATACACCATCTCCATGCTGTGACCTCTTGGATCCAAAAAACCCTTCCTTTGGCCTCACAAACCCAAGCCGAAACTATTAGATCCCCTTTCCTTACTGCTAGCCTCGTCCATCTTCACTTCCACCTCCTCCATCCCCTTGCCATGACAATCCCCTGACCCTTGCCGCACCTGATGACCAGATCTGACCACCTGAACCAAGCCAAAAACTCTAGGCCGTGTCATGTTTTGCTATGGCCGAACCACTTGAACCCATGACCTTTCACTTACCTTACCCTTTTGCCTTCATGTACCCCTACTTCTTCACATTACAATGCTTTGCCATCCATTACCTGACCATGGCCGAGCATTTCATGCAGCAACTAGTCATGGCCAAACCATGTGATGATGGTCTAGCCTATTGGGAAGGTGGCCGAGCCTACTTGCCTTGGTATAGCCAATCTTGTTTCATTTTGATTCATATTTATGCATTGTTTTGGTTTATAATCTTTTGTATATTATAAATTTATGTATATTTATATTTGTTGATTTGAGATTTGAATCTTGGCTCTCCATACACTCGAATCTAATTCGTGCTTCGTCGTGCTTTTCGGAGTTTGTTCATGTGTCTTGAATTTCAATCTCTAGCTTTAAAAGGTGAGTTTATCACTCTCGATATTCGTACTTATATAATTGTTGGAACAATGACATGTGAATTGTAGTTGATGATATGCTAAGTTGATAATAATTTATACATGCCTGTGATATGATATTTCATAATGTTATAACCTGATTATATGCCTGTTACATCACCTGATATGATATGCTACTATACTATTTATAATTTACTGTTTCTCACGCTGTTAGTTCCTTGTTAGTATAGGTTCAATATGGGTTGAAATGATACATACCCGAACGGACATTAGAATAGGGAAAGATTGTTATTAGCTGAAATGAAAGGCTCAATAAATTTTATTTTATTCGACTTGTGATTGCGGGTTTGAAATGATAGAACCCGGATTTTTTTGTAAATTACGGATTGAAATGATATATATCCGTATCACTTGACCTAGGTTAGAAAATATTATACAAACCCATGGTTAAATTTTAATAGTTTCTAAAATTTATTAAGTATTATGAATATTTAAAAATATGAAATTTTAATTTATATTTGATTTAATGATTTTTAAATATAATGATATATTGGAATTTTATAAGTAAATAATTGGTTTAAAACAAAATTTAAGATTTTATCTTTGATAAATTACTAAGTAATTTGAATTTAATTTAATATGGAATTTTGATTCTAACCTAATAATAACATATTTTAATTATGAAATAGATATGTTTTGTATAAATAAAACTATGATTTTTTTGAAATAGTATGTTTCAAACATGTTATAGTAGTATTAGTAGCATTTGTAAAATGCTATATTGAGTTAGTTAGGTTTTGAAAATGCTATGTAAATTTAATTATGTTTGAAAAGGCTATGTTACTTTAGGTTATGCTTTGAAAGTGCTACTATTTCCAAATTGTAAGGTTTTCCAAAATGCTATGCTATTTAAGTTATATTGTTAAAGGTGTTATACTACTTTAGGTAATGTTTTAAAAATGCTGTATTTATAAAAAGATAACATTTTAAAAATGCTATTATATATATGGATCATATTTTTCAAGTAGTATGATTTCTAAAAGATAACATTTTTAAAGAGCTATAGTAAGTGTTTGGTTTTGAAAGTGTTATGATTTCTAAATTATTACATTTTTGAAATGCTATAACTAATATATATGGATTTGGAAATGTTACCAATTGTGAAAATGGATATTATTTTGGGAAGTAATAGCATTTGATTTTAAATGGTTTTGGGAATAGAAGTGTTTTGAAATAAATATACATGGGTTATAATAATGTTTGGTTATTAAAGAGACCGTGATCGGAAGTTGTCATACTCTCTGCCAACTCCGAAAAACACTTTAACAACCGTATACGCGGTGGAGATTACAGAATGAAGTAGGATGGTGGCGACGTTCTATTGAGGTATATACGTGGACCCTAATCCCATGAGTTGGCATAAGGTGGCTAAAACAGGAGCGATTCCGGGCCAATGAGGTAGCTCCTCTTATCGGACACACTTCTTCGTATGTCATTCTATTACTTTGTGATTGATTGGTGCGCACCTTTGATTTGGGAGTGTGGCTCGAGGTGGGCGGTAGTGGTTGCTACGCGTTACCACCATTCTGGATGCGTAATTGATATATCTACCCTGGTATTGGCTCATTGTGCTATGTCACCTACCCTAGCATGCCTTGTACGAGTTTTGATTTGTGTCGTACCTATGGAGTATCCTCTGGTGGCTTCCCGATCAGGAGGGACTACGGTACTGTGTACACTACTGGCATTATAAAATGTACTAAGGGGGATATGGGTAACGCTTTAACGCTATTTTTAAATATATTATACTTTACTTTAGACATTACCATAATAGCGTATATTACTACATAGTAAATAGTTTAACGGATCCTTAAAGGATGGGTGGTCCCAAGCATCCTTTAAGTTACTTGTACATTTTATTACAGTTCACTTGAGTTGGTTTACATTGTATAAGTATGTATGTCCTGACTTGGGCGTTTTATGTTTTATTTACGCTCGGGTCAGCCTGAGTATCAACTTTGGATTTCACCTTCTGGAGCTAGAGGATTTGCTGGAGATTATCTATCTATCTAGTTTTCATCTATTTCTATTCAACTTATGTATTAGGGGACATTTGTGTATTGGGACTTCTATTGTATTTACTTTTCAGACTCTGGATTTTGTACATGTTTTATGACTGTGTTGTAGTAGCATCATGAACTACTATGGTTATTTCTATTTCCGCTGCGAGTTATTCTGATTTATCTGTGTCTTTGATTGGTTTTATTTGCTCCAAATTATATTACAATCTACTGTTTTGAATTATTCAAGTCCGACATATGTGGTTTTATTGTCGATTTGAATGGTCCAAAATAGTGGGTCGTCACACAGTATGTACCAAGTTATTGATACCGTGTTCATTGGTTTCGCTGGCAAGAGAGGTAGAACTACTAAGTCGGAACCCCTTGTGCCGAAAGTGATGAAACATGCCAAAAGCATGAAAAACCGATTTTTACTTTAAAAATAATTTCTTTTCAACTAACCTGCCTTGTTTATCAAAATATTGTTGGTTGCTAAACTATATTCTAAAAGTGCTGCCAATATTTCAGAAATAAATAATTTAATTTATTTATAAATACACTTTCTCATTTTATAAATATATAAAACATTTAAGTCTCGTACCTTAAATAATTTTATATATCTAATAAAACACTTAGGAAAATTCTACAAAAATTCTAAAACATTCATTTTTAATATGTTTTCTAACATATATTAATTTCAGACCCAAAACATTTATAATTTACCCGTAAATTATTTTAAACCCAAATAATCATTTTTCTCACTAGAAAATTAATATAAAATCCATATTAATTCAAAAAATTATGAAAATTGAAACCGATGTCTAAAATATAATTTCTTATCTAAGCCTAAAATTGCAAGGCATCTGGATGTTAATTATTTAGGTTTTCACATTAAAACATATCATAAAACCCATATCAATAAGCATAATTCATCAACAAGCATAAATAAACATTTAATCATTCAAAAACATGGAATAATCTTGCATGATAAATCAGGTTTAACCTTAAAACCAAAAATCATTAGAAAACATGAGATGTAGTTATTATTCACCTTAGCTTTGACACTAAGGAGTTTGAGATTTGAATAGCTTTATTTTGATTAATCTTCTTCCTTAGCTTTTCTTGTTTATCTTCCTCTTTCTTGCTAATGGTGGTCGGCCTCCACTTTAATTTGATTTAGTAATAAACATGTAAATGAATTTATAAGGTTTTAGGGTATTAGAATATTCTTATTTCAACTTTGCCCCTCACTTGTTTCCTTCGCCTATTTTATTTTAGTTCATTTATTCTCTTAGGCAAGAATACCCCTTAGTTTAAACACAAATCTCAATCCTCTAATCACATTACATTATTTCATTTAATTTACCTAATTGTATGTCCCTAATAATGTTACTAAAAATATGGGGTGTTACATACCTCTCTGCAATATGTCGACATACATGCTAGAAAATCGAAAGTTGGAATTTGAATTCAAAATTCAATTTTCAAACTTCCATCTTTTTTTGCATTAACTCCTATACTATGAAAAGATGCCTTTTTGACCAGGGAATATGACCGTTTATTCTCTACTTATTCACTCAATCTCTATCCTATCATTTCATTCTCTTTATTTCAAAATTCAAATATTATTTCACTTTCATATCTCTTCAAAAACTCAAAAAGAGCTTCCTATAGTCAAAAACCAAAAACCATTAAGCTTTATAAGAAAACAAAATACTTTTTCTTCAATGAGGAGGATGCAATAGAAGCCTATATGGATTATACTCTTTCTAGAAAGGTTTCTCCCAAAAGGTTTGCTAGATTCAAAGATTTTTATACTTATGGTTTACATAATCTCTGTTTTGAAAATAATACTCTTAGTTTGATTGAGTCTTCTCAAAATGATTTTGTTTTCTACCTTGATTTGGTCAAAATGTTTCACACTAATTTAAACAGAAAATTTTATCAAGGAGAAGGAGGTCAAGTTTAAAGTAGCATTAATGGCACCCAAATAGTTTTAAATTGTGAACTTTTGGATCATATTCTTGGTTGTAATTCTAGTGAAATTGACCTCTCCACTTTCAAATTGATATTCAAAACCATGAAGTTTTTTTTACAATCGTTTCGAAAATAATGACGAGTTTGAATTTTTTTTTTAAATCTTCGTCCAAAATCAAGACTTATGAGTCTCATTTTACAAAAAGTATTACTCCAAAGATAGGTAGCTATAATAACCCTACTCAAAAGGTTTTCGAAGCTCATTTGGCTATTTATGGTCGTTACAATATAAGTTAGGCACATGTCATTTTAGATGAATTTGTTCAAAAGAACATTTCTAGACATATGAACATACTCTTTCATGGTTTGTATCTTACTAAAATTTTCTTATATTTTGGTGTGGATTTAAGAGGAGAAAAATCCATTTCTCGAAAAAATTTCGGCAAAGCAAAAAATATCTCCCTTATGCATATTCCACCATTTTTCGAACCATATGGGGCTCTTCCTGAAAAGGAGCAAAGATTGGCATAGGAAGAAGAACATGAAATTCAACAAGAAGAGGAGGAAGAAGGGGATGAAATGAAAGTGGAAGAAGAAGAGGAGGAGGAAGATGGAATGGATTCTTCTTTGGAAAGGTTCGAAAAACCGCCCAACCCTACAAACAAAGAGATACCAAGGAACCAAGAGAAGCTTCTTAAAAACCAAAAGAAGCTTAAGCATGCTTTTAGAAAAAAGTTCAATTCTCTTTCCAATAAAATGGACAAATTCTTTGGAAAGGTCATTCGCAAGCTTGATGGATCATCATCATCATCCACATCATTCTAAATACATCCAGTTTTTCACTAATGTTATTTCGCTTTGTATTCTATGTTTCTAGTTTGAAATTTATATTGTTCATATGCATTTTGCTTTATTTCAAATGAAAAATATGTATCTTTCAAATTATATGTAATGAAAAATATCTATTAATGTTCTATACTATTTATTTGTCTTTGGAAGTCATAACTGTATAATAGAATAAGATAAAAATGAAATCTATGACAAATACTAATTTTGAAAATATAGGTATGTACATTGACATATTTGCATTTGATATGTCGACATATAATGGCCAGAAAATAAAAATTTAAATTTTAAACTAAAAATAACTACCTTCCATCCATTCATTCCAAATGACTTTCTACCCTTATATAAATCTAATTCTTCCAGAAAACTCATTCTTCATTTTATTTTATATTCTATTTCCATTCTCATACATATTTTTACAAATATGTCTTCTCTGCATCAAATATTATGTGAAAATCTAAAACAAACTCTTCAACTTTCAAAGATATTCTTTCTTTTGTTCTATGAAATCAAAGGCACTTAAAATTAAGTCAAATGCAGATGATAAAGAAATAGGATAAGCATTTTGATGCTATTCGGCGGATGATTTCTTCTATAATCAAAGACGAACCAACCAACAATCCTAGAGTGTACTATCAACAAGGAGAACGATGATTAGATTACCATCAAAGAAGATCCAATCTTTGGGTCCGATGGTTGGGTTGAAGTTCCAAAATACATCGAGTTATTTGGTGTGGAATTAATATGTAAATATATATAAATACTCATCGGATTGGTTTGAATAACCCGATGTATATTTGGATTGAATTTGATTAGTTTTAGATTGTTTGTATGAATAATTTGGTTTGATTGAGTTAAATGTATTGGAACTGTATAGTTTGAAATTACATAAATTTACCTTACCATATATTATCATATTTAATATAGAACAGTACCATTTATCATATATTTATCATATGCATATACATATACATATACATATACATATACATATACATATACATATACATATACATATACATATACATATACATATACATATACATATACATATATAATCATATATTTTAGTTAGGACGAGTTTTTCTTAATTTTCACTCATTTTTGTTGATGAAAAAGGGGGAGAAAAATATAAAATATATATATCATCGTATATTTAAGAGGAGTTTTCTAACTCAGGGGGAGTTATATCGTATTTTATATATAAAGGATGTTTGAACCTTGAATTTTGGTTTTGACAACTATATAAGTAAATATTATATGAACTGACCATATTTGCAGGAGAAGATACTGTTTTACTCGAGAAATAATCTAACAGATTGCAGACCAGATTCCAAATAGAAGCTTCAGCAATATATTTAATCTATGGTCTAAGTCTAGTAGTGAATTCATGTTAAAATCTCTTCAAAGTGGTATATGCATGTACTGCAATTTAAAAAAATTCAAAACATTGTTCATTTTCATAAAATTCTTTGACATGGCAAAAAACAGGCAATTCAGTCGACTGACCAGTATAGTTTAGTCGACTAAATGCTGTGCATGTATGCACAACTTATCTTGAACATTCGGATGGCTGAAGTTGATAATTCAGCCCGCTGAATTGTATGACTTTTGCACTGTTTTCTTGCTGATTCGATTTTAAATCGATTCAGCTGGCTAAATTGTTCCATTTAGACGGCTTAATCTTCATAATGACTATATTTTGAAAAGACACTTCATTTCAGCGAATATAAACAACTCTTGATTCAAGAGTTGCTTCCATATTCTTTATTGGTTACTTTTCATGAATGATTGCAACACTTAATAACTATATATAGCCATAAGATCCATTGTTTTAATCACCAATTCTGATCCTAATTCTCACTCTTATTTTCTAAGAAATCTTGCCATTTGTATTCAATATTCTTATTACAAATCAAGTTGCAGATATATTTACTAAACCTTTAAATGAAAATATTTTCTGTAAATTAAGACGTGAACTTAGAATTATGTCATTACTTTATTTATAATTTGATATTAAAGTGTAAACAATTATAAAATAATTTATTTTAAAACAAAAATTGGAGATGTTGGCACTTGAACTCTGTCCTCATGGGAGGAAGTCACATGTCTTTCCAATGTTCTATTATGTGACTTGATTTAAGACCTTACATATCTTTTATTTTATATATGGCTAAAATCCTTTCATATTTTTTAACCTTACATTTTCTCTTGGCTGAAGCTTTCTAAGGAATGTTAAGCATAAAGTGAAAAACTTAAATAGAAAACCAATGCAGTGTATATGTGATAGGAATTTTCTTAACTCATATACAAACTTTAAGAATAAATATACATTCTTCTTACAACATGTCATCTCAAGAAAGTTTCGATCTCTCATTGATCGTTCTCATCACTCCTATTACGGATTCATCAAACAAATATACTCTAGTATATATTCCAGTAAAGATTACTCCATATCCAAATCATCATACCGGATATAATCCGAACAAAAAACGCGCTAAGAAAAATATATACTTTGGTTCACCATCTACCAAGGAGAAAATGGACGAAATCCATCACTATCAACATGAGACTTTAATTTTACAACGTGAGATGTATTATGAATAAAAACACTATAGAAGATGATTAAATTTCCTCGAACAATTCGCTCTCAAATTCTTTGGAACGTCTCCTAAGCAAGGCATGCACAATCCGTCTCCCCAATGACCTCACATGTCTCCGAATTCTTGGGAACAAGGTGCTCAACGTAATGTTTGGTCTCCTATAAATCCATTATGTGATATCACCAAAGTTGAACCAAGCTCAAACGAATCTAAGACTTTGAAAAATTAAAATCTATTTTTATAAAATTTATGTTTATAAATTTAATATTGTAATATGGATATGTAACACGTTTATTGAAATAAAAATTATATTTATTTTAACATGAGAATAAAGCGCAGTAAACAAATATATATAGCTTGTTGGTTAAACAATTATGAATGAATTACAAATAAGCCGTACATCACAATTTATTTTTTCCGGTTGACTAAGCATAGGAGTTCAGCTGACTGAAAATTCATATCTACTTAAAAAACTTTCGAAATTCAATCGACCAAGTACCCCTAGTCAACCGGTTGAATTGCACCAAATTTAAACTATATACTTGCGGGTTGCATTTCTGACCAGTTCAGCCAGCTGCCTCCATCAATTCAATCGATCGATTCACCTGTTTTCAGTTTTTAAAAAATAAACCTGCACGAATTTCTATGCACAAACCCAATCAAACGTATTTTATATTCCCATCTACCCCTCCATTCTCAACTTACCTAACCATTCTCTATTTAAAATAAACCTAAAAACAAACCCTAACTTCATCCAAAATTTAATTTTTTCATCTAAATTTGATAATCCAAATGGCTCCAAGATTAAAAGGAGCACGGGAATCGACAACCGAACTTTTGAGAGCCAAATTCAAGCTTGGTTACATAATGGAACAGTGGTTAATAGATTCAATACCATGAGAAATTCAAAGCTATTGGAAGGAGCATTCATGAAATTCCCCAGCTTCAATGGCTAGAGAAATAACCGATGCTCACGGTTTCGATTCGCTCATTGGGTATGATTCCAATAATGTTAAGATCTACCCTCTTTTAATTAAGATTTTCTTTGCCAATATGAATCTCGACCGCAAAGATCCCTGAAACAAACATGATTGCATATGGACATTGGTTTGTAGAGTAAAGATTTATTTACCTTTTCGACGATTAGGCCATATTCTAAGATGTGCATTCGAAGGGTTCGATATTGTTGATGTTGATATGTATAATCATGATGCACTATCATATCTCTTCTTATCGGACGTTTTAACCATTTTGAAATCTAGTGCCATACGTCTTAAGGCACGGATCATTCATCATGCACTTATTCGGTCTTTACAACCCTGGATGGAAAATTACGAAAAGGTCTGCAAAAGAGATTTTCAAGCCTTGTATACTATTTACTCATCCCAATGAGTAAATTAGGAAAAAATAATATAGGATGAATTTCTCACCATCAATCATAAGATAAGATACAAGACGATTCACTGTTGGGCTTACATTATGCGAATTCTACAAAATTTTGGAGTTCCATTACCTAGTTCCGATTTCATTACCATTAGAGAGCTTAACTCCAAGATTCTAAGTCTAATGGGTCTTCCTAAGCATCCGGAACACCAAAAAATTATTAACTTTCAAGAATGGGTCACTAATCGTAACTAAGGAATCCACAACCGAGAGAGGCGAATATTGCTTCCTCCTCCTCTTAAGTTCCTCAATAAAAAGAAATTCAAGAACTTCATGTTGACATGCCTCTAAAGCAAGCTCTTGTGACGTTATCATGGAATCAAAGCAAACTTAGTTGACGTTTAGCTAATTTGGAAAAGAATGCTTCTAAAACTAACAAAAAGCTAAACTCAATAAAAGGCTTTCTAAATAAATTTTTGGCAAAGGTCTATTGTTCTAGGTTTACTTCGACCGTTGTTGTTGAACATCTGGCACCATTCTCTTAAAGGACTTCGAAAGAAGAAGAACTTGAAGTAGAAGATAGTGAAGAATTCTTGACTCTTTTTCCGTTTCAATTTAATTCATGAAAAACTAATAGTACTATTATTTCATTTAAGACATATTCTTATGTGTTTGTTGTACTTTTAAGTACCTAGGTAAGATGGTCATTTTTTTATCATATCTATATGCTTATATGTTTTTGATGTTTATGATATTTATGTATGGCGTACTTTTAAGATGCTTATATTGTTATTTGCTTCTCATATCCATATGCTTATATGTCTACATTTCTTATATAAATCATTTGTTCCTTTTTGTCGATGACAAAGAGAGGAATATGATTAATAAGGGGAGTAATTTGCTTTTATATATTTGCGAACTTACATACTTTTCATCATCAAAATGTAGGAGAATGTTAGAACCTTAAATTTTGATTGTGACAATGATATAAGTAAATGTTATATGAACTAACCATATTTGCAGGAGAAGATACTGCTTTACTCGAGAAATAATCAAATAGATTATAGACCAGATTTCAGATATAAGCTTTAGTAATATATTTAGTCTATGGTCCAAGTCTTGTGGTGAATTCATGTTAAAATATCTCCAAAGTGGTATATGCATGCACTACAATTCACAAATTTTCAAAACATAGTTAATTTTCAAAAAATTCTTTAATATGGCAAAAATCAGGCTATTCAGCTGACTAAACAATAGAGTTTAGTCGATTGAATACTGTGTATGTGCATAACTTATCTTGAACATTCAAACGGCTGAAGTTGATAATTCAGCTGGCTGAATTGTATGATTTTGCACTGTTTTATTACCGATTCTATTATAAATCAATTCAGCTGGCTGAATTGTTCCATTCAGATGGCTGAATCTTCATAACAACTATATTTTGAATAGACACTTCATTTCAGCGAATAGAAACAACTCTTGATTCAAGAGTTGCTTCCATATTCTTTCATGGCTACTTTTCATGAACGATTACAACTTTTAATCGCTATAAATAGCCATGAAATCCATTATTTTAATCACCAATTTTGATTCTAATTCTCATTCTTATTGTCTAAACAATCTTGCCATTTTAATTCAATATTTTCATTATGATCATTTGTTCATTCAAGTGAACTTCGTTAGTGATTGAATAAACTTCATATCTTCATGATTACAAGATATACCACGAAGGAGAAGATTATAGGAAGGGTGTACATAATCGACTTATCAGTGCTATTCAAGAGCATACTTAGTCAGAAATATTTCTACTTTTTGTATTAGAAGTCATGTTTGGTTGCTTAGGCGGTTAAAGTCCTATTCTATTGCTTAGGCGATAGAAGTCCTATTCGGTTGCTCAGGCAGTGTAATACTTGTTTCTCCGGCTCAAGTAAGGGTTGGTAATTGAATTCTAGAAGGAGTCTAGTATGGGACGTAGAATGAGAAGTTCAAACCTGTTTAGAAATCTCTGCGTCATTTACTTTATTTACTTTTATATTTATATTCCGCATTAGTAAATAGTTTGGTTAATATTTCATATTGCGTGATCCTTAGTCACTGTCACAGGATATTAACGGTATTCATCATCAAAAATAGAGAGATTGTTAATATCTCAGTTATTGATTTTGATGATAACAACCTTAGAATAATAATACATTCACATAAAATATGGACACTAATGTTTTTATCAAGTTATATAGTGTATAATGCAAGATATTATATAGGTATTTATTTGAAGACTATATAGTATAGAGACATAATAAATGGACATGAAGACTGATCAAGATATGAAGATCTCAAGACTATAGCCAAATTTGTAGAGTCATAGAATATTGTTAAATTTCCTTGTAGCAATCTTTGATCTCTATTTTCCATTTTCTGATCATTTATCTTTAAAACAATATGTATTTTTAAACTATATTTAAAAGATTTTCAAAGGACCAAATGTTTATAAACCATGTTTAAATTACTTTACAAAGCATCAACATATTTTACAAAGCATAAGATTTTCAAAATACACTAGCCTGTGTCGACTAATTGGCAGATCATTTATCGACATACAAGCCGCTAATTTGAAATTCAAAATTTGAAATGAAGCATTTATTCATCGTAACCTTCGCGAATGGACATGTCTGTATATTCTCTTTATATAAGGAATTCAAACGAATTTTTTAACAACTACTTTCTTATTATCTTCTCCCATCCTACTCTGCTAAATTTTCTAGTGAAAATTTATTCAAAACTTCTCAAATTTAAACCAGAATCAATTCAATCTTTTTTGTATTGATTCTATACTATTTACTTTCCAATTTCAATCATCTCTCTCTCAATCAATGATCAACGTGCTATACAAGAGGCTATAAGATCAATTGTAACCAAAGATCAAGAAATGTCTTTAGAAAAACCATCGAACTCTTGTTCTATTTATGTGGGTGTGATTGAAGCCCATTCAAATCAGTTATGTCCCACCAAATCAGGTGAGTGTACCTAGAGCTTGAAAAATCTAGAGGATCTGTCTCGCAACCTTGAGATCGAAATTGTATTAGCTTTGACTGCTGCCTATTTAAATATTGGAACTTAAAAAGAAATATGTACAAGCAATTGTATGAGACTAGATGTAGAATAACTCTAAATTAGTACAAAAATCTTTAGTGTGATCACCCTAATTCTCTATTTTAACTTTACTGCATTTGTAATTATCTGTATTTGCATATGTGATTGTTCATTCTGTGTTGGTTAATTATAATCTTGAAAGAATTTTAAAAAGATTCATAAAAATTAGAAAACACTGTTCACCCCCTCTAGTGTTTAATTAGCCTTAAGATTCATAGTTCTGCATTCTACACATATGTCTTTTGAACAAAACCTTGAGTACGACATTTAAATAAGCATCAGGGTATGAGATTTTTTATTTTATTTATCTTATTTCTTTTATTATGCTTGATTCTATTGGTATGTTGGTTTATAGACCGTGGTTGAGCTGTCATTACTTAATCACAAGTATGAGAAGTTCAAAGAGACTCTAAAGGGGGTCAAGGCTGTGTAGGAGGAAGTGGCTGATCTTCGATTGATATTTGGAGATTTAGAAAGAGAGGCTAGGGAAAGAAAAGTTGTGTGTGATAAGGAGAAAAAGGAGGCTAAAGACAGCTTTAGAAGCTGCAAATTCATAATGGCTCAAACTAAAGGAAGAATTTAAAGTTCAAGAAGAGGAGTTGGGGAAGAAAGACGAATCATGGCTAGAGCCGAAAGAAGGTAGAGGATGATGCCAACATGAAAGCTTTCAATATTCTATATAATGCTAATGCCGAGAGCTATTATAATGGATGCCCTTTTATTTTTAATTTCCTAGGTGTGAATGCCTCGATCATTGAGATAGAATTTGACCAACAATACGAAGAGGCCTATAAAAAGGATGCTGCTTCTGTTGATGCTTCAAAACTCTTCACGGTAGAAAATGATAGCTCTCCTAATGATAATATTGGTCACTACTAGTACTAAAAAGCCTTAACTGTTGATTTTTAATATTCATTTGTGTAACTTAGACATCCACTTTTTTGTTGTGATGGTTGACTTGGACATTTACATACTTTAGTTATTGTTATGTTATTGAAATGTTTTATTTTTAATTTTATTTAACCAAAGAAGGTGAATTTAGTTTCTATTTCTCATAATAGAGTTTTACGGAGTCACAGCAAGACTATACTCTATACTGAAAATCTTTAACACTCTTAAGAGTCGCCTTCACGCCAGTAGATTTTGTAGTATGATTTTAGCCAATCACCTCAAATATGAAAAAGATACTCCAGATAAGTGGCATAAATATGAGTTGAATCTTCAGTTTGATTCATAAACTTAGCTTTGTTATTTAAGATTGAGATGAAGTGTTTCAAGAATTTTCAAAGTTACCAAAACAACTCCATGGAGATAAGATCTCAAAATAAGACTAGTATTCATTGTAAGTCTTGCGGCCTCAATAAAAATATAGCACTGGAAGCTATCCATGGTTTTGAAAATGTGACTCCAAATCCTTTAATTATTATTGAAGGGAAGTTAGTTGAGAATGATTCTATTTTTGAGAATGTTCCACAGCATTTTCTAGGGGTTACCATGGGCTAAAACTTGGCACCCTTCTCCTTTAGAGCTTTCAATGCCTAAGGTAGGGTTAGGTAAAAAATATTTCGTCTTACAATATGACTAAACCTTTGCAGACTCTTGGTGAAGCAAGGTGTAGAGGCTTAGGATTATGTTATGATGAAAAAGAAGTTTGGTATTTAGGGAGTTATTAGCTTTGGATTTTTCTTTTGCTTTTATTATTTGTAATCTTTTGTTTGATCTAACAGAAATTTGTTTTTTCTACTTCTTGTTTTGACTAATCATTTTATTCAGTTCTTTTATAAATTTTCATACTTAAATTTCCTAAGCAACAAACAAGCTGGTTATTCTATTCAAATGGTTATGATAATAAGTTTGATAAAATGTAAGTGCTTAAGGTGAAGCTTAAGGCCCTGAACGTCTGATCAATTTTTTTCAATCTAAGCTAGGTTCGGATTACTCTACTTTGGTCTTATTAATGTTAATGAAGCTCTTAGGCTAATTTGGAAAACTTAGAAAAGCGCCTTAAGTCTATTCTGAAAGCAGTTCCAGTTTCATATCAGACTTTGTAGAAACTTGTCTCGAACTTATTTGATTTAGTGTCCGATATCAGGCAATAATTGGACAAGCTAATGAAGAGCTTACACTAATCAAACCTGGAGAGATTGAGACTGAGGGGAAGCCTTAAGTAGATACAACACTACTCCTCCTTCTCAAGGAAGGAGAAGAGGCCCAGGAAAGGATTCACTCAAACTCCCCTGCATACTTAAAACTAAATAAATCACAAAAGGCCGTAGCTCGGTTTAGAAGTTGAAACAACCTAAAAGGAGACAAGGCTTGATACCCATTCAGGAATAGAAATAGGTCGAAGGGAACTACACTTTGGCTTCTATCAAGAAACTAAGTGAAATCATGGTAGAAATCAAAGATGGGAGAGTTTTATCATTTTAGGATTATAGGACCAAATGATTTAAGAATGGATGTGAGCACTTAAAAAAACATTGGGAAGGGATTTTAAATAAGGTTATTACCCAAGCTGAAAATAAAATGAACTTGATGCTTGAACATTATCTTAGATTCAAAGATTGTTATGAATATATACTTGTGTCATAAGTGGTCTATGGGGGTCCCATTGGATCAATCTTTCGTTTCAGATGAGGAAGAGCTCGATCACATTTTGAAAATAGTACACAACACATGTTAACTTATTTGTAACAACCCCAGTATTGGTGATTACCTCAAATATTAAATTATAACAATATTTGTAGTTTAATATTGGGAATAAAATGAATTGGAGAAAATAAATTTGGTTTTAAATTGTTTATTTCAAATAAACAATATGGTTGAAGTTAAATATTGGGTTAGAATTTATTATTTGGAGATTTTGTTAATAAAATGGAAAATATGGGAATATAAGTATATTTGAGTTAATAAATTTACCAAGTGATGTATTTCAATATTTAATTGTTGAAATAAATCCATATTGATGGAAATAAAGTTCAAAAATTTTAATTTGAGAAATTTGAGTGAAACTAATCATTTATTGTAGTTTAATGAAGTCGATAAGATAATATTGGTAATTATTGCCAATATTAGCCTTGTATTGTATATAAAAGGTAAAATATGAAGAAATATGTATTTCATTAAAATAAAAGATGAAATATTGGTTGAAAATAATATTTTAATGATTCAATAAGGTTAGAATCATTTATTGCAAATTATTTGAAAAAATAATAATTTTTATTAAGCTTGTTGTGTTAAAAATGTTTTATTTACACTAAAATTATGTAAATTGTAAAATATCGTTAAAAATAAGTTTTTATTGTAAAAAAAGAAAAACTGCTTTTTATTGTTAAAATTAAGTTTATTTTGTTCTAATAACAAGTTCATTTTCATAACAAATAGTTGTATACATTTTATTTAACTTAATTTTTTTGAAAATGTGAATATAGTGTTAAAATAAGAGAAAACATGTATATAATTTCATATTTCTCTAAGTAATTATGCTCTTGGGCTTATTTGGGTGAGATTGGATCCATTAGCCAGTAAGATTGGATCCATTAGCCTATCCTAGAAGCTTCTAGTTTATGAGAAAGTGTCTGTACGTAGCTTTCTTTTCTCATCTTCCTTCTCAGACAAGAGTTTACAGAAAAAGAAAAAGTCATGGATTTCTTGAATTAAAACCAAAATTCACCAAATCTTTTGTAAATTAAAGAAGATAATCAATAAAACAAGAACCTATAAGGTAATCTCTACCCAATACTATGTAAATTTCATCAAAAAGCTTTGAACTTGTGATATGAATTGTCTGTAACCAATTCTTTGTTACTACATGTTCTTGTTTCAGCATTTTCAGGTGCTGAAGCTAACAAAGGAGCCTCAAAATCATCAAATTGATCCAAATTGGTGAAGTTTTCAAACTAATATTTTTTGTATATCTAAGGCGAGGGTTCCCTCATGCTTTCTAGTTTGAATTCATGTGTTTAATGATGATTTACAGTGGTGAACTTGCTGGAAAAAAATCATTACAGTAATATTTGTTTTGGGATTGAAGCTGAAACAAATTTGGCCATATCTCTCATGTTTCTTATCCAAATTCAATATTTTAGATGTTTCGGAAAGCTTAGTCTTTGTACTAAAAATTTTATGTTTTGATTTTTCTAAAATTTTGAAGTCAGTATTATCAAAACTGTGTTTGTTTGTTGCTATCCTGTGATCAAAAAGACAGCAACAATGATGGTTGATCTAAGAATTGTTTTGGCCGTATCTTTTGATCCTTAAGTCCAATTTTGGTGACACTTTTTCTGATTTCAAGCTAAGAAAATCTATTAAAATTATATTTTTTTATTTTTTTGAAATTTTGAAGTTAGCTTTGTCAAATATGTGTTTGTTTGTTGCTATCTTGAGAGCAAAACGACAACAATAATGATCGTTGATATGAGAATTGTTCTGGTCGTACCTTTTGATCAATAAGTCCAATTTTGGTGAATCATTTTCTGATTGTAAGCTAAGAAAATAACCTTCATCTTTTATATTTTGAGATTAATGAAATTCTGAAGTTATCTTTGTCACAACTGTGTTTGTTTGTTGCTATCACAAGAGCAAAATGACAGCAACAATGATTGTTGATATAAGAATTGTTTTTACCTTATCTTTTGAACCGTAAATCCAATTTTGGTGATTCTCTTTCTGATTTAAATCTAAGAAAATCTCCCTAAACTTTTGTGTTTTGAGTTTTTTGAAATTTTGAAATTTACATGGTTGAAAGTTCAATCTAAGATCGCTGTCCCAAGACCAAAATGACAAAAGTAGTGAAATTCGGATCCAAGAATTGTTTTAGCCAATATTTGGCGAGTTGAGACGTTCGAGATCTCCTATTATAAGATTAATAATCAATGAGAACCACCTATAGATGTTTTTTACTCGCCGATGAGACGAGGCAAGTCTTGAGATGAGATTTTCCTTTTCGGGAATTATGGTTTATGAGAAACCATTATGAGATATATTTGCACTTACCGACGATATGAGGCAAGATATATGAGTATTCTGAGATTTCTGATATTTAAGATTTTATTTTTATGATGTGGAGTTAACTAGCGGTAAGTAAACCATTTAGTGCGAACACGGTATGGGATGCATGCTAACACTTTTCGGGTTCCTTTCCGAGAGTTCGTGACACATCCCTGAGTATGCTAGTACTATAGACCCTCCGGTCATCTGAGTTATGTGGCTTCGGCCACCATGAGTTATGCGATTCGGTTACTATGAGTATGACCTTCAGGTCCACGATTTAGGTACCTAAATTATAAATAACACTGGATAAGAGTTTAGTATGTGTAGCATTGCTTCGGCATTGCAATTGGGGATCTGGCCGATTTGGGTTTTCTGAGTTTTTTGAGTTTTATATGATTTCACCATTTTGAGATATTTTTGTCACGTCGATAGCCTAGTGCTACATGAGATGCTATATAAGGTGATTTCCTTTTTATGAGTTTTGAACTCCTTTTGAACGTTCTATGATATTTGAGTTTTGATTTGGATGAGTTTCTCTTATGGCTTTTGAATGGTTACCGACATTTTTATTGAATGCCTTGAGGATGGATTTCTTATATTGAATTAAACCCAATTATGCAACAACCCTTTGTGAATCGATACAATGGCATTATATTTGAACCACATATATACCATTCCTTTATAGTAAAAGGAAGAATTCCCTTATGCATTTTTATTGCTATTAACTTTTACTAATATCAAGTTCTAGCTAGCCTGACCCGTGTATTTATTACTCAGGTCAGACCGAGTTGCAGGTTAGGTAGTTGGACTCTTAGCTTGCTTGCCTTTCGTATTCCATCTTCGGCGTTGGATATAGCATAGTTTTTGTGCAGTTGTCTTTTTGGTTAGGAACTATATGATGAATATATATTCTTTTGTAGGGATGTATGTATGCATATATTGTGGTTGAATACCACTTGTGACGAGTTGAATTACATTTGATGTACGTGTATGTATATATTTTCCGAGTTGCTGTTCTGTGATTTGAGATTGTACAATTATTACGTTTTGTTTCTGAATCGATTATATAGCCACCATTGTAGTGTATTATATAGGGATTAAGTATGTCGAATAATTAAGATGAAAAAATAAGCATAAATAACGACATACTTAGCTCTTGTCTAATGCAAGACTATGATGGTCGCCCTTAACCAGCCCTATTCTCTGCATTTGTAGACAGAATTAGCAGGATTCAGAACAAAATGTAATAAATGTAGAATAGTATACATGATTACCATACATCAAGTATAATACGACTGCAAACATCATCCTCAATCGTTGCCAATCCCGACCTTGTCCTTAACCTTTTAATTCCTTTGGGGGTAGATGGAAAAAAATATGTCTAGGAATGTTAATTTTAATTCCATAGTATTCCTTATATAATGTATTTTAATTGCTTATATCTACCCTGTGAATAATCCTATCTTATCTTAACTTTTGCTATGGCAAGAAGAGGAAGAGGTTGCACTTCGGAGCAGGGACCGTCCCGTGGTTTTTGTCCCAAAGGGGTTTATATGTCGACCGACCAGATTCTCGAGCTTATTAGGAACACTTAGCCTCCTATCCCAGCTCACACTTCTCCTCCGCGCAAATATGCATTTGTGCACATATGCAATGACTTCACCCACCTCGAAGGCAAGCCGTTCAAAGGCTCCGTGACCGTTCTAGAGGTTCAAGCTTGGCTCCATACTTGCGAGTGTATTTTACTCGCACGGAGATATCTGACCATCATCGAGTTCTTTTGGCATCGAATATGCTAGAAGAACGAGCACTAGACTAGTACGTGCTTCTTATTGTAGAGATGAATGAGTCTACCCTCACTTAGTAGCATTTTCGAGATTGTTTCGAGCTCAAATTCATACCAGAGTCCGAGAAGGCATTCCTTGGCCGTCACTTCATCGAATTGAAGCAGGACAAGTCATCTGTATCTGATTAAGTTTCATCCTTTGAGTCTCCATCTAAGTATGGGCTAGAGTTCATCGGCACCCCATACAAGAAGAATCTTAAGTTCGTATCTGGACTTAAGAAGTATTTGAAGTAGTCTCTTATGCTTCAGCTCAAGCTACCATCCGAGAAACTTGTAGATTCAGTGCTTCATCTCAAAGCCATCGAAAAAGAAAAAGATAGTAGTGATAAAGCCAAGGTTCGAAAGAACCCGAATAAGAAGAGATTCCCTTTTCGGAGATCCAAGTCATTCCCTCCTAGGAAGAGGAAGAAGCAAGGTAGTTCCAGTTCTCATCCTCATGCCACACCTCATTCAGCCAAGGTCTTAGCCTGCTTTAACAGTGATCCTCGAGACCATCTAGCTTGTGAGTGTCCTCATCCTCGCAAGTGTCTCTATTGCAAGCAAGAGGGGCACATGATTTATACATGCCTTAAGAAGAAGAAGGATGCTCGTTCTGGCAATCTGAATGTGTCAAAGGCTTCTGGTAGTGCTTCTTAGTCTCGAGGTATATCTTCTACTATTTTAAAAGGGTTCCGTTCTGTTCCATGGTCGTTCTGTTTGAGTACTCTTCGATACGGGTGCGCTGCATTCATTCGTATTTAAGGAACTCGTTGGTGCTTTAAAATTGGATGTTTCTTATTTGATTACTTCTTTGAGGATTGCGAATCCTATCGGGGGATCCGCAACCCTTAGTATGCTTTGTGACAATGTTGACATTCTTATTTGTGGCTTTCCTTTCCATGCGAATCTGCATGTGGTCCCTTGTCTTGGTTTCGATATGATATTGATTATGGACTGGGTAGTTCGGTATGATGCCAGGATTCTATGTATAGAGAGAGTCTTATATCTTCGACATCCCGACTCACATGCTCAATTATCACTTATTCCTTGGGATATCAATCGTGATTCCAAAGCATCTCTATTTTCCCTCGAATCTCGAGACGATGATGATGTGTCTCAGATTCCTATTATTCGTGACTTTCCAAACATATTTGAGCCTATTTTTTATTACCACCTAAGAAGGCTTTCGTGTTCCGCATTGGCCTTATCCCAGGCGCATAGCCAGTTAGCTGTCCTCCTATGAGGATGTCTACAAAAGAAAATAAGGAACTCAAGAAGCCACTCCTAGAGCTTGAAGCCAAGCATTTCGTTCGATCTAGTTCTTCACCGTAGGGAGCCACGGTGGTATTTGTGAGGAAGTCCGATGAGACTCTTAGAGTATGCGTCGATTATCACAAGCTCAATGAGTTAACCATCAAGAACCGCTATCCATTGCCTAGGATCGACGATATGTTCAATCAATTGAGTGGCGCTAAGGTCTTCTCATTGCTTGACCTTGCCACGGGATTTTACCAGCTCCGAGTTATGGAAGACAGCATTCCACTTACAGCTTTCCGCACTCTCTATGGTTCATATGAGTGGCTCGTTATGCCATTTGGTTTGATGAATGCCCTTGCTTATTTAGTCAACCTTATGAATCGAGTATTCCGAGAATATCTTAATAAGTTTGTTCTTGATTTCATCGACGACATTCTTGTATATTCTAAGTTCAAAGTGGACCATACTCGATATCTTAAGATTGTTTTGAGTGCTCTTCGATAGCATCAAATCAAAGTAAAGCTTTCTAAGTGTCATTTATAGGAAAAGCAAGTTAAATTCTTTGGCCATGTTGTTTCTTCTGAAGGCATTTCGATCGATTCTTCTAAGATCGAAGCCATTCAAAATTGGAAGAGACATGAGAATGTTCATGAGATTCGTAGCTTTCTGGATTTGGGGTTACTACCATTGATTCATCAAAGAGTTTTCCCGTATTGTGCTTCACTTGACTAGCCTTATGAAAAAAGGCATTCATTACATATGGTCAGATAAGTGCGAGGCTCCGTTTCAAAGATTGAAGGAGCTTCTTACTGATGCTCCTGTTCTTGTGGCTCCAGAACGGAATCAGGATATTATTGTCTATACCGATGTCAATCATAGTGGCCTATGTGCTGTTCTTATGTAGAGGGATAGGGTGGTTGTCTATGCTTCAAGGAAATTATGTCCGAACAAGGTTCGATATACTACCAACAATTTAGAGCTTGCCACTATTGTCTTTGCTTTAAAGATATGAGCCATTATTTGTTGGGCGAGCACTTCACTCTTTTCACTGATCATAAGTCTCTCAAGTGCTTGTTCACTCAGAAGGAGCTCAACATGCAACAACAGCATTGGCTTGAGTTTCTAGCTTCACATGATTTTGATATTCAGTATACCCCATGCAAAGGGAATCAGTGGCTGATGCTTTGAGTCGCAAGCATTCAGCTATTGTTTCCATGATGATTGCAGAACATAAAGTTCTTGAGAATCTTCCCATGTGTGATATTCGTGATCGTGCTTCCACATCCAACTCTCATATTCACTATGTAGCATGGAAGCTTGTCCTACTCTTCTAAATCAGATTGCCGAGGCTCAGCGGCAAGACTCCAATATATCTGCTCTTATTCAGAAGTGTTTTGAATCCCATGATGATATTGAGATGAAGGATATCAGTATCGATATTCAAGGGTGTCATCGAAAGAAGAACCTCTAATCGTGCCTCCTATTCCAGAACTTAGGCAGGACATTCTACTTGAATGCCACCATTCTAAGTACAACATTCATCTAGGCAGCAGCAAGATGTATACTGATATGCATCGTCTTTATTATTGGAAAGACATGAAATTAGATATAGCAAGTTATGTAGGCAATTGCATGACTTGTCAGCTTATTAAGGCCGAACATCAGTGACCCAGTGGTCTTCTTCAGACTTTAGAGGTTCCATTATGGTAGTGGGACTAAGTTTCTATGGATTTCATCGATGCCTTACCTCGTTCGAGGTCAGGCCATAGCAGTGTTTGGGTTGTTGTGGACCGTCTCACCAAGTCCGCACATTTTATTCTTATTAAATCTAATAGGACGATATCTCTCTTATCGAAGCTGTATATTAAGGAGATCGTACGATTGCATGGTGTTCCTTTATCTATTGTGTTTGATCATGATCCTCTTTTCACGAGTTACTTCTAGAAAGTCTCTAGCAAGCTTTGGGCAAAAAAAGCTTCATCTTAATACAACTTATCACCCAC
Source organism: Allium cepa (assembly GCA_030765085.1). Taxonomy (NCBI): domain Eukaryota; kingdom Viridiplantae; phylum Streptophyta; class Magnoliopsida; order Asparagales; family Amaryllidaceae; genus Allium; species Allium cepa. The sequence continues at coordinate 233,728,084 of CM060939.1, read as the reverse complement.
AGTCTGATGGATAGAATGAACAGGTGAATCGTATCTTGGAAGACTTGCTTCGTGCTTGTATCTTGGATTTTGGTGGTAGTTGGGAGCATCATCTTCCTCTAGTTGAGTTTTCTTACAATAATATCTACTAATCTTCTATCGGCATGGCTCCTTTCGAAGCCTTATATGGAAGATTGTGTCGTTCTTCATCTTGTTGGCCTGAGTCAGGGGAAACACTTATTTTAAGCACTGATCTGTTCGAGAATCATCTGAGAAGACCCATCTTATTTGTGAGAGAATGAAAGAGGCATAAAGTCGCGAGAATTCCTACACGGACAATCATAGGAGGCCTCTTGAATTCTCAGTGGGCGACCTTGTTTATATTCAAGCTTCTCCTCTAAAAGGAGTGGTACGCTTTAAGCAGACTGAAAATTGGCACCATGCTATATTGGGCGATTTCCTATTACAGAGCGTATCGGTCCTGTTGCTTATCATGTAGCACTTTCTGATCAGTTTTATGGAGTTCATGACGTATTCCACGTCTCTCAGTTGAGGAAGTGCCTACGAGATTCAGATTCTACGTTTGATTCTCCTGCTTTAGAGAGGTTGGAAGTCTCTTCTGATCTATCTTATGTGCAGCATCCTTAAGAGTTCTTGTATTGGGGACTAGACGTCTCTGGAACAAGAGTGTTCCGCTTGTGAAGGTTCAATGGTCCGATAATCCCAATGACTACACTTGGAAAACTAAACAATTCATCGAGCAATCGTATCCTGATTTCTTATCTTCTCACTCCGAAGGTAAGAATTTTCCATTTTTATTTATCTAAATTTCATTTTTTTGATGAAATAAAGTGTGTTGAACATAGATTTCCTCTTGGAATTGCGAGGACGCAATTTTTATAAGGGGAGAGTCTGTACCAACACTGGTATTGGTGTTTACCTGAAATATTAAATTATAGCAATATTTATAATTTAATATTAGGAATAAAATGAAATAGAGAAAATAAATTTGGTTTTAAATTGTTTATTTCAAATAAACAATATGGTTGAATTTAAATATTAGGTTAGAATTTATTATTTGGAGATTTTGTTAATAAAATGGGAAATATGGGAATGTAAGTAAATTTGAGTTAATAAATTGACCAAGTGTTGTATTTCAATATTTAATTGTTGAAGTAAATCCAAACTAATAGAAATAAAGTTTTAAAAACTTTTTAGAGAAAGTGGAGTGAAATTAATTATTTATTGTAGTTTAATTAAGTCAATGTGATAATATTGGTAATTATTGCCAATATTAGCCTTTTATTGTATATATCAGGTGAAATATGAAGAAATATGTATTTTATTAAAATAAAAGACGAAATATTGGTTGAAAATAATATTTTAATGATTAAATAAGATTAGAATGATTTATTGCAACTTATTTGACAAGAAAATAATTTTTATTAAGCTTATTGTGTTAAAAATTACTAAATTGTGTAAATTGTAAAATATTGTTAAAAATAAGGTTTTATTGTAAAAAAATAGATTTTTATTGTTAAAAATTAAGTTTATTTTGTTCTAATAACAATTTCATTTTCATAGCAAATAGTTGTATACATTTTATTTAACTTACAAATGTTGAAAATGTGAATATAGTGTTGAGATAAGAGAAAACATGTACATAGTTTCATATTTCTCTAAGTAATTATGATCTTGGGCTTATTTGGTTAAGATTGGATCCATTATCCTACACTAGAAGCTTCTAGTTTGTGAGAAAATGTCTGTATGTAGCTTTCTTTTATCATCTTCCTTCTCAAACAAGAGTTCACAAAAAAGAAAAAATCATGGCTTTCTCCAATTGAAACCAAAATTCACCAAATCTATTGCAAATTAAATAAGATAATCAATAAATAAGAATATACAAGGTAATATCTACCTAAAACTATGTAAATTTCATCAAAAAGCTTTGAACTTGTGATATGAATTGTGTGTAACCAATTCTTTGTTACTGCATGTTCTTGTTTCAGCATTTTCGAGGGCTGAAGCTAACAAAGGAGCTTCAAAATCATCAAATTGATCCAAATTAGTGAAGTTTTCAACCCAATCTTTGCTTCATATCTAAGATGAGGGTTCTCTCATGCTTTCTAGTTTGAATTCAAGCGTTTAATGACGATTTACAATGGTGAACTCGCAAGACAAAAATCCATTACAGTAATATTTGTTTTGGGATTGAACCTGAAACGTATTTGGCCATATCTGTCACGTTTCTTATCCAAATTCAATAATTTTTGATGTTCCAGGAAGCTTAGACTATGTAATAAAAAAATTTAGTTTTGAGTTTTCTAAAATTTTGAAGTTAACTTTGTTAAAACTGTGTTTGTTTGTTGCTATCCTGAGAGCAAAACGACAGCAATAATGATCGTTGATCTAAGAATTGTTTTTTCCATATCTTTTGATCCGTAAGTCCAATTTTGGTGATTATTTTTATGATTTCAAGCTAATAAAATCCCCTTCAACATTTGTGTTTTAAATTTTCTGAAATTTTGAAGTTAAATTTTCCAAAAATGTGTTTGTTTGTTATTGTCCCGGGAGCAAAACAACAGCAACAACGATCGTTGATTTAAGAATTGATTTGGCCGTATCTTTTGATCCATTAGTCCAATTTTGGTGATTCTTTTTCTGAATTCAAGCTAAGAAAATCACTTTCCACTTTTGTGTTTTAAGTTTTCTGAAATTTTAAAGTTTGCTCGGTCAAAACTGTGTTTGCTTGTTGCTATCCCGAGGGCAAAATAACAGCAACAATGATCGTTGATCTAAGAATTGTTTTGGCAATATCTTTTGATACTTAAGTCCAATTTTAGTGATTCTTTTTTTGATTTTAAGCTTAGAAAATCACCTTAAACTTTTATGTTTTGGGTTCTGTCAAATTTTGAAATTCACATGGTTGAAAGTTCAATCTAAAGTCGCTGTCCTAAGACCAAAATGACAAAAGTAGTGAAATTCAGATCTCAGAATTGTTTTAGCCAATATTTGGTAAGTTAAGACGTTCAAGATCTCTTATTATTGGAGTAATAATAGATGAGAACCATTATAGATGTTGTTTTACTTGCTAATGAGATGAGGCGAGTCTTGAGATGATATTTCCCTTTTCGGGAATTATGGTTTATGCGAAACCATTATAAGGTTTATTTGCACTTGTCAATGATACGAGGCAAGATATATGAGTACTCTGATATTTCTAAGATTTGAGATTTTATTTTTATGATGTGGAGTTAACTAGCGGTTAGTAAATCGTTTAGTGCGAACGTGCGGTATGGGACGCATGTTAACACTTTTCGGGTTCCTTTTCGAAAGTTTGTGACACATCCACGAGTATGCCAGTGCTATAGACCTTCGGCTCATTTGAGTTATGTGAATTCGGTCACCATGAGTAATGTGGCTTCCTTCACCATGAATATGACCTTCGGGTCCACGAGTTAGGTACCTAAATTATAAATAGCATTGGACAAGAGTTTAGCACGTGCAGCATTGCTTCGGCATTGCAATCGGGGATCTGGTAGATCCGGGTTTTCTGAGTTTTATACGATTTCTAAATTTTGACATATTTATGTCACATCGATAGCCTAGTTCCACATGAGATCTATATAAGGTGATTTCCTTTTTATGAGTTTTGAAGTCATAAGGGTTCCATGAGATTTGAGTTTTGAATTTGGATGAGTTTCTATTATGGCTTTCGTATGGTTACCTACATTTATATTGAATGTCTTGAGTACGGATTTCTTATTTTGAATTAAACCCAATTAAGCAACAACCCTTTATGAATCGATACAATGGCATTATATTTGAATTATATGTATATTGTTCCTTGATAGTTAAAGGAAGAACTCCCTTATGCACTTTTATTGCTCTTAATTTTACTAATATCAAGATCTAGCTAGCCTGACCCATGTATTTATTACTCAGGTCAGACCGAGTTGCAGGTTTGGTAGTCAGACTCTTAGCTACTTACCTTTCGGACTCCATCTTCAGCGTTGGATATAGCGTAGTTTTTGTGTAGTTATCTTTTTGGTTGGGAACTATATGATGAATATATATTCTTTTGTGGGACGTATGTATGCATATATTGTGGTTGAATACCACTTGTGACGAGTTATATTACATTTGATGTATGTGTACGTATATACACTACAAAAAATTATGCTTTTAGTTGCACTATATAGCAAAGTTTGAATGCTAAATGCTACTATTTCTTAAACCCCGTGTAATGGCAGCGTTTTAGCTTTGGATAGGTTCTGGGCGGCTTTGTTTTTTCGTTCCTGCTTGTCCTTCCATCTAATTTTTGTTCCCTTTCATTTCGTTGCTGGTGCCAAAACAAAATAAAAACGTAAAATTTATCCAAGCCCAACTCTTCTTCTCAAATCTCTAAAACATCCACTGTATAGAAATCGTCCCCACCACCAAATAAATTTGAACTTAAATCTTCTTTTATTATCACAGCTAAATTCAATCGTTCTTCATGTTTTTCCCCTTTTTCTTCTATTGTTTGCTTCAGGTGTGGGAGGATGCCATGGATTGTTATGGTGATTTAAGGGTCAAGCTCTTGGATGGAGATTAGGAACCGTGAAGTCGGGTTGCGTTGAGATGTTTGGGAGTCGGTTGGCGATTTGGTGGTGGAGGGTGTGGCAGTGAATGGATCTAGGGTTGCGGGAGTTTAGGGACGTCGGCGTGGTGGGTGGTTGTCTGTTTGTCTATGTGGTTGCTTTTTGGCTTTGAAGTGGCTGCCGATGTTGGGTGTAGGGTAGCGATGTGGGTGGTTGAGACTGAAGGTGACGTTGCCGATCTTTTTAACTATATGATCCAAACATTTGCGTCTTACTTGATCATCAGTTCGTTGGCCAGATTTCTTGCAAGTGGGTACAACAGTTTGTATTTCTTCAATAGCTGTCTCTTTTTCCCCTTATTTTTTTCATTCATGGGAGAAAATTGATACTGTATTGCATTTGCTATATTGACTACTTCGCTCAACATGGACTAGGCATATCTTTAACTTATAATTGAACAACTAAAGCATTATATTTTAATTACTTCCATAACAGGCTCAAATATTTCAATGTGTCATAAAGTCCTAAATACATTAAAATTGTCTCAATTTTGATAACAGTGATGGTAAGCATGTACATTTGTAGGCAACACAAAATTTTAGTTATAAGTATAACATGATATGCATTAGATATGTAGTTACATGGATCAATGGTATGATTTTGTGCACATACAATGAGAACATAATTCTCACCCACCATTAGCGAGTGCTATAAAATACTAGGGCCCCTTTTTTTATTTATCACCCAATGTAAGCTGTATGTTATGCTCGCAAAATTTTAGAGATTGCACAAGTACATCATGTAAGCAACACTTGTTAAAATAATCATTTCTCCCAGTTTGAGTGTTAATAAGTTTTCGAATATGGAAATATAAGTTATATATGCCTATGACTCTATGTAATGATGATCATGTAATATTTGATAGATTAGAGTTGCTATGGGTGCTTATAATTCTATTATATCCATTGGAATGGTGATTTATAGATCTCCATCCATACTTCCAAAAGTAAATAAAAGTGAAATATAGTCAATTAAAGGACCTTGCTAGAAATTTATGACATCATGTATTTATAAGATCAAAAATTACAAAAAATCCACACTTTGACATTTTGATTTCATTTATCCGGTGATGTAGGAGCCAAAACTACAATACAAGTAGCATTGCAAGTTCGACATCTGCATCCTTTCTTCTAAATACCTTTGCCTGCCCACCCCTTGCGAAGACTTTCACATTAGTTGAGCTTGACAAGGCCACATACGGTTTGAATGCTAGTAAAAAAATGGGTGAAGGTGGTTTTGGTTTTGTTTTTCATGGTATGTTGGAAGATGGAAGTGATGTTGCTGTGAAATTGCTTAAAAGAGTAGATCAAGATAGGGAATGAGAGCCTGAGTTTATATTAGAAGTAGAAATCCTAAGCAGATTGCATCATTAGAATCTTGTAAAGTTGATTGGTGTTTGCATTGAAAAAGATAGGCATTGCTTGGTTTATGAACTTGTTCAGAATGGAAGTGTTGAATCTCATCTTCATGGTATGCACTTATATTTCTTGTCGTAATTTTGATCCTTTCTTTGATTTACTTTGATCTCCCTCAGATTATCTAACACACGCTCTGTTAAGTCTGTTATGTTCGCTACAAGAAAATCTTTTATTCGTAGCATATTTTACCAGCGTTTGGATATTAAATGCAACAATTAGCATTTTTTACAGTAAAAGTAAAGAATGAAATGCTGGCTAACGATCCCGCTAAGAATTCAGAAAAAATTTGTTGAAATTTTTTCCAGGCCATTCATATCCTCTTTTTTTTCATCTTTTCATATCCTCTGCTTTCTTATCTCATCACCTAATAATTTTTGTTAAACTCCTCCCAAAAAAAGAAAGCCTAACCAAATTCTTCTTTGATCTTCTCCCCTCTCATACAATCCTTGTCTTGATTGACCAAGCCCGATCTGGCTATGCACCAGCCCCTGGACGGAGGTAACCAGATGGGTGGCTAGGCTGACGGCCTGGCTCCTATCGACAGCAGTGTGCTACTGCTGCTTTTTACAGCAGCAGTCTAATCTACTGCCTTATGGCAGCAGAGGCTGCTACCACCACAACGGTGGCTGGGCCGCTAATGGCATAGCCCATCACCTCTTCTACCCTCTAGTTTCCTATTCGCTTTCATCTCCTTCTCTTTTCCTTTTTTTAACATGTATTAAATTCTTATTTACTAACTTTCTGTTAATTCCAAAACCGTAACATTACAATGTAAAGGGAAACAAAGTGATAGAGAAAGAGCTTTGAATTTTCTATTTTATATCCTAGTTTCCTGAGCCAATTCAATAAAAGTGAAGAACTATCTAAAAGAATAATATTACTCTTTGTTTTATTTATTACTATTTTCATTATGCAAGAATGAAATTACTTATGGATTTAAAAAAATTTAAGTTTTTGCTAATACATACAAGTGCATGTAGTTACATTTCCTTAGTACTATATTAATGCTACCAGGATAACACTATTCTAATCTATTTCAATTTTATGAATTCTCTTCTGCATGCTTTCATTAACTTTGCCATGTATTTGAAATGTTATACGCAGCTTAGTATACATAATAACCTAGTTCTAATATGATACTCATGTATTGAAATAAAGTAACTTCTTGCCTATTTACTGCTAGGCGTCTATGAAAAAAAATTTGAATGCCTTTGCAAAAGCTGTTGAAAGTTTGAGAATTGGCAATGGTCTTACTGAGGGCACAGTTCAGGTAAATATTATACAACCTTCTTCAATGATGAAACTTGTTTATGGATTTTATTTGCTTAATTATGGGCTTTTATGGTTTCATTTTACAAGGTCCACTACTTAATGAAGCTATTGTACAAAAGGTATATTCTTATTGCTTGAACCTGATAGTGTCAACTTACTGTTAAGTAATTTTCTAATTACCGATAATGAGTCTCTTCCTTACACGCGCTTTACTCTTATTTACTAATTTTGACTATATTTGTAGGTTGAGAAGCTGGTCAAAGATACAACTTTGAAGGTATCAAATACTAACCTATTTTTACCGAGAATCAGTCAAAATGTTTATTACCCAACTTCATATTGCTTTGAAATCATAATAGGTTTACACCGTGGTTGTAGAATATCCTGTATTCTCCAACTAGCAAAGTTCATACGTAACTGATAACCTTGCGGCAATAAGCAAGAGTATTTTACCAGGTTACTAATCACAATTGGAAATATAGGTAAAGAAGATGGCAAAAGCAATGCAGGGATTCGGGATGAAAAGAGCGTTGATAGTGCATTCAGAGGGATTAGATGCAATCAGTCCACTTGGTATGATTTTATTTCCTTAGAAGCATCTTTTTGTGACAAGTGTACTTGTTTGGTTTATTCCTTTTTCACAATAATATAGTTGCCAATTGATTAACTTTTTATTGTTTAAACCTACTTCATAGCGTTGAGTGTATTTTATTATTATTATTTTATTAATATATATATATATATATATATATATATATAATAAAAGGGATGAAACAGGAACTTGGTATTATCTTGATGTAACTTCAACAAAGATTTAGAAACTTCATCTCTAATGTAACATACCTTACTTCTGACTTCAAATTTCAAGTAGAGTATCTGTACTTAACTTCATGTAATTTATATTTTACAGAAACTAAGGGAAGAAACCATTGATGGAGGTGATTTTGCATAAGTTGTTAAATATACCGATAATAATAAAATCCTGTAAGAAATTTGATGAATTTCTATTTTTTTCAGTATCATGGCTCCATATAGAGTACTGTGAAATTAGTTGCCTGTAGTTAATAATACCTTTAATGTGTTCCATGAACCGTGACCCGGTCATAATTCTTCTTAATAATGTGCAACCACAACCTCATTGTTATAAATGATATATAGCCTGATCAATTGTGATTGCAAATTAACATGACTTTGTTTAAATACTACTTGACATTGCTTGTTTAACTAAAAAAGATAAGACAATCTTGTCAATGGGTAGGACCAGAAGCTATAAAATGGTCAGGGTTAGAATCAGGGACAATAATTACAACTAATCTCAGATTAGCTCACATGATTAGTTCCATAAGTTAGGATCAAACCCTCCACCTTGCATCGGTGGGAGCCGACCTCCTCAACCAACTGCACTACACATGATTAAAATATAATTAAATTGATAAATATATCCATCGTTATTGAACATAGTTGTAAGTTTATTGTTATTTGGATTTAATATTTCCTTTTTGATTACTTACGTGTATGAATGACAGTGGCAGTTAGAGGGGGTATTTGCGGTAGCACGGTGTATTGAAGTGGATGGAATGTAGATGAGTGAAGTTGTAGGAGCAACAGCGGTTTGTACTGGTGGAGTTGGTGACTGGTGGAACGACTATGGTAAGGATGACAGAGGAGTGGTTGGTGTAATTATGGTGTGGCACTACAATGAAAGTGGTAAAGTTGTTGTTGGATTGTTGAATACGGGGTAGCAGTGGGTAGCAGTAAAATGGTGGAAGTGTTGCTGGTGGTTTGTGGCAGTGGAGTGGGTATGGTTGCACTGTGATTAATGAGTGAAGGTAGTTGTGATGTTGTAGAAATGAATGACTGAAATGATGACACTGTATGTAGAGGTTATGAAGTATGGGCAGGGTGATAGTTTTGTTGAATGTAAAGTTGTGGTGGTATGCAGGTGAGAAGGGCAGTGTTAAGGCAAGTATGTCGTGCTTTTGTGATAAGACAGAGGGCTGGTTGAAGTATTGGGTACGTTGAAATATGGCTATGGTTAGGATTGTTGAAGTGTTTATATGTAATGTTGCTATATTGGTTTGTGAATGGTGAAGTGGATGATATGTCAGGGTAGAAACAAAAGTGCACGGTTGTGACAGGGAAGTGTGGGTAGTGAAATGGTACAGTTGTAGATGGTTGTGCAGTATGGGTGATGTGGTTGCAGGGAAATGGTTTGTATTGTTAATGTATGGTAGTGGGTGTGACTGCATGGAGACTATAGACGTGAAATACAGTTTGATGTTTTAGAAAAAAAGTATGTTTCAGATAGAGGTAGGCAAGGTTGCACTGTTGGATGTATGTGAGTGACAAATGTATGGAGGAGTGCAGTTTGAGAAAACTGATATGTATTGCAGTTTGATGTATATATGTATGGAGGTCAGGGATGAGTGTATTGCTATGACAGTGAATGATATGCAGGCAAGGGGATCAGTTTTGGTGGAGGACTGGTGAACTGGTGGTTGTGGTAGTGAATAGCAGTATGTGGTCAGAGAATGGATGTTGGTTCTGGGAGTTGTTATGCAAATGGAAGTCAAGCGGAGATAGTGATATGAATGGTTTGTTGATGGCGACAAGATGGCAAACTGGTTGTGGGTGAATTAATTATGTTTATAATAATAACTAAGTTTATAATAACAATAATATAATTAAGTTAACCAAGTTTTAGTAATAATAATAATAAATTTACTAAGTTAACCAAGTTAATAAAATTAACTAAATTTTGTTAAAATTAACTAAGTTTAAGTTAACCAAGTTAATAGGGTTGTACTGAAGAAAAGGTTGTAGCTGGGTGTGGTAGAGGCAATGAGTTTAAGGGAAACAGGTTTTTTTATTGTTTTTTTTCTGGTGAATGTTGGCTGTGAAGGTGATTGTTGTGTTTGGTAGTGAAAGGAATGGAATGAAAGGTGTGATGTGTTGAAGATGGTCGAGGTAGCGGAAGGAGTTGTGATATGAGGGAAGGAGTTCGGTTCGACAGTGCTGGTTTCAGATTGATGTTTTGGGGAGGAGAACTTTTGAAGATGGGGTAGCTGTGAAGTGAAGTTAGAAACAGTGGGTTGCAGGAGTTTATACTGTAGTGCATAGGGATGCACAATGAATGCTGCAAATGAAGTTGATGAGGTTAGGTTAGCTTCTGATGCCATGGAGGGTGGATATGGACGGCAAGTTTGTGGTTGAATATGTGTGGTTGTTTGGTGAATTTGACAGAGTTGTTGAAGGGTGGATTGGTGGGTGGTTTGTGGCAGTTGCGGGGTGTAGTGGGATATGCTAGAGGTTGAAGGGAAGGAGATGTTGTTTCTGGTCGTGGGAATTTTGTGATGGTTTTGTAAATTGACAATAAAAATAATAATATGATAGCTACAACTGAGAACCTTCAATCCAAAAGTCATGTGCCTGTGGTTAGTTAGCGAGTGATTTTGTAATGATCAAAGCACATGTGTTTGTACATGTGGTTAGTTTATGACCTGCTTCTTAGTCTAATGGAACTGAATCCTAAAGCACACGACTACATGTGAAATCCGACTCTTCTTTTACATTATTTGGTTAAAGCATTCAATCATTTATATAAATCTGAAATCCTACTTTATATGTGGTCTTTATTATATTGTTCCTTTGTCTTTTCTTTTATTTTCACATTTTAAATCCCGATTTCACTTTAAAATTTTGTAACATGTCTCACGGTCGTATTTTTAAATGTCATGTCTTCCAAGCTAGCGTTTTTAGCCTGTATTATAATCAATGGTGGAGGTAAAAGGTCTAAATTAGTTAGGTATGTCACTACTTTTGGTCAGTATTCTAGAATTCTTATGTCACTACTAAATTAGTTAGTAACCCTGTCAAGGGGAGAGTTTACTTTTGTGGATTATTTGATTACTAGTTAGCTGTGATTGCAATGATAACATGTTAATCCTTTTTTTCAAACGGTTAATCCTTTTGCTTATCTATTTGATGATTACGACATATTTGATGATTATTTATTTATTTGCTTATCCAACAGGGTGCAAATCTGGTACTAAATAGTAGTTGTAAGCTGATTGATGTGGGTGAAACGGGACAAGTAGTGGCTAAAGGAACTATCGCTTCAACTGATCCACCAACGATGGTTCGCTGTGTTCCGCTGGGAAAAGATGCGGTAAAAGTTTGGGTGAACTTTGTGAGAGTTAATGACTCATTGCTATGGCGACCTACATCTGAGTGTACGTACATGGAAGATGCCTTTGGTACTACGATAGCTTGGCCAACAGCATATGTCATTGGAGAATCAAGTTCCAGTAAGTATTATTTTTCAGTACATCATATCTCAACATTAAGTTTTAGTTCTGTTTATTCGGGTATTAAAAAAAATAAAAATTTGTATCACAACATTTAAGTTTTTATCTGCAAAGCCACAACATTTCAATACATATCCTCTATGGTAAACGTGTTTATCTGCAGAGCCACAACAATTGATACACTTGAAACTAAAACTTAAATAAACCATTTTTCCTAAAACTGTTTACTCAGATTAATCGTTATGTCATTGCACATGTATTACACAAATGTAGTTATACAAGAGGGCTAACGCAAATAAATGGAAGTAACTGACACTACAGTTGTTGCCTAATACAGTTACGACAATGTGAATTTAGGGAATATTTTTGTTTTAGAGAACCCAATTGATAGAAAACGACAAGGGTAAAGAAAATTGTACATTTCAATTAGTGGATGGATGCATCATCGATGGATTACGGACGTTCCAGATACTTTTTCATATTTTATAAGATTTAACTTGACCATAGTACTGAATACACAATCTGCCCATAGTACTAAATACACAATCTGCACATAGAATGAAATCCAGTCAGACTTCTAACCCAGTTTTGATCTGAATATCTGTGTAAATTGAAAATTGTGTATTCGTTGGGGAACTATATAGGATGCATATAAAAATAGAATAATTTTTGTTAATATGTGTTAATATAGAATATCGAGTTATAGATTACATGATTTTCATATATACATACATACATATATATATATATATACACACACACACATACACACACACACACACACACACACACACATATATATATATATTGTTGATTGTTAAACTCGTTTGTAGGTAATTAGCTATTTCGAAGCGAAGACTGTCGACAACAAAGAACTATTGGTAATCAAGCAACGAACATGAATTTAATTGTTATATATGTTGTTTTATTTTGTTAGTACCATTTTTGGAAACTTGTCTGTGAATGCTAGTAGTATTTGACTTATTTTGTTGAAAAACTACTATCGAATTGATTATGGATATTATATTTGATTGTGAGACTAGCATGTTTTTGCAATTATTTGAATATGATGATCATATGATTGATTGTTTGTATATGCTAATTATGTGATTTAATTGTTTGTTCGAATATATGAAAATTATGCGATTGATCGTTCGTTTTAATATGAATAGTATATAAGCGATTGCTGGAAATGGTATAAACCATCAACCGTAAATAGTAGAATTTAAAATATGCTACCAAACAACCAATAAATTTTAGTAGCGTTTCAGAAATGCTACAGAAACAAATGTAAAATAATATAAAAATTATACAGTTGCATTTTAAAAACGCTACTGAAAATCAGAAAAAGCATATAAACAAAAAATGCAACCAAAAAATGAAGACTTATGGTAGCGTTTTTTAACCCTACAGAAAAAACCTATAGCTGCATTTAAAAGTGACTTTTGGTAGCGTTTTCTAAATCCTACAGAAAATACCTATAGTTGCATTTAAAAGTGACTTTTGGTAGCGTTTACTACAACGCAACAAAAAGTTTTAGACTTTTAGTTGCATGTCGTATTGTAGCATTCTCTAAAACGCTACCATAAGTTATGGTAGCATTTTTTCAACGCTACCAAAAGTCTTTTCTGGTGTAGTGATATTATCTGTGTTGTTGTTCTGTGATTTAAGATTGTATAGTTATTATGCTATGTTTCTGAATCGATCCTGTAGCCAACATAGTAGTGTATTAAATTGGGATTAAGTATGTCGAATAATTGAGATGAAAAAATAAGCACAAATACTGACATACTTAGCTCTTACCTAATGCAATACTATGATGGTCCCCCTTAACCAACCCTATTCTCTACATTAGTAGAAAGAATTACTCAGTAATTCTCTTTACTAATGTGGGCCTCGTGTTGGGCGCCACATTATTGCTTCGGCCTCTACTCCTCTCTGGACTATGCCAGGTCATTAGAGGGTGAGTCAAATGTTGATTATATGAGAAATTTGTGAGTTCCAGGTTTTGCAATGCTCACCGTCGGTTGTAGAAGACGAAGTATTAGGTTGTGAAAAGGTCGTAATAGAGGCATAAGTTTTTGTAATATTTTGTTTTGCTTTCGATTATAAGCATGTCTTTTTTAATAACTCTGGTTTTTCACTTTTTATTATTTGTTAGTTATACTTTGTTTGCTCATAATACAGATCTTTTGGAATATTTCGATACCGCTTTACCGTCTTAGTGTTTGAATATTTGATTTATGTACTTCATATATTGCCAAGGAGATTTTGTCCTTTTAATATTGAATATTGATTTTTTTTCACATTTGTTTAGATTTGTTAAGGTATTTTTTCCTCTAGTAATCTAACTGTTTTATTTTACTATAACATGGTAAAGTTACATATATTTCCATACCTATCTAACTATGTTTTATGGCATTTGTTATTTAGCTTCTAGACCTATTTGGTTTCATAGTGGAATTTTGTGTATAGACGAGTCTGTTTAGTTAGGTCTTATGGTGTTTGGTTCTTTGGCATCTTCACCGTACCCTACTAAGGTCTCGGATCTTATCGAGCCTTTTCATGAATGTTTGTTTGTTGTCAACCTTGTAACCTAAATTGCGGGTTTACCCAATACTTCCAAGGGCTTAGGACCACTTTCTAAGAGTTTTTTGGTTACTAACTTGGTACCTAGGTCCGAACTATAGAAATTTTCTACTTAGACTGGAGTCCACAAAACTAAGTACTTGGATCTGAACACCAATAGTTTTCTACTTGGTTGGGACTCTATTCACCGGTTACATGGATCTGATCTCCAAAAGTATCTATTTGGTTGGGACTCTACCCACTTGTATATGGGGCTTCTCCCTAAGATTTTCCTTTATTTGCTTGAGATTGCTTTACCTTAAGGATTTCTTTTAATTGCTTGAGATTGCTTTGCCTAAAGTTTTTCCTTCACTAGCTTCAGATTGATTCGCCTTAAGGTTTTCATTTATTTGCTTGAGGCATTTATTGAGATTGATTTGCCTCAAGGTTTTACCTCTACTTGATCGAGATACTTTACCTCAATGCATGGACTATCGGCGTTTTATAAAACCCAGGTGATTTGGCTTTCTCTTATAAGTTGTGGTAAGAGTTTTGCTAGGGCGTCTCATAGTGGGGTATGTGGGGAACAGATCCTTCCACTGGTCGATCCTCTCTTTAATGATCTTTCTTAGCCACTTTTATGGCAAGTAAAAAGGATGGTTTATGGAAATACTTATGAAAATATTATGACAATGAAAGACATAAAACTTATGGTGGAAATTAACCTTTGAAATGAATTATCTTTATTAAGTAGTAGGTTTCAACGGAATAATTCAATTTTTGCTACCACACAACGCTAAAAAGAGAAAGGTTGTTGTTTTTGTTTTAAGAAGATATATTTCTTTGGTCGAGAGATCATAATTTAGATTTTCCTTTTTCTTTTGAAAAGTTATATAGTACTCCAAAATGGTAATTTTAAAACATTTTATTTTTTGAAATTTTTTTGGGTCAAGCCCATTTTGGTATAGGACCTATAATCAAGAATAAAGTCTCATTTTGCAAGAAGTTTTGTAAAGTAATGGCATGAAATAAAGCCCATGGCTAACCATAAAGAGAAAAGAATGGAGATTGGAAGGAGGGCATATAGTTGGAAATTATGAAACTTGAACTTCATGAAACCCGAAGGTTTAACAAAGAAACTCTAGTAGTTCCCCTAAGCATAAACTTGATAGAAAGGGTTGTTGACGAAGGTAATATTTAGAGACATATAATAACATCGAAGGTCAATATAAGAAGTCCAATAAGTGTTGCCCAAGTATAAACTTAGTAAAAAGAGCAATTATCGCAAACAATACTTAGAAACTCAAGAATTCTTGTGGTCAGTATGAGAATCCAATAAGTATCCCTAAGTATAAACTTGGAAGAAAGGGTAATTTAACCAAACAACAATTTGAAATCTAAGAATTCTAAAGCCCTTTGAGAGAATTAATAAAAAGTCTAAAGAAAATTGAGAGTGCCGAAGATGAGTAACATCCATCAATCTAAAGTAAGGACCTTTGAGAGATCTTAATGTTTTGCCTTGTGCATATGTATATATTCTAGAAGTAAACATTGGCTAAAATGTAGAAATATGTATTCTATACATTTATAGAAAGAGTTGAGTTTAACATTAGTTTTTTTTGGAAAGAGAAAAACAAGACAAAGTTAAGAACCGTATAAAATAGAGTATAAAAACTATTTCTTAATAAAGTAAGAATATTCACTATAATTTTCTTGATAGCATAGGATACCTTCTGGCATGCACTATATTTTAGAAAGTTTGCTATAATTGGTGATGGTATTAAGAGATTGTTAGCAACTTGGCATTTGAAAGATGAAGCAGCATGCTGGTGAGAAGTGGTAACAACCAAAGTGGTTGAGAACACTATTACTTAGAGGATGTTAAAGTCTAGAATTGAGACAAAGTTTCTATCTAATATTGAGAAGGATTTATTATTGGCAAATTTTATTCATCTAAAGCAAGGAGAATTGACAGCTGGGAGTACGTTAGTCATTTTAATAAGCTAGACCGATTTGGATTTGAGTTAGTGAATACTCTAATGAAGAAGGCATTAAAGTTTTAAATGGGACTGTATTCATCTATAAGGGAGTTAGCATTGAATCAGATACCATTTGGAGCTACATTTGAAGGATATGTAGAAGTAGCATTATTGTATTCTGTAAATGGAACTTTGGCTATGGATCAGTCTAAGGAAGGAGAGAGACATGAATATGGTAAGTGCAAAGGAAATGGACTACAATGGGGTTAAGGCAAAAGACATGGGACTAATTTTAATAGATGTCATATGGTAGGACACATTGTAAATTATTATAGGACAAATCTTTCATAGGGTAAATAGTATAAATGCAATCAAGTGGGACACATAGCAGAGGATTGTAAGGCAGCCCAAGCTAAGAAGAAAGTGAAGTATTATAATTGTGACTAGTTCAGATGTATAAAAAGGGACTACCTAGCTCTGAAAAATATAGTTTAGATTTTGAAGGCATATACTCAAGATGATGTTCCAACTCTAGTAGAGCACTGCTATTAGCTCACGAGAAGGGAAAGAAGATTGTGATGGTGCACTGATTTTATCTAATTCTCATATTTGTACTTTATTTGACACTAACGCATCGCATTCATTCATCGAAAGTGCATTAGTTGATAATTTAGCCCCTAAACCGAACATTGTGCACGAATCCATTGTGATGTCGAATCCTATTGAGGGATCGACCTAATTATTGAAGTTGTGTCATAATCTAAAATTAGACAGCCATGACATGGAGCTCGCCAATAAAGCATATGTACTAAATTTTTTAGGGTATGGGCTGATTTTGGAAATGGATTGGATGTCTTACTATGGGATGATATTGGATTGTTATAGGAGGATGATTCGATTAAGGAAGGATGAAGATCATGATTTGATTCTATGTTGAGCTTGATGTTTCTATTATGGAGACATAATTGTAATCACTTGGTGTATCACATTGCGAGACATTGTGCATACCCAGAGCAAAGGACTATCCTAATGTATTCAAAAGAAGATTCCAGTCTTCCTCAAAGAGAAATTAAATTTCATATTGATCTCGGGAAAGACATAAGGACAGTTGTGATGCCTCTTAGATATATTACTCCTAAGGAGAGAAGAAAATTTAATAAGCATGTTTTAGAATTGTTGTAAGAGGCTTTATTCAAAGAAGTATCTTAGAATGGGGAACACCTGCTGTTTTCTCTTCTAAGAAAGACGGTTTCCTTTGGTTATGCTTTATGTGCTAACTATCATGGACTAAATAAGCCGACAAAAAGAAATCGCTATCCGCTGCTTCATGTTGATGACCTCTTCGATCGGTTAGTTAGGGAAAATGTTTTCTCGTAGCTTGATTTAGCGAGTGGGTTTCACCAATTGAGTGTGGTCGAAGATAGTATCTAGAAGACCACTTGTTATACACTTAATGGATTGTTGGGGTGGTTAGTCATTCCATTTAGGCTGACAAATGCTCTGAGTTATTTTGTGGATTTGATGAGTAGAGTATTCGTATAGCTGTTTAATAGTTTGTTGTGGTCTTCATGGATGATATTCTTATTTGTTTTAGGAGTAAGGTAGAGCGTAAGGTTCATTTGAGGGAAGTAATGGGTGTTGAGAGGGGAAATTAGTTGAAAGCTAAATTCTCTAAGAGCCACTTCTAGAGAAGTGAAATTTATTGGGCCTGTAGTATCAGTGGATAGATTGGTGGTAGACCCAAGGAAAATAGCTGCAGTTAAAGATTAGAAGACACCGAATAATGCTTTAGAGGTCCGTAGCATTTTAGGTTTAGTCGGATTCTATTGAAAGTTCATTAAGGATTTTATGAAGATATCAGCAACTCTAACCCATTTGTCGAAGAAAAATATGGTTAATACTCGGTGTCCACAGTGTGAAGCGACATTTATTCGATTAAAAGAGTTGTTAATGATTGCTCGAGATTGGCTATCCTTGATTGTACCAAACCATTTACTTTGTACATTGATGGATGTGGTGCTAGTCTTGGTGTTATTCTTATGCAATAAGGAAGAGTTATAGCATATGCGAGTAAACAGTTAAAGAACCATGAGAGGAATTATCAGACCCATGATTTGGAGTTGGCCACTATTGTATTTGCGTTGAAGTCATAGAGACATCATTTATTGAGCAAGGAATTTGAATTATTAATGGACCGTAAATCTCTCAAATTACTTGTTTTCTCAAAAGGATATAAAAATAAGATGGTAGGGATGGATGGAGTTTTTACCATCGAGCGATTTTCGGATTTCTTATACTCTAGGAAAAGGAAATGTAATTGTAGACACTCTGAGTAGGAGGAATGTTGAGGTGAATACTATGTTGATAGAATAGAGAAATTTGGAGTTTGTTTCAGAGGTTGATTTCCAACCTCGATTTTAATATGCACCTAGATTATTAGCACAAATGGAGGTTATACCCATGCCTATGGATTGTGTTGGAGTAAGTCAAGGGAAAGATGCATCATTGGTTGATATTATTGAGCAACTAGGATGGGGTGGAAAATCGAGTCATTTGGATCGTTACTCCAAGGATCAGAAGTGTTATTAAGGATATATGGAAGGCTATGTGTACTAGGGGTTAAGGAGTTGATATAAGAGATTTTGTAGGAGTGTCATTAGTCTAGAATGATAATTCATCTAGGAGGAGATAAGATGTATCAGGATGTGGAAAGGATATTCTATAGGTTAGGAATGAAAAGGTAAGTAGCTGAGTATGTGGCGAAGTGTATGACTTGCTAAAGGGTAAAGGCGGAATAGAGATAGAAGAGAGGGTTATTACTTCCTTTAAATGTGCCATGTTAGAAGTAGGAGTGTGTACCTACGGCTTTGTGGATGAATTACTTGGAGTAGAAGAGGAGAAGAAAGCATATGTGTTACAATGGATCGTCTAATAAAGAGCGCACGTTTTATTCCAGCTAAAAGCACGAGAATCGCAGTGACTTTAACGATGGAGTATGTTAAAGAATCAGTCTGACTACATGGAGTTCTAGCTAGTATAGTAAGCAACTGGGATACACTTTTCACAAGTGAATTCTGGAGAAGAATATAAGAGGAATTAGGAACTAAGTTGAATTTGAGCATGATGTATCACCCATAGATTGATAGGCAGATGGAGGGAATAAATGGGGTGTTATAGGATCTTGAGAAGATCATTTACCTCTTATGGAATTTGTGTGTAATAATAGCTACCATGCTCGTATAGGCATGGCTCGATTTGACGCATTGTATGGAAGGCCATGAAAATTGCCTTCATGTTGGTGGGAGTCTACAGATAAGAAAATTTTAGGGCCAAAGATGGCTAGAGATACTGCAGAGAAGGTGGAACGTAAAAGGAAGAGGATGAAAGTTGCACAAGACTAGCAAAAATCATATGCATATAAGAGAAGGAAAGATTTGGAGTTTGAAGTGGGAGATTTGATTTTGGTTAAAGTCTCTCCGTTGAAGATGGTAGTAAGATATGGAAGATCGAGGAAGTTAGCACCCAGCTTTGTTGGCCCGTTTCCAATATTGGAGAGGATAGGGAATTTGGTATATAAAGTGGATCTTTTAGAGAAGATAGCGGGAGTCAATAACGTATTCCACATCTCACATTTGCAAAAATGTGCACATGACCCAACGACTATGATAGCAACTTTTCAATTGGAAGAGGTGGAATTGGAGTCTGAGCTGAGTTCATCGTTTGTTCTACCTATATTATGGGGTGTAGGGTGAAACGACTTAGAAATAAGATGGTCAAACTTATTAGAGTGCAGTGGAAATGACCCAGTAGAGAGCATGTGGTAGCTTCAAGAGAAGACGATGGCTACACATCATCAGCTCTTTTCTGATACAGTTGATAGTCAGATTTGATTTCCTTTGATTATTCTAGAATTAGAATTTGGATGCTTTAGATGAAACGATTGTTAGGTTTTGTATATGTGATTAACTTTGCATTTATATATATATATGTATATATATGTTTATATATATATATATATATTAGGATGTTGTGCATCATGCCGAATATGACATATTATCGCATTCATATAGGATGCATTAGTTACATTCATGCATTGTAGGGGTAGAAATTGCAAGTTCATGACATGATTCATACCTTTATGTTGTTTACATCATTTTTATGTCTATATATTATTTGTTTAAATTGGATGATATGTTTGCTACCTTGATTTATATATGTTTGACAAAAGAGTGTAGGATATATTACATTTCCCATTCCTAGGAATTTCGAGGATATGCAATACCCTAAATATTCAATAAATATTTTAATAAATTATTAATAATATAATAATGTGTGAATAATTTAAAAATGAATTAATTAAATAAATTAAAAATAAATAGGGGAAAAATATCATTTTTTAGATATTAGAATTTGATGATGTAACTAGCGACATTGGGACCATCTCATTTTTATTAGTCATGTAGTATTTTTGTTTGCCTCGTTGGAGTACATATGAAGGAGTTATTAAGGTTGAAATCTGTAATACCCCAAGATCTTGTGATAAATTATAGTAATAAAATAATTTAATCTTGAAATAATTGGATTTAAATATGATGGAATTCCTGAAATTAAAAAAAAATGTGTCAGGAGATGTGTACACAAGCACACTGGAAATAGCACAGGGGAAAATCCAAGAATTTGTGGAAAATAATAATATAAGGAAAAGAAAACATTTCAAATGTAGTTTTGAGATGTGAATCATTTTGTCCTCAGATCACAATGTTTAATTTTGAAAAATAATAATAATAAATAAAGTAATGATGAGGCAGAAAGATTTTATTGAGCAAGAATTAATCCTTGCTTAAAGCATAGGATTTTCTTTTACCAAATCTAACTAATTATAAATTAGAAAAAGTATATATGTGTGTATATTTCCTGTAAGGCAAAGAAAGATCAAATACACACACACACACACACACACACACACACACCCCTATGTACATGTACATTTTCTGTAAGCAGAAAGTGTTAAAGCAAAGCAGTAGGAAAGAAACATCAAAATGACATGAAATGTAATACAAGTCAATATGCTTGTGTAGGCAAAAATAGCAAAGGGGATTTTCAGAAATAATTAAAATATAAAATATGGCAGTCACACTTTTAACACCATTAGGTGAGTGGCCATTTTCTGCAAAAGTAGAGGAAACCACCCTTTTACTAACTAATATGGCCAGGATGAAAATATGAAAAATGCAAACTAGGATAGAAATGGAATTTTGTTTCAACAAAAGCCTAGTGGGAAACATTGATATAAATAGGCAGTTTTGGCCAGTAAAGTTATCTTTACCCCGAGTTACGCAAAAATAAGAAAAAAAGAAAAATATAGGAAGGGAGGAGAAAACACACACAAGGGTTTTCTGGATCAAAAGAAGGCAATATTTAGGTGAGTTATCTCACTATATTTATGGCATTAAGACCTGAGATGAGGCAGCCATTTTTTGTATTGTTCTTTACATGTTTCTGGTTTTGGGAATATGATTTTATCAATGCTATTTGGATGTTTTTGGATCTGATATAATTTCACCATGGATGTTTCTGGATGATAGCTGGTTTGTTGAGATGTTTGCCTTGGTATGTGCAACTTACTATTTTAGTTTGCTCAGAAATGCTAAGAACCTGAATCTTAAAATTATCTAGAGAATACTCTCAACTGTTAAAGATCTATGGCATGAAAATTTTATCAAGGGAAAATGTGTGAGCTGCATTATACTTTGTATAAGTGCTGAGGCTTAAAAGGAAATTAATTAAGGGTGCAATAGAAATTTTCTAGGTGTTGAGCCCTTAATCAAAGAAAAATATATATATATATATATATATATATATATATATATATATATAAACTCACAAGCTAGAACTATGATGGAGCCAGATCATGAATCTGATTCAATCATAAAGGCTTGTAGACTAATATAACATATCATGCCAGGCCTCTTATTATAGTTGAAAATATTCTTACATAATTTTACTAAGATCAAGACATAATGACCACATTTTAGGAAATGACTGTATGCCTATTTCTGAGGAAAAATTGTGCTAGGAAGATTATGGATGTTTTCATGTTTGCAGTAACATGTTCACTTGGCACAATTGATGATAGGATTTAAATAAATGCACTAGTAAATAAGCTAGGGAAGGGGAGGCCAAGAAGGCTACTGGAGTGCTTGCTATATTTGATGTATGCAAGTTGATACATGGTTTGTTTAAGCCCTGAGATCTTTGTGCAATGATGTGAATTAGTTCATTGCAATGTGTCCCTGTGACTCCTTGATAGCAGATGAGGCAGGAATTTAAATTGAATTATACAACCTGTAAATGAGAAAATAGGAATATGAATATTTCTTAGGTTGGTTGGTATGAAACCATGATTGTTCCTGTGAATGCAAATGTTACATATAGATAATCATGTTTGCAAGATTATGTATGCATGTGTAAGAAAGATAGATGAATATATCATACCTACATCAATTTATTTATACCAGGCTAAAGTAATGGATTGCAAAAATTTGCTTAAATAATAAGTTAGTACAGTTACATTCTCTGTTGCTTAATATTATGAATATATTGATGATGCTCATACCAGATCATAGATCTGACCCTTATTTGCTCATGGCATATGGGGGTGTCTCACTTTAAAATGAGGCAACCTCTAATGTTCTTGCAGGGAGTACCAAGCTTTAGTCGAAACTGAAGTTGTGGCTAATGGAAAAGAATTGAATGAACATGCCTGCTAATCTTTAATGAGAACTTAAAATGATTTTATTTGCATGTATTCACGAGATAGTTGTGTTTGAACCTGATGCTATGTAATGAATTTTATTATGATAAGTTGAACTACTTGTTTTCTATTGAATATTACTATGCATTAATGTTTGAAAACTAAAAGAAATATCTGAGTTAATAACAAGAAGAACATGCTTAAGTATTAGATATGGAAGCCTGGAAAAGAAATATGTATGTGTATGTGGGCAACTATTTTACATAACTTATATTATGTATTAGTCAATCTTGAGTCATAGCAAAGCACTGAGTTTAGGATAAGATATGGATTTAACTAGAAGTAACTTATAAGGATTTATGTTCTTTTTTACTGAAATGCTTTGCAAATAAGTTTATGTTCATTTCTGAATTGTTTTGAGAAAAGTGAATGTTTTGTGAAGCTTTAGATAAAATGTAATGAATGGTGTCTCAATTGCTTTGAACAAGTGTCAAGCAGACACAAGATACATGAATTAACCAGCTTCAAAAGAATGAAGTTTTGGTAGATCATGTTTGAGGGTGTTTTGTCTGTAAAAATGCATTTTTAAAAAGTTTAGTTTATTTAGCAATTGTTTCACCACAATCAACTTTAAAGGCCATGAAAGATATGCTATGAGAACTGGTTTTGAACTAGCAAAACCTGGGAACACTTCACATATTATGAAGTTATATTCTTGTGATAACAGATCTATATGTAAATGAAAAATCTATAGTGTGACATTTAGACTAAGATTAAACAAACAAGTCATATAGATCGAGTCAAAACAAGAAGGGTTCAAAGAAAATACATAAGTGGAAAATGATAAGTGAACATATCATTTTCTGGCCCTAGTCAAATACAAACATATTTGAACTATGACCTATGAATCTCAAGTATCTAGAGATTTAAGTAATAAAAATAAATTAATATTAATAAATTGGAATGACAAAATTCATATGAACTAAATATGCACAGAATTTATTAATATAATACAAATATTCAAAAAATATGGTAATTATCTGTAGGCAGATTTATTCAAATCCAAACCAAACAGCATGCTCTTGTTTAGCAAATACATACTCTGATTTTAAACAAGAGGAACATATACATCTTCATATGTATGTGTATATTTTTAGGGATAAACTGATATATTTATATTGGTAATGAACTAGGAATCCAGGTTGATTTGTTTGAAAGAAGATGACCCTGATAATTCAAAGGAAATTTAAATCAAACTTAAAAGTGCAAATGAAATATATGTGGACATTCAGATACATATAAATTAAATGGGTATGTGTATGTACATAAAAAAAATCATTGAAAAATTGTGGTAAAAAGTTTGAGGGTCATTTCAAAATCACTTCAATCAAATGGGCACCAAAAGCTTAGGTTTGGATTTTAATTTTAGTTTGGTCGGATAGAAGTTTTCCTTAAGAAATTAAATTATGTACGTTTCAATTTAGAAACTACCCCAGTCATTTTCTTTCTTCCTCCTTCTTCCTTTTAAACCACTTAAGATCAAAACCTAATAACTCTCTAGAAACGCCACTGAATCACATGAGTCTAAAGGCATTGCCAAGCTATCGGACAAGGCTATGTATCAATAGCAATTTGGAGGTGAAAACTAAAATTTGGAAATGGAGCAGGCCATAAAGTAAGGATCTGGACATAAATAGGCATTTCGTTGAGAGATTCGTCGTTTACCTTCTTAGAATGCAATCATAAAATTCTAATAATTATATGTTGGTTATTTAGAGTAGTATGATGTTATTAAACACTTAAAGTTGGATTCTATTAGGGATTGGGAGGGTTTTTCTTATGAACAAGAAATGAGAACTAAGTTTTCAAATAAATATTCTAATTAGATGAGTTTACACTTAAATTGATGAAATGAATGACCAACCTGGATACACAAACTTAGGGCTAGGTCGTAAGAATGCTCTCAGGTGACTAGAAGTGGGGCGAAGATGACTGGAGACTAAAAATGATGAAAAACAACCAAAATTCAAAAAAATAAAGGCAGATACGTACACCGGTGCATCGGTCGCATAACCGATCCATCGGTCGCAGGAACCGATCCACCAGTGCACTATAATTTTACCAGATTGAACCTAGACCCTAAGGAGCCTATATGAATAAATAATGAACAATTCGATTATTATTTCTTTTATGTTCTGGAATGAAAATAGAGGTCATCGATGAGGAAAAATGATGGCGACATGAATTGAATAAATGATTGTAATGATTAGTTGCTATTTGAAATAAATATATATGTTATTGCTATTCAGAGATGCGACTTAATAGTGAAAATGAAATATGAATGTGTATATGATGTATGTAGACATCAGGGGACATAGATATAGATATGAATATGGATATGGATACAGATACATATATGTATGTAAATGCAGACGCGAATGCGGATCTGACACAATTAGGTGGTCTAGGTATTGTGTTTTTCCCCTGTAGTGCTACAACAGAACAGTGTGAAGGAGTGGATATAAACGACCATGTAGGGCATGAGGCTAGTCTTGAGCATGAGTCCAATTAGTTAGTATGAGGACAATAGGAAACTCTATAGGGCATGAGGCTAGTCCAGGGCATGAGTCCAATTAGTTAGTATGATGAAATAAGCAACCCTATAGGGCATGAGGCTAGTCGAGGGCATGAGTACTATATGCAATTGACATGAGGATGGATAGTGGGCGACCCTATAGTACACAAGGCAAGTCCAGAGTACTAAGTATGGATTAATGTGTATGGATATGGTTATGTGTGTATGATAGTTAGGCATGACATAGCGACAGAACATGTGGGTGACCGTGCGATAGACTCATATAATGTTGTAGAATTATTTTTGTAATATATGCAGAGCAGAGTTTGGGTCACTCACCAAACTTATGCGACCCACTCCTACTTTTCCTTTTTATACATATAAATTTAGATACTTGAAGCCTAATGATGAGATGTTAGTGATTCATTTATGTATTGTATCTATGGTGTATAGGTGTTGTATTTGTATTTGTCTTTGACTCTATCAATGAATTGGGTTGTACTAGTATTATTCAGACATATGTATTCAACATTTTAGACACATTACAGTGATGTGACTTTGGTATTTGTACTATATTTGTTTTCTTTCACTGTGAAACTTTGAAAGTAGTTATTATATAGTATAATTAGTATTATATGTACTATATAATATTTGTCTTTGTCAGTAATTGTTTATGTGTGTGTATAATCTTAGCCCAACGACTTGACCTTTCAGTTCTTGTGTTATTGGCATTAGTTCGAGCGTCAGACCTTGGGTCAAAAGGACAGGTTGTTACAACCCAAAGCTTCCTCATCAAAAACCCAAAGAAAATAAGGTCGTGACCTAGAGCACCCAATCACAGCATGATTTAGGTCACCGTCAACATGATTTCGACAACCATATATTAAGCTGCCAAATCAACTCTAATTTGCTTGCAACTTGTTTTGTGGCTCTTAGAACTTACAAAAACATCACACTTCAGTTGCATCACGTTTCGAATAATTTAATGTTATTTTGCACCAACCGACATACCATATTTATAATTATATTAAATAGCTAGTAAACATATCAAAACAATACATACAAAAATCAAATATGATCATCTAACATTTAAGCAATGCATATAATTCATCCAAACATGATTTGCAAGCCAAAATCATCCTAGATCGAATTTTTAATGGAATATCGACATGGTTGGTAGATAGTATAACACGAGTTAACATCCGAACCTGTCTTTTTAAATATGGTTTTTAGGTGTCATTAATATTATATCTAAGTTTTAAAACATTCTGACCCTGAAATCATTCCTGAAACTATAATTTAACTATATCTATACACATTGAATAGTGAAAGATGCAATATCACTCACCTAGTAGTAAATTCACCGAAATCCCTATACAAATCAAAGATTAAATAGTGCCTTCAGGAATTCCAAGATGGCCAAATAGTAATTACTTGATTCACCTTTCTAATTACCTTTTAATAATGTATTTATGCTAATTAATATATGAAAAATGGAGCTTTTTGGTTGTAAATGAATTAATGGAGGTTTATATCGGTACTAGGAAGTGGGAAAGTTAATAAGAATTGCCCCTCATAGCTAATTAAGCACAATTACTGAAATGGATTAATGGGCATAATTAGGATTAATTAGTCACCACCTAATCTGGTCACCAATTGTCTATACTTCAAATGGCCATATCTCATAAACGGTAAGCCTAATTTTCCATTATGACTACTCTGTGGAAAGAGAAACCGTTATCTCGATCCAATGAAAGCGATTTCAAACCTAATTCAGTTCCTATAAAAAGTTATAGGAATTGAAATATTTTTAGGTAAAACTCATATAATAAAAATTTAAGGATAAAAATGTCAATGGTAGAATTTCCCATGGTTGTAGAGTTATACAATCTTCTACGAATTTAACAATAATATTTTGCAATCCTCTAATATGTAAAATATGGGTTGCTACAACACATACATACATATATTGTAGGATCGTATTCACCCTGGGGAGGGGAGGAGGGTTGAATAGGGTGATACTAATAATAATAAAAATTAATGCAGAAATAAAAAAAATAACAAAAAGTAATGAAGAAGAGATCACACACAAATTTATTCAGCTTCGGTAGAACTCTGCCTACGTACTGCCCCTAAGGTTTCTACTAGCAATTAAGTAGTCAAACGCTTAAACACGTAAACTGGCAACACCCACTACTTGACTAGCCTAACTCTATGCTCAAAATCGTACCACAACGCAGCCGCTGAGTTGCAAATTATCGAACTATACCACCGTAGTTCGTAATTAGGCACGGGACTAGCAAATTACACAATTTAAAAAGAAAATTACACAATAAAAATAAAACTAGGAAAACAAACTTATTAAAAATTAAAGCCCAACTTGAAAATTAGACTGGCCTAATTTATAAATAAAAGAGGACACCTCCCCTTTTCTCCTTTTGTGTAAAACTTCGGCCGTTTCCTTCTTTGTTCCTCTTTGAAATTTAGGGCCTTGTTCGATTGTAGTCACCGTTTGATTTAGACATTCGAATTGACTGATGCACGCTCTTGTTCCATAGTTAGCTTCCATGTTTCTTCGAATTTCTTGCGTTTTTTTTTTCAATTTTTAATGAGCACGAATGATAAAATGGTATGCAAATTATCCCCTTTTCGATTTTGATTACACTCGACTTAGATTCGAGCTTTTTGATTTATTTCTCTGGTAATTGCTTGAACTCAAACCACTTTCAAACTTGATTGAGTTTTTGGTATTTGTTTTAAATATGCTCTGGATTTTTTGTTTCGAACTCCAATGATTTTATGCCGATGATGATTATTAGGTTATGTAGGGGTGAAAACCCTATTTTATCATTCGTAAATTTCTGGTTTGAATTCGCCTGTTAATTTGCTCGACCATAGAATTATTAGTTGAATGCTTGTGATAATACTTGACTTTTTCATCTCCGTTACATTTGAATTTGCTTTGAGTGGGTTCCTATGACTTTCTCATTTGAATATGGATATAAACTTGACTTCGTTCTATTCTTTTATGACTTGTTCACCTGAAATACCTACGACATTATTTTAACCTGCCACCGACAATTTTTTGAATTTTTCATGATCCACAACTTCACTGTAGCTTTGAGTCTCATCTGTGCAGTTTGGTTGCCTTTGTATTGTAACATCCCCAAATTCATTAATTTAAAATTAGTAGTTTATTTGAATTTTTGGAATTCAATTTGAAGATAATTTGAATTAATTTTAAAATTGATAAACAAATGAAATATTGAGTTGTTTATCTACACATATGTATATAGAATGGATTGAATTTCAAATTTGAATTTGAATTTTTAATTTGAATTTCAATTTAAAATGAAATATCTTAAGTAAAATTATTTGGATTCAAAATATTAACACATGTGTATAATTTTATTAATGTATGAATTAGTATTAGAAACACTTTCTTTTAAAAAGATTGTATAAATGCATAAAGAGATTTAATTATTATATAAATAATAAAGAAAATAATATAAAAACTTTTATTTAAAATATTTTCTTATGCATGAATTAACAAGTGTAGGAACATAGGAGAATGAATGAACAAGTGTAATAACTTGAGAATGGAAGTGAACAAGTGTCATCTTCCTTAGTTTTAATTGTAAGGAAATTTATAAAAGAAATGTAAACTACTTCTCTCACTCTTTTATCTCATTTTCAAAAACCTAAAGGAAAGAAAAGAAAAGAAAAACTGTACAAATTTTTAAAACAGAAAGAAAAGAAAAACCGAGAAGCAATAAATCCTCAAACCAAATCAAATTCACAAACTGGAAATTAAAGCAAATTGAAACAAAGGCTTCCTCTTTCAAACTTTTAATCAGCAAACTCAATATCAAGCATTGTAAAGTCAAGTCTGTAAACAACAAAAGTTTCAGCTTAAACAAATCAAAGCTTCAGCTAATAAATCAAGCTTCATCATCTAACAACAGGGAATCAAGGAAATTTTAATCAAATCTAGAAAAAGAAGCAATTTCCAGATTTTTTTTGCAAAGTTTGACACTCGAGCTTCTCTGTTTCCATAAAAAAAACTGTAAGTAAAATCGTTTTTCTAAAAGAATTTAAAATTTAGTTTGTGTTAAGAAATTAAGCAAGTAATTACATCAGAAGCTAAGCAACTTTGAACAACTAGTTGCGGGTAAGAAAAACATCCAGGATCAACTAAAGATTTGCAATTTCCAGATTTCAACACTCAACTCTTCTCTGTTTTTATAAACTGAAGGTAACTTTCTTTAAAATTTTGAGTTTCAGTTGTTAAGTAATCAGCCAAATAAAATCCAACAGAAGCTAAGCAAATGTAAATAATTAGTTGCAGGTAAAATAAAAATCAAGTATCAAGTTAAAAATAAAAGTTGCGGTTTCAATTTCCAGAGCTTCTCTCTGCTTCTGTTTCCTGCTCTCAGGCTAATTGTGAGAAAATCTTTCAAAGCCTTGATTTTTGATCTATTGTTTGAATGCATGATGTAGGCAAGTTTGAATATTGGTTTGCATGCATCAATCTGTGAATATATATGTGTATCTTTCCTATGCATGTTGTTGTATAGGGTTGGAAATCCCTGTTTTAGTTTCAGGTTTTAAAAAAAACCTGTCGAAACCCTAAATTCTTTATTTCTAGCTTTGTTTAAATTGACGTATTAAAATGAAAAGTGCTCAGATTCACTAAAACTAAATTTTAAAAATAATTTTATAAACTAAAATCAAGAATACATGCCTGGAACAAGAAAAAGCACTATAAGCTCAATCTATAATTAAAATCTGATTTCCTTGATTTTTCAATTTGATTATATAATCTAAATCGCCTTTGAAAATATTGATTTTTAAGATTAAAATCAGGATTTTTAACAATGTATTCAATGAGACATTTGAAGATGAACGTGGCGTGGTTTTTTTATGGAATTCTGACAATCGGCAACGATGTATATCTCGTAATCATAGCAATTGCTTGCATGATGGTCTGGGGTCATCACCAAATTGTTGAACGAATTTTTAAATCTCCGTGGTGTTTTTAGATTGACAAACTAGGGTTTAACCCTGTGTTTTTGTTGACTGTGTTCCTCGAGGCAATGTGGTGTCTAGCTTGCATCGGACTGGACAGGGAGATGGGTGGCAGTGCGTGGTTGCAAAGGGAAGCTCATGGCGAAAGCACATGGCCTCTAGTGATGTTTAGCGTCGATACGAGGCATTTCCGGTGGTCTGGTTCTGGTGTTAGTTTGGGTTAACATGCTCGATCGCGAATTCGTCCATATGATGGGTTTCTAGGTGCTTGAGGGGTTCAGGTGAGTTGTCGTCGACTCGATGGTGGCTGTAGCTTCGATCAACGGTGATGATTCCGACCGTGCATATGCATGAGTTCTATTGTGTATCAGGATGAGGCAGAAGGGTGAAGGAAGGGGATGTCTCGAAGCAAGCCTTAGGGTGAAACCAGTGCAAGCTTGAGTGTTAACTCGATTGAAAATTTTTGAAGTATCGGGTCGAAAATACTTATAAAATTTTTAAGGTTGAAATTGTGGCACTCGGGTAAAATTTCGGCAAGACTTGAAGCAAACGAGAAAAATTCTCGAGGGTGACTCGTAGCAGGTCTCGTGCCTGATAAATGAAACAGTTTTTATTTTAAAAAATTTCAAACTCTTAAACACTTTTAAAACTATGTTTCCAAACGATGATTTGATTAAAGTTTTAAATCAATTTTGGACTTAAGTAAGATGTTTTCAAAGAAATTAAATTTTAGTTTATTTAGTTTTGATACAATATTTTTATAAAGTTATTTATATTTAGTAAATAATGTAATTAAGATAAAATGTTGTTTAAACCAAATCTTAACCTTTTTAAAGTAACTAATGTTATAAAGGTGATTTATTAAATAAGGTTTAAAAGGATAATCGAAGTAATTTAATTTATCTTTTGATTTATTAAATAATTAGTGATTTTGTTAATTTAATTATTTTAAAAGATAATTACTTAATTAATTATTTAATATTAAAGATTAATTTAATAAATAATTAAGGCTAATTAATTTGTAATTAATTATTAATTAATTAAGGAGTAATTAATTAACAAAATTAATTAAGATTTAATTAATTAATGATTAAGGTTAATTAATTTGAAATTAATTAAGATAATTAATTAAGACAATTAATTAAGAAATGATTAATTAATGAATATGATTAAGACTTAATTTATTGTAATTAATGATAATTAATTATTGATTAAGGATTACTAATGAAAGTTTATGTGGTTAATAAATTAAAACCGCAACGATTTATTCATCTTAATTAAAGATGTTTAGTTCTTGAATGTTGTGTGTTGGATTGATATTTCGGTTATGTGATCTGATGCTATGTAATATTAAATGCTTTGTGCTGAGCTGTGACATCTGTGATGAATATTCTTCTGTGTGAATGTGAACACCCTTTGGCCAGTAAAATAGCAATTGAATTTCGATGCGACAGGGAGTCGGATTCCAGTTGGTTATCCGAAACCCACATCATACCCTGAATGTGAATCTTTGCAATTGGTACATCCACATGTTTTTAAGTTGAAGGCTCACTATTCGGTTTAACCAGGAGAGGACTTTTGTGTCATATAACCCATTCCGAATATGTGATACGACAAAATGGATAGCAATTGAAGATGGTGGTGAAGACCGGGCATCTTCGAGAATGATAGGATAACCTGTCGATTGACTCTGCACCGAGTTGCTCCGGTATAGAGATCTCCATATGTGATGGGGAGTCCGATCAGGATTGTGGATGCTCGGATTGCAAGGGCTTCTACGAAAGTGCCTTTGGTTCTGTTCGAACCCGGAACAGACTTGTATGGTTGTATATATGACATTACAATTTGAGATATAAAGCTAATTTCTTTCAAATACATTTATGTTGGTAGTGGAGAATTTATTCTCTTAGCTTAACACTCTTCTCTGAGACGTACGAGCTCAGAGGTTATGTAGTTGAAGGTTATTAATGATATACTCCCAAATTGGTAGTGTGGCATGCTGAGTGCTGCTGATCATTTGTTGATCAAAGCATGGCTTTGTGAAAAATCGTAGCTTTGTGGACGAGACTTCGTCGAACCTCACAACCCGGTTATGGTCGAAACAGGAATCGTGGCAGCAAGGTTATTTGGGGGTAGCACCCCCTGAGGGTATGTCCATTTCCTTCTGGATTATAAGTGGTATCATGGTATGGAGCCCAGATACTTACTTTATGGTTGCTGGAAAACTTATTGCTTTGTGGTTGTCGGTTGAGAAGTGCTTCGGATAAAGGTTGGTAACGACCGGGAGGTGGCATACTCATGTCAGTTGTTACCTAGTCACAGAGGTAACCTGGCCTTGTGTAACAGAGATCCGATTAGGTTCTCGGGGACGTCCCTTCAGAGGCGTTCCATTTTGTGTGGGAAGTTCCTTTGCCTGACCATTTGTTGGAAATACAAATAAAACAATACGAGCCCTATACGGTTTTAAATTGTATAACCTGCCACCTCAGGTACTAGCTATAGTAGGCATAGTATAATGGTACCTATGCTGGCTAAGATTAATATTATACTTTCGAAAAGGTTTTCACACTATGAACTAATAATAATATCTAAAAGAGTTTTCTCGTATCAAGCATTTTTGACTGTCATAAGGATAAATATTCCCTAAGTTTGCACTTGCATTGTGTGTGTGGCGGGAGGCCTTATGGCAGTTTCATTTTCAAAAACCATTGCGGATTTATTTCAAATTCTTTTGTTTTACGTTTGATAAAATGAACTACTTTTATTTCAAACAACTGTTTTTGTTTACTCATACCAGTCCCATGACTGACCCGGAGTTTATTATACCTTTCCTAAACTCTAGGTGCCCATAATTTCCACACGGGCAACCTAGAAGCAGGTTATCTGTGTTTTTGAGCTAGCTTGGAATTTTGAAGTCTTTTGGTAGCTATCAGTTTTGGAAAGCTTTTGGAGTTTTGAAGACCTTGTCGAAGTGAAGTATGTTGGGAACTTGTTGAAGTTCTGTCGTCATTCTATTGTTGTATCATATTTGTAGCACTCTGATATTGATGATCGATGTTGTATTTGGATATTGTATCATGATGTATCTGTATTTTGATCGATGATATTCATTTTGTTTCCGCTGTTTATTTTAATCTAATGTTGTTATAAACTTCATCCGAACTGAAATGCGACGTTTGAATTTCCGGCAGTCGAATACAAGTGAGGTATTTGATGTTGATTTACGAACGTTGGATTTCGGATCGTGACAAGTGGTATCAGAGCTAAAGGTTGAGTAAGAACTTTAGCTACGGAGTATAACACATTAGATGGCTCATTAGAGATAGGGTGAAGTATACCCTAAAATGAGTATAAACCGAGAGACCGAAACCCTAAATTTCTTGGTCTATTCCTTTTAACTGTTGATATTTCGTAAGATATCTTGTCCATATGCCTAAATAAAGTTTTCTTGCTATTTACAGATAGTGAGAATGAGCGGAAGAAAAGGACAAGGTCAATCTCAGCCGAATCTGGCTGATTTATATAAGAATTTCTCAAGACTTGGTGGGCAGCCGTTTACTGGCAAGGAATCTATTGTTGAAGCCCAAGCTTGGATCCAATCCTATGAAAGAATTTTTAAAGGATTGAAGTTGGAGGACGATCAAAAGCGAAAAATAGCTTCTTGGAAACTCCAAGGGGAAGCATTAGCTTGGTGGGGACAGTTATTGGGGATGGGTCAGAAGATGAGTTACTTGGAGACGATTTAAAGAAGTGTTTGAGCATCGATACATTCCATCTGCTGGTATCTCTCGAATGTACCAGGAGTTCGTAGATTTGAAGGAGGGAAGTCTATCATTTGAGGAGTATTTGAATAAATTCAATGAATTGTCTCGATTTGGTCCGCAGCTAGTGAATACACCCTTGAAGAAAAATGAAAGATTCATTTGGGGAATGAATAAGGATTATCACGAGAGGATGACAGTCCACATTAAAGAATCTTTTTCGGACTTGATCGATATGGGTTATCGATAAGCTACTCTCGATATGTAGAAAGTTTCGGAAGAGAAGGGGAGTTCAAGTAGTTCGAATTGGAAGAAAAGAACATTCGAAGGAAAGAGGCCGGTTCAAGGCAAGGGGAAGAAGAGGAGTAATCAAGAGAATCCAGCTAGAAATGTTACTTGTTATAACTGTCAGAAGAAAGGCCATTTAGCGAACGATTGTGAAAAGCCAAAGAAACAAGTGAAGAAAGATCATCTTGTGAAGACAAGTCGAAGATCTAAGGAATGCTATTGTTGTCACCAGCCAGGTCATGGAGTTAAGAATTGTCCGAAAAAGAAACAAGCACAAATAGCGAAAGTGTGCGCAATAAAAGATAACCCCTCAACCTCAAAGGCGAATGAAGGAAAGGGAGTTTTGGAGGGTAACCTTATTGTTGATGAAAGAGTTGTTAGAGTTTTATTCGACACGGGAGCTTCACATAGCTTTATCTCCCAATAGATCGTGGACGAATTAAAACTTAAACTCAAGTTTATCGATGAACCTATTTGTGTGAAGAATCCAGTGGGTGGTCCTGCAAATCCGTGTCTATGTGTTAGGAGGGTGCCTATCTCGTATTTTGGCCATCGATTTCCTATTAACCTTTATGTTCTCGACTTCAATGAATTTGAAATATTACTGGGGATGAATTGGTTATTGAGATACGAAGCCAAGTTAGATTGCAACAACCGAACGATTCTAGTCAAAACAAAACTTGGAGATTTCATTGAAATTTCTTGTGAAGACCCTATTCCAAAAAGGGATAAACTGATGTATACTTTGGGATATCCAAAACCTAGTCTGGAGTCCATTCCTATTGTCCAGCATTTTCCCGATGTATTTAAAGAAGTGAAATCTTTACCCCCACATAGAGAGATTGAATTCAGAATTGACTTGATTCCGAATGCTCGTCCTGTCATTCATGCTAGTCGCAGGATGGCACCCTGGGAAAGAATTGAACTAGTCAAGAAAACCGGTGATTTGCTAAAGAAGGGATTGATTCGTCCTAGTGTTTATGAATGGGGTTTAGCGGTAGTTTTTGTGGCTAAATCTGACGGATCTTTGAGATTGTGTGTCGACTATCGCGATCTCAATAAGAAAACTCTCAAGAACAAGTTTCCTTTACCCAGGATCCATGACTTATTCGATCAACTTCATGGTGCACGATTCTTTTCTAAGATGGATCTAGCCCAGGGATTCCATCAGTTGCGAATTGCTGAAGATTGTGTTCACTTAACTACCTTCAGGGGTCCTAACATGTTCTATGAATGGTTAGTCATGCCTTTCGGACTAACCAATGCTTCCGCGTACTTCGTAGATTTGATGAGCCGTGTGTTTTGGGAGGTGCTGAATAAATTTGTCCTTGTATTTATCGATGATATCCTAATCTACTCCAAAATCGAAGAGGAGCATGCTGAACATCTCAGAATTGTTTTGGAGATATTGAGAAGAAATATCTTATTCGCCAAATTTTCTAAATGCCACTTTTGGGTCAATGAGGTCAGATTTCTTGGCCATATTGTCAATGAAGAAGGGATTTCTGTTGATCCGAGCAAACTTTCCGCTATTCTTGACCGGAAGCAACCCACAACTCCGAAAGAAGTTCGAAGTTTTCTGGGTTTAGCAGGCTATTACCGAAAGTTTGTTCAAGACTTTTCTAAGATAGCTAGTCCATTGACTAAGCTAACAATGAAGAATGCCAAGTTCAATTGGACTCCAAAATGAATTGAAAAGGAGATTGACTACTGCTCTTGTTCTCGCTATTATCAACGGGAACCAAGGCTTATCTGTCTATACTGATGCATGTGGTGATGGGGTAGGTGCAGTATTAATGCAGAATGGAAAGGTAATTGCCTATGCGAGTAGACAATTACGTCCACATAAGAGAAACTACCCAACACATGATTTGGAGCTCTTAGCTGTTATCTTCGCCTTAAAAATCTAGCGACATTATCTTCTGGGTAAGAATCTCCTTCAGCTTTTCTAAAAGAAAATTTTAAAATTCAACTTAACTTAATATATACTAAATGAATTCTTCTTGTTTTAGGTGAAAATTTTGAATTATTCACCGACTACAAATCTTTGAAGTATCTCTTCACCTAGAAAGATTTGAATCTACGACTACAACATTGGTTAGAATTTCTGGCATCTTATGACCTAGATATTCTTTATATACCCGGAAAAGCCAATGTAGTTGCCGATGCTTTGAGAAGAAAGCATGCCATTCTCGCTCATCTTATCGTTGCTCCTACTCTTCTTGAGAAAGTCGCCAGCAAACAAAAAGAAGGTGAGTTTCTTCATCAAATTTATGAGAAAATGCGTCGTGGTGAGAATACTAGTTTTGAAGTCGACGGAAATAAAGTTATAAGATTGAAAGGAAGAATTTGTGTCCCAAACATTCCGGAGCTAAAACACGAAGCTTTGGACGAATGCCACAAGTCCAAACTTTGCATCCATCTAGGGGTCAATGAAATTTATCGTGATATTAAAAGAACGTTTTGGTGGAAGACGATGAAAAGGGACATATCTGTGTATGTGAGTCGATGTGCTACCTGTCAGCAAATTAAAAGCGATCAAAAGAAAGTGGTCGGTCTACTTCAGCCTTTGGAAGTACCAAAGTGGAAATGGGATCAAGTGTCGATAGATTTTATCAACGGATTGCCACAAACCAAGAAGGGAAATGAAGCAATTTGGGTTATAGTGGATCGTCTAACAAAAACTGCTCACTTCATTCCAGTGAAATCCACCCGGACTGCAGCAAGCCTAACGGAGCTATATATAAAGGAAATTCCGTCTCCATGCTATTCCAAGCAATATAGTGAGTGATCGTGATCCGATCTTCACTAGTAGATTTTGGAAGGCATTCCAAGCCGCTTTGGGAACAAAGATGAACTTCAGTACTGCTTATCATCCGCAGTCTGATGGGCAGATAGAAAGAATTAAGCGAATTTTAGAAGATCTGTTGCGGGCTTGTATTCTCGACTTTGGTGGTTCTTGGGAGGACCATTTACATTTGGTAGAATTCTCATATAACAATAGCTATCAAGCCAGTATTGAAATGGCTCCTTATGAGGCTTTATATGGTCGTCCGTGTCGATCACCTGCATGCTGGATCGAATTAGGTGATAGACTCGTCCTTGGACCAGATATGATTAAAGAAGCCTCGGAAAAAGTTGATTTTATTCGAAAGAAGTTATTAACTGCCTAAAGCTGTCATAAGAGCTATTATGACCGTCGAAGAAGAGAATTGGATTTTCAAGTTGGAGTTTCTGTATTTCTAAAAGTGTCTCCAATGTGGGGTGTATTGAGAATTGGGAAAACTGGTAAGCTGGCACCGCGTTATATTGGTTCTTTTCCTATTCTGGAGAGGATCGGTCCTCTAGCATATCGAGTGCAGCTACCCAGTTGGTTATCCGGCATGCACAATGTGTTTCATATTTCTAATCTTCGAAAATAAGCGCAACCCAGATAGTATTATTGAAGAGGTAGCTCAGCAGGATCTTGAGATCACTCCTACTTGGCAGTAAAAAGGGAACCGATAAAGATTGTAGATCGTGAGGAAAAGCAGCTGAGAAACAAAATTGTGAAACTAGTCAAAGTGCAATGGAGTGGCGGTCCAAAGGACTGTACTAGGGAAACAGAGGATAGTATACATAAGCCTTATCCTAACTGCAGAGTGGATATCTCGGCTTGATCTAGTAAGCCTTTTCTTTATCTTTTATATTTTCATATCTTCTTTGCTTGTTTTTCTCCCTCTTTCAAATTTCAAGGACGAGATTTTCTTAAGGGGGAAACCTGTAACATCCCCAAATTTATCAATTTAAAATTAGTAGTTTATTTGAATTTTTGGAATTCAATTTGAATTAATTTTAAAATTGATAAACAAATGAAATATTGAGTTGTTTATCTATACATATGTATATAGAATGGATTGAATTTCAAATTTGAATTTGAATTTTTAATTTGAATTTGGATTTGAACTTGTATTTGAATTTAAATTTAAAATGAAATATCTTAAGTAAAATTAATTGGATTCAAAATATTAACACATGTGTATAATTTTATTAATGTATGAATTAGTATTAAAAACACATTCTTTTAAAAAGATTGTATAAATGTATAAAGAAATGTAATTATTATATAAATAAGAAAGAAAATAATATAAAAACTTTTATTTAAAATATTTTCTTATGCATGAATTAACAAGTGTAGGAACATAGGAAAATGAATGAACAAGTGTAATAACTTGAGATTGGAAGTGAACAAGTGTCATCTTCCTTAGTTTTAATTTTAAGGAAAATTATAAAAGAAATGTAAACTACTTCTCTCACTCTTTTATCTCATTTTCAAAAACCTAAAGGAAAGAAAAGAAAAAAAACTGTACAAGCTTTTAAAATAGAAAGAAAAGAAAAACCGAGAAGCAGCAAATCCTCAAACCAAATCAAATTCACAAACCGGAAATTAAAGCAAATTGAAACAAAGGCTTCGTCTTTCAAACTTTTAATCAGCAAACTCAATATCAAGCATTGTAAAGTCAAGTCTGTAAACAACACAAGTTTCAGCTTAAACAAACCAAAGCTTCAACTAATAAATCAAGCCTCATCATCTAACAATAGGAAATCAAGGAAATTTTAGTCAAATCCAGAAAAAGAAGCAATTTCCAGATTTTTTTTGCAAAGTTTGAGACTCGGGCTTCTCTGTTTCCATAAAAAAAACTGTAAGTAAAATCTTTTTTTAAAAGAATTTAAAATTTAGTTTGTGTTAAGAAATTAAGCAAGTAATTACATCAGAAGCTAAGCAACATTGAACAACTAGTCGCACGTAAGAAAAACATCCAGGATCAACTAAAGATTTGCAATTTCCAGACTTCAACACTCAAATCTTCTCCGTTTTTATAATCTGAAGGTAACTTTCTTTAAAATTTTGAGTTTCAGTTGTTAAGTAATCAAACAAATAAAATCCATCAGAAGATAAGCAAATGTAAACAATTAGTTGCAGGTAAAATAAAAATCAAGTATCAAGTTAAAAATAAAAGTTTCAGTTTCAATTTCCAGAGCTTCTCTCGCTGCTTCTGTTTTCTGCTCTCAGGCTAATTGTGAGTAAATCTTTCAAAGCCTTGATTTTTGATATGTTGTTCGAATGCATGATGTAGGCAAGTTTGAACATTGGTTCGCATGCATCAATCTGTGAATATATATGTGCATCTTGCCTGTGCATGTTGTTGTACAGGGTTGCAAATCCCTATTTTAGTTTCAGGTTTTAAAAAAACCTGTCAAAACCCCAAATTCTTTATTTCTAGCTTTGTTTAGATTGAAGTGTTAAAATGAAAAGTGTTCAGATTCACTAAAACTAAATTTTAAAAATAATTTTATAAACTAAAATCAAGAATACATGCCTGGAACAAGAAAAAGCACTGTAAGCTCAATCTATAATTAAAATCTGATTTCCTCGATTTTTCAATTTGATTATATAATCTAAATCGCCTTTGAAAATATTGATTTTTAAGATTAAAATCAGGATTTTCAACAATGTATTCAATGAGACATTTGAAGATGAATATGGCGTGATTTTTAATGGAATTCTGACAATCGACGATGATGTACATCTCGTAATCATGGCAGTTGCTTGCATGATGGTCTGGGGTCATCACAGAAATGTTGAACGAATTTTTAAATCTCCGTGGTGTTTGTAGATTGACAAACTAGGGACTTACCCTCAGTTGTTGTCGATTGTGTTCCTCGAGGCAATGTGGTGTCTAGCTTGCATCGGACTGGACAGGGAGATGGGTGGCCTCTGGCGATGTTTGGCGTCGATACGAGGCGTTTTCGGTGGTCTGGTTCTAGTGTTAGTTTGGGTTAACAAGCCCGATCACGAATTCGTCCATACGATGGGTTTTTGGGTGCATGAGGGGTTCTGGTGAGTTGTCGTCGACTCGATGGTGGCTGTAGCTTCGACCAACGGTGATGATTCCGACCGTGCATATGCACGAGTTCTATTGTGTATCAGGATGAGGCAGAAGAGTGAAGAAAAGGGATGTCTCGAAGAAGGCCTCGGGGTGAAACCAGTGGAAACTCGAGTGTTAACTCGAGTGAAATTTTTTGAAGTATCGGGCCGAAAATACTTAGAAAATTTTTAAGGTTGAAATTGTGGCACTCGGGTAAAATTTCGGCAAGACTCGAAGCAAACGAGAAAAATTCTCGAGGGTGACTCGAAGCAGGTCTCGTGCCTGATAAATGAATTAGTTTTTACTTTAAAAAATTTTAAACTCTTAAACACTTTTAAAACAATGTTTCCAAACGATGATTTGATTAAAGTTTTAAATAAATTTAGGACTTAAGTAAGATGTTTTCAAAAAACTTAAATTTTAGTTTATTTAGTTTTGATACAATATTTTTATAAAGTTATTTATATTTAGTAAATAATGTAATTAAGATAAAATGTGTTTAAACCGAATCTTAACCTTTTTAAAGTAACTAATGTTATAAAGGTGATTTATTAAACAAGGTTTAAAAGGATAATCGAAGTAATTTTATTTATCTTTTGATTTATTAAATAATTAATGATTTTGTTAATTTAATTATTTTAAAAGATAATTACTTAATTAATTATTTAATATTAAAGATTAATTTAATAAATAATTAAGGTTAATTAATTTGTAATTAATTATTAATTAATAAGGAGTAATTAATTAACAATAGTAATTAAGATTTAATTAATTAATGATTAAGGTTAATTAATTTGAAATTAATTAAGATAATTAATTAAGAAATAATTAATTAATAAAGATGATTAAGACTTAATCAATTGTAATTAATGATAATTAATTATTGATTAAAGATTACTAATGAAAGTAATTATGTGGTTAATAAATTAAAACCACAACGATTTATTCATCTTAATTAAAGAAGTTTTGTTCTTGAATGCTGTGTGTTGGATTGATATTTTGGTTATGTGATGTGATGCTATGTAATATTAAATGCTTTGTGCTGAGCTGTGATATCTATGATGAATATTCTTCTGTGTGAATGTGAACACCCTTTGGCCCATAAAACGACAATTGAATTTCGATGCGACAGGGAG
Organism: Allium cepa; assembly: GCA_030765085.1. Taxonomy (NCBI): domain Eukaryota; kingdom Viridiplantae; phylum Streptophyta; class Magnoliopsida; order Asparagales; family Amaryllidaceae; genus Allium; species Allium cepa. Next base: position 233,686,467 of record CM060939.1, on the reverse strand, counting down.
TCGGATTCCAGTTGGTTATCCGAAACCCACATCGAACCCTGAATGTGAATCTTTGTGATTGATACATCCACGTGTTGTTAAATTGAATGCTCACTATTCGGTTTAGCTGGGATAGGACCTTTGTGTCATATAACCCATTCTGAATATATGATATGACGAAATGGATAGCAATTGAAGACGGTGGTGAAGATCGGGCGTCTTCGAGAATGATAGGATAACCTGTCGTTTGACTCTGCACTGAGTTGCTCCGGTATAGAGATCTCTATATGTGATGGGGAGTCCGATCGGGATTGTGGATGTCCGGATTGCAAGGGCTTCTTTGGAAGTGCCTTTGGTTCTGTTCGAATCCGGAACATGCTTGTATGGTTGTATGTCTGACATTACAATTTGAGATATAAAGTTGATTTCTTTCAAATACATTTCTGTTGGTGGCGGAGAATTTATTCTCTTAGCTTAACACCTTCTCTGCGACGTACGAGCTCAGAGGTTATGTAGTTGAAGGTTATTAGTGATATACTCCCAAAATGGTAGTGTGGCATGCCGAGTGCTGCTGATCATTTGTTGATCAAAGCATGGCTTTGTGAAAAAGCATAGCTTTGTGGACGAGACTTCGTCGAACCTCACAACCCAGTTATGGTCGAAATACGAATCGTGGCAGCAAGGTTATTTGGGGGTAAAACCCTCTGAGGGTATGTCCATTTCCTTCTGGATTATAAGTGGTATGGTATGGATCCCAGATACTTACTTTGTTGTTGCTGCAAAACTTATTGCTTTTTGGTTGTCGGTTGAGAAGCGCTTCGGATAAAGGTTGGTAATGACCGGGAGGTGGCACACTCGAGTCAGTTGTCACCTAGTCACAGAGGTAACCCGACCTTGTGTAGCAGAGATCCGGTTAGGTTCTCGGGGACGTCCCTCCAGAGGTGTTCCATTTTGTGTGGGAAGTTCCTTTTCCTGACCATTTGTTGGAAATCCAAATAAAACAATACGAGCCCTATACGGTTTTAAATTATATAATCTGCCACCTCAGGTGGTAGCTATAGTAGGCATAGTACAATGGTACCTATGCTGGCTAAGACTAATATTATACTTTCGAAAAGGTTTTCACACTATGACTAATAATAATATCTAAAAGAGTTTTCTCGTATCAAGCATTTTTGACTGTCACAAGGAGAAATCTTCCCTAAGTTTGCGCTTGCATTGTGTGTGTGGTGGGAGGCCTTATGGTAGTTTCATTTTCAAAAAGCATTGCAGATTTCTTTCAAATTCTTTTGTTTTACTTTTGATAAAAGAAACTATTTTTATTTCAACGACTGTTTTTGTTTACTCATACCAGTCCCATGACTGACCCATAATTTATTATTCCTTTCCTAAACTCAGAATGCCCATAATGTCCACACGGGCAGCCTAGAAGTAGGTTATCCATGTTTTCGAGCTAGCTTGGATTTTTGAAGTCTTTTGGTTGCTATCAGTTTTAGAAAGCTTTTGGATTTGGAAATTCTTTTGAAGCTTTTGGAGTTTTGAAGACCTTGTCTAAGTGAAGTATGTTGGGAACTTGTTGAAGTTCTGTTGTCATTCTATTGTTGTATCATATTTATAGCACTCCGATATTGATGATCGATGTTCTACTTGGATATTGTATCATGATGTATCTTTATTGGATCGATGAGATTCATTTTGTTTCCGCTATTTGTTTTCATCTAATGTTGTTATAAGCTCCATCCGAACTGAAATGCAACGTTTGAATTTTCGGCAGTCCAATACAAGTGAGGTATTTGATGTCGATTTACGAACGTTGGATTTCGGATCGTGACATGTATGGTTGAGTAAACTTGGTGCTTTCTTGTCCTTGTGCATTTGTGTTGAGTTGAATTTGGAGTCTATTGCATTGTAGTCGGTCTGAGTTCCTGTAATCTTGGTTCTATTTGAAGTTGAAGTTTCAATATTGTACTGTAGAATGGTCTTGGTTTCATATTGATGTTTGATCTGAAGTTTTCGTGTCTGGTGGTCTTGTACATTTAGAGTCCGACCATTTCTGTGTTCGTGCCTCTGTTGTTGATTGAGGCTTCATTTGCATTTAAGTTGATCTTATGGACAATGCCAAACTTGTATATATGAATTCTGTTATAACTTGGTCGGTCATTAAAGCTTGATGAAGTTGACTTGTCTGAAGCCTTTTGTTTGTACATGTTGAAGCTTATTATTATCGAGACTTGAACTGTATTGTAGTTGCATGCTCCATTTTTAGTTGAGTCTTGTATATACTTGAATGGATTTGAAAATTGATCACTTGTTTGGTTTAGTCTTTGACTCATGTTTTTACGTATCTGATTTAGCCACTTTCCACTCGTGTACATGTTAAGGTCATTCCTAGTTGCAATCAAGTCTTCATTGATCACTTGTTGTAATTGTTATGTGTCTGGTCATATTACGTGCTCTATTTACTCGAGTGCACTTGACCATTTCATTTTTGAGTTAAGTTCCATATGTTGGAATGTGGTCTTCATATGAAAATGTCTGGTTGCTTTGACATTGCCTTGACTGTTAGTAGTTGTCTCCTCTGTTGTATTATATGCTATCATTTTTGTTGAGGCTTCATGTCTAGTGGAACTGGTTTGTTGAGTTGCTTTTGTATGCTCTGAGTTGATCTTCAGGTTGTATGCATGTGCTCTGATTTGATGCACTTGGTTCACTTAAGACTGGTTGTCGCAATCTGCAAGTAGCTGCTTGTTTGCTGCGATTGGTCTTGTTTGGTCTAAACAAACATATATGCATACTTTGTCATACGAATATGTTGAACTCCATTGACTCTTGTTCCAGCTGTTTTGTACATGTTGTTTTCATTTGTACGTATGTTGAATCCACCCTCGGCTCGGGTTTGACCTTATGTCATCTATTCCTGCAGTTAACAAGCAAGTGTATATCGATGTGCACAGCCTTATGACATGTACTGTGATACACTATGCATGTCATAATTTGTTCATGTAAGATGAATTCAAAAGAAAATAATGACGAAAAACCCAAATAACTAAGGCAAATAGTGTTTTCAAAACACATATTTTATTGTACATGGCAAAAATATTTCTTTTTCAATTTTACTGTGTTAATGTTTATTTTGCAGATAATTCAGATGCGGGGTACAAGGTGGAATAGAATTGAAGGTCAAATATGAATGTTGAGTGAATGTAGTGAGATAAAAATTGTAAAGTGAAATTTGTGTTGTAATTGAAATTGTATTGTACTTGAAAATGAGTAAATGTAGCGAGAGCTCAAATTTGTACTATTTGAATTTGTAATAAAATATTCATTTGAATAAAATATTTGCTTGAATATGAATGCTGAGTTATTTATTTTATTCAACAAATATCATGTGAAAAATAAAATAGTACAACAACAAATACATTTAAACGGATATATATATATATATATATATGTCTATTATCATCAAACAAAAATCATATCTTATTCTAAAATCTCTTCCTTTTGATGATAACAAACATATATTAGCTCCCCCTTCACGTATGCATGAAAATAAATAAAAAATATGCACATGAACCAAGATGGGAATATGAAAAAAAATATGACTTGGCTTATTTGCCAAAATCTTAACTTCTCTCTCCCCCTTTTGTTATCAGCAAAAGAGTAACAGTGTTAGAAAAAAAGAGATAAAAGTGATAGACATTAATACAACATTAATAACTAATCGAGTACAAATATTAAATTTCAATAAAAAATCAAATAAAAATCATAAATACTCTATTAGGAGCATATTCCACTTTAGAGTGATAGGGGTGATGTCGGTATAGAAAACCATATAGTCTTGTCCATTTGTTGTATATTTATGATAGGTATTTGAATACTTACTAACCATGCATAACAGTTATGACTTTTAAATGAGGTAGTAATATTCTCAATTTTCACTAAAAAATGAATTTCAAGCATCTTCTAACCGCGCGTAACCGTGAGGACTTTTAAATGGGATTTGAATCAACTCGTCTATTTTATAATTAATTTTTATATGTGTTCCATACATGCATAACTATGAGGACTTTTTAAATCAGCATGAACGCACATAATCAAAGGTTCGAAGTAATTCACCCATGCATAACAATGAGGACTTTTAAATTAGAGTGAATGCTTTGGATGTTTTTATTGCTAATCAAATTTTTTAAAAAAATGAACAATTTCCCGTTTAAAATACCACATTTTGATATACTATATTGGATTTTGATGAGTGATAGTCATTAGAAATATTACAGAAAAGAGATAGTCATGGAATTTTTACCAATCAAAGCTATTACAAATTTTGTTTATATTTTTTAAGAAACTTACTACATATACCGTCTCAACACATAATGTATGATCAAGATCAACACTCATCACTTTTTTTCCAGTCACATCTATCTTTTTGATAATCTGTAGGGAGTCAGATTAGTTAACATAGACATTTAAGGACAAATCCAAAAATATAAAATCAAATTTCTAAAATGCCTAAATTGAGATGCAGTCCACAAAAACTATTTTTTGTGAGGGGTCTTGTAAAAAGTCTGCCAATTGAAAATCAGTTGAAATGAAATTTATGCAGATATTTTCTTTGTGAAAGTGATGCAACTAATGAATGTCTCAACATAAAATACGTTCCACGAGTACTTTTTCTTTTAACTAGGCTATCAATGTAATCTACATCTAAATTCCCCTTTGACTCAAAGTAATCATTAGATAGATATCATAGACCAAACCATGAAGTGTGCAACTAATACCTTATAATCATTTTACAACTTTTAAAATGCGATTTCTTAAGGATTTGAACGAAAATGTGCACATAAACAACTAATGAACATAGTATCAGATCTAGAAGAAGTAAGATAGTCAAATATATCTATTTATATCTAGAGTAATCATTAACCAATACAAAACAACATCTCTTATCACCTAAACTTGCAATATCGTTAGTCCAAACAAATCTAAATTAAATAGTTCTAGGATGAAAAGATGATTGGTCAACATTTTTGCGCAATTCAGAATCAAAATCAACATTTATTTCCTTATCGCATAACTGGCCGAATTAAATCAGATTATGGTGCAGATATTTAACATTTAATATATTATTCAAGATAAATGTACTATTACCTATTTTACCTTTATAGATAATTTTTCGTTGTTGCCACTGTGATTTTGCCACCATTGTGCTAGGCTAAGGAACTTTGGTTTTTCACCCGTCATGTGTTTGGAACAGCCAGAATCCAAGTATCACTCTTGTTGTTCCTTAGCCTGCCACCACATCTACACAAGGAAAGATTTTTGTGACCTATTTGTTTTTATAGGTCCATGATTGTTAATCATAAATGATTTTGAAAAATATGTTTGTGTAGACCGAAGACCATCTATATTTGTTCCTTTCGGCTCCCGGATTTGTTTGACTTAAAGGGATTTTATATTCATGCCTTTTGGAACCCAAATTGGTATGATTTTCACATGTTTGAGTCTGTACTAGCAATAATTGTGTCTGTGTCCAATTTTTCCACAAATCATGCACTTGGAATTGACTTGATTAATTTTGCTTCTAGCATGTTCAGATTGAGCATATCCAAGTCCCTGCCTAACAGGATTAACAGATTGTTTCCCTAATAACATATTTAGTGATTTTTCTCCTTTGGAGATTTTCCCTAAAGTTGTGGACATTTGTTGGACTTGTATTTTGAGAGATTAATTTTCATTCAATAACAAAGTGCACTTTTTTTTATAGAATTTTCTCTTTTAGTATTTTCACTTTCTTTCAAAATCAGAATTTCATTTTCAAGTGATTTAATTTTAATTTTTGATTTTTATTTCTTCTTCAAATGATGGACACTTATCACACTTAGGGCTCTTGTTTCTATAGTTTTTAATCAATTGATCAAGCTGTTTATTTAATCCTATCAAACTATCTTTTTGTGATTTAAGTTTAGTGCATTTCTCCCTAAGTCGTTCAAAATAGCCATTTACTTCGTGAAAATATATAAGTAATTGTGAAAGAGTTAGTTTTAATACCTCGCTTGGGTCGTCATCATCCCTGTCAATTGTATCACCTTGAAGACTCAGATATGCCTTTTAACTCTCACTGCTAGTGCTTTTATTATCATCATCACTTTTATTCCAAGTGGCTACAAAACTTCTCCTTTTCGATCTCTTTCCTTGGCTGAGTCGATTCTGAGGACAATTGGGCTTGATGTGACCAGGTTTATTGCATTTGTGACAAATGTTCTCCTACTCTTATGAATTTTCTAGTACTTTGACTATTCTACTTTTCAATTGTTGATTTAGAGCTGAATTTCCATATTTTTGGTTCCACCTTTTGAATCTCTTTATTAACAGTGCCAGTTCAGCTACTCCATCATCATCATTATCGTCTTCATTTTCTGTTGTTCTTTTCAAAGCTATTGATTTTCTTTCGTGTATCACCTCCTTCACATTCTTCCTTGAATTTGATTTCTAGCTCATAAGTGGTGAGACTTTCGATGAGTTCTTCGACTTTAATTCGTTTTAGATCCTTTGATACTTGAATGGCAGTCACTTTTACTTCAAAATTTCATGAAAGAATTCTAAGGATTTTTCGAACTATTTCCAGCTCCGTGCATGGTTTTCCAAGAGATTTTGATTTGTATACTAGATTTGAAAGTCGTCCATACATTTCTTTGACACTTTCATCCTTTGCTATTGTGAAGTTTTCGATTTGCTACTGAGCATAGCAAGGCGAGATTCTTTGACTTGGGAGGTTCCTTTATGTGTCACTTCAAGTGTGCGTCAAATTTCCTACGCAGTTAGACAATGTGAGACAGACTAAATTCAATTTGATCTAATGAGTAGATAATAGAATTCATAGCCTTAGCGTTAGAAAATTGTAGTTTATTTTCAAGATCTATATTGTTTATCGATTTTTCAACTTCTTCATTATCCACCATAATTGTTCATGTCCTATATCCCGTTTCAACAATATTCCAAGCATCAATAGTTTTCAGAAATTTTCATTCTAATTTTCCATTAAGTATATTCACCACTGAACATGTGTGGCCTAATTGTGACTGACTCTCAACAAAAGCATTATTAAAAGAAGCCATTTAAAAAAATAAAATTTTTAAAACAAAAGTTGCTTTTTGTTCCTAGCACCGATACCACTTGTAGGATCATTTTCGCCCTAGAAGGGGCGAATAGGGTGATACTAATAATAGTAAAAATTAATGTGGAAATAAAATCATAACAGAAAGTAACGCAGAAGAGATCACACACAAATATACCCAACTTCGGAAAACCCTACCTATGTGTTGCCTCCAAGGTTTCTACTAGAATTTAAGTAGTTAGATGCTTACACACATAAACTTGCGACACCCGCTACTTGACTAACCTAACTCTATGCTTAAAACCTTGTCACAACTCAGCCGTTGAGTTGCGAATTCTCGAACTATACCACCGTAGTTCGTAACTGATCACACGACTAGAAAATTACACAATTGAAAAAGAAAATTACATAATAAAAATAAAATTAGAAAAACAAAACCCTATTTTAAAAATTTAAGCCCATCGCAAAAATTAGACTGGCCCAATTTTAAATAAAAGAGGACGTCTCCCCCTTTTCCTTTTGTGTAAACCTTCGACTGTTTCTATCTTCGTTCTCTTCGAAATTTAGGGCTTTGTTCGATTTAAGCCGCCGCTTGATTTAGACATTCGAATTGAATGCTTCATGCTCTTATTCCTTAGTTAGCTTCTATGTTTCTTCGAATTGCTTGTGGTTGCTCCATTTTTTGTCGAGCATAAATGATAAAAATGGTATGCAATTTTTCCTTTTTTGATTTTGGTTACACTCGACTTGATTCAAGTTTAGTGATTTATTTCTCTGGTAATTTCTTGAACTCAAACCACTTTCGAACTTGATTGTAGTTTTTGGTTTTTGTTATAAATATGCTCTGGATTTTTGTTTCGAACTCCAATAATTTTATGCTGATGATGATTATTGGGTTATATAGGGATGAAAAGCCTATATTTCTGGTTTGATTTCATCTATTAATTTACTCCGCCATAAAATTATTACTTGAATGCTTGTTATAATTCTTCACATTTTCATCTCCGTTATATTTGAATTTTCTCTGAGTGGGTTCCTATGACTTTGGCATTTGAATGCAGATATAAACTTGACTTCGTTTCATTCTTTTATGACTTGTTCATCTGAAATCCCTACAACATTATTTTAAACTACTATTACCAATTTTCTGAATTTTTCATGACCTAGGCTTCATTGTAGCTTTAAGTCTCATCTTTGCAGTTTGGTTGCCTTTGTCTGGTTGAATAATCTTGGCGCTCTCTTGTCCTTATGCATTTGTATTGAGTTAAATTTGGAGTCTTTTGCATTGTAGTTGGTCCGAGTTCTTGTAATGTTGGTTATGTTTGAAGTTGAAGTTTTCCTATTGTACTGCAGACTGGTCTTGGTTTCATATTGATGTTTGATCTGAAGTTTTCATGTCTGGTGGTCTTGTACATTTAGAGTCTGGCCATTTTGTGTTCATGCCTCTGTGTGTTGATTGAGGCTTCATTTGCATTTAAGTTGATCTTGTGGACAATGCCAAACTTGTACAAATGAATTCTGTTATAACTTAGTTGTTCATTAAAGCTTGATGAAGTTGACTTGTCTGAAGCCTTTTGTTTGTACATGTTGAAGCTTATTGTGGTCGAGACTTGAACTGTATTGCAGTTGCATGGTCCATTTGTAGCCAAGTCTTGTATATATGTAAATGCATTTGAAACTTGGTCACTTGCTTGGTTCTGGTCTTTGGTTCATGTTTCACTTATCTGGTTAAGTTGCTTTCCACTCATGTACATGTTGTGGTCATTCCCTATTGCAATCAAGTCTTCATTGATCACTTGTTGTAACTATTATATGTCTGGTCACATTACCTGCTCTGTTTACTTGAGTTCACTTGACCATTCATTGTTGAGTCAGGTTCCATATATTGGACTGTGATCCTCTAATTAAAATGTCTGTTTGCTTTGACATTTCCTTGATTGGTTGTAGTTGTCTCCTCTGTTGTATTCTATGCTGTCATTTTTGTTGAGGCATCATTCTAGTTGAACTGGTTTGTTGAGTTACTTTTGCATGCTCTGAGTTGATCTTTAGGTTGTATGCATGTTCTTAGATTTGATGCACTTGGTTCACTCGAGTCTGGTTGTTGCAATCTGAAGGTAGCTGCATGTTTGCTGCGACTAGTATGGTTTGATCTGAACATATATATATGCATACTTTGTCATGTGATCATGTTGAACTCCATTTAGTCTTTTTCCAGCTGTTTTGTAGATGTTGTTTTCATTTGCACCTATGTTGAATACAGCCTCGGCTCGGGTTTGACCTTGTGCTCACCTGTTCCTGTAGTTTTAACAAGCAAAATTATATCGGTGTGCAAGCAAAATTATATCGGTGTGCATGGCCTTGTGACATATACAGCGATACACTATGCATGTTACAAGCTGTTCGTGTAAGATGAATTCAAAAGAAAATGATGACGAACGACCCAAATAACTGAAGAAAATAAAATTTACAAAAAATACATTTTATTGTATACTACAAAAATATTTCTTTTTCAATTTTACCACGTTAGTGTTTATTTTGCAGATAATTCAGATGTGAGATACATGCTAGAATAGAGTTAAGATCAAATATGAGTGATGAGTGAATGTAGTTAGGTGAAAATTGTAAAGTAAAATTTATGTTGTAATCGAAATTGTATTATACTTGAAAATGTGTAAATGTAGCGAGAGCTCAAATTTGTACTATTTGAATTTGTAATAAAATATTTGTTTGAATACGAATTCTGAGTTATTTATTTTATTCAACAAATATTATGTGAAAAATAAATTAGTACAAAAACAAATACATTTAATCGAATATATATATATATATGTTTATCATCATGAAACTAAAGTCTTATCTTATTCCACACACACACATATATATATATATACATATGTATGTAGATATGTGTTTGTGTGTGTGTGTATGCAGACACACACACATCTAAAATTGGTGATTATAATTTTATGTGTATATGCGTATATATTTAAAAATGTTTTAAATACAACCACCTTTTAAAAAAATATCATTTTTAATTCTTGGCTGAGAATATATATAAATGTTATATATATATATAATGTAAACATGGATTTTGAATGTAATTATATTTGTTTTAGGTCGAGATAAGTGATTACTAAAATTTCAGAAAACTAAAGAATTTTGAATAATAACAACAAATATTTTCATTTAAATATTTGGAGTTTAATTATATTTTTATATTATTCGAAATAGTCAAAAATATATAAATAAAAGATATTTTGACCAAATCAAATTTGATTTAAATTAAGATATGTTAAATTTTTTAATTGGTCAACTTAAGTGCATTTAAAATTTAAATTATATAATATTTTCGAACTATTCTATGTATATATATAAATCTAATCATATACTTGCATGGAAATATTACACATACGTACATCTAAACAATATATATATGGTAATAAAAATATGGGTATACAAACCGTACACATATGTCTTAGTATAAGTAAGAATTTGTATCTTAGGCATATATATTCCTTTGATATCATAGATTATGAATCTTTAATATAGCCGCCTTTTATAATTTACATGTTAGTAGCTACTTGCATATCCACTAGTTGTTGAGAAAACTCAAGCTAGATTATTTGTGTGTAATGTTATTGATATACTAATAGATGACGGTTGGTATATGCTTGTATTTGTTGAGAAAACTCAAGGTATTAGCGTCTATACTTAGGTCATCGAGAATTGAATGGTAAGAGTGAATGATCTCTTTTTATTTGTTGAAAAAACTCAAGGTTAAGTTCGGAAATAGAGCAAAGAGCACCATTAGGAGTTGTATATCACATAACCGATGAAGAGTTCACATAGCTTTAGAGATATGATTTGCTGAGCAAACTCAAGGTCAAAATCTCGAGGCAAGCGCATCCTATGCTCACTTGAGAAATCGAAAGGGTTTCTGTAACGACCCAGGTTTTTTTATTTAATTTAAATTTATAATTTAAATGAATTTTTGAATTAAATTTGTAAAATTGATTATAAATGGCAGCGAGTTTTCCCAATTCAAATAGGAAAAAAATATGTAAAGTCATATGGATTTGAAAATTTGTATATATGTGAATATATATGTATATATTGGATTTTAAATAAATTCTTAAATAAATGATTTTGAAAAATAAATAATATACTTTGGACACAAGTATAAAAATAAATAAATAAATTGATTTAAAAATTTATAAATGATGATAATTTGAGTTATATAAAATATATGTGTACAAAGAGAAATGTAGAACAATAATTATTAAAGTAAAATTCATGATAAATATTTAAACTAAAAATAGAAGTAAAATAAAAGTTAAGTATGGAACCAAATAAATATATAAAACATCTATGTACAAAACGAAGTTATAGAATTTCAATTATATTTTAAAAGTAAGGAGACAAAATAAAATAAAATAAACAAAACAAAGTAAATACAAACAAATATAAAAGTTTTAGTATGCAAAGAAAAAAATAAAATAAGAGCAAATATACAAAGTAAAATAAAATACAACACAAAACTGTACATACATAACAATATATTAGCTAAACCTATTATCATAAACATGCAAGAAAACAAAAATTATCACCAAAACAAAATCTCTCAGCCGCAGTCAACAAGCAAGGATAGGAAGAACATGGCATTAAATGCTAGCACAACAAGTATCTCCAGCCCATAACTAAAACACTTCAGCCATGACCTATATTGTACAAACAAGATTTTCGGCCACCATAAAGAAAGGAAGAAAATCTCTACCCTGTTATACAATATAATTAACCTGTACAAAATAATATCACTCTGTAAAATCAGCACCAGTACACTTCTTTTACATATATCAGCTTCATATTTTAGTTCGATCATTAAAGCTGAAGTGATATCATCTTCTAAAACTCAAACAAAACTCAAACAAAGTCAACTCTGAAATTCCTGAAGCATTCCCAAGGCAAGGTTTTCAACAACAAAATTCAACTTCAAATTTGCAAATCATCAAACTTCAAGTAAATGCAAAGCTACAAGCCCTTAGACACAAACAAAATGCTTTCCTGTCCTCTGTTCTTTTTGTTCTTTGCCCTCTGTTCAACCATGACAAGTGAGTAAATATTTTTAAGTAAAATCTTTTGGTGCTAATAGATCTGTGATGATGCTATATATTTGTGTGCATGAATGTCTTCAACTTGAATCTGGTTTTGAATTCAGTTATGTCTTGAAAATTTGCCTGTACATGTTAGTATATGTCTCTGTTAAATTTTCTGGCAAGAATAAGTATAGGAAAATTCCTATCTTCCCAAATATTCATTGTTAGGTTTTGATTTCTACAAAGAAAATAATGGTGACAATGTGATCTTGTTCTTAAAAATAATTTTAAGTAATTATATTTACTAGATAGTCTGGAAATTTAAAGATTACAGTAAAAGTCAAGATTTTGTTGAAAAATCAATATCCATGATTTCATCTCTAGATTATATAATCTGATTCGTATAAAAGAATCATGAATTTTAGTACGAACTAGATAATTTTTAATTTGGTATTGATTGTGAATTTCTGAGTTATTTGCTTTTGGGATTTAGGTCATTTGCCGTTGATCGGCGGGATGATCAGAGCCAATATTTTGGTCGAAGGTAGTGGGTAGGAGGATGCACTCGGAAAAAATGCTAGAAATATTTTCTATTGGCTGAGGTGATGGGATTTTGGCAAAGTAGGGTTTTCGGTCAGTTTTGTCAGCCAATGGGTTCGTGAGTTTTGCGTTGCCGTGGAGAAAAAGGACGGGATCGCGATGATGGAAATGGTAGCTGGATGATGTGAAGTAGCTATGGTGAAGTGGGCAGGTGATCTCGCGGTTGGAAGCGACGTGGAGAAGTGAATTTTTGGCATTATTGTTTCCAGGCGTGGTTGAAGATGCTTCGTTTTCGACTCGAATGGATTTTCGTTCGATCTGGGTGAGGAGGTGCGTTCGCGTGGTTCGTATGGTTGTTGAGGTGCGTCGCATCGATCATCGATGGTCGGAATCGTTGGTACACGTGCACCGCGTGCACGTCATGGTTATGAACGATGGGTCTTGGGGGTTCTCAGGGTTTTGCGCCTGTATTTGCTTCGGGATTTTGCTCGAGTTTTGCGTGTGTTGTTCGTGCCTTGTTGTTTTTTTTTCTCAACAGTTTTAAAGAAAAAAAAGAGAGGAGGGAAGAAGATAGGATCGGGGGGGGGGGGTAAGGAGTTGCGTGAAGACAGGGGAGATACTCAGGAAAATTCACATGTGTTTCGAATTTTTTCTCGAAGCAGGGACAGGGTAAACTCGGGTCAGAGTTTGTCCCAGTTTAGATTGAAAATTTTAAAACCAAATTTAAATTTTAAACCAAGATTTTTAAAGCTGAATTCAAATTGAAATGTTAATATAAATTCAAGTTGAATGTAGAGTTTAGATTGAACATAAATAAGTTTTAAATTTAAATTGTTTTAATAACTTAAAAGCAATTCAAAATATTTGAAATGGAAATGGATTTGAAATTTTAAATGAAAATTTAAGCAAGTTGAAACTAAAAGTTTAAATCTAAATTTAAATCTGAATTAAAGATAATTTGTGTCCTAGTTCTGAAATCAAAGAAGTTTTAAATATTTAAATTGTTTAGATTTGCTTTGTGATGATAATTAAAACATTAGTTAGAAAATGTTTTAAATTTGAATTAGTAAAGATAAAATGATATGCACTCATTAAATTAGTTCAAGTGAATAATTGATTAATTTATTTAATCAAGAAATTAGGATTTGAGTTAAATTAATTAAGGTAAATTAATTTGTAAATAAGATTCATTAAATTAATAAAGGGTTGTCTTTTAAACAAATGATTAAGGTTATTTAATCAAGTAATTAAGATTTATTAAGTTACTGTTTAGAGCTTAATTAATTAAATAATCAGTGATTAAACATATGATTTTAAAGGTTAATTAAATGATAATTAACAATAGTTAAATTGAGTTTAATTACTTAAGAATAGTAATTAAATAATTATGAATAGTTAATGAGGATCATTTACTTGAAATTTATTTTGATAATAAATGTGAAAAGAATTATTCATAGAAATTTAATCTGATTTAAATTAATCAGATAATTAAATTAATCCTATTTATGGATGTTTGGATTATATTGGATGTTAAACTGTTTGATATCCCTGTTATATGATGCTTTATGATTATCCTGATTTGTGTTGTGATCTGTGATGTAATTTATTATTGGTGATATATAAATATATCTGTGATCTGTGAATGAAGATAAGCGTTATAATTTATATCGCTTATCAGATATATTGTTGTATTTGATCTGTCATGATTAAATGATGTTGCACTACTGTGTATAACCCCTGGACTACACCATACACACACAAATATGGATTTCACGAGGAAATCGGTTAAGTCACAGATAATTTAAATGTAATTTTTTTGAAATTAAAGTTTTAATTTCAAATTGATTTTGAAAATGGATTTGGGTTAAACGGTAAAGCTTTTGAAAAAGGTTTTCACAGATAAAAGCTAAATAATTCAATTTGAATTTGAATTAGATATTTGGAATTGAATTCGATGATTGGAAATTATGGTTAAAGATATTATAAACAGGTTTGTATGAATTTAAACCATTTTAAAGGTATGGTTTTGGGAATTTGAATTTAACCCAAGGATTTCAACTCGTATAAATGAATCAGATTTCCAAATTGAAAACTGTTGTTTTCAAATGATAAACACTTTTAGATAAGAACTGAGATTCCAGTTAATTAGGGGAATTTCAAGATTGAATAGAGAAATGATTTTCCTAAGTTATGAATGAATTCTTTTTGAAAGCTATGAATTAAATCTGTTTATTTTTAACAGATTTAAATTGATGATTTGTTTAAATCAAATTGAAATGAAATTGTTTTGAAGGCAATAAGTTAAATCTTTGATTTAAAGATTTAACGAGTTAATCAAATTGAAATGAAATTGTTTTGAAGGCTATAAGTTAAATCTTTGATTTAAAGATTTAACGAGTTAATCAAATAGAAATGAAATTGTTTTGAAGGCTATAAGTTAAATCTTTGATTTAAAGATTTAACGAGTTAATCAAATTGAAATGAAAATTGATTTGGAAAATCTGTGAATGAATCTTTTATTTAAAAGATTAAAATGTGAAAATTGTTTAAACCGTTAAAGGTTGTGAAAATGAATCTTTTTGTTTAAAGATTGAAAATGGTAATTTGTTAAGCCATTTGAAGAAAAGTTTTGGGTAATAAGTTGTGACTTAATTGAAATCCCATATCCATATGTTTTAAAAATATTTTCGCTCACTATTCGGTTTAGCCGGGAAAGGACCTTTGTGTTGTATAACCCATTCCGAATATGTGATACGTCGTTATGGATAGCATTAGAAGACCGGTGATGAAGACCGGGTATTTGCGAAAGCGATAGGATGACCTATCGATTATTTCTGCACCGAGTCGCGCCGGTATAGAAACTCCCTAAGTGATGGGAAATCCGATCGGGATTGTGAATATCCGGATTGCAAGGACTTCTTTGAAAGTGCCTTCGGTTCTGTTCAAACCCAGAACACACTTGTATGGATTGTTATGTCTGACATTACAATTTGAGATATAAAGCTGACTTTTTTCAAATATATTTCTGTTGGTGGCGGAGAATTTATTCTCTTAGCTTAACACCCTTCTCTGAGACGTATGAGCTCAGAGGTTATGTAGTTGAAGGTTATTAGCGATATATTACCAATTTGGTAATGTGATATACTGAGTGTTGCTGTGAAATGATCATTGTGTTGATTATTTATGATAGGATCATTTGTTTGATCGTTTATCTTTGTGATCATTTCTATGATCATTTGTTGACCCAAAGCACAGCTTTTGTATAAAGCGTGTTTTTATGGACGTGACCTCGTCGAGCCTCACACCCCGGAATGGTCAAAACAGGAAAGATGCGGCAAGGTTATGAGGGGTAGCGCCCTTTAGGGTATGTGCATTTCCTTTTGGAAAAGGGTGGTATCATGGTATGGAGCTCAGATACTTACTCATGTTGAAAACACTTTATGATTGTGTGAATTGATTACGAGCGCTCGGATAAAGGTCCCAAAGGACCGGGGGATGGCATACTCGGTCAGTTGTTACTCAGTTAGGGGTAACCCGGCCTTGTGTTGGTAGAGATCCGGTTTGGTTCTCGGGGACGTCCATCCAGAGGCGTTCTCATGTGGCAATGGGAAGTTCCTTGGCCTGACCATTCGTTGGAAATCCAATTCCCAATACGAAACCCTGTACGGTTTTAGTTGTAGAACCTGCCATTTACTTATGGTGGTCACCACTGTTTAGATGGTAGCTATAGTAAGCATAGTTCGAAATGTCTATACTGGCTAAGATTTATATCTTTATTTTCAAAATGAATTTTTCCTACACTATGCACTAGTAATAATATCAAATGTTCTTTTTAATGCGTATCAAGCATCTTTGACTATCATAAGGAGAAATCTCCTCCGATTCTGCGTTTGCATTGTGTGTGTGTGCGGGAGGCCTTATGGTAGTCTCATTTTTTAAAAAGCATTGCGAATTGACTTTGATATTTTTTTTTGTTGAATGTTTTAAAAGATAAACTGTTTTTGTTGCTCACACCAGTCCCACGACTGATCCAGAGTTTATTGTTTCTTTCCTAAACTCTGGATGCTCATTATTTTCTACACGAGCAGTCTAGAGTTGGGTTTTTCAGATAGTCAGATTAGTAGGTTATCTGGAGTTAGTTCAGTCTTTGGATCACACCATTCTTTCTTAGCTTGGTGCATCGTTATTGGGGGTTCGAGCTATTGCTGGATTGATTCTTGGAGATGGAGTTGCAGTTCTTGGAGTTCTTCCTTGAAGACTATCTCAGAGTTATATTGTTCCATTGCTAGATGTTATCTATCGTTTTCTTTTCCGCTGCTATTTTATTGTATCATATCTCTGATGTATATTGATATCTATTGGATCATCTGTTGTAACAGATATTGTATCAAAGCTGTATATCAATGTATTATTCTTTTATTCCGCTGTGTTATTTACTTAATATTGTTATAAGCTCCGACGAATCGGATTTGAACGGTCGAATCTATGGCATTCGAAAACGATATGAAGTATGGATGTCGATTTTCGAACGGGTAAAATCCGTCTCGTCACATTTGGTATCAGAGCTAAGGTTGAACTTTAGCTCAGGAGTATAACACATTAAGTAACTCATTAAAGATAGGGTGAAGTATACCCTAGAATGAGTAATCCCTAAGATATCCGTTTTAACGCCTCAGTAAATTCTCTTACTATCCACTGATAGTAAGTATGAATGCAAGAAGAGAACGAGATAAGGGACAGGGAAATACGTCTATAATTGGTCAATACTCTGTAACAACAGTGGAAACAACTTTCTTCTCAATCTCTTTTGATTCATTTCCAAAATTCTTTTGATTACTTTGTGACAGCTCCAGAAAGAAGTTTCAGTGCGATGATGGCTCTACGAATCGTTGTAGGAAATTCTTACCTTGTATCTTCATCGGTTTCTTATCATCTTTTCGATTTAAACCTTAATGAATATGAATTAGAAATTTTAAATAAATTGGAAATTTTAAATTGAGTTAAAATTGATTAATAGAATATGAAGGCTAAATTGAATTATATCGATAAAACAATTTCGTTTAAAACCAAATTAGAAATTCTATTGTAATTTATTGTAAATATTGAAGTTCGAAGAGGGACAAATTGGTATGTATTCTGAGATATTTCGACTTGAGTTTGGAATTCATATCTTAAGTTTGAGGAATTATAGGAGATCGAATCTGTCTATCTCTGTGTTGTTTTCGTGCCTGCGAATTTCGAGGACGAAATTCTTTTAAGGGGGGAAGTTTGTAACGACCCAGGTTTTTTTATTTAATTTAAATTTATAATTTAAATGAATTTTTGAATTAAATTTGTAAAATTGATTATAAATGGCAGCGAGTTTCCCCGATTCAAATAGGAAAAAATATGTAAAGTCATATGGATTTGAAAATTTGTATATATGTGAATATATATGTATATATTTGATTTTAAATAAATTCTTAAATAAATGATTTTGAAAAATAAATAATATACTTTGGACACAAGTATAAAAATAAATAAATAAATTGATTTAAAAATTTATAAATGATGATAATTTGAGTTATATAAAATATATGTGTACAAAGAGAAATGTAAAACAATAATTATTAAAGTAAAATTCATGATAAATATTTAAACTAAAAATAGAAGTAAAATAAATATTTGAGTTATAAATAGAGATAAATAAAAGTTAAGTATGGAACCAAATAAATATATAAAACATCTATGTACAAAACAAAGTTATAGAATTTCAATTATATTTTAAAAGTAAGGAGACAAAATAAAATAAAATAAACAAAACAAAGTAAATACAAACAAATATAAAAGTTTTTGTATGCAAAGAAAAAAAATAAAATAAGAGCAAATATACAAAGTAAAATAAAATACAACACAAAACTGTACATACATAACAATACATTAGCTAAACCTATTATCATAAACATGCAAGAAAACAAAAATTATCACCAAAACAAAATCTCTCAGCCGCAGTCAACAAGCAAGGATAGGAAGAACATGGCATTAAATGCTAGCACAACAAGTATCTCCAGCCCATAACTAAAACACTTCAGCCATGACCTATATTGTACAAACAAGATTTTCAGCCACCATAAAGAAAGGAAGAAAATCTCTACCCTGTTATACAATATAATTAACCTGTACAAAATAATATCACTCTGTAAAATCAGCACCAGTACACTTCTTTTACATATATCAGCTTCATATTTTAGTTCGATCATTAAAGCTGAAGTGATATCATCTTCTAAAACTCAAACAAAACTCAAACAAATTCAACTCTGAAATTCCTGAAGCATTCCCAAGGCAAGGTTTTCAACAACAAAATTCAACTTCAAATTTGCAAATCATCAAACTTCAAGTAAATGCAAAGCTACAAGCCCTTAGACACAAACAAAATGCTTTCCTGTCCTCTGTTCTTTTTGTTCTTTGCCCTCTGTTCAACCATGACAAGTGAGTAAATATTTTTAAGTAAAATCTTTTGGTGCTAATAAATCTGTGATGATGCTATATATTTGTGTGCATGAATGTCTTCAACTTGAATCTGGTTTTGAATTCAGTTATGTCTTGAAAATTTGCCTGTACATGTTAGTATATGTCTCTGTTAAATTTTCTGGCAAGAATAAGTATAGGAAAATTCCTATCTTCCCAAATATTCATTGTCAGGTTTTGATTTCTAAAAAGAAAATAATGGTGATAATGTGATCTTGTTCTTAAAAATAATTTTAAGTAATTATATTTACTAGATAGTCTGGAAATTTAAAGATTACAGTAAAAGTCAAGATTTTGTTGAAAAATCAATATCCGTGATTTCATCTCTAGATTATATAATCTGATTCGTATAAAAGAATCATGAATTTTAGTACGAACTAGATAATTTTTAATTTGGTATTGATTGTGAATTTCTGAGTTGTTTGCTTTTGGGATTTGGGTCATTTGCCGTTGATCGGCGGGATGATCAGAGCCAATATTTTGGTCGAAGGTAGTGGGTAGGAGGATGCACTCGGGAAAAATGCTAGAAATATTTTCTATTGGCTGAGGTGATGGGATTTTGGTAAAGTAGGGTTTTCGGTCAGTTTTTTCAACCAATGGGTTCGTGAGTTTTGCGTTGCCATGGAGAAAAAGGAGGGGATTGCGATGATGGAAATGGTAGCTGGATGATGTAAAGTAGCTATGGTGAAGTGGGCAGGTGATCTCGCGGTTGGAAGCGACGTGGAGAAGTGAATTTCCGGCATTATTGTTTCCAGGCGTGGTTGAAGATGCTTCGTTTTCGACTTGAATGGATTTTCGTTCGATCTGGGTGAGGAGGTGCGTTCGCGTGGTTCGTATGGTTGTTGAGGAGCGTCGCATCGATCATCGATGGTCGGAATCGTTTGTACACGTGCACCGCGTGCACATCATGGTTGGGAACGATGGGTCTTGGGGGTTCTCAGGGTTTTGCGCCTGTATTTGCTTCGGGATTTTGCTCGAGTTTTGCGTGTGTTGTTCGTGCCTTGTTGTTTTTTTTTTCTCAACAGTTTTAAAGAAAAAAAAAGAGAGGAGGGAAGAATATAGGATCGGGGGGGGGGGGGAAGGAGTTGCGTGAAGACAGGGGAGAGACTCGGGAAAATTCACGTGTGTTTCGAATTTTTTCTCGAAGCAGGGACAGGGTAAACTCGGTTCAGAGTTTGTCCCAGTTTAGATTGAAAATTTTAAAACCAAATTTAAATTTTAAACCAAGATTTTTAAAGCTGAGTTCAAATTGAAATGTTAATATAAATTCAAGTTGAATGTAGAGTTTAGATTGAACATAAATAAGTTTTAAATTTAAATTGTTTTAATAACTTAAAAGCAATTCAAAATATTTGAAATGGAAATGGATTTGAAATTTTAAATGAAAATTTAAGCAAGTGGAAACTAAAAGTTTAAATCTAAATTTAAATCTGAATTAAAGATAATTTGAGTCCTAGTTCTGAAATCAAAGAAGTTTTAAATATTTAAATTGTTTAGATTTGCTTTGTGATGATAATTAAAACATTAGTTAGAAAATGTTTTAAATTTGAATTAGTAAAGATAAAATGATATGCACTCATTAAATTAGTTCAAGTGAATAATTGATTAATTTATTTAATCAAGAAATTAGGATTTGAGTTAAATTAATTAAGGTAAATTAATTTGTAAATAAGATTCATTAAATTAATAAAGAGTTGTCTTTTAAACAAATGATTAAGGTTATTTAATCAAGTAATTAAGATTTATTAAGTTACAGTTTAGAACTTAATTAAATAAATAACCAGTGATTAAACATATGATTTTAAAGGTTAATTAAATGATAATTAACAATAGTTAAATTGAGTTTAATTACTT
Source organism: Allium cepa (assembly GCA_030765085.1). NCBI lineage: Eukaryota > Viridiplantae > Streptophyta > Magnoliopsida > Asparagales > Amaryllidaceae > Allium > Allium cepa. The sequence continues at coordinate 233,665,380 of CM060939.1, read as the reverse complement.
AAGAATAGTAATTAAATAATTATGAATAGTTAATGAGGATCATTTACTTGAAATTTATTTTGATAATAAATGTGAAAAGAATTATTCATAGAAATTTAATCTGATTTAAATTAATCAGATAATTAAATTAATCCTATTTATAGATGTTTGGATTATATTGGATGTTAAACTGTTTGATATCCCTGTTATATGATGCTTTATGATTATCCTGATTTGTGTTGTGATCTGTGACGTAATTTATTATCTGTGATATATAAATATATCTGTGATCTGTGAATGAAGATAAGCGTTATAATTTATATCGCTTATCAGATATATTGTTGTATTTGATCTGTCATGATTGAACGATGTTGCACTACTGTGTATAACCCCTGGACTACACCATACACACACAAATATGGATTTCACGAGGAAATCGGTTAAGTCACAGATAATTTAAATGTAATGTTTTTGAAATTAAAGTTTTAATTTCAAATTGATTTTGAAAATGGATTTGGGTTAAACGGTAAAGCTTTTGAAAAAGGTTTTCACAGATAAAAGCTATTTTGAATAACTCGGTAAAATCTCCAATTTAAATAATTCAATTTGAATTTGAATTAGATATTTGGAATTGAATTCGATGATTGGAAATTATGGTTAAAGATATTATAAACAGGTTTGTATGAATTTAAACCATTTTAAAGGTATGGTTTTGGGAATTTGAATTTAACCCAAGGATTTCAACTCGTATAAATGAATCAGATTTCCAAATGAAAACTGTTGTTTTCAAATGATAAACACTTTTATATAAGAATTGAGATTCCAGTTAATTAGGGGAATTTCAAGATTGAATAGAGAAATGATTTTCCTAAGTTATGAATGAATTCTTTTTGAAAGCTATGAATTAAATCTGTTTATTTTTAACAGATTTAAATTGATGATTTGTTTAAATCAAATTGAAATGAAATTGTTTTGAAGGCTATAAGTTAAATCTTTGATTTAAAGATTTAACGAGTTAATCAAATTGAAATGAAATTGTTTTGAAGGCTATAAGTTAAATCTTTGATTTAAAGATTTAACGAGTTAATCAAATAGAAATGAAATTGTTTTGAAGGCTATAAGTTAAATCTTTGATTTAAAGATTTAACGAGTTAATCAAATTGAAATGAAAATTGATTTGGAAAATCTATGAATGAATCTTTTATTTAAAAGATTAAAATGTGAAAATTGTTTAAACCATTAAAGGTTGTGAAAATGAATCTTTTTGTTTAAAGATTGAAAATGGTAATTTGTTAAGCCATTTGAAGAAAAGTTTTGGGTAATAAGTTGTGACTTAATTGAAATCCCATATCCATATGTTTTAAAAATATTTTCGCTCACTATTCGGTTTAGCCGGGAAAGGACCTTTGTGTCGCATAACCCATTCCGAATATGTGATACGTCGTTATGGATAGCATTAGAAGACCGGTGATGAAGACCGGGTATTTGCGAAAGCGATAGGATGACCTATCGATTATTTCTGCACCGAGTCGCGCCGGTATAGAAACTCCCTAAGTGATGGGAAATCCGATCGGGATTGTGAATATCCGGATTGCAAGGACTTCTTTGAAAGTGCCTTCGGTTCTGTTCAAACCCAGAACAGACTTGTATGGATTGTTATGTCTGACATTACTATTTGAGATATAAAGCTGACTTCTTTCAAATATATTTCTGTTGGTGGTGGAGAATTTATTCTCTTAGCTTAACATCCTTCTCTGAGACGTACGAGCTCAGAGGTTATGTAGTTGAAGGTTATTAGCGATATATTCCCAATTTGGTAATGTGATATACTGAGTGTTGCTGTGAAATGATCATTGTGTTGATTATTTATGATAGGATCATTTGTTTGATCGTTTATCTTTGTGATCATTTCTATGATCATTTGTTGACCCAAAGCACAACTTTTGTATAAAGCGTGTTTTTGTGGACGTGACCTCGTCGAGCCTCACACCCCGGAATGGTCAAAACAGGAAAGATGCGGCAAGGTTATGAGGGGTAGCGCCCTTTAGGGTATGTGCATTTCCTTCTGGAAAAGGGTGGTATCATGGTATGGAGCCCAGATACTTACTCATGTTGAAAACACTTTATGATTGTGTGAATTGATTATGAGTGCTCGGATAAAGGTCCCAAAGGACCGGGGGATGGCATACTCGGTCAGTTGTTACTCAGTTAGGGGTAACCCGGCCTTGTGTTGGTAGAGATCCGGTTTGGTTCTCGGGGACGTCCATCCAGAGGCATTCTCATGTGGCAATGGGAAGTTCCTTAGCCTGACCATTCGTTGGAAATCCAATTCCCAATACGAAACCCTGTACGGTTTTAGTTGTAGAACCTGCCATTTACTTATGGTGGTCACCACTGTTTAGATGGTAGCTATAGTAGGCATATTTCGAAATGTCTATGCTGGCTAAGATTTATATCTTTATTTTTGAAATGAATTTTTCCTACACTATGCACTAGTAATAATATCAAATGTTCTTTTTAATGCGTATCAAGCATCTTTGACTATCATAAGGAGAAATCTCCTCCGATTCTGCGTTTGCATTGTGTGTGTGTGCGGGAGGCCTTATAGTAGTCTCATTTTTTAAAAAGCATTGCGAATTGACTTTGAATTTTTTTTTTGTTGAATGTTTTAAAATATAAACTGTTTTTGTTGCTCACACCAGTCCCACGACTGATCCGGAGTTTATTGTTTCTTTCCTAAACTCTGGATGCTCATTATTTTCTACACGAGCAGTCTAGAGTTGGGTTTTTCAGATAGTCAGATTAGTAGGTTATCTGGAGTTAGTTCAGTCTTTGGATCACACCATTCTTGCTTAGCTTGGTGCATCGTTATTGGGGGTTCGAGCTATTGCTAGATTGATTCTTGGAGATGGAGTTGCAGTTCTTGGAGTTCTTCCTTGAAGACTATCTCAGAGTTATATTGTTCTACTGCTAGATGTTATCTATCGTTTTCTTTTCCGCTGCTATTTTATTGTATCATATCTCTGATGTATATTGATATCTATTGGATCATCTGTTGTAATAGATATTGTATCAAAGCTGTATATCAATGTATTATTCTTTTATTCCGTTGTGTTATTTACTTAATATTGTTATAAGCTCCGGCGAATCGGATTTGAACGATTGAATCTATGGCATTCGAATACGATATGAAGTATGGATGTCGATTTTCAAGCGGGTAAAATCCGTCTCGTTACAGTTTCAATATTTCCCTTAGGATTTTGTGAAATATAAAAAACTAGTAAGTGCCTTATTAGAAAAATGAAATAACTACATTTAATCATTCTAATATCTTAAGAACATCTACTACGTAAAACTTACCAATTAACTTGAAATAAATTTATAGAAAAATGAACAACGTATGGTTGTTTTCTGAAAATAACAACTTTACCAGACCTAATTATACCAAAGGCAAATCATAATAAAGATAAAAATAACTTATGAATGTTTATGATCTACCATTACCGAACCTTAACCAACCTCGCAGATGATATGGAGCTAGAAATAGTAAAATCTTATAGCACTTAAGTACCTTATTGTGACATAGCCCAAGCTTACGAGCTATCTACTTTAGACAAAACGAAAACATCATTGTCCATAAAATCTTTGATACCCTCAAATCTATATTTGAAGAACGATCTCCTTTTGCATGGCATGAGATAGCTAAGAAATTGTTCAACATGAAAATGAGTAAGGGCAGTAAAATGGAGGACTATGTCATAATGATGATGTTTTTCTGAGCTCGCTACTAAGATCCAAGATGGTTTGCAATTAGACCTGATTCTAGGCTTGTTGACTTCGTAGTTGAGGCATTCATATTAAATTTCAATACAAATTAGATGGTAGTGAGCCTTATTGAGCTGCTCAATATGTCAAGGTCAGCTGAAAGTTCACTAAAGGAACAAGGTATAGTGCTTGTAGTGAAAGGGAAAGTGTCATCTTTGAAAGATTCGAAGAAATTATAGAGGGATCAAGAAAGGTAAGCACGGTGTCTCTAATGACTAGGATGAATTTCACCATTGTCAAGTGAAGAGGCACTTGAAAAGGAATTGACTAGGCTATCATAAGTTGGCGAGAGAGAAGAAGGAATCAGACTCCTCGGCTCCTAAACATATGTGTAACAATCCGAAATTTCACCGGTTTAATTTAGGAATATTTAATTAATTTTAAATATTCAAATAATAGGTTTTATAATTAAAGTAAAAATATTTTAAATAATAATAATTACGACGAAATAGTTTTCATAATATGTTTATAAAAATATATAGTTTGAAGAAAAATCGAAAATGTGACCGAAATACATTTTTCGAATTTTCGACTTTTCATCGGCTAAAAGTTATCAAAAACGTCGCGAACTCAATTGTATAACATAACACATACATTTATATTTGAGTTAGGATAGATATTGGTATATGTATACTTAAATGTGTGTATATATATAAGTAATGTGTCATTTTACGAAAATAAGAATTTATTTCAAAATTAAAATAAAATACAAAGACGCCTTAGGAAACATTTGTAAATAAGTACATTTGGCACTAACAACATGTTGGCTAAGCAAAGTGAAGGGGATAAGCTTGTAGGCTGAGGTTCGTGAAGGTGAGGTGGCAAGAGGAGGTGGAGGGTAAAGAACCAAGAGCGTTAAGGTAATTTGCTTCATTTTGTTGCTTATAAATACTCCTTTCATTTCTTCAATTCTTCTTTCACTTTCGTCTTCCATATCTTTCTGATATCTTATCCAAATGGAGAGTTTCTTTTTTAGAACCATAACAAATTCCAGTTTCTACAACTTTCATGTGTACCACTTCTCCAAATTTTAAGCTTAGCCACGTCCAAATCTCATTTCTTTTAGACTCATTTTCGGACCCAGATTTTCAACTCCAAAAATACTGCTTCTTCTTTTGATCATATCTTCCTAAAAAAGTTCCAAATTGAGTGGTTTTTTTAAATTGTAGAGAAAAAAATTTCTAAGAGCTTTCCCTTTGACAACTTTCCCAAATTCTATGAGCTACTTTTCCAAAAATCAGTTGGAAGATGATTCATTTTCGGGTTTGATTTTTATGAATTCGATGATGGTTCGAATCCCATCTACCTTCCATGGCCGAGCTAATCACATCATGGCCGAACATTTAAACAATTTTGGCCGAATCCATTTCCCTCTCCAAGCTTCCAAAAGCTCATTTCTTCCAAGTTAAAACATTGATATATTCAAAAGTTAGGAAAGTTCGAGTCATTTTGGATAGCTTATGTTGAGTTAAAGCTCATTACTTTTAATAAAGTTATTTAAACTTTATTATAATGTTTTCTTGGTTGTTAATATGGTGGATGTTGGTTGAAGTCGAAAACATTGTTTATGCATGTAATGTTGATTCTTAGCTTGGAAAATAAAAAAACGAAAATTTGTAGCATTTGAAGTTGAAAACGTTGTTTATGTATGTAATTTGTGGTGGCATGTATAAAAGTTGAGTTCGTACGTACATTGTTATATGTTAATGGAAAGTTAGTAGTTAGTGATAGTTGCGACTTCGAAATTCTTTGGTCGAAAATAAGTTTTCTAACTTTACTCTTAAAATGTTTTAATGAAGCTTCAAAACATTACCTTTATTTCCAAAACTTTATTCTAAGTTATAAATGTAAGTTAACCTAAAAAGATAGAGTTCTGGAAGTGATTTAGGACATAAATTAAGTTTTGAAATTATGTGTCATATAGCAGTAGTCGCTATAAATGCACTTCGTAAGACAGACTGATTTTGTAAATTAAAAGCATTTTTCACTTAAGATATTTTTGAAAAGTGTTTTCAAGAAATATTATAAGTAATAAAAAGTAATTACTGCTTAATTAATTAATTAATTATTATTTAATTAATTAATTTAATAAGGTAATTGGTCCTTAATCATTAGTTAACAAGGTAATTTGTACTTAAGTATTAATTAAGTTATTTTAATTATTTAATTAATAAAAGTTTAATTTTAATTTTAATTAATTATCTAAGGATTAATTATTATTTAATAATTTAATAAAAATTAATTTTTAATTAATTATTTATTATGGAAGGTTTAATTATTTAATTAATTAATAGTTAAGATTTAATTAGAGATATAATTAAGATTTGAATTATTATTTAATGTAGGTTTTGATTATCATTTAATAATAACTAGAGGTTCATTTTGGTTTAAAGATTTAATGTTATTTAGTTATTTATGCAAAGGATAATTATTATTTTGTTATTTATTTAATAGTTAATTATGATTTAATTATTAATCGAAGGATTGATAATTTTAAATAAAGTTTAGATGTTGATTAATTATTAAATAAAGTTTTAGAAGTTAGGCTACCTTATTTTTAAAGATTGGTTTTGTTTTCAAGAAGCAACTTTCTTTTAACAGAAGATTTTAAGTCAAAGGGATTTCTTTATCGACTACCCTTTAGTAACCTTAATTGAATATGAAACCCAATGACATTTGTTTTGTAGAAAAATCACCATTTTGCTAATTAAATTGTATTTGGCATCTGTTTGGTAGAATAAATCACCATTCTACCATAATTCACCAAGTAGGGTATGTTGACATATATTAGGCTAAATAAAAACTCATTCTGCCATTATATTAACTTAGACGTATGTTTAGCAGAACCAATCTCCGTTTGTTATTTTGGTAACTTGGGCATTTACTTATATGATTGATTGTTACTAGCTGATTCCCTTATACGTATCTACTTATTATGAAAATACCCATGTTATAATTTGAAAAGTAAACTCAGTTAAATGAGAACCATTGTGGTCACTAAGCTTCTTTCTAACTTTTAAGGTCAGTCATACTTCTAATAATGGTTTCAGGTTAAGTAATGATTTTAGTAAATGTGTTTTAAATAAGCGTTGTTAATCATTCTTTATCAAAAGGACTTTATTAAATGAGTTAATTAATGGAGTTTTACTTTAAATAAGGAATATCTATAAGAAAGTTTTATAAATGATTTTTCAATTATAAAGGAAGTTTTATAAATAATTTTGGAGATTTACAAATAGATATATAAATGGTTTTGATATTTATAATAGAGTTTTGTAAATGGGTTTGGAATTTGAAGGAGATTCAAAAATAAAAGAGATTAATTAAGAGGATTTATAGAAGGAAATTTATAAAAGGATTTGAGATTGAATTTCCTTCAATTGACCTTCTTAATTCTGGTGGTATGGACATTTGTTCCACACCTAACACCGAAGGAATATTGTTTAAGGTTATCTTTTTCTCTAATTTAAATAATATTTTGTTTTGATCATTTGATATGATTTGAAAATGAGAAACCTTACGCAAATGCTTTGTGAATATACTTATGTCAGTGAGATAAGTATATGAATGATTTTGATAAATACTTCTGAAAAGAGTTTTAATAAGTGAATTTTATTTTAGGCTTACTGGTTACTATGGGTAATTAAATTTCTATATTTGTTGTTGTTTTTTTATTTAATAGTTAAACAACAAAATATCAAATCTAGGCCAAAATATAACTCTGTAAGTACCTAGAAGAAACACATGAGTTATATGGCACAATCATCTTCATGATGATGTACTGTGTGTATAAATCTCGTTTTCTTGTTTTTAGACACATGATAAGGAGATTCGTCCACTTAAACTATTAGGCGGTGATACCTGCTCTTATGTATTGTCTGATTATTTCCAAAAGAACGAGGGTTGAGTTTACCAAAACTATCGAATGTTGTTTCAAAGACCGGGATCGGATAAGCATAAATTATCTGAAAACCACTTCGATCCGACTTAAGCGTTTCGAATTGAAGATATCTTGAAGATGATTGAAGATGATGCTTTTGAATTACAAGGGCTACTTTCTACCAATCCCAAAGGTGATTCCAAAATGAATGTAGTAGAGGTAGTGCCTTCGATTTCGTTGAGATCCCGAACGAACTTGTATGGATGAATGCTGGCACTACATTGCTACCTGGAGGGCAGGGTTAGCATCCCAAGATGGTTACTATATAAAAAGTTAATTGTAACCTTAATCCTCGCATCTAGAAATGACTAAGATCAGGGGATATGCTTCAAGGCTATATGGTCCGCTACCATTAGGGTACAGTCATCACCCAATCTAGATTAATATTTTAGATCATGTAAGCTCAGGACCCATTTAGGTTGTTGATCCCAACCAAGGTGATGACATATTCAGCACTATCTAGTAAGGGGTAGGGTTGGTCTTGACTCGTAGAAGGTCCATATGAGGCTCTTGGTGTGTTTTATCTAGAGATACACTATGATAGGTGGTACCCAGTGCCTTGTCATTGGTGGAATCCATTTTCCAATGCTGCCTTTACAGACTTAGTTTTGCCTAGCTACTGAATGTATGATGTAAGCATTTTAGCTATATTAATATGTAGTTGTATCTTAGATATAATTATAATATCACTGGATTTTATATAGGAAGTGTTTTGGTTATCGTAAGGTAAAAACCTGTCCATGTTTATATGCCACATGGTCTTACGAGATACCTTTGATTTTAAAGGATTTTGTAAGTTATAATAAATAAAATTTCTTATGATTTGAGTTTCTCACGTTTTTTTACTAGATGACCCGGGTGTTATTTTCCTTATAATGCTTAGCAGCCCGAACATATTTCCAAAATTTACCTGGATCTTTCAAAGCTTTCAAGAAACAAGTTGGATCCTCACCGACATGTTCACGTATAATAATTCCTTCCACTGTTAGTTGTCCTTGATGCTTGTTTGTTGTATATTTATCAACAATCATAAGGATAGGCTATTATAATTGTGTATCGATAATACGTTAATGTACTCTGATGTTGTGTACATTAAAGATGAATTATTTTTGTAAAGATTTGTTCATATTACATATTACTCATCACATTTTGTGTGATTTTGTTCTATCTTCTTTTATCTTCACCCAAATGACATGTCTTTCGGGCACTTAAAAGATCGGCACATGAATACCGTAGATGTATTTAGTGTCATCTTTAGGTGTAAGAAAGGAAGATCGTTATAATATATTTATGGTTCAAAGTAGTTTTGTAGTCAACAAAAATTCTTATATTTTAGATATCGGATCTAGAACTCAAATTTGTAATTTGTTACAGGACTTTAGAATAAACGACCTATGAAAAAAGAAGAAATGATCCTTCAAGCTGTTGATGGATCTACAATATGTGCTAATATCTGTGTAGTTAATGTCCCGCTATTACCCTGTTATAACCCCACTATATCTCAAAGCGGATTTATACCGCTACGTTTTTTCCATATAGCCCCAAAATATAGCCTTTCCGCTTTAAGCCCCGCTATTTCCGCTATATCCCGTTATTCCCGCTATATTCCGCTATTTCCGCTATATCTTTTTTAATAAAATGAATTGAAAATTTGCATTTATACATTATCAAATTATATAACTAATTTATTTGATTTAATTTTTAATATATTTTCAGAAATGAAAATACTCTAATATTCTAACAAATTCAATTATGTTATCTAACAGTTTTACGTTTATTTAAAGTATATGCGCACATGTTTTTATTTAAAATTATTTACGTATTAATTATAATTCAATTGAATAATTTTTTTTAATTTAATTGCCATTTATATATCCGTAAAAACATTATGTACGAGTTTTATATGTTATTTTAGAGCCATCCGCTATATCCCGATATATCCTTGCACTATCCCCGCTATGACTTTTTGCCCCTCCACCGCTTTGAATCTGCCGAGCGCATTAACTGCACAGGCTAATATAGTTGAAGATTTTCATTTACATTTTCCTAATGAACGGGTTATCTGTAACATCTAGTAAATTAATAAATAATTAATTAAAGGACTATTTATGTGGATAAAGGTATAAATGATTTAATGATAAATTTGAATAACATAACTTGATGAGTAATTGGGTGTACATTTATTTATCAAAGGTAATGTTTAATAAAACTTAATTTGCAAGAACTAACTAAGGAAAGAGAAATGGTGGGCCAGCAGTCTAATTATTCATTGGAATAAAGATAACCTGAGACGACCCGACTTTCTCACCACAGAAAATCGCATCATCTTGAAGAAAGAAAGGGATAGAAAAGAGAAAAGAAAGAAAAGAAAGAAGAGAAAGAAGAAAAAACATCAGAATCTCAACATCGGAACGAATTAATTATATTAATAACATAAGTATTACATAATATACAACAATTATCAGAGTTACACAGATTATACATCACATACTAGACAGTTTTAAAACACCTTTCTAGTTATACAACTCAATACACAATACATATATCAACACAGCGGAACACTATATATCTACACGCTGAAGCCTCATGCTCCATTGCTCCTCCACAATTCGTCAAAGCTAACTTGAATCCCTTGTCTACTCGTAAAAATTTGAGTGCCCAGGAGTTTAAGAAAAACAGAAGATAAACTCATGTCAGACATGGTCTGGTGTGAGTAACAGGTTAAGGTTGCTTAACTTTAAAAATCTTTGAGAACAAAAGGTATCGCGTAAGACTTCCCACACATAAACATGGGTAAGTTTTTACCTTATGCTAACCAAAACATTTGATAGGAAACCGATGATATTATAATAGTGTCTAAGGTTTCACTACAAGAAAATGTTATATTGATAGCAAGTGGGGATTGCACGAGAGGTTGCTTGCTATAGTTAACTAGGTAATGGTTATATTGGTTAGTCTTTGACGTCAATAATAATTTAACGCCATTGATAATAACGATTGAGAAAATTTTACGGTCCAAAATTTTATTTCCCTCCATCATTTTTCTATGCCGCCCAAATCCCCATTTCCTTTTAATATCACTTCCTCTTCAGATTCTCCTCGTCACTGCAATTCTTCCTTAATTTCAAATCTCAGCATCGATTCCAAGTGATTTCGCTCGATTCCTCAAGCCTCCGCAACCCTCAAAGCACGATTCCTTAAGTGATTCACTGTAATCCTTCTAGGCAGCTGAAGCATGTCTTCTACGCTCGATTCCTCAAGCGGTTCTTCAAGGCAGCTGAAGAAGTATTTCAACTTCGCTTTCCTCAAGCAGTTCTCAGTATTTCAACTTCGTGAACTGGGTGTCAGTACTTTTTTTATTAAACTTAAGCATTTTGTGATTTTTATAGATAATGTTGATATATTTATGATATATAACGATTATTTTGATTAATAAACTAATCGTAAACACTAGAACTATACTAATTTTTTAAAATTATTTCGATTATTAAAATTCAAGGCACACTAAAGGTTATATGACTTACATGACGTTCAGTTGATTATGTAGATTTTTGAGAAAATTTACATGCTTCTTGATGTCTTAGTTCATAATTTGGTTTACTATATGAATATTTTACCTTTTGTCATTAGCAAAAAATATTATATTCTTGACAATCTTTAATTTATCTAAGCTTATACATACAAGAATTTACAGTTTTATATATAGTTTTAAAATTCTAACCTATGTACCATACCAGGCTTTATAAATATAAAACTTCCTATGTACAATTTCGCAGACATAAAATTTCACATGCAATAATTTCATAAACGTAAGATTTCAGAGAATAAAACTTTGAATATATTAGCTTCAAATATTTATGTGTATGAATTTTTTTTGAATATAGAAGCTTTGAACATGTGTTAATTTTTGAAAATAGGTTTATATGCAAAAACCATATGATAGCCAGGGCCCAGGGTAGAGAGCATCTGTAAATATAAAGTTACAAACATGCAACCAAGCTGTGCATACAGACACACATTGGTATACTACAAATTAGCACATACATAATACTACTACTATTAAGACATGAACATTTTGTAATCACACAGTAAATACCAACCATATATTAGTGTCACCAAGTACACTGGGTTTTCATTTATCAACATCTGTAAAGAAAACAAGTAGGGAAATTCTTAATACCATCTGCATGAATCTTTTATTTATTTTTATTTATTTGGTTATATAACTCTACTTTCTTCTCTTACATATTAACTAAATTATTGTGGATTCCAGAAATTAGTGGCGCAAACTCAAATAATCATCATAACATAACCATGAATTATTTCCTTATATTAAGCTTGATCATGAAGTTGTTTTTCCCTTTTTACCTGATTACATAATTAAGAACGGGGTAAAAACTTCCTTTGCACGCTATAGACGATAGTTTTAATATAATATGTATGCGTAGTAGCATTTGCACTAGTTTTAATATAATAGAGTAACAAAGTAATCTCTATTTCAGCATAGTGGGATCCAAATCTCATGTATCAGTTGAATAATTCAGATGGTAATGTTGTCAAAAAAAAGATAGTGTTAAATCATTATTCAAGAAAAAAGATCCATTTTCTATGGATATAATATATCATTATATCTTCTACATAATATCTGTCTAGTATACATTATCATCTGAATAGATCATTGGTGACAACACTGATAATCAAAGAAGCATTTAAACCCATTACTTTTGCTTAGTATTGTATCAACTCACAATATCTATCGTTTGCTTAGCTTGGTGCATCGTTATTGGGGGTTCGAGCTATTGCTAGATTGATTCTTGGAGATGGAGTTGCAGTTCTTGGAGTTCTTCCTTGAAGACTATCTCAGAGTTATATTGTTCTACTGCTAGATGTTATCTATCGTTTTCTTTTCCGCTGCTATTTTATTGTATCATATCTCTGATGTATATTGATATCTATTGGATCATCTGTTGTAATAGATATTGTATCAAAGCTGTATATCAATGTATTATTCTTTTATTCCGTTGTGTTATTTACTTAATATTGTTATAAGCTCCGGCGAATCGGATTTGAACGATTGAATCTATGGCATTCGAATACGATATGAAGTATGGATGTCGATTTTCAAGCGGGTAAAATCCGTCTCGTTACAGTTTCAATATTTCCCTTAGGATTTTGTGAAATATAAAAAACTAGTAAGTGCCTTATTAGAAAAATGAAATAACTACATTTAATCATTCTAATATCTTAAGAACATCTACTACGTAAAACTTACCAATTAACTTGAAATAAATTTATAGAAAAATGAACAACGTATGGTTGTTTTCTGAAAATAACAACTTTACCAGACCTAATTATACCAAAGGCAAATCATAATAAAGATAAAAATAACTTATGAATGTTTATGATCTACCATTACCGAACCTTAACCAACCTCGCAGATGATATGGAGCTAGAAATAGTAAAATCTTATAGCACTTAAATACCTTATTGTGACATAGCCCAAGCTTACGGGCTATCTACTTTAGACAAAACGAAAACATCATTGTCCATAAAATCTTTGATACCCTCAAATCTATATTTGAAGAACGATCTCCTTTTGCATGGCATGAGATAGCTAAGAAATTGTTCAACATGAAAATGAGTAAGGGCAGTAAAATGGAGGACTATGTCATAATGATGATGTTTTTCTGAGCTCGCTACTAAGATCCAAGATGGTTTGCAATTAGACCTGATTCTAGGCTTGTTGACTTCGTAGTTGAGGCATTCATATTAAATTTCAATACAAATTAGATGGTAGTGAGCCTTATTGAGCTGCTCAATATGTCAAGGTCAGCTGAAAGTTCACTAAAGGAACAAGGTATAGTGCTTGTAGTGAAAGGGAAAGTGTCATCTTTGAAAGATTCGAAGAAATTATAGAGGGATCAAGAAAGGTAAGCACGGTGTCTCTAATGACTAGGATGAATTTCACCATTGTCAAGTGAAGAGGCACTTGAAAAGGAATTGACTAGGCTATCATAAGTTGGCGAGAGAGAAGAAGGAATCAGACTCCTCGGCTCCTAAACATATGTGTAACAATCCGAAATTTCACCGGTTTAATTTAGGAATATTTAATTAATTTTAAATATTCAAATAATAGGTTTTATAATTAAAGTAAAAATATTTTAAATAATAATAATTACGACGAAATAGTTTTCATAATATGTTTATAAAAATATATAGTTTGAAGAAAAATCGAAAATGTGACCGAAATACATTTTTCGAATTTTCGACTTTTCATCGGCTAAAAGTTATCAAAAACGTCGCGAACTCAATTGTATAACATAACACATACATTTATATTTGAGTTAGGATAGATATTGGTATATGTATACTTAAATGTGTGTATATATATAAGTAATGTGTCATTTTACGAAAATAAGAATTTATTTCAAAATTAAAATAAAATACAAAGACGCCTTAGGAAACATTTGTAAATAAGTACATTTGGCACTAACAACATGTTGGCTAAGCAAAGTGAAGGGGATAAGCTTGTAGGCTGAGGTTCGTGAAGGTGAGGTGGCAAGAGGAGGTGGAGGGTAAAGAACCAAGAGCGTTAAGGTAATTTGCTTCATTTTGTTGCTTATAAATACTCCTTTCATTTCTTCAATTCTTCTTTCACTTTCGTCTTCCATATCTTTCTGATATCTTATCCAAATGGAGAGTTTCTTTTTTAGAACCATAACAAATTCCAGTTTCTACAACTTTCATGTGTACCACTTCTCCAAATTTTAAGCTTAGCCACGTCCAAATCTCATTTCTTTTAGACTCATTTTCGGACCCAGATTTTCAACTCCAAAAATACTGCTTCTTCTTTTGATCATATCTTCCTAAAAAAGTTCCAAATTGAGTGGTTTTTTTAAATTGTAGAGAAAAAAATTTCTAAGAGCTTTCCCTTTGACAACTTTCCCAAATTCTATGAGCTACTTTTCCAAAAATCAGTTGGAAGATGATTCATTTTCGGGTTTGATTTTTATGAATTCGATGATGGTTCGAATCCCATCTACCTTCCATGGCCGAGCTAATCACATCATGGCCGAACATTTAAACAATTTTGGCCGAATCCATTTCCCTCTCCAAGCTTCCAAAAGCTCATTTCTTCCAAGTTAAAACATTGATATATTCAAAAGTTAGGAAAGTTCGAGTCATTTTGGATAGCTTATGTTGAGTTAAAGCTCATTACTTTTAATAAAGTTATTTAAACTTTATTATAATGTTTTCTTGGTTGTTAATATGGTGGATGTTGGTTGAAGTCGAAAACATTGTTTATGCATGTAATGTTGATTCTTAGCTTGGAAAATAAAAAAACGAAAATTTGTAGCATTTGAAGTTGAAAACGTTGTTTATGTATGTAATTTGTGGTGGCATGTATAAAAGTTGAGTTCGTACGTACATTGTTATATGTTAATGGAAAGTTAGTAGTTAGTGATAGTTGCGACTTCGAAATTCTTTGGTCGAAAATAAGTTTTCTAACTTTACTCTTAAAATGTTTTAATGAAGCTTCAAAACATTACCTTTATTTCCAAAACTTTATTCTAAGTTATAAATGTAAGTTAACCTAAAAAGATAGAGTTCTGGAAGTGATTTAGGACATAAATTAAGTTTTGAAATTATGTGTCATATAGCAGTAGTCGCTATAAATGCACTTCGTAAGACAGACTGATTTTGTAAATTAAAAGCATTTTTCACTTAAGATATTTTTGAAAAGTGTTTTCAAGAAATATTATAAGTAATAAAAAGTAATTACTGCTTAATTAATTAATTAATTATTATTTAATTAATTAATTTAATAAGGTAATTGGTCCTTAATCATTAGTTAACAAGGTAATTTGTACTTAAGTATTAATTAAGTTATTTTAATTATTTAATTAATAAAAGTTTAATTTTAATTTTAATTAATTATCTAAGGATTAATTATTATTTAATAATTTAATAAAAATTAATTTTTAATTAATTATTTATTATGGAAGGTTTAATTATTTAATTAATTAATAGTTAAGATTTAATTAGAGATATAATTAAGATTTGAATTATTATTTAATGTAGGTTTTGATTATCATTTAATAATAACTAGAGGTTCATTTTGGTTTAAAGATTTAATGTTATTTAGTTATTTATGCAAAGGATAATTATTATTTTGTTATTTATTTAATAGTTAATTATGATTTAATTATTAATCGAAGGATTGATAATTTTAAATAAAGTTTAGATGTTGATTAATTATTAAATAAAGTTTTAGAAGTTAGGCTACCTTATTTTTAAAGATTGGTTTTGTTTTCAAGAAGCAACTTTCTTTTAACAGAAGATTTTAAGTCAAAGGGATTTCTTTATCGACTACCCTTTAGTAACCTTAATTGAATATGAAACCCAATGACATTTGTTTTGTAGAAAAATCACCATTTTGCTAATTAAATTGTATTTGGCATCTGTTTGGTAGAATAAATCACCATTCTACCATAATTCACCAAGTAGGGTATGTTGACATATATTAGGCTAAATAAAAACTCATTCTGCCATTATATTAACTTAGACGTATGTTTAGCAGAACCAATCTCCGTTTGTTATTTTGGTAACTTGGGCATTTACTTATATGATTGATTGTTACTAGCTGATTCCCTTATACGTATCTACTTATTATGAAAATACCCATGTTATAATTTGAAAAGTAAACTCAGTTAAATGAGAACCATTGTGGTCACTAAGCTTCTTTCTAACTTTTAAGGTCAGTCATACTTCTAATAATGGTTTCAGGTTAAGTAATGATTTTAGTAAATGTGTTTTAAATAAGCGTTGTTAATCATTCTTTATCAAAAGGACTTTATTAAATGAGTTAATTAATGGAGTTTTACTTTAAATAAGGAATATCTATAAGAAAGTTTTATAAATGATTTTTCAATTATAAAGGAAGTTTTATAAATAATTTTGGAGATTTACAAATAGATATATAAATGGTTTTGATATTTATAATAGAGTTTTGTAAATGGGTTTGGAATTTGAAGGAGATTCAAAAATAAAAGAGATTAATTAAGAGGATTTATAGAAGGAAATTTATAAAAGGATTTGAGATTGAATTTCCTTCAATTGACCTTCTTAATTCTGGTGGTATGGACATTTGTTCCACACCTAACACCGAAGGAATATTGTTTAAGGTTATCTTTTTCTCTAATTTAAATAATATTTTGTTTTGATCATTTGATATGATTTGAAAATGAGAAACCTTACGCAAATGCTTTGTGAATATACTTATGTCAGTGAGATAAGTATATGAATGATTTTGATAAATACTTCTGAAAAGAGTTTTAATAAGTGAATTTTATTTTAGGCTTACTGGTTACTATGGGTAATTAAATTTCTATATTTGTTGTTGTTTTTTTATTTAATAGTTAAACAACAAAATATCAAATCTAGGCCAAAATATAACTCTGTAAGTACCTAGAAGAAACACATGAGTTATATGGCACAATCATCTTCATGATGATGTACTGTGTGTATAAATCTCGTTTTCTTGTTTTTAGACACATGATAAGGAGATTCGTCCACTTAAACTATTAGGCGGTGATACCTGCTCTTATGTATTGTCTGATTATTTCCAAAAGAACGAGGGTTGAGTTTACCAAAACTATCGAATGTTGTTTCAAAGACCGGGATCGGATAAGCATAAATTATCTGAAAACCACTTCGATCCGACTTAAGCGTTTCGAATTGAAGATATCTTGAAGATGATTGAAGATGATGCTTTTGAATTACAAGGGCTACTTTCTACCAATCCCAAAGGTGATTCCAAAATGAATGTAGTAGAGGTAGTGCCTTCGATTTCGTTGAGATCCCGAACGAACTTGTATGGATGAATGCTGGCACTACATTGCTACCTGGAGGGCAGGGTTAGCATCCCAAGATGGTTACTATATAAAAAGTTAATTGTAACCTTAATCCTCGCATCTGGAAATGACTAAGATCAGGGGATATGCTTCAAGGCTATATGGTCCGCTACCATTAGGGTACAGTCATCACCCAATCTAGATTAATATTTTAGATCATGTAAGCTCAGGACCCATTTAGGTTGTTGATCCCAACCAAGGTGATGACATATTCAGCACTATCTAGTAAGGGGTAGGGTTGGTCTTGACTCGTAGAAGGTCCATATGAGGCTCTTGGTGTGTTTTATCTAGAGATACACTATGATAGGTGGTACCCAGTGCCTTGTCATTGGTGGAATCCATTTTCCAATGCTGCCTTTACAGACTTAGTTTTGCCTAGCTACTGAATGTATGATGTAAGCATTTTAGCTATATTAATATGTAGTTGTATCTTAGATATAATTATAATATCACTGGATTTTATATAGGAAGTGTTTTGGTTATCGTAAGGTAAAAACCTGTCCATGTTTATATGCCACATGGTCTTACGAGATACCTTTGATTTTAAAGGATTTTGTAAGTTATAATAAATAAAATTTCTTATGATTTGAGTTTCTCACGTTTTTTTACTAGATGACCCGGGTGTTATTTTCCTTATAATGCTTAGCAGCCCGAACATATTTCCAAAATTTACCTGGATCTTTCAAAGCTTTCAAGAAACAAGTTGGATCCTCACCGACATGTTCACGTATAATAATTCCTTCCACTGTTAGTTGTCCTTGATGCTTGTTTGTTGTATATTTATCAACAATCATAAGGATAGGCTATTATAATTGTGTATCGATAATACGTTAATGTACTCTGATGTTGTGTACATTAAAGATGAATTATTTTTGTAAAGATTTGTTCATATTACATATTACTCATCACATTTTGTGTGATTTTGTTCTATCTTCTTTTATCTTCACCCAAATGACATGTCTTTCGGGCACTTAAAAGATCGGCACATGAATACCGTAGATGTATTTAGTGTCATCTTTAGGTGTAAGAAAGGAAGATCGTTATAATATATTTATGGTTCAAAGTAGTTTTGTAGTCAACAAAAATTCTTATATTTTAGATATCGGATCTAGAACTCAAATTTGTAATTTGTTACAGGACTTTAGAATAAACGACCTATGAAAAAAGAAGAAATGATCCTTCAAGCTGTTGATGGATCTACAATATGTGCTAATATCTGTGTAGTTAATGTCCCGCTATTACCCTGTTATAACCCCACTATATCTCAAAGCGGATTTATACCGCTACGTTTTTTCCATATAGCCCCAAAATATAGCCTTTCCGCTTTAAGCCCCGCTATTTCCGCTATATCCCGTTATTCCCGCTATATTCCGCTATTTCCGCTATATCTTTTTTAATAAAATGAATTGAAAATTTGCATTTATACATTATCAAATTATATAACTAATTTATTTGATTTAATTTTTAATATATTTTCAGAAATGAAAATACTCTAATATTCTAACAAATTCAATTATGTTATCTAACAGTTTTACGTTTATTTAAAGTATATGCGCACATGTTTTTATTTAAAATTATTTACGTATTAATTATAATTCAATTGAATAATTTTTTTTAATTTAATTGCCATTTATATATCCGTAAAAACATTATGTACGAGTTTTATATGTTATTTTAGAGCCATCCGCTATATCCCGATATATCCTTGCACTATCCCCGCTATGACTTTTTGCCCCTCCACCGCTTTGAATCTGCCGAGCGCATTAACTGCACAGGCTAATATAGTTGAAGATTTTCATTTACATTTTCCTAATGAACGGGTTATCTGTAACATCTAGTAAATTAATAAATAATTAATTAAAGGACTATTTATGTGGATAAAGGTATAAATGATTTAATGATAAATTTGAATAACATAACTTGATGAGTAATTGGGTGTACATTTATTTATCAAAGGTAATGTTTAATAAAACTTAATTTGCAAGAACTAACTAAGGAAAGAGAAATGGTGGGCCAGCAGTCTAATTATTCATTGGAATAAAGATAACCTGAGACGACCCGACTTTCTCACCACAGAAAATCGCATCATCTTGAAGAAAGAAAGGGATAGAAAAGAGAAAAGAAAGAAAAGAAAGAAGAGAAAGAAGAAAAAACATCAGAATCTCAACATCGGAACGAATTAATTATATTAATAACATAAGTATTACATAATATACAACAATTATCAGAGTTACACAGATTATACATCACATACTAGACAGTTTTAAAACACCTTTCTAGTTATACAACTCAATACACAATACATATATCAACACAGCGGAACACTATATATCTACACGCTGAAGCCTCATGCTCCATTGCTCCTCCACAATTCGTCAAAGCTAACTTGAATCCCTTGTCTACTCGTAAAAATTTGAGTGCCCAGGAGTTTAAGAAAAACAGAAGATAAACTCATGTCAGACATGGTCTGGTGTGAGTAACAGGTTAAGGTTGCTTAACTTTAAAAATCTTTGAGAACAAAAGGTATCGCGTAAGACTTCCCACACATAAACATGGGTAAGTTTTTACCTTATGCTAACCAAAACATTTGATAGGAAACCGATGATATTATAATAGTGTCTAAGGTTTCACTACAAGAAAATGTTATATTGATAGCAAGTGGGGATTGCACGAGAGGTTGCTTGCTATAGTTAACTAGGTAATGGTTATATTGGTTAGTCTTTGACGTCAATAATAATTTAACGCCATTGATAATAACGATTGAGAAAATTTTACGGTCCAAAATTTTATTTCCCTCCATCATTTTTCTATGCCGCCCAAATCCCCATTTCCTTTTAATATCACTTCCTCTTCAGATTCTCCTCGTCACTGCAATTCTTCCTTAATTTCAAATCTCAGCATCGATTCCAAGTGATTTCGCTCGATTCCTCAAGCCTCCGCAACCCTCAAAGCACGATTCCTTAAGTGATTCACTGTAATCCTTCTAGGCAGCTGAAGCATGTCTTCTACGCTCGATTCCTCAAGCGGTTCTTCAAGGCAGCTGAAGAAGTATTTCAACTTCGCTTTCCTCAAGCAGTTCTCAGTATTTCAACTTCGTGAACTGGGTGTCAGTACTTTTTTTATTAAACTTAAGCATTTTGTGATTTTTATAGATAATGTTGATATATTTATGATATATAACGATTATTTTGATTAATAAACTAATCGTAAACACTAGAACTATACTAATTTTTTAAAATTATTTCGATTATTAAAATTCAAGGCACACTAAAGGTTATATGACTTACATGACGTTCAGTTGATTATGTAGATTTTTGAGAAAATTTACATGCTTCTTGATGTCTTAGTTCATAATTTGGTTTACTATATGAATATTTTACCTTTTGTCATTAGCAAAAAATATTATATTCTTGACAATCTTTAATTTATCTAAGCTTATACATACAAGAATTTACAGTTTTATATATAGTTTTAAAATTCTAACCTATGTACCATACCAGGCTTTATAAATATAAAACTTCCTATGTACAATTTCGCAGACATAAAATTTCACATGCAATAATTTCATAAACGTAAGATTTCAGAGAATAAAACTTTGAATATATTAGCTTCAAATATTTATGTGTATGAATTTTTTTTGAATATAGAAGCTTTGAACATGTGTTAATTTTTGAAAATAGGTTTATATGCAAAAACCATATGATAGCCAGGGCCCAGGGTAGAGAGCATCTGTAAATATAAAGTTACAAACATGCAACCAAGCTGTGCATACAGACACACATTGGTATACTACAAATTAGCACATACATAATACTACTACTATTAAGACATGAACATTTTGTAATCACACAGTAAATACCAACCATATATTAGTGTCACCAAGTACACTGGGTTTTCATTTATCAACATCTGTAAAGAAAACAAGTAGGGAAATTCTTAATACCATCTGCATGAATCTTTTATTTATTTTTATTTATTTGGTTATATAACTCTACTTTCTTCTCTTACATATTAACTAAATTATTGTGGATTCCAGAAATTAGTGGCGCAAACTCAAATAATCATCATAACATAACCATGAATTATTTCCTTATATTAAGCTTGATCATGAAGTTGTTTTTCCCTTTTTACCTGATTACATAATTAAGAACGGGGTAAAAACTTCCTTTGCACGCTATAGACGATAGTTTTAATATAATATGTATGCGTAGTAGCATTTGCACTAGTTTTAATATAATAGAGTAACAAAGTAATCTCTATTTCAGCATAGTGGGATCCAAATCTCATGTATCAGTTGAATAATTCAGATGGTAATGTTGTCAAAAAAAAGATAGTGTTAAATCATTATTCAAGAAAAAAGATCCATTTTCTATGGATATAATATATCATTATATCTTCTACATAATATCTGTCTAGTATACATTATCATCTGAATAGATCATTGGTGACAACACTGATAATCAAAGAAGCATTTAAACCCATTACTTTTAAGGATTGGTATTCACATCCCTAATCTTGAATTCAATATAGTAAACCAAATTATGAATTCAGATTAGGGATGTGAATACCAATCCTCAATTCTTGTAGCAGCTTATATGGCCTAAACACATAAATTTATATGGCCTAAACACCAAAAGCTTTACTTTCAAATGGTTCGTTGTCATCAATTTATTTGCAAACTACCTCCTTTCACCTGCATAAATATTTTTAATCAAGTTGGCAAAATGTTTGTCTTCATAAGTTTGTCTACTCAAATTCAAAAGTAAATCAGGGAATTGTTACCTGAAAATTGAAAAGTAATAAAGTAAAATAAATTGATATTTTAACAATTATTTTGGAAAAAGCATAGGTTGAAGTCTGAAATGCAGTATACTGTTTCACAACATCAGCAGTAGTGGTATTAGTACTATAATTAGTACTAGTGTTAGTATTATTATTGTTACTGTTGTTGTCGTCTACTGCTACTTAAAGGTAAAAATTTAAAAATCGATTTACATGTCAAAAAAAACCACAGTGCATAACTAAATTGGTAGTAATTGAACTGGAAAATAAAGTAAGAATATATAAGTAAATGGAATGCCTATTTGCATAAATTTAGCTTTAAGTTATTGTAATATAACCATAATGCCTTTTTGTTTACATGCATAAATAGTAACATTTTTAATGAAAAGTTAGAAGTGAAGTATGTGATATGACACTTGTTAATGCTCACAATTCCATAGCTATTTTTTATAGTTTAATTTTGCAGCTAAGGGTAAAGCAAATGTATCAGTTTCTATTGTTGTGCAATTATTAAGTATCAAGTAGTCATATAGCGTTAGTACAAGTAGAAACTAGTCTATTTTCCCCATATATCTTTCACATTTTACACTTTACAATCAAAATTAAAACTATAAGAAAGATTCAATGGGAAATTAACTGAGGGAAATTCAGGTTAACCATATATGAGGGCAGAGAATTAAATTCATCCATTAATGTACTGGCTGTAAAAAGCCAGTTTTCCATTGCAAATTTGTTAATAATTATTAATCAAGGGAACGAATTTTACATATATTCTATTTTCTAACAGCTATTACCTTCATATTTATATTTTTTTAGATGTTTGTTATTCCAGGAGCATAGCAAGTTGTCTGCAGTGATTTAATTTTCAACCATTCACCCGAAGCATTTGGTTTGTTAAGAGAGCAGAGCGAACAAATTGTTTGGGTTGGGCTGTGGAAAGGATTATTCACTCAGTTCAGACTATTTGTAATAGCCTATAAAAATCAGGTACTTTTTCTACCAGATTTGCTTGCTACCTTCATGTTGTTTTTGATGAAATGAGGCAGTTTATTTTTAGACTAAAACTGTTTACCTGAAATACAAATGCAATTGTTTTTTTTAATTATCCTTACTTCAAAATTTTTAAACAAGTTTTTTTAAACTAAAACTGTTTTTAGACTAAAACCGTTTCCTTAATAATTGTTTTCTAATTATCCTTACTTCCAAAATTGTTTATTTTTTTTAATTATCCTTACTTCCAATTTTTTTATTAATTATTAATCAAGGGAATGAAGTTTACATATGTTCTATTTTTCTAACAGCTGTTACCTTCATATTTAAATGTATTTTCTTTTAAAACCGTTCGTTGCTTTGTTAAGATAGGTTTCATGTTTTAAAGTGTACAAGACAATAATATGCAAAGTTTCAGTATATATGTGTGTGTCAGATTTGTTTTAACCTTAGTTTCAAAAGCAGAAAGCTTTAAATACGTATGATAGGTCTTAAAAGTATTAAATCACGAATACATATATGTTTCAGGTTTTGAATATGTGAAGCTTCATACATATTTGGTTTTAAGTGTTTAAGTGGTTTCTAAAAATTGTGTACGTGTTAATATAGTACACACGGATCGTGTAATATGGTGTATAACACACAAGAATATGACTAATCACAGATAATAGAAAATTCAGTAAAATAGAAAAAGCACACCAGAGATTTTTATACTGGTTCGGAACACCGTCCTACGTCCAGTCCCAGACTTCTATCTGGATTTTCACTACCAACTACCTCGCTTCACCCGGAGGAACAGGTTTACAACACCCGAGCAGACGAACGGGATTTCACACCTCTAATACACTGAGGACTTCAACACTTGCCTCTTACAACACCGAGGACTTCAACACTTGCCTCTTACAATACCGAGGACTTCAACAAAGATGAAAATAATTTTTTGTTCACGGTATGTGTTCTTCCTAACACTATTTTGTCACTTGTAGTACAAATTTCCTATAATCTTATCCTCAAATAGAATATTTGTATATATGAAGATTTGGAAGTGGATATCGTATTGAATCAAAAGAATGTTAAATAAATTTCAAGATTCAAAAACGATATATGATAGAATATGAGCAATTTGAGTGCTTGAAAGTATAAGATTGAGATCAATAGAATAGAGATTACAATAATAGAAATTAGTTAGTTGGAATAATGATTTCATGATGTTTATATAAGAAATAAACAGTTGTAACCCTTTGTGAAAAGGTACAAACAAAGGTTATGATTATTGGTGAAGAGAAAGAGAAGCAACCGTTGAAGAAAAGGAAGTGTCTATACAAAAGGTTGTTTTCTGTTTGAAAACGGTCGACAGGTAAAAAAGGACCAGTAGAAAGGAATTTGAATATATATACGTTATGTTCACTTGTGCACGTTAATTGTGCATTCTGGGCAGAAACGGTCGACTGCCTTTTATTAACCGATCAACCGGTTTAGCCCAGATTGCACAGTTAATGTGCACTCATTCATATATATATATATATATATATATATATATATATATATTCAAAGATTTAAGGTATAAGATTATTTGAGGATATATTTTAACATAAATAACATTACTAACATACCAAATAATCAACCTCTAACATATGGAGCTCTTTGTGACTCTTTAATGAATAACTTCTTTGTCTTGTCTTGTCGATATCCCTTTGTCTTGTCGATCACGGATTATCCCTTTTGTCAGAAATCAAAACTCTATAAAAATCTTGACTCAACATTCTCCCCCTTTTTGATTGATGACAACATAGTCATAAATCTCCCCCTGTATATGACATCCCCCTGAGATTGTGTCCTGCATATACTGTTAGCATAATTTTCTCCCCCTTTGTCATCGACGAAAAGGAGTTGTTAAATGGAGGATGTAAATGAGATATATAAGCAACATAAAATTACTACCATAGATCAAGAGTAACATTCACACAAGATGATAATACACACAAGTCTAGTACGAATTAAAATTCGACACTATTTAGTACAAGTGCCAGATAATGTCTTTAAAGCAAAAACTAAAGTCATAAGAACGCAAAAAATAAACTAAAAGAGACTTAATCTGACTCCGTCTCACCCTCTTCTTCTTCTTCTCTTTCTTCTTCAACAAGCTGAGATTTTCCGTGTCCATGATCATGACTAGTTCCCGAGCTTGTACCGTCTTCCGAAGATGTCCAAGCAAAAGTAGGAGGAGCTGGGCGCTTGCCAAGGTCTGGAGCTTGCATTGATGAAGATGATGCACCACATGATGTTGCTTCCCATATAGAAACGAAGAAAGACTTAAGTTTGTTAAAGAGTTTATCCATTTTTGTATTCATGCGCTTAAGTCGTGCTTCGAGAAGGAATTGATTTAGAGCAATAGTGTCAAGTGATTCTTTTGTTGAGGAAGATGGTCGTAAAAGTTTAACTTCCTCAGGTTTAGGGCAGGATGATCGTGATGAAGCTTCTTTATGTCCTTGCTCTTTCGATTGCTCAAAAGGCATAATATTAAAGTATGGAGCGGGAAGCTTCATTCTTTTAATCGATGCTTTGTTGATGACTTTTGGTTTGGAATTTGAAGACTTGGGAGGTTCAATGCCACAATCAAGCAAGAGACGCATAATATACTCGTTATAGAACAAGTGTGGCCTAGAGCAATCATTCACTTTCAAGATATCATCAAAGATCATACCAATCCAATTTATACGAGTACCCCTATAGATTGAATATAATGCCTTGAAATTTTCTTTATAGACGGCATCAAAATTTCCTATTCTTGGTAATAGAGAGTGCATAAGAGTATGATGAAGAATTCTTGCAGAAGGCCGTAAACCAATAGACTTAGTGCTATCCTTGTCATCTTCAATAAATTGATGGCTAATTTGATTACGGACATGAACATTGCAAAAATTACTTGAGAATTTTTCACCGATAAATGAAGAACCAAGAACGGTTGCCATCCTATCACATGAGATAAACACTTCTTTGCCACAAACAATGGACCAAAGACAATAATTAGGATTCTCTGGCTTGTTTTTCTCTAAATTTAGGTTAGCATAGAATAACTTGATCATTACATGGTTAATTTCCACATTGTTTTGATCAAAGTCAATTAGGTTTTCAATGTCGGCATCCTTTGCTAAGCCAAGAATACGATAACTAGAGAAATCTTAGAAATTAACAAAAGAACCTGGATGGATTATAAAATCCTTCATCTCATTCCACCTTTTGACTGCGATTGGATCCACAAGCCACTTCCTGACAGAGAGATCGATTGGTTGAGTTTCGGAGATAGAAGCTTGCTTTAATTTCTTTTGTGGAGGAGCCATTTGGGTGAGATTGGTAGAAGAATTTAGTTCTAGAGTTATGAGAGTTTGTGGAAAAAATGAAGAGATGGAGTTATGAGAGTTTGTTGGAAAAAAAATGGAGTGAATAAATAACTGTATGTGCCTTTTAAAAAACAAAACAGCTCGAAACCGGTCGACCGCCCTGAAATCATCGGTCGACCGTTTTCTTACAGAAGCAAAAACGGTCGACTGGTGGTTTCTGGCCGGTTGACTGGTTTGCCTGTGAGTAGTTTTTCCTTCTTATTGCTTGAATTTTTGAATGTTAACGGTCCATATAATATTGAGTTTATTCAAAACATGATATATATATATATATACACACAAATACGAGAATACAATCATAATATTGAAACAAATTTAATAAGTGGTAGAGGAATTATGGTCGGAAGTCTCTTCTTTGACATCTGTAATGCGTGGTTTCCATAGCGACCATTTTTCTTTCGCTCCTTCATTCTGAGCATAGTTTTTATCCCATGAATTTGGGCTTCTAGAGGATGAAGGTGCATGAGGCATTGGCTCGTATACGCCATGTTTGTTTGAACCACAAAAGAATGATGCCATTCTTTCTAGAAGAGATAGTCGTTCCGAAGTTAGTTGTTGCTCATAATGCAGCTGTCTTTGAAGATCGATTTGATGTTTTTGATAATGATGAATCTCATTGATCTTCTCTCTGGTACGGGGTGAACAAAACAACACCTTCTTTGCTCGTTTCGAAGTTGACGTATTGCCAGGAGTATGAATGCATTGGTGATGACACTTTGATTTGAGTTTTGGAGTTTCAGGAGAGTAATATTCTTCTGGCTGAGAACTTGTGACCGAAATATGGCACTTTTGAGCACACTCATCACAAATATGTTCCATAATGAACTATATATATAAACTTTTAGGCTCAGATAGGAAGTGATAAAAACAATATTTTTGTCAAGCTTATATAGAGAAATTCCTATATATAACCTTGTGGATGAGAATTGTCATGCAAACTTGGCCGTAGAAAAAAATTAGAAGCTCATATTCAATTTCTTAAAATAGCAATAGCAAAAAAAAAAAATTAAAAAAAATAAATAATCCGAAAAGAAATTAAGAATATAACATTAGTGATTACTTATCAAGTTCTTTTCTAGAAATTAAACCAAGTTCTCTACGAAATTAAATGAAACTGGACTCAAGTAGAGGCTTAGTAAAAATGTCCGCTAGTTGACTATCAGTTTGGACATATTCGAGACATATATTTCCTTTTTCAATATTGTCTCTAAGGAAATGATGACGGATATCAATGTGTTTGGTTCTGGAGTGATTCACTGGATTCTTAGAAAGATTTATAGCACTTGTGTTATCACAGTATATAATAGAATTTGATAAATGAATATCAAAATCTTAAAGAGTTTGTTGCATGTATATTACTTGAGTACAAGCGAGAGCCGCTGATATATATTCAGCTTCACATGTTGATAGTGAAACACAATTTTGTTTCTTACTAAACCAAGAGACAAGTGATTTTCCAATAAAATGGCACGTACCACTTGTACTCTTTCTATCCGATCGAGAGCATCCAAAATCAGCATCACTATATGATACTAATTCAAATGGACATTCTTTTGGATAAAAAAGACCGAAATCTTTGGTATTATTAAGATAACGAATTATACGTTTCACTGCTCGTAGATGTGATTCCTTTGGATCTGCTTGAAAGCGTGCACATAGACAAACACTCATCATTATATCTGGACGACTTGCTATAAGATAAAGAAGAGAACCAATCATGCTTCGATATTGTTTCTGGTCAACATTCTTACCATTTTTATCTTTTTCAAGATGTGTAGTTGTACTCATAGGAGTAGGTTTACCAGATGTGTTATTTAACCCGAAGCGTTTGATAAGATTTCCGTAGTATTTTTCTTGATTAATAAAGAAACCATTCGGAAGTTGTTTGATTTGAAGTCCAAGAAAATATGACAGTTCTCCCATATGAGACATTTCGAATTCTTTGGTCATAATATTTGCAAATTCCTTGCAGAGTTTATCGTTTGTTGAACCAAAGATGATATCGTCTACATATATCTGAATAACTAGAATATCCTTTTGAGAATGTTTGATAAACAAAGTTTGATCGACTTTGCCTATTTGAAATCCTGAGTTAATAAGATAGCTACGTAGTCGTTCATACCAAGCACGAGGTGCTTGTTTTAAACCATACAGAGCTTTCTTAAGTTTGAACACATGGTCAGGATATTTTTCATGTACGAACAAAGGAGGTTTTTTGACATATACATTCTCTTTGATAAATCCATTGAGAAAAGCACTTTTGACATCCATCTGATAATGTTTGAAATTATGGTGACAAGCAAAAGAAAATAGGATTCTAATAGCTTCTAGTCGAGCAACTGGTGCAAAAGTTTCTTCATAATCGATACCTTCTTCCTAATTATACCCTTGTGCTACAAATCTTGCTTTATTTTTGGTGATATTTCCTTGTCCGTCAGCCTTATTTTTATAGACCCATTTAGTACCAATAACTGACTAATTAGTTGGTCTTGGAACAAGTTCCCAAACGTCATTGCGCTCGAACTGATTTAGTTCTTCCTGCATTGCAATGATCCAGTAATCGTCTGTAGCAGCTTCTTTTGGATTCTTCGGTTCGATATTTGAGAGAAAAGCGACATGACCCATTTGGTTGAGTTGACTCCTTATTCTGACATGTGATGTTACTTCACCGATTATATTTTGGGCCGGATGGTCTCTTAATATCCTTGGTGGTGATTGTAACTCACATATTTGAGGAATATTCTCAATAATTATTTCTGAGTCAGAATCAACATTTATGATGATTGGATTATCAGTGACTATTATTTCGTCATCATCTGATCTATTTTGAGGATGCTGATAGAATTCATCGAAAGAGACATGAAGTGATTCTTCAATAGTTTTGGTTTGTTTATTAAATATACGATAGGCCTTGCTTCATTCCAAATAACCGACAAATATTCCTTCATCGCCTTTTGGATCGAATTTGCCAAGCTGGTCTTTCGTATTTAAAATAAAGCTCTTGGAACCAAAAAACTTTAAAGTATGAGATTTTAGGCTTTCCTTTGTTAAATAATTCATAAGGAGTATTCTTGGTAAGAGGTCTGATGGACACACGATTTAAAATATAACAGGCAGTTGCGACGGCTTCTGCCCAGAAATGTTTTAGTAAGGTGGTTCCATTCAATAATGTTCTTGCACATTCTTGTAAAGTTCGGTTCTTCCGTTCTACAACTCCGTTTTGTTGTGGAGTTCTGGGAAACGAAAAATTATGATATATACCTTTCTTTGTACAAAAATGTTCAAATTCATTATTTTCAAACTCTCCGCCATGACCACTTCTTATATTTTTAACTTTAATCCCTTTTGATTTTTGAATTCTTTTGACGAAAGATTTGAAATGATCGAAAGTGTCAATTTTGTTTTTTAAGAAAATTGTCCATGTGTAACGGGAGAAATCATCAACAATTACAAGCACATATCGACTGTGATTTATTGACTGAACCCTAGTCGGTCCAAATAAATCCATATGTAGTAACTCAAGTGGTTGTAATGTTGATATGACTTTCTTGGATTTAAAAGATGATTTGGTTAATTTTCCTAATTGACATGCGTCACAGATGTTGTTAACCTTAAAACTTATTTTGGGTAGTCCTCTAACTAGATTGTTTTTGGCTAGCTTGTCAATAGTTATGAAGTTTATATGACAGAAGCGTTTGTGCCATAGCCATGGATCATTATCATTAGCCACACGACACATATCTGAGTTATGATTAATATTCATATTCAGAACATATATATTTCTGTCTCTATATCCTTCGAAAGCTAAATTATGGTCTTTATCTAAAATACTACACTTATTATCCAAAAAGGAAATTGTAAAACCCTTGTCACATAACTGACTAATACTAAGTAAATTGTGTTTCAAATTTCTAACTAGCATGACATTAGTAATGAGAGGTAAGTTAGATGTACCGTAATTGCTCACATCGCCTTTGCCGATGATATAGCCTTTTGAATTGTCTCCAAAAGTGACGGAGCCACCATCTGAGTATGTAATATTTGTCAATAAGCTTTTGTCTCCAGTCCTGTGCTTTGAGCAACCACTGTCCAATATCCACTTTCCTCTATTCTTAAGTGGAACTTGCAAAAAATAAAATTAAGGCCATGGTACCCACTTTTTATGGGGTCCTAAGAGTTAGGACTTAGGAGTCCAAACCCATACGAGTCCTGTATCCCCTTTATATAATAATTTGTATTAAGATGCACAGTATTCATGAAATTCTGAATATATTTGTTCCTAATCAAATTGTCATTTGTTTTAGGAACCCATATTTTGATAGTCTTGACATTTTTCTTCTGAAATTTCACAACCGGTTTTGGTTTGGAATATAATAAACTAAGATTTTTCTTAGCTTCAATCTTCCTTTCATTACCAAGATGTTTCTTGATTTCTTGTTTCTTATATCCCAAACCTTGTTTATTTGAAACAGATTGTGAACTTTCAATGATATTTGTCAAATTTTCTCGTCCTTTGTTAAAGTTAGTAACATTTTGAGCAATGTTATCTAACTTAGTTTGTAAACTAGCCTTTTCTAGGTCCAGAATTTTGACTTTTGCCTTAAGCTCATGATTTTTAGTAGTGAGAGCATCATTTTTCTCTTTTTGAGTTTCAATTTCTTGACTCAAAAGAGATAATTGAGAGTCAACATTAGATGATGATGCTTGAAGTTTTTCAAGTTCTTCTTCTAATATTTTCTTCTCGTCTTTTAACATATCTCATTCAAATTCTGCTCTACTCAAATCTTCTTTGACTTCTTTTAGCTGTCTTTTATGTCTTTATATTTGACTATCAATTCAGCATTAATATCAAGTACTTCATCAAATGTAGGAATTTGTACCTCATCTTCTGTTGCAATGAAACAGACATTTGCTTGTTCATCTTCCATATCATTATCACTTTCTGATGAGTCTGTATCATCCCACGTTACCGAGAATGCTCTTTTCTTTGATTTGTCCTTCTTATATTTTAATTTGTCATTTTCTGACTTCTTCTTTTGCTCCGGACAATCCTTGTGCATGTGCCCCTTTTTGTGACAGTTGAAGTATTCTATAGCGGATGATGTTGGTTTATTTGATCCAGATTTCTTTCTGTTATAACGACTGTCTTTTCGCTGTTCTAGGAATTTTTTGAAACCTTTTGCTATGAATGCCAGATCTTCATCTTCAGACTCTGATTCATTTTCGTCTTTTTCAGCATGAAATGCCACGTTCTTTTGTTCTTCTTTTTGTTCCTTTCTAGTCTGCAAGTTAGCTTCATAGGACATTAGATTTCCAATCAATTCATCTGGCTTCATGACGGAAAGGTCATTAGCTTCTTCAATTGCTAAAACTTTTCCTTCCCATTCACTAGTCAGAGAATGTAGGACTGTTGAAACAACATCAAAATCAGAATACTTTTGTCCTAAGCCAATAAGTGCATGGTGGACAGTTTGAAAACGTGAATACATATCATTGATTGTCTCATTTGGTTTCATTTTGAAATTTTGAAATTGACTTTTCAGCATGGCTATTTTGGCTTGTTTAACCTTGTTAGTACCTTCATGAGTGGTTTTCAGCGTTTGCCAAATTTGATATGCAGTAGTGCAGATACTAACACAGTTATATTCATTTTGGTCTAATGCACAAAACAACATATTCATTGCTTTTGCATTTACGGCTGCTGCCGTTTTCTCAGCCGTTGTCCATTGTGAATAATCAGTTGTTGGATTCACTATTTCTTTTTGAGTAGCATTCCTGGCATCATAACTATTAGATTACATAAAGAATGACATACGTGTTGCCCAATAGCTATAGTTAAGACCATTGAAAAACGGAGGTCTTTTTGTCGATTGACCTTCCGTGTAAGTGGTGTTATGAGTGCTAGTACTTGCGTTATTTGCCATATTACAAGAATATATCAAATAACTGTGTTACGGTTATATGATGACCGTGCTCTGATACCAAATGAAAATTGTGTACGTGCTAATATAGTACACACGGATCGTGTAATATGATGTATAACACACAAGAATATGACTAATCACAGATAATAGAAAATTCAGTAAAATAGAAAAAGCACACTAGAGATTTTTATACTGGTTCGGAGCGCCGTCCTACGTCCAGTCCCAGAATTCTATCTGGATTTTCACTACCAACTACCTCGTTTCACCCGAAGGAACAGGTTTACAACACCCGAGCAGACGAACGGGATTTCACGCCTCTAATACACTGAGGACTTCAACACTTGCCTCTTACAACACCGAGGACTTCAACACTTGCCTCTTACAACACCGAGGACTTCAACAAAGATGGAAATAATTTTTTGTTGACGGTATGTGTTCTTGCTAACACTATTTTGTCACTTGTAGTACAAACTTCCTATAATCTTATCCTCAAATAGAATATTTGTATATATGAAGATTTGGAAGTGGATATCGTATTGAATCAAAAGAATGTTAAATAAATTTTAGGATTCAAAAACGATATATGATAGAATATGAGCAATTTGAGAGCTTGAAAGTATAAGATTGAGATCAATAGAATAAAGATTAGAATAATATAAATTAGTTAGTTGGAATAATGATTTCATGATGTTTATATAAGAAATAAACAGTTGTAACCCTTTGTGAAAAGGTACAAACAAAGGTTATGATTATTGGTGAAGAGAAAGAGAAGCAACCGTTGAAGAAAAGGAAGTGTCTATACGAAAGATTGCTTTCTGTTTGAAAATGGTCGACAGGTCAAAAAGGACCAGTAGAAAGGAATTTGAATACACATGCGTTATGTTCACTTATGCACGTTAATTGTGCATTCTGGGCAGAAACGGTCGACTGCCTTTTATTAACCGGTCGACCGGTTTAGCATAGATTGCACAGTTAATGTGCACTCATATATATATATATATATATATATATATATATATATTCAAAGATTTAAGGTATAAGATTATTTGAGGATAGATTTTAACATAAATAACATTACTAACATACAAAATAATCAACCTCTAACATATGGAGCTCTTTGTGACTCTTTAATGAATAACTTCTTTGTCTTGTCTTGTCGATATCCCTTTGTCTTGTCGATCACGGATTATCCCTTTTGTCAGAAATCAAAACTCTATAAAAATCTTGACTCAACAGTTTCAAATATATAATAGTTTTAAGAATATAAGTGTTCATGATGTACAAAATGTATGCCAATTTTGTATATGTTCGATTTTATAATATGTAAATTTTGAACAAATGCATCATTCAAGTATATAAGTTTAGCGTGTGTTTATAAGTTTTGAACAAAAAACATATTGAGTTCTGAGAGTAACTTTAGCTATCAACATAAATAAGAAGCCGATGCCAAATCAGATACATGTGAATATTCTCTGCCTAGGCAGTGTACTATTATTAATATAGATGAAGTTTCCTTGTTTGCAAGATTCTCACCTGAATTAATAGTTGCTTTTGGCATCTAGAGCTGAATCTAGAGTTTAGTTGGGTCTGTATGAATGAGAAAAGAGGGCAAAGATGGATCAGGTGAACTCCATTAAAGTTGCTTATAACACCACAGTTCAGAGTTTGCACTGTAGCATATTTTGTTAACATGTCTTATATTGTAATCACACTCGCCAAATCCAAATTTTACAGTAAAATATTACTTCATAAAAGAAGGATTATGGTAATAGCACTATTGATTATGGTAAGTTGTGGTATACAAGCTAATGATGTAAAGAGTATTTTTGTTCAGACAAAATAAACATAGAAAACTTTTGCTAATGTTTTTACTAGATGATATCTTAAACATTTAAAAAACGCCTTGGCATGTGATGATCCATTTTTGTTTTCATAGTGTTTGGTTGCTGGAATAAGAAATGCATCTTGATAGTTCCAAATATTCAAACATCCAAAGCATTTGGATATCTTTTACTGTTGTGTTTATCGACCAAATATATAGGATCCAGAAACTGACTGATTCGACATTAGTTTGTTAGGAAATCCAATGTTAGTTAGACGATTTGCCACCTTGCAATATATTAAGTTATGGACTATAAATTGTAATAAATTATAGTACATTTTATTATTGATTTCAAAGATTTCAGTCCAGTTATGGGTGATTGTTGACTAAAAATATGCAATTTTCTTTTTAAGGTTATTTTGAGTTGTGGCTGTTTCACAAGATATTTATTTCAAAGATTTCAGTCCAGTTGTAGCTGTAAAGGTGGCTGTCCCACAAGATATTTATTTCAAATAATTCCTGGTGCTTTTGGATTATTTGTCGTTAAACTTGTATTCATTGTAATCAATTTGTAATATATAGCTATAACAAATTAATTAATAGTTTAATTCCTAATTCCTGATAGCTGAATGTGAAATCAACCTGGTCCTTTTCAAATGAAACACTGTAATACAAATTGATTACAATGTTGAATACACTGTAATACTTAGATCTCATAGTGTATTTGTTAAGTAAATATTTAATTTTTGTAAAGATTTTTTAAAGGGAAATCAATTTTTCCAATGCAGCAAATCCCTTTGTCCAGGGCTTGTATTTGCATTCCCTTAAGAATTTTATACTTGTATATACCAATGAGTATTAAATTATCATGTTTTTTTTAGAAATTTGCTTGTTGCAATATTGTATATGGCGATGGAAAAAGATTGGGTGCATTTAAACAGGTAATAGTACAATTTTAGCTTAAAATTGAACTTGGAATTTATAATAATGATTTTTTTTTGTCGTTAAATATTTTATTTTTACCGTAGAACTAGTAAGGAGTACGAGCAAGGAGCAAGGAATTTTGTGCATGCGGCAAAGAGAAATTCAGGAAATATGGAAAAAAATCTTGTCCTTGCTCAGATTGTTGAAATCTTAGTCGTCATCACGATGACATTATTGTTGAGCACTTGATTATAAGGGGAATGGATCCTTTATACAAGTGCAGTATGTGGTATAGTCATGGTGAGCAGGTAAATGTAGCTAAAAAAGTGAAGTTGGATGACACATATGAATTACTTCAAGCCATTCACTTTGAAGATGAAGATTTTGTCAACCATACTTTTTTCTCCGATGATAAGCAGAATGATGATGCACAAAAGCGAACGGATGATTTCCTTAAAAATTTGGAAGATGCAAAAACACCACTATACCCTGATTGTGTAGATCAAATGAAATTATCTACTATCACTGCATTGTATAACCTTAAATGTGAAACTGGATTATACGATACTGGTTTTGATAAGCTTCTAAGTGTGCACTGCTTTGTCCTACACATGATATATAATTAACGGGTTACGTTTTCACACAAAAGATGTTGAGAGAGAAACTCAGAATTCTGGAGTGACTTATGATGCTACTACCATGTGTAGAGCAAGTGCGAAAGATGTCTCTCAAGTAGTAGATGTGGTCACTTATTATGGGATTTTGACCGACATAATCTTGTTAGACTATCACAAATTTTATATTTCAATTTTCAAGTGTCATTGGGAAAACATTGGAAACAGGGTGAAGGTTGAAGATGGATTTACTATTGTTAATTTACATCAAAATCAAGTTTCATTTTTGAGGGATCCGTATATCCTTGCATCTCAAGCGAAACAAGTTTTTTATTCAAGAGAGAATGACTCCTCTAATTGGTATGTTGTAATGAAGGTACCACCAAGAGGTTTTCATGAATTAGAGACAATCGATTCTATTGAAAGCACAAGCGGTGTTGTCCAAGATTGTGAAGAAAACGAGATGGATGTCGATTTTTTGGAGGATGCTAGCTATGTTAGGGAGGATTGTGAAGGCATTTTGGAGAAAAGTTTTAAAAACCGTCATTGATTACGCTTGGAAACTATAGGTAAACCTTACATGATTACGTGGGGAAACATAATCATTTTACAATATATTGTCTGCATTTGCAATATGAATGGCAAACCAATAGGAGATGGATCTGTCAAGTTATCTTCATATCTAGGTCCGCTAGTAAGGGAGCATGTTCCGGTTACGCTTGATAAATGGAAGAATCTAAGTGACAAACTACAAGTTGCTTTGTGGGATTGCATTCAGGTATATCTTCATTTGTTTATATCTATTTATTTGTTATAGCTTGCTGTTTTTTTTTTCAATTTGTTTTGATCACAGTAATTTGGATGATCACAGTAAATTCTGACAGAATTATTAACACATAGAATAAACACTTTTAACTCCAAAGTTCA
This sequence comes from Allium cepa, assembly GCA_030765085.1. NCBI lineage: Eukaryota > Viridiplantae > Streptophyta > Magnoliopsida > Asparagales > Amaryllidaceae > Allium > Allium cepa. The sequence goes on along the minus strand of CM060939.1, from coordinate 233,628,338 downwards.
TAAAATAGTATTAAAAAATACGATAATTGATATGATCTTATTGAGTATGCATGTTTATTAGTCAAGTTTGTAATACTATTTTATCAAAGCCAACATCAATGATTCGTAGTATTCTTTTTCTATAAAAATAAGAAATTGGAGTACATAAAAAATTGGTACACTGGTCCTTCATGATCTAAAGAAAATTCGTGTATTGAAAGAAAGCAACAATTGTTGGTAGTAATCCTAAAACAGTGCAATGTTCTTTTACTGGCTTATGCTAGTGATATTAATATATAGGTGTATATAATTTTCTTTCTCATTTCTATTATATACAATGTCATATGCAGTTTCAGCAACACCTCCAAAAACAAATAGCAAAATATATTGACAAAGCTTGTATAGATTTCATGGTTATATAAACAACAACATGTACATACTGTAAGATACATTGATAACACCTTGATTTAAATAGAGTACCAAGGTGAGTCATACATAACCATAGAAATGTTTTTGTAATAGAAGATTCAGATGCAGTTTCGATTAAATACTCAGCAGCACACTTTGAGCTTGCATGAATTTTTAAAAATCAGGCTATAGTATTATTTTATCTATAATAAGTTGCATTTCAAGCACGAGACAATGTCTATTAAGCTGTAAAAATGGGATTATAAAAAAAAACTAATATGTGATCTTTCCTTCAAATAATCCAATTTTAAAAAATGCATGTTTGAGCTACTCAACACCCAAAGATGAATGTGCAAATGCAACTTAGAAATGATTATTTAATATTTAAGTTCATTTTAGTCTCCAAAATCCAAAATTCTATACGTCTTAGTTGAGCAATAAGAAATTGCTTAAAGTATTTTGATTGGAAATTGCAAGTTGTTACTGCCGCATGTAAATTTAATTCAGCTAGAAAACTTACTAAAAAAATGAACATAATTGTCCACCAAGTCCAATTCATGGTAGAGTAATTAGATGAATTAATGATTTGTCAAAATTTTTGTGCAATGACAGTTTGACGTTCATGCACGTGCTGATATCTTCTTGTACCATTTTTACTGCTGTTTACGTGTGCAAAGCGTGTAACTCTTTGTTTTCACATGTAAGTACTGTTGTTTACATATGCACAGCGTGTACTATGACAAATTTAAACTATTTTTCACAAGTTCATATGCCTTTAAATATTGCAGGTTAGATTTAAATTGGACGAATAATTTATTACATATTGCTTGGCCTGCTGCGAACGTTATAATGGAATCGATTTCTAGTAAGTATAATTCAAGCTTTGTTTAGATATGAAACTTTTTTGATTTGGTTGAATACTATCTACCCACTGTTAAATTGTGTACTATAATTACAGTAATTATTTATTACACATTGCATTTTAACTCCAGCTCATATACTCTACATGTATTACACATTGCATTGTATCCTTGACTTTGAGCAATCAATCCATTTTTTATTAAAAAATTCATGTGTTTTGTTACATCAATAAATTCGTACTGAAATTTTGAAGCATTTTTTATATTCAGTCGTTTCATAGTCCAGGTAAACTGTAGCGTAGCCTTCAAAATGCTTCAAAATTTCAGTTGAATCATAGTCCGCATAACATTCATTTTTTATAAAAAAACCTTCAAAATGCTTCAAAATTTTTTAAAAAAATTCATCTGTTTGACAGTGTAGTGTGTGTGTGATTTTATGTGTGTTGGAGTGTAGTGTGCCCAGGTGGTACAGTTCAATGTGTTGGAGTGTAGTGTGTAGGTAACTATTTCGGTAGAGGAGCAGAAGGTGGAGAGTGGTAGTGCAGTAGTGGTGATAGTTTCAGTTAAGTCTTGGCAGTTTGTGGTAACAGAGGAAGAGGTGGCTTTTGATTTTAGATTTTGATAGTTTCAGTTAGATTTTGTTAGGAAGATGGTGGTTTTAGTGCTTGACTAAAACCCATTTTCTGTTCAAACAATTACCGCAGTCTTAATTCCAAACTAAACACTATGATTTTAGTTTTAAAAATCATTTTGATTGTGTGCTTGTTTTCTAGTTTTTCATTTTTGCATTTGCATTGCTATATAAGAAAAACATACAATTTCAAAAACAAAACAAAAATATTTTATTTTATTGCAAAATACATTTCATTTTCTATTTTTACAATTTTATGTTTATACAGTTTTCTGTTTCTACACTACACCCTGTTACAATTTCAAACAACACTGTTCTGCCTACAGTCATCACGACAGTCACAAAACTTCCCATCACAACACTGTGCATATCTTCTGTGCACTGTGCATCTTCTCTACTACAGCTCCACTGCCTTTCATTCCATCCCACCTCATCCCACAGACAAACATTACTCTTCACATACTAACTAAACCACTTGCAAACTTCACATACCTCATCTTTCTCATATACCACTTGCATAACCACTGTCATCTTACTTCTTACCCATACTGCTCAACCATCTACCTTCAGAAACTTCAATCCTAATACCATAACCAGTTGCTCCTTATTCCCAATTTCCTCACCACCGAACACTCCTAGCCAATAGCCACCTTAAACCATCCTGCATTTTCATAGATATACTTCTACAACCCCTGTTCACTCCTTTGCAGAACATTGGCTAACAAACACCAAATTGCACTCAAACCATTCCTGTTCACAGCCTAAAACTGCCTACATCACTTCCCGACCACTACAGCTACATCCAGACTTCACCTACTTGCTGATTAAATTTTGCATGCAGGCTAGCTTTGCTTTTGCATTTTGAACTTTTAGTGCTTGAATTACAACTGCAGTTGCATGCAAGTTTTTAAAAGGAATGCATTTTTATGTACCATATTAGGGTATAGATTGATCACAATAACAGGTTCATTAGGGGTTATGCTAGTTTCAGTAACTTAGTCTTTGGCGATGCATCTTCTGTACTTATACATACTTGTATATATTGACTAACATATGTATGTTTGTGTTTCTTCTTCACAGGTGTTGTATGATGCTTTTGAGGTTGATACATGATGTCGCACTCTTTCTCCTTTAAATCGGTCATGCTTATCAACAGTCATTAAAATATTTTTAATATGTATCGTTTTGGTATGCTACACTCAATTTGTGTACTTATGTTTAATTTTTATCACAAATATTTATGTTTAATTCTTCATGTATGAAATATTATGGATATATATATATATATATATATATATATATATATATATATATATATATTTTGTGATTTGGCTTATGACTCAATTTGTGTACTTATGTTAATGTGATGAATGTGGTTTTTTGAGTTATAATATACAAGTAGAATTGAAAATTGTAAGCTTTGAATGTTATGGCAGCAAAAATGTGCAATAGAATTTTTTTATAGCGTTCTAACTATGCAATAAAAATAAAAATTGTTCAACTTTGTTATACTATAGCATCATGTTAGTGTTATACAAAATATTTTGCAAAGAGTAAATAGTTTTCATAGCAATAAGACGGTGCTATAATAGATAGTAATGAATTTTCTATAGCATTTCAATGTGTCATAAAAGGTTGACACGATGATTCCATCGCGCGTTCAAGTGCTATAATAATACAGCATGTCGACATATTTATAGCAACTAAAATGCGTCATAAAAAGTTCTATAGCACGTTTCATAATGCTGTAGAAAAGCAGTTGCACCAATATGGCCTATTTTAGATGGCAAGAAAAATATGGTTTCCATTGCAAGTATGATATGCTATAGTATCTACCAGACTTTTTACAACATGTTGATCTATGGCGATTATAGAATCGCTATAGAAAGTTTTTATAGCGGTTTTTACACGCTATAAAAAGTCCTTTTTGTTGTAGTGTTTTCAAGTAAATAAGAAATAGCCGAAATTACTACATGATTAAATTCCAGCTACCAGCCAAAAAGGTGGGTAATACAACCAAATCCGTAGGCACTTATTGGATTTTGGATTCCATACAATGGCAGGGCTACTAGGGTACCGCTCGTCATGGTTTATGCCCTAGATCAACGTATCGAGGATCCACCCTAAATCCCCTGCAACACAAGGCCAGAACCATCCCTTACTGGACAGTCCCAAACAAGACAACCCCGATAGTTGGAGCTCTACAACTGTCCACACAGCCGAATTAAAAGGGACCTCTAAACAGGGGAAAATCTCATCCTACTTGGGCATGACCCACTTAGCCTTGCTGCACCTCCCCTGTTTTAGCCATTCTCGGTTGATGAGGCTTGAGGCTACGATTACCTTTAGAGAACGCATCTCTTAGAATGCTCATCGTCCATCTGACGATGCTCTAAAAGCATTCAATCCATACAAGTTCGTTCCGGGTTCGAACGAAACCAAAGCCATTATCTTGTTACACTCATTTTGGAATCACCCTCAGAGTTAACGACGATAACCTTTGCACTCTGAATCGTCATCTTCACTTGAGATTCATGACCCATCGTTAATTTGGATCGATGTGGTTTTCGGATATCCAAATCTGGAAACCCGATCCCGGTCTCACCGAAATCCAACACGTATCATTTAAGGCCAAGTTGTTTTAAAGTTTAAAACAATTCAATTCAATTACCTATATACACACAGATAGATAATTCACAACATCACAATAGATAATCAACATTATCATCATAAACAGATAATCCACATTATCATCACAAATAGATAATTCATATTATCATCACAAATAGATAATTCATATTATCATCTCAATGCAACCAAAGCATCCATATCACACAACATTACTTATCTCATAGCTGAGATTTCATACCATTCAGGGCAATCAATATTATTCATCCATACATAAGCAATGATTTACTTAATCACATCATTTGTAATTAATTTAAAATTAATGAAATTAATTACTTCATCCCCAATTAATTTAAAGTAAATTTAATTACTTCATCTCTAATTAATTTAAAGTAGATTAAATTAATTACTTCATTATCATAAACCATTAATTAATTACAAATCAATTAATTAATTATTCTCTAATTATCCATCTTAATTACTCACCCTTGATTAATTATCTTTTAATTACATTCAAGTAATCATTCTTTAATTAATTTCACAAATTAATTATTCTTAACCAAATATAGTAATTAACCTTTAATTACTTCATTAATTAATTAATTATAATTAATTTCATTAATCCTTAATTAATTACATTAATTAATTATCTTTAATCACTTATTATTGATTAATTAATCTTAATTAATCAACCCTTAATTACATCATTAATTATATTAGTTAATGATTCCTAATAACATTTTAATTAATTACTTTATTTACATTAATTGCATTAAGTAATTAATCTTTAATTAAACCACAATTATTAATCACCCTGGATTAATCACATTCAATAATTAACTACCCTTAATTACTCCATTAAATAAATAAATTAATTACTCCTTAATTAAATATCTTAATTAATCCCTTGATTAATTATACAAAGTAATTTAATCCAAATTACTCCCATTATTAAATCATCTTCCACTAATTACATCCAATAATTATCAATTAATTACTTCACTAAGTAATTACCATCCATTAATGACATTAAGTGATTATTATCAAATCATCAAGTGATTTAAATTAATTAAACTTAATTAATTAATTTAATTAATCACATTAAACTCAACTAATTACATTAAGTAATTAATTCCTTAATTACTTCCATTAAGTGATTATACTTAAATAATTTCACAAATGATTATCATTAAATTAATTAGACTAATTAATTATTAAAATTAATCTCATTAATTAATTATTCAATAATCTCAAGATAATGACCTTCATTAACTACTAACAATTCTTTAATTACTTTCCTTAAGTAATTAAACTTAGATTAATCATTACTAATTACAAATTAATAGCCTTCAATTGCCAATTAATTAATCTTTAATTATTTAATTAACTAAGTGTTAACTCTAACATAATTAATCCTTAATTACTTGATTAATTAATCTTAATCATTAATTAATATCAAATTAATAATCCTTAAATGCAAATTAATTATCCATAATTAATTAATTAAATTTTAATTAATAAATTTAAAATTCTAATTACATATTTAATTAATCCAATTAATTAATTAAATAAATTAATTATCCATTTTAATTAACTTAATAATTCAAATTATTAAATCTTCATTTACTTAAAGATAAAAACATTTTCTTGTTAATGATCAAATTATCATTAACAAAGCATTTAAAAACAATTTGATGTCAAATTTACTTTTAAATTTCATTTCCAAATTTAAAATTTAAGGTGAATACAACTTTAACTTAAACAAAGTTGAAACAATTCAAAAACCTTTTTATTTCACAAGTTAAAGAAATATTTATTTTATAAAGAAGCTTAAAAAGGAATTTAAAAACCAAATTCATCTTTAAATTCAAACTAATTTAAATATACACTTTAACATATAGAGTTGTTTAAATCTTTCAAATTTAAAACCTCTTTTATTTTAAAAACTGAAATACATATTTAAATCTTTGATTCCAGAATCAAACTTAACTTTAAAACTTAGTTACATTTTTAAAACTTCATTTTTAAAAATTCAAACTAATTAACCATTTTAAAGTAGTTTAACAATTCAAGTTTAAAAATTTATTATTATATTTTTTAAACTGAGATTTAGACTTAAAGTTGAATTTCAGATTTTAAACTTAGATTTAAAACTTAGTTTAAATCTTCACTTTACATTTAAAAACTTCAGTTTTTAAAATTTTAAAACAAACACTTCAGGTTTCTTAAAACCTGTAACCAAAGTATAACCCAAGACACCATCCCATAATGCTTCGAGTCCAAAACCCAACTTCCCCGAGCAAACTACTCAACAACTTTGAGCAACTCGAGTTCAAATACCAAACCAAACACAACTTCACCAGACAACAGTGCACCATGCACATGCACAGTGCCGTTGATCATCTCTGAACAACTTCATCGATCTTCCCACATCGACAAACAACTTCACATCTCACTATGATCATCAGATCGCTTACTAAAACTCAAAATCGAATTCGAGACTCCAAAACCAAACCTGGAACAAAAACCACTACAACACATACCAAACCTTGCAATGCTTTGCCTTCGATCCTTCGACCACCGTTGGTTCTGCAACTCCGACCCTGACCTCGTCTACGACCACACTACCATCTCTCGAAAACTCGTTGAACTCGATTACTTCTACAAGCCGTGCCGACCATATCAATTAGACTAGTTAAAAACTAGGGTTACAGAAAATTACCGCTGCCTCCTTGATGAAGTGCACCACAATCAAGCATTTTTCCTAGATAATACGATCACTCCTCCATCATCTGGAAGAACCCCGACCCCTCCAAACACATAGATCACCAGAAAAACTCAGAAGTTAACTTCCTGTTCAAACCCAAACTGCACCTTTAATCCCAAACTAAAAATCTTGATTCTTTTGTTAAAAATCATATTTTAGTTAATGTATTTGCTTTATAATACTGAATTTATAAATTAAAAAGTTTGAGTTTTGATTTTATTTAACATGCACAGTTGTTTAAATACTTCTAGAGACCATCAGGTTTTAATTTGACTTGATTAAATTTTAAAAATTAATTTATACTTAAACAAACATAATTTGTTCAAAACCTAAGTTCTATTAGTAACTACTTAAACAAACATACTTAAATATACATTTTGAATAAAAACTTGATTTTTGGAATACAAACAGGAAGCACTGAAACACACAGTATATTCACACTTACATATATTCATAGATAATGCCAGAAATTCATATAAACATATTTGTTTCAAAGAATAGAATGCAACCAGATTTACTTTAAGATTTTAAAATGTGAAGTTACTCACCTTTTTATATGAAGACAGGGCTTCCATTTTGAAAAGCTTTGAAAACTGGTTTCCATTTCCTTTGAAATTTTGATAACTGAGTTTCTTCTTTGAAAACTTGTGTGCTTGATTTGAAAATGCAGTTGCATGCTTCCAGGTTTTAGAACAGATTTCAGATTTGCTTTTGTTTGAAAATGTACAGGCTACTGATTTGAAAAGGCTACAAGGATTTGTTTTGCTTTGATTGGAAAACCTTAAACTTGAAATGCTTGCTTTAGTTCTCAGGTTTGCATGCAGAGCCAATTTCTAGATTTAAGAAAAATGCAGATTTGTTTTTTTTGAACATGAACTACAGGTTTTGCTTTGCATTATGATTTGCAAAGTGAACTACAGGTTTTAGAGGAAGTGATTTTAGGTTTGTATTTGATATGAGAAGTGAAGTATAGATTTTGTTTTGATTTGAAGAGTGTTTACAGTTTTTGTTTTCTGGTTTAGAAATGAGATTAGGAAAAGAAAACGAAGTGAAAATGTATGTTTATATAGGCATATTTTTTGATTTTATAAAATAAAATAAAATTAAAATTTAAAGAGGCCACTTGTCCAAAATACAACATTTGTCACATTAATGGTTTATTACTTAACACTTGTTATCCTAAGCTCTATGATGTTTATACATGTTCTTTAAAGGTAATTAGTATTTATAATTAAATGTAAATGAAAGCTTTTAACTTAATAAATTAATTTTTAGTACTTAGTTATATATATAACTTTAAAGAAATAAAACCCTTTTATATTTATATATAAAAACAATACATATACTCTTTTTATATGAAAATAACATCTTTGACAATTTTAATTAATTTATAAAAGAGATTATAAATTACTCATTATTTAAATGAATAAATGTTTCATATTTTAATTGTATTTTAAACTTCCATATCAAATTACAATCATATTCATTAAACAATATTTAAAAGTAAAACAAACCATATTATAAATCTTACTCAATTTTTAGGCTAAAATCCTTTTTAAACAATTGAACATTTATTTTATGTATTTAAAACCATATAGTAATTTATTAAATAGATTTGAAAAGCTTAATATTAATTTAAATCATAATTTCCAAATTATTAAATATATATTAGAATTGAAATCAAGATTCATTTATTAAATATAAACCAAAGATTATTTATTTATAATATATACATACGATATATTCATTTAAATAGAAATTAATTTATTAGCTTTTAAAAGATAAATTCACCAATTAAATATTTATTAAAGGAAAATTATTAAATCAATTCAAATTTTATTAACAAAAATTATCAAATCAATTTAAATTTTAATAAATATTATTAAATTTATATAGCCAAAAATTCTGGGATATCACAATCCTTCCCCCTTAAAAGAGTTTCGTCCCTGAAATTTAAAACAAAGGTAATTTAGTAATCTCATTAAAGATTTAATTTTAAAAACACAAGCATATATTAATCATATGCTAACAACCATAGCAACCAATTCATCCAATCAAACAAATCTAATATCCAGACAAAATTGTGGATAGAATTCCCTCGAGTTTCCCAAGTATAAATACTGGGATTCACGCTCTACAGAATCCAAACAATCAATACTACTAAGCTACAGAGCTCCTACTTTTCTAGGTCTACAAAACTGAACAGGATATCAGACTACAGACAAGTCTGACTCAACAACCAAACCTCCCGAACTGCTAGTTCCAAAACCAGTGATAGATCATACACGTACTCCCTCAGAGATACGTGAAACTCATCGCATCCCAGTTATCCAAATTGGCAATTCAATCCTGAAGACCAAACACTAATCCTCACAAGAACATAGAAAAGATCCAAACATCACGGAGCTAGCTTCCCAGACTTATCCAAAACTTATAGCCCTCCCTAATCGGAGAAAACTTATCCAAAATCAAATCTCCGACTCCGAAATCCAAATTCCTCAATCTCTTATCCTCAAAACTCTTCGGACGATCCTGGGTTGCCTATATCCTTACTGATCAGCTCAATCCTTGCTGATGCCTCTAGAAACAAACTAGACCAAAAAAAACCCAACACAACGATCCTCAAGATCAACCATGATCAAGGACACTAACTCTACTCCTCAAACATCAAAAGACTAAACTCACTTCTCCTAACTGGAAAAGAAAAGCAGATGCACTCCCAAACTGCTTCCGCTGCACAACTCTGATCCGAAGTAGATGAGAATGCTGATGAAGAATACGAGCACAAACTAGACAACACATCCAAGAAATATGGTTCATCAGATCCATAAGATAACTCAGAAAACCCACCAAAACCTGAGCTGCTTCATCATACTCTATCTCTAAGAACCATCCTTCTACTAAAATGAACCACCGGTACCACTCCTGGAATCCTAGTCGATAAGAAAACTCAATCTCCAGATGCGGACAAACCTCTGACTTCCCTGAAGACGTCCAGAAAATCTCTGATAACCCAAGAGAACACTCAACTATCGCAAGTCACTTTTGCGATCAACTCAAATTAATTCCAAATAAAAACTGTTCTCTCTTTACCAATCAGAATAGCTTACGCTTATCTAACCAATCCATCGAGGAAAAGAATCTACTCTGCTGCTTCTGAACTCCTCCTTCAGAAAAACCGCTAAGCCAGAAAACATCCTGCCAACATACAGAACACTCCAAGCTGCACTACTGCCACATATGCCAAAGATTTCCTAATCCAAAGCTCTTCGAGAAACTCAAACCTCAAACCAAACAGAAACACCATGCTGAACACAGCCACAACATCGAAGTAGACTCACTTCCTTAAACTTGTTCCCAAGAAACATCTTCGGAAACATCCACAGTCATTGTATCTCATCACGCAGCTACTACTCCTGAGGTATCAAGATAACATCACTCACTTCTGCTCAACCGAAAGATCCTGTGACGCCCCACCTCTATACCCATGCTAGCCAAGAGCACTACGGAGCAATGCTGTCAACTAGCATGGAGAATAATGCTGTTAAGGAGCGACCATCCGTGCAATTGCTTTGTGCGAGCACCGCTATGTCGGATAGTAAAACATGCATTTGATTTCGGGAGGAAATCCGACACACCGATACAAATTCAAAGCTACTACACAGTGGCTATAATAATCTTCGGAAACAAATATAGAAATAAACATAACACAAATCAGTCACAGACATCCATATCACAAAGGCGGAAAAAGATATGAATATAAAACACATGAAAGTGTTCATCAGAGTAGTGGTAAGAAAGATCCACAATAATCCAAAAGAATAGCAACATGTGCTATACAAAAGAATAAGTATACATCATAGAGTCTATATCTCAAATGTTTAAAAAAAACTACTAATCTAAGTAGTTAGCCAAAAGTCAGAGTAATGAATCCCTGGGGAGAAGTCAAGCAGAAGCACCTGTAACATCTCGGTCTGACCCGAGTATTATTTCATAAGAAAATAATAAACGGATCAGTCTAGCTATAAATATCAGATGACATGATATAGAATAAGAGATATGGCATAAAGATATGATAACCATAATGGCATACTACTATAAGTAAGTAATTGAAAATCAACATGAGATTAATCAATATCGCAAGAATCTTCTCAAAGATCCAAAAAGGGTTTCATACCCAAAACTTGTATTCACAACAAGTCAATAACACACGAATTCACCAATGCACAAAAAAATTGATAAATCATATCAATGAAAATCACTAAAATTGGTGAAGCACATTCTAGAAATCAACACACGAAATCCAGAAATCAAAAAAAAAGGGGAGGCCTATCACACGAACGGGAGCATGAAAACTCACCAACATATGTATCACACGAACGAGATGCTATCTCATGGTAGCTAGCCATTAAATTTTGACACACGAACGGCTCGAAGACCATGGGGTGCTACCCCACATGTGTGAGTCGAAATCACACTGAAACGGGGTCTAGTCTCCCTCGCAGACAAAGAGACATCGCACAATTGTTAGTCTAAATCACAGAAAATGATCGTCATGATCATCAAGAAGTGTCAATTAAACTAAGTTAGTAAATATATGAGTTTAGCTTCATGTCCCATAACCACTAGCTTAACTTAAATATTTACGAACAAACTGTAGATCTTCACTAGGAAATTGTCACAAAAAGGCTCAATCGAACAAGTCCAGGGAATTAACCGACGAAGCAAACACAAGCGTTTCATACCATTTGTTTTACTAAGCCGTTTAATTCGATTTCTCATACGAGTGAGGTAAAGACTTGTATATACTAATAGATTGGAAAACGGTTTAAGAAAGGAGCTTTGTAATAAAATGGTGTTGAAATCGTTTTGATGAAAGGGCTTTGATATTTACTACTAGTATAGAAAACCTTTATATTTTAAAGTGATAAATCATAGAAGTGATTGTAGAAACAATCAATCATAAATATTCACATTCGAAGACGTGAATAAAATCCAAAGAAATCGATATCAAATCCATCAAAATGGATATTTCGAAAATTTCCAAAGAAAATGTCATCAAAGTCGATAATAAATGATAACAACAAAAGGGAAACAACACGAATCGATTAAAGTTGGAAATTCAACAAAATAGCCAATATAGGCAAAATTGGCAAATAGGAGCAAGTTGGTCAACCGGACTCCCTAAGTCGGTTGACCAAACCAAAGTTGGAAGTGCTCGGGTAGCAGGTCGGTCGACCAGACCCTGAGCTCAGTCGATCGGAGCCCGTAACTTGCACTTCCAAACCAGAGGCAGGAAGTGCTCGGGTAGCAGGTCGGTCGACCGGACCCTGAGCTCGGTCGACCGGAGCCTGTTGCCAGCACTCCCATGCCTATCTAATAAATTCCATTCCCTTCCCAATTGTTATCGGTCGAGCAACGGCACTAAGGGTTTACGCCAATCGACTACCCGGCCATAGAAGCTCTTCGGTTCATCAGCAAAAACATGATCAAGACATCAAAGCTATGATTTTTAAAGAATTGAACCCAAAACACCAAAAATTGGAATATTCACCCAATCATTACAAACCAAAAGCAATTGTACAAGAATAAGCGTTAGGAATTCATACCTAACAATCGAAGATAGTTATAGACTAAGATGTGAGATAAAAATCTCACTTTTTCACAGAAACAATGAAGAAGAAGCTTGAAAGCAAAGAGAGAATCAACCACTCTTCAACACAACCCAAACAAGCTTGAATCTATGCTAAAAAAGAAGAACATTCCCAAAGTTAGGTTTAGGAATTTCTGAAATTGATAAGAGAATAAGTTGGAGAAGAAGAAGAAGAGGCCTACCAAAGTTTCTTCTATTAGTTTGGAGCTAGAGCTTGATTTGCAAAAGAAAACTAGGGCTTGAGTTTCAATTTCCTATTCCACTCTCCATTGTTATAAAAGCTTGAGTATTAGGAAAATAGAAAGGAAGTAAATGAAGAGGTGAGGGTTGGAACTGAGTTAATAAGTAGGGTTATAGGGCTTAGCCCAAACCAAAGCCCTAAGTGAAAAGTGGCAAAATTCCACTAACTCCAAACATATCAAAGTTTATACTCAAAAAGATCGCAAACGGCGTTTTGAACTCAATGGAAGTGGTCTCGAGTCCTAATTCGACCGTATGCGAAAAGTAGCTTTTCGGACTAAATTCCGAGTATCGATAAAATATTTAAATATAAAATCGATAAATATGCGGGTTGTTACAGACTCCCTTCCTTAAAGAAATTGCGTCCTCGCAATATTTAAGAAGAAGATATATAGTAACAACCATGAGAGCGTATTCATCATAAAAGAAGTTTGAAATAAAAGGTTCACCTTAAAGAGCACGGGAAAGTAAGTCCGGATGTGTTCGCTCGATGAACTCTCTAGATTCCCAAGAGAAATCTTTAGGATTTGAGGACCATCGAACTTTCACAAGCGGAACATCTTTATTTCGAAGGCATTTAACCTCCGAAGCAATAATTCGAATAGGATGCTGCTCATAAGTTAAACTAGGTGAAACTTCAATTTCTTCCACAACACCGGGCTCAATAATAGAATCGGAATCTCGATGGCACTTCCTTAGTTGAGAAACGTGAAACACGTCATGAATAGAAGAAAACTGAGCCGGTAATAAAAGGCGATAAGCCATGGAACCAATACGTTCAGTGATAGGAAATGGCCCAATATATCGAGGCGCTAATTTTCCCGATTAACTGAAACGTACAACACCTTTCATAGGTGAAACACGAATGAAAACAGAATCTCCCACAGAAAATTCTAACTTCCTTCTCCGGTTATCGGCATAGGATTTTTGTCTACTCTGGGCTTCTTTCATCCTATGTCGAATAAGGTCAATTTTCTCTATGGAATCCCGGATAAGATCTAGACCTAAAACCAGCTTCTCACCGGCCTCAAGCCAACAAGAAGGAGATCGGCATGGCCTTCCGTAAAGTGCCTCGAAAGGTGCCATACCAATACTAGATTGGAAGCTATTATTATAGGAAAATTCAACAAGAGAAATATGATCTTCCCAACTTCCACCGAAATCAAGCACACAAGCACGAAGAAGATCTTCAAGAGTTTGATTCACACGCTCGGCTTGTCCATCGGACTGGGGGTGATAAGCGGTGCTAAAATTAAGCTTCATTCCTAAAGCTTTTTGAAGACTCTTCCAAAATCCACTAGTAAACAATGGATCACGATCGCTAACAATAGAAGTAGCAACACCATGCAATTTAATGATTTCCTTCATAAAGAGTTTGGCCAAAAGAGGAACGATACGGTTAGACTGAACGGGAAAAAAATGGGCGGATTTAGTAAGTCTATCAACTATAACCCATAGGCTATCATGACCCGAACGAGAACGGGGAAGGTCGTCAACAAAATCCATGGAAATTTGATCCCACTTCCAAATTGGAACGTCTAAAGGTTGCAATAACCCAACGGGCCTTTGATGTTCAGCCTTGACAAGTTGGCAAGTCATGCAACACTTAACAAAGTTAGCAATATCAGATTTCATTCCCTCCCAATAATAAAGCCGCTTCATATCCTCGTACATTTTATTACTACCGGGATGAATGGTAAATTTAGAATGATGAGAATCTTCTAAAATATCTTTACGAAGATCACTAACATTTGGCACAATAAGTCTACCAAATTTTCGAATGCCGCCACGAGAATCGATATCAAAGTCTTTTAAACCTTCAATATCAATTTTATCCTTAATATTTTGGCCAAGAAGAGCCAATTCGGGATCTAGCCTTTGAGCTTCAAGAATGCGGTCTAAAAGAGAAGGATGAGCCTCAAGCTACATAAAATGTAACGATCCTAAATTTTGAACAATTTAAATTGTGAATATTTAATTAATTTTAAGTATTTGAATGATAATTTAAATTGAATTCCCAATGCTATATAAAACATTTCTATGATTTGGCGATTGAACTTTAAAATTTAATCTATACAAAGCTGAATAAAAATTTAAACTTGACTTTGGAGTTGAAATTGAATATTAAATTTGTATTATAAATTTAAACTAATGACTTAAGAAAAAAAAACTTGGATATAAGGATTATTTCTTATGTAAATTAATAGTTGAATTAAAATTTGGATTTGAAACTATGAGGCTATTTGAATTTTTCAAGTTAATATGAAGAACATATTTGAATTTAAAAATTTGAGCTTGAAGTTTGTAAATTTATTTAAATTCCCTTCAAAATTTTTGTTTAAGGAATTAGGTGGGCTTTACAACTTTCTTAGCCCATGGTTTTGCTTAAGTGCTGTAATATTATCTAAGGCTATACTCGATCCCTTCTCTATTTCATTCGTAACCCTAAAATTCTAAGAAAACATAACAATGGCGGTCGTGTTCTCCTCGTTCGTTCCTCTTTGAAGTCTCAACTAGGGCTTCAGCTCTTCGTCTCTAAATTAGGGCTTGCGAACTATTTGGGGCTGCTCCAATTCGTGATAAGGTGAGTCTTTGGCTCACGATTAATTTTATTTCAAGTTCTTAAATTTGTTGACTTGAATGTTGGTTACATACTATGTTTTGGGGGTTATCTGTTATCATTGGCTCGGTTACTTGAATCTGAACTAATTGGGGCTATTTGCGGTCTCTTGCTCGATTACTTAAATTTTAATTTAACTGATGAGAATAGATGTTATAAATTTTATTTTTAAATTGATAATAACAGATGCTGTTAATTGTTTTGAACTGTTGAGAACAGAGGCTACCCAAATTATTGTTTTAAAATTGATAAGAACAGATTCTACCCAATTTTGTTTTTTTAGAAACTGTTAAGAACAGATGCTATTTACTGTCACTTGCTCGATTTGCTTGAATTTTAACTGTTGAGAACAGAAGCTACTTTAATTTTTAAATTGATAAGAACAGATGTTGTTGAATCTTTATTTATAAACTGATGAGGTTGCTGCATGTGATGGATGTGAATTTATCTATATTGTGATGGATGCATGCTTGTGTATATGTAAGTATATGCCACCTCTATTATGATATACAGTTTCAAGAAAAAAAAATATAATACTGTGAGTAAACTCTAACTTGTTTTCACAAAAATCTGGTTGCATGACTTGAAACTCGATGATAAATATGTTGCATGTTGTTGAACTAAGTATACTTGTTTCAAATCTGTTTGCATGTGAATGAAATATCAAGATGCTCCTCTGTTTTGAAAATATGCAGAGTACAGGTAGGAAAAGAAAATTCATTTTTCTTTGGTTTGATCCTTATTGGGCTATGATTCTTTAACAAATTATGTTTGTTAAGTTTAAACCAAAATTTGAAAATATTTCTAAGTTTAAAAGAAAAATAAAAATCAAAGCCTGTAACTCTGTCCATTGCACTGTTGATATTGAGTTGCACTGTCCAATTAAATTTACTATTGCATATTTTGATTTCACTGTTATGTTGCATTTACATGTTATTGTGAGAAATTTTTTGTTTAAAAACAGTTTCTCTCTATTTAAAATTAAGTTAATAAGGTTTCAGAAAATCAAGTTAAATTCAAATGTTTTTCAATTTAAGAAAATCAAACAGTGGTAAATTAAAAAGATAATAACTGTACTTTTTTTCTTTAGTAAGCAACATCACTATTTATAGATAGTATCAAATTTATCTATGCATAAGTATTGATAGAATTGAGTATGTTTTGACTGTTGAAAATGGATGTTCTGTGTACTTTATAGATTATGAAGAAAAATGTTGTGTAAATTGTTTTAACAGTCATGCTTATGTTCTTACTTGAATTTAAATTCAAATTCACTTCTTTAGGTCTGAATTCTAGTTAGAATTTATTGTGTGAACATATTGTGTTTGTTCTGCATAGATTAGGTCTGTAAATCTTAATTTTAGAAAAATTAAAACCTGATACTTGAGAAAAATCAAGAACAACAGTCAATAGTTACTAGAAGTGAAATTTGTAAACATCTTTAAATTTATTCAAACAAGTTTTAACTTTAATACATGTTTAAAACCATGATTATTAGACCAGCATCAGTATTTAGTTTGTGCAGTATTTTGGAAATTTGGGAATATCAAACCATTTAGTAAATTTTGGAACTTGATTTTCTGCACTTGCATTGAGGACCTGTTGCATTGAGTCACTTTCATGGGTCCATTGCTTTACTGACTTGATTCACTGATGCATTTCTTATGTACATTGTGGTCTGCATTTTTCGATTTCGAACTTGAACTTGTAGTTGCAACTGGACATGTTGTGAGGTTGTGCATTTGTGCATTTTTGCCATTTGGTATCTTTGCATTCATCACTGTAGTACTTTTGATTTGCACCTGTTTCTGACTTTAGTCTTGTGTCGTGTTGAGGCGATATTCATGTCTCAGTGCTTTTTCATTTCCTCTCTAGTTAGCATTCTGTAATTGCCACTGCATCACTACTGTGCAAGTGTTCTTGCTTCTGCAGTATCTTTGGGAGTTTGCACTGCTTCATGTTAAATTCATTTGATTGTTGCATTTTTACCTCTGGTAGCACTGTGTTATTAGTCTGCACTTGTCCAGTGCAGTTCCATTGTATCTTCACTTGATTTGAAGATTTTAAAACTTGTTGTTGAGTACATATTGGGTGTGTTTGCAGGTACCTGATCACCTATTCTGTGTTACAGGTTTATTACCTGAAGCTTTTGCAGTTTTGTTTAAACTGTTTCCAGTTTTAAAATTTGATATAAATTACAAACTACATTGTAAACTTGGAGTTTGAAACTGAATTTAAGTTGAATTCAAATAAGTTTGAATTCAGTTGTCTTTTGAAATGGTTTAAATTCAGGGAATTTCAAAGTTGATTTTTCTTAATAAAACAGAAACTGTTTCTGTTTTATATGTAAGAGTAAAATTTAAATTGAAGGTGGAGATTAAACTTCAGTTTTTAAATATAGGTTTAAAAAAATTGAAGTGTTTGAATGAATTGCATGTTTGCTCTTTGCATTTTGTCACTTGAACTTTTGTGACACTTGACCATTTGTGGTTTCTGACCTGTGCACATTGGTCATTGGTTGATGTTCTTCTCTTATGTACATTTGTGATCTTCATTTGCATATGCTCTGCCTTCGAGCTGCTGTGTTGACTGCATTTGTTTCACTGTACTTGTTCACTGCCCTGTACACGATCCGTGTTGCATGTTGCTGCTGCATGTTTGTTTGCTACTGTGTCGTCTCTGATGTTGTTTCATTTATGCGCTAATTCAATGCTTAGTGCATTGTGCACCTGTTTTGGACTTGCATGTTTGTTTGCTTACTGTTTTGTTCAAGTTGGCACTGGTTTTGCCTTGAGCATTTTCTTTGCAGTCATTTTGTATTTCTGAATGGAGCTGTGCACACGTGTTGGCGAGGCAGTGCACATGTGTGTAATATACGTGTGTACTGCAGCCACACGGGATTGACAGATTTTAAAAATTAAAGCTGTTAATAATGAAAATCCATAATAGATTTTGAATTGATTCATGTGATCCATTTTATTCAGTTCATTACAAATTTATTTACTTGAGTTAAGATTAATCCTGACTCGAGTGTTTTTGTGTTTTGCAATAAACGCTCGGGTCAGACCGAGTATTTCTACAGCTTGAAGATTTTCTCGTAGCGAAGTTAGAGAGAGGGGGATTTCGGCATTCACTAAAGTTTTCAGCAAAAATTTTCTTGTACTTTAAAATATAAATTGTTTCCGCTGTATAAATTCAAATGTAATTTATTGTATAACTCTGATATTTGTATATAAAAGAAAAGTTTGTTTATAAAATATATTATTGTTCTGTGATTCTGTAGCTGATTCTGTTTAAATGTTATAAACTAAATAACAATCCGTCATCTTGAACGTTTCTAGTTGGTTTAATTACCGACTAGAGGCGGTTAGGGCGGCGGGTCGTTACAAAGTGGTATCAGAGCTTTGGTTTACACAAAGCTTAGTTTATGGCGTTTAATATGAATAGTTACTAGAACCACTTCAAAGAAAGTGTTTTCAAATCTAAAGAAGTTTAAAATTGTTTTCTTTAAAATAAAAAGTATTTTGAAAATTAGAATTATTTTGAAGATTCCCCTCTCTAAATTTAGGTTTGCGACCGTTTCTCTTCGGTGAGGTCTCGTTAGACTTGAGTTTCGATCATTCGGAAACTCATTATCGAATTTTTGAGAGTTATGGAAAATGAAACATGAGTTAAGAGAATTAATGAATTGGTTTAAATTGGCTTAAATCAAATATTTTGAATATCTTCAAAGTAGTAATTGGAAAATAAAATGATATGTCAATTTGATTATAATCAAATGGATTATTGAACTATAACTTGGAAATTTAATTTTGAATTCTTTTGAAAATTGATTTCAAATGTTGTGAAGAACGATTTAGTAAATAAATGGATTATAAGTATTTAACTTATAATATGGATTTTGGGTATATAACTAAGTTATATGAATTGAATTGAATCAAATTAGTAAAGGAGATTATAAAACAAAGTTTATAAATAGAAATGTAATTTCTAAAGATGTTTATAAAATCCGCAAATGACTTATTTTGATAAGTAAATTATTGTAACTTATTAAAGGTGTTATATCTATGGTTTTGGACAATAAATGAGATATAAAAGGAGATATGAATCTAATGAAAATTTATAAGAGATTTAAATAGATTCAATGAAGAATTTGAATTTGAATGGGCATGGAAATAAGTTAAGTGGAAAACTTAATATTGGAAATTTGAAGTTGGTTTAAAACCAACATTTTGAAATGTATGCAGAATTCAAACTATGAATTAAGTTGAAGTTGAAAAACTTAAATGGGAATGTTTTTGGGAAGCAACACTATGAAATGAAGTAATCCATTTTGAAAATGTGTTAAGAATCGAAAGCATAGATTTCAACATTCGTTGTTGAAATAGACGTTTTCGAGAGTAAGAAAGGAAATGGTGGACTATAACACTGTTGTTATAGTAAATGATTTCCAAAAGGAAATGTTTTATTTAGTATTGGGATTTATACATCTATCTTAAATTCGAATCCCTATACTAGTAATTTTGAGTCGTCGTAACGATGTTTTACGCAACATTCGTTTTGACTCAAATAAATGTGTTTAAAAGAATGATTTCCTTAAGAATGAAATATATACTTGATTTTGGTTTAAGTATATCGAATATTTTCAAAATGTTGAAAATAAATGGATTTGTAAATTACTTATTATTGAATAAGTATGGAAATATTTTCCAATATGAAATGAAAAGTTTGAAATTTTATCTTTTCAAGATAAAGTGAAAAGTAAATGTTTTGAGATTTTATCTTTTAAAGATAAATTGAAAAGTGAATATTTGAATTTGTTTCAAATGGTTAAGTGTGAAAAATTTTATATCTTGTAAAGATATTATTTTTGGGAAATTTGAACACTTAGTTCAACTTGGAAAAATTTCAAAGTGATTGAATTTTGAGTTAAATGGAGTTTAACTTTGACACCCAAAAACAATGTAAGTTGAACTTTGAATTTTAAATGGATGATTTGGATTGTATGTCTAACATTGTGAATTGACGACATATCAATTGATCTCTATTAAATATATATCTGCGGTGGCGGAGAATTTATTCTCTTAGCTTAACACCCTTCTCTGAGACGTACGAGCTCAGAGGTTATATATCGATAGACATCAATTATGTGTTGAGGATTGACGATGTAACGTGAAATCCAAATCGAGTGTGAAGTCGATAATAAATTGGATTATGAATGTGAATTAGGTTTGAGATAACCTTAAAAAATTTCCAAATCGACTTAGAGGAAAATTTTAAATGGATAATGAAATGGAAAATTTGTGAATCCTCTATTTGTTATGGGTATGAAATATTGTGGTTTTCATAACGTATATGTGTGAATACGATTAATTCGAAAACCAATTAGTTTGGAAAAGTAATTGTTATGGAAAACTTATGTAAGTACATGAGTATGATATGTACAAAAATGTGAAATGAAATATTATATATGTATGTATGATATTATGTTTTCCAAATTGAGGATATGGAAAAGTACCTTCCATTTAAACTTTGTGAAGGTTGTTGGAACTCGAGAAGAGTGTCCATTTGAAAATCGTAGCTACGTAGTATTTCCATTAGTTGGAATGTCCTTTTGGACTGGTATAGTGTGCTAGCGTAATTCGAGGGGCGAGATGCCTACGGTTACAAGCGATTCCACTGGGATAGTGGCGTAACCGCCGTGTATACCGCGATCTAGTTACACTCGGGTGGTAGCGTAATTTGAGGGGCGTGATGCCTACAGTTACAAGCGATTCCACTGGGATAGTGGCGTAACCGCTGTGTAAACTGCAATCTACAAACCAAAGCGTAATTCGAGGGGCGAGATGCCTACGGTCACGAGCGATTCTACTGGGATAGTAGCGTAACCGCCGTGTGAACCGCGATCTTTGGCAACAACCATGGCGAAATTCAAGGGATGAGATATCCACAGTTACAAGCGACTCTACTGGGATAGTAGCGAAACCGCCGAGTAAACTGTGATCCATGGGGGAATGTGCTTTCCATATCCATTTTTAAAAGAATTTTTAAAAAAGTATTTTCACTGGGAATTGAAGCAAGTATATTTAGTACTTGGAGATTGTTAGACTTGCGCTTGGCCAGCGTATGCCTAATGTCTTTAAGAACGACAGTAGACTTGTTAAATTTCGAGTTAGCAAGTATTTTCAAACTTTAAATAGAAAATCAATTATCTGAAATTAAAGTGACATAAATTCTAACTTAATAAATTAAGGGAGAGGATTTTTGAAATGTTTTGAAAGTCCACAGCTTTGGAAAAGTTATACTATGTAAATTTCTTAAATGAAGAAGTTCAAATTTAAAATTTGGGTTTTTGTAAGTTGGAAATTTTAGTAAATATTTTTGTGTCTTGATTGTAGAAAATAATAGACAAATGAGTTAATAAACAAAGCTAGTGAGATAAAACAAATAGAATGAATCCTGCATTCATTTATTTTTAATAAGTTTCAAACTTGATAAAAGTGTGTAAAATATAAATATTAGTGAAATTTCAACAATCATTTCTCCTTACTTGTAATTTCGGGACGAAATTCTTTTAAGGAGGGGAGATTGTAACGATCCTAAATTTTGAACAATTTAAATTGTGAATATTTAATTAATTTTAAGTATTTGAATGATAATTTAAATTGAATTCCCAATGCTATATAAAACATTTCTATGATTTGGCGATTGAACTTTAAAATTTAATCTATACAAAGCTGAATAAAAATTTAAACTTGACTTTGGAGTTGAAATTGAATATTAAATTTGTATTATAAATTTAAACTAATGACTTAAGAAAAAAAAACTTGGATATAAGGATTATTTCTTATGTAAATTAATAGTTGAATTAAAATTTGGATTTGAAACTATGAGGCTATTTGAATTTTTCAAGTTAATATGAAGAACATATTTGAATTTAAAAATTTGAGCTTGAAGTTTGTAAATTTATTTAAATTCCCTTCAAAATTTTTGTTTGAGGAATTAGGTGGGCTTTACAACTTTCTTAGCCCATGGTTTTGCTTAAGTGCTGTAATATTATCTAAGGCTATACTCGATCCCTTCTCTATTTCATTCGTAACCCTAAAATTCTAAGAAAACATAACAATGGCGGTCGTGTTCTCCTCGTTCGTTCCTCTTTGAAGTCTCAACTAGGGCTTCAGCTCTTCGTCTCTAAATTAGGGCTTGCGAACTATTTGGGGCTGCTCCAATTCGTGATAAGGTGAGTCTTTGGCTCACGATTAATTTTATTTCAAGTTCTTAAATTTGTTGACTTGAATGTTGGTTACATACTATGTTTTGGGGGTTATCTGTTATCATTGGCTCGGTTACTTGAATCTGAACTAATTGGGGCTATTTGCGGTCTCTTGCTCGATTACTTAAATTTTAATTTAACTGATGAGAATAGATGTTATAAATTTTATTTTTAAATTGATAATAACAGATGCTGTTAATTGTTTTGAACTGTTGAGAACAGAGGCTACCCAAATTATTGTTTTAAAATTGATAAGAACAGATTCTACCCAATTTTGTTTTTTTAGAAACTGTTAAGAACAGATGCTATTTACTGTCACTTGCTCGATTTGCTTGAATTTTAACTGTTGAGAACAGAAGCTACTTTAATTTTTAAATTGATAAGAACAGATGTTGTTGAATCTTTATTTATAAACTGATGAGGTTGCTGCATGTGATGGATGTGAATTTATCTATATTGTGATGGATGCATGCTTGTGTATATGTAAGTATATGCCACCTCTATTATGATATACAGTTTCAAGAAAAAAAAATATAATACTGTGAGTAAACTCTAACTTGTTTTCACAAAAATCTGGTTGCATGACTTGAAACTCGATGATAAATATGTTGCATGTTGTTGAACTAAGTATACTTGTTTCAAATCTGTTTGCATGTGAATGAAATATCAAGATGCTCCTCTGTTTTGAAAATATGCAGAGTACAGGTAGGAAAAGAAAATTCATTTTTCTTTGGTTTGATCCTTATTGGGCTATGATTCTTTAACAAATTATGTTTGTTAAGTTTAAACCAAAATTTGAAAATATTTCTAAGTTTAAAAGAAAAATAAAAATCAAAGCCTGTAACTCTGTCCATTGCACTGTTGATATTGAGTTGCACTGTCCAATTAAATTTACTATTGCATATATTTTGATTTCACTGTTATGTTGCATTTACATGTTATTGTGAGAAATTTTTTGTTTAAAAACAGTTTCTCTCTATTTAAAATTAAGTTAATAAGGTTTCAGAAAATCAAGTTAAATTCAAATGTTTTTCAATTTAAGAAAATCAAACAGTGGTAAATTAAAAAGATAATAACTGTACTTTTTTTCTTTAGTAAGCAACATCACTATTTATAGATAGTATCAAATTTATCTATGCATAAGTATTGATAGAATTGAGTATGTTTTGACTGTTGAAAATGGATGTTCTGTGTACTTTATAGATTATGAAGAAAAATGTTGTGTAAATTGTTTTAACAGTCATGCTTATGTTCTTACTTGAATTTAAATTCAAATTCACTTCTTTAGGTCTGAATTCTAGTTAGAATTTATTGTGTGAACATATTGTGTTTGTTCTGCATAGATTAGGTCTGTAAATCTTAATTTTAGAAAAATTAAAACCTGATACTTGAGAAAAATCAAGAACAACAGTCAATAGTTACTAGAAGTGAAATTTGTAAACATCTTTAAATTTATTCAAACAAGTTTTAACTTTAATACATGTTTAAAACCATGATTATTAGACCAGCATCAGTATTTAGTTTGTGCAGTATTTTGGAAATTTGGGAATATCAAACCATTTAGTAAATTTTGGAACTTGATTTTCTGCACTTGCATTGAGGACCTGTTGCATTGAGTCACTTTCATGGGTCCATTGCTTTACTGACTTGATTCACTGATGCATTTCTTATGTACATTGTGGTCTGCATTTTTCGATTTCGAACTTGAACTTGTAGTTGCAACTGGACATGTTGTGAGGTTGTGCATTTGTGCATTTTTGCCATTTGGTATCTTTGCATTCATCACTGTAGTACTTTTGATTTGCACCTGTTTCTGACTTTAGTCTTGTGTCGTGTTGAGGCGATATTCATGTCTCAGTGCTTTTTCATTTCCTCTCTAGTTAGCATTCTGTAATTGCCACTGCATCACTACTGTGCAAGTGTTCTTGCTTCTGCAGTATCTTTGGGAGTTTGCACTGCTTCATGTTAAATTCATTTGATTGTTGCATTTTTACCTCTGGTAGCACTGTGTTATTAGTCTGCACTTGTCCAGTGCAGTTCCATTGTATCTTCACTTGATTTGAAGATTTTAAAACTTGTTGTTGAGTACATATTGGGTGTGTTTGCAGGTACCTGATCACCTATTCTGTGTTACAGGTTTATTACCTGAAGCTTTTGCAGTTTTGTTTAAACTGTTTCCAGTTTTAAAATTTGATATAAATTACAAACTACATTGTAAACTTGGAGTTTGAAACTGAATTTAAGTTGAATTCAAATAAGTTTGAATTCAGTTGTCTTTTGAAATGGTTTAAATTCAGGGAATTTCAAAGTTGATTTTTCTTAATAAAACAGAAACTGTTTCTGTTTTATATGTAAGAGTAAAATTTAAATTGAAGGTGGAGATTAAACTTCAGTTTTTAAATATAGGTTTAAAAAAATTGAAGTGTTTGAATGAATTGCATGTTTGCTCTTTGCATTTTGTCACTTGAACTTTTGTGACACTTGACCATTTGTGGTTTCTGACCTGTGCACATTGGTCATTGGTTGATGTTCTTCTCTTATGTACATTTGTGATCTTCATTTGCATATGCTCTGCCTTCGAGCTGCTGTGTTGACTGCATTTGTTTCACTGTACTTGTTCACTGCCCTGTACACGATCCGTGTTGCATGTTGCTGCTGCATGTTTGTTTGCTACTGTGTCGTCTCTGATGTTGTTTCATTTATGCGCTAATTCAATGCTTAGTGCATTGTGCACCTGTTTTGGACTTGCATGTTTGTTTGCTTACTGTTTTGTTCAAGTTGGCACTGGTTTTGCCTTGAGCATTTTCTTTGCAGTCATTTTGTATTTCTGAATGGAGCTGTGCACACGTGTTGGCGAGGCAGTGCACATGTGTGTAATATACGTGTGTACTGCAGCCACACGGGATTGACAGATTTTAAAAATTAAAGCTGTTAATAATGAAAATCCATAATAGATTTTGAATTGATTCATGTGATCCATTTTATTCAGTTCATTACAAATTTATTTACTTGAGTTAAGATTAATCCTGACTCGAGTGTTTTTGTGTTTTGCAATAAACGCTCGGGTCAGACCGAGTATTTCTACAGCTTGAAGATTTTCTCGTAGCGAAGTTAGAGAGAGGGGGATTTCGGCATTCACTAAAGTTTTCAGCAAAATTTTTCTTGTACTTTAAAATATAAATTGTTTCCGCTGTATAAATTCAAATGTAATTTATTGTATAACTCTGATATTTGTATATAAAAGAAAAGTTTGTTTATAAAATATATTATTGTTCTGTGATTCTGTAGCTGATTCTGTTTAAATGTTATAAACTAAATAACAATCCGTCATCTTGAACATTTCTAGTTGGTTTAATTACCGACTAGAGGCGGTTAGGGCGGCGGGTCGTTACATAAAACAAGAGATGAACATAAATCGGAAACACGGTCTTGAATTTCACAAGTGGATAAAACCTCGAGATCATTCCATTCGGATATCATCATGCAAACAACCACTTGTTGCTTGCGACTAAGTGCATCGGCAACTCGATTTCCCTTTCCGGGAGTATAAAGAATATCAAGATCATAAAATGCAAGTAATTCGAGCCAACGCTGTTGATGCAAATTAAGTTCCTTTTGAGAGAATAAATATTTCAAAGACTTATGAACGGTGCAGAGAATAAATTTTTCTCCCAATAGATAATGACGCAAATTCGAAGGGCAAAAATGATAGCCGCAAGTTCTAAATCATGAGTGGCATATCTAGTTTCAGCTGGCTTCAATTGCCTAGAAGCATAAGCAATAATACGTTCTTTTTGCATAAGAACGACACCCAAACCAACGCGACTAGCATCAGTATAAACAATAAAATCTTGATTCCCCTTGGGAATAACAAGAATAGGAGCATCGGAAAGGAGTTCTTTTAATTTCTGAAAAGAAGTTTCACATTTGTCCGACCAAATGTATTTAACACCTTTCTTAGTTAAGCTAGTGAGAGGCACTACAATTTTTGAAAAGTCCTTGATAAAACGACGGTAATAACCCGCCAATCCAAGGAAGCTACGGATTTCCGTCACACTCTTCGGTGTCTTCCAATCTTGAATCGCTTCAATCTTTGAAGGATCTACGGAAATTCTGGATTCGGAAATAATATGACCGAGAAACTTCACATTAGATTGCCAAAAATGGCATTTAGAAAATTTTTGTAACGACCCTAAAATTTTGAACAATTTGAATTGAGAATATTTAATTAATTTTAAGTATTTGAATGATGGCTTGACTTGAATTTCAAATTTTCATAATAAATTGGCAATTAAATTATAAAATTTAATCTATTGAAAGTTGAATAATAATTTGAATCTTCAATTTTAAGCTGATTAAAAATATTTCAAAGGCTTGTAAAATTCGTAATTATAATACTAGAGATAATAGAAGCTTCAGAATCGGATTTGAAACTGTTTTGATCAGTTTTGAATTTTATCGTTCGAGTAGATATTTAAAAAATAGCCTTCCGAGCCACAGTCGCGGAATTCGTCGAAACGAGTTCCATTGGGTCCGTAATATTGAATTATTATCGGACTTCAAATTTCGTAGCGTTTGGGGTCGTTATGTGAGCGTACGACATATAAACGCATTGGAATTTCAAAACAAATTCTATTTGAATTTAAATTAAAATATAATGGGTCAACACTATCCATCAGCCGAAATTCCTTCAAATCATTGTCTCCCATTTTCAATAAAAAAAACTCCTCTTTAAGATAATTTCTACGAGCTTATTACTTCATCTCGTTCAGCAATGGCGTCTGAGTTGTTGGCAAATTCCCTATTGAAATCAAAACATTATACATCCGAAAATCGAATCGAATTTAAATAGAATGAGGCCGACTTTTCTTCAAACTCCCAGATCTATTCGAAAAAAAAATAATAATGGCCGAGGCCACCAGTTCGAAATCGCGAGCAAAATTGTGATGCTACGGTGAGGATGTCGGCTTGTTTGAAGATGGATTCGTGAGGCTAGGGCATAGGGGCGGTCGCGATTACGAATTTGGATTCGTCGTGAAAAGCATGGACGAGGCCGCGATGTCGATTCATGCTCGGCATCGAAGGAGGAGTTGTGGCGATTCGAGTGGGGCTTTCATTGTCGGCGGCAACGGCTCGAGCAGTGGGAAGTCATAGTTCGAAGGAAGAGCAGGAGGTCGGACACGATGGGTGGTGGTGCTCGCGAGGTCTTGGGGTGCGTGCGAGCAGTGGAAGGTTGTGCTAGGACATGGCAGCGTGGTCGCGCTGTGCTCGAGTCAGTGGAAGCAGCGAGGTAATTTAAATTTTACTAAAAATTTTAGTTTGGTAATTTATTGGTAAATAGGGAAATTAATTAAATTGATTTTTTTTGTTGAACAGCAAGAAGAAAAAAAAAGATGTTTTAAATGTTGAAGAATTTATAATTAGGATTTTTAAACCCTGTACCGAAATATATGTACGTGGTTCAAACAGAATGTTTTTAAGAAATATACATGCAGATCTATGTTTATACAGTGAAACAATATTTTTGGGAATTAGTTTAAAATTTAGATTCTTTGGTTAAAAATTTAAATCACTAGTTTGAAATTAAATTTGTTAGTTGCATTAAAATATAACAAATGGCAATATGGTTGTTTAATTGTTTCGAATATTAATAAAAATCGTGAATTGTTTATACTAGGTTAAAATATATAAGGAAGCAAGTCGGAATTGGAAATGGATTTCTAATAAAAGCAAAGGTGAGAACTCCTCACTCAATCAAACCGTTTGGTTTAAAATTTTAAATAGTTATTGTTGATTGATGATTGCTGTTTGATTTTGGTAGTAGATATAGTAGGATATATACTATATATAGCAATATATATATATATTGGCATATGTATATATTGGATTTGATTTCCCGCCTCGTATAGCGGATGAGACCCTATTGCGCCGCCTATTAAGCGGAATATTTTATAAAATCCCATATACCGCGATATCCCGTCTTGAAACGGGATTGGTATTGTGCTAACGTTTGTGGATGCAGGGAAACAGGTAGGAGGGATCAAACTGGATTCCTCACAAATATTTATTTGATTATAGATATTGTGTGATTGTTGATTATCATATTGATATATGATGTTTGTTTCCGTGATTGACTATTTGATGCTGTTGCATCATCGGATCCATTTTTTAAGTTAAAAATAACGATTTTGAATTTAAAAGGATTTTAAAGTAATTTTTCAAGTATATGTTTTTATTAAAATTTTGAACTCGATTCATTTTAAATAAATTAAGATTTTAATTTTTAAAGTTATAAAAATTATGATTTTTGTGGGATGTAACCGAAGGGAAAATTTTCAAATAAATAGATTTACAAAATAGTTTAAATTTTGGATTTTTGAATTGTTATAAAGGATAAATATAAAGATTTTATAAATTAATATTTTTAAAATAGAAATATTGGAATTTTTAAACTAGAGTTATAGGTATTATAAATAAACGATTTGGAAAATAAAAGATTTATAAGTAAATGAGGATTTTAGATTTATAAATCAATAAGATGTAAAAGAATGGAGTTGTAAATAAATGGATTATAAGTAACCTACTTATAAACTGGATTTTTGACATATAAAGGAAATAAAAAGGGAATTGGTTAATAAAGGAGATTTACAACTCGAAGTGGTTATAAAATATAAAAGAAGCTTAAAAGCAATAAGATTTACAATTTGTGAAGTTTTAAAGGGAACGACTTGGTAAATAAATGATATTATAAGTAATTAACTTATAATATAGCTTTTGGTATATAAAATTGGGTTTATAAAATTGAATTGGCTTAATAAAAGAGATTTCTAAACCGAAGTTATTAATAGAAATGGAATTTATTAACGTTGTTTATAAATTGGAAAACAATTGAAGTTGATAAATTGAATATGGAAGTTTGTTAAAGGGGCTATGTTCACTATTTTGAACAGTGATTT
Source organism: Allium cepa (assembly GCA_030765085.1). NCBI lineage: Eukaryota > Viridiplantae > Streptophyta > Magnoliopsida > Asparagales > Amaryllidaceae > Allium > Allium cepa. The sequence goes on along the minus strand of CM060939.1, from coordinate 233,598,323 downwards.
TATTATTAAATAAAATGGATATGTTTTGGGAAAGGAATGTTTTAAATGGAATTTAAAACGATTTTAAGATATTTTAAAATGCATCAAGTATCGAAACCATAAAATTCAACATTTATTGTTGAAATAGACGTTTTCGAGAAATAAAAAGGAATGAATACGTAGATTTCAACATTCATTGTTGCAATAGGCGTTTTCTAGAAAATAAGGGAATGGTGGACTATAACGCTGTTGTTATAGTAAATGGTTTCCAAAAGGAAATATTTTATATAGTGTTGGGATTTATATATCTATTTTAATTCCGAATCCCTATACTAGTGGTTTTGGGTTGTCGTAACGATGTTTTACGCAACATTCGTTTTGACCCAAGTAAAAGTGAACAAAAGAATGCTTTCCTTATAAGAGTGAAATATATTCTTAACTATGGTTTAAGTATATGGAATATTTCCAAATTGTTGAAAATAAATAAATTTGTGAATTACTTATTTTTAAATAAGTATGGAAATGCTTTTCCAATATGAAATGGAACATTTTTGAGAATTTACCCTTTAAAGGTAAATTGGAAGCGAATATTTTGAAATCGATTTGAGAAATCGTATACTAGCAGATATTTGGAATTTAAATTCACTATTGAATTTATAAAGAAGGGAAATTTGTTTAAAAATAAATATTGATTTATTTTGAAGTATGGAAGTATAATTTACGAATTCGGAATGTAAGTTTAAAATAAATCGGTAAGGATTTATTTGATGATTTGGAATTTGTTTTCAAAGGTTATAAAGGTAATTTGAAATTGGTTTCAAATGGTTGAAGTGTGTAATTTGAAATTGGTTTTCAAATGATTGAAGTGTGGAAATTATATCTTGTAAAGATATTTTGGTAAGACAAATAATTTGGGCAATTATTTGGAAGGTGCATATATATATATATATCTTGTGAAGATATTTTGGGATTAAATAATTTTGGAAAATTATTTGGGATCTGATGATGTGGCGCATCCTTATTGATAGCTAAATAACCGACTATCAGTATTTACCCTTGGATGGTATTTGTTGTGTTTGTTTGAGATTGAATGCTACACTTATTTTTAAAATAAGCGCTCGCTATTCGGTTTAGCCGGGGGAGGACCTTTGTGTCATATAACCCATTCCGAATATGCGATACGTCGTTTGATCGCATTTGAAGACCGGTGTGAAGACCAGATATTTGTGAAAACGATAGGATGACCTATCGATTGTCTCTGCATCGTTAGCTACGGTATGGAGATTTCCTTTGTGATGGGAAATTTTGTCGGGATTGTGGATACCCGGATTGCAAGGGCTTCTTTGGAAGTGCCTTCGGTTCTGTTCGAACCCGGAACAGACTTGTATGGTTACATGTCCGACATTACATTTTGAGATATAGAGAAGATTTCTTTTCAAATACATTTCTGTTGGTGGCGGAGAATTTATTCTCTTAGCTTAACACCCTTCTCTGAGACGTACGAGCTCAGAGGTTATGTAGTTGAAGGTTATCAGCGATATATTCCCAATCTGGTAATGTGGCATGCTGAGTGTTGCTGTGTGATGATCATTGGTTGATCATTTGTGATATGATCATTTGTTTGATCATTTATCTTTGTGATCATTGCTTTGGTCATCTGTTGACCCAAAGCATGGCTTTGTTGCACAAAGCGTAGCTTTGTGGACGAGACTTCGTCAGACCTCACTCCCCGAAAATGGTCGAAACAGGAATATGCGGCAAGGTTATGAGGGTCGCGCCCTTTAGGGTATGTCATTTCCTTCTGGAAAAGGGTGGTATCATGGTATGGAGCCCAGATACTTACTCATGTTGATACACTATATCTATTTCAGTGTGGTGTTGTTGGTATCGAGCGCTCGGATAAAGGTCCCAAAGGACCGGGGAATGACATATTCGTGTAGTAGTTACCTAGTTACAGAGGTAACCCGGCCTTGTGTTGACAGAGATCTAACCGTAACGTTAGTTTCTCGGGACGTCCCGCCAGAGGCGATCCCATGTGGCAGTAGGAAGTTCCTTAGCCTGACCATTTGTTGGAAATCCATTCATCCAATACGCGCCTTGTACGGTTTTAGTTGTAGAACCTGCCATTTAACATGGCAGCTATAGTAGGCATAGTATCATGGTACCTATGCTGGCTAGGATTTATATTCTACTTTCGAAATTGTTTTCTACACTATGCACTAATAATAATATCAAAAATGATTTGATTTATGCGTAGTAAGCATCTTTGACTATCATAAGGAGAAATCTCCCCCATGTGTGCGTTTGCATTGTGTGTGTGCCGGGAGGCCATATGGTAGTTTCATTTTTCAAAAAGCATTGCGGATTTCAAAATTTAAATTTTCTTTTTGCTTGGTTTAAAGACAAACTGTTTTGAGCTCTCACACCAGTCCCATGACTGACCTGGAGTTTATTGTTCCTTTCCTAAACTCTAGGTGCCCACTATTTTCCACACGGGCAGTTTAGAGTTAGGTTATCGGTTATTCTGGATTCGGGAGTTGCTGTGCAGATTTGGAGGCGAGCTTGGATGGCGTTGCATATTACTATTATAATATTTCTTTTCCGCTGTTTCGTTGTTGTACACTCTGATGATGTGATGTAATGTATAAAATGTATAGTTCTTTTGTTTAATGAATATTCATTTATCTAATATGTTGTTCTGCTGCGATTGTGAGATTCCGATATTGTTTCCTGTTCTGTTACTTGTTTCTGTTTCTTCTATCTTTCTCTCTTTTCTCTCCTCTTCTACCTCTTTCTTCTTCTTAAACCCTAAAGATTCGGAAGTTCGTTCCTCTTTGGCTGGATTGTTGTGGAATGTTGCCAGCTCAAAGGAGTACGAATTTTCGGGCCTTTACAATTTTGCTTTTAATTGATTACTCCTAAGAGTTTCCAGCACAATCCGAAGATGTTTTTCATGCTCCTCCTCGGTTTTTGAATACACAAGAATATCATCAATAAATATGAGAACAAATCGATCGAGAAAATCTTTGAAAACTCGATTCATAAGGTCAACGAAATAAGCCGGAGCATTAGTTAAACCAAATGGCATAACAAGCCATTCATAAGATCCATATCGAGTACGGAACGATGTCAAAGGAATGCTATCCTCTGCAATACGAAGATGATGAAAACCGGTTGCCAAGTCCAATCGTGAAAAGACTCTAGCACCACTAAGTTGATTGAATAGGTCATCAATCCGAGGTGAAGGATATTTATTTTTGATAGTAAGATCATTAAGCTTGCGGTAGTCAACGCAAAGCCTAAGTGTGCCATCAGATTTCTTCACAAAAATAGCCGAAGCTCCCCAAGGCGAGGAATTAGAGCGAATAAATTGCTTCGTTTCCAAATCGGATAATTATATGCGCACCTTCTCATGATCGAAGTCATCATAGCTTCGAACATTGCAGCATAGTCAGTAGCTCCCCTAGCAGCACGGCTTTCCCTAGAAGCTTGTCTCTCACTTCGACTCATCCTTAATATCTACAAAAAGGAATGATTTAGAACACCTTGAGAAACAACTACATAAGGAGTTCAAATCCTTCTAAACTACTATATTATATATATAGTAATCATCCATCAAACTACAATTACGTCTCTCATACGTAGTTACTTCAGCGAGCGTTGGCTAAAATCGATTAACCAAAGCTCTGATACCAAATGTGACGACCGCCCATGACTCCCGCACTAAAACAAGAGAATGGTGCGCTGAAAGGCGTGCCAGGTAGCCATGGACGATAGTCAGGGTAAGATAAAACAGAAACTCTATCGTACAACTCACAGCGCATGGACAAAATACAATAGAGAAATATATGTATATAGTGAAGCTCATAACAGAATATCATCATACAGACTTCATAAAGGTTTGATACAAGCATCTGAACAATCTATACATCAAGCCTCACTACATAACACTCAAAACATATACAAGCAGCGGAACATCCAGTACATATAGTAAGAAAACTAATATGCTAGCCTCCAGCTTGTCTTCGTCATCAACAACGTTGGTAGCCAAGAACAGCACCTGTCACCTGCTACCTAGTCTGCTCATCCCAACATGGATGAACAGCCCAAGGTAATAAGAGTTGAACATAAAACCTTGAGTCAGACAACAGTCTTAGTGAGCAGTAAATTAACTATCAAACATACCAAAAGAGCATAAAGGATAAAAGGAATAGGAACTCAACCATCCCACTCCACCTCATTCTACAGTGATATCCCCCAGACCCACTAAGCATAAACAAGCATAGCAAAGCAGACAATTTAAGTAAAGTAATTATCACTCGAGTCAAGGTCGATGTTTTCCAAATACAAACCCCCAAGGCCTAAACCAAGATCAGATAAGCACTCAGAAAACACCGCTCTTGAGACCGAATGATGGTGCAACCAAACATCCATGACTCTGGCTATCACAGTTATCATTGCCTCGATATCATCGTTAGTTGAATGACCGCCTGTCAAGGGCTAATGGTAACCCCGGTTCTAGATAAACTCTGCACGTCATCGTGACCCGTGCCTAGGACTTACCTACTCCGCCCAGAGTACTCGACCACCTGCCTGTAGTCTTTTGGGTGTCCCGACCACCTACCTGTAGTCGTTTGGGCGCCCCATGTACTCCTGCTTTGAGTTTACTAGAACCTTCAACAACGATGAGATCCAAGCCTCCTAGTCATCCTCCTCGACGACTATTCCCATACTAGCCCAAGCCACTTCTCGAGCAATCCATTATCAACCAACTCGAACCATCCTTCGAGTTATCAACATGCTTGGAATGATCCCTGCCTGGATTATGCAAAGATTACATCACATCATACTTCGCCTCATCGCATCATGGCAAAGTCCATCATCATAAAATCTATCCATATGAGCTTCCACATCCGCTTCATATGCCACAAGCAGCTTTCACCATTCAAAAGCCTTTCCACTTAACTTTTGAATCATCTTCGATCAACTTGTCCAAATCAACTACTAGCTAATTTGAAACAATCAAATCAATCATAAAACAATCATTAATCCAAGCAATCAAACATTCAACAAGATCTAATAAGCAATTGCAACAATAATGGCAATTTGGTAATTAAAGTATCCAAATCTAACAAGTATGAATCATAGGCAAATGTCTATATAATTTGATGAATGAACTTATACAAGTAATCATGTAGCAAAATAGGTGTCAAAACTTCATAGATGATAGATCTACATACAGACTTTAGGAAAATGCAACAAATCCCTATCTTTAACGCATAAACAAGCCACCAATCCAATATACTCCCTTGGGTCCGTGTGAGAGATAACTACCACTCACCGAATCACCTAAACAACTCAAAAACAATCAACTCCAGATCTGGACAGCAAGGAATCAAGCTTGATCTGGTAAAATCTCGCTTCAATCGATGGAATCTCTCTTTGTTGGATGAAGATCTTCAACTTTGGCTCTTGAATCTTTGATCTTGATCTTCGATCTTGGATGGATGTTAGCACTAGATTAGAGAGGAGAAAAGAAGTGAAGAAGTGTTGTAGTCGAGCTCTCAAAATGGCAGCACTTCGTCGCTTCAAAATCCGATGCCAAAAAGTGAGCCAAAGCCCTCTATTTATAGGCTGAATCCTTATCTCGTCCGCCCATAAGTCGGTCACGACTTAACCCATGAGTCGTCCCCCCTATGAGTCGTTCACGACTCACGACTCAAGCCAGCATACGACCTACCGACTCACCTCAACACAGCACAACCCATACACGACTCAACACACTCAGCTCACGACTCATACGACTCAACACACACGGCCTAACAACTCACGACTCAACCTCAAGGCCGCACAGTTCCTAAGTCCTAAGTCGTATGACGACTTAACTAGCATGTCGACCTAACTTTAAGCCGATCTAACATGCGCACGACTTAACCAATGTGCGACTCAACACAGACACAAGGTCACACAACTTAACCCTATATGCGACCTAATGACTTAGCCTTATGGACGACCTAGCCCCTAGCCGACTTACGACCTAACCTTAAGTCGCCGATTCAATTGACTCGGTTATCTCCTTAACCCCACTTAGTTTCCCTAGGTTGGTTAATCCATGAGTCGACCATCTATAAACCGCTCAACACCTTAAACCGGTAACCTTAAGTCGCCTAAGCCTATGAGTCGGCCAAACCTTATAAGCCGCTAACCCCATGAGTCGGCCACCTACCTTAAGTCGCCCCATACGACCCAAGCTTCCCACGACTTAAGGACCACACGAGTTAGCTTCCATTCGACTTAAACTATGGTCGACTCAAACTTTAAACGACTTAACAACAAAACGATTTTAAGCATATAGTTAAACAATGTTTCGATCCGTAAAAATACGGGTCGTTACAAAAATATTTTAATGTTTGTTGCATAAAGATAACTTATGAATGGGCTAATGCTACTAAAATATATTTTGCTTCTATCGTAGATAGAGATATAGAGCTTTGCTTCTTACTTTACCAGGAAACCAGAGAGCCGAAAAGGTGACAAGTTTCAATTGTACGTTTTCGATGTGATTTGCAACTAGCAAAGTTAGCATCACTGTATGAAATTAATTCAAAGGAGTCTTCTTTTGGGTAAAAGAGTTTATAGTCTAATGTGTTGTAACATATCTCAAAATTCGTTTTGCGGATTTTAAATGAGTTTCTTTAGGTTGAGACTGATGTTTTGCACAAAGACAAGTACTATGCATTATATCAGGTCTACTAGCAGTTATATAGAGTACCAACCCAATCATTCCTCTATTTAATTTTTTATCAACATCTTTTGAATTTTCTGCTTTATTTAATTTTTCATTAGTTACCATGAGAGTTTGTTTACTACTGGTATTTGACATACCAAATTTCTTATCTAAATTTTTAGCATATTTTTCTTGACAAATAAAAATTTCATTACTTGGTTTTTTTATATGTAATCCTAGAAAAAAATTTAGTTCTTTCATATAACTCATTTCAAATTCCTTATTCATTATTTCTAAGAATTCCTTATTTAGTTTATCGTTGGTAGATCCAAAAATGATAACATTTGCATAAATTTATGTTAACTGAATATCATTTTATCTCTTTTAATAAAAAGTGTACTATCTACTTTGCTTATTTCAAAATTCTATTGTAATAGATAGGATTTAAGTCTGTTATACCAAGCTTTTGGAGCTTGTTTCAGACCACGCAAAGCCTTCTTTAATTTCTAAATCATGATTAGGTAGTTTTTCATCTTAAAAAATTGGGGGTTTCTCTACACATACATATTCTTTAATAAAACCATTTAAAAATGCATTTTTAACATCCATTTGATATAACTTAAAATTATTATAATTAACGAAAGCAAGTAAAATTCATATAGCATTTAATCTTGCTACGGGTGCAAAGGTTTAATCAAAATCTATTTCTTCTGCTTAACAATAACCTTGAGCAACTGATCGAGCCTTATTTCTTACAACCTCTCCTTATTCATTTTGTTTCTATATACCCATTTAGTTCCTATTACGGATTTATCCTCAGGTCTTGGGACTAATTCCCATACATCATTTCTTGTAAATTGATTAAATTCCTTTTGCATAGCAAGAATCCACGAATCATCAGTTGATTCTTCCTTTAAATTTTAGGTTCAACATTTGAAATAAAAACAATGTTACTCATTTTATTTAGTTGATTTCTAGTTTTAACAATAGATTCAATATTTCCAAGTATATTTTCTATAGGATGATCTATCAAGGGTCTTGTTCTTTTATTTGGATGTGAATTTTCTGAATTATTATTATTTTCATTTTCGGTAATCTCATTATTACTAATTTCATTTGGGTTATCAATGTTTTCTTCTTCATCAATATTTGGATTATAAACTAAAATTTTCATCAAGTAGGACATGTAATATCTCTTCAATAGTATTAATTCTGTATTAAAAACTTTAAAAGCTTTAAAACTATTTGAATATCTAATAAAGTTTTCCTTATTTGATTTAGCATCAAATTTATCCAAATTATCTTTAATATTTAAAATAAAACATTTACTATTAAAGACTCTAAAGTATGATACTTAAGGCTTTTTATTATAGAATAATTCATATGGTTTTTCTTAGTTAATGGTCTTATTAAAATTCTATTTAATATGTAATATGCAGTACTGTCTGCTTTAGCCTAAATTTTTTTAGGTAAATTACGATCATTAAACATATTCTGGCGCACTCTTTAAGTCGTCCTATTTTTACGTCCTACCACTCCATTTTGTTGCGGTGTTCTTAAATATGAAAAATTATAAGTTATACCTTCCTTATTATAAAGATTCTCAAAATTTTAATTTTTGAATTCTCTACTGTGATCACTCTAAATAGTTTTAACTTTACTAGTCATTTGGTTTTGAATTCGTTTAACAATGATTATAACATTGCAAAGCATCACTTTTAAGTTGTAATAAAATCGTCCAGGTAAACATAGAATAATCATTAACGATTAAAAATATATATCTACTTTGATTTATAGATTATTTCTGTAAGGGACCAAAAAGATCTAAGTAGAGAAGTTCATGGGGTTGAGAGGTAGAAATCATATGTTTTGATTTAAAGGAACATTTTCTAAGTTTTCCTAATTGACATGTTTCACATAAATTATTAACTTTAAAATTCATTTTGGGAAGACCTCTAGCTAGACCATTTTTAGCAATTTTAGATACTAAATTTGAAATTCAAGTGACCAAATATTTTATGCCATATCTAAGGATCACTTGATTTAGCCAAAAGACACAAATTATCTTTTGAGATTTTCATACATAATATACAGATGTTTCGTGTCCTTCAAAGATAATGTTTACCCCATAATCTTCAATGTGACATTTATCTTTTACGAATTTAATTTTAAAACTCTTATTACACAATTGATTAATACTCAACAGATTATGCTTTAAATTCCTAACTAACAAAACATTAAAAATAGTAGGAGTTTTAGAGTTACCAACATTGTGGATGCCAATCACATATCCTTTAGAGTTGTCTCCAAAATTTATCGATCCACCATCTTTTTAATCTATATCTTTCAAAATCTCTAGGTTTTCAGTCATGTGTCTTGAGTATCCACTATCTAATATCCATTTCCTTTTTGATTTTAGGGTTTGATCATCTAGTGTCTATTCATCAAAAGCCATATAACACATCTGTTCCTGCAATTCATATCTTTCAAGATCACATGATTTTTTTATAATGAATAGATTTAAATTTATGAAACAACATTATGATTATTTTTCAAATTATCTATTCAAAAATAGTGTTAAAAATATTATCAAAAGTCATCATTGAAGCTTTTTCAAAAATCAGATTATGAATACTTTAAAAACAAATGTTCTGATACCAAATGTAAATCGGTGGAATAGGGATCTTAAGGCTAAATTAACACTAAAAGGAGGGGGTTAATAGTGATTAATAGATTATACGAATATTTTTCAAGTTTTTTAAGATTCTACTTGGAATGATGTAACTAACAATCATAAAATCTATCACATAATCAAGGTGAAGATAAAAGAAAATGCAGTAAAAGTAAAAAAGGAAAGAACGCATTAGGATTTTATATTGGTTTGGAGTTACCTACATCCAGTCCCGCACAATTCCTTGTACGGATTTCTTTTCAACTAGTAAATGCAAATACAATCTCGATTTCAAGGCTACGAGTGCACCCTCCAGAATCCCAACCTCTGGCTAGAGTCACTTGATTTTTGGGCTATAAGAAGACCCACTAAATTTAAATGCTACTAAGCACGCGCAATTAATTTTATGGGATACAATCACACCTAGCAATATGATTTGATAGAGTTTAACAGACTCAGAACTTCGATCTTGATTACAATTGATCCTATTATTCTTGAATAACACTTTGATCTTGGTTTGAGTGAGAGAGATGAAAGAAATCAAAGAGTAGATAGAGGAGAATCATACTGGTGATGATTAAATTTTATTCTGGTTAAATTTCAGAAGAGTTTGGGTATATTTTATTTAGAAAATGAAAGAGTGGAAGGAGGTGAGATGAATAAGAAAACAATGATTAGAAATTCATTTGGAAGCTTGATATTTATAGAGGAACAATGGTTATATCCAAATGTGAAGAGATATAATGAAAATGCACTTCTTTTGAAATTTAAATCCTGAAAAAAATCGGCCACTATGTTAACATACGTACATAGAGTATGTCGACGTACTCATTTTAAAAACTGAAAATACTTTAAAACATTTTTTTGAAAACTCGTTGCTTTTTGTAAAATAGTTTGATAGTTTGTAAAACTATTGAAGCGTAGTATATAATATTTTAATCGTAATAAAACTTCATAAATTAATTTTGAAAATCTTAATATAATGTAAATATTATATGTATAATCAATATGATTATAACTTATTAAACTAAAAACAGAAATTCAATGTATATAAACTTAAAAACACTAAACTAATATCTTTTTAAGTATAAGAGATTGAAAATAATTTCGAGAAATATCTTGAAAATATTATTTTGAAACCATGATATTTGAAAAAAAAAATTAAAACAAAATTAGAGAAGGAGAGAAAGATCAGGAAAGTGATATCAAGGTTTTAACTTAAATTCTACAACTCTATTACTTGTTTGGAATATCTTGAAATCTTGAACTCTTCAATACTCATGAGTCTTCATTCTACAACTCTTGAAACTCTTTATCAACATCTTGAATCTACTTATGATACTGTATAGTCTTCTTAATCAAAACCTGCCTAATATCCCGCACGATATACTATATATAACTTGATAAAACAAAAGTATTTATATTTTATATAATGTCTATAGTTGTTATCATCTAAACCAATGCCTAGCTTACTCATAGTCGAGCAGATATCCGCAGCTATGAAGGACTATTTCCAGTCAAACCAAGATTAGAGAAATCTAGGAGGCAAGATGTTTACCAAGAGAGAGCCGAAAGTGGAGTTATTGAATTGGTTGAAGGTGAATGAATGCATATTCCCTAACTTAAGGCTAGATGATGCATAGAAGAGAAGGTTGACCTCCAGGTAGTTGCATGAAAATGCTTTAAATTGGAGGGAAACAGTGAAATACGAGAGTCCTAAAGAAGGATCCACTTGGGAATAGTTTCGGGAGAGGATCAAGGCTCGATTTATTTTCGAGTCTCAGAAAAGTGTGTTCTGTAGGACTTCATCGATCCTTGAAAAAAGAATCATCATATCCAAGAGTATGTCTAGAATTTTATTGCCTTGGCAAAGTATGCTTGTCAATTGATTGATACCTTACTAAAGAAGAACAAGGAGCTTATCTAAGGGCTAACGCAAGGATTTAATCACAAGCTGATGGCACACCTTGCATCGCCTTTTAACTTTGTAGTAGATATGACCCAAAGGTATGATAGTATGTACCAAGAGGAGAGAATGGCGGAGATAATGCAGAAAATGGAATAGAAGGAGTGGTTTGCTTCATGCAAAAAGGGGAAGAAAGGGTAGCAACCAAGAGAGAAGGCATGTTTGAATAGTGGCTCAAGAGATATTTCGGAGATCGCTTATATAACTATAGGCATAAATGGCACTATGCATCGAAGTGTTCAAAGCAAGCTAGGACTATCAAAATCAAGTGATTCATTTGTGACAAACTAGGATATAAGTAGAAGGATTGTCTAGAGCTAAAGTAGACAAGGTTGGTTGCTTTCTAGGGGCCATCCTCATAACCAAAAGTTGAGGAGAAAGGAAGGGGACTAGCACCTGGAAGTATGATTTCGGTTTTTAGTTTTTCAATTAGAGTTATGTTTGATACTAAAGCTACACATTCTTTCATGTTTAAGGATGTGGTTAGTAGCGTAGGGTTAGTCATCACTTAGATTTCTTTGCGTGTAGTTAATTCAATTGGTGGATATGCTACTCTTGGGTGAAGGTGCAATAATCTAAATTTTGTTCGATGTGACCATTTGTTTTCTTGTGACCCATTTGTGTTTAATTTTGAGGGCCAGATAGTGATTTTAGGTATGGAATAGTTCGTTTAGAATGATGCTAGAATTTTTTGTGTCATGGGAACAATCGCTTAGCATAACCTAAAAGAAAAGGGCAGATTCTTGGTATCTTTATATGAGACGAAGGGAAGGCCCAGTGTTTAAGTGCGTGTGATGGCAAGCCTTAAAGAGGAGATCGGTAGAGTTTTTATAGTTTAGAAATTTACTGATGTCATCAAAGCAGGGATGTGATTACCCTCATGAAGAGTGATAGAGTTTCACATTGATTTAGCGCCAGGGGCACAATCTGTTAGTAGACCACCTAGTAGAATGTCGACTAAGAAGATGGAAGAGTTAAGAAGCAACTAATGGTGTTTGAGAATAGGAGTTTTACTAGACCGATTTGTTCACCATTGGTAGCTTCTACGGTGTTCTTGAAAAAATCCAATGGATCACTTCATAGGTGTATTAATTATCGAAAGTTGAATGAAGTGACTGTGAAGGATTATTATCCATGCATAGGATAGATAATATGTTTGATTAGTTGAGTGAGGCTAGGGTATTCTTGCAATTATATTTGGCTATAGGATTCCATCAACTAAGAGTTGCCAAAGAAAGTGTTCCTTTGACCTTATTTAGAATAAGGTTTTCTTTGTATGACTGATTAGTCATGCCCTTTAGTCTAAGCAATGATTCATCTTTCTATGTAGATCTTACGAATCTAGTCTTTCAGGATCAGTTAGGTGGATTTATGTCGGTCCTTATAATTGATAACTTGGTATGTTCTAAGGATGAGCAATATCATAATGTTCATCTTAGAATGTATTGTAAATCTTGAGACAATGTCGACTAATAGTGAATTTTCCAAGTTTCATTTCTAGAAGAAGGAAGTTAAGTTCCTAAGTTATGTAGTTTTGAAGGAAGGATTGACTATAGATCTTTTAAAAGTAGAAGCTGTGAATGATTGGAAGGGACTTGAGATGGTTACGGAGATAAGAAATTTCTTTGGGTCAGGTAGATACTATCGAAGATTCATTAAGGAGTTCTCTAGGATAGCGGTGACATTGACAAGACTTACCCAGAAGAATGAAAGGTATGTTTGGACAAGGGAGTGTGAGGTAGCATTCCCAGAGTTGAAGCTTCGACTAATGAAGCTCTGGTTTTAGTAATGTCAAAAGAGAATAAATATATGATGGTGTACATAGATGCATTGGGATCAAGGTTAGGAACGGTGTTGAAGCAAAAGGGAAAGGTTATAACGTATGCATCTAGGTAGTTAAGAACCTATGAGGTTCAGTATCTAACTCATGACTTAGAGTTAGTGGAAATTATATTTGCGATAAAGATTTGGAGGCATTCGTTTGAGGAGAAAGGTTAGAGTTGTTCACTGATCATAAGTCTTTGAGATATTTGTTCTCTCAGAAGGAGATGAACATGAGTCAATAAAGGTGGTTAGAGTTTTGACATCATATGATTTTGGGATAGAGTATATCCTAGGGAAAGGAAATTAACGAGCTGATGTCTTGGCCAAAAGTAGGTGAATTGTGTTTTGGCTATGATCAAGGAGTAGAATGTTTTAGGGACACTAGATTCTTAAGTTGAGTAGTTACAAACGAATCCTAGTCCAAGCTAAAACTTTGGGATATTGTCATGCTTAGAAGTTCATCCAGTTCTCATAAAGAGGATTGTCAAGAGGCAGGAGGTAGATCTTCTTTGCGCTGAAATGATTCAAGTCTAAAAGAAAATGCCAAGATCGAAGGGCTAAAGGTTGGTTTTGGAAGAAGAGAAGGCTGTATGTTCTAGATAATGGAGACCTTCACAAAATGGTCTCGAATGAATGCCATTATTCATAGTTTGTCATTCGTCATAAAGGAATCAAGATGTACCGAGATATGAAGAAGATCTTCTTTTGGGAAGGGACGAAGAGAGAGGTTGGGGAATGTGTTGAAAGTTGTTTCACATGCCAACAGGTTAAGGTTGAGCACAAAAATTCGAGCGGACTTTTGCAACCTTTAGGGGTTATGATGTGGAAATGGGATTTGTTTCTGGTGGATTTTTTTAATGGTTTGCGAAGGATAGGTTTAGGGAATGAAAATATATGAGTCATAGTTGACAAATTAACTAAGAGTGCCAATCTCATTGAGGTAATGCCCACGTGGAAGGCAATCAAAATAGCTGAGGTATATGTTAAAACTATAGTAATACTTTATTGAATTTCGAGTACTAAATTCAATGACCGGGACTCACTGTTTGCTAGAGTTTAGGTGGGGCATATGGTGTGCTTTGGGTTCAGAATAATGTATGCATATTTCTTATCATCCATAGATAGATGATCATGCCAAGAAGGTCAACCAAGTGCATGAGGACTTGCTTAGAGCTTGTGTATTAAACTTCAGTGGATCTTAGGAAGATCATTTGCACTTAGTGGAATTTTCATACGACAACAGTTACTAGTCCAGTATTGGGATGTCACCTTCTGAGGCATTATTTGAAAGGTCTTGTAAGTCACCAGTAAGCAGTTGTGAGACTAAAGATAGACTTGTTTTAGGCTCGAATCTAGTAAGAGGAGCTTTGGAGTAGTCGATTTGATTCTGCAATGGATGAAAGATGCTTAGTCCAGGAAAAAGAGCTATGCTTGTAGGAGGGGGAAAGATTTTGAGTTTGATCTAGTAGATCATATGTTTGTTAAAGTGTCACATTCGAGGTGCACTATGAGGTCTTGAAAGGCTGGAAAACTAGATCAAGATATATTGACCCGTTTTAAATACTAGTGAAGATCCATAAGGAAGCTTATAAAGTTGAATTGCCAAGTTCCTTTACAATGGTCCATAATGTATTTCATGTATAACATCCATGGAAGTGTGTCCAAGCCCCTAGGGATGTGTTTTCGAGAGTAGTGGATGATTGGTTGTTGAACAAAACACGACTAATGTTAAGAAGCCTATTCAGATTATTGACCAAGATGTAAAGAAGCTTCAGAATAAGGATGTGTAGTCCAACAGACTGTGGACTAGGATTATTATACATGAGAAATTGAGTATAAAGTAAAGAAGACTTATCCTGAATTGTTTGTTTAGCTTAGCACAAATATTTGCTATGCCTAACCATACACACACACGCACACACGATTATGGTTGATTTTGTTATTTATTAGCAGATGCCCTAGTATATTTTGTTTGAGACACATAGTTAGGGAAATTATGTGTGTACACTAGAGCGGGCATGAGAAAGATAAAGAGTCACCATCGTTCCTTATTTGGATTTTGAGGATGAAATTCCTTTAAAGGGAAAGTATGTAACACCACATAAATAAGTAAATAATTAATTAATGGATTAAGTGTGAGAATAAAAGTGTAAATGATTTAATGACAAAATTGAATAATATAATGTGATAAGTAGCTGGGTGTACATTTACTTATAAAAGGTAGTATTTAATAAATTTAACTTGCACGAAATAAATAAGGAAAAGGAAACGATGGGCTAAT
The DNA here is from genome assembly GCA_030765085.1 of Allium cepa. Classification (NCBI taxonomy): domain Eukaryota; kingdom Viridiplantae; phylum Streptophyta; class Magnoliopsida; order Asparagales; family Amaryllidaceae; genus Allium; species Allium cepa. Next base: position 233,582,875 of record CM060939.1, on the reverse strand, counting down.
GGCCCACTTATACATTAGAACAAAGATAAAAAATTCTTCTCTTCATTTCATTCTACATTCAAAATTAAAAGAAAAACTTGATCTCTTTAATGATGTTTGCGGCCAAAATAAGAAAGAAGAAGGAAAAAAGGATATAAAGCTAAGGGAACTAGGGATTTCATTAACTAAGGAATCTAAGTGAGCAACATATTTCCCAACCCCTTTTTATCGTAAATTCTGTATGGCTATGTTTGTAATGAATAATTCTTATACTTTCTGAAATCCAAATGCTTTAAAAATTTAATACGATGTTGAGAACATGTTTTAAAGATGGGTTTCTATTTATAGAATGTTCCCATTAGTAAATAAATTGATATCAATTAATTGGGTGTCATATAATAGAGGAAACAGTTAAAATAAGGATTTTAAGTTATTGTACAAAAACAAATCATGATTGATATTTTCAATGATTTACTGGAAGTCAAATAAATAATTTTTGAAAGAATATAAGCTTGGTCGAAGGGTTATAATAGGAAGCCAAAAGGAAATTAAGTAAGGCTGAAAAGTAGTTTAATTAAATAAGTATTAAATAATTGGCCAATAGACCATATCAATAAATTTTATTGAACATATGAGTAAAGAACTCTATAAATCTCAAAAAGCAATGAGTCACATGAATCAGGACTTGATACGTGTATCATGATATGTTAGATATGCGGAAGGCAGTTCCTAACATGTACCGATGGGCAATTCCGAAGGAGAAACTAAATTAGAAGCAAGATGTAGAGTGGAATGTTAAATATAAAGAACTTAAGTAGGTATGTGAAATGTAAGGCTAGGGTTAGTAAAGGTAAAACCGAGGGTCGAAGGTTGTCGACGATTAAGGAGGAATTATAGGTAGTAATGTTGATTTCGGAAATTTAAAGTTTTAAATATTGTAATTCCCAAAGATAAACAATGGTAGGCTTTCTTAGATGAGACTGAGAGATAGTGATTGGCTAGGGCGATGATGCTTTTGGCAAGATATTAAAATCAGAATTAACTGATTTCCAAAGAAGGATATATACTAAGTCATAAGATGATCAAAATTAATACTAGGGACATAATGACGATGTAATGGTGTTGCTTAAAGAATAACTAAGTGAAAAGCCTAATAGTGACTAGTTAGGTAGTATGTTCTTAATTGATGTAAGGCCTAAGGTGGTAGTCAAGGGACTGAAAGTGAAGGATTAAGGACTTAGTGGCATCCAGAAATGAAGACATAGGCATAAGGCCTGAAGTTGCAATTATACCAATGAACGTAGGTGTAAGGCCTAAAGGGCCAACCATGGACGAATATTGGAGTAAGACCTAAGGTAGTATGTGAATACTATTAGTGCAAGTCTTAGGGTGGTAGCCAAGGGTTAGTTATAAGACCTAACGCCTCATGTGACATTTAATTATCGAAAACAAAGTAGGTGTAAGGTCTTAGTGACAGCCGAAATACAAGAACATAGATGTAAATCCTGAAGTAGCAACCAAAACCGAAAGCGAAGTAGGAGTGACGCTGGATCTGGTAGCCGAATTACAAAAGCAATGGTGTAAGGCCTAAGTGGCAAATGAAACTGGAGATGTGTTTAATAATTTTCAAAAGTAGTAAAGAAGTGGAATCCAAGAGAAAAATCAAAATCTTGGTTATGCCTGAAACCATAGGCCTAAATGGCAGTTTGAAAGATGAATAATTAGATTTTGAATAGAAAAGAGTAATTACTGAATGGTTGTCGCTCTTGGTTAGAGCTTTATCATTTGAAATTGACACTTAAGAATGAAATAAATATGAATTATGGTTACATTTGAAATGTCAATTCAATGTTTTTGGAATAGTAAGGGGAAAGCCCATTTTGTTCGTTAGCAGTGTGATCTAACTAGCTTTTATATTTAGGGAAATTTATTGCTCATACCAGAATCTATTAATGACCTTAAGAAGTTAATATTGGATAATACCGTTGATATATCGCCATATATCTCATATCACTTCTTAGCCGATATTTTTTTCAAAATATCACCTAAAATATGTATATCGATATATCCCCCAATATTTGCCGATATATCAATCCAATATTAAGTGTAGAATATTCAATATTTTAATGAATATCATTCATTATTGTAAGTTTTGATGAAAATAAAATTGTAAATAAATAAATTCACATTCTTAAAGTTTGTTTTTAGTATATGGTGAATGAGAACATGCAGACTATACTTGAAATCCGATGCAATAAATTTTCAGTTTTATCTATAAAAAAAATTTTCCACCTGATTCTTGTTTCAATAAGGAGAACTATATTTAGCTAATTATTTCATATGTTTTATTTCGTGTGCATAATTATCATTAAAAACAAGATCGTGCAAGAACTACTTCTTTTAGTCATTTTCTTTGTTTATTACTTCTTATTGGTAAGTTACTTTATGAGAAGTCATTTTTTTCTGTTATTATCATACACCCAAAACTAAAAGTTGAAAAACGGTAAAGTTAGATATTCACATCGACAAAGAAGGGGCAAGAAATAGTAATTAGTATCAAATCAACATTTCTTATTCAATAATATAAGTGAAAACGGAAGTGAAGGAGCTATGAATAAGGAATTTGAAAAATAATAGAGATGATTAGATAACTTATGAAACTAAACATGACTATATCATTATGATATGGTGCCTTATCATGTATAACTTTTTATAAGCATGTCTGATATATCACCAATATTATCCAATATTACCATGATATTTTGAAATATCCCATATCGGTACTTGACCAATATGAACCCGATACCGATATTAACTACCCAAGTATGATCCATAATTTTATCATTGCTTTCTCTATAAAATTATGGATACTTGTTCGAGTACGCTGAGTTTATGGGCTTAGAATGGTTGCTTTTAGGATGGATGAATAGTGCAAGCCAAAGACGAAGCAGGAGGCTTATATGTTAAATCTTTTATGTTGATTCCATTGTACTAGGTGTTTACGTTAGCATCTCTATATATTGGTAACACAATAATTTAGTTGTATTTTGTTTTTGACCTTTGTGAAGGCACAAATACTAGGAATTTAATTACATAGCATTATCTACAATGATGAGTTTCTTACTTCTAGTTATTATCTACTCTATTTACATAAGACCGTTTAATATACCTGATCTTGTCTCTATTGCATAAAAGTAATTCTAAGGTTACTACAGCATATTGTAGTTCCATTATTGGGTTTTTGAATGAGGGATGTTACACTATTATTTTGAATAATTGTTATTGTATACAAAACTACATTGGGATAATAATTTCCATGTCAAGATTGCTTGAGGCAAGATATGATTTCCATTGAAATAATAATGTTAAAAACATTGTGTTAGATGGAAATTTTATTTGCAATGGTGTTTTGGATAATGACATTTATGTTCCTAATATTAAACATGAATTTGTCATTAATGATTCTTTCACTACCAATGTTAAAATAGTTATTTATAGCACTATAACACCTCATACTATTGGTAACATTATTTAGGATATTTAATTAGCTAAAAAAAATAAAATAATGTGTTGATTAGGGGATTAAGATTTGATTTAATTAAGGGCTATCCATGCCTTTTAAATAATGAATTAAAGAAGAGTTAAAATGAAATGGAGGAGGGGTGAATAGGAAAGAGGCCATTCCTATATTCTCAAACGAATGGGCGTGTATCCTATACATGTTCATTTCATATTGAAATTTTAAAGCTTAAGGCTGGCCACCAATCTATTACTTATATAGGAAAACAGAAACCAGTTGTTTCTTCGCATGACATCTGTCCAGTAGGACGTGGGCATCTCAAATCGGTTCGTTTCTCACATTTCAAATTTCCTAACCGCAGTCCTTTGCAGTTCCCAAATCACATATTTCATACCCCTTTATTCTTCCTCAAAACAAATCCTCTTCGATCTCCTTCCAGCATACCTCTCACAATCCACAACAGAGTCGGATACTCCTCTATCCTCTATTTACTATATGACTACAGTTGGTTTGTGGTACAACCAATGACTGTAAGACTAGGGAAGGCGAGAGATTGGCAGCACAGAAACAACAAGACCTAATGGTATGACTCATTTATCTTCAATCAGTCACTAATCATTCACGATTTATGATTTTTATTTCCATTCGTACTTTCGATCTGGTTTTGTATGCCTATTTATGCACTTTAAAACGTATGCTCAAAACTGGATCTCAGTTACAATTCATTTGACAGTAATGGTAAATTCATTGTGTCAATGCTCCTTTTTTGTAAATTGTTGGTTTCTGTACTGCAATTATAATGCCCCATAGTTACTTCACTGCTGGCAGAGTAATGACGGTAATGGTTACTATTCTGGACACTTATTCACTAATTGTAATGTACCCATTCAGACTTCCATCGCTGTTCACCCAATAGAACTTGAATTTTAAATAATTAACATTCCATACTCAGCAACTCTTTGTAAATTAGGAAGAATTATACTCATTTGAGATTATTTGATAATATGTTTTATTACAAATTATTATCATTGTTCTCTAATATGTATAGTTTCTACTGATATATGTAATCAGACTTGCTACATTTGGATTAGCTGAATTGCAAGTGGAAGGTGATGGGAAATGCTAGGTTTGTTTCTTGAAATAATTTGTCTTTGAAGCAAAATTTAACATTGGCTTATGATGTTATCTATTGTGTAAATTTTTAGACCATTTCTTGCACTAATTATTTTTATCAATTTTACTTTCTACATATAAGTTTCGATCTCTAGCAGATTAGCTCTTCCGCAATCCTGATTACCATAACATGTTCGAAGAAAAGTGGTTAAGCATGTAAATATATTATTTAAACTATTTAGTGATACAATAACAATATTTGAAGCGAAGTAATCTTCAAATATATAGTGCCTGATGGCAAATATTTGTGCCACTATCAGTTCATGAAAATTATACCATGTTATTTCCCCTTCTTTTCAGCTTAAACAGTTCCAGCAGTTTTATGAAAGCTATGTTCCAATGAAATAAAAAACTTACCTGAAAAACATGAAAAGGTTAGCAATCTCAACTTATTTAAATATTTTTTGCAGACTTCTTCAAAGGGTTCTATAATCTGTCAATATCGTACTCAATAATTTGAAATGGTAACACTGGAATCCCTCCCAGTATGCAATTAGTTATGCAATCAAAAACCAACAACTATTCAGAGAAATCCTAATTACTTTTGATATGATAGGTGATTACATTTTATAAGGAAGATTTACATGCATCAATAGCATGCATTAGGATGACGTATATGGAGAAAGTAATAAAAATTATATAGACCAACTTACTAAGTTTATCTACCACAAATTGGAAAGTGTACTTTAGTTTCTTGGAAATAAAATAAAATTTCAATAGCTACTTTTTATTCTACTTCTTCCTTCTCTTTTTTGATTTATGTTGTGGTTGTATTTTAGATCTAGGGAATGGGGAGATTACCACACACTACAGGCAGCTGCAAATCACGGATAATTTACTTTGATATTATAATATTTTACCATGTGTATGCAAGAAATAACAAGATACTTAAGTTATATTTACGCATGTACAATATGTTGCCAAGATCTGTCTGCTTACATCATTTACAGATACAACACTCATTGAAATTATGCCCAAGAACGCACATCCTTCCATAGGTCAATGTTTTCTTTCTCCACCAAAATATAGATATTTCATTCTGTTTTAACACAAGTGCTTATCATATTTTTATTTGTGCTATAATTTTAATTGCCAGGTCAAAATACCGTACGATAGAAACATTTGTTGTTTCAGTTTATTGTAATGCCAACTTGGTGTTGTATAAGAACTTCAATGACTCAAGCAAACTGAACTCTTCCTACCATGGTAATTTTGTGGATCACTGATTGGTAAAAAAAATTCCTTTCTTTATTTGGTTGTATGATTTCATGATAATACGCTATTTGATTTCCAACAATTGACAATGAATGAATGATAAAAATGACAAATCAAGCACGTTACTATAAATATGGAGTTGTTATTCCCTATTAATCACTTAACGGCAGTGTGAAGTTTGCAACTAATATATCTTCCCGTATCTTATATGCCCTTACTACATATGTTTTACTTTTCATTGTGTTTAGTAACAAGTAAGAACATTATTGGTCTTTTCCACTTCATTGTCATTTGTGATCTCTCATTATATATTTGTTTGCACTGTTTGTTGCCGTTTAACATTACACTTGGTAAGTTTGCAGAATATTGTGAATGAGGGTCACTACTTTATCTTATGGTAGGTAAAAACCTATTTAACAAACCATGTTCGAAGCGTCAATTGGTTCCTTTTCATCTTTTTTTCTATTTTTATTTTTTAATTCAATAATTGAGAATGAAGTGCATTTTTATGAAGATTGGAGTTTTTGAAGAAGATTATAAAGTTGGCATTTTTATACTACAACAGCCTTGAAATAATGAGCGATTTGAGTATATAATTTGAATTGTTTACAGCTTGAAAATAGATTAGAGTCTTTAAGGTCATAGTTTCTAAAATCCATATGATTGAAAAAAATTCTTCTCACATAGTAAAACCAATATCATATATCATTATAATTTGTTGTTAGTTTGAACTCCCACTTCAAATCTATCATTAAAACCTTGCAATCTCTATCTGTGCGTGTTATGGTGAAATTGGGTGATTAATTATTTTATGTTCCTCTATGTTTATCACTATTATGTTGCTGAATAAAGTAAACATGGGTTTTTTTTAATCTTTGATACGTACAAAGTATTAGTTATTTTATTTTCCTATTCGACCTTTTATCAATTCAATTCCACTGTCTCTTCACTGACTGTTTTGTTTTAATATCTTACTTTGTCGCATATGTATTTTTAATCTATACAGATTTTGATGTTGCTTTGATTGTTAGGATTTACAGAAGAAATGAGCTAAAAAGGCTAATAAATAAATGGAAGATTACATATATTTTTTTACTATATTTTTTTTATTAATCTTATTTTTGGTGAAAAAGCATCCTCAAAATGAGGGGAGCACTCATTCTAATTTATTAATATTTAAAGTAGGAGTCAATCAACAAGTGTAATAATGCAAATTAAATGTTTATGCTGTTTGAAGACGCGATAAAAGCAAATGATCACCGAAAAGATGATCGAGTAAGAATTACAGACCCATAACTGAGAATATATTATAAATGCAAAAAAATTCCTCTCACTAAACTAATTAAGCAGCAAACCAAAAGAGCCGAACAAAATTGATTAAATGTCAACTAAAATGAAATTTTCTAGAATGAATGGTTGTGCATACTCAGAAACATAACTGAAGACATCTGGTCAAAGAAACTAAGGAGAGGAAACTGGAATTGAACAATAGAATTGAAATAGGCAAAATGCATTGGGCAATCTTCTTACAGACAATCATATAGCTAAAGTGGGAATTATGTACTAAACTGGGCTAGAGGTTTTAAACGAAAATGATGCATGACTGAATTGTGTAGACACAATCTGCTACAGACTAGGAGAGATGAGTGAGAATGAGGTACAACCACAGGAAGACGCGACCTGATGCATGCGTGAACCATGGGGAGGGAAAATAAAAATAAGACCAATCTAATCTTAGTATTTTCTGTCAATTATCTTGCTCCCTGAAGCTTAGGGTTTCTAAAAAAGTTCAGTAATCATACACATTTCGACCAATTCTACCAAGCAAGATGAATAAAGGAGGAAGCAATTGAGGGGGTCAGAGTTCCTTAGGCTTCTTATTTGGTTCTGATGAAGCTCCAAAACCTACAGCTGAGAAACCTGCTGCTCCTCCCCATGTTAAGAAACTCAAGAAATTCCTACAAGCATTCAAGGGACAGCTGGAAACAACTATTTCTGAGCTGACGGGCAGAACACTGGAAATTTTACCACTGATCGGCCATCAACAAAGGTGCATGCGCTCCTGGTGGAGGTTCCTTGCTTGGATACCTCTTTGGAAGTGGTGGCAAGTGATGCTCATGTTCTATCTTAGACTATTTGCCGGAAGAACACAACTAATGATGAATGAAACCTTAATGATGAAATAATTCTGTTGTTTTTATTAGCTATATGATTATGTATTGTAAAATAGCTTAATGCTACAATGGATTCTATCTGTTTTAAGATTTTACAGACTGTATGAATGTGTTTTCATTGTGTTTCTCAATGATTCACTGATGCAACTGTTGAATATTATGATTCATTGTTTCTGAGTACCTATGAAGTGTACTGCAGATATCCCTTTCTATATGAAGGATGCATTAGTTCATAAATAGATGCATCCTTGTGTGATTTTAGACTTCAAAAAAAATGGGTAGGAACTTTTATTTGCGAGGAAGAGATGCAATTGGACACGAGACTGAGCTGCACCTTGATTTGAACATGAACTGTAGCCTGTTGTGACCAATGCTGAAGCAAACGAAGTGAATGAATTAATTGGAAATGAAGCTAAAGTGTGATATGTACATGAAAGGCTAAAATCAAATATTTCCATGAAGCTAAAGTGTAATACTCACTTCTATATTAGTTAAACTTTTTAAAGGTAACGTTATAGTAATGAATTATATTTTACTTTGTTTTGTCAACCTTATAAACAAACTACTTATTTTAGAAGAGTATACATCTTCATCAACCAATGCTACACAAATGTACTCAAACATTAACTACCTAATTTAATTTCCAGGTTTCTCTCCTATTTGGTTATATCAACTACAACTGCTGCCTACTTTATGTGCACATACTAACCTTGGCTGTTATGCATTCTAGAGTCATGGAAAGTGGAGGAAGTACGGTTACAACAGTTGAGCGTCATCGACCATCAACAACTTATGATTATGAAATAAAAGTACCATAGCTAATATCTTAGACGACATAAGAGCTAATGACTGCCACGTAATGACTTATTATTTATTTCTTCTTATATACTACCTTAATTATTTTACTAACATTTTTCTCCACTTCTTTGCTTTTTAGTCTAGGAAGTACGTAGTGCATGCAACTTTAATGAAGATTAACACAGCATCCGGATGAAGTTATATTTCTCGTCCGATTTGTCGAAAGAATGTGACAAAGGCAGTAAAAAGTGATGAATTCTTTTTCTTAAAATCATTTAAATTATTTGTTTACTGACTACCTGCATTCTTTAGGATGTGTATACTACCGATTAAAAATAGTCAAACAAGTTTGTTTCTCAAAGCAAAGTAGAATGGATGAACAACCCCTAAAATTGGAAGTTTGATATGAAAATGATAATGATGTTCTATTCCATTATTTGTACAAGTTCCAGTGCTGTTTAGTATGTTTAGATAGTCACTTTTTAGTTTAAGCAAAACGTATTGGTCGAGTTTAAGAGAGAGCAAATCTGTTTGTAAATTTGATAGGCTACCAGTTTTCATCTTACTTGAACTTGGCACAAAGTAACAATTACTGGTTCAAGCGAAACAGTTGAACATTATTTTGATTCTTAAATCACATGTAATTTTCATTTGCAAAGTTACTCCTTTAAATTTGAACTTAAAATCCATGAGCATCGAAAGGTTTTTGTAAATTTATATGGGCTTAAATATGATATTTTCATTGCCATATTTCTTTTTTTAACCACTTAAATACATAATTCATTTCGTTAAATCCATTTAAGGATGAAGTGATTATGCTGTTCTTATTTTAGTTATTGTTGTTGGCTGTGGTTCAACTGGATAATGATGTTTTTATGTACAATTATTATCAAGGAATTTAATTTGAAACTATGTTACTGTGATGTCATTTCTACACCCTTGATACCACTAGGCGTTGCCAACTTTGCAGTGTATTAATTCTCTTATTTTTTATATTATTTAATAGTTCAAAAAGCATTCTCTTGGAATAACTAAATGTGAAAAAAATTAGTTGTCCTTAGTATGATATATGCTGCAATGAATCATAATTTGATGTCGACTGTGGCTGTCTGCTCTGAAAAATTTGTGAATACCATGAAAATGGCGATAGTAGTTCATTTTTAATGCTGTTTTTTCTATAATGATTACCGTGTGTACTTAGATGTTTGTTATTGTTGTTGTTCCTTGATCCTCAGTTCGATTTAACTCAAAAGCCTTTTCTGTCATTTTCATTCCATCTATATGCATTGATCTGAAAACTCTTTATTATCACATTGTTGCTTATAAATGGCATGGGAATTTGTGTTGAGAGGGCATGAGTAAACGAAACTGGGGAAGCTTGCGCACTAGATTGCGCACGGATTAGGGATTTGGCTTTCAAGATTATGCATATCATGAGCATGGAGCATTGTAGTAAGAGGAGCAGTGAATATTAGGAGAGGCTGTTAGATGGTCGAGCCTTTGGAACAATAGGGAAAAGGGAGGACATAATGAATCCAAGAGAAATTATGTACTACTTGACATGCACTTGGAAGTGAAACCATGTACTGATTACGCTTTGACAACATATGAATATGACTATTTAAGAATAAAATCTTCTCCCAATAGAAGTACTTGCAAAAAACATCCTATTTTCAGTCTGCATTAGTTTTCAATACACATACACCAACGTAAGCAAAACTCATCAACATATTACAAATATAAATGACCGTCTCAGTATAATTATGGTGTTGCCCGTGTGCATAGCACGGGACACGCACTAGTAATAAGAGAAAGGGGAAAAAGATAAAGAAAAGCTCAGGAAGAAGCTTAAGCAAATCAAATTCATTCACATCTCAATCTCTTTAATCTCTTAAGGTGAATAATATTTACATCTCATATTCCTTTTATTTTTGGTTTTAAGATAAAATCCAAAATAATTTTCATTGATTTGCTAGGTTTTTGAATGATGGAATGATTATATATACTTGCTAACGGTTTATGGTTTTTCATATTAATTTTATGACATATTTTGATATGAAAACCCTACTAAATGATAGCCAAATGCTTTACGAAGATCAGAAATAATATTTTGGAGTTGGGCTTCAATTTTCAGAATTTTTATGGATTTTATATAAATTTTATGGTGAAGAAAATGTTGTTTTGGGTTATAAATTATTTATGGTTAAATAATAATTGGTTTGGGTCTGAAATTTATATATGTTAGAAAACATATAAAAAGTGATTTTTAGGAATTTTTGTAGAATTCTCCTAAGCATTTTGATGGATATACAAAATTATTTCAGGTATGGGACTTAAATGTTTTATATATTTATAAAAAGAGAAGGTGCCTTTGGTAAATAAATTCAAATTGTTATTTCTAGAAAGTCAGAAGCATTTCTAGGAAAGTGAAACTTGCAACCAACCATAATTTGGCAAACAAGGCAGGTTAAGTACAAAGAAATAGTTTAAAAGGATAAATAAACATGTTTTTCACTGTTTCGATCTTTCGGCACCAGGTTTCGTCTCCTTACCTTCGCCTCCAACACTATCGAAACCAATGCACATGGTATCAGAGAATACATAATGAATTGGACATAGGCAGAAGGTAAAAGGTCCAAACCAAAGGTTCCAAAGGGGTAGAGGCACTGCTTTTGTGAAGACCCGATTCTTCGACTCACGAAAGTCGACATCGATACGTCCACTGTATCAACTGCCGAGCAATCGAATGCCAGAAAACCGAATTTTTAGGGTTTTAGAAGAAGAAAAAGATAGAAGAAGAAAGAAAGGAAGAAGCAACAGAACAATATCAGAATCTAACAATCGCAGCGGAATAACATATAATAGATAAATGAATAATCATTAAAACAAAAGAACTCTATATTTTATACATTACATCACATTACATTCATTATCAGAGTTTACCACAACAACCAGCGGAAAAGAAATACTATATACTTAGTAATGTGCTACGCCATCCAGCTCGCCTGCAGATTTCTATAGCAACTCCTGAATTCCAGAAATTCCGGATAACCTTAACTCTAGACTGCCCGTGTGGAAATTGGTGGGCACCCAGAGTTTAGGAAGGGAAACAATAAACTCCAGGTCAGTCATGTAAATAGTGTGAGAACTTAAAACAGTTTATCTTTAAAACAAAGAACAGGATAATTTTAAAATAGATTCGCAGTGCTTTTTAGAAAATGAGACTACCACAAGGCCTCCCGGCACACACACAATGCAAACGCAGACTTGGGGGAGATTTCTCCTTATGATAGTCAAAGATGCTTACTACGTAAAATCAAATCATTTTTGATATTATTATTAGTGCATAGTGTAGAAAACATTTCGAAAGTAGAATATAAATCTTAGTCAGCATAGGTACCATTATATTTTGCCTACTATAGCTACCATATTAAATGGCAGGTTCTAAAACTAAAACCGTACAAGGTTCGTATTGTTTCTTTGGATTTCCAACAAATGGTCAGGCCAAGGAACTTCCCATTGCCACATGGAAATGCCTCTGGAAAGACGCCCCGAGAACCTAACCGGATCTCTGCCAACGCAAGGCCGGGTTACCCTTCAAACTGGGTAACTACTGACACGATTATGTCATTCCCCGATCGTAACCGATCTATATCCGAGGATCCTCGATTTCCAACAACCACAAAGCAATAAATTTGCAGCAACAACATAGGTTAAGTATCTGGGCTCCATACCATGATACCACCTCTATCCAGAAGGAATGACATACACTAAAAGGGCGATACCCCCTAATAACCTTGCTGCATCCTTCCTGTTTTGACCATTTCCGTGGTGTGAGGTCCGACGAAGTCTCGTCCACAAAGCTACGCTTTATACAAAGCCATGCCTCGATCAACAAATGCTCAACGGCACTTCATATGCCACATTACCAAATTGGGAGTGTATCACTAGTAACCATCAACTACATAACCTCTAAGGGTGTTAAGCTAAGAGAATAAATTCTATGCCACCAACGGGAACATATTTGATAGAAACCAGCTTTACATCTCAAATTGTAACGTCAGACACACCTCCATACAAGTCCGTTCCGGGATCGAACGGAACCGAAGGCACTTACAAAGAAGTCCTTGCAATCCGGATATTCACTAATCACGACCGGACTTCCCATCACAAAGAGTAATAAATTTCTATATTGGAGATCAGCCGATGCATAAACATTCGACGGTAATCCTTCAGTTTTCACAAATATCCGGTCTTCAACACCGGTCTTCAAATGCAATCCATAACGAAGTATCACATATTCAGAATGGGTTATACGACCCCAAGGTCCTTTCCCAGCTAACCCGAATAGTGAGCGCTTATTTTAAAAATAAGCGTGGCATTCAAATTCAAACAAATCCCAACAAATACCTATTCAAAGGTAAATATTGATAGTCGGTTATTAAACTATCAATAGGTATGCACACATCGCCATATTCCAAATAATTTTCCATATTATTTATTTTCCAAAAAAATATCTTTACAAGATATATATATAATTTCCATAATTCAAAAATAAATCGATATTTATTTTTAAACCAATTTTCCCAATTTCATTTATAAATTCCATATTGAATTTACATTTCCAAAATATCTGTGAATATACGATTTTCAAATCGATTTCAAATATTCACTTTCAATTTACCTTTAAAAAGATAATTCTCAAAACGTTCATTTCATATTGGAAAAACATTTCCCTACTTATTTAATAATAAGTATTTCACAACTCTATTTATTTTTCAACATTTGGAAAATATTCGATATACTTAAATTAATATTAAGTATATATTTCATTTCTTAAGGAAAACATTTCTTTAGCACTTTTATTTGAGTCCAAACAAATGTTGCGTAAAACATTGTTACGACGACCCAAAATCTCCAGTATAGGGATTGGAAATTTAGATAGATATATAAATCCCAATACTATATAAAGCATTTCTTTTCGGAAATCATTTACTATAACAACAGTGTTATAGTCCACCATTTCCTTTTATTCCTTGAAAACGCCTATTTCAACAACGAATGTTGAAATCTATGTTTTCAATACTTAATACATTTAAAACATCTCTAATCGTTTTAATTCTATTTAAAATATCATTTTCCTTAAAAGGTATCCATTTTTTTAATAATATATTCATCATCCAAAATTGTGAATATATCTCCTTTAAATAAACTTCTATGTTTAATCTATCGAATTCAATTGATTTCGGATTTTATAAAACAATGTTTATAAATTCACATCTATATATTTTATAAAACTTCAACTTATAAAATCCTTTAATTAAAAAATTCTATTTATATCTCATTTAAATGCTAAAACCCAATTTATAAGTAAATTATTTATAATTCTCTTATTTTACAAAAATCATTTCCTTTTATAACTTCACAATTTATAAATTTCATTCACTTATGAATTCATTTATAATTCATTTTAGCGCTTATAAAAACTCGTTTTATATTTCCAGTGTTTTTATTTATAAATATCAATTTTATAAATCTTTTTATATAAGCCGTTTATAATAATTCAAATATCCCAATCTAAACCATTTAACAAATTTATCTACTACTTATTTTAAAAATCAAAGTTTATTTATTTCCGGTATCTAATTATACCAGAATTTTATTCAACTAAATTTTAGACTTTAACGATTTCAATTATAAAGATAATCACACAGGGATTATGATTAGAAGAAATTAACACACAATATTGAAACCAATTCAATTAATTGAGGAATCCAGTTGGATCCCTCCAACCTGTTTCCCTGCATCCACAGACATTAGCACAATACCAATCCCGTTTCAAGACGGGATATCGCAGTATACGGGAGTTATAAATTATTATCCGCTTAATAGGCGACGCAATAGGGTCTCATCCGCTATATCATGCGGGAAATCAACTCCAAGTACATATATAATACCAATTCCACTTCGAGGTGGAATATCGCGGTATATGGGTTTAATAAATAACATCCGCTTAATAGCCGGCGTATAGGGTCTATTTCAATACAATAGATAATACTATATTATCCAAACAAACAATCAACACAAGCAACAATTTTAAATCTAGCTATTTAAAATTTAACAAAACCCTTTTGAGTGAGAGTTCTCACCTTCGCTTTTTATTTGCAATCCATTTCCATCTTGACTTGGTTTTCTTGATTTATACGTTGTATAAATATTTACAAAGTTTATTAATATTCGAATCAACTGAACAATTAATTTTCCGTTTAATATTTTTGATTAGCTGATAATTCTTTTTAAATCAATTTTCTCCTTTAATAAATTTATTTAACTAATTATTAAATTTCCTTTTATAACCAATTTCTTTTAATAATTTATTTAACAAAAATTTAAAATTATAACTAAATTTCCTTTTAATATATTAATAAAATCCTTTTCTCTATAAAATCTTACCTATCTACAAATTTTTGTTTTACTAAATATGCGTACATTAAATAAAATAAAATTTCTTTCAACCTATATGTATGTATATATTTACATTACATATTTTAAATTTCAACAGTAAGTTGATAAAACACTCTCACCACATTTACATTTCAAAAACAGTTCTGTTTAAAACTTTATATATATATATATATATATATATATACCTACACTAACTTTTCTATATGAAGATATAAATTTTTTTGAATCTCCTATATATATTACATTATTTTTCTGTTTCACTATAAACTGCATATATATATCTATTAAAACAAAACTGCTGTTGATTATTATATATATATATATATATTTTGACTATATATATATTAAAAATGGAAATCTAAATTTATATAAACTACTCGGCTCTTAAAATCACTATTTTTCTTCAAAGTTTTATACTTATATTAAAGGGTATTTCATTTTTAAACCTTACTGTATAACTAATTCAACATGTAAATTTTATTTTAAATTTAAATAACTGCAATTTATACCTTCACTGTCGAAATCGAGACCAGCAATCGTGAAACAACCCCACTTCGTTGCTAATGCAGTTGCGCCTCCAGCATGCACTCACCATGGCCGACGCCGCGACCCTAGCCTTTGTCACCTCCCTGCTTCAACACCTCGAACACACCGCTGCCCTGATTCGAATACCCAGATTGACACTCGATCGTGACCCAACCCCTCAATCAACCGATCGATGATACTTGCTGTCGCCATCGTAGCCACCATTCCGCCACGTGCACGCAACTCCACCCAACTAAATCATCGAAGCAACTACGGCCCACTCTCCAACTGATCGCGAGCCAAACCCTAATTTGTCGGCCTCCCTCTTATTATTATTATTATTATTTTTTCTCGGTTCTAAATCAATTTCGGTTCTGCTCGACATTGGAGGAGGAAGAAGGGAGTGGCATTTTTTTTTCTTTTTGATTTCTGGCTTCGGCCATTTGATTAGAGTGGCCATTGTTATTATTTGTTTTCGTTAGAACTGATTTGAGTAAGGGGCGTGATTTAAAATGATGGGCAGAAGTATCGGCATTATAAAATAAAGAACGACGTGATTTTGCAGAGAATAGTTGTTGGTATTAACGTGCCTACCTTACCTCTATAGTGTTTTGATTTGAGGCAAAAGAGTGCTGATGTTGACCCAATTCAAATTTAAAATTAAATTGAATTCGATTTAAGTTCAACGCGTTTACTTATCATGTGCTCACATAACAACTCCGTATAATACGAAATTTGAAATCCGATAATAGTTCAATATTACGGACCCAATGGAACTGGTTTCGTCGAATTCCGAGACTGTGCCTCGGAAGGTTATTTTTAAATATCGATTCAAACGATAAAATTTCAAAACTTATCAAATCACTTTCAAATTCAATTCTGAAGCTTCTATTATCTTTAGTATTATGTATATGAATTTTACAAGCCTTTGAAATATTTTTAATCAGCTTAAAATTGAAGATTCAAATTTTTATTCAACTTTCAATAGATTAAATTCTAAAATTTAATCGCCAAATTCAAAGTTATATTGAGAATTCAAACTAAACCATCATTCAAATATTTAAATAATTAAATATTTTAAATTTAAATTGTTCAAAATTTAGGGTCGTTACAATCTTCCCCCTTAAAAGAATTTCGTCCCGAAATTACAAGTTAGGAAGAAATGGTCCTTAACTCGTCTACTATTTTTCACAATCCAATAGTTTTATCAACTTACGAACCTAAATCTTTTTATAAGAGATTCATTATCATTCCAACCAGCTTTCCAACTTCACTTATAAGTTCCAAACAACTTTGTTTTCTTAACAATTCAAATTTAAATTTAAATTCAAATTTTAAACTTCCAATTTTTTTCAATTTTTTTTTCTAACACTCTAAATTTTCGAAAAATTTCGCCAGCGTCTCCTTTGCGCGGCTAGCTCGGTACGACTACAAAATGGCACCGCAGGCCCTCAAATCCCAAAAGAAAACAAAAAGCCCAGCGGCTGGACAAGAAAATCACCGAATTTCATACTGAAATTGAAATACGTACCTTTTTGTCAAGCAATTCAATTTTATCTTTGAAATCAAAATCCCAATTCAATTCCTTTTAATACACCTGTATATCATGATAGCAGTAGTATCTAGTTACAATATTCAAACCATTTTGCCAATTCCATTACAAAATTTTCAATATATGCTTCTTATATATTTTTACTTCACTATTGAAGTTACATATCCATTTTCATTCAATTTGCATTTCAATTTCATTTGAATTCAATTCACAATTTCAATTCTATTTGAATTCAATTTATCTTCTATTCTGAATATTGAATTTTATCTTTTAACTTTCATTTACAATTGATCCATATCACCATTTTAAATTAGTTTCATTTACTAATTCATTTCAATTGATCCCAACATCAATTCTATATGTTTTTATTAAGCCATTGAATTTATATATGTTGTTTACGACAAACAACAAACAAATTTTTGTGCAATTTGACGAGATTTAAGTAAATCAACTATCATATGAACTCATAACCATTTTAAATTGACTCTAACTCAATTTATATCAGTTTCAATTTCAGTTTAATCTTCATTCAATCATCAATATTTTTAATATCAAATTTACTTAGGAATTTCACTCTTCATTTCTTAGGTTCAATATAAATATTCCATATACTCATTATATTGATTTTCAATTTGCCATTTCGGTTATGTTTACTTATTTTTAGACTAGATTTCCAATTCCATTCAACCTTGTATTTTAAATTCCATTTGAATTGTATTTACTTTTCATTTATAATTATTTAATTCAATTCATTTTCAAATCATATTTACTTCGTTTATCACAAATCAAATTCTATTTCCAATATTCAGCTTGAATCTCATTTACTAACAAATTCAAACGAAGTTAACATTCAGTTTTAATTTTATTTACTTGCAATTGTAAATTCCATTCAATTTATATTTAATTTACTTACAATTTCAAGTTGAATTTCTATTTATAACTCAAACTTCATTTCCAACCTCTATTATTTATTCACACCTCCTAATTTAAATTCCCGATTTGATTTTTCATTTATCAAATCCATTTCATCAACTAATTTAATTCAATTAGTTTCATTCACTTATCCACTTTAATTCCAAATTTCCATTCTCAATTTATCTCGAATTCATTTTATTAATAACAAGGAAATTTTCCATTTACTTCCATTTGTTTCTACTTACTTGAATTTATCTGTACATTTAACTAACAATTCAAGTTTTTAAATGACCTAATTCAACTTTCTTATTCTGAATTAATGAATTATCGTATTAATTTACTTGGATTCAATCCATTTTATTTATTTTTCTCAAGTTTGGAATTTTATTCAATTTGATCCAAATAAAATCTCATTGGTATATGAATTTTTTTTTATTTCTTAGTTTTTTTTTGTTTCAATTTCTTATTCAACAACCGATGATACTTTTAATATTATCATCTCCTAGCAACCAAGCAACCATATACTGTAATAATTTACAGAAAATCATTTCTTTTATATACAAAAATAGTTTTGGGTAAAATTATTTCATTTACCTATTTTTAAAAACAATACTATGTCAGTTTATCTTGTTTAAGAGTTTAGAAACTCCTATCAACACAGTTAGCTAGACTGCACCGACCAGAATCTATAAACAATCAACCGATAAGTCAACACAATACAAAACAATTTCATATTCACTAACAAATACACGCTCATATCTATTATTACACTCATACTCATTCTAGAGCACTACTGACTCTATCTCTAATGAGTAACACCCAACAGAGCCATGGTTGTCGCTTAACCATATGCTCTGATACCACTTGTGAAGACCCGATTCTTCGACTCACGAAAGTCGACATCGATACGTCCACTATATCAACTGCCGAGTAATCGAATGCCGGAAAACCGAATTCTTAGGGTTTTAGAAGAAGAAAGAAAGGAAGAAGCAACATAACAATATCAGAATCTAACAATCGCAGCGGAATAACATATAATAGATAAATGAATAATCATTAAAACAAAAGAACTGTATATTTTATACATTACATCACATTACATTCATTACCAGAGTTTACAACGACAAACAGCGAAAAGAAATACTATATACTTAGTAATATGCTACGCCATCCATCTCGCCTCCAAATTTCCGTAGCAATTCCTGAATTCCAGAAATTCCTGATAACCTTAACTCTAGACTGCCCGTGTGGAAATTGGTGGGCACCCAGAGTTTAGGAAGAGAAACAATAAACTCCAGGTCAGTCATGTGACTGGTGTGAGAAATTAAAATAGTTTATCTTTAAAACAAAGAACAGGATAATTTTAAAATAGATTCGCAATGCTTTTTAGAAACGAGACTACCATAAGGCCTCCCGGCACACACACAATGCAAACGCAGACTTGGGGAGATTTCTCCTTATGATAGTCAAAGATGCTTACTACGTAAAATCAAATCATTTTTGATACTATTATTAGTGCATAGTGTAGAAAACATTTCGAAAGTAGAATATAAATCTTAGCCAGCATAGGTACCATTATATTATGCCTATTATAGCTACCATATTAAATGGCAGGTTCTACAACTAAAACCGTACAAGGTTCGTATTGTTTCTTTGGATTTCCAACAAATGGTACGGCCAAGGAACTTCCTATTGCCACATGGAAATGCCTCTGGAAAGACGCCCGAGAACCTAACCGGATCTCTGCCATCACAAGGTCGGGTTACCCTTCAAATTGGGTAGCTACTGACACGAATATGTCATTCCCCGATCATAACCGATCTATATCTGAGGATCCTCGATTTCCAACAACCACAAAACAATAAATTTGCAGCAACAACATAGGTTAAGTATCTGGGCTCCATACCATGATACCACCTCTATCCAAAAGGAATGACATACACTAAAGGGGCGCTACCCCCTAATAACCTTGCTGCATCCTTCCTGTTTTGACCATTTCCAGGGTGTGAGGTCCGACGAAGTCTCGTCCACAAAGCTACGCTTTATACGAAGCCATGCCTCGATCAACAAATGCTCAACAGCACTTCATATGCCACATTACCAAATTGGGAGTGTATCACTAGTAACCATCAACTACATAACCTCTAAGGGTGTTAAACTAAAAGAGTAAATTCTCCGCCACCAACGGGAACATATTTGATAGAAACCAGCTTTACATCTCAAATTGTAACGTCAGACACACCTCCATACAAGTACGTTCCAGGATCGAACGGAACCGAAGGCACTTACAAAGAAGTCCTTGCAATCCGTATATTCACAAATCACGACCGAACTTCACATCACAAAGGGTAATAAATTTCTATATCGGAGATCAGCCGATGCAAAAACATTCGACGGTAATCCTTCCGTTTTCACAAATATCCGGTCTTCAACACCGGTCTTCAAATGCAATCCATAACGACGTATCACATATTCAGAATGGATTATACGACTCCAGGGTCCTTTCCCGGCTAACCCGAATAGTGAGCGCTTATTTTAAAAATAAGTGTGGCATTCAAATTCAAACAAATCACAACAAATACCTATTCAAAGATAAATATTGATAGTCGGTTATTTAACTATCAATAGGTATGCACACATCGCCATATTTCAAATAATTTTCCAAATTATTTATTTTCCAAAAAAATATCTTTACAAGATATATATATAATTTCCATACTTCAAAAATAAATCGATATTTATTTTTAAACCAATTTTCCCAATTTCATTTATAAATTCCATATTGAATTTACATTTCCAAAATATCTGTGAATATATGATTTTCACATCGATTTCAAATATTCACTTTCAGTTTATCTTTAAAAAGATAATTCTCAAAACGTTCATTTCATATTGGAAAAACATTTCCCTACTTATTTAATAATAAGTATTTCACAACTCTATTTATTTTTCAACATATGGAAAATATTCGATATACTTAAATTAATATTAAGTATATATTTCATTTCTTAAGGAAAACATTTCTTTAGCACTTTTATTTGAGTCCAAACAAATGTTGCGTAAAACATTGTTACGACGACCCAAAATCTCCAGTATAAGGATTCGAAATTTAGATAGATATATAAATCCTAATACTATATAAAACATTTCTTTTCGGAAATCATTTACTATAACAACAGTGTTATACTCCACCATTTCCTTTTATTCCTTGAAAACGCCTATTTCAACAATGAATGTTGAAATCTATGTTTTCAATACTTAATACATTTAAAACATCTCTAATCGTTTTAATTCTATTTAAAATATCATTTTCCTAAAAACGTATCCATTTTTTTTAATAATATATTCATCGTCCAAAATTGTGAATATATCTCTTTTAATAAACTTCTATGTTTAATCTATCGAATTCAATTGATTTCGGATTTTATAAAACAATGTTTATAAATTCACATCTACATATTTTATAAAACTTCAACTTATAAAATCCTTTAATTAGCAAATTCTGTTTATATCTCATTTAAATGCTAAAAACCAATTTATAAGTAAATTATTTATAGTTCTCTTATTTTACAAAAATCATTTCCTTTTATAACTTCACAATTTATAAATTTCATTTGCTTATGAATTCATTTATAATTCATTTTAGCGCTTATAAAAACTCGTTTTATAATTCCAGTATTTTTATTTATAAATATCAATTTTATAAATCTTTTTATATAAGCCGTTTATAATAATTCAAATATCCCAATTTAAACCATTTTACAAATTTATCTACTACTTATTTTAAAAATCAAATTTTATTTTATTTCCGGTATCTAATCATACCAGAATTTTATTCGGCTAAATTTTAGCCTTTAACGATTTCAATTATAAAGATAATCACACAGGGATTATAATAAAAAGAAATCAACACACAATATTGAAACCAATTCAATTATTTGAGGAATCCAGTTGGATCCCTCCAACCTGTTTCTCTGCATCCACAGACATTAGCACAATACCAATCTCGTTTCAAGACGGGATATCGCGGTATATGGGATTTATAAATTATTATCTGCTTAATAGGCGGCGCAATAGGGTCTCATCCGCTATATAATGCGGGAAATCAACTCCAAGTACATATATAATACCAATTCCACTTCGAGGTGGAATATCGCGGTATATGGGTTTAATAAATAACATCCGCTTAATAGCTGGCGTATAGGGTCTATTTCAATACAATAGATAATACTATATTATCCAAACAAACAATCAACACAAGCAACAATTTTAAATCTAACTATTTAAAATTTAACAAAACCCTTTTGAGTGAGAGTTCTCACCTTAGCTTTTTATTTGCAATCCATTTCCATCTTGACTTGGTTTTCTTGATTTATACCTTGTATAAATATTTACACAGTTTATTAATATTCAAATCAACTGAACAATTAATTTTCCGTTTAATAGTTTTTGATTAGCTGATAATTCTTTTTAAATCAATTTTCTCCTTTAATAAATTTATTTAACTAATTATTAAATTTCCTTTTATAACCAGTTTCTTTTAATAATTTATTTAACAAAAATTTAAAATTATAACTAAATTTCCTTTTAATATATTAATAAAATCCTTTTCTTTATAAAATCTTACCTATCTACAAATTTTTGTTTTACTAAATATGCCTACATTAAATAAAATAAAATTTCTTTCAAACTATATGTATATTTATATATACATTACATATTTTAAATTTCAATAGTAAGTTGATAAAACACTCTCACCACATTTACATTTCAAAAACAGTTCCGTTTAAAACTTTATATATATATACCTACACTAACTTTTCTATATGAAGATATAAAATTTTCTGAATCTCCTATATATATATATTACATTATTTTTCTGTTTCACTATAAACTGCATATATATATCTATTAAAACAGAACTACTGTTGATTATTATATATATATATATATATATATATTTGACTATATATATATATATATTTTAAAAATGGAAATCTAAATTTATATAAACTGCTCGGCTCTTAAAATCACTATTTTTCTTCAAAGTTTTATACTTATATTAAACAATATTTCATTTTTAAACCTTACTGTATAACTAATTCAACATGTAAATTTTATATTAAATTTAAATAACTGCAAGTAATACCATCATTGTCGAAATCGTGACAAGCAATCGTGAAACAACTCCACTTCGTTGCCGACGCAGTTGCGCCTCCAGCATGTACTCACCATGGCCGACGCCGCGACCCTAGCCTTTGTCACCTCCCTGCTTCAATACCTCGAACACGCCGCTACCCTGATTCAAATCCTCAGATCGACACTCAATCGCGACCCAACCCCTCAATCAACCGATCGATGATACTTGCTGTCGCCATCACAGCCATCATTCCCCCACGTGCACATAACTCCACCCAACTAGCTCATCGAAGCAACTCTGGCCCACTCTCCAAATGATCGCGAGCCAGACCCTAATTTGCCGGCCTCCCTCTTATTTTTTTTGATTCGAAGTCGATTTCGGTTCTGCTCGACATTGGAGGAGGAAGAAGGGAGTGGCATTTTTTTCTTTTTGATTTCTGGCTTCGGCCATTTGATTGGAGCGGCCATTGTTATTATTTGTTTTCGTTAGAACTGATTTGAGTAAGGGGCGTGATTTAAATGATGGGCAGAAGTATCGGCATTATAAAATAAAGAACGACATGATTTTGCAAAGAATAGTCGTTGGTATTAACGTGCCTACCTTACCTCTACAGTGTTTTGATTTGAGGCAAAAGAGTGCTGATGTTGACCCAATTCAAATTTAAAATTAAATTGAATTCCATTTAAGTTCAACGCGTTTACTTACCGTGTGCTCACATAACAACTCCGAATAATACGAAATTTTAAATTCGATAATAATTCAATATTACGGACCCAATAGAACTGGTTTCGTCGAATTCCGAGACTCTGCCTCGGAAGGCTATTTTTAAATATCGATTCAAACGATAAAATTTCAAAACTGATCAAATCACTTTCAAATTTAGTTCTAAAGCTTCTATTATCTTTAGTATTATGTATATGAATTTTACAAGCCTTTGAAATATTTTTAATCAGCTTAAAATTGAAGATTCAAATTTTTATTCAACTTTCAATAGATTAAATTCTAAAATTTAATCGCCAGATTCAAAGTTATATTGAGAATTCAAACTAAACCATCATTCAAATATTTAAAATTAATTAAATATTTTCAATTTAAATTGTTCAAAATTTAGGGTCATTACGGCTTTGCTTTTACAGGAAAAACCCGCCTGCTTGCTTTCGATTAAATAGCTTTCGACTAGGTTGGCTTTCGACCAGGTCAAATGGTTTTAAAGGAAAGGATTTCGCTTGGGTTGCATCTTTGTTTTTAAATAACGGTTTTCGAATAAGTCAAAACCTTTAGTTGTCGCTGCCTTTCTACCCAAAGGGTTTCAGAAGGGTTATTTTATTTTCTAAAATTTGGCCGCTTCTCCAATGCTTTCGAAGGGATGGTTTCGACACCATCACTTATGTACTTAGGAAAAGGTTTCGAACAGATGTTTTCGACTTAAATGATTTAATGACCCTTTTTATCAAATTGAAGTATAACCCAAATGGTTTTGAAACAAACAGTTTTAATGGTTTTGAAAGGTGTTTCCACATGTTTTAAATTGAAACCAAGTGCTTTCAAAAGTGTTGAAAGGAAGATCTTTTCCTATGTTTTTGAAAGGCGATATTTAAAGGTTTTAAAGAAGGATGTCTAATATTTTAAAGCTTTCGAAGGGAAGGTTTTTCTATGAAAGGAAGGATTTGGCCTTTCGACCTTGTTTATGTAAAGGGTTTTACTTGGTTTCGAAAGAGTTACTTTCAATGGTGCCAAAAGGGTTGTTTAAAGGTTTTTAAACAAAGGTTTCAAATATATTAAATAGGCAATATAACCTAAGTGTTTCAAGTTAAAAAGGACTTTAACTTGTATAAGGGAATAGGTAATCCTCATTAAAATTCATCAACATTATTTTGAGTAAAGTATATATATCATGGAAAATAGCTTAGATTAAAGCTAAAGATGTATTTTCCTTTTATATGTATGATTTAAAAGGTTAAATCATTTTGAAAAGGTTTTCAAGGAAAAATATGAAGGGTAGTTAACCCTTGGAGAATGACTCAGATTAGAAGACCAGATAGGACTTATGTAGGGTCGCTCCCTATGCTTATTAGCTATTTGCCTCTAGCTAATTTAGTCCAGAATTCCAATGTATAGGGCTTAGTCACAAGTAAGACAAAAATGATGGGTATACATAGAAAGGAATATTATTGTATAGAGATAGGTTTTCGGTTAGCTTGCAAATTCATTAGGATCAACTGACCCTTGGAGAAGTAAGTAAAGAATAGACGGTCTAGAAATTTTGTCTAATAGATGTTTAGACTATTTAATATATTATCTCGTAGGCCCGAGTCAGCCAAAGGGGCAATTAGCCAAGTTTTTGGACAATTAGTCAAGTTTGAGGATAGTTAGCCCATTTTGTGGGCATGGCCTAGTTTTAGGACAGATAGTCCATTTATTACCTATTTTGAACATAACGGATATTGCTATTATTATAATTATGATCAGTTTGATTAACCAAATTGGTTGCGGGAAAAGCTTTGCAAAATATATGTTTTGATAAGGATATTAGAGAAGGGAAACCCATTTCGCTAAGCGGCATCGTCTCACTTAATATCAGTAAATCGAGATGTAACAGTATTATTCACACCACGCTTTATGTTTGACTTGAAGTTTTTGTTTCCCATTAAACTCTCGGGTGCTCAAAATTGATTTGAGTAGGCCGAGGGTTGAGGTTTTTTTGTTTTAGAAATTTTGGCGAATAAAGCTTTCGAAGATGAGCAGGTGGCTGATGGATGGCTAATTAGGAGTTATAGTTTATTCTATTTATTTCTGTTGTGTGTGTATTAAGTTAGATATGATTATATTGACTCTAGTCAACCCAGGGAGCATCTTCATATATCACTCTTGGCGTATTTTGTAATTGGTATATTTGATCATTGCCAGGGAAACATTATAGGATTGTGTAACTTGGATATGAATTATTGTTTTGAAATATAATTAGTAAAAAGTGTTTTTGAAATCTATGAATTTGTTCATATTCAAGTGCTTATGATATTTTGGATACCATTAGTATTACCGTATTTTATCACCAGAAGTTATCACTACAGATGACTGCAACATCTGTAGTGCTTAGGATTTGGCCTCGATATATGGGATGTTACAAGCATTGTAGGCGAGTTCATATTTGTGACAAAAGACTGTAGGAATCGAGAGCAAAATGTATGTTATTTGATTATGAATCATTTGACACTTGGGGGTCATGTCTCAAAGGAAAAATGACCAAGCACCCCTGAGTGGTAGCAACGAAAGAGATAACGAAGTTTTGGGTTTTGTACATACTTATGATATGCCCATTGCCTATAGTGATGAAGATAATTCCTCATATTTTATAACATTTACTGATAATTTCTCTAGACTAGGTTATTTATGTCTTACAAAAAATGAGTCTGTTGTCTTTAAGAACTCTAAAGAGTTTAAAAAAGAAGCTGAAAATTAGACAAACCACACAATTAAAATACTTTGATCTGATCAAGGAGGTGAATACTTTGGATAAGAAATCTGATGGTACTTAAAAAATAATGATATTATCATTTAAGTCATTACGACTTATACCCCTTAACACAATGGTGGTTCTGAAAGAAAGAATCGAACTATATTAGACTTAGTTTGACCTATAATGATTGGGGCTGAATTACCCGTTTCCTACTAGGGACATGCATTAGAATGTGCAACACATACACTAAATATCATATCATCCAAATCTACACCTAGGGACCATATGAGATGTCATATAGGAAACGCCTCAAATATTTGAAGGTGTGGGGTTGTCCAGCCTATATTAAGATCATTAGCACCAATAAACTTGAGCCATGATCAATGCTATGTAAGTTTATAAGACAACCTAAATATTCTATAGGATATTTTTCTATGATAAAGAGGAACAAGAAGTTATTGTTTCTCGACACATTGCCTTTTTAGAAAACCAATTTATATAAAAGATATTAACAACAAAGTTGTGGACTTGGATAAGATCTGAAAAACTAACACGGAGATTGAATGTATTCAAGAGTCAAATTCACCAATATATGAAAACACGCAACCTGGTGGAAGAACTAATAGGGAATCTCACACACTAAAGTGATATAATGTAACGACCCGTAGATTTTAATAGTTTTAAATGGTTTTATTTAACGTAGTAAATTGAAAATTTTGAGAAATTTTATATAATAATATTTTGAAATAAAAATTTAATATTTGGATTACGTCCAATTAAACATAGCAGATTTTAAATTTTCAATTTATTTTATCAAAGTTTATTCCATTGTGAAATTCTATTTAATCCAAGCTAGCTAATAAATTGCTTTAATAAATATTGCAGAATCAATTTCTTAAATAAATATTACAAAATCAATGCACAGATGTTATCAATTTCATTTTATGGTGGTACGTCCCTTCAAGTTTCCTATCGGTTAAATTATAAATAATTTGCTTTGATGGGTCAGCTAAATCAAAGCAACGTGACCGTTACTATTTATTTCTTTTATTAATCGCTATAATTATTTTCACCAAATCAAGGGTTGAACGTTACTTGGCTTTCAAATTTTGGACTCTGCATTAAAAAAGAAACGTATA
Source organism: Allium cepa (assembly GCA_030765085.1). Taxonomy (NCBI): domain Eukaryota; kingdom Viridiplantae; phylum Streptophyta; class Magnoliopsida; order Asparagales; family Amaryllidaceae; genus Allium; species Allium cepa. The sequence goes on along the minus strand of CM060939.1, from coordinate 233,554,823 downwards.
ATAAAATAAGTACTTCATATTTATTTTCAGTATGTTTCACAAAATTTTCTTTGTCCGTTCTTTTCTATTAAATATATACTTGCAGCTGTTATCAATCCATCTTTCAATTTATTATATGGTCCGTTACTCTACCTTTTCAGATTTGAACGTGCAGCTGGTGGCATTAAAAGTTTCTTTAATTATCCACTGAATTATCATGAATGTCCCGTTACTCTATATTTATTCTGTACATTTTATCTTTGCTTAAATTTCTCTATCTATTCCTTGTTCCATTTTAAATATCATTGCCTTTCCAAACTTATTACGTACTATCCAAACAAATAAAAAAGTTATTGCTTTAAATGTAGCTAAATCAACTCATGACCGTGGCCATTTCAAAGTTTGAAACGTATAAAATCGCATTAATTGATATCTTTTATTTATTCTTTCTTTCTTTCTTTACGTTTTCATTCCAATCTGATTTATAACCTTCCTTGTTCTCTTCGTACATTCTATTTATTCTAGCCTGCTCCTCCTTTCTTTTACCTAGTACATCTGCATTCTTTTCATCCTCTCTCTGCAAATTTCCTTTCCACCAAGCGCCTGTCCCCTCCTTCTCCCCTCCTCTTCTCTTAAGAAACACCCTGCCTTCCAACCGAACCCAATATCTTCCCTATCCACATCGGCAGCCTCATCATGGCCGAGTGTATAGCCTAGAGGTAATAACTTCTGACATCACATAGGTGGCATCAACATTTTCCCCATTGTCTGTAGTTTCTTATTTATTCCTTTTGCCCACCCATCAGCGACTCGAGTTTACACAGGGTATGTCTATACATTGTATTATATTATATATATTTGCTAGTAGTATACTGCCTTAAATTTACATATTTTAGTGTATATATGTATGACAGCTTATGTTATTTATATACATAAAGTAAGCTATATGTACAAACTCAGTGCAACTGCAATTTTCTTTATAAAAGGCAAATAATACAAATTGTAGTACCCAAAGATATATATGTATGGCTGTACTTAATAAAAAAAATTCTCGATATAACAGTATAAGCTTATATATCAATTTCTGAGTTTACATATATTTTGTTATATTGATTTTTTTTTAATTTTGATTTTTATATAATAAGTATGTAAGCTTATTTATATTCGCATATTAGTATACATAAGTTGCAATATATTTTTTAATAAGCCTAAAGCATTGTATATCTTTATACTGTTATGATGTGCATGCTTTAATAATAAAGCTATTGATCGGATACAGATAGGTTAACTAACGTGTATATTTGGTTAATTTATATAAAAGTATATATAACTGTTTCGATTATAGTTATAATGAATATATAAGAGAGTTAAATAAATGAGTTTTATATTACGTGTTAACTAAATACATTGTTATTTATATGATCCAATTTTTGAATATATGTTTGAAACGTTTTGATTTTTATAAATACAAATATTTTATTTTATACATATATTTTGTTATATATGAAGGTTTTATAAAAAAAGAATTCTTATAAACTACTGCATATATATTCTTTAAAAAAAAGGGGTAAAAAGGAGTAAGTTAACAATGTATTATAAAGAATATTGTTTATCTGCATATATATGTGCATAAGTTTGGTTGATTTCCTGCTGGATATTTTGAAAATGAAAGTAATAAACTATAATAATTATATATATACATAAGTATTCATTTCAAAAAGATATTATATATGTGTGTGTTGATCTTTAATATATGTGTTTTATGTTAGAACATTGATTTTTTACTATACGTATATATTATTTTAATATTGGTTTAAAATGTATATTTATTACATGGAAACGACAACCATAAAATGAATATACTATATATGTGACATTTTTAATAATTATATATTTGTTATTTAACATTAATATGAAATGAAAGCGTTTTAAAGTTATATGGTTTTCATGGGTGTGCATATATATATATATATTTCATTTTTTAAAATGCGTGTTTTGATTTAACATTCATTTTGAAAGAAAGTAATAAATTAATCATATAATTTTCATTTCAATTTTATCAAGCTAATTTGATCCGTTCTCATCAATTTCTATCTATCAGCTTTTCCGTCGAAATCGTACCATCTAACATTGCTTTGGAAGTCGTGCTTGCATTTCGTAACTCAACTTCATTGTCTATCTCTCTAACCTCGAAAGGTGAGCAATCACTCACGATTAACATTCTTTTATTCATTAAATTTGATTTCAATTGAAACGACAATTGAAATATTCTGCTGTAGTTATTTAAATTTGTTATATATGCTATTATCTGTAACCGTTCACCTACGGGATATGACACCATATCCTGTTGTTTATATTATATTGTTATTGATGATATATGCATGTTATTTTATTGTATTTTCTGTTATCACTCTGCAAGTTCCTGTAGTTTAGAAATCACTATGGGTTGAAATGATACATACCCGAACAGACTTTAGAATAGGAGAAAATCGTTATGGGTTGAAATGATAAACCCAAGCGATTTTCATTTAATTGAATTTAGGATTACGGGTTGAAATGATATCCACCCGTATATATATTTAGTGTACGGATTGAAATGATAAATATCCGTAGCACTTGACTATATGATAGGAAATATATACAGAGACCGTTGATCCATATATAAATATTTTGAAAATAATTTCTACTATTTTGGAAAGAAATATATGGTTTAATAAATTATGATTCTTAAGATTTTATATAAATGGAAATTTTATACATAGATTTAGTAGTAATATTTGATATAAATTAGATGGATTTAATACATATATATGGTTAAGTATTTTTTTAAATCTATATTTCAATAGATTTTCTTATAATAAATCGAATAAGTAAGATTGGGAGATAAATTGGGTTTATTAAAAATGGTATTTAAATAAGGATTTATTTAATTAAATCGATTTGAAATTATTGAATAGGAAATTTAAAAGGTATGATTTTATAACTGGATTTTTGATATAAGTGATTTAATAAATATTTTGCGTTTAATAAAATTAAAGAAAATATTGAGTAAAATGTAATTTAAGGTTACTTAAATGATATTGAATCTAATAAGGGAGTATTTCAAGACTAAATAATAATGAGGTTAAATCGAGTTCTATATGAAACTGTTATATAGAACATTTAATTATTAAAGCCTTGAACTATATTGGAATTTAAATGGTTTATGTTGAGATTCGGATCTGTATTTGAAATCAACGTAGTTGAATTTGTTATTTAGCAACTAAATTGAATTAAAGTGAAATTTAGGTTGAACCAAATTTGAATTTATTATTTAGAAAACTAAATTGAATAAAAATTTAGTTGAAACGTTGAATACTTAAGGTTTTGAAATATATTGAAATATAAAGGGGTATTTTGTGATTACAAATCCGAATTTGAGATCGATAAATTGAAGTGTTTATTTTAGGAATTGAGTTGAATTTAAATTGATAAATTGAGATTGAATTTAATTTGAATGGGAAGGTCGGGTTGATGTTGGAACGTTTTGTTAAGTTGAGGAAATTGAAAATACTTTACTGTATAAATTATTTAATATATATAAATACTATTTTGGGAAATATAGAGATATTTGAAGTGAAAATGAGATTTGGTTTTGAAGTATAAATTAAGCTGAAATGACCATAGTGTTATAGTGTATATTTCTACCTTGTAGAAAGTTCCACGGACCCTTAGAGGATGGTTATCCCAAACATCCTTTAGGTTATTTGTATTTCAGTTGATATTTCACTTGAGTTGGATTTATTGATATAAGAATGTTAATCCTGACTCGAGCGTTTTGTGTTTTGCTTTACGCTCGGGTCAGACTGAGTGATATATCATTTGAGACTCACCTTTGGAGTTCGGAGCTTCATTTGGAAATCCAACTATCGATTCAGATTCCAGCCTTTCCAGTTGATTGGTTCAGAGAAGTCATCTGTTGCATTGGAGACTTCACTGCATTTGAACTATTCGGTTGTATTTTTCTAACTCTAATGTATATAGTAGCTTCATGAACTACTATTCTTTATCTATTCCGCTGCATTATATTACTCTGTGATTTGTGATTGATTTATTTACTGTATATTTTAAGTTTTGCCATATTTTAATTAACAATTCGGTATTTTGAATTATTCAAGTCGGATTTGCATGGTTTTATTGTCGATTTGAATGGTCCAAAATAGCGGGTCGTTACAGTTGGTATCAGAGCTTTGGCTCTAGGCAAAACTTAGCATATATGGTAAATTTATTTACAGAATCACTTTCGCTCGAGTTGAATCTCTTCCTTTTGACTAGATTTCCTTTGAATTTTGGAATGTCCCTCGTTTCCGAAATTCATTCTGTCTCTACCTATTTATATTTGTTTGATTTCGGAGTATCTCATAACTCTGCTGAATGATTTGTAAAGGGGGTGAAAAATCCTTTCAATTGGCATTGACTCACCGAAGATTTCTGTATCCTTGTTTTACGATGCTGCTATATCTTGTTATGCTAAATTCTATATCTCTGGCGATCGAGTGTCGAATTGCCTCAGAATTCTACACCGATCTAATTTTGGAATCACGGTTGACCAGTAAAGGTCGTCCGAAATTTATAGAAGTATATCCATCTTCTATTTTGTAATTTAATTATCTCATCTTCGATCGAGTCTATCATCGAATCAGAATTCTATTGATTTGAGTTCCTCTAATTCAAATCTCTATCCCTGTTTTAAAATCCATTTTTAAAATTATCCTTTGAAAATTGGGTATGTTTGCATTTTTGAAATTGTTTTATATATCGAAATTATTATTTTGATAACTATGATTTTTTTATATATAAAAGTGAAAATGTTTTCGATAAGGATTATATACCTATATATATAAAGCAAATAAGAAATGTTATTCTATATAAAAAGGTTTTGAAAGGATTTGAAATTTTGAAAAATGACAAGAAATTGATTTATAACTGTAGAGTTAAATTTGAAATTCGAGAATTGAATTCCGGTATTTTGAAATTGGTTTTAAGATTTTGGAAAATATATAAAAATAATACGATATAAAAGTATTTTTCCGAATAAGAAATGTTTCAAATGAGTTCAAATGAATTCCAATAATTTTGAAGAAATTTCAAAGAAGTTTTCAAGAAAATAGAAGTCCAGAACTCACTTATGTCGCTGGAAAATAATTTCGGTGATGAGTGCACGCATCATCGACATTGATTTTCGAGTTTCAGAGTGGGGGAGATGCCACTTTAATAGCTTCGCTATGCAAGTGATTTTGTAAAACCATTTTTGATTTCAAATCCGAAGTATAATTTGATATTTTAGAAAGATATAAGTATATATTTGAAAAAATTTAAAATGAGACCGGTGTTCAGTCCTCGAGTTTCAGATTTAATAATTGATTTATTGAGTTATTGTTGATTTTCAACTCTTGAATTGAAAATTTGATTTCCCTAACTATTTTGAATGTTCAAACACTTCCAAATCGAGATTAAATTTTCAAAGCTAAGAAATTTCGAAGAGTACAAAATGTTTGATAAAGAATATAAATTTAGTTTTGAAATGTTTTGAAAAAAAAAGTTGAATAATGGTTTTCAGAAAGGTAAATTGGATATTTCACATAGAAATAGATAGTTTAAAAGTTTTTAAAAAAAAGGGATAATTATAATTTTGGAAACTATTTTGAGTATAATTGATTTTGGGAAAATATTTGGTTTTGAAATTAAATTGGAATTAAAAACCAGTACTTACATGGTGATTTTTGGAAATGAATTTGTTTGACTTGAATTATTTTAATTTGGAAAATGGGATAATTTTCTAAAACTATTATTTTGGGAACTTTGAAATTTAGATATTTAATTTGGTAGAAAATTTGGTGAAATCATATATGATTTTGAAACTGAATTGATATTGAAATGATTTGAAATTTGAGAACCTTATATTATTAAGCACTTGATTTGGGAGTGGTCGAACTTATATAAAATGGATTGTATAAGTATGAAGTTGATTTGAAATTTATTGATTTGAAAGGTACTCAATTTGGAAAGAGATTTTATATAATCGAAGTCTATATAAGTATGATTTGATCTACTATTGATTTGGAAAGTATTCGATTTGGGAAAAATGGAATCCTATATATATGGACTTTATATAAGTACGATATTTCAAAGTGATTTGAAAAGGTACTATATGATATATATTTTCTAAGTAAAGATATGGAAAGTGCCTTTTGCTTGATATCCGCATTGTGGCCACATCGTGGATTCATTCTATCGATATTATTCACTCTGATTTTTGGTTTTCCGGATGTAATACTCGAGTGTTCCCACCATGGCGTAACCCATGGTTTTTTTCTTTCTCTCGCGACTGCATAGCGCAATTGCCTTGCTGAGTCTGGCCTAGGGGTACGGATTGTTTCCTGGGGGATCCAGGCGTAACCATTGTGTATCCTGCAATCTGTGTAGGCCGCGAATAGTAGCGAAACTGCCTGGCTGAGAAAGCCTAGGGGCACGGATTGTTTCCTGGGCGTAACCATTGTGTATCCTGCACTCTACTAGTCATCATGGCGTAACTCGCAGGGCTGAGCAAGCTTACGTATACGGATTGTTTCCTGGGGGATCCAGGTGTAACCATTGTGTATCTACGAACCATGGTCGGACAAAGGTTTTGGTTTGGTTGTTTTGTTTGGATTGTACTTTCCATATCAGTTTTAAAGGTTTTTCAAGTATTTTCATTGGGTGTTGAAACAAGCCTACTAAGTACTTGAAGAATTCTAGCTTTGCGCCTGATCAACGCATGGCCAGAGTCTGCAAGAACGAGGATAAACTTGTTGAAACATCGAGTTATAAAAGTATTTTCGAAAGGAAAATTTATTTCGATATAACAGTATTTTATTATAAAAGTATTATTATAAAGGTATTTATTATAAAAGTATTTTTCCCAACAAAGAAATGTTGAATTAATATTTGAAATTTCAATTCTTATGGTTCTAGATTAATTATTCGTGCCCGATACTATTCCTTGCATCTACCTTATCTGTTCAGTTTAGTTATTCACCTTGATTCTGCTTTCCAAATCTACCTTTCTTCCTTGTTGGATATATCCTTTAAAATATTGTTTAATTATATACTACGTGGTTTAATAGAAATTTTAGTGTTATAAATATTTTAGAAGTTATTTATCTAAAATAAAACATATTTTTTTAAAAAAAATTGATTTGTGATCTAATAATAATATTTGGAAGGTATCTTGAAACAAAATAAAAATTTATGAATTTTGGATTTAATATTTCAATAGCTTCTTTGTAAATATAAGTAATAATGTAAATAATTGTTTTCAAAGGAGTTTGAAAAGTATTAAAGTATTAAAGAAAATTAAATTTCAAATGAAGTTATCAAATAAATATTTCAAATAAAATTTATATAGTTTTAAATTAATTGTTTATCTTGTCTTTCAATCTATTTTATTTCTGGTTGTTCTATTCTCCTACCTCCTACCTTTTCGGGGACGAAAAGTTTTGAGTGGAGGAGAGTGTAACGACCCGTAGATTTTAATAGTTTTAAATGGTTTTATTTAACGTAATTAATTGAAACTTTTGAGAAATTTTATATAATAATATTTTGAAATAAAAATTTAATATTTGGATTACGTCCAATTAAACATAGAAGATTTTAAATTTTAAATTTTAAATTTATTTTATCAAAGTTTATTCCATTGTGAAATTCTATTTAATTCAAGCTAGCTAATAAATTGCTTTAATAAATATTGCAGAATCAATGCACAGATGTTATCAATTTCATTTTATGGTGATACGTTCCTTTACGAAATTATAAATAATTTGCTTTGATGGGTCAGCTAAATCAAAGCAACGTGACCGTTGCTATTTATTTCTTTTATTAATTGCTATAATTATTTTCACCAAATCAAGGGTTGACCGTTACATGGCTTTCAAATTTTGGACTCTGCATTCAAAAAGAAACTTATAATATAATAAGTACTTCATAATTATTTTCAGTATGTTTCACAAAATTTTCTTTGTCCGTTCTTTTCTATTAAATATATACTTGCATCTGTTATCAATCCATCGTTTCAATTTATTATATGGTCCGTTACTCTACCTTTTCAGATTTGAACCTGCAGCTGGTGGCATTAAAAGTTGCTTTAATTATCCACTGAATTATCGTGACTGTCCCGTTACTCTATATTTATTCTGTACATTTTATCTTTAATTAAATTTCTCTGTTCATTCCTTGTTCCATTTTAAATATCATTGCCTTTCCAAACTTATTACATACTATCCAAACAAACAAAAAAGTTATTGCTTTAAATGTAGCTAAATCAACTCATGACCGTTACCATTTCAAAGTTTGAAATGTATAAAATACTATACGTTATTTCGCATTCATTGATTTCTTTTATTTATTCTTTCTTTCTTTACGTTTTCATTCCAATCTGATTTATAACCTTCCTTGTTCTCTTCGTACATTCTATTTATTCTAGCCTGCTCCTCCTTTCTTTTACCTAGTACATCTGCATTCTTTTCATCCTCTCTCTGCAAATTTTCTTTCCACCATGCGCATGTCCCCGCCTTCTCCCCTCCTCTTCTCTTAAGAAATACCCTGCCTTCTAGCCGAACCCAACATCTTTCCTATCCACATCGGCAGCCTCATCATAGCCGAGTGTATATCCTAGAGGTAATAACTTCTGACAGCACATAGGTGGCATCAACATTTTCCATATTGTCTGTAGTTTCTTATTTATTCCTTTTGCCCACCCATCAGCGACTCGAGTTTACACAGGGTATGTCTATACATTGTATTATATTATATATATTTGCTAGTAGTATACTGCCTTAAATTTACATATTTTAGTGTATATATGTATGACAGCTTATGTTATTTATATACATAAAGTAAGCTATATGTACAAACTCAGTGCAACCGCAATTTTCTTTATAACAGGAAAATAATACAAATTGTAGTACCCAAAGATATATATGTATGGCTGTACTTAATAAAAAAAAAATTCTCGATATAACAGTATAAGCTTATATATCAATTTCTGAGTTTATATATATTTTTTTACATTGTTTTTTTTTAATTTTGATTTTTATATAATAGGTATGTAAGCTTATTTATATTCACATATTAGTATACATAAGTTGCAATATATTGTTTAATAAGCCTAAAGCATTTTATATCTTCATACTGTTATGATGTGCGTGCTTTAATAATAAAGCTATTGATCGGGTACAGATAGGTTAAGTAACGTGTATATTTGGTTAATTTATATAAAAGTATATATAACCGTTTCGATCATAGTTATAATGAATATATAAGAGAGTTATATAAATGAATTTTATACTATGTGTTAACTAGATACATTGTTATTTATATGATCCAGTTTTTGAATATATGTTTGAAACGTTTTCATTTTTATATATACAAATATTTTATTTTATACATATATTTTGTTATATATGAAGGTTTTATAGAAAAAAATTTCTTATAAACTGTGCTGCATATATACTCTTTAAAAAAAAGGGAAGAAAAGGAGTAAGTTAATAATGTATTATAAAGAATATTGTTTATCTGCATATATATGTGCATAAGTTTGGTTGATTTCCTGCTGGATATTTTGAAAAGCAAAGTAATAAACTATAATAATTATATATATACATAAGTATTCATTTCAAGAGATATTACATATGTGTGTGTTGATCTTTAATATATGTGTTTTATGTTAGAACATTGATTTTTAACTATACATATATATTATTTTAATATTGGTTTAAAATGAATATTTATTACATGGAAACGACAACCATAAAATGAATATACTATATATCTGACATTTTGAATAATTATATATTTGTTATTTAACATTAATATGAAATGGAAGCGTTTTAAAGTTATATGGTTTTCATGGGTGTGCATATATATATATATATATATATATATATATATATATATATATATATATATATATATATTTCATTTCTTTAAATGCGTGTTTTGATTTAACGTTCATTTTGAAAGAAAGTAATAAATTAATCATATAATCTTCGTTTCAATTATATCAAGCTAATTTGATCCGTTCTCATCAATTTCTATCTATCAGCTTTTCCGTCGAAATCGTACCATCTAACTTTGCTTTGGAAGTCAGGCTTGCATTTCATAACTCAGCTTCATTGTCTATCTCTCTAACCTCGAAAGGTGAGCAATCACTCACAATTAACATTCTTTTATTTATTAAATTTGATTTCAATTGAAACGACAATTGAAATATGCTGCTGTAGTTATTTAAATTTGTTATATATGCTATTATATGTAACTGTTCACCTGCGGGATATGACACCATATCCTGTTGTTTATATTATACTGTTATTGATGATATATGCATGTTATTTTATTGTATTTTCTGTTATCACTCTGCAAGTTCCCTGTAATTTAGAAATCACTATGGGTTGAAACGATACATACCTGAATAGACTTTAGAATAGGAGAAAATCGTTATGGGTTGAAATGATAAACCCAAGCAATTTTCGTTTAATTGAATTTGGGATTACGGGTTGAAATGATATCCACCCGTATATATATATATATATATATATATAATATATATATATATATATATATATATTTAGTGTACCGATTGAAATGATAAATATCCGTAGCACTTGACTATATGATAGGAAATATATAGAGACACTGTTGGTCCATATATAAATATTTTGAAAATAATTTCTATGATTTTGGAAAGAAATATATGGTTTAATAAATTTTGATTCTTAAGATTTTATATAAATGGAAATTTTATACATAGACTTAGTAGTAATATTTGATATAAATTAGATGGATTTAATACATATATATGGTTAAGTATTTTGTAAATCTATATTTCAATTGATTTTCTTGTAATAAATCGAATAAGTAAGATTGGGAGATAAATTGGGTTTATTAAAAATGGTATTTAAATAAGGATTTATTTAATTAAATCGATTTGAAATTATTGAATGGGAAATTTAAAAGGTATGATTTTATAACTGGATTTTTGATATAAGTGATTTAATGAATATTTCACGTTTAATAAAATTAAAGAAAATATTGAGTAAAATGTAATTTAAAGTTACTTAAATGACATTGAATCTAATAAGGGAGTATTTCAATACTAAATAATAATGAGGTTATATCGAGATCTATATGAAACTGTTATATAGAATATTTAATTATTAAAGCCTTGAACTATATTGGAATTTAAATGGTTTATGTTGAGATTCAGATCTGTATTTGAAATCAATGTAGTTGAATTTGTTATTTAGCAACTAAATTGAATTAAAGTGAAATTTAGGTTGAACCAAATTTGAATTTATTATTTAGAAAACTAAATTGAATAAAAAATTAGTTGAAACGTTGAATACTTAAAGTTTTGAAATATATTGAAATATAAAGGGGTATTTTGTGATTACAAATCCGAATTTGAGATCGATAAATTGAAGTGTTTATTTTAGGAATTGAGTTGAATTTAAATTGATAAATTGAGATTGAATTTAATTTGAATGGGAATGTCGGGTTGATGTTGGAACATTTTGTTAAGTTGAGGAAATTGAAAATACTTTACTGTATAAATTATTTAATATATATAAATACTATTTTGGGAAATATAGAGATATTTGAAGTGAAAATGAGATTTGGTTTTGAAGTATAAATTAAGCTGAAATGACCATGGTGTTATAGTGTATATTTCTACCTTGTAGAAAGTTCCATGGACCCTTAAAGGATGGTTATCCCAAACATCCTTTAAGTTATTTGTATTTCAGTTGATATTTCACTTGAGTTGGATTTATTGATATAAGAATGTTAATCCTGACTAGAGTGTTTTGTGTTTTGCTTTACGCTCAGGTCAGACTGAGTGATATAGCATTTGAGACTCACCTTTGGAGTTTGGAGCTTCATTTGGAAATCCAACTATCGATTCAGATTCCAGCCTTTCCAGTTGATTGGTTCAAAGAAGTCACCTGTTGCATTGGAGACTTCACTGCATTTTAACTATTCGGTTGTATTTTTCTAACTCTGATGTATATAGTAGCTTCATGAACTACTATTCTTTATCTATTCCACTGCATTATATTACTCTGTGATTGATTTATTTACTGTATATTTTAAGTTTTGCCAAATTTTAATTAACAATTCGGTATTTTGAATTATTCAAGTCGGATATGTATGGTTTTATTGTCGATTTGAATGTTCCAAAATAGCGGGTCGTTACATATAATGGTTATCTTATAGATACCAAGAAAGAGTTTCCTAGAAGATGACACTCCCCTCATGTTCTGACAAGCTCTACAGTGTAAAGACTCTACACTATAGCTTGAAGATATAAAGTTCGTTATGATTTCATGTACACGGACAAACTATAGACTTTGGAAGAGACCTACAAAGCAAGACTAGTCATAAAAGATTTCTACAAAATTTAAGGTGTTGCTATAAGGGAATGTTTATTTCCATAGCTATAATAAAGTCCATTTGTTTATTACTCGCTTTTGTCGCATTCTATGACTATGAAATTTGGTAGACGAATGTGAAAACAACATTTCTAAATGGTGATTCAGAAGACACTATTTAAATGTTGCAACTTGTGAGTTTCAAGATCATTAGAAGTGAGCGAAAGGCTTGTATGTTGTTAAGATCAATATAAGGTCTTAAATAGGTTTTGAGAAGTTAGAACAAGTGTTTTGATATAGTAGTCAAATAATTTGTTTTTTACCAGAACACAGAGGAGGCATGTGTATACTAAAAAGAATAATGTAGTGTTATAGTATTTATCATTCTACATGTCGACGATTTTTCCAGATTGGAAATGTCCTTCCCTTGTTGCAATTAGTGAAAGCTTGGTCTTCCAAGAACTTTTCATAAAGGATTCAAGACAAGCAACCTATATACTAAGTATTAGGATTTATAAAGTTAGATGCAAAAGGATGCTCGAAATGTCCCAATCTTTGTACATAGACATCATATTAAAAGAGTTTAGCATGGAAAAATCCAAGCGCAAAAATGTTCTAACGCAATCGAGCATTATCCTTTCAAAGAAAAATGCTTCACACACCGATGAGGGGAAAGAGCGAACGAAAAGGATACCATAAGCATCAACAATCAAATCCATTATGTATGGAATGCTATGTGTGGGATCGGATGTGACTTATGCGGTAGAATGCGTAAGCCGATACTAGTCAAACCCTATAGGATAGCATTAACAGCTATAAAATATATTATTTAGAATTTATGAAATCCTAAAGACTTATTTCTAATCAATTAAAACAAAGGCCTACATATAAAGGGGTATACAGATCGAAGCTTCTAGAGTGATATCAATCACACTAACTCAGTGTAGGACTACGTATCCACATTAAACTACAGGGAAGTAAGTTCGAAAAGTTTCAAGCAAGACATAATAGCTAATTCAATGATGGTACCGAGTACATCGCCCTAAACGACATAGCTAAAGAAGCGGTTTTGTTGCATAATTTATGACCTAGCTAGGGTTGATTCGAAATGTTGAGAATCCCATGACATTGTTCTATGATAACAATGTCATGATGCAGACCGCGAAAACATCAAAAGCTCATGAGAAGTCAATACAAACTCTGAAATTTCTACCTGATAAGATAGTTTATCAATGATGGAGAAGTGACGATTATCAAAGTAAATAGCAAAGACAATACCACAAATCCATTCAAGAAGGGACTAGCTCGATCGGTTCTAAGTAAACCAATAGAAGGAAAGTGACTGAGAATACATAATTGGCCCCAAGTGCAACTGGGAGAATGATACAGTTAGTGATGCCCTAGGGGCAATTATTTATTTGATTATAAATATCTAACTTTATAATTAATCTTGTTTATAATAAAATTTATTTGGTGTTTGTTTTATTTTATATACGTTTGTCATATTATGATATAAATAATAAAATAATAAATTAAATTAAATAAGTAAGAAATCATTAAATAAAATGTTACATGATTGTTGTTGCATATAATTCCAATAGGTTGTGTTTATTCACCAAATGAAATAACATTTCTTAAATATTCCCAGCAAGATGTTTCAATATGGATATTGATACATCCATTGAGATCCGAGTACGTAATGGTTTTCAAATGTTGGGCAGTGTATTACTTAAGGCTATTAGGGGCATCAAAGGGTTACGTATATAATCACCAGGTAAGCGTAGAATGACTTAATTAATAGTTTCCTATTGATTAATAATAACTACGTCAAATAGAAAGTCTTAATGTGATGATGTTGGATAGCTCTCTCGGCTTGAGAATACTACAAAACTTCAGTGTGAGTACTTTATTTTGATTATAGATTGTTCCATGGAGACCACCGAGCGACTATATAGTTGGGTCTAAGTTGAAGCATGGAAAGTGAAGCACTATTCAATAGATAATTCATTTCCTTGGTTGTATGAGGTTAGTATAATGGTCAAATGTACTCAACTTAAAGTCAAAATCTATGGCTAGAGTAGAATGGTTAATTATTATTATAATATTATTGAACCAAAGATTTTGTAAATGGATTGAATAGTTAGATATGGATATTATTGGACATTCAACCGATACCATATATCATGTATCTTATGATAAATTTTTGATAAAGAAATGTTTGTATATTATAGCGTTACTTAATGGTAATGCTTAAGGTGATCTAATGTTTGATTTTACCGAAAAGATCTATAAGAAATGAATTCAATCAAACTATCACAACATTGTGTGAACGTTAATATTTGAACTATCAAATATTAATCGCTGATTGAATTCACACCTATGAGCCACACAATCACATCTATGAATTCTTCAAAATACCACATCATTTAGTTAGTTTATAAAATATTATAAACTAATTAAATTACTTAATATTGAAGAAATATTAATAATTAGTGTACTAAATGTTTAGGTGTTTTTAAGAAATAGGGTGGTGCTTAGAAATTTTCTATGCATCATTAATAATTGTTTGGATGTATAAATAAATGTTATATGCATGCACAAACACACACGCATATGCATATATATATATATATATATGTATATGTATGTATGTATGTATATACATATATATACATATACATATACATATATGTATATATATATATATACATATGCATATGTATGTGTGTATTTATATAAATGTGTCGTAAATATAATTAATTACTTGTTGGTCTGGAAGATATTTTGGCCCATGAATTGTCATGGCATGGTTGGCTAGAGGAGGAGGAAATAGTGGTTGGACCTAGTTTGAATTGGTATGGCAGACCGAGTAAAAGATAGAAAATATTTCTTCCTTCACTCCATCGATAAACATCAGTGCACAATAATCCTCTTTCCAAATTGATGCACCTTCACAAGCCGCCATAATCTTCTATTTGAGCCCTCTTCCTTCAAGGATAAATCAACCTCATACCACACATCCAAATACAAATATCAAAGGTGGAAGAACTCGTCCAATTGCTTGGCCGGATGGTGAATTGAAGGTTCTATGAGTTAATCTGCAGATTAAGGTGTTATGAATGGCCGAATCAATTAAGTTTCAAATCCATTTTAATATATATATATATCTGTGTGTGTGTGTGTGTATGGGTGGGTGTGTGTATGTAGATACACACGCACACAATTCAACCCCTGATGTTTGTGCGCAAATACACTTACACACACATACACATGTGTGTACATACATATGTATGCATGTACCATTGTCACATAAATATATTATTCAATTTAGAAATTATTTGTACTGTTTTACATTGTAAATAGAATTCAAATTAAAATTGAAAAATATGTTACATCATATAAATTTCAACCATACAATTTTGTAGAAAAATTATTTTAAAAATTATACGGTTAACTAATTATATACATTATTTATATTTATGGAATCTATTAATTTATGTCTGTGTATATACATACATACATACATATAGTGCTTAAACTGTTTTGTGTATATACATTAAAAATTTATATTTTAAAAACTCTTGAAATTTCATGAAAAAAATTTAGTTTTAATTCTCACCCGAATATATATATATATATATTATGTATATAAATTATTTTGTTATATAATGATGTAATTAAAATATAATTACCTTTATTTATATTTAGGCCAAAATAGATGTTTGCTAATATTTTGTAAAATTAATACATTTGGAATAATAATATATTTTTATTTTTAAATATTTTAGATTAATTATGTATATTATTTGAAATAGTCAAAATTATTTAAATAAAAGATATTTCTATGGAAAACAGTGTAGCACTAATGTGAATCGATCATAAGGCTACCTTAACACTATAAAGAGGTGAATGGTTTCTATAACTTTTATTGAACCTTTTAACTTATTTCATGATTTGAATCAAACACAGATAATTAATCATAAATTATATACTAACAAGCAATCACAGAGGTAAATAAGTACAGTAAATGTTAAAAATAAGTTAGAGGATGACGCCAGGGTTTTTATATTGGTTCAGATTTCTCCTACAACGAGTACCCTACAATTTCTTATATAGATTTCTTTTTAATCGCCTACTTTGATAGTAGAAAGAAAACTATAATGCAGTTTTGATTTTAAGGCAACTAGATACAGCCTCCTAATTTCTAAGTTTAGGGTAGACTCTTTGATTTAATCATACAACAAGATCAACCACTCGATTTAAATAAGCTATGTCCACTTGATTTGAACTGGCAACAAGCACGCCTACTTGATCTGAATGGGTAATAAGCACACCTAAATAAATAGCAGTAGAGATTTGTTGATTTCCAAGTGTAAACGCTTATACTTTGATACAAGATATCATATTTCCCTTTTGATAGCACTTTGATCATTGAATGGATCAGGATGTATTTGTAGATGAATGAGTAATTTGTAGAGAGCAAAGTAGAGTTTTAATTTAAGAGAATATATAGTGAGAGTTCAGAGTAAGAAGAAGAAAGGTGTGATGACCTGCCCTTTCAACCCTCATAAATCAATACCAATACATCCTTGGTATTCACATGCTGCAAAACCAAGTGTTGGAAGGACAAATAATAAAGGGTAAAAAGAAAATAAAGACAACAAAATCTTACACGAATAGAATAACATATATTATTTCAATATATATGATCTTTATAGAGGATATTTTAAATATATTTATTAGAATCTATCTTATAAATCAACCTGAACAATTATAAATCTCTATCCATATAAATGCTGAATACAATCAGTAAACTAATGCGGTGGAAATGGAAATAGAAAATTACCTACATGAACATCTTCAACTCTAGATTTCAAGCACCATCACAATGCTCTAAGTTAAACATGCCTACTTGGCTAATTGGAAAAATATGGCCCCCAGAGTTTAAGGGAAAAGAAAATAAACTCCGGGTCAGTCACGGGACTGGTGTGAGAAAATCAAAATATGGATATTTGAAAACAAAGGGTATCACATAAGACCACGCCGCACATAAACACGAAACGAGTTTTTACCTTATGATAACCATAACATTTGGTACAAAAAATCAGGGATATTATCTGCAATGACATTCTTTGAAAATCCTTTCAAATAACAAAATAATCATAGTTGAAATTGTTACATTTGTTAAATTTGACAGCATAATAGGAGTACAATTAAAACCATAATGGCTTGTATTGGATAATGGATTCCATATAATGACAAGGTAAGTGACTACCTTCTAATAGTACATATTTAGAAAAATGGACCTAAGGCTCCAACCTCTACCAATATAGAATCGGCCTACCTTAACCATAGATAGTACCAAATATAACATCACCTCGGTCGTTCCCAACCTATCTGAGAGCTCTCATAGTGTTAACCCAAAATATGGATCAACACCTTGGATTGAGTGTGAAATCCCAGCCATGTTCTTACAAGGCAATAAGATAGAAAATAAATGTAAAAATTTTAGAAATAGTACAAAGACATTGAGATATCTATAGTGGTTCAGCTGTTAATGAAGCCTGCGTTCTCTATATAACTTTCTATTAACTGACCGTAGTTATAAGTTGAATTGGATTACCATATGATTGAATCTTCTAAGTTAGATCAAGTCACAAGTACAAGAGTTCATCGGAGAGTCACAATAAACTCCTAGATGACTATTGTGTGGGAGGAAAAGAGTGAAGAATAGTCTTTATAGAGTTCTTGCAGCCAGTCTAGAAGCCCCATATATGTTGCAGGTATTGTATTTATAGGGGTTAAAGAGCACTTGGGTCAAAGCTGCTTCATTAGAAGCCTATACTCAACGTCATAAAGGAGCTTAAAAAATTTAAAGGCGGCCCAAGCTAATTTGATGGATCGTTAGCGATCCATAGGTGATGGATCACTAGAGATCCATATGCTTAGTCTATTTTTGAGTGATCTCCATTTGGTTGTCTTCTTATCTTATATTTAAGTGCCTTATCTAAACATTAAGTCGTTTGAAGTTTGTTTGATCATCTATCTTCATGGGTCTTATGGTCTAGAAGAATCATCCATATCAAAGCTTAACGAAATCAGATGAAATTTTACAGATACACTCAAGAGAGTGTATGGGACCTACACTAAGGACTTCAGATAATGAGGACTAATCTAAATGGGTTGCTAGCAATCCATCAAAGTGGATCACCAACAATCCATCATATCTTCTCCAATCCTGCTCATTTTTTCTATGAGCCTTTGTTTTGCCTTCTAAGTTTTCTCTCCAAATTTCAAATTGGTCTGATTCCATATGTGTTCTCTAGGTCCAGTTTGAGCTAGCTGCTTTGGTCGAAAAGCAGGTAAACTACAGCTTGAATTAGATGAGTCTTTACTTCTTAAACTAGGCTTTTTGGAATGCTATGAAACTTGGCAAGTATTCTTAGAAGAGATAGTTTATTATGATGCAAGAGGTTTCGATGACTCGCAGTGCATCCTAATGGATCGCTAGTGATCCTTAGGTGATGGATCACTAGCGATCCATCTCCTTAGCTAACTTTTGGCTGATTATCCTTGAGTGCTATTGGCGTGTTCTTTTAGTTGCCTTGTTCAAGTTTCAAGTCATTCTGGCATAGTTTGGACGTTACAACTCCTACTAAATTTTGTTGGGTTAAAAACCCGGTTAATATTTACCCCTAGAGTATGCTTTCATTGGAAACAAAGTGTGCTTTGGAAAATGACAAATTTTAGATTACTATTTCGTGAATTTCAGTGAATCGTCGGAGTACATCTCAAGATGTTGTTTTCAATTGATTGACTTCTAATAGCCATTCCTTATTTGATTTCGTTTTGAATTTTAATTCTTGGTATTAACGATGCAATCAATGCTCCGTAGTTTACACAAGGGTTTAGGTCAGTAAGCGGGTGCACGACATAGATTTGGAGCCGACTTATAGAGTTTTAAATCAGCCGGCGGTGAAGCTAAGTTTTGTCTCGAATGATTGTACACTGTTCTGGAGCGAAGTCCTGCTCTTTGTCTTCAATTTTTTTTATGCATTAAATTCCTATCGCCGTTTTGAATTCTGGTGTGATGATTTTTTCCAAGGTTAGATATAGAGGATGATTGAATCATATCGTTCTTTCTGTTTCTGTACTCTAGTGATCCTGAAAAGAAGAGCTTCCTGCGTTGCTTTGGACAACGACTTCATTATCAATCATTGATCGCTAATGGGTAAGTGTGGAAAAGACAATTTCAATGGATGATATGGATTTTTTTTTTTCAAATATAAGAAATCTATTTACACTAGATTGTTCGTTTGTAGTATTCGGGATATTGGACTCTTCTCATGTAAATAACACACTACATCTGCCCCACTCAATGCTTAGAACCTAATTGGTCAACATACGCCAACTTCCCTTGGATTTTGGGCATTGGTTGTACAAAGTATTTTTAAAGTAAATCATACCTAATAGGGTTTAATGCCAAGTTTAATATTGAAAATTGACTTTCTGATCATTTAATCTTTAGTCCGGCGGAGGGACTTCCACTCCTTTAGAAGTTGGGTCCTTCGCAACTTAGGCTTCACTTATTATTCTTATTATATTAGGATGATTGATTACGTTAGATTACAAGGCACAACTGCTCGTATAGAGTTGCACTTAAAGTTCGATTAGGCACAGCTCAGTCTTTGGAGACTAGCGCATGACTTTTTCAATTGCGATTATCCTTCCTTTGCATTTTTGGAATTCAACCTGCACACCAACCTCTATCTCCGAGGACTATTGGTTTAATTGCTCGATTCCAAGTATTGCTTTTTCTCGCTATTGCAGCTTTTGTATTCATGTGTAGCATACTCGTTTGCTATAATTCTATACATGTAAGTAATACTTCTGTAGTCATTTCGGCATATTCCATTTCATATCTTTGTTCGAAACTATAAGGTAGCTTGGTCTATCCAGTTCTGTAGCTAATCCCAACTTTTTCTTAATTGAGTTCATTTCAACAAAGTGTTGGTGTATCTGCCCTATCCAATAGGGCTAATTTCTTTGAATACTAAGTCTATATGTTTCTGGGAGACTAGCTCCTAGGAAATACGTTCGTTTCCTCCAATTTGATTGACACGATGGCTCCTATCCCTAGGAACAAGGGACTTTGCAGCTTGATTCCATGCTTTGATTTTTTCAATGATGTCTATTTCCTGACTGTAATTGAATTCCTCTAAGTTGGCATCGTCATCCAATGTCATTCTGGGTACAAGTGCTAGAAAGACGCATCACCTTCATCTTTTGCTAGAGTGAATTCTTCCAAGTTCAATGTTGAGACCCTAATCATGTATCAGTTTCTATCTCCAAAAAATTTTCGTAGATGGCTCAACTCTGTGGATTATTTCTTAATGTTGTGAATCTTTAGATAGCATAAGATGCTAGAAGGTAGGGTTGAAGATTCAATCATACACTCGCTTCTGTTTTCAAAAGATGATGTATTGATAGTTTCATTCCGGCGGTTTCTTCTTACCATCACCAAACTTCGGGTAATGGCATATTCCTACAAGTTGGAACCAAATGATCTAGTTAGACCGTAAGTAGGTCATCGATCCTTCTCGCCATCGCCAAACTACGAGCGAAGGTTGATTTCTGAATGTTAAAACCTTCATTTCTTTTGTTAGTGATTTTGTTGCTAGAATGCTCTGTTTAGCGACACAGTACCATTATCTAACAACCTCACGGTTATTCATGTTTGGACTTTACAACATTTCTTTTGATCAAGTATCTATGCATTTATCCCTGCTCAAGGGACTAGCTATTTCGAACGCAGTATTTGGGCGATTGTGAGAGATGTAGAGGTTTGAGACAAATGATTCTATTCCCTCGATCTGGCTCCCAATCCTATTCTAGGATTAAGGAAATCTTTTGGTTTTAGTTCTGACCTTCCATGATTGTCCCTATATGTCCTTAGTTGTGCATGCTTTGCTTGATTGCTGTCGTCATGGAAATTCTGTTCATACGCCAATTCCTATCTTTGAGAATTGATAACCTAGCTGCTTGGTTCCAAGCAACATTTCCTCGAGGCTGCCTATCTTTTGGTCATATCCGAATTCTTTCTGAGTTGAATTAAGGAAATTTGATTGTGCACCATCTTTCATCCCTATAAATTAGCATGCGGGCGATTCAAGCTTGGGATTTCTTTTTGACATTGCTTTATTCCTGTGTAGTGGCCGATTCCTATGATGAAAGGTCAAATCATCTAGTTGACCTATGAAAGGTTATGTCTTCATGTTGCTGCCTATTTTCGGGCAACAGTAGTTTTCTAAAGACAAGGGTAGAATCTCAGTTCAGGACCAACTCCTATCTATGTAAGTTAGTGCATTGGTGGTTTACTACGATGAGTGTTTCTCATCGAACCTGTAAATTAAAGTTTTCCTAGCATTGCCAAGGCAACACCTGTACAAAGTGAATAGAAAATTTCTCGACATTTCCATGGCAATGTCGATACTTAGGAAATAGAGGGTTTCTTGGCATTACAGGGGGAATACCGATACTTAGGAAATAGAAGATTTCTCAGCGTTGCTAGGGTAACATCGGTACTTAGGAAATGAGAAAAAAGGCCTTAGCATTACTGGGGCAACACCGACACTCAGAAGGTTGGGATCGCTATTCTAGGCTAATCTAGCAATGGTTTTAATTAGGTGGGCACTAGTTTCAGTTTTCAAAAACTTGCACTTCGATGATTGGATTGTAGAAGTCTTTTCTTAGTGTTGCATGTCTTTAGGCATGTTAAACTCATGTTGGTTAGAATTGAATCATTCATCCGATCCTGTATAGTTAAGTAGATCCCTTTCAACCCAATGTGGCTATTTATCTCAACGTTGCTTAACTTTAGGATACGCTATGTTCTAAAAGGATGAGAGTCCTAGGAATTTTTGTAGCCTAGCCTTGTTTATCACTGTCAAGTGTTACCCTTGGAAATACAGGGTTGTTGCTCAACCAATTCCATGGTCATTCGTATACACGAAAAATCAGATTTCCTTCAACCGGTTTTTCTTATGATCCGACATCTATCTGCGGAACCCTTCATTTCTAGGCGGAACCCTTCATTTCTAAGTGTCAAATTCCACGTTCTTATACAAATTTAGAAATTGTGAAGCGAGTCATCACATTTCACCCAGTACAACTGAGCTCAATCCTACCCTACTAACGGAATGGTAGAGTTCGATAGGGTTTGTCTTGAATCTATAACAAATAACCCTACTTTTTTCAAGCCATATGCATTATGTTAGGCTGGTAATATTATTGCGGATATCAACCTTATTAGTTGGTTCCAATCTTCGAAATCAATGGTTTAGTTGCTTGATTTCAAGTGTTCATTCTTTGTCGCTATCTATCTTCGGATAATAGTTGGTTTTCTATAAATTAGGGTTTGAGATCTCAGTCGAGCACCTTCTTCTACCTTTGGAAACTCATGTGTTGATGATTTGATTTTGGGAACGCCTTCCATCATCATCTATCTCTAGACGACGATAAGTTCCTCCTTTTATTGCAATTTGGAGCGACCTTTTATCTCAACCAAGTTTTAATGTATTATGTGCCTCTCAGTCAAGAGGGCGGATTATTATGAATAATTGATGTGAGACTTGATATTCTAGGCGGCTCTCTAGATGCCTCCAATCAAAGGTGGGTTGCAGCTCCTATCTTCGGGAACTCATGACTTGGACGTCTTTAATTTATACATTTTGTACATTAACTTTGGTCAAAGTTTAGAATTCGTTGCCGACTTCTTGGTTTGTGAAATTTGTGGCACTACCAGAGCAATGTCGGTTCTTTCAAGTAGTGGGAGTTAATCCCCACTAATCTTGCAATAGATAAGTTTTCCAATGTTGTCCGGACAACACCAGTACTTAGAAAATTTTAATGGTTCATTGCATATGCCAGAGCAACAAGAAGTAGTGCTTGCATGGCTTATCATATGCGCGGCTTATGATAATGCATGGATTACAAAATGTACGGTTTTTGAGAGTGCGTGGCTTACGAAATGCATGACTTTTGAGAGTGTGCTTACGAAATGCGTAGCTTTTGAGAGTGTGTGGCTTATGAAATGCATGACTTATAGGACCGATACGATCCGAAATCCAAAAGTGTTTGGAACATCTCAAAATTGCCAATCTTCGGTAATGTGAGCAGTTCGTGTTTCAAAAGCATGGTTCCGTGGCTCAAGAAGTGTTGCGTGGCTCATGGGAGCGCACAGATTATGAGATTGATATGACCCATCGACTTCTTGATATTGCCCGTCTTTGGGTAACGTAAGGAGTTCGTGCTTTCAGAGCGTGGTTCCATGTTTTAAGAAGTGATGCGTCGATCTGGAATGGTTTGGAACTTCTCGACATTACCAATCTTTGGGTGACATGAGGAGTTTATGCTTCGAGAGCGTGGTTCCATAACTCAAAAAGTAATGTGTGGCTTATGGAAGTGCGTACCTCATGAGATCGATATGACCCGTCGATCCATAACGGGCTGGAACTACTTGACATTGATAATCTTCGGGTAACGTGAGGAGTTCGTGCCTCAACAGAATGGTTCCATGGCTCAAGAAGTGATGCACGACTTATGGTAATGTGTGACTTATGGGATCGATATGACCCATTGATCTAGAATGGTTGGAACTTCTTGATGTTGTCAATCTTTGGTTGACGTGCGGAGTTTGTGCTTAGAGAGCATGACTCCACGACTAATGGTGTGATGCGCACAATGGTTTGGGCCTTCCAGTGCTGGAGGGGTGATACCAGTTCTTAGAAGGTAAGGATTGAGTTTTTCTATCAATCCGACGATTTGACTTCGTTGGAACGCAATTTTGTCGGTTATAAGAGCTAAGTGGTTTTTTGGATCGTGTAACTATGACTTTGGCGTCCTCTTGTATTTTGGGAAGATGTGCATGGCCAAACAAATAAGATTGCCATGGTGGAGAGATCTACAACCAACGGCATGGTGATGGTTATGAAGAAAGAGCTTGTGGGAGTTTAGGGCAAGACTCTTAGTTTTTGGTCCAAACTGCCTTTAGAGAATTGGTCTTCAACTGGAATATAGTCTAAGAGAAAAAGGAACTGGTCACCAAGGATGGTAAAGGAGGAGTTAGGATGAAGTAAGCAAGTATTACGCTTCTATTTCGTTTGTTGTGATAACTAGGTCGTTAAGTCCGTAGTTGTCAGAATGCCAGAATTTTCGATCGAGCGTAATAGAACCATGGTATGATTAGTCTTGGCTTTCCTTTTAACTATTCAAGTATGTGTGGTGCCCCATGCCACAGTGCTGTCTGCATGCTTAAACTGTATCCGAGGTTTCTCCATAACCTATTTGGTTTCACGTGGTCCAATGTGTGCAATTGTGCCTTATAGATGATTAAAGCATGGGAAAACCTTTATCTATAGAGACTTATATATTAGAGATTTGAGATACTTGGTTCTCCTAGGTGTCGAATCTTGGCTAGATTCGAGTTGGCCTCTAATGATCACAAGATCGGTTCAGTTTTGGCTTAGTTTCTTTGAGCGACTTTGGAGCTCTAGAATCCAGCACGGTTTGTCTCATTGGTCGTTCGAAGTGATTCTGCTATGTTTGTGGAGTGACTGATGTGATTGTCGACCATTGGCCCTGGAGCATGAATTCACTGACTTCGGCCAGTTCAAGATGAGTTGACTGCTGATCTTCAAGTTGGCCTTCGCGACGCTTTAATTTGTGAAGGATTTTTGGATCAGATGATTGCTGACCTACTAGTTCGCCTTCATGACACTTTAGTTCCTAAAGGACCTTCATGATGCTTAAGTTCATAACGGAGCTTTTGTGGTCGGATGTCCGGCGACCAGACGGCCTTGGAATGATGATTTAAAGATTCCAAGAGGAATTTTGTTGGATGTCCAGCGAACAAAACGCCCTAGAGCGATTATTCAACGACTCCAAGAAGAGTTTTGGGCCATGTATCCGATGGCCCGACGGTCATAGCGATGATTCATTAACTTCAAGAGGGATTTTAGTTAGATGCCCGACGACCAAACGATCTTGGAGCGATAATTCATCAATTCCAAGAAGAGTTTTGGGTCATGAGTCAAACGGCTCGGCGGTCTCAAAATGATGATTCATTGATTTCAAGGGAAATTTTGGTTGGATGTTCGATAACTAGATGACCATGGAATGATAATTTATCGATTCCATGAAGAGTTCTGGGTCATGTCTCCAATGGCTTGATGGTATTAATGCAATGATCCATCGACTTCAAGTGGAATTTTTAGGGTTCGGGTCGTGGGAACATAGTTTTATCAGTTCCTGCAGACTAGGGGGTTGGATTTGTTTGTTCGATACTTCTCAATGCTACCATAGCAATGCCGATTCTTAGAAGGGAGATCGATATGACTCGTCGAGGGCATAGAAGCATTTGTTTCATTGTATTGTCTACAATGTCCCTAATGTCCATATACGGCTCATTTGGAAAAAGAAAATAGACAAGGATAGATGAGAAGACATTGCTTTAGGTTGTTTCCATACTCCTTAGTAGCTAGTTAGCCAAAGTGTTATTTGATAATCATCCTTTTGTCTAATTTCGTTAGTTAGCTGGGGTGATTTTGTACTAGTGGCCTTGCTTGGGTAGAAGGTCCATGTAGTCATGTAGCTCCTTCATCATTTGGTATGTTCTTTGGAAAATTACCGTGTTTGGGTTCCGCCAATTGCACTACCTCTAGTCTCTAGAATTGGTTTGCCTTCCTAAAGAATTCTTCCAGGGTAGTAGGTTGTTTCATCCTTTAATGATTTCTAAAGGCCTTGTAGTAGATTGCATCTGTCGCTCTCACTTCATTCATATGCTAGTCATACCTATAAAAAAGCAATTTTGAATCAGTTGTACAGTTATAGGAAGGTATAGTTGGCATGATAAACTTTTTTGGATATTATGCATGCGGAACAACTTCAGTGAATGGGTTTCGATTGGGGAAGAAGCTTTAATCACTGTCAGAATGCTTGAGAATGATATATATATATATATGTATGTATGTATGATTGTCCTATGCTAGAATGATTGGATATGCCGATTAAATGACAAATCACATAGGATAGGGTCACAGATCAGTGATGATCCCCAAAATTTCAAGCTAGGTGAGATCTGTTGGAACGACAAGGAAGGTTGTAGAAGGTTGCATTCTAAATTTCAAGGCATTGGGAGTTTGTATGTTTGAGTATGGTCAAAAGAAGATGGACCGACGTTGATGGATCGATGGTATTTTACTTAGAGTACGACCTGAGAAAATTTTCCATTTGCTTTGAATCAACACATGGTTCACTTGGAGTTGCAGAATTTGAAGTGCTAGGTTGGTAACAAGTGGTGCTTGGAGTCATCTGCATGTTTCCTTGGAGAAAATCTTGGCTTTACCCAAGTTCGATTTTGGGCCAAAATTTCCTAGGTTTGCTTCAAGTCAAATGGGTAATTGCCCGAGTTCGACTTGGAGTTTGGATTTCCAAAATATGCTTTGAGTCAAATAGGTGATTACTTGAGTTTGATTTGAGTCAACCCTAAAATGAGTTTTTCAACGACCATTTAGATGATTTTTAATGATTTTCGATGACAAGCATTGGTGATTCGACGGTGGGTGCTTTATGATGGGATTGGAAGCTCGTAAGTTGGGAGTGGTCATAATATACCATAGGAGCTTGGCCTTGTAATTGATCCCGGTTTGTATCATATCTTCTTGGTTCTCCTACCTCTAGAAGTACCGTTTGAGTAGCAGTTCCTCATCCATTTCTTGGCATTGTGTTGCGGCACGAGTTTTAGAGATTCTTCTAGTGTTTCGCACGTTAACATTTTCATCCAATTTTTCTTCCTTAAATTGTTTATCATCTTTAGATCTGGAGAGAGCCATTGTTATATCTCCCCCATGAGGTTTTCACTCCTAAGTTTGGGTTTATAGCAATTCTTTCGCAGTAGATGGAGTGCTAATGTTTTCTTCCACCATGATTCTTGGAGATCCGCCCACTACTTCCTTTTTCTTTTGCCTTCCATTTCTTCCATTCAAGCCAGAAACAAAAGAATGCTATTGCTCGATAGCAGCCACGGCTTCAAATTAGTAATTGGGGTGCTAAGGGAGCATTTATCTTTTCCATAAGAGCCTATTGACTGTTTTCCATTTTCTGGTTAATTTTATCAACCGTCTTGTTCAATTCTCCCTTAGCCACAACTTCATGCTATGTGGAGATCCTGGAACCTGATCTCTAAAGTTAGCTTCGAATTGCAGGTTGTTGGGGTTGTTGACTTCAATTTGCTAAGGGTTGTTTCTTCTCCAGCAATGGTAGCACTTATGGATCATCCGAAGGTAGTTCTCTCTCTTCCCGATGCCATTGATTCTCAACAGCCAATCTTCTAGTGGAGATTGAGGATCTAACTTCTGAACATATATGATCCAAAGTAGATAGCTAGATCTAAGCCTCAGTTGGATTCTTAGTGAAAGCACCAAAATTTAACCTAAAAAATGATCAACACCCTAGATTGAGTGTGAAAACACCGGTCCAGTTCTTACAGAGCAATAGTATAGAAAATAAATGTAAAAGGAGTAGAAATAGTAAGAAGACAAGGAGATTTTTATAGTGGTCGGTTGTTAATGAAGCCTGCATTACTGTATAACTTTTTGTTAACTGACCGCCATTATAAGTTGAAATGGATTATGATATGATTGAATCTTCTAAGTTAGATCAAGTCACAAGTACAAGAGTTCACTGGAGGATCACAGTGAACACTTAGATGACTATTGTGTTAGAGGAGAAGTATGAAGAATAAACTCTACAGAGTTCTAGTAGCCAGTCTAGAAGCCTTCATTTATGCTGCAGGTAGGATTGTATTTATAGGGGTTGGAGAACACTTGGGCAAAAGCCGCTTTGCGAAAATCCTATACTCAGCGTCATAAGGGAGTTAAAAAGTTTGAAGGCGACCCGAGCTATCCTGATGGATCGCTAGCAATCCATATGTGATGGATCACTAAAGATTCATATACTTAGTCTATTTTTGAGTACTCTCCATTTGATTGTTTTTTACCTTCTATTTGAGTGGCTTATTCAAATATCGTCATTTGGAGCTTGTTTGATCATCCATCTTCATGGGTCCTCTGGTCCAGAGAATCATCCTTAAATCACTCAAAACTTAACAAAATCAGATGAAACTTTGCAGGTACACTTTAGAGAGTGTGTGGGACTAAAATTATGAATTCCAGGTGATAGGGACCAAATTACATGGGTCGCTAATGATCCATCAAAATGGATCACCAATGATCCATCACATCCTCTCCAATCATGCTCATTTTTTCTATGAGCCTTCTTTTATGTCTTCTAAGTGTTCTGTCCAAATTTCAAGTCAATCCGATTTTGAATTTTGTTGGTCCAGTTTAAGCTGGCTGCTTTTGTCGAGCGGGTAAACAACAGCTTGAATCAGATGAGCCTTTACTTCTTAAACTACGCTGCTTGGAATGATACGAAACTTGGCAAGTATTCTTAAAAGATATAGTATGTCATGATGAAAGAGGTTAGGATGACTCAGAATGCATCCTTGTGGATTGATAACGATCCATAGATAGTGGATTGCTAACGATCCATATATAATGGATCGCTTGCGACTTATCTCCTTAGCATATCTTGGCTGATTTTCCTTGAGTGTTTTTGGCGTGTTCTTTTAGATGCCTTGTTCAAGTTTCAAGTCATTGTAGCATAGTCTGGATATTCTAACTCCTATTGAATTCTATGGGGTTAAATACTTGGCTAACACCTAGCATACACAACATACCCGATATATAAAGGGTTATCTAAAAAGGTGATGACCATATCCTAATGGGTGCGACTCACATAGACCTGCTGCATACCCTATTTTTGTCATTCTCGGGTGATGAGGCTTGAGGTAACGATTATCTTTCCCATAGAACACATTTGACTTGAATGCCACATTGCCAATTCCATCACACACTAACAATTTCCACAAATGTACAACCTCTAAGCTCTACATCTAAGAGAATGGTGTTAAGAATAGGAGAGTTACCTCCTACACCACCAAACAGATGTATGTCGGTAAAAATTAATTTACATGCATTTTGCAATGTTTGACATTCGTCCGTACAGGTTATCCAGGAATAGGACAAACTGAAGGAACTCTCTTATTACATCCTGTCAGGGATCACCCCAAGGATTTGTAGTGAGTAGTCCTTACATCAAAGATCAAATGAAGATACTACCGCCACATATATATGATATGAGAAATTTCCCCCGAGAGTCGGTGACAAGCAGCCCTACATTCCATCCTCTAATTTATTATCATTCTATGTCTTCATTTAGAATACATAAATTGGTTCAAAGTTGTTTTTGGATAGGAATCTTTCAAATTCGAACATGGTTCCTTCAAATCAATCATCGATAAAAAGATGTTAAGTTTAACGGTGATTATCGTTTCATTTATTAATATCTTTTATCAAATAAAATATCTTTTTTAAACATATAAATCTTTAAATCATAATCTTTACCTGTATATACGAAATCATTAAACCTCTCTTTAACATTGGAAATACCAAATCAAAATAATCTCGTATAAATCACATTGCAAAAGCCTTATTTAATAAAAAGGGATAATATAAATTATACTAATTCTACTCAATATCAATTTTCGTATTCAACCTTTACTATCCATCGAATAATGGTAGAATCACTTTTAAATTCACATGGATAATACATATTCCCTCCTTGGAATTTAAAACCAAGTATAAGAAGATTATCTGTACCTAATCCAAGTTGTATTAAATTTGTAAAATTCGAATCTTTTATACTTGCCTTGTTTCCGACATTTTGACCTTATTTATTCCTTGACCAAAAAATAGGCCAGGTGAGCCAGGGCACTGGTTGCTCCTGAACATCTACTTAATTTAAGCACCTCACATCCAGATCTCATGAATAGAAAAATGCAGTCTGCTCACCAACTTTTAGAGCCAAGATTAAATCACTTAATTATAACAACTTTTAAATCATTTATTTAAACTCTTTGAAATAAATTGTAAAACTTCACACTATCTTTAGAATATTTAATTATTTATTTGAAAATATTCAAAAAATACTTGGAAAAGAATACTTAAGTTTAAGGCTATATTCCAAAAGTTATTAAAAGCACTGCGAATAGTGCTGCGAGTAGCGCTTTTAAGGCTTATTTGATCAAACAACTTTTCAATCATTTAAAAATCCATTTTTTCAAATATCTTTTAGAACATTTTAAATATTTATAGAATTTATTGCAAACTTTTAAAGAATTAAAAATATTATTTTCAAAGAATTTATCGCTTTGATTTCCAAACTGCCAAATCGCAACTATTTTGAAAACTTGATTTTCTTATGTTTTAAAATGTAGCAAAGGAAATCTCGATCCTTTTATTTAGTTTGAAAACTATGATTATAAGAATTCGAGAAATTCTTATTTCGAAGAATACCAACTCCAATCCATCGTATAAATGGATTTAAACATTTTTAGCACGAAATCATGAACTATATGCGATGCACCTATTTTAACTAAACTTTGATTTTCTTTCCAAACTTTATCGAAAGACTTTTAAATGTTATAAAACATTTCCAAATTATTTTAAACCATTTTAAAGAGGTTTAACAATCTCGTATACTCCATTTTATTTATTAGAGGAAAGTGATTTCCTTTGTGATATACGATGTGTATTAAACTTGAATTTTTTACACGTCCATACAAACATATTATCATATCCAAACATGGTTCACAATCAGTCACAACCAAGCATAACCAAACTTATATATTATCCAAAAATTATAATATAGATAGAATTTCTTACCTTAATTGGTTTCTGAATTTACAAAAATTCATTATCACTACGATCAAATTAAAGCCTATGGAATCGAGCCTTGGACATTTGGATAGGCTCAACCTAAGCATGCAAGGGAGATGGCTCGGCCTTGGGTGGTAGGAGGTGGTGGATGTGAGTTCAGAGAGAGGAGAGGAGGATTTGAGCTTGTTTTGAACTGGTTTTCTAATGTATATATACTTATATAAATTTATTTTCTTTTTTGCTAATCTTTCTTCAAAATTTTTCTAATGTAAGAGGCCATCAAAATAGCTTGAGAAAGAGGAAGAAGAACATGAATAATAGTTTTAAAATAATGAAAGAATGGATAGATATTTATAGGAATTTTTTTGGAAATAAATATCCAAAAGTGCATGGACTAAAATTCCCTTGCCCACACTCTCCCTGTAATGACCCTGAATTTTATTCATTTGAATTTGGAATATTCAGTCGATTTTAAATATTGAAAAGTTGATTTTATGTGTTAAATAATTTGAATTTCAAATATAGTGATTTATTTGATAATTAAACTATTGAATTTAATATTTTGAATTGTTTAAACAATTGAATCTTAGGTTATAGTTTGGATAAAAATAATTTCCAAGCTTATTTATATGCTGTTGGATAAGAATGGTAATAAGAAACTCTTAATGTAACGACCCGTAATTTTTGACAATTAAAATAGTAAATTTAATAAGATTCTGTAATTAAATATTGGAAGAAAAAAATTGGGATTTATTTATGAAATAATAACCATAATAAAATGTGGTGGTGTTAATATAAGATAGTTATTAACAAATTTGGACAATTAATTGAAATTATAAAAATGTTATAACTTGGTTATAAACATAATATAAGAAAACCAATGCAGATATTGAATTAATGTATGAAATAGCATAATAAATGGTGATTGAATAAAATCAATATTATGTAAGCAATTATAATATTTTATTGTAAATAATAAACCCTTACAAGTGTGATTAAAAGTAAAGGGTAACAACAATTATATGTTGCCTATTTTATTTAGTTTGTAAAATTTAAATTGGAAATCAATTTTAAATAAATGTTAGATTAATGTGAAATGTAATACATTGTTTAGAAGTTGCTAAATTGGTTTACAAGGCAAATTTATGGAGATAAAGAGTGAAACAAAGAAATTTGATTTATTGGGATTTTTAAATTTTAATAAAATTGACAAAAATACAATAAAATGAAAATATGATAGTTAATACAAACTAAAGATGGAAATTGGAGTATATTAAGGTAATGAAAGGTAAAACAAAGGTTAACTAGGTTTATAAAGTAATAATGGATTTAATAAAAAGATTGAAATTGAATCAAATCAATTTATTGGAATTAATTATGAATAATTGGAATCAATTACAATTGGAATGAAACACTGCAATTGATAAGATAATTAACATTGGATTGATATAGAAATTTGTTATAGAGGATCACAAATTACTAGATAAGCCAAAATGATAGAAATTGTGATTTATTAACTTCGAATTGAAAAGGTGATTTAATTAATTTAATATTGATTTATTTAATTAACTTAAAAATAGCCATTTTGGCAACTGTCTCGGATTTCGTCGAAACCTGTTTCATCGGATCCGTAACGGTGAACTATTGTAGGATTTGAAGTTTGTAGCGACCGAACTTGTCGTTTGATCGTATGGACTCGAAACGACTAGAAATCAATTTAATTAAAATCAATTGAAATCAGTTTAAAATAAGCTGATTTTAAATAACTTCTTCATAGGATGGAATTAGGACCTGAAACCTATTCCATTGAGTTTAAAAATATTGAAAACATCTATTTTGATATATGGGTTGACACATTTTCATTTCGCAGACAGAACGGGCTTTTCGGATTGTTTACCGTTCAAATCCAAATCAATCTGGTCCATTCATACTCTTTTTCTGATCTGCCTATAAATACCTCGTTATAAAACCTAATTATTTCTTATTCCTCATTACAGTACGTATAGAAGTTACTATTTCCCCTCTTTCTCAATGGCTGAAAACCCTAAATTATCCAATTCTATTTCAATTCAAAATTCAACTTCAAAATAAAATCTCCTCATATTATATCAAATTATATATCGATTTGAAGCTCTCGACGAGCACAAGCCAATTCCGTAGTCTGTTTTTTGATTTGGATTTCTGTTTGTCCTGTATTTGAAGATTTGTTTTTGGCCGTCCATATTACGCTATCGTTATCAATGGCGGATCGTTGAGTTTTTGATGATCGGGTGGTGGCATCGCGTAGAGGGAGTCGAGCAGGTTGGGGCAGTGGTGGTCATTCCTAGCCGAAGTCAATGGGTTCGCCAGATTTACCTCAATTAGGCAGCGATGGTGAGAAGCTAGGGACGCACCGAAATTGCCGTGATGGTGGCCGTTGGGTGCGGCTTGGGATGGGCTGGTTAGCGGCGAAGGCTGCTCATGGTCATAGTTGGCGTCGAAGCGGCTGTAATTACCGAAAGTCGGTGGTTGAGGTTTGTTCATGCTAGGGTTCTGCGAACATGATGATACACGTGGGATGAAGAGTACGGGTGATGTGGCAGTGGTATTGTTTTTTGGTTATTTTATTTATTTTTAATTTAAGACTTAATGTTCTAATCATTATAACTTTTACATACGCGGTATGATTAATGCGCGGCTTCTTGCGTTGGGATCATATTGAGATTTTGGAAATTTTGATGCTGGTTTGGATGAATTTAGAGACTGTTTGAATTTTGTACTTAAATTGGATTTAAGTTCAAAGGTGAGTGTTTTAACCAACTCACCACTTCTAAAGCTTCTTATGTTTGTTA
Organism: Allium cepa; assembly: GCA_030765085.1. NCBI lineage: Eukaryota > Viridiplantae > Streptophyta > Magnoliopsida > Asparagales > Amaryllidaceae > Allium > Allium cepa. The sequence goes on along the minus strand of CM060939.1, from coordinate 233,520,731 downwards.
AATTTAAATTTATGATGTGATTGAAAATTTATTTAAGGCTACTTGTTAAACTTAAATTGTTATCTCAGTTAATTTGAATTTATTTGAATTAAATCGTTATTTGATTTATTATTGAATTTAACTTGCCAGTAAAATAACTGTGTTGATTTTAAATTATCTATTGATGTTATTGATTGATTTGAAGGATGATTGTGATGGATGATTGATTGTTGATATTCGATGAATGGATGTTGTATTTTATATCGTTATAATACGGCAAGTTCACTATGGGTTGAAATGATACATACCTGTTACCTGGTTGTTTGGACTGGCTACAAGATCTAATTATAGAAGTTTTGATTGAATCAAAATGATATTCGAGCCAGTGGAAGGTCGAAAAACGTAAAAGACTGAGTCGAATTGAGAAGTTCAACATATATACATCATTTGGCACGAAAGCATGGCTCGGCCAGTATACATGGTTCGGCCTATATAGTTGGTCCGGCCTATGTACATTGTTCGGCCTATGTGAAGGCTCGTCCTATATGTGTGATTCGGTCGAGGAAGGATGGAGTGAGTCGCCTGGCCAAAGAAAGGTGTTGCTAGGAACATAATGAATATTGCTCGGCTAGGGGAGACATTGTGTCATTCTGTTTGGATGGTTCGGTATGTGTCGTTCGGCTTAGATGTTTCGGTAGGCACCGCTCGGTCATGGAAGTGAGGCCTTGCATGGGTCGGTCGAGGTGATTAATTCAGCCTTGTTTGGTCCTCATGGTTCGATCGTGGTAGTTTCATATACCTCGTTCGGTGTGTGCCATCGAAGTTGTGAGTCATTGATTTAATCCCAAAGTGAATCGGCAATCATGTCATTGCTTCGAGTCACACCGTTCCTCGCTTCGAACCCCTAGAAAGATTGCTTCAATCCAATCGCCAAGACGCCCCGGTTTGGCACTTACCGCTCAGCCAATGTCGCTCAGCAAACTTGGCTCGGTCTGATGTATAGGAGTTATCAACGATGGGCGGAAGTACCTCGTTTTTGGGCCTTCGTAGGGAGTCCAGTCTATTTTCGTCTATAAATAGAGGGGTAGGGGTGCAGTGAAGGGAGACCTTTTTCGAGAACTCTGGAGACACTCTCCCATTTTCTGCACTAGCTTTCTTTTAGTTCAAACTTGTATTCGAGCTATTTATTTACTGATTGTATTTGTATCCAAGCCTTGGAGGAAAGCAATAACGATTATGATAACAGTGGACGTAGGTAGTTACGCCAAACCACTATAATTTTGGTGTTCTTATTTCTGCAGTTTGTTTTGCATACATCCCTCAGTTTTAATTTATTTTCTACATTAATCTCTCTGCACAATTCTACTCAAGGTTGTTAGTGACCAATTTTGGTGCTACTATTTTGATGATTTCACTGAAAGCTGCATTCTCAGGCCGTTAGGATCTACTTTGTCGCTACTAGATTGAAGAAATTCCCCAAAGAAGATCCAAGTTCTTTCATAAGAAGTTCATAGATTCTACTACGTGTTCTGACCGATAACTCTACAATGGGAAGACCACGTACCAGATCAACCTCCCATAATGCTGATGTAAACGAGACCGCTAGCATCCAACAAGTAGGACCCAACAATCAACAAGTTAATCCGGGTGTAGGGATCACCACCGTCCTAAACCAAACAGGAGTTGTCACTAGAACAGAGCTCAATGAGCTGATGAGAGAACTCGTGGAAAGCAGGAGACAACTTAATGAGCAAATTCAAGCTAATGCCAATCTCATGACCCAGCTTACTCAACAGCAGCATAATAATGCTGGAGGAAGCCCCGCTACCTACTCATCATCTGACAGCTCATATCGTTTGATGAACATCCCAGGCATAGACGCCGTAGAATTGAAACCGGACAAACAGGTGCAGTAGATCAATCCAACATGAATGGTCCAGGTTCCCTACCTAGAGCCGTGGGCCTCCACTTGTACCTAGGAAACCGCTCTTAAGTTGGAGTAGGAAACTTAGGATCTGGAACGCAAGTGGAAGCTGACCGACCGGCTTACCCTGCGGTCCCCAGGACATTCATTTAGGAGATCACCAATCAAGGAGGCACCAACCGGGACGGTCACGCAGGACGGAGTCCAAATTGCCTCCTCCCATCCATACCATGGACTTGTCAGCCGGTCAGACAGCTGATGAGGGAAAATCAGGGCATGTCCAATGATGATTGGGGCATAGATAGAAGTCATACTCCATTCACAGATGCTATCCTACAGGCTGAATACCCCCGGAGGTTTAGTATGCCGACTATTCTAGCTTATGGAGGAATGACTGATCCCCAACAGCATGTAATGAGATACAAGTGGATGATGGACTCGGCTAGGGCGAATGATGCGACTAAGTGTTGATGTTTCCCAATAACCTTATCTGAAATCGCTACCATGTGGTTCACCTAACTTCCTTCACGATCAATCTCCATATTTGATGAGTTAGTGACGAAATTTATGGAGCAGTTCAGAATTCATACCACTCTTCTAAAGGACGTGATGTCTTTATCCAGTGTATTTCAAGCCCTATGGGAGTCCTTGAAGGAATATTTGCAGCTACTGAAGTTATCAACCCAAATGACTATGCTATTCTCAGGGACGTGATGAGAGGAGTAGATCTAGACTCGGAGTTTGGTGACTAGATGGCAGGAAAACCTCCGACTACCTTTTATTTTTTTTTATTCAAAGGCACACCAGTTTATGAGAAGGGAGGAAGCTAGGTGGACGAGGCGAGGCAGTGCGCCAGGGCCTGGCAAAGAGACAGTGCAAAGTAACATTGCGATAAAACAGGCTGGCGACAATTCTAGAAAGGTCAAAGTTAATGTCCAAAACAAGCCCGAGCGGTCTAAAGTGTTTGGAAGAGAAAATTTTGGAAGAAAGAGGGAAACTGGAAAGTGGAAGGCAAGGATCCCGACTTACAACGAATACACTTCTCTGAACGCATCTTTGGAGAATATTTATTTGTTAACTTGTAATATCTTCCAATACCGAAAGCCGCATCCAAAGGAATCCACTGAGGAAAAAGAGCAGACTGGGATGTAGTACCGATTTCACGATACCTACGGGCATAACACCGAGGAATGCAGTCACCTCCATGATGCTATTGAAAAACGGATTCGACAAAAGAAGTTATGGCAGTTTGTTAAGAATCCACATGAAGGCGAACAAGGAACATCAGACCCCAGTCGTGGGAAGGCTCCACGCCATCCTGAGGAACCTGCTCGGACTGTAGGTAGACTAATCATAAATATGATAGTTGGTGGGCCTCATCCAGCAGATAAGAGTTGGCAAGAAATGGAACGCTATGCTAGTTCATTGAAACATGTGGACTTTGAATGCTGCTCGAACTCAGAAGATGAGATTCTAGTGAAGGAGCAGCAAATGATGATGGATGATATAGTGTTCAGAAGTAGAGGTGCCGATCGGGTGGAGGCACCTACTATTGACCCAATGGTCATCTCGGCAATGATTGGGCCAGCATTTGTGAGAAGGATATTGATTGATTGTGGGAGTTCTGTTAACATTATATTCAAAAAGGCGTACGACCAAATGAGGATGGAGGCAAAGGATCCAAAATCATCTAAAGCCCGCATTCATGGTTTAATGGTGCAGCCACTGACGCAATAGGTTTTGTTGAATTACCAGTTGAATTAGGAGAAGGTGAATGTAGGAGGGTACAGATCCTATCGTTCATTGTGTTGGATATTAATTCCCCATAAAATGTTTTTTTGGGCGACTGGCCCTGGTGGAGTTTCGGGCAGCATTGGCCCCGTGGTGTTTGACTTTGAAGTTTCCGATGGATAGAGTAGTTGGAGTTGTATATGGCGATCAGGCGATAGGTCGTGCATGTTATGTAGCTGAGCTGAAAGAGACCCAGTGGAGAGAGAATGGAAAGGTTGTGGACAACTTTGTCCGCATCCAGGTAGCACAAAATTGACAAGTAGCGCCGAGCCTTGGCTCGGGTAGCAGGGTCGGATCTACAAAGGCATAGATCCAAAGGACGATGATGAAGAACCTAAGGAGTCTAAAGCTGCACCGACTGAACTAACGATTGACATTTCAGTCAGCCACAACGACCCATCAAGGATGCTTAAGATTGGATCACAACTCACTCTCTCGATGAATGAGGACCTATTGATTTCGTCCAAGCAAACCTGGATGTTTTTGCTTGGACCCACTCTGATATGTGTAGGATTTCTCCTACCATCGCAAGTCATATGTTGAACATTGACCCGAAATATGTACCAGTGTAACAGAAAAAGAGAGGTATGGACCTGGAGAGGTCTGTTGGTTTCAGAAGGGAGGTGGACAAACTCAAAGCCAATGGGTTCGTCTGCGACGCCCTCTACCCTGAATGGGTTTCTAACCCCATACTAGTAAGAAAAGAAAATAGGAAATCGAGGACATATGTTGATTATTCAGACCAATAAGGATGCCCGAATGATAGTTTCCCTTTACCTAGAATTGATCAACTAGTTGACTCAATTGCCAGACATGAGTTATTATCATTTATGGATGCATATTCGGGACACGATCAAATCCCAGTGCAAATTCTAGATCATGAACATACTAGTTTTGTCACAGATGTCGGACTGTATTCTTATGTGGTGATGCCTTTTGGGTTAAAGAACGTAGGAGCGACTTATCAGTGCTTGGTAAATCTGATGTTTAAAGACCAAATTGGTATAACAATGGAAGTCTATGTGGATGACATGCTCGTGAAGTCATGGCAGTCAAACGACCACATTCGAGACTTAGGGGAGATGTTTGATATGTTTAGATACTACGGAATGAAAATCAATCCACTAAAGTGTTCCTTTGGTATTGCATCAGGAAAGTTTTTAGGCTTTGTTTTCGATGCATGGGGAATTGAAGTTAATCAAGTAAAGATTCAGGGTATTCGAGACATACAAGCAGCCAAAACTATAAAGCAAGTACTAAGCCTGAATGGAAAAGTCGTCGCATTAGGTCGATTTATATGCAGAGCGATCGACAAGTGTATCCCCTTCTTTGACGTGATAAAGAAAGGGAAGAGAAATTTTGAATGGACATCCGACTGCAAGGATGCCTTCCGAGCTCTGGCAAGACATTTGGAAAGTCTCCCGGTTTTGTCCAAGCCTGTAGACCATGAAGTGTTATATGTCTACCAGGCCATGTCTTAGCATGCCATCAGAACGGCCTTGGTTCGCGAGGGGGACCGAATTCAAAAGCTAGTATACTATGTCAATAAACATCTAATGGGAGCAGAAAGAAATTATCCTAAAATTAAGAAGCTAGCCTACTATTTGATGATTGCATCACATAAGCTTCATCCATAACTTAAGCCACACCCGATCAGTGTTTATACCGATCAACCTCTGCGACAGGTGCTCCAACGACCCGAAACCATTGGAAGGTTGTTGAAGTGGAACATTGAGTTGAGTTAATTCGACATCACCTACCTGCCACGGAGGGCTATCCAAGGGCAGGCGCTAGTGGACTTCATTGTAGAATTCACATATTAGACGAGCCAAGCAGTGAGGATATTATTCCCCTGTTCTACGGAAACTATACACCGATGGGGCATCCAACGACTGTTTTTTGGGCTGGTGTTGTTCATGTAACTCCGAAAGACCGATTGATTTGATGCTTTGAAGCTTAATTTCCCGACTACGAATAACGAAGCCAAGTATGAAGCATTGATTGCTGGCATAAAACTTACCAGGGAATTTGGAGTAAAATCGGTTGAAATATTTTGTGACTCACAATTGGTGGTGTACCAAATACGGGGAGACTATCAAGCAAGGGGCGGAGACTTGCCCCATGCCTTGCATAGGTTCAAGAACTGTTGGCAGACCTTGAATATTATGATGTTTCACACATCTCGCGCAAACAAAATGGGGAATCCGATTCATTGGCGAAATTCGCAAGTACTGGTGATGCACAACAGATAGGCTTGGTTCCCGTTGAAATTTAACACGGTCCGAGTATAAACGAGATGGAAGTAGACTCTGTGTTAGAAACAGAAATCGAAAAGGAGTCATAGATAACCCTATTCAAGCAATACCTGCTACACAGGGCTTTGCCTGAAAGGTAAAAAGAAAGACGACAAGTGATTATGTAAAGCTTCGTGATATGTAATGCAGGACGGAATAATGTATCGGAAGGGATTCTTAGTTCCCTTACTTCGGTGCATCACCCACGGTGAGATAAAACGGGTCTTGAAAGAAGTTCATGATGGAGAATGTAGCAATCATACTGGAAGGCAGACATTAGCGAAAAAGATCCTCCGCTATGGATACTATTGGCCGATCGTGAATCGGGATGCCGCGGACTACGTAAGAAGGTGCGACAAATATAAAAAATATGCAAAAATCCCGAGAACTCCTCTGACGGAACTCACACAAATGGTTAGTCCTTGGCCATTCGCAATATGGAGGATTGATATAATCGGCTGCTTACCGATCTCCAGAGGTGGTGCAAAATATGCAATTGTTACGGTCGATTACTTTACCAAATGGATGGAAGCAGAGCCCTTAGCTACAATCACAACAAAAAAGGTCATTAACCTCATTGTGAAAAAAATCATATGTCATTTTAGCCTCCTATGAAATATCATTACGGACAACGGAACTCAATTTGAAAGTGGGGAGTTCAAAGAATTCTGCCAAAAATATGGCATTGAGAAAAGGTTTGCGGCAGTCGCTCACCTTCAAGCCAATGGACAAGTCGAAAACCTAAATAAAATAATCAAGTCAATATTGAAGAAACTTTGGAGAAGGCTAGAGGCAAGTGGGTGGATGAGCTTCCGACAGCACTCTGGGCTTATAGAACACCCACAAGTCCACGATTGACCACACTCCATTTACTTTGGCATACGACACGGAAGCTGTTATATCCATGGAGCTTGAAGTTTCTTCTCATCAGGTAACTCATTATGATCCTAAAACGAATCAGGATCTCTTACTAGAATCATTGGACTTTGTCGACGAAAATTGTGAAGAAGCTGATTTAAGGGCGGCTGCATATAGGCACCAAGTCGCTCGATATTATAATGAAAAAGTCTGACCGAGAATCTTTGAAGTGGGTGATGTCATTTTGTAGCGATTATTTCCGACCCCATCACATATGAATCCCACATGAGAAGTTCCATACGTCATCGAACGGAAGCCTGGAGAGGGAACTTTCAAGCTAGCGTCCGTCGATGGCATGACGCTTCCCCAAGCATGGAATAGCAAGCATCTGCGTCGTTACTACACTTAGCCCATTTCTTTTGCATTTTTGTAGTAATTGTTTCCCGTATGTTTTTATTTTGTCGTTCTTTAGTTTTGGAATGTAATAAGACAATTCGGGTTGTTCCTATTTGTTATGATCAATAAAGGCTTGAAGCCGCTTTTCTATGAACTGTTGATGTTCCGTGTATGATAATTCCTTGGAAAAAAATTAAATCACATTATTCTATCCGGCATATAAATGCGCATATAAAATTAAAGGTCAATCTATAAAATTAAAAAACTCTAAGTCCCCAAAGTGCCGACTATAGTACTCTGAGTCCTCAGAGCTCGGACTAGAGTATAAACGACTTAAAAATCACTAAGTCCTCAGAGTGCGGACCAGAGTACTCTGAGTCCCCAGAGGGCGGACTAGGGTATAAAAGACTTAAAAATCTCTAAGTCCCAAGAGTGCGGGCTAGAGTACTCTGAGTCCCTAGAGCGCGGACTAGAGTATAAACGACCTAAAAATCTCTAAGTCCCTAGAGTGTGGACTATAGTACTCTGAGTCTCCATAGCACAGACTATAGTATAAACAACTTAAAAATCTCTAAGTCCCCAGAGTGTGGACTAGAGTACTCTTTGTCTCCAGAGTGCGGTCTAGAGTAAAAATGACCTAAAAATCTCTAAGTTCCCAGAGTGCGGATTAGAGTACTCTGAGTCCTCAGAGGGCAGACTAAAGTACAAATGACTTAAAAATCTCTGTCCCTAGAGTGCGGACTAGATTACTTTGAGTCTCCAGAGTGCAGACTAGAGTACAAATGACTTAAAAATCTAAGTCCCCAGAGTGCGGAATAGAGTACTGTGAGTCCCTAGAGTGTAGACTAGGGTATAAATGACTTAAAAATCTCCAAGTCCTAGAGTGCGGACTAGAGTACTCCGAGTCCCCAGAGTGGGGACTAGAGTATAAATGATTTAAAAATCTCTAAGTCCCAAAAGTGCGGACTAGAGTACTCTGAGTCCTCACAGTGCGGACTAGAAATCTCTGAGTCCCCAGAGTGTGGACTAGAGTACTCTGAGTCCCTAGTGTGCGGACTAGAGTATAAACGACTTAAAAATCTCTAAGTCTCCGGAGCACGGACTAAAGTGCTCCGAATCCCTAGAGTGCAGGTTAGAATACAAATGATTAAAAAATATCTATGTCCCTGGAGCGTGGACTAAAAGTATGCTAAGTCCCCAAAGCATGGACTAGAGGATTTACGATTCCAAAAAATTTCGAGTCATAAGGAAGTGAACTGGAGCTTGTGTAACTCAAAAGATTTCGAATTTCGGCTACAAGTTGTACAATAAGCTGAACAATGAAAATCATCGAAAGCAAAGAGACAAAGTTTTATTCACCAATCTAAAATAAAGTTCCGCTACAATTTCTATTGATCTCGGAGTCAAAGGTCTATTTCCAACGATTGTAAGAATAAATAGAAATAACTACATAATTCAGACTTCTTTGGGTTGAATAACGCTCGATCGGATGGCTACTTTTTTGATTTCTTTTCCTTCCTTGGCTTCTCCGAAGGCTTCTCACCCGAGTGTTTCCTCTTGGATGCCTTGCTTCCTAGTGAGATGGTGCTCGAGGAAGGAGGAGGAACTTCCAGTGGCCTGGACCCGCTGAGGAGAATGACCTTCAGGGGCCTGTTCAGGGGATCATCAGTTCCACCACTTGGGGCTCAGCCTTAGTTTCAGCTTTCTTCTTCCCTTCTTCGATGATTTGTTCCTTCATGCTCAGATTCGAAGTATGTATAGAGGCGCCCATGATTTCGACTTCATCATGTTCTTCTGTAGGTGAGGGGTTCTCGAGTTTGTCCTCATTGAGCGCCCCATCATATGAGCATTGGGTTCGGAGGCATTCCCAATGTGAGATGCCTCACCCAATTTCTCTTCTCCATGGTGGCATCGCTCCTTGGAGTCGGTTCTGGGTCAGAATGGCCTATACGAAGTTATAAAAGACAATTGTTAGAATACATTTATTACCCGCTAAGAAGCGATGGTTATTTCAACTTTAGAAAGGAAGGTTAAGTACCAGTCACTGGCTGACTCTCAACTGTTTTGGGAGTTTCACCCTCTAGGATAGAGGGCGAAATGCGGATACCAAGTCGGGTTTTTTTGGATCATAGCCAACGGGCTGCTCAAAAGGATCGAGTGGAGAGCGACCGGTTAGTTGAACAGAAGGAATAACATGAAATTCAGTTTTGTATGGACCAGCGGCGTCATCCTTCTATTTTAATGAGGAAGAACCTCTTCCATAGTGGACTTTGGCTGCAGATAAGTCGAAAGTCTCGTTTCCTGGAAGCACTTCCTTAATAAGAGAATCCTCATCAACCTCCTCGACGCCTAGCTCTACGCGTTTGCTTTTTATCAAGGTGTCTCATGCCTCAGCTAATGATTCGAGGTAACCCTCGCCCAGAAAAGATAGATCTCGGTGCATGAGAACCCGAGCATTGTATTCAGCAATAAGTGGATCAAATAGGCATTTGATTTCTTCTCTCCCGGCTTCAACAGCTGCATCAAGGCGAGAGTCGATTTCTGTCAATGCCATTCTTTTGCCTTCTTCACGGGCTACGTCCCTTAACGCTTCAGCTTTGGAGAGCTCCTCATCAAGCTTTGTTTTTAGAAGTCATGCAGCGACAATCTCGTCGTAATATCGTTGCAGCTTCTCTTGAGGGCAGTTTTTTCTTCCTTTTCTTTGAGGAGTAGCTCCTCCAATTCTTTAACTCGTTGAGTGAGGATATCCTTCTCCTTTTGAACGAAGTCTTTTTCTAAGGCTAATGCGCCACAGCGTTGAACTGCCTCATCAATTTCCCTTCTTTGGGTAGCTTCCAGACGACTAACTGCCTCGGTCGTGTCTTTAGTGTTTTATTGGGCAGCTTCATGTTGAGATTTTTACATGGAAAGCTCTTCATCCTGGGCTTTGATAATGTCTATATCACGGATGGCTTCAATTTTCAGGCTATCGATCTCATACTGATGCTCCATGGAATCTTCTAAAGCTTTTTCTGCCAAATGAACAAACGCATCGTGCTGGACGTATACATCGTTGTTGCAAGCGATGGCGCTTTTTTTGACATGCCCTGGAATTGGATGAATCGCAGGAAGAAATTTTAGCCCAGCGAAGCATATCTTTAGAAATGTGGCTTTAATTTCAGCAAATCTTTCAGCTATTGACGGATCATGTGCAGAAATTGGAGGGATTTGTTTAGCCGAAGCCATATACTTTTTATGAGGCTCACAAGATTACTTTATGTCGGTCGAACCAGAGTGTTGGCCGCGGGGAGCTTTAGATTGAGACCCTTTCTGAGCATATTTATCCCTACTAGCCTGAGTAAGGAGAGGATCATTGGGGTACGAAGAATGGCTGTATGTTTTTCTTCGCGAAGACGATGAATCTTTGGGATGGTAGTCCCTATCGCCGCTATCATCTCTTTCGCCGTGTCTACCTGGCCCCGAATCTCGACTAGAGTGATGAAAAATAGAAGACCCATGAAGGCGGTCGAATCCGTGAGTGCACCCTATATCTCCTACCCAGAAATTAAGAGAGGACGAGTTAACAAGAATAATACGATGGTTGAAGTTAGGTGTAGGGTGAAGTGTAGGTGTTTATGTATGTCCTGTTGATTCCCCCCGATGGACCGGTTTCTTTTGCTTTACATATTGTGGTTAATTCTCCGTGTCGACCGGCCGAATCGCCTACATCGCCTCTCGTGGGCGAACTAAGCCCCATATCTCCTGGGTCGTTAAAACCATAATTCAGCAAGTCATCGGGAATGGTTAGGTCGGAAAGACCTTTTAGTGAACCCTCTAGATGTTGGGGAGATGATTTTTTCTTGACGGGGTTATGGTAACTTTTGAGGTTCCGCTAACTATTTTCTTCTTCAGTTTATAGGCTATGCTTTTTTGCCTCTTCGAAGGAGGAAGTGATTTGGTGTTGTCAGGTACGTCGGTTATAGGCGCAATATCAAAGCCTAAGTTCTCATTGGTTGTTTTTGGCGCCTTGGCGCAGAGGGCATCGAAGGCCCAGCTTGCCTTTTGCCTTTTTCCAAGGTGGGTCTGGTTGAAATGGCATCAGGAGGGAGACTTGTTCGATGGCCTTCCGCCAACAATCCAAACTTTAAAAGTGGTTCATTAGAAATGACGAATTTGATCTCCCGGTCTCCCATGGGAACAGTTCGAATGGCCTCGATGGCCATAGAATACCCGGTGCCTTCGAGACGTGGGCTGATACCTATAAAATTCGAAAGAAGTTTAGAAAGAATGCACTTCGTGCCTTAGACAAATATTGGTTCGGAAATGAAACTTTCTCCTTTCCGTCAATCTCCTCACAAAGCCAGGGGACAGCGTACAGAGGACCATTCCTGCTTATACTATGAAAACTTGCTCCATGCCCGCATCAGGATGTGAGACTTAGAGTATGGCTCAAGTAATACGAAGGATGTACTGTCAGACCATCTGAGATATACTGTCAGACCAACATAGAGTATAACAGATATCACCGAGAGTGGGGAGCCTGAATAGGATGCTCATGAAGAGAATACAAGTTCCCTAGATGAACATGTGACCATTGGGATGTAGCCGTGCCGAGGTGATCCCGATATACTGTAGAACTTTGGCGACCTGGAATTTTAGGCAATATCAATTTAATAATCTGTATTAATAATTTAATTTATTTGATAATTTTTGTTTATAATACGAACTTAAAGTGATAAATTTAATCTTTTAAAGGTTAATAAATAGTTAATCTGGTAATTTTGATCAATATCTTTTTAACAATTTAAAAATTGATAAGAATTATTTTTCGAAGCTAATAAAAATTTTATTCTATTTATAATATATATTTGATGTATATTGTGAATAGAAAGATCTTTTTTTAAATAAAATATTTTATTTTCAAATTGTAATATATATGTATGTATATGTTATAATTTGGAATTGTTCTGAAATTTAATATAATCTATTTATAATTTATATATGTATGAATATTTTAATTTGAATCTTTGTTTTAAAACTTATATTTTTCAAAAGTTAATTTAAGATTTATTCAATTGTTTTCAAAATATAAGATAATTATTTATTTTAAATATGATAGTTTAAAATGGATTTATTCAAAGTTTTATTTTTGTTTTCTTTTTAAAATGCTTAAATTAAAATGGTTATAGATGTATATATATAAATGTTTTAGATTTTAAAATACATGTATAGAAATATATTTGTATTATAATTAGTTTTAGAATATTTTCTTTAAAAAGTAAATTTATATATACATATATAAGTATTTATTAATAAAGTAACTTAAATAAAAGCTTAAATTAGGATTTCTATTTGAGTAAATTAATTTTTTTAAATGAAAATCTATAGTAAGAATCAATTTCATGTCAAAATAAATACTCATAATTCTGTAATTTGATTCCAGGAATAGATTAATAATTGGAAATGATGAATTTAGGTACCTAAATCATAGTTAAGTGATTTCTATGAAATCAGAGATGAAGAGTTTTTGGGTTTATTGTCAATTCATGGAAATCGACGAATTGGACGGAGTCGAGACTTTGGTCGAAGGAAGCTGGTAAGAGGATGTACTCGGGAAAAATACTCGTTGGCCGAGGCGAGTTGATTTTAGCAAATTAGGGTTTTAGCTAGTTTGTGTTTCGGCTTGGCTGTAGAGGCATTCATGACTTGTTTAATGGACCAGAATGTGTCGCGAGGTGTTTGTATTGTTCGGCGAAGTGTGGAGCATCATCAGGTACGTCGGCGAGGTTCATCGGCGTCAGGTTCGTCGGCAACGGGGGGTTTTTGGTGGTTCGAGTTTCTGTAGTTTTGGAGCGTATGGTCGAATTTTGTTTCGCGTGTATATTGTTGGATCTGGCTTCAAATTCATGCTCGTGTGGGTTCGTGTGAACGTCGGTGATGGTCGCGACGACCTACGGTGGCCGACGGCAGTGGGGCACGTGCACATGTGTATGTTGTGTGCACTGGGAAATGGAAGTTTGGGGAAGAAAGGATTTTCCCGAAGTAGGGCTCGCGTTATCATCAGTAACGACTCGAAGTAGGGGGAAGCATGGGGTGTCTTCGGGGCAGGCTCGTGTAGTTACCATATTTATCTCGGGTTTTTAGGATATTGCTTTTTAGTTAAGTGCTTTATAAAGATATTTAGTACAGTAAAAAATTAGATATTGGGTTTGCAATTTTATACCTGTTGATTGAATGAAAACAAGTTTAAGTTTTTTTTTGTAAAAGGAAATTTGCTTACAATTTAAGGACTTGTTCTTGAAGAAAAAAATTGTTAATCAAACTTTAAAAAAAGTGTTAATTGAATTTATTTTAAATTTAAATTTGTTTAAGATGGTTTATTTTGAAAGTAATTTAACTTAATTAAATTTGAATTTTAAATTTAAATAAGGAATGTTTTGAATTTGAATATTTAATCAAAGTTTAAAGTAAATTTTAAAGTAATGTTTAAAAACTAAAGTTTTAAATTTATATTGAAAATGAATAAGTTTGAATTAGATAATTAATGTGTTTTAAATTTCAAACTGATTTCTAAATGCTTTATTCTTAAATAAAGTTAAAGTTATAATTTGGTAGACCAATAGAATAATTTATCTTTAAAGTTATTAAAACTTGATTAATTCAAATAGTTAAATTGTGATGATGATTAATGTTTATTTATTATTGATATGAACTTAAGAATACTTAATTATTAGGATTTGTTAATAAGTAAAGAGTTTAATTAAGATAAATGCTTTTCTTAGTTTAGAATTTTTAAATATAAGAAGTTAATTAATTAGTTATTTAATTAATTTTAAATAATTAGTTAATTGTTTAATTTTAAATAACCACTTAATTATGGATTAATTAAGTGTAATTACTTAATGAAGTAATTAATTGTGAGTTGTGGAATGTAATTAAGGAAAGAGGAAATTACTCATGGGGGTAATTAAATGGAAGTGATTAGTGGATAATCACTAGATGTTATTAATCTAAGGATTAATTAATATAATTGTTTGAAGTTAATTAATTATGGAGTAATTAATTAACTAAAGAATTAAGGATTATTTAATGATGGAATTAATTACTTGTTAAGTAATTAATTAAGAGAGTAATCATCTAATGAAGTAATTAGAAGATAATTACCTATGTAAGTAATTAGGGGTTTATTACTTAGTTAATTTTAGTTAATCAATTAATGTGATTAATCAATTAACTGGATGAGATTAATTTAAGATTAATTACTAAGTGTAATTAATTAAAAATGTAATTAATGAATAAAGTAATTAATTAAGGATTTATTAATTAATTTAAATTGAATAATAATTACTTAATGATGGTAATTAAAGATTAATTAATTAGATTAATTAATCAAAAGGTTAATATAATAAGATGTTAATTAAGATAAGTAATTACAAGTTGTTAATTACTGTTTATGATTAATGAGATGATTAATTCCAAGTTAATTATTTAACTTATTTAATTTATTATTAGTTAATAAGGATCATTAGTTAGTTAATTAATTAATCAAGGTTGATAAATAAAGTGATTAATTAAAGTGTGATTAATTAATTGTAATTAATTGAGGTTTAGAGTAATTAATTATAGTTGATTAATTAATGGAAGTAAATGAAGGATCATTAATTATTGTAATTAATGATAGTAATTAAAGGTTAATTACTGTATATGGTTAAGAGTAATTAATTTGTGGAATTAATTAAAGAATTAAAGAATAATTACTTGAAGGTAATTAAAGGATGATTAATTAAGGAAGATTAATTAAGGAAGATCATTAAGAGATGACTAAATTTATTTATTTGGAATAAATTAATGAAGAAGGATTTAGGCAATCCAATTGATTTAGATTTAATCAATTCTGCTTATGGATGATTGATTTATATTGGATGATTGATATTGGGTGATTGGTTGATACCAGATGATTTAGATATCTCTAATATGTGATATGTTGCTATGTGAAATGAATGTTTGATATGAATTATCTATTGTGATAATGTGATTCATCTATCTGTTTATATCATCCTGGATATAAGTTTAATTGTTTAAAACCCTTAAAACAAGTTGGAAATTAAAATGGCGTTTGGTTTTTGTGAGACCGGGATCGTGTTTCCATATTTGGATATCCGAAAACCAAATCGATCCAAATTAAACGTTAGGTCGTGAATCCAAGTGGAGCTTAGTGAAGACTCGAGGTGTAAGAACTATTCGTCAGTATAACTTTGGGGGTGATTCCGTGATGAGTTTGACGGATATAGTACTTACAAGTTTGAGATGGTGATTCAGAGTGCAAGGGCTATGGTCGTTGACTCTGAGGGTGATTCCAAAATGAGTGCAACGAGATAGTTGCTTCGGTTTCGTTCGAACCCAGAACGAACTTGTATGGATTGAATGCTTTCAGAACATCGTCAAGTGAATGATGAGCATTCTAAGATAGATGTGTTCTATAAAGGTAATCGCAGCCTCAAGCCTCATCAACCGGGAATGGCTAAAATAGGGGAGGTGCAGCAAAGCTAGGCGGGTAGCACCCATTTCAGGGTGAGGCCATTCCTGTCTAGATGTCCCTTTTATTTCGGCTTAGTGGGTGGTTGGTTGCGCCAACCACGGGGTGATCTTACTCGGGACTGTTCAGTAAGGAATGGTCCTGGCTTTATGATGTAGGGGATTGGACGTAATCCTCGGTACTGTGATCTAGGCCACGTACTGTGACGGGCGGTACCTCGGTAGCCCTGCCATTGATGGAAACCCATTCTTCCTATGAGACCCTACGTTTTTGTTTGTATTACCCACTTTTGTGGCTAGTAGCTGGAATTTAATCATGCAACAATTTCGGGTATTTCTTATTTACTTGAAAACCCTAGACACTATTATAATATCACCGGATTTCCTATCAAATATTTTGGTTAGCGTAAGGTAAAAACTTTTCCATGTTTATGTGTGGGATGTCTTACGTGATACCTTTTCTTTTCAAAGGATTTTCTAAACTTAAGCAATTTTAACCCGTTTACTCACACCAAACCCCTGTCTGACCCAAGTGTTTATTTTCTGTTTTATTAAACTCTTGGGTTCTCATATTATGTATGAGTAGTTGAGGGATTCGGGTTAGCTTGACGAACTCTGGAGGAGATATAGAGCAGGAGGCTTCCACGTGTAGATATATTATGGTTCCGTTGTGTTCGTATGATATCTGTATCTTATGTACTTGAGTTGTATAGTTAGACAAATGTTTATAACTGTCTAATATGTGTTGAATAAGTTGTGTACTCTGATGTAATATGATACTCTGTAATATTTTATGTGATATATTATATTTCATCCGTTCCGCTCTGAGTATCTGATGTTGTTGTGTTTCTTCTTTCTTATCTTTTCTTCTTCTATCCCTTTCTTTCTTAAATAGTGATGCGACTTTCTAGTGTTAGAAAGTCGGGTCGCTACAGTTGGTATCAGAGCATTAGGTTGAGTGAATACCTAGGCTCTGGAGTGGTGTCTTTCTTGAGAGAGCGTACTTGTATTTTTATATATAACTATATATATATATATATATATATATATCTACATGATCTGTTGGGTTATCTATTTAGATTTTCCAACATAAGTTTTAGAGGTAGATGGAGTAGTGGTGTGTGTATGTGTAACACGACTACCACTGATTAAAGAGGTCCATATGTTGAGGTCGGAAGTGTATTTGTCGAGACTGTAGACCTAATACCGTCTCGAGTGAGATTTGTAGTTGGAGTAAGGATTTCTCTGATATCCGAAGGAAATCTTTTTAAAAGATTCGGAGTCCATCTTTGAAGTGGAAGTTTGGATCTATCAAAAGTGTAGAAGTAAGTGATGATATCTTGATAACTGCGTGATGAGATGCAGTACCCATGGATATTTTCTGAAGGTGTTTTCTCTTGAAGCAGTTTTAAAAGTAATTGAGGAGCAGTCTTTACCTGCCGCAGGGAAGATTCGTCCGTGTAGAAGTTATCTAGATCTTTAGCTAGGAAGTTGGTTGTTTTGGAATATGAGACTAAGGTCGATAAGTTGCTTCGCTTCGGCATGGTCTTATTTGTCATCCCTTAAGGAAAGCGAGATGTTGATGCTTGGTTTGGAGCCCGAATTTCTTGAGAGGATGTCTTTCATCTCGAAGGTCCGTTGTGTGTTTTGTTGATCATTTTGGAGTTCGAGGAGCCTTTGGATTAGAAGTCTTTGGTTAGCTGTGGTAGTAGTGCAACTCGAAGTATACGGTGTGCTGACGAGAAGCTCTTTTTGCTTTGCAGTGTCATCAAGGTAGAGTTTGGAAGCAGCAGTGTGGCTCGTTTCTCCGATGATTCAAGAATCTTAGTGGTGCTTCTTTCAGCAGTCCAGGCAGATGGTGAATGTTTTCTTGAAGAATTAACCTTGTTTGCAAAAGCTTAAGGCTGTTCTAATTGGTAAAGAGAGGACAGTTTCTTTCGAATTCGAATTAGATAGGATCGCAAAAGTGACTTGCGATTAGTTTGGGAATTTATCTTGGGCAATCTTTTGTTTGAGACTAAGGGTTCTCCTGTAGAAGTAGGAGCTACCGATGTAATCAGAAGTTTGTCTGCATTTGGAGTTGAGTTCAATATTGTTTTGGTTCCGTAAGCGATTTTGGTAGTTAGCCTGGTTGTAGGATGGTTCTTGGAGAAGAGAGGGTTGGTGTAGCAACTCAATTTTTTTTTTGAATTTGGATTGGTCAGATCTAGTTTTTGAGTTGGATTCTGTTGTAAGGTTGTGTGACCGAGTCTGATGGGTCACAAGATTTTATGAGTTTTATGAACAAAGTTCTCGGATATATTGGATAAGTTTGTACTCGTGTTCATCAACAGTATTCTCATCTATTCCAGAATCAGAGTTGTGCATCGGAAGCGAGGTAGCAGTGGTGCAAGGAAAGAAGCGAGTTCAGTTTGCTATTGCTTGGGAAGTAGAGCTTGTGTTCTGGATTTCGACGGATTTTGGAAGACTTTTCTGTTGGATAGGATCCAGAAACTAGTTTACTTTGGTCTAGTTGTTTCTGGAAGTATCAGCATAGGTTGAGCTAATCAGGAAGAAGTTTGGCAGCCCAGGTTTGTCTGTTGAGTTATACAGATATGAGGTAAGGAATTTGGAATTCGAAGTTGGAGTCTTCATTGTTGTTAAGATTTCTCTGGTTAAGAGATCAGTAATTGGGTAAGATTGGGTGGCTAGTTCTGAGGCATTTGAGATTTCTTGTCTGTATTTTTGATAGGATAAGTTCTTTTGTTTATAAGATTGAATTGCCAGTTTGGATACCTGGAATTCATTGTATTTCACGTATCTCTGAGGGAGTACGTGTATGATTCATTGTTGGTTGTAGAATCTACAGTTTAGTTGGATTTGAAAGTTGTGCTAGACTTGAGTATAGTCTGATGTTCTGTTCAGATTGGTGAATCTAGAGAAGAGAGGAGCTCTGGATTATGGTGGAGTAGTTAGTTTAGCTTCTGCAGAGCGAGTCTCCCAGCGATTTATACTTGGGAAACTCTAGATAATGTTAGTAAGATCTCTCCTGATTTGTGTCAGGATAATTAGTTAGGGTTGTTTGTTTGATTGGTTGCTTTGGTTGTTAATAACTGGATGATAGGTATGCTTTGCTGTTTGAAATTAAAATCTTTGCTGGGTTATTAAATTACCTTTGCTTTTAAATTTCGATGACGAAATTCTTTTAAGAGGGGAGAAATGTGGCGACCCGGAATTTTAGGCAATATCAATTTAATAATCTGTATTAATAATTTAATTTATTTGATAATTTTTCTTTATAATTTGAATTTAAATAGATAAATTTAATCTTTTAAAGGTTATAAAATATTTAATCTGGTAATTTTGATCAATATCTTTTTAACAATTAAAAATTGATAAGAATTATTTTTCAAAGCTAATAATATTTGTATTCTATTTATAATATATATATATTGGATATATATTGTGAATAGAAAGATATTTTGTTTTAAATAAAAGATTTTATTTTCAAATTATAATATATATGTATGTATATGTTATAATTTGGAATTGTTTTGAAATTTAATATAATCTATTTATAATTTATACATGTATGAATATTGTAATTTGAAGCTTTGTTTTAAAATTTATATTTTTCAAAAGTTAATTTAAGATTTATTCAATTGTTTTCAAAGTATAAGATAATTATTTATTTTAAATATGATAGTTTAAAAGGGATTTAGTCAAAGTTTGGTTTTGTTTTCTTTTTAAAATGCTTAAATTAAAATGGTTATAGATGTATATATATAAATGTTTTAGATTTTAAAATACATGTATAGAAATATATTTGTCTTATAATTAGTTTTAGAATATTTTCTTTAAACAGTAAATTTATATATACATATATAAGTATTTATTAATAAAGTAACTTAAAGATGTAAGCTTGTATTATATTTAAATTAAATGAAAATTTATTAAAAAATACTTAAAAACATGTGTTAATACATTAGGACATGTAATGACATGTGTAAGGTAATTAAGTAATATAGTTGACAAATGTAAGAATGCAAACAAGTGTCATCTCTAAAAAAAAATTTAACATTTTTCATAATTTAGTTCATAGAATCATACACTTCTTCTTCAAATTCCTTTTATTCTATTCTCAGCTGAAACAAAAAAAAACTTTTCACTAACTCAATAAACAAAATCTGGAAAACTGGAAACAAATTCAACATCAATTAAAAACTGCAACTAAATGGAAGATCAACAACAACAGCAAGTTTCAACATCTTAAATCAACAAATTGTGGGCATGTAAAGGATTCAAATTCCAACAGCAAGGCTTGGAAAAAAAAGGGTTTTAACGCCTGCTCTATTCTCTGCTTATATTAGTGAGTAAACATTTTTTTTAAAAGCAGTTTAATTCTTAACTATCTTTAATCTATGTGTTGATCTGTATTGATGTTGCATGAAAATCTTTCAGTTTTTATATAATTGAATTGGTATAAATGTATGTGTGGAAGTGTGACTATATGTACAACTATTCTGTTCTCTGTTGTTTCACAGGCCATGTTTTGCTTTCGGAAATTCAATTCTCTAAATCAAATCAACATTAGTCTTCAAATATAAATGGAAGTTGTTTGCTAATGTATAAGGATGATTTCAAACTGATTTCTAAATGCTTTATTCTTAAATAAAGTTAAAGTCATAATTTTGTAGACCAATAGAATAATTTATCTTTAAAGTTATTAAAACTTGATTAATTCAAATAATTAAATTGTGATGATGATTAATGTTTATTTATTATTGATATGAACTTAAGAATACTTAATTATTAGGATTTGTCAATAAGTAAAGAGTTTAATTAAGATAAATGCTTTTCTTAGTTTAGAATTTTTAAATACAAGAAGTTAATTAATTAGTTATTTAATTAATTTTAAATAATTCGTTAAATGTTTAATTTTAAATAATCACTTAATTATGGATTAATTAAGTGTAATTACATAATGAAGTAATTAACTGTGAGTTATGGAATGTAATTAAGGAAAGAGGAAATTACTCATGGGGGTAATTAAATGGAATTGATTAGTGGATAATCACTAGATGTTATTAATCTAAGGATTAATTAATATAATTGTTTGAAGTTAATTAATTATGGAGTAATTAATTAATTAAAGAATTAAGGATTATTTAATGATGGAATTAATTACTTGTTAAGTAATTAATTAAGAGAGTAATCATCTAATGAAGTAATTAAAAGATAATTACTTATGTAAGTAATTAGGGGTTAATTACTTAGTTAATTTTAGTTAATCAATTAATGTGATTAATCAATTAACAGGATGAGATTAATTTAAGATTAATTACTAAGTGTAATTAATTAAAAATGTAATTAATGAATAAAGTAATTAATTAAGGATTTATTAATTAATTTAAATTGAATAATAATTACTTAATGATAGTAATTATTGATTAATTAATTAGATTAATTAATCAAAAGGTTAATATGATAAGATGTTATTAAGATAAGTAATTACAAGTTGTTAATTACTGTATATGATTAATGAGATGAATAATTCCAAGTTAATTATTTCATTTATTTAATTTATTATTAGTTAATAAGGATCATTAGTTAGTTAATTAATTAATCAAGGTTGATTAATAAAGTGATTAATTAAAGTGTGATTAATTAATTGTAATTAATTGAGGTTTAGCGTAATTTATTATAGTTGATTAATTAATGGAAGTAAATGAAGGATCATTAATTATTGTAATTAATGATAGTAATTAAAGGTTAATTACTGTATATGGTTAAGAGTAACTAATTTGTGGATTAATTAAAGAATTAAAGAATAATTACTTGATGGTAATTAAAGGATGATTAATCAAGGAAGATTAATTAAGGAAGATCATTAAGAGATGATTAATTTATTTATTTGGAATAAATTAATGAAGAAGGATTTAGGTAATCCAATTGATTTAGAGTTAATCAATTCTGCTTATGGATGATTGATTTATATTGGATGATTCATATTGGGTGATTGGTTGATACTGGATGATTTGGATATCTCTGATATGTGATATGTTGCTTTGTGAGATGAATGTTTGATATGAATTATATATTGTGATAATGTGATTCATCTATCCATTTATATCATCCTGGATATTAGTTAATTGTTTAAAACCCTTAAAACAACTTGGACGTTAAAGTGGCATTTGGTTTCGGTGAGACCGAGATCGGGTTTCCATATTTGGATATCCGAAGACCACATCGATCCAAATTAAACGTTAGGTCGTGAATCCAAGTGGAGCTTAGTGAAGACTCGAGGTGTAAGAACTATTCGTCAGTATAACTCTAGGGGTGATTCCGTGATGAGTTTGACGGAGTTAGTACTTACAGATTCGAGATGGTGATTCAGAGTGCAAGGGCTATGGTAGTTGACTCTGAGGGTGATTCCAAAATGAGTGCAACGAGATAGTGCCTTCGATTTCGTTCGAACTCGGAATGAACTTGTATAGATTGAATGCTTTCAGAACATCGTCAGGTCGACGATGAGCATTCTAAGATAGATGTGTTCTATAAAGGTAATCGCAGCCTCAAGTCTCATCAACCGAGAATGGCTAAAACAAGGGAGGTGTAGCAAGGCTAGGTGGGTAGCACCCATTTCAGGGTGAGGTCATTCCTGTCTAGATGTCCTTTTATTTCGGCTTAGTGGGTGGTTGGTCGCGCCAACTACAAGGTGATCTTACTAGGGACTGTTCAGTAAGGAATGGTCCCGGCTTTGTGATGTAGGGGATTGGGCGTAATCCTTGATACTGTGATCTAGACCACGTACTGTGACGGGCGGTACCCCGATAGCCCTGCCATTGATGGAAACTCATTCTTCCTACGAGACCCTACGGTTTTGTTTGTATTACCCACTTTTGTGGCTAGTAGCTGGAATTTAATCATGTAACAATTTCGGCTATTTCTTATTTACTTGAGAAGCCTAAACACTATTATAATATCACTGGATTTCCTATCAAATGTTTTGGTTAGCGTAAGGTAAAAACTTTTCCATGTTTATGTGTGGGAAGTCTTACGTGATACCTTTTATTTTCAAAGGATTTTCTAAATTTAAGCAATTTTAACCCGTTTACTCACACCAGACCCCTGTCTGACCCGAGTGTTTTTTTCTGTTTTATTAAACTCTTGGGTACTCATATTATGTATGAGTAGTCGAGGGATTCAGGTTAGCTTGACGAACTCTGGAGGAGATATGGAGCAGGAGGCTTCCACGTGTAGATATATTATGTTTCCACTGTGTTTGTATGATATCTGTATGTTGTGTACTTGAGTTGTATAGTTAGACAAATGTTTATAATTGTCTAATATGTGTTGAATAAGTTGTGTACTCTGATGTAATATGATACTATGTAATATTTTATGTGATATATTATATTTCATCCGTTCCGCTGTGAGTATCTGATGTTATTGTGTTTCTTCTTTCTTTTCTTTTCTTCTTCTATCCCTCTCTTTCTTAAATAGTGATGCGACTTTCTGGTGTTAGAAAGTCGGGTCGCTACAAGAACTTCATGGAGAAAGGAGTTGAAAGGTGGAATGCTACCAACCCAGCACATGAATTTATTGCATGCTCTATATCCAGCTGTGGGCAGATGAGGCCGGTCTTGCCCCGATGGAACCAATACGTTGTCGAAAGTGATTCCATGAATTGTACACAACCGACGAAGACCGGCTTCGCCTATTTTTGGAGCTTGTGAATCAATAGGATCATCTAGGATGAATGCTCCGTCCATAACATCATGGGCCAGACCAATAACTACCGCTCATGGATTTGGGATACCCTGTGTAGGAGTTGTCGATGGATTTAAACCTCCTACCACCTCCTGTTGATATCAGATATAATGATGGTAATACATCCCATCCTGTTGTGTGTAAACTAGTGCTACGACTTAAACGTGAGCACCAGAAAAATTAAAGTTTAAACATAAGTGTGGTATGATAGAGCTTTAAGTTATTGACCTCGAAGACCATCATCACTGGCCG
Organism: Allium cepa; assembly: GCA_030765085.1. Taxonomy (NCBI): domain Eukaryota; kingdom Viridiplantae; phylum Streptophyta; class Magnoliopsida; order Asparagales; family Amaryllidaceae; genus Allium; species Allium cepa. The sequence continues at coordinate 233,496,971 of CM060939.1, read as the reverse complement.
TCTCCTACAGTCTATTATATGACTGACTGGGAGTCGAAATTTAGCATCATAGAGTGTGAAGACTATTTATCTGCATTTGATCAGTTGAGTTTCATTGAATAATATTCAAGCTGCGGGGTAGGTAGTTTAAATTACGTCTTGAGCTAATATGCTTTGTTACTTGTCATTGACCATTATTCAAAGCTTGGTTATGGAGGCAAATTGTACACATGAATGTTATGTTTGAATTAGAATAGTCCAGATTATAAATGTCGATCCACTGTCTTATGGAGTGATCGAACCATCCAATCCTCCCTCTCTTCCTAACTACCAAACTGACTTCCTTAAGCTATACCGAACCTCTGTCCCTAACAACCGAACGGCCTCACTCGAACCTTGACCGACCCACCTTCATAGACTTGTGCCAGTTCGTAGTTCCCCTCGCTCGCACATCCATTCCCCTCGCTCACTTCCTAACCACCTAACGACCCACTAGGTCTATGCCGACCCACCTTCCTAGTTCCCTACCGTCCCATGCTCTCCCTCGAGGCCAAACAACCCACTTTATCAAGATATCGACATACTCTTCATGATTCTAACCGAACTGCACTCGTTTTCGAATTGCCAAACCCCTCTTCTCTTCATCTTTCTTCACCAAGCAACAACTCTTATCTCCCTACTAAGTCCCAACATTCAGGTTAGGAGACGACAACTACTCCCCTTAAGCGATTGATATCAACAACCATCAAAGTCAGGCTGAGGCCCTAACCTAGAGCCCACTTTTATACCTAATCCATCTCTTTCCCTCCTTTGAAATTATTTTCTATCTATTCTTGAAACAAAAGAAGAGGGGGGGCAATCCACCCGAGCATCGAAACTCAATACGACTCATGGTTTGGAAAGAGATTCATACCTAGGGAGAGAGCTCGAGGTATACGGTGGCTTCGAGGTATTGGTTGGAGATTTGTTCATGTTAGTGATTAATTAGAGTCGCAAGATATTTGGGTTCAATGGAAGGCTAAGTAGCGAGTAAAGATCGGGGAGAAGTGAATAGATGGCTTTGGGAAAGAAGAGTAGAAGTGATAAAAAGGAGAAGGAACGGAGGCCAAAACTTATGTATGGGAGAAGGGAGCTGAACAGGCTATCTCTTGTAGGCCCGGTTGATATGTTTTGGGAAGTCGGTTATTAGACATGCGTACCCCAGCTCAAGGAAACCGACCATGTGGTTCGGCCTCTATATGCCAACCTACCCCTTGTATATAAAAAAAGGAAAACAAAGAAAAAGAAGGGAAAAAGAGGAAAAGGAAGAGGAAGAAAGCAAAATAAAATAGAAACTGTGCAAGGTGCTAGGAAGGTCCACCATGTTTCAACCTACATGAAATCGTATACGTTCGACTTTTGAAAGCGGGAACTGATTATTGATTCAAAACGTGTCGTGATTGCTTGACATGACATACTTTGGAGGGCAAATGTTATCTAGTTGCTTGGTCCGGCTACAAGATGCTAATTGTAGAGGTTTTGATTGAATAAAAATGATATTTGAGCTAATGGGAGGTTGGAAAATGTAAAAGACTCGAATTGAGAAGTTCAGCATATATACATCGTACGGCATGTAAGCACTGCTTGGTCTGTATACATGGTTCGGCCTATATACATGGTGCGGCTACGAGATGCTAATTGTAGAGGTTTTGATTGAATCAAAATGATATTTGAGCTAGTGGGAGGTTGGAAAATGTAAAAGATTAACTCGAATTGAGAAGTTCAGTATATATAAATCGTACGGCATGTAAGCACTGCTCGGTCTGTATAAATGGTTTGGCCTATATACATGGTCCGACCTGTGTACATGGTTCGACCTGTATGAAGGTTCGTCCTATATGTGTGGTTCGGTCGAGGAAGAATGGCGTGAGTCGCCTGGCTAAAGAAAGGTGTTGCTAAGAGCACAATGAATATCAGTCGGCTAGGGGAGACATTGTGTAATTCAGTTTGGATGGTTCAGTATATGCCGTTTGGCTTAGATGTTTCGGCAGGCGTCGTTCGACCATGGAAGTGAGGCCTTGAATGGGTCGATCGAGGAGCTTAATTCCGCCCTGTTCAGTCCTCATGGCTCGGTCATGGTAGTTTTATATACCTCGCTCGGTTTGTGCCATCGAAGTTGTGAGTCATTGATTTAATCTCAAAGCGAAGCGGCAGGCATGTCATTGCTTCGAGTCACACCGTTGCTGGCTTCGAACCTCTAGAAGGATTGCTTCGAGCCAATCATCAAGACACCTCAGTTCGGCACTTACCACTCGGCCAATGTCGCTCGGAAAACTTGGCTTGGTCTGATGTACAATATCAACGATGGGTCGAAGTACCTCGTTCTTGGGCCTGCATAGGGAGTCTAGTGTATCTTAATCTATAAATAGAGGAGCAGGGGTGCAGTGAAGGGGGACCTTTTTCAAGAACTCTGGACACACTTTGCCCTTTTATGCACTAGCTTTGTTTCAGTTCAAACTTGTATTCGAGCTATTTGTTTACGAATTGTATCTGTATCCAAGCCTTGGAGGAAAGCAATAACGATTATGATAATAGTGGAGGTAGGCAGTTATGCCAAACCACTATAATTCTGGTGTTCTTGTTTCTTCAGTTAGTTTTGCATACATCCCTCAGTTTTAATTCATTTTCTTCATTAATCTCTCTACATAATTCTACTCAAGGGTGTTAGTGACCAATTTTAGTGCTAATAATACCCGAACAATCTTATAGATTAGGAGAAAATTGTTACGTGTTGAAATGATAAACCCAAACGGTTTTCATTGATTTGAAATGTTGATTTTTGGTACTGGTTGAAATGACATACCCATATAATTTCTTGAATTTGGATTTTATTTGGAACTGAATTATTTAAATGGCAGAATTTTTTAAAGGGTTTAAGTTAACTCAAACTTCGGATTTGTTTAATTAGATGATTAAGATTAATATTTCGAATTATTTGAAACCTTTAAATAAACATATTCACTGTACACTTGATAGGAGATAAAAAATCACATAAAATCTCTGAAGCCATTGCATTCATATTTTTTTATTTTAAATTAATTTGACTTATATAAGATCTTTTAGTTTTGACTCGATTGTTTTGCTTTCATACGCTCGGGTCAGTCTAAGCTTTTCAGTGTATTGAAGACCATTTTATTTTCTCGAGGACGAAGACGAAGATTTGATATATTATTTCTGTATATTATTATTATTCCACTGCTTCTTGTGTTCCGCTACATTATTTGTTTATTCTCTAATGTATGTATGACTCTATTTTGAATTGTAAAAGTGTAATCAAATGTCATTTGTAAAACAACTTCATGAACCGTTATTTGATTATTATATTTTGTTATTCTGCTGCGAAATTTTGTGTTTTGTTTTTTCTTCTTTTCTATTATTTTCTTATTTATCATGTTAACAATCCTCTATTTTGAATGGTTTGAATTAGACATGTATGGTTTATTGTCGATTTAAACCATCCAAAAAGGGTGGGTCGTTACACTTAATTCAAATTTAACGGCGATTAATTTGGTTTTTAATAATAATTATTTTTATTTAACAAGTGAAATAGCCTTCCAGACGCACTGTCTCGGATTTCGATGAAACCAGTTTTATTGCGTATGTCATTGTGAATTATTGTAAGTTAACGAACTTCGTGGCAATTGAAAGTACCGTTTGGCCATGCGAGATTGAGACGCGTAGAAATTAATTTTAGAAATTTATATTACAACTGGGTTTGAAAAGCTATCTTCTCCATATGATCGAATTAGGCCTCTAGACTAGTTCCATTATGTTCGAAATAGGGGTACTACATATAGTACGCAAGGTAGCATGCCTTATTTGGAGTTTGAGATTTTCGGATGTTTTATAGCTCGATAAATTAACATAAAAATAATGTAAATCATTATATAACCATATCGAACCATACATCAGGCCATACTTCTTCATTACAAGCCATACCCCCATATACAAAAGCCCATACCATCTCAAATTTATATTTTCTGGTTTCCCCCTCTTCTCATTTTCAAACCAAGGAAGTAAGAAAAAGAAACAATGGCCAAATCACTTTAAAATTTTGAATCAAACTAAATATTCATCAAAAGAATTTGGAACTGGGTTCTAAATCATTGGAGGCTTTGCTTTAGTATAGTAATTAGTGGAGGCGATGATGGATATGGGTGATCGACTAGCAGGTCGAACTACGGTAGGGGACTGACGAAGTTAGAGGAGGAGATGGGTTGAAGGAATTGTGGCATGGTACTTGTTATTTGAAGATGATTCGATCAAGATAGGCGAGAGATGGCGGGGTGCCATTGTGGCAATCATGACAGTCGTTTGTCATTTACTTGTGAAGGGCGTTATGATTCGATTGGCGAAGATGAAGGGTAAATCAAAGGTGCGATCGAGTTCGTAAGAGCAAGAAGAGTCGATTGGTCGTGGCGGCTTGGGCGTTGGTGGTAGATTTTGACATGTCACTGAAAAAATGAGGCCTATACAAGGGGATAATTATTGTATTATGGAAGATGATTAACAGTGGGATTTATCTAATTAGAACATGATTAGTTATTATGTAACGCCCCACTCCTAGACCCACTCTAGCAAAGAGTATTACGGGGTAATACCGTCTGCTAAAGCGGAGAATGGAGTATAATGGAAGCGACCATGTGTAATCAAGCTATAACTATCTACTGAATACGTCGAAATGTGGTATCTATTTTTTTCTCAAGTGGTTCGACATATCCAGTAAATATTTATAACGAAATTACAATGGCTAAAGATCTATCAGAACAAACATAATAACTAAATGATAAAATCATAATAGAATAGAATAGCATAACAGACACAGAGTCTCAGAACAATACTTAGTCAATACAGATCCAAATATATCATAAGTGGGTACAAGCCTCTGCTCAGACATGTGAGTCAAAAATATGTACACATAAGTCTGAATAACAAAGTAGCATAAAGCGGACAATAAGAAAGCTATCTAACAGCATAGCAGATAAGTCCTGAGCGGAAGCACAGAGCAAGCTAAGTCCAGAGACCTAACCTGAAACAACTCGGTCTGACCCGAGAATAAAACACTCGGGCCAGGCTAGCTAAATAATCAGTTAGATAAACTGAGATATAATAATGCGGTAACAAAGAGGATAAGGTACTTCTCCATAGAGAAGAGTGATGTAAACCACATAATATAATAGACGATCACATAATCATCAACCAATAATAAACTCTCCAAAGAGATAATCAACACTCAAGTGTTGAGTAAACAATAATGCCTCATATCATTGGCGTAGCAAAAGCTACAAATAGTTGCCCATAAGCGATAACACATAATATGGAATCTAACCATAAATCAATGCCAAAGCAAAGATATATCGCTAAAGGCAAAGGGAACATACCCCATAAGACAATACAACATAGTAAAACACATATCACTCGAGCGGTGACGAAGGACCAACTCCAAAAATGACATAGAAATCATCAGAAAAATGCACGTGCGCGACCAGAGTCTTTATCGCCAAGTACTGTAGTTTTATGGTACCACACGCCCAGGGGCAAAACGCACGATTGGTGACACCCCAGGGGGTAAATGCCCAAAGGCACGCACCAAAAATACTGCTTACATGAGCAGAATGTCCAGAGACCGCCAAAAGGCAAATGACCCAGAGGTCCAGTACTGGCCGCCAACAGGCAAATGTGTCGGAAACATCTGAAAGGAACCCGAAAAGGGTTAATGCAATGTCCCATGCCACTGGTTCGTCCTAATCGGTTTACTTACCTTATGCCAACTCCACACTCAAAACAGTAAACAAAAGTTTATCTCATATCATCGATAAACCGCGCCAAAAGGCAAAACAATCAATCGAAATGGTCGGGGATTAACCGGAAAGGAAATACGCTCAGTTCCATAGGCTGGGGTTTTTCCCAACCATTTCTCCACTTTGATTGAAGTGCAAAAAAATGAGTGTGGAATTTTATTCTAGAAAATAGTTGCGGAAAACGGATTTTTATTTGGATTGAAATCGCTTTTAAAACGTCCTTTTAAAAATTCTCCTATCATGGAGTAATTAATTTAATAATTAAAGTAATACTAAATAGTAGTTTCGAAAGCCAATTCGAGTGAAAAATCCTCTTAAGACATTTTTATGAAGTCCGTGCACGAAATCCAGAAACAAATCTCAAGAAATCGATAAATCCAAAAAAAACCTCAGAAAAAATATATTCTAAGTGTTGGAAAAATAGGCCAAATATTGCTGCGAACCCATGTTCGGAAAAATATTCGGACAAGTAAACTGAATCCAAATCTCATGAAAATTTGCAAGAACGTAGTTCGACATTCCTATTCAAGTTTTAAAAATAATTGCTCGATTCCGACTTGAAACGAAGGCGCAGCGACGTTCCAAAGTCGGACTCAGAAACATGAAATGCACTGTTTTGCACAGCGATCTGGGTTCAACTTTGACAGGAAATTCGAAGGGTCTAATTAACTTAGATGATGACCAAACTTTCCAGATATGGAGTTCCTAACTCCATCTTTCCAACCAGACCAAAAATGTTGAATTCCGATAAAGGACGTAGCCGTGGCGGAGTCACGAAGTTGCAACCCTGAACAGAAACAGGGTAATAAAACACAGCTGAAGGAATATTTGCTCAGGTCCAAACGGGCTTTTAGCCTAGAACAGCAGCCCCAGCCCATTAGGGCTAGGTAATTAAATTCTGTTCCATTAAAAAGAATGCAAATGGAATTATCGAAATCGTCAAAATACCATCAAAAATCCGGAGATTACACATTATACTAATTTCACCTCTGTTGTAAAGAATTCATATTTTAATATAACAAACTTCAAAATCAAAAAAATACTTATTTAAGGAAAGTTGTTCTACTAAGTTTAAGCTTTTTAAAAATATGTAGTTCATCAAAATCGGACTTAGTATGAATGAGATATGACGATTACAATTCTCAGATTTGTAAATTCACTATCGTTGTCGTTTATTCTCAAGACAGCGACAAATAAATGAGGTTTTGACTCTCTTAACCTCAGAATTTTGCAAATCACAAGACATGAAAGTTGTAAATTAGTTTCTAAGCTTTTCATAAAGTCCAAAATCATTCAATACTGACAAGCGGCTCAAAAGTTATGACCAAAATAGTTTTAGTTTCATCCACAGAGTTAATATGTGTATCGCTCTCGGGAAGATATTAGAAAAAATAATTTTTGACAAAGTTAGCCTCAAAATTACAGAAAACTCACTGAAAAAAAATTGTAGCATATGTTTTAAGCTTTCTATAACATCCAAAATTATCTGATTCGGATCAAAAACGAGAGAGATACAGGAAAAAAAATATCAGATTGAAACTCAGGATAACTTGTTAAAGACAGAATTGGTCTTCTGTCTTCGAACGTATTTCAGGTCATCTAAATTGCAAAATATCAAATTATAACCTGAAGATAAAGTGTTCCATATTGAATCTAGTTTGCAGCACAGAAAACCTGACTAAAATTGGATGAGAAACGTGTAACTTATGGCCAATACAATTCGCAGGCCTGAGATTGTTGTTGCTGTCAATTTACTCTCGGGATAGCAACAAACAAGCACGATTTTGATCTAATAAGTGGCAAAATTTCAGAAAAATCTGTACATGAAACTTATAGCTCTATGTCTAAGCTTTCTAGAATATTCAAAATTATTGAATTCGGCTGAGAAATGAAGAAGTTATGCCTGATTTCATTTCAGCTACAATTCCAAAACGAAAATTATAGAAATGATCTTTAAATTTTTTTTGGCAAACCTCTCATTAGCATCAAGTAAAAAAGGGATTTAGCTAGCAATTTTACCTCAATCAATGCAAGAAAAATATGCACAAACACTTGGTGTGCACTCCAAAAGCTAGAGAGAGGAGATCAAGAGGCTTCATAACAAAAATAAACAAAAAACCATGTATTAAAAATTAATTTCAGAAGTTAGAATGAAGATTAGAGAGTGATTAGAGAAGGATTGCTTTACCTTTTAGCTTGTATTAACCTAGATTAGCTATGTGGAGAGGAAAATGGATCTTCTACCAAAGGGAGGCCATTAATTAGGTTTTTAGAGGTGTTTAGGGTTTGAGGAAATTATGAAGAGGAGGGTTAGGGTTTAGGGTGGGTTTAAGATAATATATAGAGGTGGGTAATGGGTTTGGTTTCACTAATTGACCCAATAAGAGAAGTGGCATCCTAATGTTCACAAAAACTATTTAATGCTTCATTAGCCAACTAAAACCCACCATTATAAAACCACCTTTTTTTTCAAATAACTTTATTTTAAAGAAATTACCCTATCCAAAAAAAATTCATTTTTTTAGCTCCATTTAAATTAAAATCATAATTTTAATTTATTATTCGGTAATTGCAATCCCGGGTTGTTACATATTATATTATAATTTAAAATTATCGACAAATTAAAATTTGTATAACTCTTTCATACGAGGTCCAATCGAGACGTGGATTTTTGTGTTGCGCTCATAACAACGAAATCTTTAAAATGGAATTAGTTCGGATGAATTTGGAGACAGTTGAAATTTGGGCTAAAATCGGACATCATTCAATTTTAGTTCCGAACCAGAATGCCTTAGCGACAATAGAAATAATGGTAAGTTAAACTCACCTTTTTGGTTAACTAGTATGATATATAGTTGATAAAAAATTATTGAATGATTGCTTGGACGAATTACTATATTTATTAGTTGGTTTTGATATATTTCCGCCTTTGGAGCGGATAAGACCCTATTGCGTTCCGGTGTAAGAGCAAACGACCCTTTGTATACAAACCCCCCTCGAAGTGGTATATTTATATTTTATGATTATATAACATTTGTTATGATGGGAAAACAGGCCAGAGGGATCTAGCAGGATTCCTCACCAATGTTGACTTTATTTACATACATATATGCTAATATATATATGAGTTGTGATGCAAAGGGACAGGTTGAAGGTATCCGAAGGGATTACTCGTTATTGTTCAATTGATTCGAATAATATTTATTATATGTGAATTATTGGATAATAAACCTGATTTTTGGAAATATTGGTTATGACATCGTTATATGCTAAAAACTAAAGTCGAGTAGTGATAGAAAATCAATATCGATATTGGTTGAGCGTTTGGTAGCTATTGGCCTCAAATTAGTATTTTGAAAATACTTTAAATTGCCATTTGACTTGGAATTGATTTTTGAGATAGGAAATGATTTTTAAATATGAAATTGGATTTCGAAAATATAATTATTTTAAAGTTATTTAATTATATTATTATTGATTTAAAGTTATTTAATTATGTTATTATTATTTTAAAGTTATTTAATCATATTATTGTTGCTTTAAAGTTATTTGACTATATTATTGTTGTTTTAAAGTTATTTAATTGTATTAATATAGTTTTAAAGTTATTTACTTATAGTTAATATTGTTTAAAGTAATTATCAAAATGTTAACAATTTGAAAGGTCAATTAGTTTAAGAATGGTTATGGTCTGAAATTAATAATAAGGATCTATTAATAAGGTTTTGAAAATAAATTATTACTATTACTATTATAATAAGAGTAAAGATTAATTATTATTATTTGGAAATGATTAATTATCATTTCTAGATGTTTTAAGATTAAAAAATTATTATTTATTTATTCGTAATATTTAATTTTAATAACTATTTTTATATAATACTATTTAGAAGTAAGAGATCCTTATTATTTACAAGTGTGTTTGAGACTCATAAATAGAGTATTATAAAAGGCTTGAATTTTATAAGGGAAGTTTATAAATTGGTTTGAAGATTTAAGGGAAGATTATTAACAAGGAGAAAGAGTTTTATAAATGGTTAGACATTTATAAATGGATTTGAGAAATGGATTTACAGATTTATGGAAGGAGTTTATAAATGATTTATGGGTTTATAAAGGATTTATGAATTATTTTAGAAAATGTACAAAGAGAATTTATAAGCAATGGAAACTCACAATAGAATATAAATGGTTTTCCGAAGATTTATAAAATAGTTTATAGGTAGTTTTAGAGAATTATAAGGAGTTTTATAAATGATTTTTGAATTGAATGAAAAGAAAATCTATCAAGATTTTCTGGATATACTTATACCATTGAGATAAGTGTTTTTTTTAAGTATTGAAAATATAGGAATTTGCAGATATACCTTTGTAAAAGTATTTTTATACAAGTCATTTACAAAGTGATTTTATTGAATGAAAGATTTATTAAAGGTGGCTAGTGGTTGCTTATGTGCTTAACCAATGTTGGTTTTCCTTATGGACTTAAATTCCTAATTGAATGATTTTTATTCCATAGTTAAATAACCGACTATTGAATTTAACCCAAATGTAACTTTGGAAATATCTAGAAGAAAAACATGAGTTATGTGGCACAGTCATCTCCGATAATGTTGTATTGTGAGTATAAATCTCGTTTCATTCTCCTAGGACAATGATAAGGAAACCGTCCACTAACAGTTAGGAGGTGATTTTCGATATTATCTTTGACTGTTTATTTCTTAAAGAGCCAAGGTTAAGTTTACTGGTAATTATTAAAAAGTTGTTTCAAAGAGACCAAAATTGGGTATGTCATCCGAAAATCACTTCATCCAATGAATGTGTTTCGAAGTGAAGACACCATAAAGATGATGGAATTGGAGAAGGAGCTCTCAAGTGTTTCGTTCAGTCCCAAAACGAACTTGTATGGATGAATGCTGGTATTGCATTGTTACTTGGAAGGCAGTGTCAGCATTGCACGTGGGAAGTGCTATATAAAAGGTAAAATGTAGCTTCAAGCCACATCGACCAGGAATGACTAAAACATAGGAGATGCAGCAAGGCTAGATGGGTCACTCCCATGAAGGTAAGGTCATCCCTATCTAGAGTCCCAACTATTAAATTATGTATGCTTCAGTACATTTGCCGATTTGAATCGAGGGGTGATCCTATTATGTATTATCTAGTAAAGGGTAGCCCGGTCTTCTGTTGGCAGGGGTCGATAGATTCGACCTTTGTGTTATTTGTCAAAGATGCACCGTGACGGGTGATACCCAGTAACCCAATCATTGTATGGAATATGTTCTCCAATAAGCGACATATATACTTTTTTGTGCCCAGCTATGCTGAAATGTGAGATGCAAGCATTTTAGCTATATTCATAGTTTACTTTAACCACTAGACATGATTATTGAGACGACCCGACTTTCTCACCATAGAAAATCGCATCATCTTGAAGAAAGAAAGGGATAGAAAAGAGAAGAGAAAGAAGAGAAAGAAGAAACAACAACAGAATCTCAACAAGGAACGAATTAATTATATTAACATAAGTATTACATAATATACAATATTTATCAGAGTTAAACAGATTATACATCACATACTAGACAGTTATAAAACACCTGTCTAGTTATACAACTCAATACACAGTACAGATATCAACATAGCGGAACACTGTATATCTACACACTGAAGCCTCCTGCTCCATTGCTCCTCCATAATTCGTCAAAGCTAACCTAAATCCCTTGGCTACTCGTAAAAATTTGAGTACCCAAGAGTTTAAGAAAAATAGAAGATAAACTCTGGGTCAGACATGGGTCTGGTGTGAGTAACAGGTTAAGGTTGCTTAACTTTAAAAACCTTTGAAAACAAAAGGTATCACGTAAGACTTCCCACACATAAACATGGATAAGTTTTTACCTTACGCTGACCAAAACATTTGATAGGAAATCCGATGATATTATAATAGTGTCTAGGGTTTTCAAGTAAATAAGAAATAGTCAAAATTGTTACATGATTAAATTCCAGCTACTAGCCACAAAAGTGGGTAATACAACCAAATCCGTAGGCACTTATTGGATTTTGGATTCCATACAATGGCAGGGCTACTGGGGTACCGCCCGTCACAGTACGTGGCCTAGATCAACGTACCGAGGATCCACCATGCAACACAAGGCCGGAACCATCCCTTACTAAACAGTCCCGAATAAGACAACCTCAAAAGTTGGAGCTTTACAACGGTCCACACAGCCGAATTAAAAGGGACCTCTAGACGGGGGAAAATCTCGTCCTACTTGGGCATGACCCAATTAGCATTGTTGCACCTCCCCTGTTTTAGCCATTCCTGGTTGGTGAGGCTTGAGGCTACGATTACCTTTAGAGAACACATCTCTTAGAATGCTTATCGTCCACCTGACGATGTTCTAAAAGCATTCAATCCATACAAGTTCGTTCCAGGTTTGAACGGAACCGAAGGCATTATCTTGTTACACTCATTTTGGAATTACCCTCAGAGTTAACGACGATAATCCTTGCACTCTGAATCTTCATCTTTACTTGAGATTCACAACCTATCGTTAATTTGGATCGATGTGGTTTTTGGATATCCAAATCTGGAAACCCGATCCCAGTCTCATCGAAATCCAAAAAGTATCTTTTAAGGCCAAGTTGTTTTAAAGTTTAAAACAATTCAATTCAATTATCTATATACACACAGATAGATAATTCACAACATCACAATAGATAATCAACATTATCATCATAAATAGATAATCCACATTATCATTACAAATAGATAATTTATATTATCATCACAAATAGATAATTCATATTATCATCTCAATGAAACCAAAGCATCCATTTCACGATCCAAATTCCAGCGTTCGAAAGTCGACATCCGTACTCCACTTGTACTTGAATGCCGCAGATCCAAACATTGAAATTCGAGTCGTGCCGGAGCTTATAACACGTTAAGTACAACACGGCGGAACAACATTGATACAATATCTAATACAATATGATACAACAGATGATACAATAGATATCAATATACATCAAAGGTATGATACAAGATAATAGCAGTGGAAAAAAAATCTCCAATATAGTCTTCAAGAAAGAACTCCATCTTCAAAACATCAATCCAGCAATAGCTCGAACTCCCAATCACGATGCACAAAGATAAGCAAGTCTCGTCCGAAACGATTGCCAAATCCTAGGCTAAAAGCTATCGAATCTACACCTACTATTGATTATCTGAAAAAACCAACTCTAGACTGCCCGTGTGGGAAAATAGTGGGCACCCAGAGTTTAGTAAAGGAACAATAAACTCCAGGTCAATCGTGGGACTGGTATGAGAAAACAAAAGCATTTGGTCTTTTAAAACAAACAAGGAATTTAAATTTGAAAATCTGCAATGCTTTTTAGAAAATGAAACTACCATAAGGCCTCTCGCCACACACACACACACAATGCAAACGCAGACTTGGAGGAGATTTCTCCTTATGATAGCCAAATATGCTTAATACGAGAAATATTCTTTGACATTATTACTAGTGCATAGTGGAAAACCTTTCGAAAGTATAATATTAATCCTAACCAGCATAGGTACCATGATATTATGCCAACTATAGCTACAACTTGAGGTGGCCGGTAGTACGATTGCAATCGTAAAGGGCTTGTATTTTTTTGATTGGATTTCCAACAAATGGTCAGGCTAAGGAACTTCCTACTGCCACATGGGTACGCCTCTGGCGGGACGTCCTGAGAACCTAACCGGATCTATGGCAACACAAGGCTGGGTTACCTCTGTAACTAGGTAACTACTACTCGAGCATGCCATTCCCTGGTCCTTCGAGAGCTTTATCTGAGGTACCTCTAGTCCAACAACCACGAAGCAATCACAAAGTAATAGATATGCAGTATCCACATGAGTGAAATATCTGGGCTTCATACCATGATACCACCCTTTTCCAGAAGGGAATGACAAACCCTAAGGGGCGCGACCCTCATAACCTTGTCGCATCTTTCCTATTTTGACCATTTCCGGGGTATGAGGTCCCGATGCAGCCTCGTCCACAAAGCTACGCTTTATAAAAAAGCCATGCTTTGATCAACAAATGATACATAGCAGCACTCAGCATGCCACACTACCAAATTGGGAGTATATCACTGATAAATATCAACTATATAACCTCTGAGCTCGTACGTCTCAGAGAAGGGTGTTAAGCTAAGAGAATAAATTCACCTCCAGCAAACAGAAATGTGTTCGATAGAGATCAGTTTAATATCTCAAAGTGTTGTGTCAGACATACAACCAAACAAGTCTGTCCTGGGTTCGAACATAACCGAAGGCACTTCCGAAGAAGCCCTTGCAAATCCGGGCATCCACAATCCCGATCGGACTTCCCGTCACTTAGGAGAACTCTAAACCGGAGCAACTCAGTGCAGAGTCAATCAAAAGGTTATCCTATCGTTCTCGAAGACACCCGGTCTTCAACACCGGTCTTCAAATGCAATCCATAACGTCGTATCACTATTCAGAATGGGTTATATGACACAAGGTCCTCTCCCGGCTAAACCGAATAGTGAGCGCAATATTTTAAAACATATGGATATAGGATTTCAGTTAAGTCACAACTTAAAAATCCAAAACTTCCCTTTTAAATCGTTAAATAAATTACCATTTTAAATCTTTAAACAAAAAGATTCATTTCACAAAGTTCACCTAGTTTCACAAAGATCCATTCATAGTTTCCAAAACAATTTCCATTTCAATTTGGATTAACTCAATGAAATCTTTAAATTAAAGATTTAATTTATAGCTTTCAAAACTGTTTTCAAAGACCTATTCATAACTTGGAAAACTATTTTCATTTTCGACTTGAAAACCTTTTAACACAAATTGGACGTTCATTCCTTATGTGAAAGCTTTTATTATTTGAAAACACATAGGTTTCGTTTCAGAAAAATCTAATTATATCTATATAAGTTAAATTTTTGGATTAAATTGAAGTTCCCAAAAACAACACTTTTAAAATGGTTTAAAAACCCATATAAGCCTATTTATAAGTTGAGTAACCTTTTTAAACCATAGTTTCCAAATTATAGAATTCAATACCAAATATTGAATTCAAAGTTAAATCAAATTATTTAAATTTCAAAACTCAATTAAGTTATTCAAAACAACTTTTATTTTTGAAACTCATTTTCAAAAGCTTTCAATTCCAAAACTATTTTGGATTCAAAAATTCAATCTTTAAAACTATTTCAAAATCCGTGACTTAACCCGTTTCCACGTGCAATCCATATTTGTGTGTGTATAAGTGTGGTCTAGGGGTTTTACACAGTAAAAGTGCCACATCATCAATCAGCACAGATTCAAATACAGCAATATATTTGATAAGCGTTATAAACTATAACGCTTATATTTGATAAGCAGTATGAACCATAACGCTTATCTTCTATTCACAAATCGCAGATGTATATATCACAGAAAATAAATTACAGTAAACATAGCTCAAATCAAACAGAGCATCACAATCAGGGATATCAAACAATTTAATCACCCAATTGAATCCAAACATACATGAGTAGGATCAGATAATTGTCTGACCAATTCAAATCAGATTAACTACCTATGGATTACTAATCCTGGTTAATTAATATTAATGAATTACAAATCATTTTGATTGATTACTCTTTAGTCATTTATTAATTAACCATTTATAATTAATTGACCTTTAATTATAATTCATCAGCCTTTAATTATTAAATAATTATCCTTTAATTATTTAATTCGCCATTTAATTAATTATCTTTAATTAATTAATTAACCCTTAATTAATTACCCTTCATTAATTTCGCTAAGTAATTAGCTTTCATTTAATTACACAGAGTAATTATCTTTTATTTACTTTCATAAATAAATTTATCTTTAAATTTATCACCCTTAATTACAATCCATCAACTTTTAATTATTAAATAATTTATTTAATTCATCATTTCATTAATCATCTTCCAATTAATCATATTAATTAGTTATCCTTAAATGAATTATTGTTTGATCACTTGGTTAATCAACTTTTAATCATAAATTAGTTACTTTTAATTAAGTAGTCATCTCCAAGCAATTAATTACCCTTGATTTTCTTAATTAATTAATTAATTATCTTTATTAATAAATCCTCCCTTAGATACTTTCATTAATTAATCCTCAAGTCATTATTTAATTAACCCAAATCATGTAATTATTTTACCTTAAATCTTAATGGATTAATAAAATTTAACAAATCACCTTGATTAAACAAATAACCCCTTAATTTAATTATATTAATAATTAATCACCTATCCTAATAATTATTTATTAAATCCTATTTGAAAGCATTAAAAATAAAATACATAGTATATATATTATTTAAAAACAAATCAATTTTTAATGTTTAACTTAAAAACTTAAATTTTGTAACTTTGTTAAAAACTTATTAAATTTTCATTTTAACTTCTAAAGTATGATTAATAAATTCGAAAACTTTATTAAATTCATCATTACCCACTTTCTTTAAACATTTAATAGTTTAAACCTCGTTAAACATTTAACTAAAAAAATTAAAAAGAAACTTGTTGTGTTATCACTCCCCCAGCCACACGTTCCTCTACCTAAGCCAAACCCTCAAATTCACGAACTCGACTTCGAGTTCTTCCCAGCGCAACCCGAGTTCTTCCCCCTTTTATATTTTAAACTTGTTTTGATTTAAAAGTTTAGAACCTGAAAGCACTTGCCTACGCGAACACCCCTGAATCACTCGAGCCCATCGTCCCTTTTCTCGAGTTCAACGTCGAGTCGCCCCCCTTCTTCTTCCTTCAAACTCGATCAACCCAAAATCAACCGTCAGGCACAATCGTGCATGTGCACATGCACGATAACTCCGACCACCGTAGTTCGATGATGATACCCCCACCAAGTCGAAGACCACCCTATCGTCATGAACGATCACCCTGATTCGCTGGTTGGGCAGCGAATCAAAATCGAACTGCTCGAGACCACTGGAACCACCACACCATCATCGAAAAACTCCTCGACGCCGATGACCCAAACCATCAGAAAAGATGTGACTTCGTCCAAAGCTTCTCAACACTCCAACACATCGATTCCCACAGCTTCGATTCACCACGATCAACTCTTGTAGCTTATACGAACACGATGAACACCTCGACCAATTTAGGTTCTTAAACCCTAAAATGCCATTTTCCAATCACTATGATGCAAAATAAAATCATTTGGTATTTTTCTCGTATCCATCAATGTACCAGCAAGCTTCACCCCAAATCGCGACGCCCAACTCGTCGTTGATCATCAGATTCTGACGAAAATACCCATTATGTTCAACTCACGATTTCGTTTGAATTTCAAACCTAAAAATCACGAAAATTTCACCAAAAATCATTATTTATAATTTCGAATGAAGTTATGATTTTGAAACTTGGAATTACACTGATTGATTTTCCACTTATTTTGGTCATCACTGAATATTTTCCATTTTCTAAATGAATATTCAATTAAAAACACTTGGAACTAATTTTTAGAATGATATTACCTATAACAACCATCTTTCATTCAGAGTTTATAGCCCAAAATCATTTGGGTATGGTGCTTTGAAATTCTTTTAACAGGGTTTTTTTTTTAAAAAAACCTGTAAGCAATGAACAAAAATAATCACCTTATACAGGCAGGCACACACAATTTTGCATACATATTCATACAAGCGTACTGACATAATTATCAACCCACAATCACTTTTCACAAACTACTTCATCAACTCATGCATCAAAATATATAGATGGGTTTTGGATGAGTTTGCTCACCAGAAATTTGTTGACAGAGGAGCCAGAGAAAATGTTTTGCCTGTAAACTTTTTTCTTTGTTTCTTCTTTAATCTTTTGAAGCTTTTATCTGCAAAGTTTGTAAGAAGAAACTTTCTTATTTCCTATTGTATTTTCTTATTTACTTCAACAATAAAAACAATTTTTGATTTTTTTACTTACAGTTTAATGATAGATAAGTTTTCTTTTTCTCTACAACTTGAAAACAGAATTAGCTTAAGTCTTGGACTTGATTTTCCTGCAAGTAATTCATTGAACATTATTGTTTAAATCTTGTTTTATTTACTGATTACTAACATAAGATTCCAATTTAAAAAAATAAATTTACTTGCCTTCATTCCTTATTTCCAGAGAAACTGTTTTCTTCCAGGTTTGCATTCAAGTTGAATCTACATTTAAATTTCCAGGTTGAAAGCTTTTTTTTGAATTCCTTTGCTTTGCTTGAATTGTTTGTGATCTCTTCTTTACATTTTCTTCGGGTTGATTTTTTTCTTTTTCCTTTCTTTTTTGAACAGATTTGTTTTCAGTTATCTTCATTTTTTTCTTTGGTCTGGTTTCTGTTTACAGGCTTTGTAAATTTGATTTTCCTTTGACATTGAGATGTGTGATTCTCAAATCTTTGCTTTACTATTCTTTCAAATTTGGTGAGAAGTTTAATAATGACATATGGGGAACTGAAAAGTTTTCATAATTTTAAATTCCATTATTTTATTCAAAAAAATTTGAATGCCGTGTGTAAAAAAATTGATTATGAAACCTAAATGCATGTTGATTGCCTTTACTTCCTTATGTACGTTTACATTTGTAATTTTCAAAGGTAAAAGAAACTTTTTATGTAAAATTTTATATCATGTCCATTTTATAAATAAATGTACTTTTTTATTTATATTTACACAAAAAAATTCTATTCAAATTAATTTCTTACATTTAGTTTTTTGTTCAACATGTTTATACACTAATATATTTATACAATTTACATTCATACATTTTTTATTTATTATTGTACAATTTTATAAAAAAGAATGATTTAAAAACTTTGATTTCATATTAACAATAGTTACATTTATTCATATATGAAAATTTAACTTAAAAATAACATTTTGAAATGAGTATACTAATTTTTTTTCTTTTTATTTATAACTCCTAAATATTATTTAAAATTTAGAAACAAATTATCATAATTTTTTTATTGATCTCAAGCTTTTAATTTCTGTTTTATTTTTAATACATTTTATTTTGAAACCCAATATTTGTTTATAAATCACTTATTCTTATATTTAAAAAACAAATTTTCTATTTATTCCCAATATTTATTTGTAAGGTACTTATGCTTGAATTTCTAATTAAATTCTATTTATAATCAAAAATTATTTATTTATACTCAAAATCTCTAATTAATTCACAATTTATTTTCAAAAATAAATTTAATTGCCAAATTAAACTTGGTAAGTTTTCAGGAATGTTACAATCCATGTCACACAGTATTACTTATCTCATAGCTCAGATTTCAAACCATTCAGGGCAATCAATATTATTCATCCATACATAAGCAATGATTTACTTAATCACATCATTTGTAATTAATTTAAAATGAATTAAATTAATTACTTCATCCCTAATTAATTTAAAATAAATTTAATTACTTCATCTCTAATTAATTTAAAGTAAATTAAATTAATTACATCATTATCATAAACCATTAATTAATTACAAATCAATTAATTAATTATTCTCTAATTATCCATCTTAATTAATCACCCTTGATTAATTATCTTTTAATTAAAATCAAGTAATTATCCTTTAATTAATTTCACAAATTAATTATTCTTAACCAAATACAGTAATTAACCTTTAATTACTTCATTAATTAATTAATTATAATTAATTTCATTAGTCCTTAATTAATTACATTAATTAATTATCTTTAATCACTTATTATTGATTAATTAATCTTAATTAATCAACCCTTAATTACGTCATTAATTATATTAATTAATGATTCCTAATAACATTTTAATTAATTACTTTATTTACATTAATTACATTAAGTAATTAATCTTTAATTAAACCACAATTATTAATCACCCTGGATTAATCACATTCGGTAATTAACTACCCTTAATTAATCCATTAAATAAATTAATTAATTACTCCTTAAATAAATATCTTAATTAATCCCTTGATTAGTTATAAAAAGTAATTTAATCCAAATTACTCCCATTATTAAATCATCTTCCACTAATTACATCCAGTAATTATCAATTAATTACTTCACTAAGTAATTGCCATCCATTAATGACATTAAGTGATTATTATCAAATCATCAAATGGTTTAAATTATTTAAACTTTATTAAATAATTTAATTAATCATATTAAACTCAACTAATTACATTAAGTAATTAATTCCTTAATTACTTCCATTAGGTGATTATACTTAAACAATTTCACAAATGATTATCATTAAATTAATTAATCTAATTAATTATTAAAATTAATCACATTAATTAATTATTCAATAATCTTAAGTTAATGACCTTCATTAACTACTAACAATTCTTTAATTACTTTCCTTAAGTAATTAAACTTAGATTAATCAATATTAATTACAAATTAATAGCCTTCAATTACCAATTAATTAATCTTCAATTATTTAATGAACTAAGTGTTAACTATAACTTAATTAATCCTTAATTACTTGATTAATTAATCTTAATCGTTAATTAATATCAAATTAATAATCCTTAATTAATTAACTTAAACTTTAATTAATAAATTTAAAATTCTAATTACATATTTAATTAATCCAATTAATTAAATAAATAAATAAATTATCCATTTTAATTAACTAAATAATTAAAATTATTAAATCTTTATTTACTCAAAGTTAAAAACATTTTCTTATTAATGATCAAATTATCATTAACAAAGCATTTAAAAACAATTTGTTTTCAAATTTACTTCTAAATTTCATTTCCAAATTTAGAATTTCAGATGAATACAAATTTAACTTAAACAAAGTTAAAACAATTCAAAAACCTTTTTATTTCATAAGTTAAAGAAATATTTATTTTATAAAGAAGCTTAAAAAGGAATTTAAAAACCAAATTCATCTTTAAATTCAAACTAATTTAAATATACACTTTAGCATACAAAGTTGTTTAAATCTTTCAAATTTAAAACTTCTTTTATTTCAAAAACTGATTCTTCATTTTTTTTCACTCTCATGTCTGCGCATGGAGCCTCCAACCCAGTCCTCTCATGTCTGCGCATGGAGCCTCCAACCCTACCTGCCTTGTCTCATCAGACGTACCCCCCCATCCCCACTGACAACTCCATTGAAACAACCTTGTACCTCTCCAACAGTCTTGTCCTTTCTTCTGCCACACCGGCGTCTCCTCCTCCTCATGTTCCAACCAATACCACCTCATCCCTTTCTCATACGGTTATTCCTCCCCTTGTCCCCCCTGACCCTACCACGGCACCTCTGCTACCCTTAACCTCCGATCCGCATGTTCCCCCTTCTAGTGAACGGTCATGGACTTCGTTGTTCAAGCGCATCCCCAAGAATGCTGGGAAGTACATCCCCGTTCACTTGTCTCCAGTTTATGAAGATGAAGTAATGGTTCCACCATCTGAAGTTATTGATGCTGGTGCATCGATTTGGAAGGAAACCTTGGTGGGTTTCTTCCTCGACAAACCTCTGTCATATACAGCGGTGATCTCCAAACTCAAGGCATTATGGAAGCTAAAAGGAACGGTTACAGTTAAGTCAGATGGTATATTATTCTTATTTAACTTTTCCTGTTCTGAAGACAAAAACAAGATTTTACAGTGTGATCCAATTATCATGAACAACAAGTTGTTTATTATCAAGCCATACGACCCAGCTATCAGTAATGTCACTGGCACGATTACAGCGGTACCGGTTTGGGTTCATTTGTACAATCTACCGCTTTATGCCTGGTCTCCGCTAGGAATAAATTGGCTTTGTAGCCATTTGGGCAAGATGTTATGTATGGATGAAATGACAGAAAAGCAGGAGAGACTGAGCTACGCTAAATGCTTAGTGGAAATAAGGCCACACAAGGAGCTTCCTGATGAGTTCATGGTAAAGTTGGTTGAAGGAGGGCAACAAAAAATATTTGTGCAGTACTTGTGGAAACCTGATGTATGTGTGATATGTAAAGGCTTTGGTCATAAAACTGTGTGTTGTGACAACAAGAAAGAAAATATGTATGAGAACAAGGAAGAAAACAACAGTAAAGAAAATAGAGATAAGGTAGTGGTATCTGTTAACTCAAACAAAGTGAAAAGGAATGTAAGGCAAACTCAAAAAAGGAACTTCAAAGTTTGGCAACGTGTAGGTAGGAAGAAGGTGGAACCAGAGAACAAGGGAGAAAAGGAGGAGGAGAAAAAAGGAAGTATTAATGAAAAAGGAAAAAATGATAGAGAAATTAAGGCAAACTGTGAGAATGAGCAAAGTGGTGATAAAGAAGAGATTAACACTGATACAAGAGAAGCTGATATAAATAAAAACATTTTGCAAGATGATGTGACCAATACTGGGAAAGAAGGGGAAAAAGAAGTGGATTTAAGTGAATTAGAGACTGTAGGTGATGAGAAAGAAAAGGAAACAGAAGTAGAACTTTGTGAAATAGAGTCTGAAGGCAACTTGCTTACCTTCAACAAGTTTTCAGTGCTACTTAATATGGACGATGAGGATAATGTGATTGAAGTGAATGACGAAAGCAAGGAAATTAGTGAAAAATGTCAAGAAGATCAAAGTAAAGTTGTTGAAAAGCAAAAGAAAATCAAAATGCAATATTCACATAAAGAAGAAGGTGGTAATAAAGAAAAATATGGAAGCGAGGAGGTTGAGCATACTATGGATGTTACTCACAATCATGAAGATGCAGTACACGTAGACAAAGGAGCGAGACAAGGTCACCAAGTTGAAGTAAGAGATTGCACACAGCAGGAAGGAAAAATAGGCAAAAAGAATAATACCAAGCATATTAACCTCAGTTCAAAATCTCATGAAGCAGTGAACGTGCACCATGCATGCACAGAGAATAACACAATGCAAACAAACAATACAGCAACCCAAAGCAATGTAACAATCCCCAACCCCCCAACCCAACATATTTACTCTAAAATCATTCCTCCCCAAGCATACAAAGCTCCACCTCCTGTCGAAGTCCCATCTCTTTCAACCAACCATCTTTCTCCCCCTCAGCCCAACTACCATTTGCATGAGGAATCAACTAAGCAAGCAGTGACACCACTATCAGCCACCATTCCTAATTACTTGTCTACGAAGCAAGCTGTGACTAGGAATATGAAGATTGAGATCCTTAATGCACGTGTTGCCCAATGATGTTACGCATTGGAGCATGGAATATACGCGGTGCACATCATGTGATTAAGCAGGACCAATGCAAGCAACTCATTAGAACTCATCAACTAGAAGCCATAGCAATCTTTGAAACAAAATTGAATCTTGCCTTGACATCCAAAGCAGCTGAACTCATTAATCCTAGGTGGAAATATATCCATAACTTGAATGAAGCTTCGTACGGTAGGATTTTGATTCTTTTCAATCCCAATACGATCCAACTCACCCCCATTCTATCCACTTCCCAAATGATTCACTGTCATGCCATAGACCTTACTGACCAAACATCCTTCTATGTCACCTTTGTGTACGCCTTTAACACATTTAATACCAGAGATCCCTTGCTTTCGCTCATCCCTTCTCTCAGACAAAACACTCATCCATGGCTAATTCTTGGAGACTTTAACTGCTGCTATATGCTCTCTGATAGAATTGGAGGAAACCCTCTCTCTCTTAGTGAAATCAAGCCCCTTGCTGATGCTCTCTCCGATGCTGAACTTGTTAAGGTTAGGACTGTGGGCATGCCTTACACGTGGAACAATAAAAGAAGGATAGGAGGCAGAACATTCTCTACCATTGACCACACTTTCTCGAACCACAATGCTTTAACAAAATGGCCTTTTCTCTTCAACCTCCTTCCCCCTCCTCTCCTATCTGACCACTCCCCCCAAATAATACACCTTCGTGAAGCGGATTTGAGAGGGAAAACAAATTTTAAATTTTTTAACACCTGGGTTTCTGAACCTGATTTTAAAAATACTGTGGCAAATGCATGGAAAAAGCCTAAAAAGGGAAATCATTTGTTTGTTTTGCAGGAAAAAATCAAGGAGACGAAGAAAGAATTGAAGCAATGGGCGTACAATAAATATGGTCAAGGTGACAAGTTGAGTACTATGATCAAGGCAAGGCTTATTGTAGTACAGTCAGCAATGATGGCCTCAGTCAATAATGTTAATCTATCCGAAGAGGAGAGTATTCTCACTACGCAATATCATCAAGCTTTGAGTAAAGAGAGTGATATGATTAGGCAGAAGTCAAGAATCAAATGGCGAGAAAAGGGTGACAGAAACAGCGCCTACTTCCACGCCAGCCTAAAGAATAAGCAAACAAGCCAAAATTTCACAACAATATATGACAAGTATGGTAATCTTCATAATACACCTGACAAGGTTAAGGATGCTATTGTCAAACATTTCTCCGACCTATATGGCAATATGAACGACTTCATGCCACTAATTGACCAAATACCCAGTGACATACTTCCAAGACTCAATATAGCTCAGAAAGCTAGTCTGTGCAATGAAGTAACTCATGAAGAAATAAAGCAGGCTATGTTCTCTTTAAATACTGAATCTTGTGGTGGACCGGATGGTCTGAACGCCTTATTCTATACAACCTGTTGGTCTATTGTCTCTGACGACGTTACTAATGCAATTCTTCTCTTTTTTAAAAAAGGTAAACTCTACAGGTCATTCAACTATACTAACATAGCACTGATTCCCAAGACCAAGAATGCTCACAATGTTAATGAATACCGTCCCATCTCCTGTTGTAATACGATATACAAATGTATCGCCAAGGTCATAGCTATCAGACTTAAGAATGTGCTTCCAACCATAGTGTCTAAGAATCAGGCTGCCTACTTACCTGGTAGGAGCATCTTGGATCATGTTCTCCTATCCCATGAACTCATTAAGGGATATAAGCGCAGGAATGTTACTCCTAGAGCAATGTTGAAATTGGATATAATGAAGGCATTTGATATGCTGCAATGGAACAGCATTGTTAGGGTCATGGGGTTCATGGACTTTCCACCACATTTCATTGCTTGGATTTACGAATGCATCTCTACTCCCGCCTTTTCTGTTAGTTTGAATGGCAGGAATGAGGGTTTTTTCGTCAGTAAACAAGGGATTAGACAGGGAGACCCCCTATCATCTTATATTTTTATTCTTGTCATGGAGCTTTTAACAAGAATGATTGACAGGATAATTAATCAAGGTAAATTCAAGCTTCATCCTAACTGCACTGAACCAAGGATCTCTGCTCTGTTGTTTGCTGATGATCTTGTTGTGTTCTGTACTCCTGACACCTGTACTCTTACTAACATCATGCACATTCTTGACAAATTCTATGAAATGACGGGGTTGAAAGTGAATCTCCTAAAATCTGACATCACCGTTGCTGGTGTTAGTTCTGAGCAATGTGCTCTTATTTCTCAAATCACTGGGTTATCTCTAAATCACAATACAATTTCTTACTTGGGTCTTCCAGTTACAACCTCTAGAATCACTTCGAACCATTGCCTTCCTCTTTTCGATAGAATTACTGCCAAGTTGAGCTGTTGGACTTCCAAGTTGCTCAGTCAAGCTGGAAGATTAACTCTCATAAAATCCGTGATCTTCTCTATGCAAGTGTACTGGGCTAGAACCTACATTCTTCCCTTTAAATTGATTAAAATGATCAGAGGTGCTTTCATGAGATATCTTTGGAAGGGCAGGACTTCAGGTAGATATATAGCTCCGATCAAATTTAGTTTAGTTGAAATACCAATGGATAAGGGGGGGTTGGGTATTCTCAACTTAAAACAATGGAACATGGCAGCCTTCGCTAAGCATATTGATACTTTTTATAATAGCAATGACAGTCTTTGGGCTGAATGGTCTGACAAGAATGTGATCAAAGGGAGGAGTATATGGTGCATGTCCAAGCCTCAAAATTTGAGTTGGACGTGGCAGTGCATATTCAAACTCAAAGATAAGGTTCTTCCACTCATCCAAATGAACACGAACCCAAGGTATAGTGTGAAATTCTGGGATGACCCTTGGTTGGAGGCGGGTCTCATCCTAAGGCGACAACTTAATCACTGTGAAACGCAACAGGCTGGTATTCACCATGCAGCCAAAGTTAGGGACATTCTACACAACATACAAAATGCACGTACTTCATGGTCAAACCCGAGGATACATGATATATGGAGAAGAATTAGCAACTTTACGCCTGTCTCAGATGTAGCTGCGCGTATACTGTGGGGGGACAAGAGAGCTACCTTCAAAATTGGAGACATATACGAATTTATGATGAAGAACAGAGCTAGACCGCAATGGAAATGGTGGAAACGTACGTGGGGAAGAGATAGCAGTATGAGACATGACTTCATGCTTTGGAAAGTTTTGAATCGCGCATTGCTGACTAATGCGAAGCTTGCTTGCATGGGTTTGGGCTTTAACCTCTCATGCAAATTCTGCAGTTATATGCCTGAATCGGTCGAACATTTGTTCTTCGAGTGCGCCTTTATTAAACTAATCTGGATATCCGTGATGGCGAGGCTTCATAGGCAGAATGTATCCCACGACAATCGAACTGAATGGGAAAGAGTTTATTATCATGCTGGAATCAATAACGAAAGAGGAAGAATCTTCAATGTAGTTCTTAAAAGCTTTATTTCTGCTGTTTGGAGGGAGAGAAATGCCAGGGTTTTTGATGTTGTCAATGCTAAAACTGACGTGGTGTTTAAAAGGTGGATAATGTGTGAGATATGTCTTTCTTTGGGGCAGCTGTCGTTCGCAATTGAGCCTGGGATACGAGCTTCCTTTCTACTAAACATTTAGTTGTTGTCTTCCACTCTTTCTTTTGTTTTTGTTTTTTCCCCCGTGCTTGCTATGCCAAGTGTTCCCTGTATTCTGTTGTTTGTGTGTAGTTTTCTATGGTGTAGTAATAAATGGTCGGGGTCCATTTAACCCCGTCGGCCTTGCCAAAAAAAACTGAAATACATATTTAAATCTTTGATTCCAGAATTAAACTTAACTTTAAAACTTACTTACATATTTAAAACTTCATTTTTAAAAATTCATACTACTTAACCATTTTAAAGTAGTTTAACAATTTAAGTTTAAAACTTTTTTTAAAAAACTGAGATTTAAACTTAAAGTTGAATTCAGATTTTAAACTTGGATTTAAAACTTCGTTTAAATCTTTACTTTACATTTAAAAACTTCAGTTTTCAAAATTTTAAAACAAACACTTCAGGTTTCTTAAAACCTGTAACCAAAGTATAACCCGAGACACCATCCCATAATGCTTCGAGTCCAAAACCCAACTTCCCCGAGCAAACTACACAACAACTTCGAGCAACTCGAGTTCAAACACCAAACCAAACACAACTTCACCAGACAACACAACTTCACCAGACAACAGTGCACCGTGCACATGCACGGTGCCGTTGATCATCTCTGGCCAACTTCGTCGATCTTACCACATCGACAAACAACACACATCTCACCATGATCATCAGATCGCTTACCAAAAATCAAAATCGAATTCGAGACTCCAAAACCAAACCTAGAACAGAAACCACTACAACACATACCAAACCTGGAAATGCTTCGCCATCGATCCTCCGACCACCATTGGTTCTGCAACTCCGGCCCTGACCTCGTCTACGACCACATTGCCATCTCCCAAAAACTCGTTAAACTCGATCACTTCTACAAGCCGTGCCGACAAAATCAATTAGCCTAGTTAAAAACTAGGGTTACAGAAAATAATTCGCCACCGCTGCCTCCTCGATGAAGTGCACCACAATCACGCATTTTTCCTAGATACTACGATCACTCCTCCATCATCTGGAAGAACCCCGACCCCTCCAAACACATAGATCGCCAAAAAAACTCAAAAGTTCACTTCCAATTCAAACCCAAGCTACACCTTTAATCCCAAACTAAAAATCTTGATTCTTGTGTTAAAAATCATATTTTAGTTGATTTATTCGCTTTATAATACTAAATTTATAAATTAAAAAGTTTGAGTTTTGATTTTATTTAACATGCACAGTTGTTTAAATACTTTCAGAGACCATCAGGTTTTAATTTGACTTGATTAAATTTTTAAACATTAATTTATACTTAAAAAAACATAATTTGTTTAAAACCTAAGTTCTATTAGTAACTAGATTAATAGAATATACATTTTGAATAAAAACTTGATTTTGGGAACACAAACAGGAAGCACCGAAACACACAGTATATTCACACTTACATATATTCATAGA
Organism: Allium cepa; assembly: GCA_030765085.1. Lineage (NCBI taxonomy): Eukaryota > Viridiplantae > Streptophyta > Magnoliopsida > Asparagales > Amaryllidaceae > Allium > Allium cepa. Next base: position 233,468,850 of record CM060939.1, on the reverse strand, counting down.
TAATGCCAGAAATTCATATAAACATATTTGTTTCAGAGAATAGCATGCAACCAGATTTACTTTAAGATTATAAAATGTGAAGTTACTCACGTTTTTAGTATGAAGACAGGGCTTCCATTTTGAAAAGCTTTGAAAACTGGTTTCCATTTCCTTTGAAATTTTGATAACTGAGTTGCTTCTTTGAAAACATGTGTTCTTGATTTGAAAATACAGTTGCATGCTTCCAGATTTTAGAACATATTTCAGATTTTCTTTTGTTTGAAAATGTACAGGCTATTGATTTGAAAAGGTTACAGGGATTTGTTTTGCTTTGATTTGAAAACCTTAAACTTGAAATGCTTGCTTCAGTTCTCAGGTTTGCATGTAGAGCCAATTTCCAGATTTAAGAAAAAATGCAGATTTGTTTTATTTTGAACATGAACTACAGGTTTTGCTTTGCATTATGATTTGGAAAGTGGACTACAGGTTTTAGAGGAAGTGATTTCAGGTTTGTATTTGATATGAGAAGTGAAGTATAGATTTTGTTTTGATTTAAGGAGTTTTTACAGTTTTTGTTTTCTGGTTTAGAAACGAGATTAGGAAAAGAAAAGGAAGTGAAAAATGTATTTTTGTATAGGCATATTTTCTGATTTTATAAAATAAAAGAAAATTAAAATTTAAAGAGGCCACTTGTCCAAAAATACAACATTTGTCACACTAATGATTTATTACTTAACACATGTTATCCTAAGTTCTATAATGTTTACACGTGTTCTTTAAAGGTAATTAGTATTTATAATTAAATGTAAATGAAAGCTTTTAACTTAATAAATTAATTTTTAATACTTAGTTATATATATATATATATAACTTTAAAGAAATAACACCCTTTTATATTTACAGGAAATTATTGTCAAGGACAAAATTTCTCAGCATTTTAGCCTCAAGGACAGACCTTCAATATTTTAGCCTAAAGGACAACTTTTTTAGGTATCAGTTTTTAAGTATCAGTGTTTAGTTATCGGTAGCAGTTTTTAGTTATCGGTAGCAGTTTTTAGGTATCAGTTTTAGTTTAGTAGCAGTTTTGAAAAAATGTTTTGTCCTTATGAATAATTTTGGAAGAATGTTTGTCCTCATGAATAAATTTTAGGAGAATGTTTGTACTTGTAGCCAAAATATTGAGGTCGTGTCCTTGAGGCTAAAAATATACAAATTTTTGTTCTTTAAAGTAATTTCCCCTTATATTTATATATAAAAACAATACATATACTCTTTTCATATGAAAATAACATCTTTGACAATTTTATATAATTTCTAAAAGAGATTATAAATTAAACAATTTCATATTTTAATTATATTTTAAACTTCCATATAAAATTACAATCATATTCATTAAACAATATTTAAAAATAAAACAAACCTTATTATAAATCTTACTTAATTTTTAAGGTAAAATCCTTTTTAAACAATTAAACATTTATTTTATGTATTTAAAACCATATAGTTATTTATTAAATAACTTTGAAAGGCTTAATATTAATTTAAATCATAATTTCCAAATTATTAAATATATATATTAGAATTTGAAATCAAAATTCATTTATGAAATTTAAACCAAAGATTATTTATTTGTAATATATACATACAATATATTCATTTAAATAGAAATTAATTTATTAGCTTTTAAAAGATAAATTCCGCAATTAAATATTTATTAAAGGAAAATTATTAAATCAATTCAAATTTTATTAACAAAAATTATCAAATAAATTTAAATTTTAATACAAATTATTAAATTTATATTGCCAAAAATTCCGGGATATCAAAATTATAATATAAATAGATTTTCTATAGAAAATGTTTTGGTTATCGTAAGGTGAAAACTCATCTATGTTTATGTACGGTATGGTCTTACGGGATACTTTTAATTTCAAAGATTTTTTATATATATAACTTTAAAATCCAATTCAATGTGTTTTCTCACGTTGGTTTTCTAAACTGACTCGGGTGTTATTTTATTATATTGCTTGGCTCAAACTGAGCATATTTACACATTTTAGGTGGAAGCTTTGGAGCTTCAAGAGACGAGTTGGAGGGCGAGAGACGTATTCACGTATATGGTTATTTTCTGCTATATTCACTGATGGTATTTATCAGTAATTGTAAGGACGGGCTATTATAACTATCCAGGCTGACATTGTTCAGTACACTCTAATTGATGTTTGTATATATACATATACAGTTTTTCTTTTATGTAATGATTTGTTGTATATTATAGATTATTCATTCCGCTGTAAGATTCTTGGTTGTTTGTTTTTCTTTCTTCCTTCCTCTTTCTTTTCCCCTAACTTTTCGGTTTTCCATCATTCGATTGCTCGATACGCAATATAATGGACATATTAGTATCGATTTTCGAAGGTCGAAAATCCCATTCGTTACATTTGGTATCAGAGCTGAAGGTTAAGCGAGAACCTTGGCTTTGGTTGGGTAACTCACTAAGAGATAAGGTGATGGAATGCCTTATTATGAGTTTGAGTGAGTGTGTGTGCGTATGAGCGTGTATTTGTGAGTGATATAAATATTGTTTATATTGTGTTGATTAGTCAGTTAAGTGGCTTATGGATTCTGATCAATATGAGTAATTAACGTTATTGGTAGGGGTCTCTAAACACTTGAATAGAGTAGTTCAATATGGTATTGCTTTGAAATTAGGTAAATGAAATAATTTTACCTTTATTATATTTTATATATAAAGGAATAATTTTCAAAAATTATTATAGTATATATGGTATGCTTGGTTGTTAGAGAATGATCATATTTGATTATTATCATTTGTTGTTGTTATTGTGTTCTAATAAATGTTATTGATATTATAATGTAAAACAGATACCAATTAAGAATGCTTTTATGTAACCAAAGTGAAATTATATAAATATGATTTATAAAAGCGGTTTATAAATTAAAAAGGTTTAAAAGCTGAGAATTTGAGAATTTAAATCCCGTTGGTTTTGAAAATTGTTTTTCAAAGTTTTGAAAAATAATAATATTATTATTATTTGGAAAATATTATTGAATGGAAATATTTTTAAAAGGAATTAAAAGAGGTAAAAACCACTAAACTCACTTCGGTTGCTCAAAAATAATTTCGATGATGACTGCAGCATCATCGACATTCATTTTGGGGTTCCAAGAGAGGAATTGCTACCATTGGAATTTTTTTAGTAAAACTAGTTTTGATTATAAAATCCAAATGAATGATTTGATATACCAAGGGGATTATGTATATATGATTTCAAATTGATTTGAAATCAATGAGAACATGATGTTTAAACTTGGGAAAATTTTCATTGAGTATTTTATGAAAATATGAGAAAATAAGTTTGATAACTTATATAATTTTGAGAATTTTTAAGTTAAAACAATATTTTAAATTATTAAATATGAATGTTGAGAAAAGTTAATTTGAAAATGAACTATGAGGTGGAGTTTAACTTAAGTTGAATAAAATGAATTGTGAAAAGAAATTCAATTTAAGTTAAATGAAATAATTTTTGGAAATGGAATTTATTTTCATTTGAAATGAATTAATTAAATAAATTAGTGAATTAAATATGGTTTGGAATGTTGGTTGATGGAATTGAAATATTAAAACTGAACAATGGTGCGAATTAATGAAATAAGTTAAATGGAAATGAACTTAATTTGTAATGAATTAGTTTAATGGATATGGACTAAAATTATGAAGTGGTAATAAATATGAGATAAGTCATATGAAACGTTTTTAAACTTGAGTAAATATTTTTGAAAAAATTTATAAATGAATTTAGTATAGATTGAAATGTCATTAAATATAAAATTTGATGAAATGGTTCTTAAGTGATATTAGTATTGAAAAAAATATTGAGTAATAAGTGAATGTGAATAAAGCAATGTGAATAATTGAATGTAGATCAATTGAATGTGAATAAAATGAATGAGGATAAAATGATTGTGAATAAAAAGAATTTGGTATGGCTAAGAAATCAATTGAAATAAATATAGGTTGTAAGTATACTATTTTGTTCACATAACGGTTTGATCCAGATTCGAGTACATGATTTCGAGATGATTTACATCGATTAGAGTTGGAATTTTTTACTCGATTCTTAACGGCGAACACTGGATTTGAATGTTTAACTGATTTTGGAATTCTCTATATATCATAGTATATGGCTATGCAAGGAGAATATCGATTTCTAATCAAGGAACTGGATCTGAGTCCACACTAGAGTGGTCATGTGAACGATACTAGTTCAGAAGTGAAATTGTGTAATCGAGTATGTGATTAGATTTGATATTGCATACAGATGACATATTACATATTATATGGGTTTTAGTAAAGTAAATGTAGACAATTGAAAATGCATAATAATATGATTATGAATTATATGATTAGATGTCATTGGTATATAAGATGCAGGTATATAAAACCAAGAGCTAGTTTGACGCCTTTGTTTACATAAATAAATTTGGTTGCCCAACAAAAAAGTACATGTTTATATTGTTGTTAGGTTTGATGGTTTTATGGTTGAGTCACTTGGCTTTTGTTTTCTTTTGCTGGTTTGGGCCTGTAGTGGCAATTTGTAGTTGTTTCGATCAAGCCATGTAAAGGAGACGCTGGTGAAATTTCCGTGTATTTAAGGCACTAAAATTTGGTTTTGAGCTATAACCTAAAATGATTGAATGGGATGATATTAGTTGGAATCTATGAATGAGTTTGGAAACTTAGTAAAGATAATAACAAGGTTTCAAAGAGTTGATTTTTGGGAAAAGTTAAAGGCTTAAAATAATTTGGCGAACTATTTCAACTAATTGGTTTTAAAAGTAATGGGTTTAGGCTTTTTTCTTACCTTGGCAATTTCAAGGACGAACTTCTTTTTAAGGAGGGACGAGTGTAACGACCCCGAATTTTAGTCATTTCAATTTGGAATATGTAATCGACTTCAAATATTGAAAATTTGATTTTATAAGTGAAATAACTTGAATTTCAAATATAGCGATTTGTTTGATAGTTAAATCATTGAATTTAATATTTCGAATTGTTTAAATAATTGAATCTTGGGTTTTAACTTGGATAAAAAATAATTTCCAAGCTTATTTAAATTCTGTTGGATAAGAATGGTAGTAAGAAACTTTTAATTCAGATTCAAAGGCGATTAATTTAGTTTTTAATAATAATTCGTTTTATTTAACGGGTGAAAGTAGCCTTCCGAGGCACTATCTCGGATCTCAACGAAACTAGTTTCATTGAGTCCATAATAATGAATTATTGTATGTTAACGAATTTCGTGGCAACTGGAAGTATCATTTAGTCATGCGAGATCAAGATGCATTGAAAATAATTTCAGAAATTTATATTATAACTGGGTTTGAAAAGCTATCTTCTGCAAATGATTGAATTAGGCCTCAAGACTAGTTCCATTATGTTCAAAATAGGGATATTATATATAAAACACCAGGCGGCACACCTTATTTGGAGTTCGAGATTTTTAGATGTTTTATAGCTTGATAATTTATAATTTAAATAATATATATATATACATATATACATATACATACATACATACATACATATATATATATATATATATATATATATATATATTATATAACCATGTCTGGCCATACATTAACCCATACTTCTTCTTTAAAGCCATACCCCCACGTACACAATCCCATACCATCTCAAATTTAGATTTTCCAGTTTCCCCTCTTCTCATTTTCAAACAAGAGAAGTAAGAAGAAGAAAAAAATGCCACTTCACTTTAAAAATTCGAATCAAGCAAAATCCTCATCGAAAGAATACAGAACTGGGTTCTATGATCACGAAATCATTGGGGGCTTCGGTTTGGTATAGTTATTAGTGGAGGTGGTGATGAATGTGGGTGATCAACAAGAAGGACGAACTAGGGTAGGGGACTGGGTTTGAAGGAAGAGTGGCATGGTTCTTGTTATTTGAAGACGAGTCAATCGCGATAAGCGAGAGATGGCGCGGTGTTATGGTGGCAATCGCGACTGTCGTATGTTGCTTGCTAGTGAAGGGTGCCGCGATTCGACCGGTGACGATGAAGGGTAAATCAAAGGTGCGGTCGAGTTTTGCTTGGGAATTGGCGGTAAATTTCGACATGTCACTGACACAAGAAGGCATGTAGGGAGGATAATTATTGATTAGCGAAGTTGATTAACGGTGGGATTTGTTTACTTAAAACATGATTAGTTATCATATATAATTTAAAATTATTGATAAATTAAAATTTGTATAACTCCTTCATAAGAAGTCCAATCCAGACGCGGATTTTTGCGTTGCGGTCATAACGATGAAAGTTTTGAGATGGAACTAGTGTGGATGAGACTGTTGAAATTTAGGTCTAAAATCGGCCGTCGTTCGATTTTAGTTCTGAACCGGAATGCTCGGCGACAACTAAAATAATGGTGAGTTAAAGTCAACTTTTTGGTTAACTAGTATGACATATAGTTGCTAAAGAATTGTTAAATGATTGTATGGAAGAATTACTATAATTATTAGTTGGTTTGGACATATTCCCGCCCTTGGAGCAGATGAGACCCTATTACGATCCCGTCTAAGAGCGGATGACCCTTTGCATATGAATCTCACCTCAAAGTGGTTGATTTATATTTTACGATCGGAGGGATCTAACAGGAATCCTCACTAATGTTGATTTTATTTACATACATATGTGCTGATATATATATATATATATAAGATGTGATGCAGGGGGACAGGTTGGAGGGATCCAACGGGATTCCTTGTTATTATTGAATTGATTTCAATAATATTCAAACCATGCGAATTATTGGATGATAAACTTGATTTTTGGAAATAATGGTTATGATATCGTTATATTTTCATTACTGAAACCTAGTAATGATAGGAAATCAATATCTATATTGGTTTAGCGTTTGGCAGCTATTATCCTTAAAGTAGTATTTTAAAAATAATATAATTGTCCATTGGAGATGGAATTGATTTTTGAGACGGGAAAGGAATTTTAAATCCGAAATTGAGTTTTGTAAATATTATTGTTTTCAAGTTATTTAATTATATTTTTATTTTTTGAATTTATTTAATTATATTTTTTTTGAAGTTATTATTATGGTATTATTTTTTTAAAGTTATTTAATCATATTATTATTGTTTTAAGGTTATTTAATTATATTAATATTGTTTTAAAGTTATTTGCTTATAGTTAAAATTGTTTAAAACAATTATGAAAATGTTAGTTTTGAAAGGTTAATTATTTTAAGAATGATTATGGTCTGAAATTAATAACAAGGATATGTTAATAAGGTTTGTTTCGAAAATAAGTTATTGTTGTTGTTGTTGTTCTTATTATTATTATAAGAGTGAAATTAATTATTATTGTTAGGAAATGATTAATTATTATTTTAAGATGTTTTAATAAAAAAATTATTATTTATTTACTCATAATATTTAATTTGATAATTATTTTTATATAATATTGTTTAGAAGTAAGAGATCTTTATTTGTTTGTAAGTGCATTCGAGACATATAAACAGAGTTTTATAAAAGACTTGGATTTATAAGGGAAGTTTATAAATTGGTTTGAAGATTTAAGGGAAGATTATTGACAAGTTGAAAGAGTTTTATAGAGGGTTAGATATTTATAAACGGATTTAAGAAATAGATTTATAGATTTATGGAAGGAGTTTATAAATGATTTATGGGTTTATGAAGGACTTATGAATGATTTTAGAAAATGTACAAACAGAATTTATAATCGATGGAATCTTATAAAGGGGTTATAAATGGTTTTTCGGAGATTTATAAAATGGTTTATAAATAGTTTTAGAGAAACTTAAGTAGTTTTATAATTGATTTTTGAGTCCGATAAAAAGAAAACCTTTCTCAATTTTGTGAATATACTTATACTGTTGAGATAAGTTTATGGATATTTTCTAAGTATTGAAAATATAAGGATTTGCGGATATATCTTTGTAAAAGTATTTTTATACAAGTAATTTAAAAAGTGATTTTAATGAATGAAATATTTATTAATGTTAATGAATGAAATATTTATTAATGGAGGTTAGTGGTTGCTTATGTGCTTAACCAATGTTGGTTTTCCCTATAGAATTAAATTTTTGGTTGAATGATTGTTATTCGATGTTAAATAACCAACTATCGAATTTGGACCAAAATGTAACTTTGGAATATCTAGGAGAAACACATGAGATATGTGGCACAATCATCTCCAATGATGTTGTACTGTACGTATAAATCTCGTTTCGTTCTCCTAGGACAATAATAAGGAAATCTTTCTACTAGCAGTTAGGAGGTGATCTCCGATCTTATCTTTGACTATTTATTTCCTAAAGAACCAGGGCTGAGTTTATTTAGAATTATTTAAAAGTTGTTTCGAAGAGATTGGGATCGAGTATGTTATCCGAAAACCACTTCGATCCAATGAATGCATTTCGAAGTGTAGATATCTTAAAGATGATGTGACAAAGAAACTGGTCAGCACCTCAAATTAAATCTTAGGGAATGAATGGTACTTCTAAAACCTTCTCTCGAGTGAGTGAAGGTTGCTGATGCTTTTCAGGCGGGAAAAATTTGATCAAAATATGTCTTTGATACCTTTCAACACAGTCGAAATGATGCTTTCTTTTTTGGGAAACATCTTTGAATGGATGGATAATAACCCTATTGAAACCACCTTTCAACTCTGTCAAAATGGCTTGAGTTTGGGACCTAATATTTGCTAGAAATAGTGGAGCTGGGTAGGTTTAAGCATGGCCTTATAAAAGCTTGAGTTGCATCTTTTAGATTAAAGGAAAATGATTAGGTTGAATGTTTCATCTCATTCAATAGTTAGATAATTGATAAGTGGCGATTAGAGGTTAAGAGTTTAGGTATCCTAGAAAAGAGAGGGGTTTTGACTTTTTTGAGAGGGTAAGTTCTCTTGATCTTGTAAATCAGAACTGAAACTTAAGGAATCAACATATACTTAAGGTTTCGACTTAGTCGAAGGGTAACCTTTTGACTAGAGCAAGATGTTGAATGAAAGTAGTCATATGAAATATAGACTGCGTAGTTGCAACATAATGAAAATTATAATAATCTCTCTTTTTATTGAATTGAGATGTAAAAATTTAGAAAACCCCAATTTGATTTAGGAACTAAGGTTTACAAGCTCTTGAAAGTATAGAATAGAGGTGAGTGAAAAATCGGATCCCCAATAACTGACCCCTGAGGTCTTATTTAATGGCGTGGATTGGTACCTTTCAACCCAAAGCATTCGACACGGTCGTAAGGTCGGCCTCCTTTCTTTTTGTGTGTCTTCTGAATTTTACCTTTTGACTTGGTCGAAAGGGTTTTAGTTAATCTTCCGCTACCACTGTAGTCTAGGCGTCCTTTCTATCTTTCCTTGTTCCTTTCGACTCTGTCGGAAGACATGTTGCCTGATTGCTTCTGACTATGTCATGGATGCCATTCGACTTATCAAAGGTTTGTAGATGCGATTTTTACTTAACTTTAACATGTCATGAATGTTGGCATGGGTGTTGGCCTCTATTATTGTCAAAGCATACTCCCTTAGTGCTTCGAATGAGTCGAAACACCTTCATAGCTTTGTAGTAAAAAGGTCCCATTCAGAAATTTCTTCTTCGGGTAGTGCGGAATCATGTTCTTTATTACTGGTGGATGTTTACTCTTTCATTTATAAATAATTGTAGCTTTAACCAATTTGAAAGGCTATCGTTTTCTTTCAAATGGGTTGCTATGCCAAAAGCTCTCTTGATGTTTATAGATGAAGATGAAACCAATAGTTTTGAATGATTTAGCGCATGTGTAGGAAATATTCTACTCACTGCCTTCGAAAGGTGGCTTTCAACCTTGTCGAAAGCTCTCGGTTTTCTCTGTCGAAACGTCATGTTGACTTCTACGAAAGGTATTGCTAGTGCTTCCATTTTCTTGTTGAAGGCTTTGTCTCATGTTTAAATAGACCATCCTAGTGCTCTCTGGTCTTTATCAATGCTCTTGCTTTTATTTCATACTTTCGTTCTTGAGAATATTTTATGGATAACATTTAGCCCCCTAGTATGAAAGAAGCTTTTGTTCTTTTAGACAAAAACTCCAAGGCACTTATTTCTTTATTTCCTGCGAATAGATAATAATCTCTATTATGATTGTAACCTTGTTATGAGACCTTAATGAGTAATCTTAAACTTATGAAGTCAATTCAAGATGTTATTTGGTAATATTTTCATATAAAATATTCCAAAATATTTGTGATTAAACTTCTTCTATTAAGAATGTGGAATAATATCACCTGAATTTTAAACATTGACCCAAATAAATGAACCTTCGTGGAAAGTTATCATACACTCTAGATTTCCCTTTTTCAAGTTAGGTTTCCCTCACTCATTAATTATGAATCTTCTGCCTGAAGAAGTCTTTCCTCGAGATCTTATTAGGATTTACTTTCATCCCTACATTTTTGTTAGTAATCCTCGTTTTGTGAAAAAGAAAAAAGTAGTTTAGTATTGATGCCATTTGGAGATATGAAGATCTTGCATTGAAACCGAAATTTAAACTCAATGAAAAAACTCACAAATCACCATAAAATTCAATAGTAGAATATAGAATTCTCGAAATTAGGAGTCCAATAAGAGTCCCAAAGGAAATCAAAAATTGGAAATTTATAAATTACTATCAAAATCAATAAGGAAGTTTAAGATCCATAAAATCTGGAGACTAACAAGAGATTATCCAAGATCCAATTAGGAATGCATAAGAAATCCATAAATCATCATTGAAACCTATATGGAATTTCTGCAACTTATGAAACTAGAAATTCAATAAGTGTTCATCAAAAATTTCAATTCCAAAACCAAGAATATGAAATTTACAAATCGTCATAAAAAGGATAAAGCATTTCAGCATTTACAAAATTAGAGATTCAAAAATCTAATAAGCAGTTAGAAATACAAAAATCATAAATATTCATCAAAATCCATAAGGAAATGTAGGGTTCATGAAATTAGAAAATCAGCATGGGCCGATCAAAATTCTAACAAGGAAATGAGGAACACAAAATCGAATAAAAAATCATTTTAAATCCATTGAGGAAATTAAGAATACAAAATTCACCCATCATCATAAATTTCCATAAGGAAATTTGGAATTCAATAAATCAAAAATCATATATGGGATTATCAAACACTTAATAAGGAAATCAAAAATATGAAATCCACAAAAATAAGAAACTTAAAAATCTGCAAATACATAAGATCACTATGAAAAGATTCCAAAAATCCAAGAAAACAGGAATGTAATTAGAAAACTATTAGGACCGCATCTATTAAACAATCTATACAAAACTCCTTTTAATATAATGTCAGAAATTCAATGTGAAATCTATAGGTTATCATGGAAAATCGAAATTAAGAAATCATGAAAATAGAAAATCAATGAGAAATCATTATGAAGGTCCCATGGGGAAAATCAAGTGTGTATCATTAAAAAATCATCATGAAAGTCAACATGGAAATTCAGAATTCTCATGATCAACAATTTAATAAGAAATCATTACGAACCTCAGTAAGGGAACCTAGAATTCGTGAAAGCATAAATTCATTGAAAAACACAATGAGGAACCAAGAATAAAAATCGTCATAAAAATTGGTGTAGGAATTCATAATTCACAAAGTCAGCAATTGAATATGAAATCATCAAAAATGCAACAAGGAAATTTGAAATATGAAATCCATAAACCATCATAAAAATTCAATGAGAAACTTCAAGATTCAAGAAACCAGAAATTTGACAAGGAAACTAAGAATAAAAATCCACAAATCACTGTAAAAGTCAGCAAAAAAAATTCAGAATCCTCAAAATTAGAAATTCAATAAGAAATCAATATGAAATCCACACATCACCTCAAAAGTCAATGAGAAACATAGAATTCATGAAACCAAAATTTTTGTAAGAAATTAATTAAAAAATCAAGCATGGAAACCAAGAGTATGGAGCCAGTAAATAATCATAAAAGTCAATGTAGAAATTTTGAATTTGCACAATCCAATATGAAATCTTCATGATAAGAAATAAAGAACATGAAATTTCATCCATTATAAGCACAAAATCAGAAACCCGTCTAGCAATAGTAAATTTAATTGATGTGTGATTCCTAAAGGGCCTATAAGTTAGTAGTATTATTGTTATATTGGAGCTGAGTAGTTCTATTCACCTGTCTGGCTTCTCAGTAGTGCAATGGTTATATATATATGTACATATATATATATATACACACACACACATATATATGATCTCTTCTATTTTAAAGGGTCACCTTATTTCTAAGGATTCAAGAATGGCTTAGTCAATCTATTCTTCGAACGAAGTCATTTTCATCTTGGTAAAATTTTGTAATTTATTCCATTCCTTTAGCTTTTGTATGGATCTCTGTTTTCCATTTTAGTTTGCAGATCTCCTTATCCATTTCCTTGTCTCATGTTCCCCTTTGTAGGATGTAAGTTTCTTAACTCTTTGTGCTAGTGCCATTTTTCAAGTATTGAACATAAAGCTCATATTTTGCTCTTTCTGATTATAGTTTTGGATTCTTTGTCTATTTTCTTTTTTTTGTACCCATTGCTCAAGTTTCATTTTTGTTTTAGATGATGACTAATTTTATTCTATTGACCCTCCATTCTTTTAGGCCCTAACTTTGTCTTGAATTGTAAACATCTTTGTCCTTCTTCTTTCGTTTAATGCCCCCTTTGGGCTTCATATTTATCTTAGATGGTGGATAGACTTCTTCCTTTAAACCTTTACTCTCTTAGGCTCTGACTTTTGTTTTGAGTTGTAGACATCTTTTTCTTTCTTTGTTTGCTTGATGCCCCTTTCGGGCTTCCCTTGGCTCTAAGTATGTCGTGTATGTTAGGTTGTCCTTCCTCCAGAAAGTTGTTGATATGTGCCTATCTTAACCCTTCCCTTAAGAGGTAAGTTGAACGTTAGGGGTTTTGATTCTTCCTCCAGGTGATGCTACGGATTGGCCGTAGGCTTTTGTCCCTCCCTCTAAGAGGTGCTATGGAAGATTGTCATATGCTTATGTCCCTCTCTCTAAGAGGTGCTAAGGAATACCATTGTATAATTTCTGGTGAGTGCAGGATCCTCCTCCTTTTAGGAGGTGCTACAAATTTGCCGTGGACAAAATAATTTTTGGCTAATTAAAGTGGTTATAAAAATCCTTTTGGATATCAATGAATATTTGTAAATGAGCCCTTTTGATATATTGAGGGGTTATTTTTCAAAAAAAGAGTTTGGTCAAGAATTTTTCTATAGCACTACATCTTACAAGGGTCTTTAAACCATTCCCATAGTAGAGACCCAGATCTCTAGTAGGAGACTGAGAGGTCATGATTCGTGAACCTATAGTCTTTTAATTGAGAGTAGGATTCTAATCCGAGATTATGTTAATGAACTTTTGATGACTTTAAAAAAATTTCTTGAAAAACATGAATAGGCTTTTCCTTGCCAATGGTTTTAGAAAGCTTTGAAATATTGGGATTACTTATTTGGAAACCTTTTGCATGCATTCATTAATGCTACATGGTATCTTTGGAAGATTGTGCAAACCAGTTTTTGAAATGGATACTCTTGTCTTCCCTAGATCATGGGGTAACTGAAAATAGTCTTACTTGAAAGATTTGTTAGGGAAATTTCTTTTATTAAAAATATTTTTCTAAGATTGGAGAAATGTAACCACATCTTGGTGAGGATTGCTTAATAATGGAGTGACCTATCTATAACTTTTCTCAAAGACTGGTGAAGGACCCATAGCGACCCGAGGTTTCATGAAAGTCAGTCTTTGCATTGTGTTGATTGAACATTGATAGTGATTTTGCAATTAGGTATCTAAGCTGTCTTTCCCGGGCAGTTTGAAATTTGTCCTGCTTCAAGAATGCATTGAATGCCATGGAATGGTTTTGTTTTTACCTGTAATTATACTCAAATCTTATATTAATATTTGATCAATTCAAAGTGCAACTTAAAGTACAAATCAAGTTAAGAAAGAAAAAGTTATAAAAGAGAAAAAGAAAGAGTTCATATTTGAACTAAAGCTGTAAGACTTCATGATTTGATAGGAGTCTGCATTTTGAAGTGGCTAAGCAGCATTCTTCTCAACTTGTATGAGAAGTTTCTTTAAGCTTCTTTAATGAACTCCTTTAGGGATCCTGACTTAATGATGCCTTGAATTGCTTTTGCTAAACTATGGCATTTATCGGTCCCCTGTCCATTCACTTTATGATATTCACAGTAACTACCCCCCTTAATCGGTTTAGGGAATTTCCGGAGCGTATAAGGAATAGGGAAGTTTTCCTTGCCCTTCACCCTGGTGAATATGTAGGAGAGTGGCTAGTTTAGAATTACATAATTTGATTCGGAATTCTTCTTTCAACTTCTTTTCAGGCTTCCATTTTTCCTTGATTTCTTGTCGAGATGCTTAAAGTTAGATTTCTCTTCTCTACTTCTCGATGAAATTTTCTCATAGCATGATCATCTCGTCCATATGAAAAAACTTTTCAGCTCGGTGATAGAAGTATTGTAGATCTTTGCATCTATTAATGAAAAGGTCCTTTTAAAAGGGGTTTATTCGATCAATCCTGATTGAATCGCCATAAGATTTTCTTTATCAGTTGTATTCTCTGCTTTTAATGCTTCTGTACTGAATCGGTCCAAGTATTCGCTGAGTAGCTCTCCTAGTTTTTGTTTGATAGTAGACAATGAGCTAAAGTCCATAGTTGAATCTCTGAATAGAGTGAATTGCATCACAAAATCATAAGTAAATTGCTCCCAAGAATAGATAGTTCCCATTTGGTAATTCCTATACTATTTTATAGCCGCTCTTTGAAAAGTAACCAAGAGAAGTTTGCAACGAAGTGATCCAGGAGCATCATATAAGTTCATCCAGTTTTCAAAAGCTGCAAGGTGGTCATTTGAATCAGTAGTTCCATCATACTTTAGTGAAGGGATTTGAATATGAGAAAGGATGTTGGTTGGCATTATCTGTTCTGAAAATGGAGTCTTCTATAGAGTAACATGTTTCTCTCGGTCGAGAATTCTTTCTTCCTTAAGCATATCCATTATTATTCGATATAGGATGTCTTCTTGGTCGGCTTCATTTTTGTGGCAACCTTCGCTGTCTCCATGGATCAGATTATCTGATTGCTCAAGGGGTCTTTCAGCTCGACTTTCTTGGTTTTAATATTGGCTTTTATTTGGTAACTGTGCTTTATCCTCAC
The DNA here is from genome assembly GCA_030765085.1 of Allium cepa. Lineage (NCBI taxonomy): Eukaryota > Viridiplantae > Streptophyta > Magnoliopsida > Asparagales > Amaryllidaceae > Allium > Allium cepa. The sequence goes on along the minus strand of CM060939.1, from coordinate 233,453,544 downwards.
CTTCTGTTATCTTTAATGATCCTTGAAGTGGAACCTCTTCGAAAAATTCTTGCATAACCACCGTTTGTTGCAGTACATTCCGGACATTGATCTCATTGCTCTCTAATCTTATTAGGATTGAAGGATGCCCAACTTCCATACTCTCAAAGTTAAATTTTAGGGCTATATTATTTTCCAAAGTTTATTGTGACATAGCTTCACCATTTAGTATGTTGCTATCCTTCCTCGCTCTTACCATCTTCTCCTTTCGAATAAAGAACCCTTTGCAATTAATTGGTGACGAAAGTAGTTGAGAATTGGAGGTTTAGGACCTCCTTCTAGCGTGGAAAATGTTCGTAAGGTAACTAGTCAACACCTCCAATTAAAGCTTAGGGAATGAATGGTACTTTTAAACCTCCTCTCGAGTTAGTGAAGGTTGCCGATGCTTTTCTGGCAGGTAAAATTGATCAAATACGTCTTTGATACCTTTTGACACGGTGAAAGGGTGCTTTTTTTAGGGAAAAACCTTCGAATGGATGGATAATAACCCCGTCGAAACCACCTTTTGACTTTGTTAAAATGGCATAAGTTGGGGACTTAATATTTGCTGGAATCAGTGGAGTTGGTTAGGATTCGACCTTATCGAAAGCTTGGCCTTATAAGAGCTTAAGTAGCATCTTTTAGATTGAAGGAAAATGGTTAGGATGAAGGTTTTGTCTCAGTTGATAGGTAGACAGTTGATAAATGGCGATTGGAGGTTAAGTGTTAAGGTATCCTCGAACAGAGAGGGGTTTCGACTTTGTCGAGAGGGTAAGTTATCTTGATCTTGTAAATCAGAACCAAAACATAAGGAAGAAACATATACTTAGGGTTTTAACTTTTTCAAAAGGCAACCTTTCGACTAGATCGAGATGTCGAATGATAGCAGTCATATGAAATACGGACTCCATAGTTGCAACATATTGAAAATTATAATAATCTCTCATTTTATTGAATTGAGATGTACAAATTTACCAACCCCCAATTTGATTTTGGAACTAGGGTTTACAAGCTCCAGAAAGTATAGGGTAGAGGTAAGTGAAAAATCGGATCCCCCACAACCGACCCCTGAGGTCTAATTTATAGGCATGGATTGGTACCTTTCGACCCAAAGCTTTCGACGCTGCGGAAAGGTCAGCCTCCTTGCTTTCGTGAGTGTCTATTGAATTTTACCTTTTGACTTGGTCGAAAGGGTTTTAGTTAATCTTCCACTGCTGCTGTAGGCTGGGCTTCCTTTTTGTCTTTCCTTGTTCCTTTTGTCTCGGTTGGAAGACATGTTGCTTGATTACTTCTGACTATGTCGTAAGGCTTTGTTTGATGCCTTTCGACTTCATCGAAAGGTCTGTAGTCGCACTTTTCACTGCGTTCCATGAATGTTGGCATGGGTGCTGGCCTCCATTACCGTCGAAGCATACTCCTTTAGTGCTTTGAATGAGTCGAAATGCCTTTATAGCATTGCTGTGAAAAGTTCCCATTCGGAAGTTTCTTCTACGGTTAGTGCAGAGCCATATTCTTTGTTGCTGGTGGATGTTTACCCTTTCTTTTATAGATGAGGTAGCATTAACCAATTCGAAAGGCTATCATTTGCTTTCAAATAGGTTGCCTATGCTAAAAGCTCTCCTGATGTTTATTGTAACAACCCTAGATTTTTCATATATTTTAATATTTGACTTTATTTTATTTTGAAATTATTTTTAAACTTGTTTTATTTCAAACATTTCACATTTTTAAATATAAGTGTTGATTATTATGTGAATTATAATTTCAAACAGGTATAAATTGGATATTTTACTGAAAGATGAATTTCTGTTCAAACTGGTCAAACTTTGACTTTTAAATTTCAAATTTAAATATTTAAACTCCTAAATCTTATCTTTTATTATGGAAATAGATTTAACAACTTGAATACTGCTTTTTGTTTCGTTGAAAACGGACTTAAACTGTGAAAGTTATGCACATTTTAATTTTGAGTATAATTTGTTTTATTTTGCAATTTTGTCTATTTTAGATTATATAAATCATATTTTCTTTGTTATAATTTATTTTAATATGTGCTAATAAGTTATTTTATGTATATTTTTGTCTTTTAATATTTTTAAAGTGATAAAATAATTTTTCCAAAATTTATTGCATATATTTTCTATTTTTAAGGCTAGTTTCCATTTTTTTTGCTATTTTCTTCATTTAAATTATATTTAATTAAAATTTATTTATTTACTTTCATGCATGCATTTTATTTTTGTGTCTTTATCTTTATTTATAAATATTTTTCAAGTACACAAAATTTTTGCAAAGTTCATTTCATTTATTTTCAAATTTTCTAGCCTAGTTTACATTTTCTTTGCTATTTTCTTAATTTAATTATATATAATTAATATTTATTTATTTATATTTTTTTATTTGTTATATTTTAGTATTTTAACTGAAATTATATTTATTTTCATATATTTAAACTTATAAAAGAAAATGGATGGAAATTTGAAAGGTTTTTGGACTCTTTATATTTCCAAAGTCTTTTTACATTCCGCCTTTTCATTTTCTCAACCTACTCCTTTATTTTATTTGTGCCGTACCATTCCTCCTTCTTTCCAGCCACATTTCATTTCTTTTTCACCAGAAAAACATTCTCAAACTCAAAAAAAAACATACGGCCATTTGTCGTAGAAGTTTGGGTAAAAATTTCTTCTCTTTTTCCTTTGTTTTTCAATGTTTTAATGGTTTTGCACTTGTCTCTTCATGCTTTGCTTGGCCATACTCCTCCACCACCTCCTTCGACCAACTCCACCACTGCCCGTGGACACTCCACCATCCTTTCCCTCTGACTTGACCAGGCCATGAGCCCCCTTGAAGCTTTCATCACCAAATGTGGCAAAATCACCTTGAAACTAGCCTAGCCGAACCATTTATGCACATACCCTTTCATTTTTCACCTAAACCACCACCTTGGCCGCCACCACCAGTCCCTCCACAACCTTTGGTCGACACTCCAGACCCCACCCGACCTTCACCTTGTAGGGGCCGAGCCCAATGGTCCTTTGGTTGAGCCATATGGTTGCACAAAAGCCACTTATTTGCCTTAAATCCTTTGTATTCACACCTTGTAACTTCCACCACTTCACCACACCCTTAGACGCCCTTTGCTCCACCTTCTCCAGCCCATACCTGAACCAAAACCACTGCCACACCATCTTCGAGCCTCCAACAGGTCTGGCCATGCCATTTGTAGCCTTGCTCGAAGCTTGAAATTGCACAAAAATCCACTTGTTTGCCTTGTACTTGTATTTTCATACATAGCAACTTCCATACCTTCACTACCCTTGCTAGGCCGACCATATATGACCCATACCTGACAAAATACACACCATGGTAGTACCTTATCACCCTATAGGCTGAGCATAGTGATGGTGGAAGCAAGTGCAAGTGTTTGATTAATTGTTGTTCCTTAATTCTAGCTTGTTTAATGTCATATTTTGGTTTGAAATTCATGTTATATGTATTGTTTTGTTTCATATGTACAAGACAATTAGCTTTGGCTCTCTACTCTCAATTCATTTCCGTATTGTCGTGCCTTCGTAGTGTCTGTATTGTTTGCTTTGGTAGCTATCTCCAGCTCTGAACAGGTGAGTTATTCTCACCAGACAATATGTACATATATAAATAGTAAATTGACCCCTTTTGAATCTGTAAATTGCATATCATCCTGTTATAACTGCTATATTATGTTCATATGATGTTCACACCTATATTTACACCTGTTATATCATATGTTACTATTATTTCATGTTATTCTGTTACTTTCATCAGTTTATCACACTGCAAATTCCCTGTAGACTAGAATCACTATGGGTTGAAATGATACATACCCGAACGGAATTTAGAATAGGAGAAAATCGTTATGGGCTGACATGATAGGCCTGAATGATTTTCAATTATTTTCTTTTACTAGGGATTGCGGGTTTGAAATGATCAAACCCGGGTTTTCTTTGTAAATTACAGGTTGAAATGATATATTACCCGTATCACTTTACCTAGGCTAGAAAATGAAATACAGACCCGTTGTTAAAATATGTTTTTCTAAAAATTTTAAATTATTTTAGAAATGTAAATATTATAATATTTTGATTTAAATTTGATTAAAAATGATTTTTGTAAAGCATTATTGATTTTCTGAAAATTTATAAGTGAAATAAATAAATGGTAAAGTTAGGAAATCTGAAATGTAAGTTATTATGGAAATTTTAATTTGGTGATAAATAGAATTTAAATTAAATATTAAAATATGATAAATTTATGATATTTTGAATTAAATGAATTAAAAATGATTTTTATAATATATTAATGATTTTTGAATAAAGTTAAAATGTGAAATGAATGAATATTTAGGTTGAAATTTGGAAATATAACTAAAATTGGAAATTTGTGATTTTGGCTTAAAAGTGAATTTTAAGTTAAGTAAATAAAAATGAAATTAAGTTATATTTGAAAATTTTAAACTTAAATGTTAAGTTAAATTTAATTTAATGAATTTAAAAATTAATGTTGGAATTTAATAAGTGAATTATTATTAAATTTTGATTTTTTTGAATGGAGATTTAACTTTATAAAATCATGAATATAAGGGTATTTGAATAACTGTTTTAAAAGTGAAATTATATGATTTTATAAGCTAAAAATGATTTAAATAAAAAATATGATTGTTTGTGAAATTATATTGAATACTTGAAGTTAATTAACTGCATTTTTGAAATGCTATTAATTCTAATGTAAATGATAATACAGCATTTGTAAATGCTGTAATTGATAATAATGAACCAAATGGCTAAGTTTAATTAAAGGTTATTATAGCATTTTGTAAATGCTATAATTGTTGAATTTAACTAAGTTTTATTTGAAACTAATGTAACCCTATTACAGCCTTTTTAAATGCTATCTTTTGTTAAATTGAACTGTTTTGAATGTAACTTTCCGTAGCAATTTCTAAATGCTGCGAAAGTTGAATTTTCATCTGTTTTAATAAATTAAGTGAATAAATGAATTTTGAAAGACTAAAATTTTGGAAATTTAATAATTTAATTATTAAATATAATAACTTCATTTTATGATTTAAAATGAAGTAACTTGTTTCGAAATATAAACTATTTTGAAATGTGTTTTGTAATAGTATTTAAATTAAATAAAAATGAATGTGGTTTGGAAGATATGATATTTTGAATGATATTGAATTTTGAAATTATATTTGATTTTGAAGTATAAAATACCATTTTGAAATTTTAACCACGGGATGTAATTAATTTATAGTTTAACTGATTCTTAAAGGATGGGCGATCCCAAGCATCCTTTAAGTTATTGTGCATTTCTACTACAGTTCACTTGAGTTGGTTTACATTATATAAGTATATATTGTCCTGACTCGAGTGTTTTGTGTTTTACTTTACGCTCGGGTCAGCCTGAGTATTTACAGCTTAGCTTTGGATTTCTTTTATGGAGCTAGGAATCGCTGGAGATTCTGCTTGTCTAGTTATCTATTTCCTTTCAGTTTCTGTTGTTCTATTTCAGCTCTGGTATTTATAAACTTCTATGTATTTGAGATTTCTATTGTATATGTTTCAGACTAATATTATGTATTATGTTTTGAGAGTTTGTTATAGTAGCCTCATGAACTACTATGGTATTTTTTTTCCGCTGCGAGTTATTCTGATATTTTTGTGTCTGTGATTCTGTGATTGTATTTCATTTGCTCCAAATTTATTTACAACGCGGTATTTTGAGCAATTCAAGTCCGATATGTGCGGATGCGAATAACTGAAAATATCGGGTTGTTACAGTTGGTATCAGAGCTTTGGTTTTTAGGCAAACCTTAGCCTGTGGAGCAAAAACTCATTATAGATAGGGTAGAAATATGCTAGAATGGGTGAAATCAATCTCAGAATCATTTCCTTGTGAGAGAACGTATTTTCGAAGTATATAATAATTTCTAAATGATTTTTAAAGTAGTTTCAAAGATTATTTTGGTATAATTTTTTTATTTTGAAACCAAGATTTTCTAAACTTCATTCCTTTTGTATCAACCTTGTTAGAAACCTCTTGGTTAGAATTCTCATCGATTAGGGTTCCCTGAACTTTGGAACACTCCCTCTTGTTCCGAAGTCCAGTCTTGTCTTCCCTATTTTACCTTTTTGATTTTGGAGCATTCCATAACTCCACTTTGGAATGACCTTTCTAAAGATCGGTGATTCCGCCAATCTTTAAATGATCTGTAAAGAGGTGAAACTCCTTTACAAATTACAATTGATTCACCAAAGATTTCTGTATCCACGGTTTACGATGTTTTCTATCTCCTTCTCTACCGGGATTCTATCTTCGGCGATCGAATGTCGATTTGCCTTAGATTTCTGCATCGATCATATTGCAGAAGTCACGGTTGACCGGTTAAGGTCGCCCGCGATTTATATAGGCTTATCCATCTTCTATTTGGTAATTAAATTATCTCATCTTCGTTTGAGTTTATCTTCGAACTAGAATTCTATTTGATCAGAGTTCCTCTAATTTTGAATCTTTGTTTGTTTGAAATCCTTCCTTGAATCATCCTTTGGAAATTTGTGTTTGATTGTATTTTGAAATTGTGCATACATCGAAATTATTAAGGATGACCGTATTTAGTATATAAAAAGTGAAATGTTTCCAATAAGGATTATATACCTTTTAAAATGAAAATTGGAAGCTTCGAAAGAATTTGAAATTTTGAAAATTTTATAAGAACTTGATTTATACAAAAATGATTTATAACTGAAGGGTTTTGAATTTGAATTTCGAGGAATCGAACTCCGGTGTTTTGAAATGGGTTTTAAGATTTTGGAAAATATATAATAATAATATGATTAAAGATTTTTTTTTCAAATAAAAAATGTTTCAAATGTATTCGAATGAATTTCAATGATTTCTAAGGAATTTCAAAGAAGTTTTTCAAAGTTAATTGAAGTCCAGAACTCACTTGTGTCGCTGGAAAATAATTTCGATGATGAATGCATGCATCATCGACATTGATTTTCGAGTTTCTAAGTGGGGGAGAGGCCACTCTAGTAGCTTTGCTATGCGAGTGATTTTGTGAAACCAATTTTGATTTCAGATTTTGAAATATGGTTTGATATTCGAAAGATATATGTATATGTGTATATATATATATATATATATTTGAAATGATTTAAAGTAAGTCGGTGTTCAGTCCTCGAGATTCAGATTTGTTTTGATATAACCTTATCTATTGGAATTGATTTACTGATTTGTTAGTGATTTCCCACTCTTGGATTTGAAATTATGATTTCTTCGACTATTTTGAAGGTTCGAGCACTTCCAAATCAACTTTAACTTTTCAAAGCTAAGAAATTTTGAAAGGTATAAGGTATTTGATAAAGAATATAAGTTTAGTTTGTATGCTTCAAGTATGAAATAATATGATTTGTATAAGTTGAAACTGTTTTGTTAAGTAAATAAATAAGACTATTTTGAATTATACTAATACGAAATTTAGTTTGAAATGTTTTGGATAAAAATTAGTCTTCAAATGTTTGAGAAAAATTTGGTTTTAAATGTTTTAACTTAGTAACATCTTTATAAAACTATTTATTTAACAAGTTGGAATAGATACATAAGTTGTACGTATGTTGTTTTATTCGCATAATTAATTTGATCTAAGTTTAAGTACACAAGTTCGAGGTGAATTACACCATTTCGTGTTAGGATTTTTCATTTGATTCTTGATGGGCAATATTTGATATGGATTTTGGGCTTGATTCTAGAATTCTCTAACATAGTATATGGCTATGCAAGGAGACTGATGGCTTCTAGTCGAGAAACCATATCGAAGTCTGCATTAGGGAAGTCGAATGGGCAATACTAATTCGAAAGCGAACTTGTGTGATCAAGCGAGCGATTGAATGTAATGTTGCGAAATGATGACATATGTAAGTAATAATTAAGAAAATTTGAGATATATGAAATTATAAAATTTAGTTTGAAATATGGTATATTTAAGCCATGAAAAATATTTAAGATTTAATAGTTTATTTTATAAATCAAATCTATATTTGAAATTTGATAATATTTGAAATGGTTTTGTTGGAAAACTAAATTGAATTGAAACTGATGGTTTGAATTGAATTAAAATTGGAAATTTTAGATTTGGGTTTAATTGAATAAATTTGTGAAATGTAAAGAATTAAAGGAATGTTTTATGATTTCAAATGTATGATTTCAAAGGGTTATGATTTTCAAAGTGTAAAGATTTCAAGTATTTTGGTTTCGAAAGATTTACAACTTTGAAAGTATTATGATTTTTTGATAATGAATATATGTTTGAAATAGAAATGAATTTGTTTGGCATAAATGTTGTTGATTCGAAACTTTGGATTATCTTCTAAATCTTTGGCTTTAAGAAAATTTAAAACTGAATATATGTAATTTGGAAGAAAGGATTTGGTGAAATCATATATGATTTCTGAAACTGAATTGATATTGAACAAATTAAAATTGAGAACCTTGATTTACTAAATACTTGATTTGGGAGTTATCGAACTTATATAAAAATTGATTTGTGTAAGTATGCAGTTGATTTGAAAACTATTGATTCGGAAACTATTGAATTTGAAAAGGTACTCAATTTTGAAAAAATGAAATCTTATATAATCGAAATTTATATAAATGTGATTTGATATACTATTATTTTGAAAAGTATTTGATTTGAAATGAAATCTTATATAAAATGGACTTTATATAAGTACGATATTTGAAAGTGATTTTGAAAGGTACTATATGATACATATTTTCGAAGTAAAGATATGGAAAGTGCCTTCTGCTTGATATCCGCTTTGTGGCCACACTGTGGATTCATTCTATCGATATTATTCTCTCTCTTTGATTTGGGTTTTTCGGATATGATACTCGAGTGTCCATCGAATTCCATGGCGATCTCCATGGTCTTATGATCGCGACTGCATAGCGCAAATGCCTGGCTGAGCTGGCCTGGGGGTACGGATTGTTTCCTGGGGGATCCAGGCGTAACCATTGTGTATCCTGCACTCTATGTAGGTCGCATTAGTAGCGCAAATGCTTGGCTGAGCTGGCCTGGGGGTACGGATTGTTTCCTGGGGATCCAGGCGTTACCGTTGTGTATCCTGCATTCTACTCGTCATCATGGCGTAACTCGCAGGGCTGAGAAAGCTTACGGATACGGATTGTTTCCTGGGGGATCCAGGCGTAACCATTGTGTATCTGCGATCCATGGTTAGACAACTGTTTTGATTTTGTTGATTTGTTTGGATTGTACTTTCCATATCTGTTTTTAAAAGTGTCTTCAATATTTTCACGGGGTGTTGAAACGAGTCTACCAAGTACCTGAAGAATTCTAGCTTTGTGCCTGATCAACGCATAGCCAGAGTCTGCAGGAACGAAAGTAAACTTGTTAAGACATCGAGTTATAAAAGTATTTTGCTAAAGTATTATATAAAGAATATTTTGATCAGTTATTTTCCCTTCTAAAAATTTAAAATGTTTTAAATATTGTTTACTTCGAATTATCAAATTTGAATCAAATAACTATTTATCATATTAAATGTTTAACATGTTAAATATAAAAAAGTAAAAAAATATAAAAAAATATTTCATCCATGTCTTTCAACCTACTTCCCCTCCTAGCTACTTTCTCCCTACCTTCTTTCGAATGCCTTCCAACCTATTTCTCTTTCTTGTTGTTTCTCCGCTTCCTTCCTTTTCGAGGACGAAAAGATTTGAGTGGGGGAGAGTGTAACAACCCTAGATTTTTCATATATTTTAATATTTGACTTTATTTTATTTTGAAATTATTTTTAAACTTGTTTTATTTCAAACATTTCACATTTTTAAATATAAGTGTTGATTATTATGTGAATTATAATTTCAAACAGGTATAAATTGGATATTTTACTGAAAGATGAATTTCTGTTCAAACTGGTCAAACTTTGACTTTTAAATTTCAAATTTAAATATTTAAACTCCTAAATCTTATCTTTTATTATGCAAATAGATTTAACAACTTGAATACTGCTTTTTGTTTCGTTGAAAACGGACTTAAACTGTGAAAGTTATGCACATTTCAATTTTGAGTATAATTTGTTTTATTTTCCAATTTTGTCTATTTTAGATTATATAAATCATATTTTCTTTGTTATATTTTATTTTAATATGTATTAATATGTTACTTTATGTATATTTTGTCTTTTAATATTTTTAAAGTGATAAAATAATTTTTCCAAAATTTATTGCATATATTTTCTATTTTTAAGGCTAGTTTCCATTTTTTTTTTGCTATTTTCTTCATTTAAATTATATTTAATTAAAATTTATTTATTTACTTTTATGCATGCATTTTATTTTTTTGTCTTTATCTTTATTTATAAATATTTTCAAGTACACAAAATTTTTGCAAAGTTCATTTCATTTATTTTCAAATTTTCTAGCCTAGTTTACATTTTCTTTGCTATTTTCTTAATTTAATTATATATAATTAATATTTATTTATTTATATTTTTTTATTTGTCATATTTTCGTATTTTAACTGAAATTATATTTATTTTCATATATTTAAACTTATAAAAGAAAATGGATGGAAATTTGAAAGGTTTTTGGACTCTTTATATTTCCAAAGTCTTTTTACATTCCGCCTTTTCATTTTCTCAACCTACTCCTTTATTTTATTTGTGCCGTACCATTCCTCCTTCTTTCCAGCCACATTTCATTTCTTTTTCTAGATAAAAAACATTCTCAAACTCAAAAAAAAACATACGGCCATTTGTTGTAGAAGTTTGGGTAAAAATCTCTTCTCTTTTTCCTTTGTTTTTCAATGTTTTAATGGTTTTGCACTTGTCTCTTCATGTTTTGCTTGGCCATACTCCTCCACCACCTCCTCCGACCAACTCCACCACTGCCCGTGGACACTCCACCATCCTTTCCCTCTGACTTGACCAGGCCATGAGCCCCCTTGAAGCTATCATCACCAAATGTGGCAAAATCACCTTGAAACTAGCATAGCCGAACCATTTATGCACATACCCTTCATTTTTCACCTAAACTACCTCCTTGGCCGCCACCACCAGTCCCACCACCACCTTTGGTCGACACTCCAGACCCCACCTGACCTTCACCTTGCAGGGGCCGAGCCCAATGGTCCTTTGGTTGAGCCATATGGTTGCACAAAAGCCACTTATTTGCCTTAAATCCTTTGTATTCACACCTTGTAACTTCCACCACTTCACCACACCCTTAGACGCCCTTTGCTCCACCTTCTCCAGTCCACACCTGAACCAAAACCACTACCACACCATCTCCGAGCCTCCAATAGGTCTGGCCATGCCATTTGTAGCCTTGCTCGAAGCTTGAAATTGAACAAAAATCCACTTTTTTGCCTTGTACTTGTATTTTCATACATAGCAACTTCCATACCTTCACTACCCTTGTTAGGCCGACCATATATGACCCATACCTGAAAAAATACCCCCCATGGCAGTACCTTATCACCCTATAGGCTGAGCGTAGTGATGGTGCAAGCAAGTGCAAGTGTTTGATTAATTGTTGTTCCTTAATTCTAGCTTGTTTAATGTCATATTTTGGTTTGAAATTCATGTTATATGTATTGTTTTGTTTCATATGTACAAGACAATTAGCTTTGGCTCTCCACTCTCAATTCATTTTTGTATTGTCGTGCCTTCGTAATGTCTGTATTGTTTGCTTTGGTAGCTATCTCCAGCTCTGAACAGGTAAGTTATTCTCACCAGACAATATGTACATATATAAATAGTAAATTGACCCCTTTTGAATCTGTAAATTGCATATCATCCTGTTATAACTGCTATATTATGTTCATATGATGTTCACACCTATATTTACACCTGTTATATCATATGTTACTATTATTTCATGCTATTCTGTTACTTTCATAAGTTTATCACACTGCAAGTTCCCTGTAGACTAGAATCACTATGGGTTGAAATGATACATACCCGAACGAACTTTAGAATAGGAGAAAATCGTTATGGGCAGACATGATAGGCCTGAATGATTTTCAATTATTTTCTTTTACTTGGGATTGCGGGTTTGAAATGATCAAACTCGGGTTTTCTTTGTAAATTACGGGTTGAAATGATATATTACCCGTATCACTTTACCTAGGCTAGAAAATGAAATACAGACCCGTTGTTAAAATATGTTTTTCTAAAAATTTTAAATTATTTTAGAAATGTAAATATTATAATATTTTGATTTAAATTTGACTAAAAATGATTTTTGTGAAGCATTATTGATTTTCTGAAAATTTATAAGTGAAATAAATAAATGGTAAAGTTAGGAAATCTGAAATGTAAGTTATTATGGAAATTTTAATTTTGTGATAAATAGAATTTAAATTAAATATTAAAATATGATAAATTTATGATATTTTGAATTAAATGAATTAAAAATGATTTTTGTAATATATTAATGATTTTTGAATAAAGTTAAAATGTGAAATGAATGAATATTTAGGTTGAAATTTGGAAATATAACTAAAATTGGAAATTTGTGAATTTGGCTTAAAAGTGAATTTTAAGTTAAGTAAATAAAAATGAAATTAAGTTATATTTGAAAATTTTAAACTTAAATGTTAAGTTAAATTTAATTTAATGAATTTAAAAATTAATGTTGGAATTTAATAAGTGAATTATTATTAAATTTTGATTTTTTTTGAATGGAGATTTAACTTTATAAAATCATGAATATAAGGGTATTTGAATGACTGTTTTAAAAGTGAAATTATATAATTTTATAAGCTAAAAATGATTTAAATAAAAGTATGATTGTTTGCGAAATTATATTGAATACTTGAAGTTAATTAACTGCATTTTTGAAATGCTATTAATTCTAATGTAAATGATAATACAGCATTTGTAAATGCTGTAGTTGATAATAATGAACCAAATGGCTTAGTTTAATTAAAGGTTATTATAGCATTTTGTAAATGCTATAATTGTTGAATTTAACTAAGTTTTATTTGAAACTAATGTAACCCTATTACAGCATTTTTAAATGCTATCTTTTGTTAAATTGAACTGTTTTGAATGTAACTTTCCGTAGCAATTTCTAAATGCTGCGAAAGTTGAATTTTCATCTGTTTTAATAAATTAAGTGAATAAATGAATTTTGAAAGACTAAAATTTTGAAAATTTAATAATTTAATTATTAAATATAATAACTTCATTTTATGATTTAAAATGAAGTAATTTGTTTCGAAATATAAACTATTTTGAAATGTGTTTTGTAATGGTATTTAAATTAAATAAAAATGAATGTGGTTTGGAAGATATGATATTTTGAATGATATTGAATTTTGAAATTATATTTGATTTTGAAGTATAAAATACCATTTTGAAATTTTAACCACGGGATGTAATTAATTTATAGTTTAACTGATTCTTAAAGGATGGGCGATCCCAAGCATCCTTTAAGTTATTGTGCATTTCTACTACAGTTCACTTGAGTTGGTTTACATTATATAAGTATATATTGTCCTGACTCGAGTGTTTTGTGTTTTACTTTACGCTCGGGTCAGCCTGAGTATTTACAGCTTAGCTTTGGATTTCTTTTCTGGAGCTAGGAATCGCTGGAGATTCTGCTTGTCTAGTTATCTATTTCCTTTCAGTTTCTGTTGTTCTATTTCAGCTCTGGTATTTATAAACTTCTATGTATTTGAGATTTCTATTGTATATGTTTCAGACTAATATTATTTATTATGTTTTGAGAGTTTGTTATAGTAGCCTCATGAACTACTATGGTATTTTTATTTCCGCTGCGAGTTATTCTGATATTTCTGTGTATGTGATTCTGTGATTGTATTTCATTTGCTCCAAATTTATTTACAACGCGGTATTTTGAGAAATTCAAGTCCGATATGTGCGGATGCGAATGAATGAAAATATAGGGTTGTTACATTTATAGATAAAGAAAAAACCAATCATTCCGAACGGTTTGGCGCATGTGTAGGAAATATGATACTCACTAACTTCTTCAAAACGTCTTCTTGACTTCTTCAAAAGGTACTGCTGGCGCTTCCATCTTCTTGTTGAAGGAGTTATCTCATGTTTAGATAGACCATCCTGGTGCTCTCTGGTCTTTATCAACGCTCTTGCTTTTTCTTTCATACTTTCATTCTTGAGAATATTTTATAGATAACAATGAAATTGGAGATGGAGCTCTCAAGTGTTTTGCTCAGTCCCAAAACGAACTTGTACGGATGAATGCTGGTATTACATTGTTGCCTGGAAGGCAGTGTTAGCACTCTAAGTAGGAAGTGCTATATAAAAGGTAAAATGTAGTCTTAAGCCTCGTCAATCTGGAATGACTAAAACAAGGGAGATATAGCAAGGCTAGGTGGGTCGCTCTCATATGGGTAAGGTCAAACTACCTAGAGTACCTACTATTAACTTATGTATGCTTTGGTACAGTTGCCAATTTGAATCGTGGGGTGATCTTATTCGGTATCCAGTAAAGGGTAGGTTGGTCTTGTGTTGGCAGCAGTCGATAGGTTCGACCTTGGTGTTATTTGTCTAGAGATGCACTGTGACGGGCGGTACCCAGTAGCCTAGTCATTGTATGGAATCCATTCTCTAATATGAGCCGTACGGACTAAGTTTTTCCCGACCATGCTGAAACTTGAGATGCAAGCATTTCATCTATATTCATATTTTACTTTGACCCCTACACATTATTATAATATAAATGGATTTTTTATAGAAAATATTTTGGTTATCAGAAGGTAAAAAGCCGTTCGTTTTTACGTTCAGTATGGTCTTACGAGATACTTTTGATTTCAAAGATTTTTTTATATATAACATTAAAATCCAATTGGGTGTGTTTTCACACACTAGTTTTCCAGACTGACTCGGGTATTATTTTATTATAATGCTCAGGCTAGACCGAGCATATTTACAGATTTTAGTTTGAAGCTTTAGAGCTTCAGGAGAGTTGAAGGCCTAGTACGTATTCATGTATATGGTTATTTTCCACTGTATTCATTGATGATGTTTATTAGCAATTTTAAGGATAGTCTGTTATAACTGTCCAGGCTGAAATAAGTTAGTATACTCTGATTGATATTTGTATATATAAATATTACAATTTTGCTTTTGTGTAAAGATTGTTTTATATTATAGATTATTCGTCCTGCTGTGGAATTCCTGGTTGTTTGTTTTTCTTTCTTTCTTCCTTCCTTTTTGTTTTCCCCAAACTTTCGGTTTTTCCTGCATTCCATTGCTCAGCGTGCAATACAGTAGATGTACTAGTATCGATTTTCAAGGGTCAAATATCTTATCCGTTACACTCCCCATCACCTCAAAGCGCACAGCTAGCCTCCCTATTGTGCCTCCATGTATGAGTTGATATTTGTAAGAGTGAAGTGAAGTTTGCTTTTTATTTTCAATTTTGTATGCTTAATGGTGAAGTATAAGAGAAATATCACGATATTTATGTTCATTTGTGTGCATGTATGTATGTTTATTTGTACGTGTATGCGCATATGTGACATGCTTATGTATATATATGTGCGCTTATTTATCTTATAAGGTTGCAATGACTTAAAACAATTCTTATTCGTTAAATCGTTACCAATTCTGATTCCGATCTCCAGACATATTTTTACTTCTTAGTTAACATACATATATTTGTAAACAAAATTTGAAAATGGATTTCCCATCATTATTAATTAATTAAAAAGATCTCATTTGAATTATAAAATTATATAAATTAATATAAAAAATTGTATAAAAAAGGTACTTTTATATAGATAAAGCGATATCTATTTTCCTTCCATATAAAACTATCATAAATGATTTATTATCACTTCATAACTAACTAAAATGAGTTATTATCATTCAAAACAATTATATGAATAATTTGAATAATTATTAAATAATTAAATCTCACTTTAGATTCATAAATCAATTATTAAATGCGATGCCATTATTGACGATATTATAAATACATTTTATTTTTCAAAAATAAAATAAATAATTATATGTCATATTCTTGTTTAAACGGATAAATAAGTATATGATCTAACTTCATGTGCGACTTCTGATAATTACAGAGTCATTTATCGATAAAACGATTTTTGACCATTTTATCGATATTCCTTCAAAGTTTATATTTTTCTAAATATTTATTCAAAATAAGATGACCATCATTTTTATTCAAAACATCATAATCTATATTTTTAAAAAGCTTATATTTGAATATTTATAAATTAATAACATTTATCAAATTGATAAATTTGCGGGTCGTTACAGACTTCCCCAATTAAAAGAATTTCGTCCTTGAAATCACAGTGCAAAACCCAAAGGTGTTTGCCCAAAATATTTAAAGTACACCCGTACAATATATGTAGATCATCCGTACACAATATCTAATTTAGTCTACTCTTTGAATCAACAACTTTACTTCTAAACCAACATCGATCCCCTGATCCTGTAGTGTAGACTCCAATCAGGATTTTTATTAGAATTTTAGTTTTCCTTATATACCTCTCAACTATGGTAGAAAACTTAAGTATCCAGCCACAAACACTCATCAATGTTCATTGTCAAGAATCGAGTGATAAATCCTTTTGTGAACTGGTATTGTAACATACGCGATTTTTCGTTGCCGAAAAACTGAATAGTTAGGGTTTTAAGAAAAAGAGAAAGGTAGAAGAAGAGATAAGAAGATAGAAAAATAGAGAGGAAAGAAAATAGAAAATAGAAAGGAATAGAAAACAACAGAACAATAATAGAATCTCACAATTCGCAGCGGAACAACATATAATAAATAAATGAATAATCTTTAAACAAAGAACTATATTAGTTATTACATTTCATACATTACATTTCATCATATCATCAGAGTGTACAACAACAATCAACAACAAACAGCGGAAAAGAAATACTATATACTAATAATACGCCATGCCATCCAGCTTGCCTCCAGCAACTCCAGAATATCCTGATAAACCTTACTCTTGACTGCCCGCGTGGAAATTGGTGGGCACCCAGAGTTTAGGAAGGAAAACAATAAACTCCGAGTCAGTCATGTGACTGGTGTGAGAACTCAAAACAGTTTATTTGTCTTTAAAATCAAAATAGAGGAATATTTTTAAAGTCAATCCGCAATGCTTTTAAAAATGAGACTACCATAAGGCCTCCCGCACACACACACAATGCAAACGCAGAATCGGAGGAGATTTCTCCTTATGATAGTCAAAGATGCTTGATACGCATTTAAAAGAACATTTTATATTATTACTAGTGCATAGTGTAGGAAAAATTCATTTCGAAAGTAGAATATAAATCTTAGCCAGCATAGACATTCCGCACTTATGCCTACTATAGCTACCATGTTCAATAGCAGGTTACCGCCACATTCCATGGCAGGTTATACAACTAAAACCGTACAAGTCTCGTATTGTTTCTTTGGATTTCCAACGAATGATCAGGCCAAGGAACTTCCCATTGCCACATGAGAATGCCTCTGGAAGGACATCCCCGAGAACCAAACCGGATCTCTACCAACACAAGGCCGGGTTACCCCTAACTGAGTAACAACTGACCGAATATGCCATACCCCGGTCCTTTGGGACCTTTATCCGAGCGCTCGTCACCATCATCACACAATCATAACAAAGTGTTTTCAACATGAGTAAGTATCTGGGCTCCATACCATGATACCACCCTTTTCCAGAAGGAAATGCACATACCCTAAAGGGCGCTACCCCTCATAACCTTGCCGCATCTTTCCTGTTTTGACCATTCCCGGGGTGTGAGGCTCGACGAAGTCACGTCCACAAAAACATACTTTATACAAAAGCCATGCTTTGGGTCAACAAATGATCATAGAAATGATCACCATGATAGACGATCAAATAAATGATCCTATCACAAATAATCAACACAATGATCATTTCACAGTAACACTCAGCATGTCACATTACCAAATTGGGAATATATCGCTGATAACCTTCAACTACATAACCTATAAGGGTGTTAAGCTAAAAGAATAAATTCTCCGCCACCAACAGAAATATGTTTGAAAGAAATCGGCTTTATATCTCAATTTGTAACGTCAGACATACAATCCATACAAGTCTGTTTCGGGCTCGAACAGAACCGAAGGCACTTACAAAGAAGTCCTTGCAATCCGGATATCCACAATCCTGATCGGATTTCCCATCACATATGGAGAACTCTATACCGGAGCAACTCGGTGCAGAGTCAATCGACAGGTCATCCTATCGCTCTCGCAAATACCGGGTCTTCAACACCGGTCATCAATGCTATCCATTACGTCGTATCACTATTCGGAATGGGTAATCCGAATAACGAGCGCAATAATTTAAAAATAAGTGTGCATTCAAATTCAACAAATCACAACAAATACCTTTAAAAGGTAAATATTGATAGTCGGTTATTGAACTATCAATGGATATGCACAACATCACCAGATTCCAAATAATTTTCCAAATTATTTATTTCCCAAAGATATCTTTACTAGATATATAGTTTTCACACTTCAAAAATAAATCAATATTTATTTTTAAACAACTTCTCCTTTTCTTTTATAAATTCCTTAGTGAATTTATATTTCACAATATCTATTGATATCCGATTTCAATTATTCATTTCAATTTATCTTCAGAAAGATAAATTCTCAAAATATTCACTTTATATTGGAAAAACATTTCCATACTTATTTAATAAGTAATTCACAAATCCATTTATTTTAAACCTTTGGAAAATATTCAATATACTTAAATCGAAATTAAGTATACATTTCATTCTTTAAGGAAATCATTCTCTTAAACATATTTATTTGGGCCAAAACGAATGTTGCGTAAAACATCGTTAGATCATTTTAATTTTGTTTAAAATATCACATCCTAAACCTTTTCTTTAACATATTATTCACCATTCAAAAACGTGAATATACTACGTTAACAACTTTCATCACTTCTATTCATTTTATTTCAAAGGATTATTCACAGTCAAAACGTGAATATAACTCCATTAATAGGTTTCAACAATTTACTTATCAAAATAAGTCATTTGCGAATTTATAAAACAACGTTTATAAATTTCATTTCTATTTATCTTATAACATCTTTCTTTATAAATTTTCTTTATTAACCTATTCACTTTATATCTCAATTATGAACCAAAAGTCCATATTATAAGTTAAATACTTATAAAACGATTATTTTACAAAATCGTTCATTTAAGACTTTCTAAATTATAAATCTTATAACTTATAAGATTCATTTATTTATCAAAAATCCATTCTTCAATTAACTTTTCAAATTTTATAAACCTACTGCTTATAAAATTCCATTTATAACTTCACCGTTTATAATTCTATAAATTTCATTCATTTACGAAATTCATTCACAGTTCATTCTAACACTTATAAAAACTCGTTTCATAATTCAAAATATTCTAATTTATAAATATCCATTTTATAAATCTTTTATACAAATCAATTTGTATTATTATTCTAAAACGTCTTTAAACTTCTTTATAATTTCACCATTTTGATTTATAAAATAATCAAATTTTATAAATCCTATATTTAAACTTTTTACAATAAATCCAAAAATCCCAATTTAAACTCTTTTTATAAAGTTATTAACCCATATTTTCAAAAATCAACTTTTAACTATATTTCTCAAAAATCATAATTTTTATAACATTAAAATTATAACGTTTATTTATTTAAAATGGATCAATTCCAAACATATAATATATTTTTAAAAATCACTTTAAAAATCATTTTAAAATTCCAAAATTTGGTCCAATGATGCGACACACCAAATAGTCAATAACGATAACAACGATATCATATATCGATATGATAATCCATCAAATATCAAAATATCTGAAATTAAATAAATACCGTTGAGGAATCCAGTTGGATCCCTCCAACCTGTTTTCCTGCATCCACAAAAAATAGCACAATACCAATTCCGCTCCAGTACGGAATCATCGCGGTATATGGGATTTAAAATATTATCCGCTTAATAGACGGCGCAATAGGGTCTCATCCGCTATACAAATGCGGGAAATCAATAACTCCAATATATACATATGCCAATATATATATATTGCTATTATATATAATACCAATTTCACTGTTTATGAAATATTCACGGTATATGTTTTTAATAAATAACATCCGCTTACTAACGGCGCATAATGTCTATTTTAACAATCAATAGATAACAATCATCATTCAAACATGCATTCAAATATTTTAAATCTAACTATTTAAAATTAAAATCGAAACTGATTCGATTGAGTGAGAAGTTCTTACCTTGATTTCAATTTCGTTTTAGCGATTTATTTCGAATAAAATTAAACGGACGTTTAATTTTATCCGAAATTCTCACTAACTCCAAACGACTCCAATCCAACTCCATCGCGTAGTGCTCGTCCATACGATTCCAACGCTTCTTGTTTCGCGCGTTTTCGACCTCGTATGAAAAAGATATGGATTTATGAAGTTACACGAATTTATATTTTAATTTATAACATAATTTCTTATATTTATAACCTAACTATTATCTGCCGTTAGATCCAAGCAAAACCCATCAGGGCCGCACATCCCGTCCCCCCCCCCCCCCCCCCCCGCCCCGCTTCATCATCTTCCTCTTCTACGTGAAATTCACGTATCATCTAACCCAATAGCCGCCTTCTACTTGCAATTATCGCGCCGCCTCCGTCGACTTCCAACCTGATCAGCGACCATCTCTTCAAAGCTCGTGCCGTCATACGCCACCGCCCTGAGCATCACGAAGCTCGGTTGAGCCTCCAGCTCGAAAAACGTGAATGAAGGCCGTGACTTCCAGCTCCAATTGTCGCCAATCCATCGAGTTATTTACGATCTCCACCGTACACATCGTAGATCTTACTGCCCTCTACCACTTTCACGTAGAAAGTTTCTTGAATTAAACGATGGATTTGAAGATTTTGAGGGAGGATGATGGACAATTTTCAGCCATCAAATAGTTTACTGGTGGCTGATGATAGAAACCCTAGTTTCTTTTTTTTATTTTTATTTTTGTGAATTAAGTGGTCTATTTATAGGGAATCGAACGACACTATTCATCCCGGATATTCCGAACTCCGATTTACACACCGTAACCAGCGTTTCTAGGGTTTACCCCGCGTTCCGGACACAATGGAATAGGTTTCGGAAGCTAATTCGGACATCTGTGCGAGTTATGGCAATAAACGTTCAATTTGAATTAAACCGATTTAAACGATTTTCTAGGCGTTTTAATTTGTACCGGACAAACGGTAAATCCAATTGACACGAAATTTGAAAACATACAATAATATCATATTACGGATCCGATGAAACTGGTTTCGTCGAAATGCGAGACTGTTTGAAAAATGGCTATTTTAACTCGCCAAATTAATATTAAAACAATTTAGATGCGTTTCGAGCTGCCACGATCAAACGATAACTCCGATTGCTACGAAATTTGAAATCCGGTAATAACTAATTATTACGGATCCAATGGAACTCGTTTCGTCCAATTCTGAGACTGTTCAAAAATTGACTAATTTTACTAGTCGATTAAATATTAAAATATTCAATTTTCACAAATTAACTTTTAAATAAATTTTAAAAGTTCTAAAATATCTTTCTAACTCCAATATGATAAAATAAAATTTTACAAATCATTTTCAATCATATTTAACTCGATTTTCAATTATTTCCATAATTTCACATATTAAATTATCGATTTAATTATCCAATTAAATCCAATTATTCGAAATAAAATTTATTCGACTTATAAATTTACTTATTAATATTTAATATTAATTAAATATTCATATTTTAATTAATTAAAATTCTGGGTCGTTATAGGTATAAACACTTCAACATTCAACTCTCAAATCTTAGATCAGAATCGTGCAATGAAATGATCTACTTACAGCATACATGCTTATTAATGTTCAAAAACCTTTATGAAAACATTCTATAAAACTTTCATCTTTTATTTGAACACTTTGATAATCATTTCAAAATACTTGCCACAAAATATTTCTCTCCTTTTCAAAAGAAATAAATTATCCTTTACTTAGAATAATACTATTATAATGTTTTATCAAACTTCTTTTGAAATTTGTAACGATCCCGTTTTTAAGCCGAATTAAATTTAGAAATTAATACAAAATTTCGGATTAATTTTGTGAATTAAATTGAATTTTTCACAAAACAAGATAAAATATGTGTTTGTTTATATATATGTTAGATTGTAAATAGAATTTTGATTGGAAATTCAAAACAAATATCTTATAAATAAATTGGATAAAAACTTTATATTTTAAAACTAGTGTATATATATGTGATTATTTGTTAATGTACAACTAGTTTTAAAATCATATTGTTTAAAGTTATAAATATATAAATAAAAAAAATGTAAATTGAAAATATAATATAAATACAAGATTAAATAAAAAGCTTTAATATATATATATACATATATATATATCTTTTGAAATTAATAAACATATATTAATAAAACTAATATAATACAAAAATTATATAAACATATTAAAAACATGCAAATTACATGTATAACTATTTAATAACATGAAAGCACAAGTGCAAGTTAAAGCACTATCATGTGTACGCTTAGTATAACTTGTAATTTACAAGTGGAAAATGTATTTTTCTTTTAAATTAAATTATAAATAACATGTATTTGAAAAAACCTAGCTATTTTTCAGTTCAATACTTTGTCATAATTCTTTTCTCAACCCTCTTCCTCTCTTGCTTTTTGAAACAAAAGGAAAAAAACGAATAAGGAAATAAAAATAAAACTAGCAACAACTTCAACCTGATTCAAGGGCAAAGTAAGATCAGATTCAACTCAAAAATATCAAGCAAAGATTCAACTAAAACAATGTACAGATCAACATCAAAACAGATTCCACAAAAACCACAATTCCATAACAAAGTACAGAGACTACTCTTGTTAATCAAGTGAGTAAACTTCATTTTTAACGAGATCCTCTTGATTTCTTATGCCTGTGATGATGACGACCTGGAAATAGTTTGTGTGAATGTAAAATGTGATTGCATGCCTGAGTATATGGAGATTTTGTGTATGCATGTCTGTATACAGGTATATATACCTCTGTTTAAAACTTACAGGTTTTAAACAATTTCAAAATTCAATTCCTCGTTCTCCAATCTCTTTTAGGATTCAATCTCTGAATGAAATGTGTTAGTATCAACCAGAATTCATTGTTAAAAATAATTTCAAGTGAATATATTAAGTAAATATTTTGAAAATGGGATATTACAGGGATGATAAATTTAAATCAGAAATTTGATTATCTGGTTTTTACAATTTGATTATATAATTGGAATCGTACTCGAAAAGAATGAATTTTGATAATCATTTCATGATTTTTAATAGTGTCTAGGGAGAATTCGTCAGATGACCAGGAAATGTATATTCGTCTAATTCTGACGAACGGCGAAGTGATGATCGACGTGATCGATGCTGGAGGAGGATGGGGTGTTGAGGATCGTAGGAAAAATGGTAGGTGGATTTCTTAACCACCGTGGTGGTCAAACAACGTCGAATAAGGGTTTAAGTTACAGGTTGGACCGCTATCGAATTCGAGGGTAGTTCATCGTCATCAATGCATTAGAGTCATTCGGTGGTGGTGGAATTGAGGCGTGGTTGAGTGGCGAGGCTCTAGACGTGGAGGCATGGTAAATGATGGTCGGAGGTGATGGCATGAGGTGGTTTCCTGGTGACTGAGTTTTGTTCCAGGTAGTGTTCATATGTCTCGCTTTCGATTTCGTGTTTAATCTGAAGACCTGGGTGATCGGGAGGTTCAGGCAGGTCATCGGTGACCGGTAGGCAACGAAGAAGTCAATCGGAGGTGAGGCAGTTGCGTGTGCACGTGCACGCGTGTATTTGTGTTTCTGGGTGATGTTGTAGGAAGAAGAAGAGGGAGGCTCGAAGATGAACTCGGGAAGGTTAGGTTGTTGCTCGGGTCTGCTATCGGGTTGATACATAAGTATGTTAGCAGGTTTTAAAAGATTTAAATTTTAAACAGAAAAAGAAAGAAAAGAAGAAGAAGGGAAGTGACTCGGGAATGGGCTCGGGTATTTTAAGTTTTGGCTTAGGTATTTTAAGTTTTGGCTCGGGTATTTTGGGTTATTTCTGGAGTATGTGCAAAACAGTTTTGAAATTTTGAAAATAAAAACAATTTTTTAACTCATTATTTTATATAATGTTTTATTTAAGTTTGGATTAGAAAAGAATTATAAAATAAATTATTTTAAAGTAATCAAGTTCTAAAGTATTTTATTACGTGTCTATTAATTATACTTAATTCTTAAGTTTGTTTTAAACAAATTTAAATGGTGTAATTAAGTAGTTAATCAAGAAGGTAAATTTTTTTGATTAAGTAATTAACTTAAAGGTATTAAGTTAATTGTTATATTGATGATAACTAATTTCAAAGGTTTTTCAATAAGATTTAAATGTTGTAATTAAGTAGCTAAAGGATAATTACTTAATGTAATTAATTAAGGAATAATTAAATAATTAAAGGTTAATTACTCAATGATTAAAGGCTGATTGATTAATTGATTAAGGTTGATTAATTAATAATTAAAGGTTAATTAATAAATGATTAAAGGATAATTAATTAATGATTAAAGAAGTAATTAATCAGTAATTAAAGGATAATTGTTTACTGATTAAAGGTTAATTAATTAAGTGATTATAGGATAATGACTTAATGTAAGTAAATAAAAAGGTTAAATTGTTGATGTAATTATTTAAGGGTTAATTAATTCAGGTAATTAACTAGGGATTAATTAATGTAAATAACTTAAGGTTAATTTATTAAGGGATAATTAAGTGATTGAGGATAATTAATTAAGATGGATGATTAAGGATGACTAATTAATTCCATTAAATAATTAAATTAGTAACAAATAGTTTGTAATTAATTGAGGATAATTAAGCAGGAGTTATAAGTAATTAGAAATTGAACAACTGACCTTGCTTATGGATGATTGAATTATATTGAATGCCTTGAATTGTTTGATATATCTGTGATGACCTAGAATTTCTAGACATATGAAATTGAAATATTAAATTGATTTAAATATTTGAAAGTTAGTTAACCTGAATTTCAAATATCCCTTTGTATTTCGCAATTAAATTATTAAATATAATTATTGAAAGTTGGGTAAAATATCGAATCTTCAGTTTTATTCTTGTTAAAATATTTCAAAGGTTTAGAAAATATACATTAATGATACTGCAGATAAGGAAAACTTTAAAGTTGAATGTAAAAGTATTTTGCTAGGTTTTAAAAATAAATTGTTTAAATTGAATCTAAAAATAGCCTTCCGAGATATAGTCTCGAAATTCGACGAAAACAGTTCCATTGGATCCTTAATAGTGTATTATTATCGGATTTCAATTTTTGTAGTGTTTGGAGTGATCGTTTGGCCACACGATAGATAAACGCACTAAGATTTATATCGATAATTTAATATAATAACTGAGTCCAAAAAGCTATCTTCTCTATACGATCGAATTAGGACTCGGAACCTTTTCGATTGTGTTCGGAATAGGGGTTTAACATTGTAAACGTCCAGCGGCACGCCTCGATTGGAGATCGAGATGTTGAGTTGAGATAATCAAGACGATTCAAATATGAATTTAAATTTAAAAATAAATAATATTGTTACATTTAATTGCTGTGTCAAAACCTTGCATACACGTCTAGAGATTTGATAAATGTGTTCTCCTTGATTTACCACGCATCTTCAATCTCAATTTCAAGTGCGTCATTAATCTCTTCAGTAACACGATGTCGTGCTCCTTTCCTCTTCAATTTCAAAATCGTGTTCATAAAAAAATATGGCTGAAGATAAAATTTTTTTAAAAAAACGATGACCCTTTTTCTCATCCAAATCAATAGTTCGAAATCAATGGCCGAAGCCCTCATTTTTCCTCTCTTGTCTCCTTTAATTCACCTTATTTTCGAATCGGGTCACTAGCAATTCAGGTGCGAGGAGACTCTATCGATGGCTAGCTCGAGTGCTGCTGCGGCATTCTATTTTTGGTCCTTGTCGTTCGATTCTGTTTGATCTTCCCTGTACGATGGTATCGAAATCAAATCACGGCGGTATTGTTAAAGTGCTGCGTGATTTCATTTGTGGAGTTCTAGGTGATGCCTAGGTGAACTGGCGGCTTTACCCGCAAGGGGGATTGATGGTGGGTTCGTGTTGAGTCGGCGGAGCAGTTTGGATTGCGATCGATGTTCACCGTGGCGGGCTCGAGGTGTCGTGGAGGTCGATCGACAGTAAGGTATAATTTTTTTCAATTAAAATAAATATTTATTAAAAGGGAAATGCGGATAAGTTACAGTAAAATATTAAGCAGTTATGTTTTTGAATTTAATCAGATACAAAGTTATACAGACCTTAACTTACTGGTTAATTTAAATATATATACATAGATTACCAGTAAATAGGGGTGTTAAAATGTTTGAGGAATTTATAAAAGCAGATTTTTGAAAATATATAGTTTATTCTTATTAGTTTATACGTAGTTCAAAAGGAAATTAATAGTTCAATTAAATCATTAGTCAATTAAAATTATTACATGGAAATTGATTTTTAAGTAAATTCAAATATTAATAAATTGTATAATGTTTATATGTAACGACCCATATATTATGTATCGAAGGATCGTAGAACTGTTGTCATTAGATTGTTGTGTTGTTAAGCCATCCAGAGTTAAGTCGTCTAAGATTAGGTCGTGATAGCTTAGGTCGGCTAAGCGACATTGGGTGGGGGAGGGGTTAGAGCGACCTAAGGGAAGTGAACGACCTAAGGGGGTTGGTGGCAGATGTGAGCGACTTAAGAGATTGGCGACTTAAGGAAGTTAGGACATGTTGGGGCTTAAGTCGTGTAGTAGCTTAAGTCGTCTGGGTCGGTTGAGCGACTTACTGAACTGGAGCGACTTAAGGAGTTAACAGCTTAAGGTAGGTGAGCGGCTTAAGGAGTTAACGACCTACTAGTTAGCGACTTAAGGAGATAGGATGGTTGAGCGAGTTAACGACCGGTTCTGTGTATAGTTAGGTCGTAAGCGACTTATGTTAGGTCGCTTAACGGTTTAGGTCGTAAGTCGTGCATTAGTGTTAAGGCTTAGGTCGCTGGGACGTTGAGTCGTGCACTTGCGTTGTAGTTAGGTCGTTGAGACCCTATGTTTAGTTAAGTCGCTAAGTCGTTGAGTTGTTAAGTCACTAGGTCGTGTCCCAGTTAGGATTAAGTGTTAGGTCGCCTATGTTGTAAGTCGCGTGAAGGCCTAAGGAGTTAGGTCGTGCATGTTTTAGGTCGTGCATGCTATTAAGTCGTTGGGTCGGCTTCATGATTAAGTTGTAGGTCGTGGGGAGTTTTAGGTCGTTGGGTTTTGTTAAGTCGCGAGCGACTTAAGGGGGCGAACGACCTAAGGTTTTCCAACCTATAAATACACGTGCTTGCCTCACTTTTTGGGATCTGGATTTTGAAGCGACGAAGTGCTGCCATTTTGAGAGCTTGAGTACTGCACTTCTTCACCTCTTTTCTCTTCTTTAATCTAGTGATTCCTTCCATCCAAATTGAAGATCAAATCGAAGATCCAAGAGCTTAGATTGAAGATCTCCATCCATTGAAGAGAGATTTCATCATTTGAAGGGGAACTTTGGCGGATCAAGCTAGATCCTTCGCTGTCCTGATCTGAAGTGTGTTGCTTTTGAGGTGTTTACGTGATTCGGTGAGTGGTGGTTATCTCTCACACGGACCCAAAGGAGTATATTGGAATGGTGGTTTGATTTTGTGTTAAATAGTGATTTCCATGCATTTTCGTAAACCTAAGTATAGATCCATTGTTCATGAAGATTTGACATCCATTTTACTACATGATAACCTAAGCAAGTTCATCCATTAAGTCATAGAGATATTATTCATGATTTATGCTTGTTAGATTTAAACTCTTTATTTACAAGATTGCCATTTTTGTTATAATTGCTTTTAGATCATGTTTGAATGCTTAATTACTTGGATTAATGATTGTCTTGATTGATTGTTACGAATTAGTTGATTTATGGTTGAATTTGGACAAGTATGGTTGAAGATGATTCAAAAGCTAAGGGAAAGGCTCTTGAATAAGGGAAGCTGCTCGTGGCATATGTGGCAGATGATGAAGCCCATATGGATAGATTTGATGATGATGTTGAGATGGGCTTTGCTATGATGAGATGAGGCGAGGCATGATGTGATGCAGCCTTGGTATAATCCAGACGGGATCATTCCAAGCATGTTGATAACTCGAGGGATGGTTTGAGTTCGTTGATAATGGTTGGCTCGAGAGGCGCTTGAGCTAGTATGAGAATAGTCGTCGAGGAGGATGACTAGAAGGTTGAGATTTCATCGTTATTGAAGGTTCTAGCAAACTCAAAGCAAGAGTACGCTGGGCAGATTCGATAGTCCCAAAAGACTACAGTTGGTGGTCGAGTACTCTGGGCAGATTCGATAGTCCTAGGCACAGGCTGCGACGACCTGCGGAGTTTTGTCTAGAACCGGGGTTACCATTAGCCCTTGACGGACGGCTGAAAGAATGTGTCGGTCATTCAATTAACGGTGGTATCGAAGCAATGATAACAGTGATAGCCAGAGTCATGGATGTTTGGATGTTTTGGTTGTATCGTCATTCGGTCTCAAGAGCGATGTTTTCCTGGTGCTTATCTGATCTTGGTTTAGGCCTTGGGGGTTTGTACTTGGGAAACATCGACCTTGACTCGAGTGATAATTGCTTTACTTTAAATGTTTGATTTGCTATGTTTACTTCTGCTTAGTGTGTCTGGGGGCTATCACTGTAGAAAGAGGTGGAGTGGGAGGGTTAGGTACCTATTCCTTTTACCTTTATGCTCTTTTGGTAGGTTGTTAGTTAATTTACCACTCACTAAGACTGTTGTCTGACTCAAGGTTTTATATTCAACTCTTATTACCTTGGGCTGTTCATCCATTTGGGATGGGCAAACTAGGTAGCAGGTGACAGGTGCTGTTCTTAGTGACCAACGATGCTGATGACGAAGAGGAGCTGGAGGCTTGCATATTATTTTCTTACTATATGTACTGGATGTTCCGCTGCTTGTATATTCTCTGAGTTATATGTAGTGAGGCTTGATGTATTGACTATTCATAATTTTGTATCAAACTACTATGAGGCTTATTTGATGAGATTCTGTTTGTGGGGCTTCACTATATATATATATATATATATATATATATATATATATATATATATATTCTATTGTATTTTACCCATGCGCTGTGAGTAATACGATAGACTCCGCTGTTTTTACCTTACCTTGATGATCATCCATGGCTGCCTGGCACACTTTACAGCGCACTATTTCCTTGTTTAGTGCAGGAGTCATGGGCGGTCGTCACATTTGGTATCAGAGCTTTGGTTAATCGATTTTAGCCAACGCTCGCTGACGTAACTACGTATGAGAGACGTAATTGTATTTTGATGGATGATTACTATGTATAATATAGTAGCTTAGAAGGATTTGAACTTCTTATGCAGTTGTCTCTCAAGGTGTATTAATCATTTTCTTATAGATATTAAGAATGAGTCGAAGGGGGAGACCAGCTTCTATGGAAGGTCGTGCTGTTGAGGGGGCTGATGATTATGCTGCTATGTTCGAGGCCATGATGACTTCGATCATGAGAAGGATGCCAGCTCCGGGGCCAACGGTAGATGTTGGAGTTCAAGTTCAAGCTCCAAAACCGGTGGATTTTGCTAAGCTGTGTAAAGACTATACTGCTCTTGGAGGGAAAGTTTTCTTGGGAACAGAGTCAACCATTGAAGTCCAGAGATGGATAGATGCTTGTAGAAGAATCTTTGGTGATTTGGGGATTGAGGATGCAACCAAAAGAAAGCTCGCATCAAGACAGCTTCAAGGGAGAGCTTTTGATTGGTGGAACTCTATCACCATTGATACTCCGGAGGAAGAAATTACTTGGGAGCAATTCCAAGCCAGATTTGAAGCTAAGTTCATTTCTTCAGCTCAGAAATTTGTTCTATTCAAGAAGTTTGTGGAGCTCAAGCAAGGAGGAAGACCAGTTCTTGAGTATGTTTCTGAGTTTGAAGCCTTGTCCAAGTATGCCCGGTCATATCTTGAATCTCCATATCAAAAGAACGAGAAGTTTGTGACAGGCTTGGACATTTATCTTGGGAGGCAGTTGGTGGATCATCTAGACGATCCATTTGAGAAGCTTGTGGAGAAGGCTCTCAGGCACGAGAATCTGTTTCCTAAAGAAGGATCTGTTGTTGTTGTGACCAAGGAGGAGTCTAAACCACAGCAAGGTGGAAACAAGAAGAGGAAGCAGCAGCAGCAGAAGGGTAAGGATGGCCAGAAGAAGCCGAAGGGCGAAGTGACCTGCTACAATTGTCAGCAGAAGCGCCATTTCTCCAAAGATTGTAAGAATCCAAAGGTGCGGGTGAAGTGCCACAACTGTGACAACCTGGGGCATATCAGGAAGAATTGTCCAGATCCGCGGAAGGACAAACAGATTGTGCAAGCTTATGCTTTGGGGGCTGTGCCATCATCTTCAAAAGCCCCTACTACGAAAGAGAAAGGAAAGAGTGTGGTGGTACAAGGTACCCTTTCCATTTGTGATCTTCCAGTTAGAGTGTTGTTCGATACTGGGGCGTCTCATTCTTTTGTTTGTAATAATCTTGTAGGTCGGTTGGGGTTGGAACCGGATATTGTTGATAGACCATTGGTTGTGACTAATCCAGTTGGGGGTTCATCCTGTCTGTGTATGATATGCCGTGGTCTGGTTGTATCGATTCATGATTGCTCTTTTGTTTGTGATTGTTTTGTTCTGAACTTTGAGGGGTTTGGAATTATTTTGGGCATGGACTGGCTTAGGAAGTATGCGGCAAAGGTTGATTGTGAAAGGCTGGAGATGACAGTCGAGAATGTGGAAGGGAGAAAGGTTGTGATACGATGTAAGCATGAGGAAGGCATCTTCATGAGCTTCATGTATTCGCTGGTTGTTCCACGGGATGGACTGTCATCGGTGCCAGTCGTAAATGGATTTGAGGATGTCTTTGATGAGGTCAAAGGGTTACCGCCGCATAGAGAGATCGAATTTCGTATCGATCTAGTTGAAGGAGCCAGACCTGTTGTGATGCCTCTTAGGCGGATGGCGCCTAGGGAACAACAAGAGTTGAAGGTGCAAGTTGATGATCTTTTACAGAAAGGATTCATTCGGCGTAGTGTGTCCGAATGGGGTGCACCAGTTGTGTTTGCAACCAAAGCGGATGGATCGTTGAGGTTGTGTGTGGATTATCGTGAACTGAATAAAGTAACTAAGAAGAACAAGTATCCATTGCCAAGAATAGACGACTTGTTTGATCAGCTTCACGAAGCCAAGGTGTTTTCCTAGATGGATTTGGCAATGTGATTTCACCAATTAAGAGTGGCAAAGGATAGTGTAACAACCCGCATATTTATCGATTTTATATTTAAATATTTTATTTAAATATTTTGTCGTTAATCGGATATTGGTCCGAAAAGCTACTTTTTGCAAACGGTCAAATTAGGACTCGAGACCACTTCCATTGAGTTCGAAATGCCGTTTACAACCTTTTTAAGTATAAACATTGATAGGTTTGAAGTTAGTGGAATTTCACTTACTTTTCCCGCTTTGAACTTTGGGCTAGTTTAGCCTATTAAGCCCAAGTTCCAACCCCCTTCTCCTCACTCTTCATAAATTTCCTAACTAACTCAAGCTTTGGCAATATTGGTGAAGAGAATGGGAAATTAAAACTCCAAGCACAAAATTCAATTGCAAATCCAACATTCAACTCCAAATTCAAGTAGAAGATATTGGATTCAAGCTTTGGATTGCTTTTCCTTGCTTTCAAGCTTCATCTTCATAAATTTTAGTGCAAAGGTGAGATTTTTATCCCACAAATCTAGTCTATATCTATATTGGACTGTTGGGAATGATTCCCTATCACTTTAGTATGCACATTTGCATTTGGTTAGGATTGGATTGGCGAAAAACTCCAAATTTTAGTGATTTTGGTGAAAAAACTGCCCATAGGTCGTTCTGGCCATTTTTTAGCTCGTTCGGAGTTAAGTCGTTCGTCTATAGGTCGTGAGTCGTTTACGAGTTAACCCTAGGTCATTCTGGCCATTTTTTAGCTCGTTCGGAGTTAAGTCGTTCGTCCATAGGTCGTGAGTCGTTTACGAGTTAACCCTAGGTCGTTCTGGCCATTTTTTAGCTCGTTCGGAGTTAAGTCGTTCGTCCATAGGTCATGAGTCGTTTACGAGTTAACCCTAGGTCGTTCTGGCCATATTTTAGCTCGTTCGGAGTTAATTCGTTCGTCCATAGGTCATGAGTCGTTTACGAGTTATCCCAATAGGTCGTTGGACCCTTAACTCATAGGTCGTTGGACCTTATCTCGTTAGGTCGCTCCTGGCCTAACCCTTAAGTCGCACAACTCTTAAGTCGGTCACGAGTTATCCCGTTAGGTCGCTTCTGGCCTAACCCCTAAGTCGCGTAACCTCTTGGTCACTTGACCCCTTCCCTCTTAACTCGTTCTGCCGCGTGGTCTTAACTCGTTAGGGTTTTTAGGTCGTTGCCTTCTTAGGTCGCTCGATCCTATTCTCCCTTAGGTCTTCACTAGGTCGTACCGTTTTGGACGGGGCGCTACCCCACACCCCGTCGGGGGCACTGCCCCCTGGACCCCCGCGACCTGACCGGGCAGGTCGAACCCCGTAAGCGGTGGCGTTGCCCCCGCACCCCCACCTTGGGGGGGTTGCCACCCCCCTGGACCCCCCTCCGTAGGGGATCTTATTTGAAAAACATTGAGCTGATTTCCTTGGATTTTATTCACATCTCCGTATGCGATTTTTGTGACTGATTGTTTCTACAATTGCTTCTGTGTTTTGTCACTTTATAATATAAAGGTTTCGATACTAGTAGTAAATATCAAAACTCTTTTGACAAACAATTTCAACTCTATTTTTAATAACAAAGCTCTTTTCTTAAACCGTTTTCCAATCTATTAGTATATACAAACCTTTACCTCACTCGGATGAGAAATCTAATTAAACGACTTAGTAAAACAAGTGGTATGAGACGGTTGCGTTCACTTCTCAGTTAATTCTTGGACTTGTTCGATTGAACCTCTTGTGACAATTTTATTAGTGAAGATTTACAGTTTGTTCGTAAATATTTAAGTTAAGCAAGTGGTTATGGGACATGAAGCTAAACTTCTATATTTACTAGCTTAGTGTAACTGACACTTCTCGTTGATCATGACGATCATTCTGATGCTTTAGACTAGCAACTGTGCGATGTCTCTTGTTGTGAGGTTAGCTTAGTGTAACTGACACTTCTCATTCTGATTCCACTCACACATACCTTTTTGCTTTTTGGTTAGTCTGGACCTTAATCTGTGTGATTCCATTCACACATGTGGGGTAGCTCCCCTTGGTCTTCGGACCGTCATGTGATAGGCCTCTTTCTCTTTTCTATGATTTCTGGACTTCTTGCATTGATTTCTAGAATTTATGTCATTGACTTGTTATGAGTACAAGTTTGGGGTATGATGCCCTTTTCGAATCTTTGAGAAGATTCTTGTGATATTGATTATCTCTTATTGATTGATCTTCTGTTGATCATTATTTACATACTTATAGTGGTATGTCATTATGGATATTTTATGTTTATGCCATATCTTTTATGTTATATCATGTCATCTGATAGTTATAGCTAGACTGAACCGTTTATTATTTTCTTAAATAATACTCGGGTCAGACCGAGATGTTACAGGTGCTTCTGCTTGACTTCTTCCCAGGGATTCATCACTCTGACTTTTGGCTAACTGTTTAGATTAGCAGTTTTTGTTGTATACACTTGAGATATAGACTCATAGTTGTACTCTTTTGTATAGCACGTGTTGCTATTCTTTTGTATTATCGTGGATCTTACTGACCACTACTCTGATGTACACTTTCATGTGTTAGTTATATATTCATATCTTCTTCCGCCTTTGTGATATGGATATCTGTGACTGATTTGTGTTATTATTATATCTATGTTTGTTTTCGAAGATTATTTATAGCCATCGTGTGATAAGCAATTACAAGGATGGTCGCTCCTCAACAGCCTTATTCTCCATGCTAGTTGACAGCACTACACCGTAGTGTTCTTGGCTAGTGTGGGTATAGAGGTGGGGCGTCACAGCTTGGTATCAGAGCCAAACTTCGGAACAATGTAGAATAACTTAACAAGGATCATCGTCCTAGGTCTATCTTAGGAGTCATACCATAGGACTAATTCGAGTCTTCAAACCGATTCATCCTATTTCTTTTATGATTCCTTACTTCACCTGTCAAGAATGTTTGATATTCATTTGGTGAATAACTATTTTCTTTCTCTTCTTTCTTTCTTAAGGAAGAGAATGTCTAGACCAGGTCGTCCCAGAGCTGGATCATCTAGTGCTCCACCATCGGATGGAGTTTTTATGACTACTCAACAATTACTTGATTTAGTAACGAACGCTCAAGCAGCTGGAGCTAATCCGGCACCTACCCACCCAAAGTCGGGGTTTGCACGATTGTGCAATGATTACACCAACTTGGGTGGGAAGCCGTTTAAAGGCTCTGAAACTATCATTGGGGTCCAGGCTTGGCTCAGAACGTGCGATAGGATCTTCTCTCGCATGAACCTCGTTGACCTCCATCGAGTCCAGGTAGCTTCCAGCATGCTCCAAGAAAGAGCATTGGATTGGTATGAGCTGTTAATCTCAGAAATTGATGAAGCAGATCTCACCTGGGAGCACTTCCGGGAATGCTTCGAATCGAAATTCGTGCCCGAGGCTGAAAAAGTAACTTTGGCTCGGCGATTTATTGACCTTGTTCAAGGTCAGTCTTCTGTGGCGGACTACGTCGCATCATTCGAATCCCTTTCCAAATATGGGGTCGAGTATATAAATACTCCACTAAAGAAGAACCAGAGGTTCGTTTATGGCTTAAATAAGAATCTTAAGAAGCCACTACTCCTGAAACTAGAAGTTGCATTTGATCAACTTATAGATATCGCTCTTTGTCTTGAAGAGGCTGATAAAGAAAGTGAGGTGGAGGTAGTAGCTTCCAAACCCAATTTCAATAACAAAAAGAGGCCCAACAAATTCAAAGGCCCTTATCCCAATAAGAAGGGTAAACAAGCAACTCCTGCTGCAAAGGCTCCTTCTCCTGATATTGCGAGATGCTTCAACTGTGGCGCAGAGGATCATTTTGTGAACAAGTGCTCAAAGCCCAAATCTTATCGCTATTGTAAGAGCCCAGATCACTTTATACATCAATGCCTCAAACGTAAAGGCAGGAATGAGGGAAAGTTAAATGTGGCTCAAGCCCCTGGCAACACATCTCGTGGCCAAGGTATTTCTCATTCCATTCTTGATGGTATTATTTTATTTCATGATCAACCTATTAGAGTTCTCTTTGATACGGGTGCATCCCATTCTTTTATATCAAAGGAACTGGTAGACACTTTTTCCTTAAGTGTTACTGCATTAATGACTTCTTTAAAAATTGCGAATCCTGTTGGTGGATCCGCAACTCTTAGTTTTCTTTGTAAAGATGTGAAGATTATTTTTTACGATTTTTCTTTCCTAGCCGATTTGCATGTCATGCGTTACTTAGGCTTTGGAATAATTTTGGGAATGGATTGGCTTAACCGTTATCAAGCCCATATCCTATGTCCTGAGCGGACTATTCATCTCCGACATCCACTATCTGTTAAATAGATTTCTGTTAATCTTAAAGATTCAGAATCCTATTTGGTGGCATCTTTATATTCTTTAAGATGACGATGATGATGATGAAGATGATATTATTTCTCGTATTCACGTTGTTCGTGAATTTTCCAACATATTCGAGCACGTTTTAGGTTTACCACCTAAACGAGCAATTGAGTTCAGAATTAATCTTGTTTCTGGAGCTCAACCTATTACTCGTCCTCCTTATCTCATGTCCAATAAGGAAAATGAGGAGATGCGTAAACAATTATCTGAGTTGGAGACGAGGCAATTTATTCGCTCTAGTTCCTCGCCTTGGGGAGCTTCGGCTATTTTCGTAAATAAATCCGATGGTACTCTGAGGCTCTGCGTTGATTATCGCAAGCTTAACGATCTTACTATTAAAAATAAATATCCTTTACCTCGGATTGATGATCTATTCGATCAGCTTAGTGGTGCTAAGGTCTTTTCACAATTGGACTTGGCTACCGGTTTCCATCAGCTTCGTATCGCTGAGGATAGCATTCCTTTGACATCATTCCGTACTCGATATGGATCTTATGAATGGCTTGTTATGCCATTTGGGTTAACGAATGCTCAAGCTTATTTCGTTGACCTCATGAATCGAGTTTTCAAAGATTTCCTCGATCGGTTTGTTCTCATATTCATTGATGATATTCTTGTGTACTCAAAAACCGAGGAGGAACATGAGAAACATCTTCGGATTGTATTGGAAACTCTTAGGAGTAATCAACTAAAGGAAATTTTTTCTAAATGCCACTTTTGGCAATCTCGTGTGAAGTTTCTCGGTCATATTATTTCCGAATCCGGAATTTCCGTGGATCCTTCAAAGATTGAAGCGATTCAGGATTGGAAAAGACCTGAGAGTGTGACTGAAATTCATAGCTTTCTCGGATTGGCGGGCTATTACCGTCGTTTTATTAAAGACTTTTCTAAGATTGTCGTGCCTCTTACTGGCTTGACTAAGAAGGGAGTTAAATACATTTGGTCGGACAAATGTGAAGCCTCGTTTCAGAAATTGAAAGAACTCCTTTCCGATGCTCCTATTCTTGTTATTCCCGAGGGGAATCAAGATTTTGTTGTTTATACCGATGCTAGTCACGTTGGTTTGGGTGCCGTTCTTATGCAAAAAGAACGTGTTGTTGCTTATGCTTCTAGGCAATTGAAGCCGGCCGAGACTAGATATGCCACACATGATCTAGAGCTCGCGGCTATTGTTTTCGCCCTTCGAATGTGGCGTCATTATCTATTGGGAGAGAAATTTATTCTTTACACGGATCATAAGTCTCTGAAATATTTATTTTCTCAAAAACAACTTAATTTACGTCAACAGCGTTGGCTCGAGTTTCTCGCACTTTATGATCTTGATATTCTTTATACCCCCGGTAAGGGTAATCGTGTCGCCGATGCTCTTAGCCGTAAACAACAAGCAGTTGTTTCTATGATGACATCCGAATGGAACGATCTCGAGATTTTATCCACTTGTGAGATTCAAGAGCGCGTATCCGATTTATGCTCATCGCTTGTTTTATGTAGCCTTGAGGCCCATCCTTCTCTTTTAGACCGCATTCTTGAAGCTCAAGGGCTAGATTCTGAATTGGCTCTTCTCGGCAAAAATGTTAAGGATAAAATTGATATTGAAGGTTTGAAAGACTTTGATATTGATTCTCGTGGCGGCATTCAAAAATTTGGTAGACTTATCGTACCAAATATTGGAGATCTTTGTAAAGATATTTTAGAAGATTCCCATCGTTCTAAATTCACCATTCATCCCGGTAGTAGTAAAATGTACGCTGATATGAAGCGACTTTATTATTGGGAGGGAATGAAATCTGATATTGCTAACTTTGTTAAGTGTTGCATGACTTGCCAACTTGTCAAGGCCGAACATCAAAGGCCTGGTGGGTTATTGCAACCTTTAGAAATTCCAATTTGGAAGTGGGATCAAATATCCATGGACTTTATAGATGGCCTTCCCCGTTCTCGTTCGGGTCATGATAGCTTATGGGTGATTGTTGATAGACTTACTAAATCCGCCCATTTTATTCCGGTTCGGTCTAACCGAACCGTTCCTCTTTTGGCCAAACTATTTGTCAAGGAAATTGTAAAATTGCATGGAGTTCCTACTTCTATTGTTAGCGATCGTGATCCATTGTTTACTAGTGGATTATGGAAGAGTCTTCAGAAAGCTTTAGGAATGAAGCTTAATTTTAGCACCGCGTATCACCCCCAGTCCGATGGACAAACCGAGCATGTGAATCAAACTCTTGAAGATCTTCTTCGTGCTTGTGTGCTTGATTTTGATGGAAGTTGGGAAGATCATATTTCACTTGTTGAATTTTCCTATAATAATAGCTTCCAATCTAGTATTGGTATGGCACCTTTCGAGGCACTCTACGGAAGGCCCTGCCGATCTCCTTCTTGTTGGCTTGAGGCCGATGAGAAGCTGGTTTTAGGTCCAGATTTTATTTGAGATTCCATAGAAAAGATTGAACTTATTCGACATAGGATGAAAGAAGCCCAGAGTAGACAAAAATCCTATGCCGATAATCGAAGAAGGAAATTAGAATTTTCTGTTGGGGATCCTGTTTTTATTCGTGTTTCACCTATGAAGGGTGTTGTACGTTTCAGTCGATCGGGGAAGTTAGCGCCTCGATATATTGGGTCATTTCCTATCACTGAACGTATTGGTTCCATGGCTTATCGCCTTGCATTGCCGGCTCAGTTTTCTTCTATGCATGATGTATTTCACGTTTCTCAATTGCGGAAATTCCTTCGGGATTCCGATTCTATTCTTGAGCCTGCTGTTGTGGAAGAAATTGAAGTTTCGTCGAATTTAACTTATGAGCAGCATCCTATTCGAATTATAGCTTCGGAGGTTAAACGACTTTGAAATAAAGATGTTCCGCTTGTGAAGGTTCAATGGTCCTCAAATCCTAAGGATTGCTCTTGGGAATCCAGAGAATTCATCGAGCGAACACATCCGGACTTGCTTACTCCTGCTCTTTGAGGTGAACTTCCTGTTTCAAATTTCATTTGTGTTAATATGCTTTTATGGTTGTTACTTGTTATTTCCATCTTATATATTGCGAGGACGCAATTTCTTTAAGGAGGGGAGTCTGTAACAACCCGCATATTTACCGATTTTATATTTAAATATTTTATTTAAATATTTTGTCGCTAATCGGATATTGGTCCGAAAAGCTACTTTTTGCAAACGGTCAAATTAGGACTCGAGACCACTTCCATTGAGTTCGAAATGCCGTTTACAACCTTTTTAAGTATAAACATTGATAGGTTTGGAGTTAGTGGAATTTCACTAACTTTTCCCGCTTTGGACTTTGGGCTAGTTTAGCCTATTAAGCCCAAGTTCCAACCCCCTTCTCCTCACTCTTGATAAATTTCCAAACTAAATCAAGCTTTGGCATTAATGGTGAAGAGAATGGGAAATTAAAACTCCAAGCACAAATTCAATTGCAAATCCAACATTCAACTCCAAATTCAAGTAGAAGATATTGGATTCAAGCTTTGGATTGCTTCTCCTTGCTTTCAAGCTTCATCTTCATAAATTTTAGTGCAAAGGTGAGATTTTTATCCACAAATCTAGTCTATATCTATATTGGACTGTTGGGAATGATTCCCTATCACTTTAGTATGCACATTTGCATTTGGTTTGGATTGGATTGGCGAAAAACTCCAAATTTTAGTGATTTTGGTGAAAAAACTGCCCATAGGTCGTTCTGGCCATTTTTTAGCTCGTTTGGAGTTAAGTCGTTCGTCCATAGGTCGTGAGTCGTTTACGAGTTAACCCTAGGTCGTTCTGGCCATTTTTTAGCTCGTTCGGAGTTAAGTCGTTCGTCCATAGGTCGTGAGTCGTTTACGAGTTAACCCTAGGTCGTTCTGGCCATTTTTTAGCTCGATTGGAGTTAAGTAGTTCGTCCATAGGTCGTGAGTCGTTTACGAGTTAACCCTAGGTCGTTCTGGCCATTTTTTAGCTCGTTCGGAGTTAAGTCGTTCGTCCATAGGTCATGAGTTGTTTACGAGTTAACCCTATGTCGTTCTGGCCATTTTTTAGCTCGTTCGGAGTTAAGTCGTTCGTCCATAGGTCGTGAGTCGTTTACGAGTTATCCCAATAGGTCGTTG
Organism: Allium cepa; assembly: GCA_030765085.1. Classification (NCBI taxonomy): domain Eukaryota; kingdom Viridiplantae; phylum Streptophyta; class Magnoliopsida; order Asparagales; family Amaryllidaceae; genus Allium; species Allium cepa. Next base: position 233,413,412 of record CM060939.1, on the reverse strand, counting down.
GACCCTTAACTCGTAGGTCGTTGGACCTTATCTCGTTAGGTCACTCCTGGCCTAACCCTTAAGTCGCACAACTCTTAAGTCGGTCACGAGTTTTCCCGTTAGGTCGCTTCTGGCCTAACCCTAAGTCGCGTAACCTCTTGGTCACTTGACCCCTTCCCTCTTAACTCGTTCTGCCGCGTGGTCTTAACTCGTTAGGGTTTTTAGGTCGTTGCCTTCTTAGGTCGCTCGATCCTATTCTCCCTTAAGTCTTCACTAGGTCGTACCGTTTTGGACGGGGCGCTGCCCCGCACCCCATCGGGGGCGCTGCCCCCTGGACCCCCGCGACCTGACTGGGCAGGTCGAACCCCGTAAGCGGTGGCGTTGCCCTCGCACCCCCACCTTGGGGGGGTTGCCACCCCCCTGGACCCCCCCTCCGTAGGGGATCTTATCTGAAAAACATTGAGCTGATTTCCTTGGATTTTATTCACATCTCCGTATGCGATTTTTGTGACTGATTGTTTCTACAATTGCTTCTGTGTTTTGTCACTTTATAATATAAAGGTTTCAATACTAGTAGTAAATATCAAAACTCTTTTGACAAACAATTTCAACTCTATTTTTAATAACAAAGCTCTTTTCTTAAACCATTTTCCAATCTATTAGTATATACAAACCTTTACCTCACTCGGATGAGAAATCTAATTAAACGACTTAGTAAAACAAGTGGTATGAAACGCTTGCGTTCACTTCGTCGGTTAATTCTTGGACTTGTTCGATTGAACCTCTTGTGACAATTTTATTAGTGAAGATTTACAGTTTGTTCGTAAATATTTAAGTTAAGCAAGTGGTTATGGGACATGAAGCTAAACTTCTATATTTACTAGCTTAGTGTAACTGACACTTCTCGTTGATCATGACGATCATTCTGATGCTTTAGACTAGCAACTGTGCGATGTCTCTTGTTGCGAGGTTAGACTAGACACCACTTGTGTGATTCCACTCACACATACCTTTTTGCTTTTTGGTTAGTCTGGACCTTAATCTGTGTGATTCCATTCACACATGTGGGGTAGCTCCCCTTGGTCTTCGGACCGTCATGTGATAGGCCTCTTTCTCTTTTCTATGATTTCTGGACTTCTTGCATTGATTTCTAGAATTTATGTCATTGACTTGTTATGAGTACAAGTTTGGGGTATGATGCCCTTTTCGAATCTTTGAGAAGATTCTTGTGATATTGATTATCTCTTATTGATTGATCTTCTGTTGATCATTATTTACATACTTATAGTGGTATGTCATTATGGATATTTTATGTTTATGCCATATCTTTTATGTTATATCATGTCATCTGATATTTATAGCTAGACTGACCCGTTTACTATTTTCTTAAATAATACTCGGGTCAGACCGAGATGTTACACGTGCTTCTGCTTGACTTCTTCCCAGGGATTTATCACTCTGACTTTTGGCTAACTGTTTAGATTAGCAGTTTTTGTTGTATACACTTGAGATATAGACTCATAGTTGTAATCTTTTGTATAGCACGTGTTGCTATTCTTTTGTATTATCGTGGATCTTACTGACCACTACTCTGATGTACACTTTCATGTGTTAGTTATATATTCATATCTTTTTCCGCCTTTGTGATATGGATATCTGTGACTGATTTGTGTTATGATTATTTCTATGTTTGTTTTCGAAGATTATTTATAGCCACCATGTGATAAGCAATTACAAGGATGGTCGCTCCTCAACATCCTTATTCTCCATGCTAGTTGACAGCACTACACCGTAGTGTTCTTGGCTAGTGTGGGTATAGAGGTGGGGCGTCAATGATAGTGTGCCGAAGACTGCTTTTAGGACACCATCAGGTTTCTTTGAGTGTCTAGTAATTCCATTTGGATTGACCAATGCACCAGCATATTTTGTGGATCTTATGAATAGAGTGTTCAGGGATCAGTTGAACAAGTTCGTACTAGTGTTCGTAGATGATATTTTGGTTTATTCCAGTAATGAAGAAGAGCACAAGACGCACTTGCGTATTATTTTGGAAATCTTGCGGAAACATCAACTGAAGGCTAAGTTTTCGAAGTGTCACTTCTGGAAGAGTGAAGTGAGGTTCTTAGGCCATATTATCTCTGGAAGTGGAATAGCGGTTGATCCCACCAAGGTGGCAGCAATCCAGGATTGGGTTAGACCTAAGAATGTATCTGATGTGAGAAGTTTTCTTGGATTAGAAGGATACTATCGTCGGTTTATCAAAGACTTTTCCAAGGTAGCTGCACCATTAATAGGATTGACGAAAAAAATCAAGCATTCAGATGGGATGCTAAGTGTGAGCAAGCTTTCAGAATCCTGAAAGAGCGACTGACAAATGCTCCTATTTTGACTATTCCAAGTGGAAATGATGAGATGGTGGTTTACACCGATGCATGTGATACTGGACTTGAAGCAGTGCTAATGCAGAAGGATAAAGTTGTTGCGTATGCAAGCCGACAACTGAAGCCGCATGAAAGGAATTATCCGACTCATGATTTGGAGTTAGCGGCAATTGTATTTTCTCTGAAGATGTGGAGACATTACCTAATGGGAGTTCGATTCGAGTTGTTTACAGATCATAAGTCATTGAAGTATCTTTTCTCCCAAAAGGATTTGAATCTCCAGCAGCAACGATGGCTAGAGTTTTTAGCATCATATTATTTTGGTATAGCCTATACTCCGGGAAAGGGTAACACAGTGGCAGATGCGTTAAGTCCAAGACATGCAGGATTGGGAGCCATGTTTTCAGAATGGAAGAGTCTCGAGTTTTTGGCTGGATTTGACTTCAGACCCAGATATGAATTGGAACCTGAGATGTTGGCAAACTTATCGATAAGACCTACTCTTATGGAAAGAATTGGCGAGAGCCAAAGGCGAGACGATAAGCTTGTCAAGATTATCCGTGATTTGGAATCAGGGTTGGACCCAGAGAAGGATAAAGGATTCGAGGTCGATCGAGAGGGTTGGCTTCGGAAACAAGGACGACTAGTTGTTCCCAATATAGATGAATTGAGGGATGAAGTTTTGAAGGAAACTCATCACTCGAAGCTGACAATTCATCCAGGTGGAAATAAGGTGTATCGGGATATGAAGAGAACCTATTACTGGGAAGGTATGAAGAGGGATGTTGGAAAATTTATTTCCAAATGCATGAACTGCCAGATGGTAAAAGACGAGCAGAAGAAGCCCAGTGGATTGCTTCAGCCATTAGAAGTTCCTACATGGAAGTGGGAGCAAATATCGATGGATTTTATCGATGGACTACCTAGAACAAGAGCGGGAAATGAAGGGATCTGGGTCATCATAGATCGTTTGACTAAGAGTGCAAGATTTATTCCTGTTCGATCAACTAGGACTGCATCGAAATTGGCTGAGCTATATGTTAAGTGGATAGTTCGAGTCCATGGTATTCTGAAAAGTATAGTGAGCGATCGAGACCCATTGTTCACTAGTAGATTTTGGAAGAGCTTCTAGGAAGTTTTGGGAACCGAGTTGTGTTTGAGTACATCTTATCACCCCCAAACAGATGGTCAGACCGAGAGAGTCAACTGAGTTTTGGAAGATCTCCTCAGAGCATGTGTTTTGGATTTCGGAGGATCGTGGGAAGATCATCTTCATTTGGTGAAATTTTCATATAATAACAGTTACCAGTCAAGCATTGGTATGGCGCCGTATGAAGCATTGTATGGAAGACCGTGTAACTCTCCGACATGTTGGTTGGAAATGGGAGAAAAGTTGATACTTGGGCCAGAAATGATTCAACAGACTACAGATTGTATAGAGATCATTCGGCAACGAATGAAGGCAGCCCAAGACCGTCAGAAAAGTTATGCCAATAAGCGTCGTAAGGATTTGGAGTTCGACATAGGTGATATGGTTTTTGTGAAGATTTCTCCCCTGAGGAATGTTATTCGATTCGGGAAGAAAGGGAAATTGACTCCGAGATTTGTTGGACCATTCCCGATCATCGAGCGAATTGGAAAGCTCGCCTATAAATTAGAATTACCAGAAAAGATGTCGGGTGTGCACAATGTTTTTCATGTATCGTATCTACGGAAGTATGTGCACGACTCGAATACAGTGGTTTCTGCTGATAGCTATGAAGATTTTGAGGTTGATTCAGTTGATAAGAGACCTCGTAAGCCGCTTCGTGTTGTGGAAACTGGCACGAGACATCCTAGGAGGAAGGTAGTCAAATTGCTCAAGGTACAATGGAGTGATGATGTTAACGACTGTACATGGGAGGAGGAAGAGAGGATGAAGGCAGCTCATCCTGAACTCTTCGAGGTATGACCGTGAGGTGTCGTGACATCTCATGACATTGTAACTTGTTCTAGTCTTAGAATTCTGCATGGTAGGCTAGGAATTGGATGCATGGTTTGTTGATTGCTATGGATGGTAGGCATGCAGAATAGCCTTTGATTGCTCTTATTTGTTTGGAATTTCGGGGGCGAAATTCCTAAGGGGGAGAGAATGTAACGACCCGTATTTTATGTATCGAAGGATCGTAGAACTGTTGTCATTAGATTGTTGTGTTGTTAGGCTGTCCAGAGTTAAGTCATCTAAGATTAGGTCGTGATAGCTTAGGTCGGCTAAGCAACATGGGGGGGTTAGAGCGACCTAAGGGAAGTGAACGACCTAAGGGGGTTAGTGGCAGATGTGAGCGACTTAAGAGATTAGCGACTTAAGGAAGTTAGGAAATGTTGGGGCTTAAGTCGTGTAGTAGCTTAAGTCGTCTAGGTCGGTTGAGCGATTTACTGAAGTGGAGCGACTTAAGGTGTTAACGGCTTAAGGTAGGTGAGCGGCTTAAGGAGTTAACGGCTTAAGTTAGGTGAGCGGCTTAAGGAGTTAACGACCTAGTAGCTAGCGACTTAAGAAGATAGGATGGTTGAGCGAGTTAACGACCGGTTCTGTGTATAGTTAGGTCGTAAGCGACTTATGTTAGGTCGCTTAACGGTTTAGGTCGTAAGTCGTGCATTAGTGTTGAGGCTTAGGTCGCTGGGTCGTTGAGTCGTGCACTTGCGTTGTAGTTAGGTCGTTGAGACCCTGTGTTTAGTTAAGTCGCTAAGTCGTTGAGTTGTTAAGTCGCTAGGTCGTGTCCCAGTTAGGATTAAGTGTTAGGTCGCCTATGTTGTAAGTCGCGTGAAGGCCTAAGGAGTTAGGTCGTGCATGTTTTTGGTCGCGCATGCTATTAAGTCGTTGGGTCGGCTTCATGGTTAAGTTGTAGGTCGTGGGGAGTTTTAGGTCATTGGGTTTTGTTAAGTCGCGAGCGACTTAAGGGGGCGAACGACCTAAGGTTTTCCAGCCTATAAATACACGTGCTTGCCTCACTTTTTGGGATCCGGATTTTGAAGCGACGAAGTGCTGCCATTTTGAGAGCTCGAGTACTGCACTTCTTCACCTCTTTTCTCTTCTTTAATCTAGTGATTCCTTCCATCCAAATTGAAGATCAAATCGAAGATCCAAGAGCTTAGATTGAAGATCTCCATCCATTGAAGAGAGATTTCATCGTTTGAAGCGGAACTTTGGCAGATCAAGCTAGATCCTTCGCTGTCCTGATCTGAAGTGTGTTGCTTTTGAGGTGTTTAGGTGATCCGGTGAGTGGTGGTTATCTCTCACACGGACCCAAAGGAGTATATTGGAATGGTGGTTTGATTTTGTGTTAAATAGTGATTTCCATGCATTTTCGTAAACCTAAGTATAGATCCATTGTTCATGAAGATTTGACATCCATTTTACTACATGATAACCTAAGCAAGTTCATCCATTAAGTGGTAGGGATATTATTCATGATTTATGCTTGTTAGATTTAAACTCTTTATTTACAAGATTGCCATTTTTGTTATAATTGCTTTTAGATCATGTTTGAATGCTTAATTACTTGGATTAATGATTGTCTTGATTGATTGTTACGAATTAGTTGATTTATGGTTGAATTTGGACAAGTATGGTTGAAGATGATTCAAAAGCTAAGGGAAAGGCTCTTGAATAAGGAAAGCTGCTCGTGGCATATGTGGCAGATGATGAAGCCCATATGGATAGATTTGATGATGATGTTGAGATGGGCTTTGCTATGATGAGATGAGGCGAGGCATGATGTGATGCAGCCTTAGTATAATCCAGACGGGATCATTCCAAGCGTGTTGATAACTCGAGGGATGGTTCGAGTTCATTGATAATGGTTGGCTGGAGAGGCGCTTGAGCTAGTATGAGAATAGTCGTCGAGGAGGATGACTAGAAGGCTGAGATTTCATCATTATTGAAGGTTCTAGCAGATTCAAAGCTAGAGTACGCTGGGCAGATTCGATAGTCCCAAAAGACTACAGTTGGTGGTCGAATACTCTGGGAAGATTCGATAGTCCTAGGCACGGGCTGTGACGACGTGCAGAGTTTTGTCTAGAACCGGGGTTACCATTAGCCCTTGACGGATGGCTGAAAGAATGTGCCGGTCATTCAATTAACGGTGGTATTGAAGCAATGATAACAGTGATAGCCAGAGTCATGGAGGTTTGGATGCTTGGTTGTATCGTCATTCGGTCTCAAGAGCGATGTTTTCCTGGTGCTTATCTGATCTTGGTTTAGGCCTTGGGGGTTTGTACTTGGGAAACATCGACCTTGCTCAAGTGATAATTACTTTACTTTAAATGTCTGATTTGCTATGTTCACTTCTGCTTAGTGTGTCTGGGGCTATCACTGTAGAAAGAGGTGGAGTGGGAGGGTTAGGTTCCTACTCCTTTTACCTTTATGCTCTTTTGGTATGTTGTTAGTTAATTTACCGCTCACTAAGACTATTGTCTGACTCAAGGTTTTATGTTCAACTCTTATTACCTTGGGCTGTTCATCCATTTGGGATGGGCAGACTAGGTAGCAGGTGGCAGGTGCTGTTCTTAGTGACCAACGATGCTGATGACGAAGACGAGCTGGAGGCTTGCATATTATTTTCTTACTATATGTACTGGATGTTCCGCTGCTTGTATATTCTTTGAGTGATATGTAGTGAGGCTTGATGTATTGACTATTCAGATTTTTGTATCAAACTACTATGAGGCTTATTTGATGAGATTCTGTTTGTGGGGCTTCACTATATATATATATATATATATATATATATATATATTCTATTGTATTTTACCCATGCGCTGTGAGTAATACGATAGACTCCGCTGTTTTTACCTTACCTTGATGATCGTCCGTGGCTGCCTGGCACACTTTACAGCGCACTATTTCCTTGTTTAGTGCAGGAGTCATGGGCGATCGTCACATTATACAAGATCAAAATCTGAAAAGAAGCGAGCCGAATTGGAGATGGGTTGCATGCATAGTCAAAGATGAGTTAATCTTACTCATCTGGATTATTATTCAAATTTAAATAGCTAAATTTAAATATTGGTTGAATGATTGAATTGATTGGATATGGTATATTATATAGCAGTGTGTGTGTGTGTGTGTGTGTGTATTGGAGTGATTGATTTCCCGCATTATATAGCGGATGAGACCCTATGCGCCGCATAATAGAGGATGAGATGATATAACCCATATACCGTGATATTCCACCTTGAAGTGGAATTGGTATTTTTATATTGTGCTAACATCTGTGGATGCTGGGAAATAGTTTGGAGAGATCCAGCTGGATTCCTCAAAATTATTTAGATTGTTTAATATTCCGTGATACGATTTATTTGATAATCTGAGATAGATTTTATTGGTGATTGAAAATATTGAATGCTATGTTGATTGAATATATTTGGGTTTACCGAGTTACCAAAAATGAATAGATTGGATTTTTGAAAAGAAAACAAAAGAGATTATTTTGAAGTACATAATGATAAGAAATTTGGATAACTAAAGAATAAATGGAAAAAGAAAGAAAAAGAAAAAATGTATAAAAGTTGATTTTTAAAATTTAAATAAATAATTCCAAGCATAAGAAAGGAGATTTTTGAATAAATAGGGATAAATGAAATTCTTTAACTTAAGTTACATTATTGGAAGGAATAAAGAATTTAATTTTTAAATTTCAAAATTTTAAAATTTGTTTGGAAAGGATAAAGAAGAAATTTGGAAAAAGTATGAAATGGGTTTTTTCAGTTTAAATAAGATTTTAAATCATAATAAAGAAGATAAATCTGAAATTAATGGGTTTTAAAATAAAATTGAGTAAGTAAAGGAAATTATTTTAAAATGGAGTAAATTTGGAAATCAATTTGGGAATTGATTTAGCTTTGAAATTATGTTTTAAAAGAAGATGAGACTATGGAATTTATAAATTAGGTTTATAAAGTGAAATAAGATATCAGTGGATATTAGGACTATAAATTCCCGAATGGGAATTTAAAAAGGAAATAGGTAATTTTAAAAATAAATATGATTTATTTTTAAAAGGGTGTATAGAAGAGTGTATTTCCCTGAAAAGCCAAGTACGTTTTCATGAAGATTATTAAGTTAAAGTTAAAAGTTTTAAAGCTGTTTAAAGGAATGTTTTTAAGAAATTATTATTTAAGTTGTTTAAATTTTAAAGGTAAATATTTATTTAAATTAGTTATATTGGTAATTATTTTAAAAAGGTCAATTGGTATTATGTTTTAAAACGATAATTACTAATATTTATATTTTATAAAATAGATTTATTTTAAAGATGGTTTGTTAAGTTTTATTTGAAATTTGTATAGAATTTCGTAACTCTTATTTAAAAATTTCGTCTGGCTTAACTTTTATTTTAAAGATTAGTTTTATATTTTACAAAGTAGTTTTATTTTCAAAATATTTTAAAAGTATATATTTTTGAATAAAGTGTTTAAGTAGTTTTAATTTAAATGTTTTAAAGTATATTTTAGAATAAAGTGATTCGAATTATTTTAAAACCTAAAGTATTTGGACTTGGTAATTTTCAGTGGGAACTAATCAATTTTGGGAATTTATTCCGCGAGTGAAATTAGATCTGAAACTGATTTCAAAAGCTTGAAGTGAAGAAGATATCTTGCGAAGATATTTGAATAATAAATAATTTGGAAAATTATTTAAATCCGAGGGTTGTTTGTGAATGTTATTGATAGTTAAATAACGGACTATCAATATTGGCTAATGCGCTTATTGTTTCGGAGAGACCGGGATCGAGATTTATTGTAACACCCCACCCCGAGACCCACCATAGTAAAGAGAACTAACGAGTAATTCCGTCTACTAAAGCGGAGAATAGGTCTGGTTAAGGGCGACCATCTATAACTTTTTCTTAAACATCTACTGAATACGTCGATAAATGCAATATGATTTTTTTTCTTCCTTATCTCAATGGATCGGCATACACAGTAAATGCTTAATCCAAACTATAGGTGGCTAACGGATCTATCAGAATAAAATATAATAACTAAATGTAAAGCACATCACAGAACAGTAATCAACATCATATATATACGTATACACTGATACATGTTTAGTACAATAAAATATGAATACAATAAAGGTGGTACACGAACACATCATATACATTGAATCAAACAAATCAGGGTATGCGGAAGAACATAAATTGCTCCAGAGAAAGGAGAGCTGATATCAAGCATCAACTTCAAGCTTAGTCCAATAAATGATACCTGAAACAACTCGGTCTAACCCTAGTATAAATACACGGGTCAGTCTAGCTATACAAATCAGAAAATATCGGTAATACGAAGCAGAATAGACATGAAGATACTTCTTCTCCAAAGAGAAGAATGAATCGATAAACTCATAAGCTCAACACTTAAGTAACAAACGCTGCTTAAGTGAACAAATACCTCGAAGGAGGTAACTCAATACTCAAATCAAACACAAGTGCCTCATATCATCAGCGACATCCCAAAATTTCTACATGGTTTCCATGAACCATATCTCCTCAAAAGGAGAAACATCAATACAAACTCTCGCCAAAATGGCAAACATAAAACATTCTCAAATAGGATGATCAAAAACTCAATTATAGATGAATCTCCAAATTCAATTATACCTCATCTCATCGGTATAAATGTATATAAATCTCAATCTCAACTCGCCAAAATGGCAAAACCCAGAATATCCTATAAAATCTTGAAATTATCCAAACTCATAACTCAAGGAACTCGATAAGAGTTCAAGACATCATAATTGAAATCACCATATATATAACATCTCATATAGCACTAGGCTATAGATGTATTAAAACATCTTAAAAAGGTGAAATCACAATAAAACGAAAAACTCAAAAAATTTGGATTGGCCAAATTCTCGATTGTAATGCCGAAGCAATGCTACAGGTGCTAAACTCAGATGGTCGAAGCCCCAGACAAGGTCGCTAACACCTCCCAAAGCAGTTCGTCCTCATGACAAGGTTGCTGACACCTCTTCAAGCCATTTTGTCAAACCTAATAAGGTCGCTAACCTCCCGAAGTAGTTCGTTCTCATGACAAGGTCGCTAACACCTCTCAGAGCAGTTTTGTTAGGTAAACATCGTGAATGTGTCACAAACTCATGTATAGAAACCCGAAAAGTATTAACGTGTGTCCCATACCACACATTCGCACTTAGCGGTTTTCTAGCCATTAGTCGATGCCACACTAGAAGCATCATAAAACTCAGAAAATTATATCTCGCTTGGTCCCATTGGCGAGTGATAAAGAGACACCATACTTGTCTTGTCTCATCGAAAAGTATTAAATGGCATCGTGACTTGTCTCATCTCATCGACAAGTGAAAACATCATGATGGTTCCTTATAAACCATAAATCTCAAAATATGAGATCATAAACTCGAGACTTGCCTTATATCATTGGCAAGTAAACAAAACATCGTGATGGTTCTCATCGACCATACTTATGCATAGGAGATCTCAAATCATAATACTTGCCAAATATCGACCATTTTAAATAATTCCAATAAATAGAAATTATAAAACTCAAAATACGCCACAAAATGGCAGAACAACTTAGAATCAATAATCTCAAATAGCTTCGATCGTACAAGTCTGAAATTAACCGAAATAGTAAACACACATGTCCCATACCACGTGTTTTACTAAATCGTTTAATTCTCTTTCTCGTACGTTCAAATAGTATAAAAGTGTATATTTTATATATAAAATAATTTATCTGAGAAAATAAGCTTTTAAAACCATTTTTCGAAATCAATTTTGAAGATGATTTTTGAAAATTCCCTTATGATAGAGAATAAATAGATTTTACAACTTCGGATAATTTAAAAATATTACATAATAATTATTTTGAATGCCAACTTAATTTAAACATTATTTCAAAAAAATTTAGAAAAATCTGTGCTCGAAATCAAAGAAATCACTCAAAACCGTCATTCAAATTCAATTCAAATTCATATCAAATTTGAATTTCAAATTCACCAAAACTTGGTTGGCCTATGATAGGCATCATTGCACTGAAAATATTTCAAAAATATCACAAAAACATAAAGTATAAGTTAAAAATCGGACGGAAAAAGAATATAAAAACACTTGGCTAAAATATCCCAGGTCTGAAATCTTCTCTAGGTTCAACTTTTGGATATAAAACAAGTAGCCTAACAACCTTTGATTGAATTAAAAATTAGTGTACACAAACTAGAAAACTTCATCTTTCAAACAAAAAAAGAGTCAACGAATTCAGACTGGAAATGAAAAGGTTACACTATCTCAAACATGGACTTAGGCCATGTTTGCAACGGTTCAAAAACAAAAAATGCACAGGCCTGAAACCTGCTGGGGTTCAACTTTCAGGTATAAAAAAGAGAACCAAATTTGATCAGATTAATCTGAAAATTGTTAATCCTATAAAAGAAAACTTCAGCTTTCAAACAAAGAAATAATCATGCAATTTGGGTAAAATATGAGAAAGTTACGATGTCTCAAAATTGGACCCAGGCAGTGTTTTCACTGTCAAAATCTGGGTTAAAACATACTCTGAGTCAAAGTTCGGCAACATGTTTCTATAAGCTATGTAGGTCGAAATGATCTGAAATTTAACACGCATAAAGACCAACAACAACAATTTAAACTGCATCCAGAATCTTTCAATTCTGGTAAAGCATGAAAAAGATATGATGTCTCAAAGTTGGGCCCAGACAGTATTTTCACCGTATAAATCTGGGCAAAAACATGCTCCGAATCAAAGTCCGACAGCATGTTTCTATATGATCTATAGGTCTAAATGACCTGAAATTTTAAATGAATAAATTCCAACAATTATACTTTAAACTGCAAAACGAATCAAATAATTCAGATAAGGTATGAGAAAGTTACGATTTCTCAAATTTGGACCCAGGCAGTATTTTCACTGTAAAAACCTGGGCAAAAACATGCTCCGCTTGCAAATTTGAGCACAGTTTTCTATCAGTTCCAAGTAGAATTAAAACATGAAAATTGACATGCATATACTATAGTAACAGTACTATCATTCAAAAAATATTTGGCATGATTTCGACAAGAATTGAGTAAGATACAACAGCTCAAAGTTGGACTCAGAGCTGTTTTGAACAGAAAATTTACACATGAAAATTTAGTTTTACAATGACTAAAACTTAGCTCAAACATCAATATCTTGAGATGCAATTCATATTTCAGCTAGCAAGAGTTAGGATACTCACCTTAGAGTCAGATTCAAGGATTTGCGGTGAAGAATTTGAATAAAGACGATAACTTTTACTTTCAAGAAGCCTTGAAAGTGCCTGAAAATTAATTTACTGTAACACGCAAGCCATGGATTTAGAATAATAACAAAATAGAATTTTGATGAAATAATTACATAAATTTGTAAAGATTACCTGTAGAGATTTGAATGCTAACAATTTTGTCTCAATTTTGGTTAAATTTGCACAGGTTTTGATTAGGATTTTGAGAGAGAATGAGATTTTCTTTTATTGTCAATTTGAGAAGAAGAAGATAGTTTCTTCTTTTTGAGAAAGAAGAAGATACAACGTACTGTGTTTCTTTTCTCACCAGAGACCTCTAGATAATGGGCTTTGGATCTCAATTCTAACCCTATTAAGCCCAAAGCCAAAATGCTTAGAGAAAATATAAGTAATGTACATTTTTATCTTATATTATCAAAATATACACACTTTACTTCGTTTTAAAAGCCAAACAAAATGTATACATCTAATTGTTATGAAATAAAATTGTTATTGTAACAAATTTAAATTTATTTTATTGTAAAAACTTATTTTTTTAACAATAAAACCCTATTTTTGACTACATTACTTAATTTACACTTTTTTTAGTGTAAGACATCATTTTTAATGCAATAATTTGTATGAAAATTTTTTCCTTGATAAATAAATTACAATAAATCATACAAATTTATCTTATCATCGAAATACTATTTTTAAACCATATTTCATCTTTTATATTAATAAAATACAGATTTAGTTCATTTTTCCTCTATTCAAATTCGATAAAAGCTTTAATATAAGCAATAACTTACAACACTATTGCATAACTCAAATAAAATCAATAATTGATCATTTTCTTCTTAAATTATCAAAATAAAGTTTTAAAAATTTCATTTTCATTACTTTAGGTTTATTTCAACAATTTTATGTTGAAATACATGACCCAATTAATTTATTAGCTCAAAACTAATAAATACCATATATTTCAGTTTATTAAAACCAAATACTTCTTTCAAGAATCAACAACAGAAATACTAGACAATAATTACAAGAATTATTGCATTTCCTCTAAATAAAATCATATTTCACTCACATTTCTCACAAAAACTAAGAAAAAGTTTGTAAAACTTTATTTTTTTACATTTTATTTCCAAAATCCATTGTTTTTTTTCCAAATAAATAATTTAAATCCGCAACTTATTCTTAATTCACAATATTGAATTATAACTACCATTATAATTTAATATTTACAGGTAATCGCCAAAACAAGGGTTGTTACATTTTTTTCCAAAAACCACTTCGATCCGGTTTGAACATTTTTTGAGGAAGACAAGGGCTTGGAGTGGAAGATGGAGCAGTGAAGTGCAAGGGCTAATCGCTACTAATCCTGAGGGTGATTCCAGAATGGATGTAGTAGGAATAGTGCCTTCGGTTCCATTCGAACCCGGAACGGACTTGTATGGATGAATGCTTTCAAAACATCGTCAGGGGGATAATGAGCATTCAAAGTGTATATGTGCTAAAAAGGTAACAAATAGCCTCAAGCCTCATCAACCAGGAATGGCTAAAATAGGGGAGGTACACACAAGGCTAAGTGGCTAGCAACCAATTAGGGAAAGGTCACCTCTGTCTAGATGTCCATTTATTTCGGCTGTGTGGGCGGTTGCTCATCCCAACCACGGGGTGAACTTATTCGGACTATCCAATAAGGGGTTGCTCTGGTCTTGTGATGCAGAGGATTAGGATGGATCCTCGATATGGTGATCTTGACCACGTACTGTAACAGGCGGTACCCCAGTAGCCCTGCCATTGATGGAAATCCATTCTCCTTACATGCCTTTACGGTTTTTGTTTGTAGATTCCACTTTGTGGCTAGTAGCTGGAATTTAATAATGTAACAATTTCGGCTATTTGAATAAGTATTTGTGTATAGAAACTATTATAATATTAGAGGATTTTATAAGAAATGATTTGGTTATTGTAAGGTAAAAACCCACCATGTTTATTTATGGCGTGGTCTTACGAGATACCTTTGATTTCAAAGGATTTTGAAAACTTTAATAATCCAATTGTGTGTGTTTTCTTGCGCTGGTTTTCCAAACTGACTCGGGTATTATTTAACTATAATGCTCGGGTCAAACCGAGTATTATAAAGTACAGATATCGGATGGACTGTTGTGGAAGTCAGGAGACGAGCTGGATGACAAGGCGTATTTCCGTAGATTTATATTTTCTACTGTGCAGTGTAAGCTGTATATTCAGCTTGGAAGGACTAGATATTATAACTGTTCTGAATAGTGATGTGTTACTGTTTGATGTTGTACTCTAATGATGAAATGTATAAAACAGCTATAATTCTTTTGTTTAAGAGGTTAGTAATTTATCTATTATATATCATTCCACTACGTTTGTGAGATTCTGATATTGTTTTCTATTTATTCTTCTACCTCTTTCTTCTTTAGCCCTAATGGTTCGATTTTCCAGCATTCGATTGTTCGGTATTTGATACAGTAGACGTATTGATGTTGATTTTCCGGCGTCGAAAAATCGGGTCATCACACTGGGTATCAGAGTTGAAGGTTAATCGAGAACCTTGGCTCTAGTGGGAATTACTCGTAGAAATAAATTCCATAGTACTCTAGAATGAGTTGAGTGTATTAATAGATATAAGAGCGTATTTGTTAGTGAGTATAAAAATAGTTTTTATATTGTGTTGACTTATCAGTTGAGTGTTTATAGATTTTGGTTGATATGTGGGATGTCATGTCATCGATAGGGATTTCTAAACCCTTAAACAAGATAAACCCACAGAGTATTGTTTTGAAATAGGGTAAATGAAATAATTTTACCCAAATTATTTTTGTATATAAAAGAAATATTTTTTCGTAAATTATTATAGATATACATGGTTGCTTGGTTGTTAGGAAGTGATAATATTAACTTATTTTCATCGATGTGTGGAAATTATACTAGGAATTATAATTTATAACCAAAGGTTAAGAAATAAATTTATATAATAAATGGGATTTGTGAATGTGAATTATAAATGTAATTTATAATTGAAAATGAAATAAGATTTCAGAGTGGTATTTGAATATGAATTAAAAGGGTTTGGAATTGCAATTTTGGAAATTAAATTCCTTTAAGTTTGAAAATGATTTTCAAAGGATTTGAAGGAATAATGGTGATATTATTTGGGAATATTTTTGAACTGGATTTGAAAATCTAGTGAGATTTGGAGTTTAAAAATATTTTGGAGAATGTTTTAAAGAGGTGAAAGCATTGAACTATTTTCGGTCGTTGGAAAATAACTTCGGTGATGACTACATCATCATCGATGTTCATTTTCGAGTTCCCAAGAGAGGAATTGCTACCTGAATGATTTAAATTGGAGTTGTGATTTAAATTGGAGTTGTTTGCAAAACTGGGTTGGTTTTAAAATTAAAAGAATAATTGGATATGCAATTGAATTATGGATTTCAAAAATTATTTTTGAAATGTTGTAGTTTTGGTTTGGTAAAACGGTTTTGATTTAAAATACAAAGGAATATTGGATATACTAAGGGATTTTGGGATGCACTTGATTTCAAAAATAATTTTGAAATATTTAAGTAATTACTTAAACTTTGGAAATATAATAAAAATAATAAATGGGTTGACAACTGATAAAATTTGCAATTTGTTAGAAAAAAATTTAACTTAAGAAGAGTTAAATTTAATAAGAATGAAACAAAATAAACCAGTAAAGTAAATTCATAGAAGTTAAATATTTGAATTGAAATTGAAGTGTAATTGAATTTAGTAAAAATGAATTTAAGAAAAAGTCTAGGTAGATTAAGAGTAATGGACATTGGAATAAAATCTACTAAGTGTGAAGTAAATAGGATTTAAACTAAATATTGGGAATTAATTTGAATTGTGTGTAATGGAAGTTAGTCAAGATTTGACTAAATAAAATAAAGAACTGGAATAAAATTAGTGAGTAAACTATTTAATTTAGAGGGTAAGCAGATGAATTGGAATTGTATGTTGGGATGATTTTTAATTTAAAATGTGTAAAATAAAGTGAAGTTATAAAATTAATCCGAAGTGAACTAAAATTATAAAAGGTTGGAAATAAGAAATTGCGTGAGATTTGAAATAAATTGGTAAGTGGAACTAATTTAAAATAATGATATGAACCAGTTGTAAATGGAAGATAATTGATAAAATTCAATATTCAGAGTTTGAAGATAAATCGAATTCAAGTAGAATTGTAAACGAAAATCTGGATGAAAAATCGGGAAAAAGTACTGAGATTTGAAATTAATTAGTAAATTGAAGAAAAATGAATCTATATGGAATTGGAATCCAATTTGATTAAATGTAGATAAAAATCAGGTAAAGTGAAAGTAATAATAATATAAGAATGTATAAAATGCTTATATTAAACTTAAGAAAAGTTAAGGGTGAAAGTTCTTAAGTAAATTTGGTATTGAAAATATAATAAGTTGATAATTGGATGAAAATAAATCTGGAAGTTGTGAAATGGGAAATTGTAAATAAGTGAATATAAATCAAATTAAATGTGAATAAAGGAGAATTGATATGACTAATAATCAATTGAAATAAATATGTAGGATGTACGTATATTATTTTATTCGCATAGCGGTTTGATCCAAATTCGAGCATAGAATTTCGAGGTAGTTATACCGATCCGAGTTAGGATTTTTCACTCGATTTTCAACGGTGAGCCTTGGATATGGATTTTTGATCGATTCTAGAAATTCTCTATCATAGTTGTGGCTATGCGAGGAGAATGACAGTTTCTGATCAAGAAACCAGATCTGAGTCCGCATTAGGGAGTCGGGTGAATGATACTAGTTCGGAAGTGAAATTGTGTGATCGAGTGAGTGATCAGATTTGGTGTTGCGTGCAGATGATATATGTGCATCATATGGATGTGAATGAAATGGATATGAAAACTTTTGTAAAGAAATGTATAAGATGATTTTGAAAGCTATGGTTGGATGTTATTGCTAAGTAGGATATTCAGGTGTTAAAAAGAAAACTGGAATTTGGATTTTTGATTTTTTAAAGATAAATTGAAATTTGCTCGGCAAAGGTATGTATTTGAATTTCTGTATGAAATTTGATGGCTTTCTAGTCTGGCCATTTGGCTTTTTGTTTTCTTTTGAAATCTGGGCGCCCGTGGAGGCATTTTGGTTTTAAATTTAAATTTGAATGGTTGGGTAAGTGATATTGGAAGGAAACTATGGAATGTTTTGGGAAGTTAGTAGAAGTAATAGTGGGTCTTTAATAAAAAGAGTTGTGTTGGCAAGTTGTTAAAACTGTTTGGTTTTAGGAAAATAGAAATCGGGTTATGGATCATTCTTCTTAACAAGTAATTTCGGGGACGAAATTCTTTTAAGGGGGGAGGAATGTGACAACCAAGATTTTTGGACATTTGAAATTGAAATATTTAATTGATTTTAAATATTTGAAAGTTAGTTTACTTGAATTTCAAATATTACTTTGTATTTGGCAATTAAATTATTAAATATAATTATTGAAAATTGGGTAAAATATCGAATCTTCAGTTTTATGCTTGTTAAAAATATTTCAAAGGTTTGGAAAATTTATATTAATGATAGTGAAGATAAGGAAAACTTTAAATTTGAATTTAAAAGTGTTTTGCTCGGTTTAAAAATATATTGTTTAAATTGAATTTAAAATAGCCTTCCGAGGCACGGTCTCGGAATTCGACGAAACCATTTCCATTGAATCCATAATAGTGTATTACTATCGGATTTCCATTTCCATAGTGTTTGGAGTGATCGTTTGATCGTACGATAGATAAACCCATTGAGATTTATATCGATAGTTTAATATAATAACTGAGTACAAAAATCTATCTTCTCCATACGATCGAATTAGGTCTCGAATCCTTTTCCATTGTGTTCGGAATAAGGGTTTAACATTACAAATACCTAGCGGCATGCCTCGTTTAGAGATTGAGATGTTGAGTTGCGATAATTGAAACGATTCAAATATGAATTTAAATTTAAAAATAAATAATATTGTTACATTTAGTTGCTGTGTCAAAACCTTGCATACACGTATACAGATTTGATACACGTGGTCTCCTTGATTTACCACGCGTCTTGAATCTCAATTTCAAGTGCGTATTTAATCTCTTCATTAACATGAGGCCGTGCTCCTTTCTTCTTCAATTTCAAAATCATGTTCATAAAAATAATATGGCCGAAGATAAATTTAAAAAAAACGAAGACCCTTTTTCTCATCCAAATCAACAGTTCGAAATCAACGGCCGAAGCCCTCATTTTTCCTCTCTCGTCTCCTTTAATTCACCTTATTTTCGAATCGGGTCACTCGCGATTCAGCTGCCAGGAGACTCTATCGACGGCTAGCTTGATCGCTGCTGTCAATTCAATTTTCGGTCCTTTTTGTTCGATTCTGCTCACTCTTCCCTGTACCAAGGTTATCAAAATCGAATCAAGGCGGTATTGTTAAAGTGCCCTATGATTTCATTTGTGGAATCCTGGGTGATGCCTAGGCGAACTGGTGACTTTACTCGCAAGGGGGATCGATGGTGGGTTCATGTTGAGTCGACGAAGCAGCTTGGGTTGCGACCGATGTTCACCGCGGCGGGCTCGAGGTGTCATGATGGTCAATCGACAGTAAGGTATAATTTTTTTCAATTAAAATAAGTATTTATTAAAAGTGAAATGCATATTACTTACAGTAAAATATTAAGAAAATATGTTTTTGAATTTAATCTGATATAAAGTTATACAGACCTTAACTTACTGGTTAATTTAAATATATATATACATAGATTAACTGTAAATAGGGGTGTTAAAATGTTTGAGGAATTTATAAAAGTAGATTTTTGAAAATCTATAACTTATTTTTATTAGTGTATATATAGTTTCAAAAGGAAATTAATAGTTTAATTAAATCATTAGTCAATTGAAATTATTACATGGAATTTGATTTTTAAGTAAATTCAAATATTAATAAATTGTATAATGTTTATACAAGGTCAAAATCTGAAAAGAAGTGAGCCGAATTGGAAATGGGTTACATGCATAGACAAAGGTGAGATAATCTCACTAATTTGGATTATTATTTAAATTTAAATAGCTAAATTTAAATATTTGGTTGAATGATTGAATTGATTGGATGTGGCATATTATATAGTAGTATATATATATTGCAGTGATTGATTTCCCGCATTATATAGCGGATGACACCCTATGCGCCGCATTATAGCAGATGAGATAATATGATCCCATATACCACAATATTCCACCTCGAAGTGGAATTCGTATTTTTATATTGTGCTAACATCTGTGGATGATGGGAAACAGGTTGGAGGGATCCAATTGGATTCCTCAAAATTATTTAGATAGTTTAATATCTTGTGATATGATTTATTTGATAATGTGAGATATATTATATTAGTGATTGAAAATATTGATTGCTATGTTGATTGAATATATTTGGTATACTGAGTTATCAAAAACGAATAGATTGGATTTTTGAAAAGAAAATAAAAGAGAGAATTTTGAAGCAAATAATGATAAGAAATTTGGATAAATAAAGAATGAATGGAAAAGCAAGAAAAAGAAAAAAAATCTATAAAAGTTGATTTTTGAGAATTTAAATAAATAATTCCGAGCATGGGAAAGGAGATTTTTGAATAAATAGGGATAAACGAAATTTTATAACTTAAGCGACATTATTTAAAGGAATAAACGATTTAATTTTTAAATTTCAAAGTTTTAAAATTTGTTTGGAAAGGATAAAGAAGAAATTTGGAAAAAGTATGAAATGGGTATTTTCAGTTTAAATAAGGTTTTAAATCATAGTAACGAAGTTAAATCAGAAATTAATGGGTTTTAAAATAAAATTGAGCAAGTAAAGGAAATTATTTTAAAATGGGGTAAATTTGGAAATCAATTTGGGATTTGATTTAGTTTTGAAATTGTGTTTTAAAAGAAGATGAGACTATGAAATTTATAAACTTGGTTTATAAAGTGAAATAAGATATTTGGGATTTGATTTAGTTTTGAAATTGTGTTTTGAAAGAAGATGAGACTATGGAATTTATAAACTGGGTTTATAAAGTGAAATAAGATATAAGTGGATATTGGGAGTTTAAATTTACGAATGGGAATTTAAAAAGGAAATGGGTAATTTTTTTAAAAATAAATAGTGATTTATTTTTAAAAGGGTGTGTAGAAAAGTGTATTTCCCTGAAAAGCCAAGTATGTTTTCAAGCAGATTTTTAAGTATAAGTTAATAGTTTTAAAGCTGTTTAAAGGAATGTTTTTAAGAAATTATTATTTAAGTTGTTTATTTTAAAGGTAAATATTTATTTAAATTAGTTATAGTGGTAATTATTTTAAAATGGTTAATTGCTATTATGTTTTGAAAAGATAATTGCTAATATTTATATTTTATAAAATAGTTTTATTTTAAATATAGTTTGGTTAAGTTTTATTTGGAACTTGTATACAATTTCGTAACTCTTATTTAAAAATTTCGTTTGGCTTAACTTTTATTTTAAAGATTAGTTTTATATTTTATAAAGTAGTTTTATTTTTAAAATATTTTAAAAGCATATATTTTTGAATAAAGTGTTTAAGTAGTTTTAGTTTAAATGTTTTAAAGTATATTTTAGAATAAAGTGATTTAAATAATTTTAAAACCTAAAAGTATTTGGACTTGGTAATTTTCAGTGGGAACTAATCAATTTTGGGAATTTATTCCGCGAGTGAAAAGAGATCTGAAACTGATTTCAAAAGATTGAAGTGAAGAAGATATCTTGCGAAGATATTTTGAATAATAAATAATTTGGAAAATTGTTCAAATCTGATGGTTGTTTTTGAATGTTATTTGATAGTTAAATAACCGACTATCAATATTGGCCAACGCACTGATCATTTTGAAGAGGCCAGGATCGGGATTTATTTCTCGAAAACCACTTTGATCTGGTTTGAACGTTTTCATGAGGAAGACAAGAGCTTGGCGTCAAAGATGGAGCAGTGAAGTGTAAGGGCTAATCGCTACTAATCCTAATGGTGATTCCAGAATGGATGTAGTAGGAATAGTGCCTTCGGTTCCGTTCGAACCCGGAACGGACTTGTATGGACGAATGCTTTCAGAACATCGTTACGGGGACGATAAGCATTCAAAGTGTATGTGTGCTAACAAGGTAACGCATTGCCTCGAGCCTCATCAACCGGGAATGGCTAAAACTGGGGAGGTGTACACAAGGCTAAGTGGCTAGCAACCAATTAGGGTAAGGTCACCCCTGTCTAGATGACCCTTTATTTCGGCTATGTGCGCGGTTGCTGATCCTAACCGCGGGGTGAACTTATACGGACTATCCAGTAAGGGGTAGCTCCGGTCTTGTGACATAGGGTATCGGGTTGGATCCTCGGTATGGTGATCTAGACCATCTACTGTGACGAGCGGTACCATAGTAGCCTTGCTATTGATGGAAATCCATTCTCCCTACGTGCCTTTATGGTTTTTGTTTGTTGATCCCACTTTGGTTCTAGTAGCTGGAATTTAATAATGTAACAATTTCGGTTATTTGAATATGTATTTGTATATAGACACTATTATAATATCACGGGATCTTATAAGAAATGTTTTGGTTATCGTAAGGTAAAAACCCGACATGTTTATTTATGGCATGGTCTTACGAGATACCTTTGATTTCAAAGGATTTTGAAAACTTTAATAATCCAATTGAGTGTGTTTTCTCACGCTGGTTTTCCAAACTGACTCGGGTGTTATTTAACTATAATGCTTGGGTCAGACCGAGTATTATAGAGTACATATTTTAGATGGACTGTTATGGTGCTCAGGAGACGAGCTGGATGACGAGGCGTATTTTCGTAGATTTATAATTTCTGTTGTGTAGTGTAAGCTGTATATTCAGCTTGGAAGGACTAGATATTATAACTGTCCTGAATTGTGATGTGTTGTTGTTTGATGTTGTACTCTGATGATGAAATGTATAAAACAAATATAATTACTTTGTCTAAAAGATTAGTCATTTATCTATTATATATTGTTCCACTGCATTTGTGAGATTCTAATATTGTTTTCTATTTTTTCTTCTACCTCCTTCTCTTTAGCCCTAATGGTTCGATTTTCCGGCATTCGATTATTCGGCATTTGATACAGTGGACGTATTGATGTCGATTTTCGGACGTCGAAAAATCGGGTCATCACAATATCTGATGTGTGATGTTCTGTGATATGAACTGCTTTGGATTGAGTTGTGATTAATGTAAGTTATTTATCTATGATGAATTTACGTATTTATCTATGATTGGAAGATAAGCGTTATAGGATTATACCGCTTATTGATATTGTTGTGCTTGGATTTCTGATGGTTGTGATATTTTATTATTGCCTATAAAATTCGTAGACAAAACACACACACAAATATGGATTTCACGGGAAATGGGTTAAGTCATGGGTATTTTGAATTTAATATTATTTTATTCAAATGGTGAAAAATTTAAAAGTTGCATTTTGAATCCAAAATGGCTTGGAAATGGAATTGGGTTAAATATAAAAAACTTTTGAGAAGAAATTTTTTGAAATTAAAATTATTTTGAATATTTATTTTAAATAAATAAGTTTAGAAGTTGAAATTTTGGAAACTATGATATAAAAGGATTATACAGGTTATATAATATATGGATTTTAAACCATTTTAAATGAATTATTTTGGGAATTTAAATTTAACTCAAATAGAGCTTGCCGAGGGTGCGGCAGTTCGCTGATTTTCCGATTTATACTTTAAAAGGCTATAACTTGAGCAAATTTGATAGGATTTTTCCGAAACACCTTTGTTTTCAAATGATAATAGCTTTCATATAAAGAAAGGATTTCCAGTTTTCGTTGAAAGGATTTCGAGTTATGGGTAAATCAAATTTGAAATGGAAATAGTTTTGAAAGCTATGGATGAATCTTTGTTAAAGATTTGGTAAATCTTGTTTCAAACTGAAGAGGATCTTAAAAGTGAATCTTTGGTTTAAAAGATTAAAGTGGAAATTTGTTTAAACCATTCAAAAGGGAAGGTTTTGGGAAATAAGGGCTAAAAGTTGTGACTTAACTAAGATCCGACTGTATCCATATGTTTTTAAAATAAGTGCTCATTATTCGGTTTAGCCGGAAGAGGACTTTATATCATAAAACCCATTCCAAGTTAATGATACGATGATATGGGATTACATTTGGGATGCTAAGTGTTGATCATCGGTTGATCAAAGCATGGCTTTTGTGAAAAGCGTTGCTTTGTGGGACGAGACTTCATCGAACCTCACACCCCCGAAATGGTCGAAACAGGAAGGATGTAGCAAGGTTACATGGTTGCGCCCCTTACGATGTGTGCATTTCTTTCTAGATAAAAAGTAGCATCATGGTATGGAGCCTGGATATTTAACTTATATGGTTGTTGGAAATTGCTGGTGAGGCCTCGGTAAAGGTCGGTGACGACCGGGGGATGGCATACTCGTGACAGTTAGTTACCTAGTTACAGAGTCAATCCAGACTTGTGTTAACAGAGATTCAGTAAGGTTCTCGGGGCGTCCCTCCAAAGGCGTACCCATTCGGAAAGGAAGTTCCTTAGCCTTCGTCATTTGTTGGAAATTCAATCACCCAATATGAGCCATGTACGGTTTTAGTTGTAGAACCTGCCATTTAACATGGTAGCTATAGTACACATACTATAATGGTACCTATGCTGGCTAAGATTAGTACTATACTTTCCAAATGTTTTAACACTATGCACTAACAATAATATCAAAAGGATTTTTGCGTATCAAGTATGTTTGACTATCATAAGGAGAAACATCTCCCAAGTTTGTGACTGCATTATATGTGTGCCGAGAGGTCTTATGGTAGTTTCACTTTCCCAAAAGCAGAGTGGATTTTTTTTATTTCTTTTTGGTTTTTCTTTTGTTCAAACAACTGTTTTTGTTTGCTCACACCAGTCCCATGACTAACCTGGAGTTTATTGTTCCCTTTCTAAACTTTGGGTTCCCATAGTTTTCCACACGGGCAGCCTAGAGTCAGGTTATCAGATGGCCAACTAGTAGGTGTAGATTTGGCTGTCTTTGAAGCCTTTGGATTTGGTGATCGCATTGTGCTATATTGCTGCATGATAGCGGGTTCTCGCTTCTAGTTTGGAGCTTTGGCAATGAAGATGTTATCTTTCCGTTGTTGTTGCTGTTGTCTTCCTGGTACTTTGTTTTTCCGCTGTTGTATATATCTCCGATAGTGTTGATCACTTCATATTGTATCATTGTTGTAATCAATTGTTGTGTATCAATAAATTTCTTCTTTGTTTCCGCTATGTTGTTTTCACCTAATGTGTTATAAGCTCCGGCGAACCAGACTTAACATTTGAATCTGCAACATTCGATTAAGGGTGATGTATGGATGTCGATTTTTGAGCGCTGAATCTGGGTCATCACTGTTGGTATCAGAGCTAAAGGTTGAGTAAGAACTTCAGGTGTGGAGTATAACCCATTAGATGACTCATTAGAGAAAGGGTCAAAAATTCCCTAGAATGAGTATATTCCCTATGATAACTTGTCTGTATGCCTAAGTTAATTTAGTGCAGGAAGAGGACGAGGTAGGGGACAGGGGAGTACCACTACAAATAGTCGATGCCCTGCAACAATGGGACCAACTTTTTCCATCAATCTTCTTTGATCATCATCCAATTTCAATTCTTTGATAGCTTATTGGTATCTATAAGAAGAAGCTTTGAAGTGGTGGAGACCATTACTTTAGCCGAATCGAAAAACGAGTTTACATGGGATAGATTCAAGCAAATGTTGGAGCAGCGTATGCCTTTCACTGGTATTTCCAGGATGTGTCAAGAATTGGTTAACAAAATATAAAGTTAAATTAAATTTTATCAATAAAACGATTTCGGTAAAAACCAAACTTGTAAATTATGTGTAGATTTTCGTGATTTTAGTTTTTCAAGGTAAATTTCTTTTGTCCCGAATAGAGCACCATGCAATTGATTCTTTTCAATGATGGATCTAGTCCAAGGATTCCATCAGCTGAAAATTGCGGAAAATTATATTTGTTTGTCTTTTCTTTTGGGTCCAGATACATTCTACGGATGGTTAGTTATTCCTTTTGGACTAACCAATGCCCCTGCATATTTCGTAGACATGACGACCTGAGTACTTCGTAAAGTACTGAATAAGTTCGATCTCATATTTATTGATGATAGTCTGATTTATTCCAAAATTGTAGTCCTAATTATAGAATAGATATTTCAGTTTGATCTGGTATTCCATTTCTATATCTTTTTAGGTGTTCATATGTTTAATGGTTGTCTCCATGTCTAGCAAATTTCGAGGACGAAATTTTCTTAAGGGGAATCTGTAACGATCCCGTTTTTAAGCCGAATTAAATTTAGCGATTAATACAAATTTTTGGATTAATTTGTGAATTAAATTGAATTTTTCCCAAAAAAAGATAAAATATGTGTTTGTATATAGACATACATATATATGTATATATGTTAGATTGTAAATAGAATTTTGATTGGAAATTCAAAAAAAATATCTTATAAATAAATTGGATTTAAAAACTTTATGTTCTAAAACTAGTGTATATATATGTGATTATTTATTAATGTATAATTAGTTTTAAAATCATATTCTTTAAAGTTATAAATATACAAATAAAAAAATGTAAATTGATAAATGTAATATAAAAACAAAATTAAATAAAAAGCTTTAATATATATATATATATATATATATCTTTTGAAATTAATAAACATATATTAATAAAACTAATATAATATAAAAATTATATAAAAATATTAAAAACATGCAAATTACATGTGTAACTATTTAATAACATGAAAGTACAAGTGTAAATTAAGGCTTACATGCATTAACATGTGTAGGCTTAGTATAACCTGTAATTTACAAGTGTCAAATGTATTTTCTTTTAAATTAAATTATAAATAACATGTATTTGAGAAAACCTGGCTATTTTTCAGTTCAACACTTTTTCATCATTCTTTTCTCAATCCTCTTCCTCTCTTACTTCTTGAAACAAAAGAAAAAAAACAGAAAAGGAAATAAAATGAAAACTAGCATCAACTTCAACCTAATTCAAGGTAAAAGTAAGATCAGATTCAACTCAGAAATATCAAGCAAAGATTCAACTAAAACAATCAAGTACATATCAACATCAAAACAGATTCCAGATCATTTCAAAAACAACAATTCCAGATCAAAGTACAGAGCCTATTCTCTGTTAATCAGGTGAGTAAACTTCATTTTTAACCAGATCCTCTTGTTTTCTTATGCCTGTGATGATAATGAGTTGGAAATAGTTTGTATGAATGTAAAATGTGATTGCATGCCTGAGTATATGGAGATTTTGTGTATGCATGTCTGTATTCAGGTGTATATATACCGCTGTTTAAAAATTACAAGTTTAAAACAATTTCGAAATTCAATTCCTCTTTCTCCAATCTCTTTTAGGATTTGATCTCTGAATGAAATGTGTTAGTATCAACCAGAATTCATTCTTAAAAATAATTTCAAGTGAATATATTATGTAAATATTTTGAAAATGGGATATTACAGGGATGATAAATTTACAGAAATTCGATTATCTGGATTTTACAATTTGATTATATAATTGGAATCGTACTCGAAAATAATGAATTTTGATAATCATTTCATGATTTTTAAAAGTGTGGTTAGGGAGAATACGTGAGATGACCAAGAAATGTATATTCGTCGAATTCCGATGAACGGCGAAGTGATGATCGACATGATCGATGATGGAGGAGGCTGGGGTGTTGAGGATCTTAGGAAAAATGGTAGGTAGATTTCTTGACCACCGTGGTGGTCAAACAATGTCGAACTACGGTTTAAGGTACAGGTTGGACCGCTGTCGAATTCGAGGGTAGTTCATCGTCATCAATGCATCGGAGTTGTTCGGTGGTGGTGGAATTGAGGTGTGAGTGAGTGGCGAGACTCTGGACGTGGAGGCGTGGTGACCGGTGGTCGGAGGTGACGGCACAAGGTGGTTTCCTGGTGACTGAGTTTTGTTCCAGGTAGTGTTCATATGTCTCGATTTCGATTTCGTGTTTAATCCGAAGACCTGGGTGATCGGGAGGTTTAGGCAGGTCATCGGTGACCTGTAGGCAACGACGAAGTCAATCGGTGGCGAGGCGTTGGCATGTGCACATGCACGCATGTATTTGTGTTTCTAGGTGATGATGTAGGAAGAAGAAGAGGGAGGCTTGAAGAAGAACTCGGGAAGGTTGGGTTGTTGCTCGGGTGTGCTATCGAGTTGATACATGAGTATGTTAGCAGGTTTTAAAAGATTTAAATTTTAAATACAAAAAGAAAGAAAAGAAGAAGAAGGGACGTGACTCTGGAATGGGCTTGGGTATTTTGGGTTCCGGCTGGAGTATGTGCAAAATAGTTTCGAAATTTTGATAATAAAAACAATTTCTTAATTCATTATTTTATATAATGTCTTATTTAAGTTTGGATTAGACAAGAATTATAAAATAAATTATTTTAAAGTAATCAAGTTTTAAAGTATTTTATTATATGTCTATTAATTATAGTTAATTCCAAAGTTTGTTTTAAACAAATTTAAATGGTGTGATTAAGTAGTTAATCATGAAAGTAACATGTTTTTGACTAAGTAATTAACTTAAAGGAATCAAGTTAATTTTTATGTTGATGATAATTAATTTCAAAGGTTATTCAATAAGATTTAAATGTTGTAATTAGTAGCTAAAGGATAATTACTTAATGTAATTAACTAAGGAATAATTAAATAACTAAAGGTTAATTATTTAATGATTAAAGGTTGATTGATTAATTGATTAAGGTTGATTAATTAATAATTAAAGGTTAATTAATAAATGATTAAAGGATAATTAATTTATGATTAAATAAGTAATTAATTAGTAATTAAAGAATAATTGATTGTTAATTAAAGGTTAATTAATTAAGTGATTATAGGATAATTACTTAATGTAAGTAATTAAAAAGGTTAAATTGTTGATGTAATTAACTAAGGGTTAATTAATTCAGGTAATTAACTAGGGATTAATTAATTAATGTAGTTAACTTAAGGATAATTTATTAATGAAATTTAAGGCATAATTAAGTAATTGAGGATAATTAGTTAAGATGGATAATTAAGGATGACTAATTAATTTCATTAATTAATTAAATTAATGAGAAATGGTTTGTAATTAATTGAGGATAATTAAGCAAGAGTTATAAGTAATTAGGAATTGAACAACTGATCTTTCTTATGGATGATTAAAATATATTGAATGCCTAGAAATGTTTGATATATTTGATGTGTGATGTTCTATGATATGAATTCCTTGGATTGTGCTATGATTAATGTAAGTTATTTATCTGTGATGAATTTACATATTTATTTGTGAATGGAAGATAAGCATTGTAGGATTATACCGTTTATTGATATTGTTGTGCTTGGATTTCTTATGGTTGTGATATTTTATGGTTACCTGTAAAACCCCTAAACAAAACGCACACACACACAAATATGGATTTCATAAGAAATGGGTTAAGTCACATGTATTTTGAATTTAATATTATTTTATTCAAATGTTAAAAAATTTAAAAGTTGAATTTTGAATCCAAAACGGCTTGGAAATGGATTTAGGCTAAATATGAAAAACTTTTGAGAAGGAATTTTTGAAATTAAAATTATTTTGAATATTTATTTTAAATAAATAAGTTTAAAAGTTGAAATTTTGGAAACTATGGTTTAAAAGGATTATACAGGTTATATAATATATGGATTTTAAACCATTTTAAAGTATTTTAAACAAACTATTTTGGGAATTCAACTTTAACTCAAATAGAGCTTGCCGTGGGTGCGACAGTTCGCCGATTTTCCAATTTATACTTTAGAGGGCAATAACTTGAGCAAATTTGATCGGATTTTTCTGAAACACCTTTGTTTTCAAATGATAATAGCTTTCATGTAAAGAAAGGATTTCCAGTTTTTGTTGAAGGATTTCGAGTTATTGGTAAATCAAATTTGAAATGGAAACAGTTTTGAAAGCTATGAATGAATCTTTATTAAAGATTTGGTAAAACTTGTTTCAAACTGAAGAGGATCTTAAATGTGAATCTTTTGTTTAAATATAAAAGTGGAAATTTGTTTAAACCATTCAAAAGGAAAGGTTTCGAGAAATAAGGGCTAAAAGTTGTGATTTAACTAAGATCTGACTGTATCCATATGTTTCTAAAATAAGTGCTCATTATTCGGTTTAGCTGGGAGAGGACTTTATGTCATAAAACTCATTCTGAATTATTGATACGATGATTTGGGATTACATTTTAAGACGGTGGCGAAGACTGGGTATTTTCGAAAATGAAATGATTACCTATCGAATGTCTTTGCACCGAGTGGCCCCGGTATAAAGATTTTGATTCCCTATGTGATGGGGAGTCCGGACGTGATTGGGGATATCGGAATTTGCAAGGACTTCTTTTGAAGTGCCTTTGGTTCCATTCAGACCCAGGATTGACTTGCATGGATGTATGTCTGACGTTACACTTTGAGATGTAAAACTGGTGTCTATCATATACATTTCTGTTTGGTGGCAGAGAATTTATTCTCTTAGCTTAACACCCTTCTCTGAGACGTACGAGCTCAGAGGTTGTGTAGTTAATGGTTACAAGTGATATATTCCCAATTTGGTAATGTGGCATGCTAAGTGTTGATCATTGGTTAATCGAAGCATGGCTTTTGTGAAAAGCGTAGCTTTGTGGGACAAGACTTCATCGAACCTCACACCCCAAAAATGGTCGAAACAGGAAGGATGCAGCAAGGTTACAGGGGTTGCGTCCCTTAGGGTATGTGCATTTCCTTCTGGATAAAAAGTGGTATCATGGTATGGAGCCTAGATATTTAACTTATGTGGTTGTTGGAATTTGCTGGTGAGGCCTCCGTAAAGGTTGGTGACGACCGGTGGATGGCATACTCATGACAGTTAGTTGCCTAATTACAGAGGTAACCTGGCCTTGTGTTGGCAGAGATCCAGTTAGGTTCTCGAGGCATCCCTTCAAAGGCGTACCCATTCGGAAAGGAAGTTCCTTAGCCTTGGCCATTTGTTGGAAATCCAATACCTAATACAAGCCCTATACTGTTTTAGTTGTAGAACCTGCCATTTAACATGGTAACTATAGTAGGCATACTATAATGGTACCTATGCTGGCTAAGATTAATATTATACTTTCGAAATGTTTTCACACTGTGCACTAATAATAACATCAAAAGGATTTTTGCGTATCAAGCATGTTTGACTATCATAAGGATAAATTTCCCTCAAGTGTGCGATTGCATTGTGTGTATGCCGGGAGGCCTTATGGTAGTTTCATTTTCCAAAAAGCACAGCGGATTTCTTTTTGTGTTTTCTTTTTTTCAAACAACTATTTTTGTTTGCTCACACATGTCCCATGACTGACCTGGAGTTTATTGTTCCCTTTCTAAACTCTGGGTGCGCACAATTTTCCACATGGGCAGTCTAGATTCAGGTTATCAGATAGTCAGCTAGTAGGTGTAGATTTGGCAGTCTTTAAAGCATTTGGATTTGGCGATCGCATTGTGCTATATTATAACATGATAGGGGGTTCTCGCTTCTTGTTTGGAGCTTTGGAGCTTTGGCAATGAAGATGTTTTCTTTCCGTTGTTGTTGTTATTGTTTTCCCACTGCATTTTTTCCGATGTTGTATATATCTCTGATAGTGTTGATCACTTCATATTGTATCATTGCTGTAATCATTTGTTGTGTATCAATAAATTTCTTCTTTGTTTCCGCCGTGTTGTTTTCACCTAATGTGTTATAAGCTCCGGCGAACCAGAATCAACGTTAGAATCTACGGCATTCGAATACGGGTGATGTATGGATGCCGATTTTCGAGCGCTGAATCTGGGTCATCACAAAATTCCTTTGTCAATAAATCTCATTTTAATCTCGAAAATTTATTTCATAACTTTTTATCTCACAAAGAAAATTCTCCTTTTAAGCTTTGTTTCCTTTATTAAGAATTCTTATAAATTTTCTTAAGTGACTTGTATAGTTGCAAATGAATCCAGTTAAAATGAAAGATGATGGTTATGTTATACAACCTTATGTGTCACTTCCATCATTTCCAGCACACTTAGTCATCCTCACATCATCCCAATCCTACTTAGGTACATGAAGTTCATAATACAAATACAAATACATGGCAAAACCACAACATCACCCTATAACAAGCCATACATATTAGTTGCTACATAATACCTAATATTATATATATATATATATATATATATATATATATATATATATATAACAGGTCTTCAACCACAATCTCATCCACCCAAATCTGTTGCTGATGGAGCACTCTAGTATCCAAATTCAAAAGAAACTTCTCCAAAATCCTCATCCTCACTCTCTTATTCATCGTTAGCTTTGTTTCCATCTTTATTTTCCCCATCGGGTAGCTAAGGCTGATTCCATGGAATATGTCCAAATCCGGTCGATACTTCCTAGAACGTTTCCCCTTCCTCTAATTCCTCTAATCCTTACATTTCCTTCTCCCCAGGATTATCGAATTCCACCTCAGCTTCTTCCTAAGCTTCCACTTTATCATCTTTCATATTATCCCACTAAAGGTATGAACATAATCACTCCTCGCACCAAATAACAATATCCACCTCCATCTTCCATATGCTATTGCTACCTCCACTACTATGGTTCTATTCATTTGATATTATATTGTTCAGGTCCTCCTATGGTTTATACTCTTCCTCCATGTGTTCTTTAGGTTCGAATTCTAAACTAGAAGGGTCAGTGATCCACTTTTCTTCCGAGGGTGGAGCAGCCTCAACGTCACTAGAGATGATGACTAGATCTGGATTTATGGGAGGCATAAGCATTCCCACTATCGGGTAACCATCTCTGTCTCTACGAGTATACGAATCATATTCCACCTCTAAGGGTTCTTCCTCATCACTTAAAAGAATGGTCAGATCATCTTTCTCACTCCAATTTTCTCATGTGGTCTCTCCTTTTGAGTACTTTCCTCCATATAGATTTCACAAACATAAATACTTAGAAGCAAACGCTTTATCCTAACTTAACAATTATACTTCTTTTCAAACCAAGATTCGGTCAATACATAGGAAAAAAATCAAGATCTTTATCAAAATGTTTTATCTCTTTCCAAAAATCATTTTGTATTTTTTTAAATTTTCCAAGTATTATTATCATCGAATTTCAAAATGCTTTCTAAGAAAGAAAAAAACCCTTTAGATAAAAGTTCTCATTATCCAAAACTTAGGTTTGCCTCCCTATTCTTAATCCCCTCAATATCATTATTAAACATCTTATAGTCAAACTATGAAATTATAATCGCAAGATTTTTATTCTTGATTTAACTAACTTGTTTTAAGAACAATTATCCAATTAATGACTTTAATACATAAATAATTATATTTTCCAAAATATATTCTTTATATTGAAAAAAAGACCTTAGGTGAAATGATTTCATTTACTAGTTTTCAACTTAATCATTTTTATATATCATTAAATAACACGTGCCTTTATTTAATACTCTCAACTCATTTTAGGGTGTTACTAACCCTATCGCTAATGAGTAATTCATCCTAGGATATAATTAACCCTATCTTTGATGAGACTTTACCCCTATCAAGCTTAGGTATTCGCTCAACCTATGCTCTGATACTAAATCCGCTGACCCGCCTTTTTTGACCCTTAGAAATTGACAAAAATACAACCTCGGTATTCACATGTTGCAAAACCAAGTGCCAGAAGGACGGATAGTAAAGGGTAAAAAGAAAATAAAGACATAACGAAATCTTACACTAATGGAATAACATATATTATATTAATATATATGATCTTTACAGCAGAAATTTTAAATACATTTATAAGAATCAATCTTATAAAGCAGCCTGAATAGTTATAAATCTCTGTCCTTATAAATGCTGAATACAATCAGTAAACTAATGCAATGGAAATGGAAATGGAGAACTATCTATTGGAATATCTTAAGTGCTAGACTTCAAGCTCCATCACAATGCTCCAAGTTAAACCTGGCTACTTGGCTACTTGGAAAAATAAGGCATCCGAAGTTTAAGGAAAAAGAAAAGAAACTCTGGGTCATTCATAAGACTAGTGTGAGACACTCAAAATACATATATTTGAGAAAAAAAGGGTATCTCATAAGACCACGCTGCACACAAACATGGAATGAGTTTTTACCTTTTGATAACCAAAACTTTGCTATGCAAAATCAAGGATATTATCTTTAATGACATTCTTTGAAAATCCATTCAAATAACATATTAATCATAGCTATAATTGTTACATTTGTCAGCATAATAGGTTTACAACTAAAACTATAAAGGCTCGTATTAGAGAATGGATTCCATAATATGAAAAGTAAGGGACTACCTTCAAAGAGAACATCTCTAGAAAAATGCACCTGAGGCTCCAACCTCTACCAACATGAACAGGTCTACCTTTACCATAGATAGTACCGAATATGACATAACCCTAGTTGTTCCATATTTATCTAAGAGCTCTCATAGCATACATAGCATAATCGATATACAGAGGATAATCTGGAAAGGTAAGGACCATATCCCAATGGGTATGACCCATGTAACCATGTCGCATCTACCTGTTTTTATCATTCCCGGATAATGAGGCTCAAGGTAACGATTACCTTTCTCATAACACACATTTCACTTGGATGCCACATTGCCAATTGCATCACACACTTTTGATTTCCACAAATGTACAACCTCTGAGTTCGTACATCTCAAAGAAGGGTGTTAAGTATAAGAGTTACCTCTTACACCACCAAAAAAATGTATGTTTGTAAATATCGATGTACGTGCATTTTTGAAATGCAATGTCAGACATTTGTTCATATAAGTTGTGTGATAACCCGGATTTCTGAACAGCTGATAATTAGATAATTAACTGATTTTAAACTATTGAGATACTGATTTTATTTAGTAGAGCAAATAAAATTCTGATAATTAAAAATATCTGGATATAAATATAAATTGGTTTAAAACTATAATAAATGATGAATTATTAATCTCTAGAGATGATAAATCTTATAGAAAATAAATAAATAACATATTTCACCATTTGAATTAAAATAAAATATCCACAAGTATATAAATGGATATATTCAAGCTATATAGTATATATAGGTATATAAGTGTGCATGTATGTATTGATGCCCACATGAAATAAAACATAAGAGCATATTGTATAAAGTGTAGAAATAAATATATATATGGAATCAAGGATATACAAGCTTATGATGTTCAATGAATATATAAATATATGTATATATACACCCTTATCTACATACTTCTAATATAATTATATATTACTGTTAAATTTTGTAAATGGAACTATGATT
The DNA here is from genome assembly GCA_030765085.1 of Allium cepa. Taxonomy (NCBI): domain Eukaryota; kingdom Viridiplantae; phylum Streptophyta; class Magnoliopsida; order Asparagales; family Amaryllidaceae; genus Allium; species Allium cepa. Next base: position 233,378,229 of record CM060939.1, on the reverse strand, counting down.
TGATATTCAAATAAATATCTCGGAAGTAATCTAGATTTGAACTCCACATTTTTTTAAAACACTAGTTTATGTAGTTAGTAATTTAAGTATACATAACTTAAGCTTAAATAAGAATAAATAAAAGAGTTATATAATATTAAGTAAATATGGTAAATCAAAATATATAAATAAAAAGAATATATATATATATATATATATATATATATATATATATATTTGTCGGACAATTGTAAGCTAGAAAAGACCCATGTACACAGGTGTCAAGATTGACGTTTAAAATGGATTTTCATCATTTTTTAAAAAAAAATTAAAAACTAGGTGATATGATCAGTTTATACACTTTTGTATATATTAAGCTTCTTCTTTCTTTCAAAAACAAACTGTAAATCTAAGAAAACCAAACAACTAATTGACTTCAAGCTTTCAAATATGCAATTCAAATTGAAGACTCAACTGAAAGAAGATCAAGTGTAGTTTCTCAAAATCAATTTCCCAGATTTCCAACAACTCTTTTCTCTGTTCAAATTTTTAAGTGAGTAAACTATAACCTTTAAAGCTTAATCATCTTTCCTAACTTATACATGAAATGATTAATGGTAATAGGGAATGAAATATGTCTTGCATGGATGGAAACAATGGTTTTGCCTGGTATATAAGTGGAATTATTGTGGGTGTATGTATGCATTTCTATGTGAAATAGTCCTGGCCTCTGTTCTTGTTTTAACAGACCCTAAAATCACTCAAAATATAGATTCCCTTTATCAAAGCAATTATAAGTTATGATGTCTAAAGGAAATGAGTTTGTATTGATGAAATCCTATTTTTAAAATTAGCTTCGAGTGAAATTATTGTGTTATTATCTGGGAAAAAATGAAATTACAATGGAAATCAAAACATGTCAAAAATCAAGTCGTTTAAATCTCAAGTATTTCTTATATCGTCAGAATTGATTTGTAAAATGATGATTTTTGATGGTATTATCATGATTTTTAAATCAGTATTTGTGGTGATATTGGGGGTTGAACGGAATCCGTTCACTTGCCAATTCTTGGTGAACTGGAAACGATTGGGGGTTAGAGTTATGGACGAAGGTAGCTCGTTGGTTGAGGGTCAAAAGGAAAATAAGGGCGTGATTTTTAAGTCATCGCGCAACAATGGCAAGGTAGGGTTTCGCGTCTCGTTCGGGTTGAGGGTGTCTTCCAAGCAAATGAGGCGGCGTGGTGATACTGGAGTAGTTCGGTGGAGGGGAAACAGGAAGAGGCATGTATGACAAAGCTTGCAGGACGAGGCGTGAGTTCCGATGGCCTGTGGAGGTGGTATGAGGCAGATGTTGGAGGGAAGTTTTTTTTCTTATAATGTTGAGAATGTCGAATTGGATTCGAGCATTGTTGGTACGGAACTAGCTAGTCGAGATGAACATTGAGGTCGTCGTCGATTTGGTGGCAGCAGCGACGAGGACCGGAGTGACTCCGGTCATGCGTGCACGTGCACGGTGCACGAGTATCGGTCGAGTTGTAGGCTAGGTAGGGATCAAGTATTAGGGAGAATAAGGAAAGGACCGGTTTGGGCTCGGAGTTGCATAGGGGATTAGGTCGGGATTGGCACGATTGTTTGCTGAAGAATAGAGTGGGAAGAGAGAAAGGAAGGGAGAAAGATTTGGGCTGAGGTCGGGCCGGAATAAAGGTAACAAAAAAAAGTAAAGTAAAGATAAAAGGAAAATAAAAGTAAAGAAAAGAAAACAAGCAAGTTTTTCTAAAGAAGTTATAACCAATTATTTTTAAGTCGAATGTTTTAATTTAAAACTTTCGGAATAATAAGTAAATGTAAGCTATAAATTTACTCCAATTTAGATTAGTAAATAATGCAAGTTAATGGTTTAACTTAAATTAATTAAGTTTGAGATAACTATCTATATATGATAGTTATTTAGTTATTACAGAAGTTAATAAGTAAAATAAAATAGATGAAATTGGTGAATGGTTTAAGAAGTTGTTTGAAGAATAATTAATTTAAAATCCTTAAGTTCTTATACGAGATAATAATTAATTAATTTCAAATATTTAATTAAAATAAAATAATGGCTTTTAATTAGTTAGTGTTAATCAAGCAAGATTACAACTAATTTATTTCATTATTAATTAATTGGATGACCGTGGCCTAATTAATCTAACTACGAGTGATTAATTTGAATTGAATACTTTGACTTTTAAATATCTCTAGTATATTAATTCCTGTATTTTGTGATATGAAATACCTTGGATTTAACTGTTGGTATAGCTATGGGACGTTTATTTAAGTAGATGTGTAATGGAATTTCTGTGAAAATATGACATTCTGAAATTTAAATAGAACTTTTTTACTTAAACAACTTGGCTTAAAGGATGGCGTTGGATTTGAAGAGATAGGGGTCGGATATCAGCGAAATCTGAAGCCACTTCAAATTGTAACTTCTATAATTCTTTATATATTTGATTATGGAATCAAATATGCTGGAATAAATTAAGTAAACCTGGTCATTTAGCTAAGTAATGGTAATTGGATATTATTTTGTGAAATAACTGTTTGGTTATAGCAAGATAAACTCGTAGTGATGAACGAGTTACCTGGGTTTTCAAAGAAGCTTTACAACTTAAGTATTTCATATTAAATGGTTTTACTCAAGCTGGTTTCCAGCCTGACTCGGGTGTTACTTTAATATAATGCTCAGGTCAGACCAAGTATTACAGATTGTCAGGTAAGGATGTTCTGGAGCTCAAGAAGCGAGCTGGATGGCAGGGACGTATAGAGTATATCCATTGTGTATTTGAGACTGTATTGATAGTACTCTGGGACAGGTTACTATAACTGTTCGGTTTAATTGTAAATGATTATACTCTGATATATTGTATGTAAATTGACATTTACAGCTTTCTTTGTGTAAATGTTTTTATTTGATATTATATTTTATTTTGCTGCGATTGTGAGATTCTATGTTGTTGTTTTCTATTTCTTCTTCTACCTCTTTTCTTCTTAACCCTAACAATCTAGAATTTCCGGCATTCGATTGCTCGGCACTTCTACAGTGAACGTATTAGTGTCGAATTTTCGGGGTCGAAAATTTCGGGTTGTTACATTTGGTATCAGAGCTGAAGATTAAGCGAGAACCTTGGCTCTGGTGGGTTACTCATTAGAGATAGGGTCAGTAAAACCCTAGAATGAGTTGAGTGTATTATATGAGAGGGTACATATTATTTTCTTATATAAAGATTTCATAGCGGTTTTAAAAAAATGAATGATTTTTAAGCTTGTATTTTGATATATAAAGCAGTAATTTTTCTAATTATTATATATATTAATTAGTTGTTGATTATTGAAATTAAATATAATAATAATTAAGTGGTAATAAATATACAACCAAATAGGATTTTGGATAAGATTTAACTATGCAAATAAGTTGAGCTAAAAATAGATACAGACCAGAAATTAAATCCTGGAATTTGTAGAAGTGTTTTCAGAATGCTGAATTAAGTTACCCTAATTTTATTTTCCAATAATTATGAGATAATATATAGTGAATTGGTTTCAGATATGATAATCTTGATCATTATCATAAATTGGTTGTTGCGTCTAAATAAAGGGATGTTTATTTTTCTAAAATAAACAATGATAAAGCAGAAAGAAAAGATTTAAAGAAGTTGCATTTAGATAAATATAACTTGTAAATTAGAAAGGATTTAAATTTTGATGTTTTAAATCTAAGCCTAGAAAGATTTTGGAATTGTTTCAAAAGTGTTATAAGATATAATAAATAAATATTATTCAGAATATTCTTGAATGTAGGAATCTTATTTTAAAACAAGAGTTGTTTTAAAAAAAATTAAGGAATTTGTTTTGAATTAAACCCAAAAATGGTTTAAAACTGAAAGTATGACCTGGTGTGCAAATGAAATAAACATGTATATATAAATGGATATACATAATATCAAAGTTGATTTGAGGTAAACACTAAGTGTTGAGTTTTGAATTTTCCCCTGAAATGTGATATAAAAACCCAAAGAGAAATAAGTTTTTGAACTTATAAGCGGGAAGGGGTATTGATAAGAAGTTTAAAATTTGAAATGGAGAATTCAACTTGAGTAAAGTTGATTGGATTAAATTGAGATTAACTTAGGGAAGTTAAATGGGTTGAATTGAAATGGGATTATGTGTGATCTCAAAACAGGTTTGAGTTCTGGAAATGGGTAATGGATGCTATTGGTCGATGTTTTAGATAATTTGGATATTTATTTACTTTGATTTTACATGATATCCTCCTATTTTTATTAATAATCTATGGAACTGTAAATTGGATTATTTTGAATGAATAAAGAAGTAGAGTGAGATAATATATATCCATTACTGAAATAAAATGGAAATAAAACTTTAGTTTGAAACTATTTAAATAATTTTGATTTTAAGAGATAAAGATTGAACATATGGTAGTAGAATCATTTTGAGCTTAAGACTTAAATGTTAAAATGAACTTGCAAACTGAAAATTTGTTAAGAATTGGTTTCTAAGTTAGAAGTTAAAATTGGGTAACAAATTATATTCTGAAGATTAAATGGTTTAAAAAGTTTTGACCTCTTACTTGAACCTTGAAATAAGTTAAGTAAAGGTAATTTAAAATGAATATTTGAAATTTGGATTCAGAATGGAAAATTTAAAAAGACTTAGGTTGTTAAATTAAAAGTAATGGTTAATTTGATTTAAGGGGATTAAATCAACATTTGAAAATTTAACTCGAATTTATATAATTCGAGATGGTTTAAAGTTGAGATTGGAATTGAAATAAATTCAAATGAAAATTTGAATTAAATTAATTGGAAGTGAGATTCAAGTTGAGTAAGTTTAAATTCAAATGGGAATTGATTTGAGTTGGAATTGAATCAATTTAAAAGCAAGTGGAAATTGAAAATTGATTGGAAGTAGAGATTGGGAAAATCGAACCAGTTTGACTCAAACAAATTGTTTTAAATCTATTTTCCTAGCTATTTACTTTACAACCTTTCTTTTTTAAACCCAAACTATCTTATACTTATTTTACAACTATTTTGAAAACTAATTACTATTTTACATCTGTTTTACAAACTAATTACTATTTAACGACTATATTGCAATTATTTAACTATTCTACAACTATTTAACTATTTTACAACTATTTTATAATTACTTAAATATTCTACTGCTATTACAACTAATAACTATTTTACAACTACTTATCTATTTTAAACTTTTCAAGCTATTTTCTAAATTCAAGTTGGTCGGAGTGCAAACTGTTTATAATTGAGGTGATAACCCAAATGGAAATTGAAGGAATTGTGAATAAGTGAATAGAATCAAAATGAAGGTGAATATAAAGAAAATTGATTTATCTAATAATCAACGAAGATAAAATATGTAGAATGTACGTATATTATTCTATTCGCATAACAACTTGATCCAGATTCGAGCATAGAATTTCGAGATAGTATATCGATCTGAGTTGGGATTTTACACTCGATTTTCGACGGCGAACCCTACATATGGATTTTTGATTGGTTTTGAAAATTCTCTATAATAGTTATGGCTATGCAAGGAGAATGACGGTTTCTGATCAAGAAACCAGATCTGAGTCCGCATTGGAAGTCGGGTGGACGATACTAGTTCGGAAGCGAAATTGTGTGATCGAGGGAGCGATCGGATTTGATATTGCGTACGAATGAAATATGTACATTGTACATGCTAGAATGGAATAGATATTGAAAGTTTCGAAAAGAAATGTAAAAATGATTATTGAAAAGGGAAAGGTGTATTTTGAGAAATATATGATGAATAAAAGTGGAAGTTGGATATCACTAACTGAAACTCATTTAAAAAAAAAGTAATTTGGCATAAGTAAAGTTATATATATATATATATATATATATATATATATATATATATATATTTGTTTTAAATGATAAAACTCTCCTTGTAGAATCTATAACCAGAGAAAAGATCTTTGAAAATATTTTGTTCTACTTAAAAGAATAAACTTATATATATATATATATAAATGATTTTATGAAATTAGGAAAAAGGTTTTGAAACCCATTGATTTTGAAAGGCTTTTGATTTTTGGAAAAAAACAATTTCGGGAATTTGGAAAGCCAAGTTGAAAACTATCGATTTTAAGATATTGATTTTGTGTAAAAGGAGATTTATATGTGATACATATAAAGAATATGATTTGAAAGATAATATATGTGTATAGTATAAAATGTTTTGAGAATGCTAGAGGAAAAGGCGCTCCCATTAGAGTTGAAACTTCTAGGAGGAGATCCACGGGTTAGTTCTGCCTTGAGCCCTAAGGGGGGTTCTAATTTAATCCTAAGAGCATGTCCGGACAAACTGAAGTTCCTGATGATTGTGGTTGGGTTAGAAAAAGTTGAGGGCGCTGATGCCGACAGAGACACTGGGGTTATGTTATGACGATAGTGTAACTCGGTTTAATTGCGATCTACTGCGCACCATAGTGGAAGTCGAGGGGCAGTGATTGCCTAAGGTCAACATTTGATTTCACTGGAAGAGCGATGTAACATCGGTAGACTGCGATCTATGAAGACATAGCAAAAGTCGTGTGCCAGTGAGTGCCTACAGGCTACATTGGGACTCGATTGATGTAATCTGCGATCTATGTGGTTTGTGTGGTGAAGTTTCATTTGGCAGCGAAATTCGAGGTCGCTGATGCCTACAGTTACATGGTTTTTCCGTGATGGCAATGTAAACCTGGGTCTAGCTGCGATCTATGATGGTTCCATGGTGTAATCAAGGGGCGCGGAGGCCTACATTTTTTTATGGATTTTTTCGGGATGGCGACGTAACCATTGGGCTAACTGCGACCATGGAGAGGGTGACGATTTCCAGAGCAGTCTCACAAAAATGTTTACTATATTTTCACAAAAAAATTTCTACGTATTTCCACTGGGTGTTGAAAATAGGTTTGCTAAGTACTTATAGATTTTCAGTCCTACGCCTGATCAACGTATGACCGAAGCTTTGTGAGAACAAGGATGGACTTGTTGAAACAACAAGTTATAAAAAGTATTTTTATAAAGCTATTCTGTAATATTATGCATATTTTATAGTGTTTTAAAAATTTAAATAAAAAAAGGGTTAAAGGGTTAAAATATTTAAGAATAATTTAACTGATAATAAGCAGTATAATTTAAAATTCTTTCTTTTTCCTTTTCGGGGACGAAAGGATTTAAAGGGGGAGGAATATGATAACCCAGATTTTCGGACAGCTGTTAATTAGATAATTAATTGATTTTAAACTATTAGGATACTGATTTTATTTAGTTGAGCAAATAAAATTCTGATAATTAAAAATATCTGGATAAAAATACAAATTGGTTTAATACTATAATAAATGTTGAATTATTAATCTCTGGAGATGATAAATCTTATAGCGAATAAATAAATAATATATTTCACAATTTGAATTTAAATCAAATATCCATAAGTATATAAATGGATATATAAAAGCTATATAGTATATATAGGTATATAATTGTGCATGTATGTATTTATGCCCATATGAAATAAAATATAAGAGCATACTATATAAAATGTATAAATATATATATATATATATATATATATATGGAATCAAGGATATACAAGCTTGTGATGTTCAGTAAATATATATAAATATATGTATATATATACCCTTATCTACATACTTCTAATATAATTATATATTACTATTAAATTTGTAAAACTTATCTTTCAAACAATAAATATGCTATCTAACATATACGTGTAGATTGTAAATGGAACTATGATTTGAAATTCAAATAAGTATCTCGGAAGTAATCAAGATTTAAACTCCACATTTTTTTAAAACACTAGTATAAGTAGTTATTAATTTAAGTATCCATAACTTAAGCTTAAATAAGAATAAATAAAAGAGTTGTATAATATTAAGTAAACATGGTAAATAAAAAATATGAATAAAAAGAAAATATAAAATATATATACTTGTGGGACAATTGTAAGCTAGAAAAGACCCATGTACACAAGTGTCAAGATAGATGTTCAAAATGGATTTTCTTCATTTTAAAAAAAAAATTAGAAACTATGTGCTATGATCAGTTTGTACACTTTTGTATATAACTTCTTCTTTCTTTCAAAAATAAACTGAAAATCTGAGAAAACCAAATAACCAATTGACTTCAATTTTTCAACTGTGCAATTCAAGTTGAAGACTCAACTGAAAAAAGATCAAGTGCAGTTTCTCAAAATCTGTTTCCCAGATTTCCAACAACTATTTTCTCTGTTCAAATTTTTAACTATAACTTTTAAAGCTTAATCATCTTTCTTAACTTATACATGAAATGATTAATGGTAATAGTAAATGAAATATGTCTTGCATGGATGGAAACAATGTGTTTTTCCTGGTATATAAGTGAAATTACTATGGATATATGTATGCATGTCTGTGTGAAATAGTCCTGGCCTCTGCTCTTGTTTTAACAGACCCTAAAATCAATCAAAATATAGATTCTCTTCATCAAAGCAATTATAAGTTATGATGTCTAAAGGAAATGAGTTTGAATTTATGATATCCTATTTTTTAAAATTAGTTTCAAGTGAAATTATTGTGTTATTATCTGGGGAAAAAATGAAATTACAGTGGAAATCAAACCATGTCAGAAATCAAATTGTTTAAATCTCAAGTTTTGCTTATATCATCAGAATCGGTTTGTAAAATGATGATTTTTGATGACAATATTATGATTTTTAAATTAGTATTTGTGGTAATATTAGGGGTTGAATGGAATCCGTTCATTTGCCAATTCTCAGTAAACTGGAAACCATTGTGGGTCGGAGTTGTGGCGAAGGTAATTTGTTGGCTGAGGGTCACGAGAAAAATAGAGGAGTGATTTTTAGGTCATCGTGGTGGCGCTGCAGTGGCAAGGTAGGGTTTTGGGTCGTTCGGGTTGAGGGTGTCTTCCAGGCAAATGAGGTGGGGTGGTGATGCCGGAGTAGTTCGGTGGAGGGGGAACAAGAAGAGGCATGTTTGACGAAGCTTGCGGCGATGAGGCATTGGTTCCGATGGCCTGTGGTGGTGGCATGAGGCAGATGTTGGAGGGAAGTTTTTTTTCTGATAATGTCTAGAATGTCGAATTGGAATCAAGCATTATTGGTATGGAACTGGGTAGCCGAGATGAACGTTGAGGTCGTCGTCGACTTGGTGGCAGCGGCGGCAAGGACCAGAGCGACTCCGGTCATGCATGCTCGTGCACGGTGCATGGGTATCGATTGATTTGTAGGCTAGATAGGGATCAGGTATCGGGGAGAATAAAGGAAGGACCGGGTTGGGCTCGGAGTTGCATACGGGATTGGGGCGGGATTGCCTCGGGTGTTTGCTGAAGAATACAGTGGGAAGAGAGAAAGGAAGGGAGAAAGATTTGGGCCAAGGTTGGGCAGGAATAGAAGTTATAAAAAAGGTAAAATAGAGATAAAAGGAAAAGAAAAGAAAAGAAAAGAAAACAAGCAAGTTTTTCTAAAGAAGTTATAACCAATTATTTTTAAGTCGAAGTTTTTAATTTAAAACTTTCAGAATAATAAGTAAATGTAAGCTATAAATTTACTCTAATTTAGACTAATAAATAATGCAAGTTAATGGTTTAACCTAAATTAATTAAGTTTGAGATAACTATCTATATATGACAGTTATTTAGTTATTACAGAAGTTAATAAGTAAAATAAAATAGATGAAATTGGTGAATGGTTTAAGTAATAAGTTGTTTGAAGAATTAATTAATTTAAAACCCTTAAGTTCTTATACGGGATAATAATTAATTAATTTCAAATATCTAATAAAATAAAATTATGGTTTGTAATTAGTTAATGTTAATCAAGCAAGACTACAACTAATTTATTTTATTATTAATTAGATGATTGTGGCCTAATTAATCTAGCTACGAGTGATTAATTTGAATTGAATACTTTGATTTATAAATATCTTTAGTATACTAATTCCTGTATTTTTTGATATGAAACACCTTGGATTTAACTGTTGGTATAGTTATGGGATGTTTATTTAAATAGATCTGCAATGGAATTTCTGTCAAAATATGACATTTTAAAATTTAAAAGAAATGTTTTACTTAAACAACTTGGCTTAAAGGATGGCGTTGGATTTTAAGAGATCGTGATCGGATATCAGCGAAATTCGAAACCACTTCGAATAGTAACTTCTATAATTCTTTATAGATTTGATTATGGAATCAAATAGGCTGGAATAAATTAAGTAAACTTGGTCATTTAACTAAGTAACGGTAATTGGATGTTATTTTGTGAAATAAGTGTTTGGCTATAGCAAGATAAACTCGTAGTGATGAATGAATTATCTAGGTTTTCAAAGAAGCTTTACAACTTAAGTATTTCTTATTAAATGGGTTTACTCATGCTGGTTTCCAGCCTGACTCAGGTGTTACATTATTGTAATGCTCGGGTTAGACCGAGTATTACAGATTGTCAGGTTAGGACGTTTTAGAGCTCAGGAGGCGAGCTGGATGGCAAGGACGTATGGAGTATATTCCGCTGTGTATTTGAGACTGTATTGATAGTATTCTAGGACAGGTTACTATAACTGTCCGGTTTAATTGTGAATGATTGTACTCTGATATATTGTATGTAAATTGACATTTACAACTTTATTTGTGTAAATGCTGCTATTTGATATTATATTTTATTCCGCTGCGATTGTAAGATTATGTGATGTTGTTATCTATTTCTTCTTCTACCTCTTTTCTTCTTAACACCAACAGTCCAGAATTTCTAGCATTCGATTCCTCAGCACTTCTATAGTGAACGTATTAGTGTCGAATTTTCAGGGTCGAAAATTTTGGGTCATTACAAGTTGTCCAAAAACAGGACAAACCGAAGGAACTCTCCTACTACATCCTTTTTGGAACAACCCCTAGGATTAGTAGTGAGCAGTCCTCGCATCGAAGATCAAATGAAGATACTACTGTCATATATATATGATATTCGAAATTTCCCCCGAGGGTCAGTAACAAGTATTCCTACATTCCATCTTCTAATTTATTATATTTCCACGTCTTTAGTTTGAACATGTATATTGGTTTGAAGTGGTTTTCAGAGAGGAATCCCTTAAATATGATCTTGGGTCTTTCGAACCAATCACTGATAAAAAGATGTTAACTTCGAGGGTGATTATCATTTCATTTATTAATATCTTTTATCAAATAAAATATATCTTTTAGAGGTATAAATCTTTAAATCATATTCTTTTCTAGTATATACGGAATCATTAAACCTCTCTTTAACTTTGGAAATACCAAATCAAAATCATCTCTTATAAATTACATTGCAGGAACTTTATTGAGTAAAAAGGGTCGATATAAATTATATCAATTCAACTCAATATCAATTTCTGTATTCCACCTTTACTATTCATCGAACAATGATGGAATCACCTTTTAAACTCATATAGATAGTATGGGTTTTCTCCTTGGAATTTAATACCAAGTATAAGAAGATTACTTCTACACAATCTAAGCTGTATTAAATTTGTAAATTGAATCTTTTATACTTGTCTCACCTTGTTTCCGACATTTCGACCTTATCTATTCTCTGCCAAGGGAAGAGGCCAGATGAGCCTAGGCACTGGTTTCTTCTGAGCATCTCATTAATTTATGCACCATACATCCAGATCTCATGAATAGAAAAATCTAGTCTACTCATCGGCTTTTAGAGCCAAGATTAAATCACTTAATTACAATAGCTTTTTTAAATCATTTATTTAAATCGTTAAATTAAATTATACTCCAAATTATCTTTAAAATACTTAATTATTTATTTGAAAACATTTATAAAATATTTGGGATAGAATACTTAAGTTTAAAACTATTTCTCAAAAGTTATTAAAAGTGGTGCAAAAAGTATTGCGAATAGTGTTGTGAATAGTGCATTTAAGGCTTATTTGATCAAAAAAACTTTTTGATCATTTAGAAATGCATTTTTATAACTCAAATCTCTTTTAAAACATTTTAAAATATTTATATAATTTAATCCATATTTTTAAAGAAATAAATATAACAATTTTACAGAATTTATCGCTTTGATCTTTGAACTGCCAAACCGCGACTGTTTTGAAAACTCGATTTACTCATGTTTCAAAATCTACTAAATGAAATCTCAATCTTTTTTTTGGAAACTATGGTGATAAAATTTTGGTAAATTATTATTCCAAAGAATTTCGACCCTGAGTCCATCATATAAATAGATTTAAATTTTTACGCTGCGAAATCGCAAATTACCATTACGTGACATGCCTATTTTAACTAAATTTTCATATTCTTGCTAAACTTTGTCGAAACACTTTTAAATGTTTAAAAACCTCTATAAATTATTTTAAACCATTTTAAAGAGGTTAACAACCTCATATATACCATTTCACTTATTAAAGGAAAGTGATTTCCTTTGTAAACGTGAATAATTTACACATCCAAACAAGCATATTATCATATCCAAACATGGTTCACAACCAAGCATAACCAAACTTATATATCAACCAAAATATCATAATATAAATAGAGTTTCTCACCTTCATTGGTTTCTAATTTTATGAAAATTCGCTATAGCTTCGCTATGATCGAATCAAAGCCTATGGAATCGAGCCTTGGACCTTTGCATAGGCTCTGCCTAAGCTTGCAAGTGGAGATGGGCTTGTCCTTGGGTGGTAGGAGGTGTTGGCCATGAGTTTAGAGAGAAGAGAGGAGTGGTATAAGCTTGTTTAAAGCGGGTTGCTAATGTATATATACTTATATAAATTTATTTTCTTTTTGGCTAATTTTTCTTCATAGTTATCCTAAGGTAGGAAGCTAATAAAATAGCTTGAGAAAGAGGAAGAAGAAGATGAGGAATAGTGTTAAAATTATGAAAGAATGGATGGATGTTTATAGGAAATTTTTTGTAAGTAAATACCCAAATGTGCAGGGACCAGAATATCCTTGCCCACACCCTCCCCATCACCTCAAGGTACACAGCTAGTCTTGTGCCTCCATGTGTGAGTTGATGTGTGCAAGAGTGAAGTGAAGTTTGCTTTTTTATTTTGACTTTTGTATGCTTAAAGGTGAAGTATAAGAGAAATATCATGATACCTGTGTTCATTTGTATATATGTATGTTTATTTGTATGTGTATGTGCATGTATGATATTATATGTGCGCTTATTTATCTTATAAGGTTGCAACGACTTGAAACAACTCTTATTCGTTAAATGGTTACCAATTTCGATTCCAATCTTTGATCGTATTTTTACTTCTTAGTTAACATACAAATATTTGTAAACAAAATGAAACACCCCACACCCCTTGATATACCCAAAAGGGCACATTAAAAGGCATGGTCCATTGTTGGTATAACTGAAACTAACAGAGACTAAGATTCATAAAGAAAAAGGAAAAACAGCGGAAATTAAGATAATAACTTATTTTAAAACAAAAGCTTCATAATTACTTCATAAACCAAATAAGCCAAATATGAAATGCAGCATACATGTCTTAAAACCCAATATGTCTCATGAAATAAAAACCCATAGTCTTAGCAAAAATCAGAGTAGAAATATCCCTCTCAAGTGCCAGTACAAAGAAAGAAAAATGGAAACAAAAGTAGGGAAATACATAGTAGAAATTTCTCCAAGAAACCTTCGATCATTGAAATCTATTGTCCTCTCCCTTGATTGTCTATGGGGGTAAAAAGGAATAAATAGAGGAGTGGGTTAGACTAAAAGTCTGGTGAATGATAGTAGCTAGTAGAATATTTAATCAAAGTAAATGTAATAGACTCCTCAATAATTCTAGTATATATAAAAGGAAATAAAGAAAATAGAAAAGAGATAAAGCTAGAAATAAATACAAGCTAAGTAATACTCAATTAATAAGGTAGGTTAACTTTGATTGTTTGTACTTGTCCTTGATAGCTGCTTTGATTAGGCAGAATTCCTAATCCTATAAATAGGCTGAAATCCTAGTTCTACCCTTTGATCGGTCTGCTACTCCATTGACCTTACTACGGACTAGAAGCTATATAGCTCCCTATATAGAAGGCAATAGTGTCTACAGACACACATACTAAGCGCTTAGAACTCAATAGCGACTTATCTCCCTTAATCAATGCAGCATGCTCGGTCACCACTAGTTCGCACTATCTATTGTTCCCCCTTTTGACCTTTTATTTACCCTAGACAGCATAAGTGTGCCCTCGTCAAAGTTCAGGCTATTGTGAGACACCATGTCCATAGAAAATAGGGAATGCTGTTGGCACTAGTCCCTATCAAATAAAATCTAGTTACGTCCCTTATCCAAATCCCTATGATTAGTCTTTTAATTATTGACCTCTTATCTACCTTAAACATCATAAGTGTGTCCTAAGGGAAATGTTGTCGGTATAGATTTTTCTTTTAATTATTGACCACTTATCTACACTAATCCGCATAAGGGAAATGCTGCCGGTACGGATCTTTTCTTTTAATTATTGACCACCTAGCTACCATAAACAACATAAGAGAAATTTTGTCGGTACAGATCTTTTCTTTTAACTATTTACCAGCCATCACCCTAAATAGCATAAGTGAAATGTTGCTAGTACAGATCTTTTTTTTAACTATCGAACACCTATCTACCTTAAACAACATAAGGGAAATGTTGCTGGTATGGATCGTTTCTTTCAAATATTGACCATATATCTACCCTAAACAGCATAAGGGAAATGCTGCCGGTACAGATCTTACTTTCATCTTTGCTTATTAACATAGATAATTATTTTAAACAAGCCTTTGTTATTATTCTTACTATCTATGCTTGTTAATTTATCCTAAGTCTTCAAATAAGCCTCATTCTTTTCTGTTTTCATATAATAACCTACATTATAATCATGCTATTAGTTAACCCAAGGTCTAAGTGGAAAATAAGCTTCTTTCATATCTTACTCTTTTTAGTTATAATCCTAAGTTATAACTAGGCCAATCTCTTTAATTTAGTCTAATTCTAACATCAATGTCATAATTAGCCACAATTTCGGTCTTAATTCCATTTTTATTACAGTCTTTACAATTTACATCTTATCTTTCATTTTTTCAGTATTCTTATAATTTTAATCCATATTCGTGTATAATCTATTTTAGTCCACATGCGAAAAAGAAGAAGAAATAAAAGAAAACTGAAAATAGAAGAAAATCCAAATCGTAGGAAAAAGATGTAAATAACACATAAATAACAGCAAATAAATTAAAATATTGTAAATAAATGGAAAATCAAAAATTAATAAAAAGAACTAAAATTAACTGATAGATTGACAATAATTCGAAAAACTGTAAATAAACTACTAAAAAGCTTATTCCAAAAATCGTAGTAAAACTACAACTATTGGAAACCCTATTATCTTAAATTATTTAAAGAAATTCAAAATAATTACAATCACTCACCTGTGGTCCTAAGCTCTTCCCTTTTGGTCCTCTCGGATCCACTTGAGGGTATTAAAATATTTTTATTAAAAAGATTCTCTCCTTGGAAAATTATTCCTTGGATCCTTCCTGAAAAGGTGACCCCAAGCGGACAAAATCTAGAATGAGAAAAAGTGTTAGACCTAGGGTCTTATTTGTAAGGTAGAAGTGGATCTCGGATAGTTAGATTTGGGGATTGAGTAGAAAGTGACCATGTCATAGGCTGAATAGGAGCCATCAGATGCAAGAATGGAAGGACCAGATTGAGTTAAAGAACGCAAAACACGTAGAAAAAAGGCTAACTAACGTTTCCAACGAAGGAATTTTCCTTTGTCCAATTTCTAAGGCGGGTCGACCACCAGGTCGACCGCCAATATACCCAGGTCGACCGGCCGGTCGACCGGCCGGTCGACCTAGGCTAAGGTTAGGTAACCTAGTGGTCGGCATAGCCTATATATTTATTTATTTTTCCAGACTTTTGTTTAGTTCATACCTTGGCCATATTAACTTAGGTTCTGACGTTCTATATATGGAAATTGACCTGAAAATTACCATGGACACAATGGTGAAACTCACATGGCTGAATTATGATAATTTCACTAAGTTATTTTATTATTTAGTTAATTAACAAATTAGCGATTACGAGTTAAATTTTGGGTTGGCACATTCTTCCCTCCTTAAGTGATTTCATCCTTGAAATCTCTAAGGATAAGAATGCACTAATTATTTTCATCCAAGTTCTACATCCAACTACTCAACCATCATCCATTTATCCATTGTCCTTAAATTTTTCTAATGAAATTTATGACACTTATGCGATTAATGTAGTGTAAATGTCCCTAATTAATGCAAAAGATTAAGCGGTCCACTGATTCAGTTAACCTCCTTTTATACAATAATGTCCGTACCATGTATCCAAATGAATGCAAAAATTCCCTAATGATAACTAATAGTTCTATATGCATGCTACAAACATCATTCAAATGCAACTACCATGTGATAATCATCCAAATATAACAACTATAGAAATAAATTAATAATGCACACACATCAATATGCATATGCTGTAGTTTCCTAATTAGGCCGATCCCTAAATATAATAGTGCCTGGTGTTTCTATATTCGTCCATTAGCATCCACTAGCAAACACTTACAATCACTAGCATACATCATGCATAACATGTTCTATTAACATGTTTACATCAAATCCTACCATTCATAGGTTAAATCCTAAGCTCTACCCTCCCATGAATAATAAAGGAAAGAATCTATTCAAAACTAAAGATGGAAATAGGAAAGTCAAAATTTACTATCAAATGGAGATCTGGATAAGAAGTATGCATTTTCTCCTAATCAATTTAATCTTTTTTAGTTTGTACACATGAATCAACATTCCTAGGTTCTCACTAGGCTCCTATACTCTCAATGGAAACTTTACTATTACTTTCTAAAGTAATTACTGTTGTCTCCTTTGTAGCCTTACCGCTTTTTCATTACACCTAAGAAATGATTCCTATCTACTTCACGTTTAGGAGTTTGGTTCGGTGCCTATAGTTCCATTTTTAAAAATTAAGGTTTCTAAATTTTTAAAACATCAAATCCCAAAATCTTTGTCCTTAAAAGTGTTATGTTTAAATTCTTCTTAAATTCAAAAATACTCAGTTTCTTAACATTTATGTTTCTAGATTTGCATCATTACATCTTTTTTGAATTTAAATTATTTCCCAAACCTAGAAGGGAAAAACTTTCAAATTCCAGGTCCACAACTTATTTCTCATTTTCTTTTAAAGACCATTTTAGTTTTTAGTAAAACTTTGAAATTTTCAAATTCTAATTTTATTAAGTTTTCCATTTCCAAAAATTTATTTACTTTTTTTTCACCCAACCATTTCCTTTTAAAATTATTTTAACTGTTTTTATGTGTTTCCAAAACATCTTCTTATTATACCTTACGGTCTCATACCTTAGTATATTGGCGCTACTTTCTCAAATGAGAAATTATTAACGCTAAAATCTTTTACAAACCTTTTAGAAGAGAATTTCATGTTTATGTGAAATTACAAGGAACTTGTTTTATATTTTTCGAAATAGGCTATACAAAATATGGTGCTTTTCATACCATGTATACCCTTTCATGTATTCCTTGTAACTTGCACATAATATTTTTATTGGTTTCATAGAAAATCATACCATTATGCTTTTCATTCCAATAAATTAAAATATGTTTAATTTATATTCTTCCTTGATAAATATTTTCTAATATCTAACTTACAAATTTTCCTTTCAGAAAAACTCATCTTCAAAACTATTTCAATACTCCCATAGCCGCAAAAACATTTCCTTATACTTATTAAAAATAATAAGTGTACTTACAATCCTTTTGTTTCTATACATAGAAATTATCTTTTAAAAATACACTTTTGTTTGGGTTTAAAACAGATATTGCACAAAACAATGTTACTACAACCTAAAAATACTAATGTATGTATTTAATTAAATAAATACTAATAAATCTCATATACCTATTTAAAAATATTTCTCTTGGGATTCACTTATTATAACAGTAGTTTTATCGTCTACGCTCCTCTTATTTTCACGAAGACATTTATTACAAAATAAAAGTTATAAGCTACATTTTTTGATACTTGATACACTTTAGGTTTTTATATTTAAATCTTCATTTGCTTACGAAGAAACTAGTGAGTTATATATATTCCATAATTCTTCAAAAAGAATTTTAGTTTTTGATAATATGAAACCAATTTAAATTTCACACCATTCTTCAAACCACGTATTTATTTTCTTATTCTAACAATTACATTTTTTTCCACTTTTTATATATCAAAATTTTCATTTTATTAGGCTTGGCATAAAGTGGATTTTATTCCTACTGACCTAGGAGCACTTTTCCTAAACCATGGAAATCTCATTTCCTTGCAGCGAAAGTGACACTTCAAAAACTTTGCTCTCAACTGATGAAACACAAAGTGTATGAAGAAACTTCTTAAAATGTCTGAAAAATAGTTAATGATTGGGATGGAATCTAGCTTTCCTAGTGATGAATCAAAGGAATAAAGGAAGCACAACATGACTGACCCCTACTGGTCGCAAGAAACCTCGAGAGTCCTCCCGCTGCATATTTCTAGTCTAACGACTCTCCTCTCATAATCTAATATAGATCCATATGTAGAAGATAGCCAATCCATCCCCAAGATCATCCCAAACCCCGAAAATCCCAAAACTTAGGCGTCACGGTCAAATTCTACGCCTAAGATTAAAAATTTCAAACCCCTACAAACCATAGACAAGTGTGTCGATTCTCCTGTGGGGTTTGAAACAAAAATGCGTCTACTACTAAAGAAATGTCTAAGTCTATAAGAGAACTATAATAAAAGAGTATGATGCTCCATAATCGAATAGAGTTTGAATGGGGAAATCAAAAATAGAAATCAAACCTTCAACTATGACTTTCCTACCACTATCTAGTCCATTGCTAGAAGGTGCTACATCCAAAGCCTGTATCTATGCTACAGGTGCGCTTGCTCCCGACCTCGTCTTCTGAGGATAAGCTTTACTAAAGTGGTCGGGCTGTCCACAATTGAAACACTTCACTTCCATTCCTGCCTTCCTACAATCCTTTGCGTAATAACCAACCATCCCACAACTCTTGCACTTCTCGTTTTTCATGATCTGATTTTGTGGTCCTCCTCCTTTCTTTTTACCCACATCCTTCTTATCTTTCCCTCACTACTTCTTAGAACTTTCCGACTGAGGGTCCTCCTTAAACTCTCCTTCCTTAGCTGCATCGGATATAAGTGCCATCTCTATTAAAGACTCATAAGTAGCTCCCATTAGCACGTGAGTCAACAACAATCCCTGAAGGGGCTGATTCGATCCCTTCGCAAACTTCAAAGCCTTCTTGTGCGATATATTAACCAACTCCATTTTGAACCACAACAATTTATTGAATTGATTTCCATTTTGAACCTCAACAATTTATTGAATTGATTGATGTACTCCCTCACCGACGAACTCCCTTGCTTCAAATCGATAAATGGCTCTAAATGAACACTTTCCTTTGCTTGAGACGAAAACTTCCTATCGAACCGCTCCGGAATCCATTCCAAGTCACCTCTCTTCCTTCTAACTTAATGACCTCCTACCAATACGAAGCCTCATCTTTCAGCTACCAAGATGCTAGCTGAACTCCCTGCTGATCATCTAATCCCAATAGTCTGAATATACACTCTACGTCTCTAAGCCAAGCCCTCGCCTCCATAAAACTCTCCTTACCAGAAAAATCTTTCCACCCAAACTTGCTAAATCCTTATAAAGCTTAGAGAAATTGACGACGACAAGTGGGTTGATGGGATTCTCACCCGCTGGTGCTGGGTTGGGTGCTTGCCCATGCACCACTGGAGTCATGGCTTGTACATACCTATGAAACTAGGATAGGACTGGAATGCCCTTGGGAAGGTTTGGGACATCCTTCATTATACGATAAGAAAAGGATAGTGTAGGAAAGAGTCGAAGGGAGATTGAACTGGACTTTTAAAGGGATTTTTATAAAAGCTTTTTCATACTTAAAAACTATTTCTTAAGAGTACTTTTCCGAAAACTACGTTCAAAACAAGTTATTTTGGTAAAATACTTTACTTTTTAAAAATAAATTTCTAGGAATTCTATAACCTTATGCTCTGATACCAAGTGAAACACCCCACACCCTTAATATATCCAAAAGGGCACATTACAAGGCATGGTGCATTGTAGGTATAACTGAAACTAACACATACTAAGATTCATAAGAAAAAAGTAGGCAAAACAATGGAAACTATGATAATAACTTATTTTTAAAGAAAACCTTCATAATTACTTCATAAACCAAATAAGTTAAATATGAAATAAAACATACATGTCTTAAAACCCAATATGACTCATGAAATAAAAACTCGTAGTCTTAGCAAAAATTAGAGTACAAATATTCCTCCCAAGTGCCAGTATAAAGAAAGAAAAACGGAAATAAAAGTAGGGAAATACATAGTAGAATCTTCTCCAAGAAACCTCCGAGCACTGAAATCTACTGCCCTCTCCCTTGATTGCATATGAGGGTAATGGGAAAAATAGAGGAATGAGTCGGACTAAAAGTCTGGTGAATGATAGTAACTACTAGAATCCTTAAGCAAAGTAAAAGTAGTCGATTTCTTCAATAGTTCTAGTATATATAAAAGGCAATAAAGGAAATAGGAAAGAGATAAAACTGGAAATAAATACGAATTAACTAGTATATTAATAAGATTGGTTAACTTTGATTGTTTGCACTTGTCTTTGATAGCTGCTTTGATTACGTTGAATTCCTAATCCTATAATTAGGCTGAAATCCTAATTCTACCCTTTGATCGGCCTGCTACTCCATAGACCTTACTGCGGACTAGATGCTATATAGCTCCCTACACAAAAGGCAATGATGTCTAAGAAAGACACACATACTAAGAGCTTGGAACACAGCATTGACTTATCACCCCTAATCGATGTCGCATGCTCGATCACCGCTGGAATGCACTGTCTATTATTCCCCCTTTTGACCTTTTATTTACCCTAAACATCATAAGCGTGCCCTCGTCTCACTTCAGGCTATTGTGAGTCATCGCGTAAATAGAAAATAGGGAATGTTATTGGTATTGATCCTTGTCAAATAAAATCTAGTTGTGTCCCTTATCCAAATCACCTGATTTAGTCTTTTAATTATTGACCTCTTATCTACCCTAAATAGCGTAAGCGTCTCCTAAGGGAAATGCTGCCGGTACGGATCTTTTCTTTTAACTATTGACCACCTATCCACCCTAAACAGCATAAAGGAAATGTTGCCAGTACAAATCTTTTCTTTTAACTATTGACCACTATCCACCCTAAACAGCATAAGGGAAATGATGTCGGTAGGATCTTTTCTTTTAACTATTAACCAACTATCTACCCTAAACAGCATAAGGGAAATGCTTCCGTTATGGATTTTACTTTCATCTTTGCTTATTAACTTAGATAAATTACTTAAATAATCCTTTGTTTTTTTTCTTACTATCTGTGCTTATTAATTTAATCTAAGTCTTAAAATAAGCCTCATTCTATTCCGTTTTCTTATTATAACCTAAGTTAGAATCATGCTTATTACTTAATCCAAGGTCTAAGTGTGAAAATAAGCTTCTTTCGTCTTTTACTTTTTTTATTTATAATTCTAAGTTATAACTAGACCAATCTCTTTAATAAGACTAACATCAATATCATAATTAGATTCAATTTCAGTCTCAATTCCATTTTTATTACAGTCTTTACAATTTACATCTTATCTTCCGTTATTTTAGTATTCTTATAATTTTAATCCATATTCGTATTTAATCTATTCTAATCCACACGCCAAGATGAAGGAGAAATAAAAGAAAACTGAAAATAGAAGAAATCCAAAGCGTAGGTAAAAGATGTAAATATCGCATAAATAACAGTAAATAAATTAAAATACTGTAAATGAACTATAAATAAATGGGGAAGTTATAATTAACAGAAATAAACTAAAATTTACTGAAAATAATAGCTAAAAGAAATAGACAAAAAATAATTTAAAAAATTGTAAATAAACTACTAAAAAGGTTATTCCAAAAATCGTAGTAAAACTACAACTATTGGAAACCCTATTATTACAATCACTCACCTGTGGTCTTAAGCTCTTCCCTTTTGGTCTTCCCAGATCCACTTGAAGGTATTAAAGTATTTTTAAGATTCTCTCCTTGGAAAATTATTCCTTTTAGGGTCCTTCCTGAAAGGAGGAACCCAAGCGGAGAAAATTTAGAATGAGAAAGTAACAACCCGCTATTTCAAACCGTTCAAATCGACAATCATCCACGCGTGTCAGACTTTAATTGCTCAAAACAACATATTGGTAACTTATATTTGGCCAAACTTAGCATATACAGTAAATAAATCAATCGCAGAATCACAGACGCGGAGTAATATAACAATAAGTAGTGGAATAGATAAATACTAGCTCATGAAGCTACTATATAAACATTAAAGTCTGAACCAAAATACAACAGAATCTCAAATATAAATGAATCTCTAATACATAAGCAACTGACGAGTCTGAACATAAATGCCTGGAATAAACTGAAATAACTGAAAGCTGGATAGATAAATCTTCAAACAAAGCTCCAATCTCCAAATGTTAGTCTCAAATGCTGTGACACTCATTCTGACCCGAGCATAAAGCAAAACACAAAACACTCGAGTCAGGATTAACATTCTTATATTAGTAAATTTAACTCAAGTGAAATGTCAACTTAAATACAAGTAACTTAAAGGATGTTTGGGATTTCCATCCTCTAAGGATCTGTGGAACCATCTATTATGTAGTAATATACGTTATCATAATAATATCTACAGCAAAGTAAAGTATTAAAATAGCGTTAAGGCGTTACCCATACCCCCCTTAACACATTTTACATAATGCTGTAGTCTATACACATACTGTAAACTCCACCCGCATGTGGGCTATCAGGGAGCACACCATAGGTACGGCACAAAACAAACTCGTAGAAGGTGCGAAATGTCATGTGACAAGGCACGCGAGGCAATACCAGGGTAGATATACCGTTTGCGGATTCAGAATGGTGGTGACGCATAGCAGGTACTACCGCCCACCTCGAGACACACTTCAAAATCAAAGGTGCACCCAATCAAATCACAAAGTAATAGAATGGTATCAAAGAAATCTGTCTGATAGGAGGAATGACCTCACCTGGCTCGGCATGGCTCTTGTTTTAGCCACAATAAACTGACTCACGGGAGGCAGGGCTACGTAAATGCCTCATACGGTCACCAAACCATCCTACTTCATTCTGGAATCTCCACCATGTTCATAGTAGTTAAAGTGGTTTTCGGTATTGGCAGAGAGTATGACAATATTCAATCCTAGCCTCTTTAACAACCAAACGCTTATTTCACACCGTGGTCATTTCATTTCAAACATTTCATAATTCATATGAAAATATCATATTCATTTCAAAACCATATAAATACGATATCATTGTTCACTTTATATAATATTCATTTCCAAAATCGTAACACTTTGGAAATTATAATATTTTTGAAATCAAAACACTTTTGAAATCATAACACTTTTGTAATCATAATACTTCCGTAATCATAACAGTTCCAACTTAAAAAGTTAGTTATTAAAAGTAGTATATATATATATATTAAAATAGTTATAAATTAGAATAGTTTATATATTAAAATAATTTATATATTAAAATAGTTCATAGGTTAAAATAATATATATATATATGTGTGTGTGTGTGTGTGTGTGTGTGTGTGTGTGTGTGTGTATGTATATGTATATTAAAATAATTTATATAATAAAATTAGTTTCTTCGAATTTCACAAATCGATTCAAATCAACTTGAGATCTAAAATTCAATTTAATCAATCACAGTTCAACAATTTCAACTAAAAAGGCTAACAATTCAAACTCTCAATAAACCACTTCAATTTATATCGATTTCAAATCCAGGTTTTGAAATATCACTTCAATTACATAGGATTCAACGTTTAAATATTCAAACATTTACATTATAGGTTTCATTTATATTTCAACCTTCAATTTTTTGTTTTATTCAAACTAGAAAATATTCATTTAATGAATTCAATAATAATTAAATAAAATCTCAATTTATTAATTTAAATCAATATTAAATATACAGTCTCAATTTTTATTTAAAGTTGAGAATATGCATTTAAATCACTTTTCATCAAATCAAGTTAATAAACATACCTTTCAAATCTCAAAATCAATAAGCTCAAATAAATTCTTATTTAATTTTAAATCTTATTCTTATATATTTAAAAATAATAAAACTATAAGGAAAACCTTACAATTTATATTTTCAAAACTAACTTATAAATCTAAAATTTCCAAACATAAAAGAAATCAAAAAATTTCAAAATAAAATATCTTTACCTTATCTAAAATAAATATTTATTAAAATCCACATATTTCCTTCCAAACTCTAAAAATCATTTTTAAAAATAGACGAACGGTGTCCGTATATAATTTTCTATCCTATGGTCAAGTGATACGGATATTTATCATTTCGATCCGCAATTTAAATTTAATATTTACGGGTATATATCATTTCAACCCGCAATCCTAAAATTCAAAATTAATGAAAATGGCTTGGGTTTATCATTTCAACCCATAACGATTTTCCTTTAATCCATAATATCATTCGGGTGTTTATCATTTCAATCCATAGGGAATTCTAAACTAACAGGGAACTTGCAGAGTGAGAACAAATATGATAATAATATAATATATCAACAATAGGCATATATCATCAGTAAAAAAATTAAATATACTATATACACAAGTCATGGTGTCATATGTCATAGGTGAACAACCGCAAATAATGGCATATCAAATTTAACTATTAAAAAATCAAAAATTCAAATTTAATAGCATATTTCAATGACCATTTCAAGTGAATTAAATTTCCTAAATTTAAGAATGTTAATCGTTAGTGATCGCTCGCCTTTCGAGGCTAGAAAACGATGAGAATGGGAACA
Organism: Allium cepa; assembly: GCA_030765085.1. Lineage (NCBI taxonomy): Eukaryota > Viridiplantae > Streptophyta > Magnoliopsida > Asparagales > Amaryllidaceae > Allium > Allium cepa. Next base: position 233,353,102 of record CM060939.1, on the reverse strand, counting down.
GTGACACGGACACGCACATGGATAAGCGATAAGGCTAGAGAACTGCTGCGACAAATTGGATCTTGAGAATGTAAGTCAAGATGGACTAGAGATCGATTTAATAAATATATGTTATATATATATGTTATATGTATATATATGTTATATGTATATATATACACGTATGTATGTATATATATATATATGTAAATAAATTTAAAATACATATTTTCAAATCCATATTTAATTTAAACAAATATAAATAAAATCTCTATGTAATTTGAAAACCAAACACATATGTAATTTATGTATATAAACCGATATATAACATTTATATAAACTTATACCTATTATATTTTGGAACCAATATAAAAAAATGAACTTACTTTATTTTAATATACGTATACTCACATAGATCATATATATAAATTTATATAACTTATATATTTGAAATATATATATACATATATAATACCAAAGTAAGCTTAGGCGAAGTACAAAATAAGGAGTAGGCTCCAGGCTACAACATATATAAAAACTATATATCTTATACTATATTTATTATATTAATATTAATATTTTTCTAGATTAAGCTTTCTCAGTCAAAATAAACAAGTTTAAACTATACATACATTTATAAATAGGAAGGGCCGAACAAAAGAAGGAGATATGTGGCATCAACGATCGACAAAAGCAAGCACACTAGGATGGATGGGGTCTTGGTGGTGGGACTGCTGCTGTCTCGGGCTCTGGTGGCTGTGGCCATGGTGTTGTCTATCGTCAAATAGTGAAGGGTGTTGTGATGGAGTGGGATCAGATGATCGGTTCTATTACCCAGTGGCTTGACCAGGTAACCAAAGATTAAGGTAGAAGGCTCGTTCGGCAAAAAGGCCCGTTCGGCACGGCTATGTAGTCCGGCATCCAGCCTCATTTGGCAGAGAGGCCTCGTTTGGTATCTAGCACCGTTCGGTATCTAGGCTTCACTAGGCATCGTAAGTTCGTTTGGCCCAAAGCTTCGATCGGCATGGCAGAGTCGTTCGACATTCAATCTCGACGGGCATTCAAGCCTCGTTCGGCTTTCGGACTCGCTCGGCATTCCAGCCTCGTTCGGCATCCAAAGTCGTTCGGCATTCAACCTCGTCCGGCATGAAGCACGTTCGGCATTCCAGCCTTGTTTGGCATTCATCTCTCGGTCGGCATTCCATCCTCATTTAGCATCCAGAATCATTTGGCATTCAATCTCGTCCGGCATGAAGCACGTTCAGCATTCGGCCTCGACCGGCATTCAAGCCTCGTTCGGCATTCCAGCCTCATTCGGCATTCATGCCTTGGTTGGCATTCCAGCCTTGTTCGGCACATGGCCACGCTCGGCATAAGCATGCCGCTCGGCATCTCCCCTAGATCGGCGTCGGATCTCGTTCGGCCTACACATTTCACTCAACATATTGCCCCGTTCGGCCTAGAGACACAACTCGACATTTGCTGATCGGCATTAGTGGTTCGGCATGCATAAGTCACTCACTTTGGACTGAGATATCCATCTACTAGGCCCATCAGGGAAGTCCAACCCATTTTCGTCTATAAATAGAGAGGCAGGGCATGGTGAAATGGACCTTTTTTCGAGAACACCGGGGAGACTCTGCCGCATTATAGACTCATTCAAGACTTATCTTCATCACTTAACAATTGTAATCAAGTAGTTGGTGTACGGATTGTATCTGTGACCAGTTGATAAGTAAAGCAATAAAGATTAATCTCAAAATGGACGTAGGCAATTACGTCGAACCATTATAAATCCGGTATTCTTATTTCTACATTTAAATTAGCATTTTGTTCTCCGTTTACATTTACTTTCTTCATTAATCTCTCTACATAATCTTTCTTAAGGGTGTTATGACCAATTCTGGTGCTAACATTTTGGTGCTTTCATTAAGAGTCGAATTCTCAGGCCGATAGGATCTACTTTGTAGCTACTGGATTGAAAAATCCCTCGAAGGAGATTCGACTTATTCGTAGGACTCCCGTTGAATCTATTCAGAGTTCCGACCGACGGCTCTACTATGGGAAGACCACGTAACCGATCAACCTCTCACAATGCGGACGTCCACGAGAATGCTAGTGTGCAACAAGTTGGGCCTAGCAACTAGCAAGCAATTCAAGGCGCAGGACCCTCCACCCAAAATCAAACGGAAGTTGTTACCCGAACAGAGTTCAACGGCTTGATGAGAAAACTCAGGAAAAGTAGAAGGCAACTTGCTTAGCAGATTCAAATCAATGCTAATCTCATGACTCGGCTTACCCAACAGCAACATCATAATGCTGGAGGTAGCCCTGCTCCTTATTCTTCATCTGATAGCTCGACCTCAACTGACGAACCTCCTAGGCGTAGACGCCGTAAGACTGAAACTGCACGGCAGGTGCCACTAATCGATCCGCCAGTGATCAGGCACGTGAGGAGACCGGACACCTGGCTAATCAAGACCCTAGTGAAGCTGGCCTTCAGGATGCATGTTTGGCTGATCGCCAGCAAGGGGGCATCAACACGCATGGTCCCGTGGAATGGTACCCAACCTTCCATCCTCCATACAAACTCCATATTTATCGACCATGGTCAGGCAGTTAATGAGAGAGAACCAAGGATTGACCAATGAAGATTGGGGAGTGTCCAGGAGTCATACTCCCTTCACTGATACTATTCTACAGGCTGAGTATCTCAGGAAGTTCAGTATGCCGACTTTCCCAGCCTACGAAGGGAAGACCGACCCTAGGCAACACGTGATGAGGTACGAATGGATGATGGATTCTACAAGGGCGAATGATGCGACCAAGTGTAGGTGCTTCCCAATCACTTTGTCCGGAATCGCCACCGTGTGGTTTACTCGACTTCCTCCACGGTCAAGTTGGCAATGAAATTTGTTGAACAATCAGGATACATGCTACTCGTCCAATGGACGTGATGTCCTTATCAAGCGTAATCCAGGCTCCGGGATAGTCTTTGAAAGCATACTTGCAGAGGTTTCATGTTGCCGCCACTGAAGTTAGCAACCCTAACGACCATGCACTTTTGATGGCGGTAATGCGAGGTGTAGATCCAGACTCAAAGTTTGGAGATTGGTTGGCGGGAAAGCCCCCAACTACGTTGGAGCGATTCTATTCCAAAGCTCACCAGTTCATAAGGAGGGAGGAAGCTCGATGGACAAGACGAGATAAGGCACCAGGGCCTGTTCAGGAGACTGTGAAAAGTAACATCGCCGTGAAGAAATATGCCAACGGTTCAGGAAAAGTTCAAGTCAACATCCAGAACAAGCCTGGGCAGTCTAAAGGATCTAGAGGTGGAAATCCCGGAAAGAAAAGAGAGACAGGGAAGTAGAAGTCGAGGGTTCCGACCTACAGCGAATACACCCCACTGAATACATCTCTTGAAAATATTTACCTATCTACCTGTAACACCTTTCAATATAGAAAGCCGCGACCAAAGGAGTCCACTGAGGAACAAAAATGGACGGGGAAGTACTGTCACTTCCATGAGAACCACGGGCACAATACTGAGGAGTGTAGACACCTCCATGACGCCATAGAAAGGTTAATCAGGCAGAAAAAGCTGCAGGAGTTTGTTAAGAACCCAGTAGAGGGTAGGCAAGGAATGTCAGACCCCAGGCACGGGCCGGCTCCACGCAACCCAGAGGAACCTGCCCGAACCGAGGGTAGGTTGATCATAAACACTATAGTCGGAGGACCTCATCCCACGGACAAGAATTGGCAGGAGATGGAACGGTATGCTACCTCCTTGGGGCATGCGAATTATGAATGTTGTTTGAATGTGGAAGATGGAACCCCTGCAAAACAACAACGCATGATGACAGACGATATAGTGTTTAGGAGTCAAGATGCAGACAAGGTGGAGGCTCCAACTATCGACCCGATGGTCATATCTGCAACGATCGGGCTAGCTTACGTCAAATGGATTTTGATTGATTGTGGAAGCTCTGTCAACATCATAATCAAGAAGACTTATGACCAAATGAAGATGGAGACAAAAGATTTAAAACCATGCAAAGTCCGTATCCACGGCTTTAATGGTGCCGCAACCGACACGATGGGGTATATTGAGTTACCAGTTGAACTGGGAGAAGGTGAGCATAGAAGAGTTCTAATCCTACCATTCATAGTAATGGATGTTGACTCTCCATACAACGTATTTCTGGGTCGTCCGGCCCTGGCAGAGTTTAGGGTCATTTTGGCCCCATGGTGTTTGACATTAAAATTTCCAACAGACAAAGGAGTCGGCGTAGTACATGGTGATCAGGCGACCGGTCGCGCATGTTATGTGGAAAAGCTGAGAGAAGCTTAGCGGAGAGATAAAGGGAAGGTTGCAGACAGCTCCGTCCGCATCCAAAACACTGACAATTGACAAGTAGTGCCCGCGCCGTGGCTCGGGCAACATTCTCGGATCTACATAGACATAGATCCGAGAGATGATGATGGGGGTTCCAGGGAAGTGAATGCAGCACCGGCTGAGCTGACGATTGACATTTCAGTCAGCCGGAATGACCCGTCACGAGTTCTTAAGATTGGATCGTAACTCGATCCGCCATTGGCTGAGGATCTTACTGATTTCCTCCGAGCGAATTTGGACGTTTTTGCTTGGACACACTCTGATATATGCGGGATTTCACCCGCCATTGCAAGTCATATGTTGAACATAGACCCGAAGTACGTCCCAGTAAAACAGAAACGGAGAGGCATGGACCCGGAGAGGTCTGCTGCTCTCAACGAGAAGGTGGACAAACTCAAAGCCAATGGGTTCGTCCGCGATGCCCTCTATTCTGAATGGGTATCTAACCCTGTGCTGGTAAGAAAAGCGAATGGGAAGTGGAGAACTTGTGTTGATTACTTCGATCTGAATAAAGCATGCCTGAAGGATAGTTTCCCTTTACATAGAATCGACCATCTCGTCGACTCTACCGCCGGACATGAATAATTGTCATTTATGGATGTGTATTCAGGATACAATCAGATCTCGATGCACATTCCAGGCCAAGAACACACTAGTTTTTTCACAGATGTGGGGCTATATTGCTATGTAGTAATGCCTTTTGGACTGAAAAACGCGGGAGCAACTTATCAGCGTCTGGTGAATCGAATGTTTAAAGACCAGATTGGTAGAACGATGGAAGTCTATGTGGATGACATGCTCGTGAAGTCACGGCAGTTAAATGACCACATCCGAGACTTAGTAGAGATGTTTGATATACTCAGGCATTACGGGATGAAGATCAACCCTTTAAAGTGTTCTTTTGGCATTGCATCAGGGAAGTTTTTGGGTTTCATTGTGAATGCACGTGGAATTGAAGCTAACCCGGAAAAGATTCAGGCTATTCGGGACATACAAGTGCCCGGAACTATAAAGCAAGTACAAAGCTTGAACGGAAAGGTAGCCCCACTGAGTCAATTCACATCCAGAGCCAGGATAGGTGCATTCCTTTCTTTAATGTATTAAAGAAAGGAAAGAGGAATTTCGAGTGGACGTCTTACTGCGAGGAAGCATTCCGAGCTATGGTTAGACATCTAGTAAGTCCCCCGGTGCTATCAAAACCAATTTACCATGAAATGTTGTATGTATACCTTACAGTATCCCAGCATGCTATCAGTACGGCTTTGGTTCACGAGGAGGACCGAGTTCAAAAGCCAGTATATTATGTCAGTAAACGTTTGACAGAGCAGAAAGAAATTATCCCAGGATTGAGAAACTAGCTTATTGCTTGGTGATTGCATCACGCAAGCTTCGCCCATATTTCCAGGCACACTCGATCAGCGTTTACACCGATCAACCCTTGCGACAGGTACTCCAACGACCGAAAGCTTCTGGAAGGATGTTCAAATGGAATATCGAGTTGAGTCAGTTCGATATTACCTACCTACCACGAAAGGCCATACAGGGGCAGGCGCTAGCAGATTTCGTTGCTGAATTCACCATGACAGACGAATCAAACGGCCATAATGTCATACCTCCTGTTCGATGTAAGATGTACAACGATGGGACATCCAACGACCGTTGTTCGGGGGCTGGCATAGTTCTTGTGACTCCTGAGAACCGATTAGTTTGCTACACTTTGAATCTTGAATTCACAGCAATGAATAACGAAGCCGAGTATGAAGCATTGATTGCCAGTTTAAGACTTATCAAAGAGTTGGGAGTAAGATCGGTTGAAACCTTTTGTGACTCGCAACTGGTGGTGTACCATGTGTGGGAAGACTATCAAGCAAAGGGGCAGAGACATGCCCCGTATTTGGTCCGGGTTCAAGAGCTGCTACCGAATCTCGAGTATTATGATATTTCACATGTCCCGCGTGAGCAAAACAGAGCAGCCGATTCATTGGCAAAATTTGCAAGCACTGGCGATGCGCAGCAGATGGGATTGTTTCCAGTTGAAACCTTACATGTTTCGAGCTAAAATATGATGGAGGTAGATTTCATGTTAGAAACAGAAGTCGAGAAGGAATCATGGATGACCCCATTCAAGCAGTACTTGTTACACGGGGTTGTGCCTGAAAGGAGCGAAAGACGACAAGTCATTCATAAGGCTTTGCGTTATGTAATGCAAGATAGGGTAATGTATCGAAGGGGATTCTCGAACCCCTTACTCCGGTGCATTGCCTATGATGAGATAAAACGAGTCCTGAAGGAAGTCCGTGAAGGTGAATGTGGTGACCATACCGGAGGGTAGATGCTAGCGAAGAAAATCCTCCGCTATGGATACTATTGGCCGGATGTAAATCGAGATGCCGCAGACTATTTGAGTAGATATGACAAATGTCAAAAATATGCAAAAATCCCGAAAGCTCCACTGACGGAATTCACACAAATGGTTAGTCCCTGGCCATTTGCAATGTGGGGGATTGATATAATCGGTTCCTTACCCTTATCCAAATGTGGTACAAAATACGCAATAGTTGTGGTCGATTACTTTACCAAGTGGGCAGAAGCAGAGCCTTTGGCCACTATCACCACCAAAAAGGCCATTAATATTCATTGTACGAAATATTATATGCCATTTTGGCCTTCCACGAACCGTCATTACAGACAACGGAACTCAATTCGAAAGCAAAGAGTTCAAGGAATTTTGCCAAAAATATGGTATTGAGAAAAAGTTTGCAGCCGTTGCTCACCCGAAAGCCAACGGACAAGTGGAAGCCGTAAACAAAATAATCAAATCCATAAAAGCGTTTGGAAAAGGCTAGAGGCAAGTGGGTGGATGAGCTTCCAACAGCGCTTTGGGCTTACAGAACCACCCACAAGTCCGCGACTAGCCACACTCCATTCGCATTGGCATATGGCATGGAAGCTGTCATACCCGTAGAACTTGAAGTTCCATCACATCGGGTAACTTATTATGACCCTGAGTCAAATCAAGATTTTTTGCTGGAATCATTGGTCTTCATTGATGAAAAGCGTGAAGAAGCTAATTTAAGAGCGCCCGCATACAGGCATCGAGTCGCTCGATATTATAATGAAAAAGTCCAACCAAGAATCTTTGGTGTGGGTGATCTCGTTTTGAAACGAGTTCTCCCGGTTCCATCACATATGAGCCCTACATGGGAAGGTCCATACATAATTGAACGGAAGTTTGGAGAAGGAACTTTCAAGCTAGCGATCGTTGATGGTGCAACACTCCCCGGGCACGGAATAGCGAGCATTTGCGGCATTATTATACTTAGTTCTTTTCTTTCATATTTTAGTTGCAATTATTTCCTGCAAGTTTTTATTCCTAGTTTACGGCATGTAATGAGACAATTTAGCTTGTTTGCATTAATAAAGGCTTGAAGCCATTTTCTCCATGAATTATCGATGTTTCTGTGTATGATAACGTTATGAGAAATAACTAAGAGATATATTATTCTGTCTGATGTATGAACGCGCACGAGCACTTAAAATCTCTAAGTCCCCGGAGTGCGGACTGGAGTACTCTGAGTCTCCTGAGTGTGGACCAGACTATAAACGACTCAAAATCTCCAAGTCCCCGGAGTGCGGACTGGAGCACTCTGAGTTCCCATAGTGCGGACCAGAGTATTAAAAAAATAAAATCTCCAAGTCCCTAGAGTGCGGACTGGAGTACTCTGAGTCCCTAGAGTGCAGACCAGAGTATAAACAACTTAAAATCTCCAAGTCCCCGGAGTGCGAACTGGAGTACTCTGAGTCCCCAGAGTGCGGACCAGAGTATAAACGACTCAAAATCTCCAAGTCCCCAGAGTGCGGACTAAAGTACTCTGAGACCCCAGAGTGCACACTGGATTACTCTGAGTTCCCAGAGTGCGGACTAGAGTATAAACAACTTAAAGTCTCCTAGTCCCCGGAGAGCGAACTGGAGTACTCTGAGTCCCCAGAGTGCGGACCAGAGTATAAACATCTTAAAATCTCCAAATCCCTTTAGTGTGGACTGGAGTACTTTGAGCCCCAGAATGCGGACCAGAGTATAAACGACTCAAAATCTCCAAATCTCCGAAGTGCGAACTGGAGTACTCTGAGTCCCCAGAGTGCGGACCACAGTATAAATGACTTAAATCTCTAAGTCCCAAGAGTGCGGACTGGATTACTCTGAGCCCCCAGGGTGTGGACTAGAGTATAAACGGCTTAAATCTCCAAGTCCCCAGAGTGCGGAATGGAATACTCTAAGTCCCTAGAGCATGGACTAGAGAATAAACGATTTAAATATCCAAGTCCCCTGAGTGCGGACTGGATACAAATGACATGAAGTCATTAAATCCTTGGCGTGCGGAATGGAAAATATTCTAAGCACCCGGAGCATGGAATAAAGAATGTGCAATGCCAAAAAATTATCAACTTATTTGAAGATGAATCGAGAAGTTTATGTAACTCGCAATAGCTTAGGTTTTGACCACGATTATACAGAAAAACGAAAAACATAAGTCTTCTGAAAGGCAAAAGAGCTAAGTTTTATTCATCAAAAATAAGTTTCTACTACAATTCCTCCAAAATTCGGAGTTAAAAGTTTATTTACATGGGCTACGAAAATAAATAAAAATAATCACATAATCTAAACTAACTCTCGTTGAACGAGAGCAACGACTACTTCTTCGACTTCTTCGACTTTTTTCCAGGCAACTCCTCTTCTATGCGTTTGCCCTTGATAATTTAGAAGAAGGACGGGGAACTTCTATGGGCTTGGACCTGCCAGGAAGAATGACCTTCAACGGCTTATTCAAAGGATCGTCCAGGTCACAAGCTTGAGGCTTGACTTTGATCTCGACTGTCTTTTTCTTCTCCTTCTCAAGCTGCTCCTTCATGCTCAGTTTAGATGTGTGTTCAGAGGCACGTATAATTTCGATTTCATAACTCCCATCGATGAGAGAGGAAGTCTCGGACTTATCCTCATCAAGCGCTCTGATCACCTAAACATCTAGACCGGGAGCCTCCCCTGCATGAGTAGCCTCACTTGTCTTTTCCTTTACCTCCTTGACGACATCGCTCCTCCGAGTGGGCTAAGGATCAGAACGGCCTGCACAAAATCATGAAAAACAAGCATTAGAATACGATAGCTCCTAGTGAAAAACGATGACTTTTGGAATGTTAAAGTGAAGAGTTATCTACCAGGTTCCGGCTGGCTCTCAGCCGTCCGAGGGGTCTCACCCTCTAGAATAGGAGACAGAATGTGAACGCCAAGGCCGGGGTCCTCCGGGTCATAACTGATTTGCTGCTCAAATGGGTCAAGTATCGGCTGATCGGCTGGTTGAGTAGGCACATGAGCTTGAGACTCGATCTTGGATGGACCGGCAATAACATCTTTCCCTTTCGTTGAGGGGGAGCCTTCGCGGTAAAGAACTTTTGCCGCAGACAGGTCTAAAGGTTCATTTCCTTAAGAAATTCTTTTATTAAAGCATCTTCATCAACCTCCTCGGTACTAAGTTCGACCTTCCTGATTTTTATTAAGGTCTCCCACACCTCAGCTAAAGATTCAAGGTAGCCCTCACCTAGAAAAGTTAAGTCTCGATGCATGAGGACGCGGGCATTGAACTCTGCGATCAGTGGGTCGAACATGCTTTTGATCTCCTCCCTACCAGCTTCCTTGGCCACCTCAAGGCAAGTGTCAACCTCCGCAGATGCTATTTTCTTTCCCTCTTCACAGGCTTCATTCTTTAGCATCTCAACCTTAGAAAGTTCATCATCAAGCTTCGCCTTCAAAAGTCGTGTGGCAACGATCTCGTTGCAATATCGTTGCGATTCTTCTTGTGCAGCGGTCTTCTACTCCTTTTCTTTGTGGAGTTGCTCCTCTAGCTCCTTAACTCGGAGGGCAAAGGCGTCCTTCTCCTTCTGCACTGAGTCCTTTTCTAAAGCTAGGGCCCACAGCATTTGACCGCCTCGTCGATTTTTTTTTATGGGTTGAATCCAGACGAGTAACGGCCTTGACAGTGTCTTTAGCGCTCTGTAGGGTGACTTCAAGTTGACACTTATAAGAAGCAAGCTATTCGCCGTGAACTTTAATAATGTCTTTGTCGTGGATATCCTCAAGCTTCAGGCGATCTATCTCATGCTGACGCTCTATGGAAACTTCTGAAACTTTCTCGGCTATGTGCACGAACGCATCATGTTTTGCATAGACATCATTGGTGCAAGCAATGACACTTTTCTTGACATGCCCTGGAATATGGTGGATCGTTGGAAGAAACTTTAAGCCATAAAAGCATATCTACAGAAATGAGGCTTTAAGTTCAGCAAGTCGTTCAGTGACCGTTGGATCTGTAACGGAAGTAAGAGGAGTCTGCTTGGAGACTGCAGGCGTTTTGTGGGGATCTCAAGATTTCCTAGTGCTTGACGAACCGGAGTGTTGGTCCCGATGTACCTCAGTCTCAGACCCCTTATATGCAGGTTTCTCTTTGTTGTGCTCCATTTGAGAGGGAGGATCGCGAGGATATGAAGGCTGATTATAAGTTTTTCTTCGATGTGAGGATTCTCGGCGGTGGTAGTCTCGATCGCCTGATTCATCTTTATCTTGATGCTTGCCGGAGCCTGAATCCCGGCCAGACCAGTAAAAAATCGATGAACCGCGAAGGCGATCAAGTCCATGCGTGCGCCCCATGTCACCTACACAAAGTTTAAATAACGATGAGTTAGCAAACAATAGGCTGACAACGGAAATTTAAGTGCAAGGTGAAGTGTATGTGTTTGTGTGTGTCCTAGTGTTTCCCCCCGATGGACCAATTTCTTTACTAATAGGAGTTTTTTCTCTTTGGTTTTGGGCTTGAACGCTTGTATCGCCTCACGCGGGCGAATGAAGCTTAAGGGCCTCTGGATCATCGAAGTCATAGTTGAATAGATCATCAGGTATGGAAAGGTTCGACAAGCCTTTTAGAGAACTTTCTAAATGCTATGAGGAAGCTTCTTTCTCCACTGGAACAAGAGTAACTTTAGAAGTTCCACCGACTATTTTCTTCCTCGGCCTGTATGTTAGTTTCTTCTTTCCCTTCGAAGGGGAAGGCGCCGTTTCGATGTCGTGAACTTCGACTATCGGATCCCGAGTGGGACTAATGTTCTCATCTCGTACTCAGGCGTTTCAATTTCCTTAATTTCCCCCTATTCTAGTGTGTTAGGGGTGTTACGTGCTGAAGACTCAGCTTGTTTTTTTCCTTTGCCAGAAGCAGGCCTAGGTATGGTAACGCCCTAAGGGAGGCTTATCCGACGGCCTTCTGCCAACAGCCCGAACTTCGTAAGCTACTCATTGAAATGACAGTTCTGATGACCCGGTCTTCAGCGGGAATGGCTTGAATAGCTTTGACGGATTTAGAATATCTGGGGCCCTCGGGACGTGGATTAATACCTAAAAGGATGGAAGAGAGTCAGAAAAGGTACACTTCGACCAAACATGAGTATCAATCCAGGAAAAAGACTTACTTCCTTCCACCCATCTCCTCGTAAAACCGGGAGGATAGCACACATAAAACCATTCCTGTTTATATAGGGCAAACTTTCTCCATGCCCCAGTTAAGATTTGACATTTCCTGTGCGGCTCGAGAAACATGAAATATGGGCTATACCTCCGTCTCTTGATGCAATATATGTATTGGATATTGTCCGGAGTCGGAAGCCTAGAGATGACACTCATAAAGAGGATGCAAGTGCTGTAGATGAATGCGTGGCTGTTCAAATACAGTTGCGATGGAGCAATGTCGATATACTGCAACACGTCTCGAAGGAATGAGTTGAACGATGGCACGCTGCCAACCCAGCACATGAATTTGTTGTAAGCTGTGTACCCGACTAGGGGCAAATGCGGACGATCATTCCCCGATGGAGCTAGCACATCATCAAAGGGGATTCCATGGACAAAGCATATCCGACGGAGCGTACTTTCACTAATCTTTGAAGCCTGAGAATCGATTGGGTTGTCTAGCAAAATCACTGCCCTCAGAACATCGAGAGCCAATTCGATAGATGTAGTTGCAGGGTTCGGTAAGTCTTGAGCGGGGGTAATTGACGGATGTGAAGTATCTACAATTTCTTTTCAAGTTGATGGCCCAGGTCTATTTGAGATCGTAGCAGTGCTAGATTTCCTAGACATCTCTAATGAAGATTGAATCTAACAGAGCACCTGTCTGAACTATACTTGAAAAACAATTGACGTTAGACTTAACAACATAAATATCCCCCCCGTGTGGTGTGTGAACTAGTGTGATCATTCAAATGTAAGTGCCAAGCAGTGAAAAGACATTGGATTGAGGAAATAAGTTTGAGCTTTGAATTGTCGTCTTCGAAGACCGTCATCGCTGACCGTCTATGAAGGTTTGTTGTAAGACGGTTTACATTTTGAACCCGACAACGTCACTGCATTTGAAAGGTTATTAACTATTACGCAGGTTAATTCCAGGTTTTCAGTTGTTTAAAAAATGGAAGTTATCAGTCCGGATTGTTCAATATGCTTTGCTGTTTAAGTTTGTCCTTGTTCACTGACATATGTTTAGGCATAGGTTGTGTTAAGTCAACGATGCATTAGGTTCGACTAGCGTTGCTATTGTGCACAACTCCTTTATCACCCACCATTGCCGTTCGGCATGCGGCAAGGCGTGCCGAACCACAATCATGCCGAGCTGCATCGCTCAGCATTCCATACTTCCATCTGTCATCTCCACCGTTTGGCATAAGGGTTCATGCCGAACCACCTACAAGTCGAGCCGCATCGCTCGGCATTCTATCCTCAACACCGACACCTACCACTCATTATCACTGATCGACATGCGGCAAGACATGTCGAACCGCATACATGTCGAACCATGTTGTTCGGCACATCGCTCTCCTAACTGTCCTCTTCATCGTTTGGCATTAGGGAGTTATGTCGAACCACATTAACGCCGAGCCGCTTCGCTCGGCATACTGCCTAGCTTCTACCTCTCCCCTACTTTCCCTCCTACCTCGTTCGGCATGAGGTAATCAAGCCGAGCCATGGCCATGCCGAGCCGCATCGCTCGGCATACTGAGCCTAAACTCCGATTTCACTATAGTACTTCCCTAGCGTCGCTCGGCATAGGGAAGTCATGCCGAGCCACCTCAGTGCATCTTCTACCTACTTTCTTCTTCAAACACCTCTATTATCCTCATCTCTCCTCCACTCTGCCCGACCTTAAACTCCTCTAAACAACAACGCCTCACCCTTAACTCCTGTTCCACACGATTCCTATTGGCCTCGTTTTCACAGAGATTCACGAACAAAGAATCTCATGCTAAGTTTCTTCACCAGGGGAAAGTGTTCAAAGGAATAAGTCATTACCTAATAAATGGCTCGAAATTCAAAAGGATTCTAGAATAGGAAGCTTGTTTGTGTTCGGTATCATTTTCAAGAAGGGTTTGGGGGGACGTATTAAATTCGAGAAAGGAGAGAGGAAGGGTGTGTTATTGTCCAAGGTCTGTTCGAAGATGGATGTATAAGTCCTTGAGAGCAGAGATGAAAGTAAAAGGAAGAAGAAGAAGGAGCGTTGGTTTATATAGAGAGAGAATAACTCGAAGGGATAATGACCGGTAGAATCGATCAAAGTAGCTCCTTCGTTCAGCCTTAGTGTCGTTCGGCGTTTGTACGTCGCTCGGCATCACCTATACCGTTCGACATTTGTATGTCATTCGGCATTAGCATGTCGTTTGGCATACAATGCCCCATTCGACATTCAAGGAAAAATACCATCAAGGAAACAAACCAGGGCTTGAAGCAAAACATGGAGGACTCATGACTCAAAGCGCATCGTGTTCATCCACATAATACACTTTGGGGGGCAAGTGTTACCCAATGGCTTGATCGGGTAACCAAAAACTTGAGGCAAAAGGCTCGTTCGGCATAAAGGCCCGTTCGGCACGGCTATGTAGTCCGGCATCCAGCCTCGTTCGGCAAAGAGGCCTCATTCGGCATCTAGCACCTTTTGGTATCCAGGCTTCGCTAGGCATTGTAAGTTTGTTCGGCACAAAGCCCCGATCGGCATGGCAGAGTAGTTCGGCATTCAATCTCGACTAGCATTCAAGCCTCATTCGGATTCGGCCTCCTCGGCATTCCATCCTCGTTCGGCATCCAGAGTCGTTCGACATTCAATCTCGTCCGGCATGAAGCACGTTCGGCATTCAAACCTCGTTCGGCATGCCTCGGTTGGCATTCCAGCCTCATTCGGCTTTCAATCTCGTCTGGCATGAAGCACGTTCGACATTCGGCCTCAACCGGCATTTAAGCCTCGTTCGGCATTCCAGCCTCGTTCGGCATTCCAGCCTCGTTCGGCATTCATGTCTCCGTCGGCATTCCAGACTTGTTCAGAACATGGCCTCGCTCGGCATAAGCATGTCGCTCGGCATTTCCCCTCAATTGGCGTCGGATCTCGTTCGGCCTACACATTTCACTCAACATATTGCCCCGTTCGGCTTAGAGACACGGCTTGGCATTTGCCGATCAGCATTAGTGGTTGGCATGTAGAATTCACTCACTTTGGGCCGAGATATCCAGCTACTAGGCCCATCAGGGAAGTCCAACCCATTTTTGTGTATAAATAGAGAGGCAGGGGCACAGCGAAATGAACCTTTTTTCGAGAACACCGGGGAGACTATGCCGCATTCAAGCCTCATTCAAGACTCATCTTCTTCGCTTAACAATTGTAATCAAGTAGTTGGTGTACGGATTGTATCTGTAACCAGTTGATAAGAAAAGAAATAAAGATTAACCTCAAAGTAGATGTAGGCAATTACGGCGAACCACTATAAATCTGGTGTTCTTATTTTCTGCATTTAATTTAGCATTCTTTTCTCTGTTTAAATTTACTTTCTTCATTAATCTTTCTACATAATCTTTCTTAATGGTGTTAGTGACCAATTCTGGTGCTAACAAGTTCAGTGGTATGATGCTGGTGGTGGAGAGACATTGGATGGCAGGCTATTGGTAGGTTTCTTTGGTGGTGTAGTCGGTGAGGTCGGTGCTTGTTGCTACAGATCTCAGCAGTCTGGGAGGCGGCGAGAAAGGAAGTGGCGGTTCAAGGGAAGAATGAGGCAAGGTTGGTGGGAAGGAGCATGGAGTGGTCGGTTTTGGGAAGACGTGGAGGACGTGGCTCGGATCTAGTGGGATGCGACTGTTTGGGTTAACGCAAGGCTGGACATGGGTTAGAAGGTGGGTACGGTCGGGTGGTGCATGCGAGCTGAGGGAGATGGTGGGCGTGCTATTATGGCAACGGAAGACGTGGTGGTTAGGGACTGAGGTGGCAGAATTTGAGTGGGCGAGGAGGTTCAGGGATGGCATGCGGAGTGGGGTGAGGCTGTGGTCATGAATGGATGAAGGAAGGCTTGGGTTATGACGTGGCTACTAGAGGGAAGAGGGAGGACAAGGGAAGAAACGGTTTATGGAGGCATGTGGATGGTGGAAAAAATGGCTCGGGAGGTTTGGGTTTTGGCATGTGTAGGGTGGAGCGGCTGCACTAGCGTGGCGAGGGGAGAAGGTTTGTCGATGGATGTGGGTTCATGGCACAAGCAGGAAGGAGAATGAAGATAGACAAGCTCTTTATATAAAATATTTTCTAAAATATGAACAACACAAAAGAAAGAAGAGTTGAAGAAAAAGGACAGACCTGTATATTTAAAATTTGAAATGGCAGGAACAACAACAGTCATGACTATTGGTTTCTAGATAAAATAGAATAAGTGGCAATTAGTTTTACGATGGAAAATGAAAGGGTAAAGGGAGCTAAAGCTCCAAAAGAGGGACCGATATAACTGTTCGGTTTACCGATTTCGTCGTGTTCCGAACTCCGAAATGCACAAATGAATATACTATGGAAATCAACAAGACGAGATGAATAGAATGGTATACAGATATCAGGGATACGATCATCCTATCAAAAGTCGATATTTTGCTGCTAAACTGCTGCAAATTCATCGAAATTAAGATAAATGGAGCTAGAGAAGTCCAAATTTGACGAAACGAATTTTGATGCCTCACTAAAAAATGATTTGCAAATTTACTATATAAAATATTCATGTTTCGAAAATATTCTATTTCCATCAAATTACTGATTTAAATTTTAATAAAAATTACACAACAAAACTGATTTCCATATTTTCTGATGAAAATTTACCATTTGCTATGTTTAAATAGATGCATGCCAAATATCAAATTTGCATTGCTAAATTTAGTCATTTAATTTCAAGCAAAATTTTAGTTAATTACGTTATTTAAACGTTAAAATTCCCGGGTTGTTACACTCTCCCCCACTCAAAAAATTTTCGTCCCCGAAAAGGAAAGAGATAGGAGAATAGAAGCAACGGAAGGAAAAATATATTTAAAATACATAGTACTAGATATAATAATTTATTTAAAACCATGTAAATTTCATTAGTTTTTAAATTGATTTATATTCAACTAATTTGGTTTAAATCCATTTTATTTGATCAATAAATATTCAATATATTCACATTTGGTTGATTTCAATTCAATATATTTTCATTCAGTTGGTTTTATTCAATTTATTGACATTTATTACAAAATTTTCCCAACCAAATTTTTGTTTTATTTAAATCCTTTACTTAAATCTTTTAGAACTATGGTTAATCCCACCTCAACACTCAACTTCAATTTTTCTTAAGTTCATATTTATTTATGTAGATAGCATTTCCCTTTTATTATTCATTTTATTTCACTGACATATCTTGCAATATATGTTGAGTGTATAACATTTATTATAATCAAAAAAAACATTTTATTTATAAATTCCCTCATCAAATTCAATTTGAACATCTTATTTATTATGGTATATTATTCAATTACATTCAAACTCTTCTAGGTAAGCTTTATTAATGTCTTTGAATATTATTGAACACTACACAAATTTATCTTTTATTTACAATATTTTTATTAAGCTAGATTTTAGTTTGAACAATTTATTATTTAAGTTTTCTCCTATATGACCCTCAATAATACAAGTAAATTTTATCCTAGTTCAACTGTTTCAAGTTGTTATAAAATCATTTCTCTTTACAGATTTCCAATTATTCGAAAAAAATTACTTCTTCTCTATAATTGAAACCATTTCTTAATAAAAATTTAAGAGTTGAATTTTCGTTTTCACTTTAACTATTTTTAATATATATATTTTATAAATCGAATTATACACAGGAAGTTTGAATCAAAAACCAATTTTTCCTAAAATAAAAGTGTAGCAAAGCTACTAAGTAGTCTCTCTACTCCGAAATTCAAAAATGAATGTCGATGATGCTGCAGTCATCATCAAAATTATTTCCCAGTGAAAAAAGAGGAGAGTACTGACTTACTCCTTTTTAAAAATTCTTCGGAAACAATTCCATTCGAAAATACTTTCGAATAATAAAATTTTCAAAACTTTGAAAACCAAATTTTGAAAAGCACCATAATTTTAATTCTCAGATCCTAAATTTAAATTCATTTCATTTGCAAATCAGATTTTATAAACCATGTTTATAAAATTTTATCTCCATATAACATATAATAATAGTTAATGATTAGAAATGTTGACAAAACAATAAATGATAATCTAATATTATCATTTCTATTAACCAATTCATTTAATTATCAAATTATAGAAAATTATACTCTTATATATAAAATTTAATCATACATAAATTTATTCCAAATGCAGATATCGAAAACAATATTGTGTCAGTTGTTCTGTTCAAGTGTTTTGGAATTCCTATCGATAGAGTTGGCCGGACGAATCGATCGAAACCCCAAATAACCTTAACAATTCATTCAACACAATATAAAACATTTTTTATATTAGTTACAAATATACTCCCTCACACGATGATTCAAGAATGGATCATAGAATAAGGATAAAGATTCAAATTTAGGGGGACCTAAATCGAAGAAAATTTTATTAATAAGATAGACTTATATTAATCGCGGTGACCTTAACCGATCAATCGAGATTCTAGGAGTGAAATCGATTCGGAAATTCAATTTCCCGCTTAAAGGGAAGAGAAGTGCGGGACAATCCCTGACTATAGGGGTAGAGTCGAGATCATTAGGCTGAACATTAGACGAAAAGGTAGAACTGGCTACTTAATCCAGAGGCATTCGACATTCGATCAAGAGAGGATTACCCGGTTGCCTATTAGAGAGACGATTCGGGCTTTGCAAGAGATAACAGCATTCAAACCAAGGATGTATAAATCTACTGTTAATCGACACTTGTTGTAAAGGAGTTTCACCTTTTCAAATCATACGAAGGTTGATGGGACCGCCGATTGATTAGACACACACAAGGTCGAAGTTGCCACTTGGGGTGGCAAGATGTTCTCAGATTCATTACAGAGATCATCAGAATTGAAACTATAAGATGCTTTAGAATCAAGGAGAACACGAATGGGAAAGGGCAAGAATGGATTTTAGAAACGAGGAATACTCTGAAAGTTTAAAGGAAATTCGAATCAAAAGGAAGAAACTTAAGCTCGAACGAAGGTGATTTTGTAATGCTAAATTTTTCCTAAACAAAGCTCTCATACCACTTGTAGCGACCCACTATTTCAAACCATTCCAATCAACAATCATCCACACATATCAGACTTGAATTGCTCAAAACAACAGATTGTTAATTTGTATTTGGCCAAACTTAGCATATACAGTAAATAAATCAATCACAGAAACACAGACATGGAGTAATATAACATTAAGCAGCAGAACAGATAAATAGTAGTTCATGAAGCTACTATATAAATATCATAGTTTGAACCAAAATACAACAAAATCTCAAATACAAAGGAATCTCTAATACATAAGCAACTGACGAGTCTAAACATAAATGACTGGAATAAACTGAAATAATTGAAAATGGGATAGATAGACCTTCAAACAAAGCTCCAAACTCCAAAGGTGAGTCTCAAATGCTTTGGCACTCAGTCTGACCAGAGCATAAAGCAAAACACAGAACACTCGAGTCAGTATTAATATTCTTATATTAGTAAATTTTGCACAAGTGAAATGTCAACTGAAATACAAGTAACTTAAAGGATGTTTGGGATTTCTATCCTCTAAGGATCCACGAAACTATCTACTATGTAGTAATATATAATAATGTATAGAGTAAAGTAAAGTGTTAAAATAGCATTAAGGCGTCACCCATATCCCCTTAACACATTTTATATAATGCCACAGTCTATACAGATACTGTAAACTCCACCCGCGGGTGGGCTATCAGGGAGCACTCCATAGGTACAACATAAAACAAACTCGTAGAAGATGCGATAGGGCATGTTACAAGGCACGCGAGGCAATGCCAGGGTAGATATACCATTTGCGGATCCGAATTGATGGTAACGCATAGTAGCTGCTACTGTCCACCTTGAGACACACTTCCAAATCCAATCAAATCACAAAATAATTGAATGGTATCAATGAAATGTGTCCGATGGGAGGAATGACCTCAATTGGCCCGGATGGCTCCTGTTTTAGCCACAACAAGCTGACTCATGGGAGTGAAGGCTACGTAAATACCTCATACAGAATCGTACATCAAACCATCCTATTTCATTCTAGAATCTCCACCACGTACACAGTTGTTAAAGTGGTTTTCGCAATTAGCAGAGAGTATGACAATATTCGATCCCAATCTCCTTAACAACCAAATGCTTATTTCACACCATGGTCATTTCATTTAAAATAATTCATACTTCATATGAAAATACCATATTTATTTCAAAACCATATAAATTCGATATCATTGTTCACTTTATATAATATTCATTTCCAGAATCATAACACTTTCAAAATTATAACATTTTCGAAATCATAACACGTTTGAAATCATAACGCTTTTGAAATCATAACGCTTCCGTAATCATAACAGTTCCAATTTAAATAGTTTAGATATTGAAAATAGTATATATATATATATATATATATATATATATTAAAATATTCACAAATTAACATAGTTTATATATTAAAATAATTTATATATTAAAATAGTTCGTAGATTAAAATTATATATATATATATATATATATATTAAAATAATTTATATCATAAAATAAGTTTCCTCCAATTTCACAACTCGATTCAAATCAACTTAAAAACCAAAATTCAATTTAATCAATCCCTGTTAAAAAATGTCAATTAAAAGGTTAACAATTCAAATTCTTAATAAACCATTTCAATTTATATCGATTTCAAATCCACATTTTGAAATATCACTTTATTTCCCATAAAATTCAAAGTTTAAATATTCAAACATTTACAATATAGGTTCCATTTATATTTCAACCTTCAATTTTTTATTTTATTCAAATTGGAAAATATTCACTTAATGATTTTAATAACAATAAAATAAAATTTCAATTTATAAATTTAAATCGATATTAGATATTCAGTCTCAATTTTTATTTAAAGTTGAGAATATTCATTTAAATCACTTTTCACCAAATCAAGTTATAAATCATACCTTTCAAATCTCAAAATCAATAAGTTCAAATAAATTCTTATTTAAATCCAATTACTAACCAACTAAATTTTAAGCCAATTTTACTTTATTTTTCCAACATCTATTTATTTAAAGTTATTACAAAAACCTATATAAAATGTTAATGTAAATTTTTAAACATGTATATATATGCACCAATTAAATTAAATTTTATTTAAATATCAAATTAAATCTTATTAATAAATCTATTTTAAATCTTATTTTTATATATTTGTAAATAATAAAATTATAAGTAAAATCATACAATTTTTATTTTCAAAACTAACTTATAAATCTAAAATTTCCAAACATAGAAAAATCTAAATTTTTCAAAATAAAATATCTTTTCCTTATCTAAAATAAATATTTATTAAAATCCATATATTCCCTTTCGAACTCTAAAAATCATTTTTCAAAACAGACCAACGGTGTCCGTATATAATTTTCCATCCTAAGGTCAAGTGGTACGGATATTTATCACTTCAATCCGCAATTTAAATTTAATATCTATGGGTATATATCATTTCAACCCGTAATCATAAAATTCAAAATCAATGAAAATAGCTTGGGTTTATCATTTCAGCCCATAATGATTTTCCCTTAATCTATAATATCGTTCGGGTATGTATCATTTCAACGCACAGGGAATTCTTAACTAACAGGGAACTTGCAGAGTGAGAACAAATATGATAATAATATAATATATCAACAACGGGCATATATCATCAGTAAAAAAATTATATATACCATATACATAGGTCATGATGTCATATGTCATAGGTGAACAACTGCAGATAATGGCATATCAAATTTAACAATTAAATAACTTAACAATTCAAATTTAACAACATATTTCAATCATCATTTCAAGTGAATTAAATTTTCTAAATATAAGAATTTTAATCGTGGGTGATCGCTCACCTTTCGAGGCTAGAGAACGGTGAGAATGGGAACAGTGACACGGACACGCACACGGATAAGCAATAAGGTTAGAGAACTGCTGCGACAAATTGGATCTTGAGAATGTAAGTCAAGATGGACTAGAGATCGATTAAACAAAATATATGTTATATATATATATATATATATATATATATATATATATATATATGTATGTATGTATGTATGTATGTACGTTTGTATGTATGTATGTATGTACGTATGTATGTATGTATGTATGTATGCGTATATTTATCTAAATAAATTTAAAACACATATTTTCAAATCGATATTTAATTTAAACAAATATAAAATAAAATCTTCATATAATTTGAAAACCAACCACATATATAATTTATATATATAAACTAATATATAACATATATATAAACTGATATACCTATTATATTTTAAAATTAATAAAAAATGAACTTACTTTATATTAATATATCTATACTCGCACAGATCATATATATATAAATTTATATAACTTATATATACGACAAACAGATATATATATATATATATATATATATATATATATATATATCAACTACTAATAAAGAAAATTCATTGGATTAATTTACTCGGCGTATTTTTGGAATTCCAAAAATGCCCTTGCTTTCCGTTTACAATAATATAAACAGCCCGTGGGCGAAGCACGGGTCGATTCTAGTATACAGAACACGAAAGTAAGCTTAGGCAAAGTACAAAATATGGTAGTAGGCTCCAGGCTACAACACATATAAAAAAAATATATTTTATACTATATTTATTATATTAATATTTATATTATTTTAGATAAATCTTTCTCAGTCAAAAGATACAAGTTTAAACTATACATACATTTATAAATAGGTAGGGCTGAACAAAAGAAGGAGATAAGCGGCATCAAGGATCGGCAGAAGCAAGCACGCATGGATAAATGGGGTCTTGGTGGTGAGACTACTGCTATCTTGGGATCTGGTTGAAGTGGCTATGGTGTTGTTTGCTGTCAAATGGTGAAGGGCGTGGTGATGGAGTGGAATTAGATGATCGGTTCAGTGCTAAGTTTCTGGTAGTGGAGAGACATGGGACTGCAAGCTGTTGGCAGGCTTCTTTGGTGGTGCAACAGGTGGGGACGGTGCTTGTAGCTACAGATCTCGGCAGTCTGGGTGGCAGCGGGAAAGGAAGTGGCGGTTCAGGGGAAGAATGAGGCAAGGTTGGTGGGAAGAAGCACGGGGTGGTCGATTTTGGGAAGAGGTGGAGGATGTAGCTCGGATCTAGTGGGATGCGGCTGTTTGGGTTAACTTAAGGATGGACATGGGGTTAGAAGGTGGGTGCAGTCAGGTGGTGCACGTGAGCTGAGGAAGATGGTGGCGAGCTGTTATGGCAGCGGAAGGCATGGTGGTTAGGGGCCAAGGTGGCGGAATATGAGTGGGCAGGGTGGTTCAGGGATGGCATGCGAAGTGGGGTGAGGCTGTGGTCATGCATGGATAAAGGAAGGGTCGGGTGATGACATGGCTATTAAGGGCGAGGAGGGAGGATTGGGGAAGAAATGGGTTATGGAGGCACGTGGATGGTGGAAAAGATGGCTTGGGAGGTTTAAGTTTTGGCGTGTGTAGGGTGGAGCATCTGCACTGGCATGGCAAGGGGATTAGGTTGGTCAGTGGATGTGGGTTCAGGGCACAAGCAGGAAGGAGAATGAAGATGGACAAGCTCTGTTATATATAAATGTATGTAATATATATATTTTCTAAAATATGAATAGAACAAAAGAAAGAAGAGTTAAAGTAAAAGGACAGACCCGTATATATGAAATTTAAAATGGTAGGAACAACAACAGTCACAACTATTGGTTTTTGGAAAAAATAAAACAAGTGGCAATTAATATTACAGTGGAAAATGAAAGGGCAAGGGAAGCTAAAAGGTCCAAATGCAGGACCAATACGACGATCGGTTTACCGATTCGTCGTGTTCCAAACTCTAAAATACCCAAATGAATATCCAACGGCGATCAGCATGACGAGACGAATAGAATGGTATAAAGATATCAACGATAAGATCATCCTATCAAAAGTCAATATTTTTATGCTAAACTGCTACAAATTCGTTGAAAATAAGATAAATGGGGCTAGAGAATTCCAAATTTGACGAAATGAATTATGACGTCTCACTTAGAAAATGATTTACAAATTTACTATGTAAATACTCAGGTTTCAAAAATATTTTATTTCTATCAAATAACTTATTTAAATTTTTATAAAAATTACACAACAAAACTGATTTTCATATTTTCTGATGAAAATTTAATATTTGAGATGTTTAAATAGACGTATACCAAATATCAAATCTTCGTTGCTAAATTTAATTACTTAATTTCAGGAAAAAATTTAGTAAATTACGTTATTTAAAGTTGAAATTCTTGGGTTGTTACAGAGAAAATTGTTAGGCCTAGGGTCTTATTTACAGGGGTGGAAGTGGATCTTGAACCATTAGATTTGGGGAGTGAATAGGATGCAACCATGTCATAAGCTGCATAGGGGCCATCAGATGCAAGAATGGGAGGACCAGATTGATTTAAAGAATGCAAAGCACATAGAAAATAGGCTAACTAACGTTAGTTGATGAAAGAATTTTCTTTCGTCCAATTTCTATGGCGGGTCCATTGCTTCTACACCCAGGTCGACCGGTCGATCGACTTAGGGTGAGGTTAGATCGATCTAGTGGTCGACCTAGCCTATTTTTTATCTTGACTTTTGTTTATTTCATATCTTGGCCATATTAACTCGGATTCTGATGTTCTATACATGGAAATTGACCAGAAAATTACCATGGACACAATGGTGCAACTCTATGGCTCAATTATGATAATTTCACAAAGTTATTTTATTATTTAGTTAATTAACGAATTAATTATTACGGGTTAAATTTCGGGTTGTTACACAAAATTTGAAAACAAATTTCCTATCAACTATAGAATATTCCTAAGAAACAACTATACAATTATATATATTCAAAACGATTATTCATATCAAACATTTTATTTAGATTCAAACCAAACTATTAAATATATATGTATATTTTATACATATTATCCATAAATCATTTAAATGTATAAATTAAAAAACTAAACCTATAATATAATAAACTAAAAGGCATTTGTATTTTTTGGGAACTTCGACCTATTCTTCTGATCTAAAGATAGGATTGGTATTGACAACTTCACAATCTTCATTATCCACTTTCACTTTAGAGTTGAGCATTCTGGAGCATTGCTTTGAACTTGTTTGGCGAGAATAGAAATGAAATGATGAAGAGAGTCGAATTTCTTTTCCTGTTCTTTTATCAATTGCATTTAAATCAACTCTAGATATCGTTGAGTGCGAAGAATGAAGCAAAGAGCATTTTTGAAAGACTGAAGAGTTTCCTCTAGATTTTCACTTAGATTTTGTTTTGAAAAGTTGTTAGTTGAATTCATTGATGAAGGAAATATGTAGCAAGGAATAAGATAAGAAGATGAATTGTGTATGAGATTTTTTGGAAGAAAAATCGATTCAAGATGTGAACGGTCGGATTAGTAACTAATCCCTTCAAAGTTTACTATCTTTTGAAATTCAAAAATTCAAAAAAAAAAATTAGTATACGTCGACATTTGCGTAGAACTTTGAATGTTTTTGTTATTGCTTTAATTTTTTATTACAATATTTTTATCACAATTTTTGAATTCTAGAGAATACTATTAAACAACAAAATTAAATTTCAAAGTAATTTTATTAAAAAAAGAAGTACATGGACAAAATACATGAAAATAACATGAAAGACAATAAAAACATATAACTAAGAGATAAAAAGGTAGATAAAAGTTCTAAAAAGAAGGTGATGAAGATGAGTTTCCACTAAGTTTACTTGTGAACTTCCCAAAGTATTTGTCCACTTTGTTTGAGTGATTAGTGAACTTCTTACTAAAGGAAGATTTAAGCTTCTTTTGATTATTAAGAAGCTTCTCTCGGTTTTTCAAAATTTCTTTGTTGGAATGAGATGGTTTGTTAATGCTTTCTAGGGAAGTTTTCATTCCCTTCTCTTCTTCTTCTTGTTCCTCCTTCTCTTCAATTTCCATTACATCACTTTCTTCTTCTTCTTCCAGAATCTCTTGCTCTTATTCCCATTCCAATCTCTCTCCTTTCCGGAAAGAGATTCATAGGGTTGAATTCAAGAGGGATGCGCAAAAGAGAAAGGTTGGCTTTGTCGAAAACTTTGTGAAGCAAAATGTTTTCGCCTTTTAGATTGATCTCAAAATAATTGAAAATTCTTATAAGATAGACTCCTTGGTAATGTGTGTTCTCATTCCTAGATATTTTCTTTGAACAAAGTCATCCAAAATCACTTGAGCTCAATTTATATCATAGTTTCCAAAATAGCAGTAACTGCTTTGAAAACCTTTTGAGTCGGGTTATTGTAATTTCCTATCCTCGGTGTAATACTTTGTTGTAAAATAAGACTCATTAGTCTTGCTTTAGGCTTAAGATTCTTAACTTTAAAACCATACTCTTCATCATTAGAAAACAAATTGTGCATAAGTTCTATTACCATAATCAATTTCAAAGTGGAGAGGTCATTTCCACTACTTTTACAGCCATGAATTTGACCAAGAATTTCACAATCTAAAACAATAGTAGTGTCTTTTAAACTACTCCAAATTGACCTTCTTCTCTATAACAACCCACCCCATAACATACCTAAGTTTCAACCCAGAAAAGGTCCATAGAAACTTTGATCGTAACCTATTGGTTGAACAAAGAAAATAATAGTATATAGCTATAACTAAACTTTCACAACCCACCCCAGAACATGCCTAAATTTCAACCTATAAAATGTCCATCTAAACTTTGATCCATTATGTGGTAACCTGTTGGTAGAACAAATAAAATAATAGTATAAAGCTATAACTAAACTTTCAAAACTCATAGTGGACGGAACAAAATATAACAGCAAAGTGCACCCATTTATTTCAAAATCATAAATATCTCAAAACACAAAGTACCTACAAATCGTATCATAAACCCATTACAACAATAGTCTAGATACATGGGTACACATAAAAGTAGGTGAAAATGATAAATAAAACCACAAGCAAACCACCTCCATCTCTAAGCGTCATCTTTCCCATCAACGTTCTTTGACCTGTGTTGTAATGAAGAAGAAGTGTAGCACCTTAATTTTAAATAACATTATTCAGGAGATTTAATTAGATAAATTAAATAAAATAATGTAGAGATTAGAATGATAAGAGAATTGAGATTTGAGAACCAATTAGGGTCGTGCCTTAACAAATGAATATATGTGTGTTATAAATTATAGATTTAAGAGAATAAGGCAAGGGTAAAAAGGGAATAGACGTACACCATAACCCCTAAACCCTTACCATATTCTCATTCACATTTTCATAAACCAAAAATACAAACAGTGGAGAAACAAGGTCGGCCATAACCCTAGGAGAATAGAGCTCAAAATCAATTAGAGGCTAAGATTCAAGCTAGGAAGATTAAAGAAGAATAAATCTCAAGTTCCTTATCCAAACAAGGTGAATAATGATCTAAACCATCTCATATATATCTTCTTGAACATTTAAAATTCAATTTTAAAGTTTAAAACCATTTGGATGAATGAATGATGATATGCTTTGATTATATGTGATGTTATAATTTAAACAAGGATGTTTGTGGGCTGGTATAATTCGATTTTAAGGTTAAAATTGTGCAAATTGATTTTCGAATGCGATGATGTTTGAATATATTATGTAGATCATAATTTTGGAGATGGATTTGGATTCTCAAAATATTTCAAGTTATGGATACTTTATTATGAAATTTGAATGGAAGAAATAGTTAATTTTAAGTTTAAATTATTTAAGCCAATTATTTATTGACTTTGGGTCCAAAATTTATATATGTTAGAAAACATATTAAAAGTGAATTATTGTGATTTTAGGGGAATTTTTCTAAGTATTTTACTATGGTTACAAAATTATTTAAGTTAAGGGACTTAAATGTTTTTTATATTTTATCAAAGGGAAGGGCTTATTTGCTTAAAATGTTTTAAATTGTTAATTGTGAGTTTGGCCGCCTTTTAAAAAAAGGATTTTGATAAAGATATGGCAACCAATCACATTTCGACAAATTAGGCAAGTTAATTGAAAATAAATTACTTTAAAAGGCATAAAATTAGCTTTGTTATAAATTACAACTTTTCCACTTCCTTTCCTTGCTTCTGTCACCATGCCTAGCAGGCCTTTTGAATCCTTTCGAAACCAAGACACATGTTATTAAGCAATTGGTACGTAGTGTATTGGAGCAAGGCTGAAGGGTTTGTGTCGAAGACATGCTTTCAAAGGGTTGATGCTGCTTTATAAGCTTTCGAATCTATCAACTTGTCTTTGCGTTTAGAAAGGAGCTTTCAAAAGAGTTGTCGCTTATTTTTGTTTTTAAAGAAGCTTTCGAAAGGGTTGCCTCATTTTAAACTCATTGGATACCTAGCTGTCGTATTCATACCTTTCGAATTGATTAAAAGTCACTTTTATTTATAGCCTTGTAACAATGAGTTCATAAGGAAGCTTTCGTTTAATTAATATTGAAGCCACCTTCTCAATACTTTTAAAAGGGTTTTTTTAGCTGCTTTTATCAATGGTTTGGAGGCAATGGTTTCAAAAGGTTGGTTTCGAAGCTATCCTTTTCCCCAACTATTTTACTTGAAATTAATGCTTTCGAATTCATTTTTCTTCTCTTTGACCCAATAATTATATTTAACTTTAAATCAAATGATCTCGAAAGAGATACTTTCAAATGGTTTCGAAGCTATGCTTCCATAAGTTCTTACTTGAATTAAATGCTTACGAAAGTTATATCTTTAAGTGTTTCGAAAGGAAGGTTTCGATGCTTTCGAAAGATATGTTGGATGGTCTCAAAAGAGAACATTTAAGGTTTTAAATAATGATGCAAAGAATAGAGTCGAAAGCCTTATTTTTCAAATTTGAGAATCCAATCTTATTTTTAAAGTAGATACACGACAATATGAACGAATTTGGAAATGGAATTTATCCCTTTTTAAAAGGAAATTTTCCTTGATAAAGATAGTGGGTAAAGGGTATTAACCATATTTCATTAGAAAGATGATTATAAGGAATTTAACCATCCAGGGTATTAACCATGTTTCATTAGAAAGATGATTACAAGGAATTTAACCATGGATGTTTATATTGTTATGTTATTTAATCTGCTAACATTAATGCTTGTGCACCTATATTCACTTAGTTTATAACTCATAACTACATCATGGGGTAAGGGTAGAATAACTGGCTAGATTGACCTAGTGGTGAATATATACATACATACATACATATACATATATATATATATATATATATATTTAATTTAACTCCTATCTGAGTATTTTTGCATCTGGAGGTCAGATAGCCTAGAATATAGGATGCCTAAGACTGATCAAAGGATTATTGGTTTAGTCAAGTTCTTAGTAAGCCTATGAAAACTGTGTATGGAGATTGTTATTGGCAGGGGCCAATAAGTTCTTAGTGATCCCATGAAAACTATGTCTAGAATAAGTTATTGAATGAGATCAATAGGTTCATAGTGATCCTATAAAAACTATGACATGAGAGTTATTACTGGAAAATCTCATAGGTTCATAGTGACCCTATGAAAACTATGATTGGATGAGCTTATTGGTGGACACCAATAGGTTCTTAGTGATCCTATGAAAAATATGAAATCGAACAGATAGTCCGTAAGTTTGGAAAAGGTTATTAGTCAGCCTATGAAAACTAATAGGTTAATAGTGACCCTAGAAACTATAACTTGAGACATATAGTCAGGTAAATGGGGATAGGAAATCTAGAGAATATTGCATGTTAACATATCATCATGATACATTTTATTATGTTATGCCTTAACCATTGTGGATGCAGGTGCACAATATATAATAATTATAAATTGGGTTTAGATACCACTGAGGGGAAAACTCATTTCGCTAAGCGGCATGCTCTTACTATATTTCTATATGGTTCAAGATGGTAGATTATTATTCATACTAGACCTTTTGTTCGACTCAAAGTTTTTGTTTTCCCTGTAAACTCTTAGATGATCAATTAATTTTGAGTAGTTTGAGAGCTAAGATTCTCAGGTTCTCCTTTAGAAGAATAAGCTTTCATAGATGTGCACGAGGCAAGCTAGCTATTAGGAGTTCCTTCTATTTGATTCTATTGTGTTATTAGATGTAATTACAAAGTTATGTAGTGCCTATGTTTAGGCTCTGATCAACCAAAGGGGCATCTTCATATATCATTCTTGGCATATTTTGTAATGAATTGTAATTTCTCTAAACGTGGCTTACGTATGGGATTATGTAATGAATCTGAAATGCTATCTGTAATGAAATGAGAAATTTATATTAAATTGAGTTTAAATTTTTTTCATATTCCGTGTTTCTTGTATATTAATGTATCTAACATTATCGTATTTGGTCACTGAGAGTTAATTACTACGGATGACTGTAGTATCCGTAGTGGTTAGTTTTTGGCAACCAAATGGCGGATGTTACAAGTTGGTATCAGAGCATAGATTTATGTAAATTTAAAAGAAATTTGAATCCTAAAGATTTTCAAAATATAATCCGAAGAATCAGAAAATGAGATCAGGTTTTGGTTAATGCTATAGTAACATACTTGCATTTGTTATATATATATATATATACATATATATATATATATATGCATATTCCCTTCCCTATTAGACTGTTCTTTTGTACCTTACTAAGACTTGTATGCTAATGTAAGAGAAAGGAAGGTATAAAGGCAGAAAACAGAAGAGGAAATCTTAGTGGAGGAAGCACCACAGCTAATGGAAATGCTTGAACCAATACTAGAAAGAATCCGAATTGACAGGAAAATGCTAATCCGAATGCGAATGCCAACGTAGATGCTGAAACCCTACCATTAGCTATGGGATGATGTATCAGTTCTTTGTCAATCTGATGCAAGCTGGAGTAGTTACAGGAGTAGTTGAGGGTAATGTTATGAATGTTGGAGGAGCTAATCCCATGGCCCAAGTTAGCAATAACTATGTCAAGCTGAATAGGGACTACACTAGTCTTAGTGGGAAGCCGTTTGTGGGTACAGAGGATGCTATCGAAGTAGAAAATTGGTTATTGCACTATGGCTAGATTTTTGCTGATTTGGGATTAGATGATGAGCAGAAGAGGAGACTTTCTTCTAAATAATTATAGGGAGTAGCATTTTATTGGGGAAATAGTAGTACTATGGGACTTCCTAAGGAAGAGTTGACTTGGGCAGAGTTTCGAAGGAGGTTCGAAGAGAGGTTCTTATCTGAAGTTGCCAAGTCAGTATTGCTGAGAAAGTTCATGGACCTAGTGCAAGGTGAGACGTTGGTAATTGAGTATGCTATTAAGTTTGATGAGATGCCTAGATACAGATATGTTACCATTGACATCGTTATTAAAAGAAATGAGAATTTTATTCAAGGGTTAAGTCCTAAGATTTCCAAGGCGGCTATGTCATACCTCCGTGGTCCAAGTACAGTTGCAATGGAGATGGCAGTCAGGAATGAAGACATGCTTTCTACTTTTGGGAAAGAGAAGCAAGTTGAAACTCGGGATTCTCAAGGTAAGAAGAGGAAATTATTTAAGAATAAAGGAACTCAAAAGGAGGTGTTAGCGCCAAAATTGGTCACTAACACCCAAACATAAATGAAAGCACAAACTAATAGTCATAGATAACAGTCATAAATGTTAACCCGCCTTTTGTCAAGGCCATAAACAGGCGGATTCAACCTAACCAGCTTCACGATTATCGAGGCTGGAATATGATGTATTAAGTTTAAAAGGATGAAGTCCACTTGGATATGTCGTTCGGTCTGGAAGTTGTGGGTCGTTCGGCATGGATGGCTAGGTCTGGAAGTGAGGGTCGCTCGGCATACTTCACTCAGCATATGCCGCTTGGCATACTTCACTCGGCAAGGATGCTCGGCATTGTATTAAGGTCAGGGTCGTTCGGCATAGACAGCTCGGCCTGGAAGATAAGGGTCGCTCGGTATGGACGGCTCAGCCTGTAAGATGAGGGTCGTTCAGCATGGACAGTTCGGCCTAGAAGTGAGGGTCGTTCGGCAAGACAGTGCGGCTCGGTAGGATTGCGGCTTGGCAGGAGTGTACAGCTCATTAGGATTACGGCTCGGTGGGATTGCCGCTCGGCAAGATTACAACTCGGTAGGATTGCGGCTTGGCAGGAGTGTGCGGCTCCACAGGATTATGGCTCGATGGGATTACGGTTCGGTAGGATTGCACCTCGGTAGGATTACGGCTTGGCAGGATCGTAGGACTGTAGGATTGCAGGAGTGTAGGACTACGGCTCGGCAGGATTACGGTCCGGCAGGACGGTGCGGCTCGGTAGGACGGTGTGGCTCGGTATGATGGTATGGCTCGGCACGATGGTGTGGCTATGGACCTGATGGGCTCGGGCAACTCAGAAGTCCCGAAAACCTAGATTTTCCTATAAATACAGCATGTGGGGGTTCAGAAAAAGGATCTTTATTATTTTTCCCTTCTTCTACCTCATTAAGGCTACTCTTCCATAATTGTTTTGAAATCTCCGGATTGTAACTGTAATTGATTCTCATATCGATAAAATGGAAATTTTTGGAGTGGATGTAGGCCAAAGTCAGCCACACCACTATAAATCCACTATTTTTTCTACCTTCTTTTTAATTTTATTGCTCTTCATATTTATACTCTCTACATACACTTCATCTGTTATTTGTAAGTGTTAGTTGGTGCTCTCATTTATGTTTGGGTGTTATTGATCAATTTTGGTGCTAACATTTTGGTGCTTTCACTCAGAAGGCAAGCACTCGGGGATTTTGGAGCTAGGAACTTGGATTCTAGAAAGCAATGGCTAGGCTATCAACAAGGAAGCAAGTGACAGAAAGAAGCAATCAAGAGAGAAGTCAAGAGGCCTCCTCTGGAGATAGAGCAAGTCAAGTATCCATCTACATCATTAGGGACGAGATGGAGACGATGTTGAAAAGGCAGGAAGACATGATATAGAACCTGCTTCAACAGGTTGGACATGGACCACAAAGTCAAGGGAATGGACTAACCCTAACTGCTGGCTTGCAGAATAAGGAACCAGAGCCGTAGAAGTCTCTAGAGGTCAACACCAGAGCCAGACTGGAGGGATTGAAGGAAATCAGCAAAGGCTCGAGGGCAGACCTCCAGGATGGATACTGGAAGAGCGGTGAATGAAGCTCAGCAAGCAGGGACCAACGTGAACGTAAATGACCAACATGAAGAGTACTATTCGGAGTACCCCCTAGGACATGGGGCAAGGTAGAGATGCACCCCCACTGGACTACCCCCGGATGGAGATGAGCAGATGGCTGGATTAATAAGAAGGATTATGAGAGGAGGATTGTAAAGCGGAGGCTTAGAGGAAGTCAGGCGGAGGCTGTTCACTCTGAATATCAGAAATGCACGGAATCCTCCAAAGTTCAAGTACCCACGCTGGATACTTATGATGGAAAATCAGACCCAACCATGAATATTACCAGATATATCAGGCATATGGAAGTGCTGGGGGAATCCGAGGAAGTGATGGCACGATGCTTCCCTCTATATCTAACAGACGTGGCTGCGCTTTGGTTCAGGCAGCTAGAGAATGGATCAATCAGAAAATGGGGTGAGCTAGTGGAACGCTTCATGAGACAGCTTAGGATCCATGTGACGTGGCCCAAGAGTGTGATGACCTTAGCTTCAATGAAGCAGAGGATCGGAGAGTCCATAAGAGATTTTCTATTGCGATTCAATGCAACGGTGGCTTCAGTAGATCGCCCGGATCCATCGATGATTTTGATGGCGGCGGTAGCATGGGTTGCGGAAGGCACATAGTTTAAGGATTCTTTGGCAAGAGATCCACCACAAGACCTTGGAGAGTTCTATCATGAAATTGAAAGGTTCATTCGGCTAGAGATTCACACGCCGAAAGGCGAGAAATAAATGTCGTGCAAGGCGAAGGAACCTCCAAGGAATAGACCAGAATAGATCAAGGAAAGTGGAAGCAAGATGAAAGATACGATGGTCCTGACAAAGGAAGTAATTCCAAGAACCCAGATCTAAAAAATACGCCGACTTGACGACAAATCTGGAACGGGTTTACATGGAAACTCTGGGGCACCTCCCCTATCGAAAACTACCCTGGAGAGATCCCACGGAATGGAAACGTAGAAGTGGAAAGTATTGCCTATTCCATGAAGTGGAAGGACATGCTACTAATGAATGCGGCCATTTGAAGGATGAGGTGGAAGAGCATGTTAGAAATGGTAGCTTGCCATAGTATGTGAGAAATCGGACATCGGCCGTAGGACCTGAGCAACTACCGCCTGCACCCAACAGAATTAATCCTGGATCGGGATCACGACTTGTCATCAATTGTTCATGATGGCATGGGCTAAGTTTAAGACTTAAACTCTGGTCGATTACATAAAATTCTTAGATTTTGATTTCAAAATAAAATAGCTATTCCACTTACACATGTGAGGGAACCGGAGAGATCCCCGGGCATGCTTTGAGATGGTAACAGACTGCTCTGCCCAGAGTGGCAGTATCTAGATTTTTCCTTTGTTTGTGGTTAAACATTTGGAATTTTAATTTAATAAATGAACTTGAATTTCATAAAATAAACCTTGGACCGGAGAGTTAATGGATGAATATTGGAAGTCAAATTGAAATTAATCGCTTATGACTCTACCCGAAGAGACAGGGTCCGGTGTGCAAGAAGTGAGTTGCTTCGTCGGAGAGTGACGGGATCAACTCACTTAACGTCGTTCCCCATTCATCGATGAGTGATTGGAACGGGGTTCGATAAGAGCCCATAGTGGCTGTATTCGGCCTAGGATTTAGGCCATGAAATCGCTTAATGTTCAGGGACACTGAACCAGAGTGTAGGGAGTGACGCTGCTTCGTCAGGGAGTGACAGAATCGGCTCACTCAACGATGTTTCCCCTTCACCAGAGAGTGACAGGATGGGATCTAGTAAGAGCCTGGAGAGGCTGATATCGATCCACGAGAATCATGACATCGCTTAACGTTTAGGGATACTGAATCGGAGTGTAGGGAGTAACGCTACTTGGCTGGAGAGCGACAGGATCGGCTCACTCAACGCTGTTTCCCCTTTACCGAAGAGTGACAGGATGGGATCCAGTAAGAGCCCGAAGAGGCTATTAACGGTCTGGAGGGATCACTGATTGCTATCTTTCGAGGCCAGAGAATATAAAAGTCCTTCGTCGAGTTGAGGCTGGAGAACATACAAGCCTTTAACCGAGGAGTTAAGGCTGGAACAGGATAGCACGACCGGCGAGGTCTATGGAGTCAGAGTTAAACCAAGAGAGGTCATAGATTTGGCTGTTGATTATTGATGGATTAAAACTTGGTTGACGGGTTCGGAGGGCTATGTAATTGGCTAAGGGTTTGGTTATTGGATTCAAAATCAGATAAAGACTCATAGCAGTCGTTGGTTTGGATAAGAATACGATGATGGCACTTAGATAGGATGTCTCGAGTCATGGATATACTAATATGGTTATGAACATAACGTAGACTTTGGATATCGGATTTGAGGCTATTCAAAACGTACCTTCCAATAGCAAGGCATGTTTTGGGGGGGAAATGTTAACCCGCCTTTTGTCAAGGCCATAAACAGGCGGATTCAACCTAACCAGCTTCACGATTATCGAGGCTGGAATATGATGGATTCAGTTTAAAAGGATGAAGTCCACTTGGATATGTCGTTCTGTCTGGAAGTTGTTGGTCGTTTGACATGGACGGATCAGTCTGGAAGTGAAGGTTGCTCGGCATACATCACTCAACATATGTGGCTCGGCATACTTCACTCAAGATATGCCACTCGGCATACTTCACTCGGAAAGGTCGCTCGGCATACGTCACTCAGCATATGTCGCTCGGCATACTTCACTCAGCATATGCCGCTTGGCATACTTCACTCGGCAAGGTCGCTTGGCATTGTGTTAAGGTCAGGTTTGTTTGGCCTAGACGGCTTGGCCTGGAAGATGAAGGTCGTTCGGCATGGATGGCTCAGCCTGGAAGATGAGGGTCGTGCAGCATGGACAGTTCCTCCTGGAAGATGAGGGTGGTTAGCAGGAATGTGCGGCTCGGCACGAGTGTGCGACTCGGCAGGACTGTGCGGCTTGGAAACATCACGGAACGGTAGGATTGCGGCTCTACAGGAGTGTGTGGCTCAGCAGGATTACAGCTCGGTAGGATTGCGGCAAGGTAGGATTACAGCTCAGTAGGATTGCGGCTCGGCAGGAGTGTACAGCTCGGTAGGATTATGGCTCGACGAGATTACGGTTCGGCTGGATTGCAGCTCGGCGGGATTATGGCTCGGCAGGATTGCAGGACTGTAGGATTGCAGAAGTGAAGGACTGCGGCTCGGCGAGATTGCGGCCCGGCAGGACGGTGCGGCTCGGCAGGATGGTGCGGCTCGGCAGGATGGTGTGGCTCCGCATGATAGTGTGGCTCATCAGGATGGTGTGGCTATGGATCTGATGGGCACGGGATACTCAGAAGGCCAAACAACGTGGATTTGCCTATAAATACAACATGTGGGGTTCATAAAAAGTATCTTCATTCTGTTTCCCTTTTTCTTCCTCATTAATGCTACTCTGCCATAGTTGTTTTTGAAACTCCGGATTATAACTGTAATTGATTGCCGTATCAATAAAAAGGAAAATTTTAGAGTGGACGTAGGCCAGAGTCAACCGAACCACTATAAATCCACTGTTTTTTCAGCCTTCTTTTTAATTTTTACTGCTCTTTGTATTTAAACTCTCTACATACACGCTATCTGTTATCTATGACTATTACTTGGTGCTTTCATTTATGTTTGGGTATTACTGACCAATTTTGGCGCTAACAGGAGGAGTTTCCAAGAAGGCAAAAGCTGATTTATTTTGTTTTAAGTGTGATAAGAAGGGACATTTTGCTCGCGAATATCGGACTAGAAAAGGGAAGAAGGTTGCAAATAAGAAAGGAGTGAAGTACTTCAACTGTGACCAGATTAGACACTACAAGAATCAGTATCCAGGACCAGTCATAGCAGACAAGGGAAAGGTTTTTTCTTTGGAACCATCATCTTCCATACCAACTACTGCTGAAAAGAGAAGACTATGATGGAAAGTACGCTTTTGATTCATAGTTTACCCATTAGGGTACTATTTGTTACCGATGCATCGCATTCATTTATATCTTAGTGTTTTTTAGATAAGTTATGTTTAGAACTCCCATAACGTGTCATGTCTTTAAGGGTTGCGAGTCCGATAGGAGGGTATGAAACTTTGGGATTGAGATGTGACCGGTTAGAACTTGAATTGTTAGGCCATAAATTTGCATGCAGTTTGTATGTTTTTGGTTTAATAAGCTTCGGAATCATTTTGGGTATGGATTAGTTAGATAAATATGATGCTAGGATATTTTGCCAAGATAGGAAAATATTGCTAAGACACCCCAATAGTCATAGCCTAATCTATACTATACTATTATTATTCAGTTAGATTTCAAGAGCAGGCAGGCCTCCTTCATATTTTAGGAAATGAATGGTCACATTTTTAATTTCTTTCTATTCCATACTTTGAAATGTGATAACTTTTTCTACATTAGTTAGATTTATGAATCGTTTTCACTATAAAATCTCAAATTTAATATGCTTTCCAATGATATCCATTGTTCATAGCTAAAAATAATTTTTTTAAATCATAATTATATATCTCAGTTTTAACTGCATTTGTATAATCCACTTATTTGTATCGCGTTTCTCTAACAGCATTATTATGATGATCATAAACATTACATAGTATTTTTACCTAGATTATTATAATGTATTTATTGTCTTTTAACATATTTAAAAGGAATAATTTTTTTGAATTATACAATTATGGTTGCCTTTGAATATTGTAACTGCATTATGTAATAAAGTAATAATTTTGATTGTGTTTGATAGTTTATTCGAACTTAGTGCAATTACAATTTAAGCCCATCCAAAAATGGTGTAATATTTTATAGGCATTTTTTGAATTAATTTAACTACATTAGCATTTTTTTTATTGCATTTACTATCGATGATTTTGACAATGTTTGATAATTTTATTCAATTTTAAAATAGTTATAAATTAATGAAATTAAGAAAATGCATTCATAATTACCAGCAAGTTTTGGGTAATTTAACTACATTTGAAGATTTTTAACCACATTTATGTGATGTAGTAATAAATTTGGCTACATTTCAGGAATTTATTCAATCTTAATACAATTAAAATTTAACTACATTAATAAAATGCAGTTATAATTTAATGACAATTTTGAATTATGCATGATAGAAATTGAATATTTCAACTATATTTATATGATGCAGTAATACTTTTAGTTGTACACGATGATTTATTCGAGCTTACGGTAGTTAAAATTTAAATGCATTAAGCAAAAGCGGTTATTATTTTGTAGTATTTTCGGACAATTATTGTTGCATCTGAATATTTTAACTGCATTTGTGTGATGCAATACTAATTTAGCTATAGTAATGATTTTGTTTGATGTTAACGATAACAATTTAACCGCATTATGAAAATACAATGGAAAAATGAATTTTACTTTTTGATAGCTTGAGATGATAAAATGGTGACTCCGCATAATTAATGCTTGACTTAACCGTGCAGCTCAGCGTTTAATACATTACTCCCAGGTTTGATGACATAATTTGGCTAAGTTTACTCATTTTCGTTTACTATTACGATGATTAATAATACGATAAGCATATAAGTTGTTGTATTTGGGCTTAAGGTAGATGCACAATTTAAGTGCTGGGTCAAAACATGTGCTGTAGTGAGAATAATCTTAATAACCACCTAAATGAGTTTATTTTTAAATTTTTGTAGTAAATTCTAAAATCACTTGCACCGCCACTGTCGGAAAACTTCTAGAAAACAATTGATGAATGTATCTTTGTATAGATGATCATATAGTCATAGTTTGATTATTAGATATAGTTAACTAGGTCAGACGAGCAGTGAGAGAATTTAGTAATAATATTGCATCAATGACACTTTTGCCTTTTTGGTTGTGGGTACAAGTACCTTCAATGGTTAAAATATATGCATCTATTAGGGCCATGAAAACATCACCTATTGTGCGCTCAAGCCCAATATCATACATGCATTGCTAGCAGTTATTTTTTAGGCTGAAAAATGAATAGATTTCTCACAATTGTTCTCTTCTGTATGTTTTGGATATTTCCAAATATTGGTTACGATGACCAGCTGTATGCCGTGTTTTGTACCCTACATCGACATAGATTAGTTTCAATGAACAATAGTAATTTATATTGGAACCCATGTTATTTTCTTATTGCATCATCATTTCTATTTCAATTGAATCTTATGTTTTACTACTTTCCCCTATACTACATCTGTTGCTTTTTCCTTTTTTATCCCTCCCTTTTTTCAGCCGTTGACAAATACTTTTCCTGACTATTTACAAATTTCATCCTATTACTATATTTCTCCACATTGCAAAAAGCTTTCCTTACTCTTATTTAATTGAATCGAACTGCACTTTGTCTTTGTGTCTGCAGTTCAGAGCGAATACTTCAACTATATCTATGCACATTGAAGCAGCTGTGTAATTGCAAAAGCAATAACATTGGCGTTATATGCCACAGTGAATATATCTATGCATTGGCGGATAAATTTTTAACATGTTATCCTCTAAATAGTCTATGAACTTTAACATATTCACTGTAATTGTTTTGTTCGATTTTAATTGTGATTATCATAACCAAATATATCTATGTATACTTTACCCTACCAAATTGTTATTCATGATGCAACACTATCGCTCAACAATGTTTTTTCATTACCACAATATTAAATTTCTTATACATTTGGATATGATCTATGCAACAAAAACATTTTTTCAACATCCGTGTGTCAAGCAAGGGTTCGCACTAGTTAAATACTAGATGGAGAAGTCCAAATCAAGTGCTTGTGCTTTGTTGTAAGCTATGGAAGTAGAAGAAGATTTGAATCAGGCTTTGGTAGCAAGAGAGTTTGCAGACATTTTTGAGCCAGTCATAGGACTTCTACCGAAGAGAGCCATTGAGTTTTTGATAGACCTTGTTGCAAGAAGCAGAACCTGTAAGTAGACCTCCTAGAAGAATGACACCTACCAAGATGAAGGAATTGAAGGTGCAGTTAATGGATTTAAAAGGAAAGAATTTTATTATACCAAGAAATTTGCCTTGCGAAGCAACCGCGGGGTTCGTAAGGAAATTGGATAGGTCATTTAGGATATGTATCGACTATCGTAAGTTAAACGAGAAGACGATTAAGAATGAGTATCCTTTGTCGAGAATCGATGATTTATTTGATCAATTGAGTGAAGCCAAAGTATTTTTCCAATTGGTTTTGCCCACAAGTTTCCATCAACTAAGAGTGATAGAGGATAGTATTCCGTTGACGGCGTTTCAGACTAGGTATGGTTTGTACCAGTGGTTAGTAATACCATTGGGTTGATGGATACACCAACTTTCTTTATGGATTTTATGAACCAAGATTTCCAAGAGCACTTGGATAAGTTCGTATTGGTATTCATAGTTGGCATTTTAATATACTTTAAGGATGACAGCATGAAGTTTATCTTATAGTAATGCTTGAGATGCCGAGGTGTCATCAACTAAAAGCAAAGTTTTTCAAAGTGTCATTTCTGGAAGAAAGAAGTTAAGTTTCTTGGTCACGTGTCAGAAAAGGGTTTGTCAGTTAATTTAGATAAGATCAAAGCTGTTAAAAACTAGAGGAGACCAAAGATGGTGACTGAGATCAGAAGTTTTCTTGGATTCACTGGCTATTACCGGAGATTCTTTAAGAATTTCTCATGAATAGTCATACCTTTGACTAACCTGACTAGGAAGAACATAAAGTTCATTGGATCTAACAAATGTGAAGTAGCATTCCTATTTGTTGACCAACGTTCCTGTGTTAATAGTTTCGGACATGAATCAAGGATTAGCAATTTATACCGATTGATGTGGAACCAGGTTAGGGGTCGTGTTGATGCAAAAAGGTAAAATTATTGCCTCCATAATAGCTTAGACCGCATGAAGTGAGATATTCTACTCATGATCTAGAATTGGCAGTGGCGATCTACTTACTGAAAGTATGGAGACATTATCTCCTAGGGAGAGATTTCAATTATACACAAATCATAGGTGTATAACATATTTATTCTCTCAAAAGGAGTTGAATATGAGACAGCAGTGGTGGCTGGAGTTTTTAGCAGCTTATGATTTTGGTATAGAGCCTACAGCTAGAAAAGGAAATAAAGTAGTACAAGCACTTAGTAGAAAACATCAAAATGTGGTGTTGGCTATGTTAACGGAATAGAACGATCTGGAGGCTTTGACTATTTATAGTGTGCAGTTAGGATCAACTATTAGTTCTAGCCAGAGCTCTGCCATATTATCCTACTTGGACATTCGACCAGTACTAATCGAAAGGATTGCTTCTAAGCAGAAATAGGATCCACTATTACTCGAGAAGATTAGAAGGCTAGAGGTTGGAATCGAGATTGATGATCTGAAATATTTTAGTCTTGACCAGAGGAGATGGTTGAGAAAGAAGGGATGGTTTTGTATTCTGAATGTTAGGGACTTAAGAAGTGAAGTTCTTGGGGAACGTCATCGATCCAAAATTACGATTCATCCTAGTAGAACCAAGATGTATCAAGACATGAAAAGGAATTTCCACTAGGAAGTTATGAAGAAGGATGTTAGCTTGTGTGTAAAGCGGTGTGTGAACTGTCAACAAGTGAAGGTCAAACATCAGAAGTCGAGTGGGTTGCTTCAACCTTTGGAGATACCAGTTTGAAAATGGGATTCGATATCTATGGATTTTATAAATGGGTTGCTAAGGTCGAATTAAGGAAATGAAAGTATATAAGTCATAGTAGACAAGTTGACCAAGAGTGCCCATTTCATTCCAATTAAGTCAACCAGGACGACACTTGTTTTAGCTAAATTGTTTACGAAGAACATAGTTACACTACATGGGATTCCTAGTAGTATAGTAAGAGATAGCGATACTTTGTTTACTAGAAAGTTTTGAAAGAGTCTACAGGATGTGTTAGGTACCAAGCTCAAGATGAGTACTGCTTATCACCCTCAGACAGAGAGAGAGAGTCAACAACATACTCGAGGATTTGTTAAGAGCTTGTGTGTGATAGGAAGATTGAATTGATCCGAGGTAGGATAAAGGAAGCTCGGTCTAGACAAAAGAGTTACGTTAGATAAGAGGCATAAGGATCTAGAGTTCTTCGTTGGATATAGGGTTTTCATTAGGTATCATTGATGAAAGGTGTGGTACGATTCGAAAAGTCAGGGAAACTGGAACCGAGATATATTGGACCGTTCCCAGTTATAGAGAGGATCGAAACGCTCGCATACAGAGTAGAGTAGTCGAGCAATTTGGCAAGTGTCCATAATGTACTTCATGTGTCTCATCTTCGTAAATATGTGCATGATCCAGAGACTACTATTCCTTCGACTACATTGGAAGAATTAATAGTAGAACTGGATTTGACCTTCGTTAGGAAACTAGTTTGGGTTGCAGTGAGAAATGAGAAGAGGTTGAGAAACAAGATAGTCAAGTTAGTGAAAATTCAGTGAGTGACAATGAGAAAGATTGTACATGGGAGAAAGAAGATAGGATTAGAGATACTTACCCTGATCTGCTTTAAGGGTATGTTCTATATTTACTTTATATAGACTATTTCCTAGTCAGTTAGGCTAGTATGGTAGTTAGGAGATGTTACAAATGATTACTATGCTCAATATATGGTCCTTGGTGAATTTCTAGGACTAAATTCATTAAGGAGAGGAGCCTGTAACACCCTTAATTTTGAATAGCATTATTCAGGAGATTTAATTAGATATATTAAATAAAATAAAGTAGAGATTATAGTGATAAGGGAATTGAAATTTGAGAACTAATTAGGGTCGTGCCTTAGCTAAATGAATATATTTGTGATTTATAAATTAGAGATTTAAGAGAATAAGACAAAGGT
Source organism: Allium cepa (assembly GCA_030765085.1). Taxonomy (NCBI): domain Eukaryota; kingdom Viridiplantae; phylum Streptophyta; class Magnoliopsida; order Asparagales; family Amaryllidaceae; genus Allium; species Allium cepa. The sequence goes on along the minus strand of CM060939.1, from coordinate 233,310,043 downwards.
AAAAAGGGAATAGCCATATAACATAATCCCTACACCCTTACCTCATTCTCATTCACATTTTCATAAACCAAAAACACAAGCAAATGAGAAACATGGCCGGCCATAACCATAGGAGAAGAGGAGCTCAAAATCAATTAGAGTTTAAGATTTAAGCTAGGAAGATTAAGGTGAAAAACAAATCTCAAGTTCCTTATCCAAACAAGGTGAATAATGATCTAAACCATCTCATATATGTCTTCTTGAATGTTTAAATTCGGCTTTAAGGTTTAAAACCGTTTGGATGGATGAATGATGATATACTTTGATTATATGCCATATTATAATTTAAACAAGGATTTTTATCGGATATTATAATTTGATTTAAGGTTAAAATCGTGCAAATTAATTTTTGAATGCCATGGTGTTTGAATATATTATGTAGATCATTATTTTGGAGACGGGCTTAAATCTCATAATATTCCAAGCTATGGCTAATTTATTATGAATTTTGAATCAAAAAATAGGTATTTTGGGTTTAAATTATTTAAGGCAATTATATAATGACTTCGGGTCTGAAATTTATATATGCTAGAAAAAAGTTAATTATTTGATTTTTGGGGAATTTCCTAAGTATTTTACTGTGGTTATAAAATAATTTAAATTATATGACTTAAATGTTTTATATGTTTTATCAATGGGAAGGACTTATTTGCTTAAATGTTTTCAGTTGTTAATTGTGAATTCGGCAGCCTTTTTGAAAAAGAATTTTGATAAAGATACGGCAACTGATCACATTTTGAAAATTTTGGCAAGTAAGGTGAAAAGAAATTACTTTGAAAGGCATAAAATAAGTTTTTTTTACGAATTACAACTTTTCCACTTCTTTTTCTCGCTTCCATCACCATGCCCAGCAGGCCTTTCGAACCCATCAACCTGTCTTTGCTTTTAGAGAGGAGCTTTTGAAAGAGTTATTGCTTATTTTTTTTAAAGAAGCTTTCGAAAGAGTTACCGCATTTTGAACTCATTTGATACAAAGCTGCTGCATTCAAACCTTTGGAATTGGCTAAAGGTTGCCTTCCTTTTTAGCCTTATAATAATGAGTTCGTAAGGAGAATTTCATTTTATCAATATTGAAGTCGCCTTCCCAATGCTTTCGAATGGGTCCTTTTAGCCGCTTTTATCAATGGTTTCGTAGGCAATGGTTTCGAAAGGTAGGTTTCGAAAGGTAGGTTTCAAAGTTATCCTTTTCCCCAACTATTTTACTTGAAATAAATGCTTTCGGAAGGGATACTTTCGCTATTGTTCTCTTTGACCAAGTACTTATATTTAATATTAAATCCAATGATTTCAAAGAGACGCTTTCAAATGGTTTTGAAACATTGCTTCCACAAATTCATACTTGCGAAAGGTATATTTGTAAGTGTTTCAAAAGGAAGGTTTCAATGATTTCGAAAGATATATTGGATGGTCTCGAAAGAGAACATCTAAGGTTTTAACTAATGATACAAAGAATATTGATGAAAGCCTTAGCTTTCAAATTTGAATCTCATTTTCAAAGTAAATACATAGCAATATGAACGAATTTGGAAATGGAATTTAACTTAAAGGAAATTTTCCTTGATAAAGGCAGTGGGTAAAGGGTATTAACCATATTTCATTAGAAAGATGATTATAAGGAATTTAACCATGGATGTTTATATTGTTATGTTATTTGATCAATTATCATTAATGCTTGTGTAACTATGTTTACTTCATTTATAACCCATAACTGCATCTTGGGGTAAGTGCGGAATAACAAACTAGGTTGACCCAATTGTGAATATATATATATATATATATATATATATATATATTGAATTTAACTCCTATGTGAGTAGAATTGCATCCAGGAGGTCAGGCAGTCTGGAATATAGGATGTCCAAGACTAATCAAAAGATTATTAGTTTAGATAGGTTCTTAGTAAGCCGATGAAAACTATGTAGGGAGATTGTTATTGGCAGAAGCCACTAGGTTCTTAGCGATCCCATGAAAACTATGCTCAGAATAAGTCATTGATTAAGTTCATAGTGATCCCATGAAAACTATGACATCAGAGACATTTTTAGGGAATCCAATTGGTTCATAGTGACCCTATGAAATATGAGGTTATTGGTAGACATCAATAGGTTCTTACTGATCCCATGAAAACTATGAAACCGGAAAAATAGTTCGTAAGGTTGAAACAGGTTATAAGTTAGGCCATGAAAACCAATAGGTTAATAGTGACCCTAGAAACTATGACTTAAGACATATGGTCAGGTAAATGAGGATGGGAAATATAGAGCATATTGCATGTTAACATATCATCATGATACATTTTATTATGTTATGTCTTGACCATTGCAGATGAAGTTGCACGGTATATGGTTATTATAAATTGGGTTAAGATACTACTGAGGGGAAAATCCATTCCACTAAGTGGCATGGTCTTACTAGATATCTATATGGTTCGAGATGGTAGATTATATTCATACCAAACTTTTTTTTGACTCGAAGTATATGTTTTCCTCTTAAACTCTCGGCTGCTCAATTAATTTTGAGTAGTTTGAGAGCTATGGTTTTTAGGTTCTTCTTTAGATGAATAAGCTTCCAGGGACATGCAAGAGGAAAGCTAGATATTAGGAATTCTTTCTATTTGATTCCGCTATGTTATTGGATGTAATGGCAAAGTTATTTATTTCTTATATTTAGCCTCCGATAAATCAGGTGGCATCTTCATATGTCACTCTTGGCATACTTTGTAATAAATTGTAATATTCTGAACGTGGCTAATGTATGGGATTAGGTAATGAATCTTAAATGCTATCTATAATGAAATGAGAAATTTGTTTTAAATTGAGTTTACAATTTTTTCATATTTATGTGTTTTTGGTATATCAATGTATCTAACATTACCGCATTTGGTGACCTAGAATTAATAACTATGGATGATTACAGCATCCATAGTAGTTAGTTTTGGGCCTCCAAATGGAGGGCGTTATAGGAAGTCAGAACAACAAGTGTTTGGTAAATAAAAACCTCAGGTCTTACCTTTTTACTACTAGGGTAGTATATTTCAAAATAAGAATATATCTATGAACTTAAAACTAATAAAATCATTTAATACTTCTTTTTAATGAAAGAAGCAGGTCTCCAAAATCCCATGTTATAATTAACTAGTGATGTAAGAGATAGTACCCAAGACACTTAATGCCATTTATTGGAAAATAGGCTAGTCGTTTAATACCTTAATAAACGCAGACCCCATCATTTATTACATATTCCTAAGGCGTGCTCCTCAATGATACTATCTAGCTGGTATCATTGGAATCATAAGTCACTTAATACTTCTTTATTTGGAAAGCCAAAAGCTCAATTAATCAATTAATACCTTATCTAGAAGCGGACCCTTGTAGAGATACCACTTAACGTGTCTCCTAGGCCATTGAATAATTCTTCTGGAAAAGGAGGCGGGCCCTCAAACAACCGCTTAATACCTTAAGTCCCAAAAGTAGCCCCTCGTTCTATGGCCCAAACTCATAATGACGTCTCACATTAGTTCGACCACTCGATGGCAATCAAATTAGCTGGGTAGATTTCCCTTATAGTATTCAGGACTACCCTCACATCATTATAAATATTTATCATAGGATATCTCACATCAATAGAAAGTGTACACAATTGCAAGTAGCCTCGAAGTGTAGGGTAAACTTCAGGCATGTAACTCTATTGACCTCACATTATTATGACTTAGCCATAAATTAAATACACTTCATCAATACTACTAATAAAGAAAATTTATTAAACTAATTTACCAGTGTCTTTTTAAAATTCTAAAAATGCCATTGCTTTCCATTTACAGGTCTGCGCTCATACGGTTATTCATTATCAAATAATATATGTCTTAGTTTGTGCAATACCAGGATTTTCATCCATACTTTTGTCTATACAGCAATTAATGCAACATCAAACTGTGCTCAAAGCTATGCAAATTCAAAAATCTAACGGACAATTATACTACTTGCACTTAATAGCAAAATTACTTATGTTCTCTATTTAGCTATATTATTCTGTACGTTTTAAACCGGGCATTATTTTGCAAACTAATATTATCGGTTAGAATCATAGGATATTATTGCAAGGTCAGGCAACCTGTGGCTAAACAATATTTGCAGTACACACCAATGGCAAAAATCTGTGTGCGATAGCATGGGCTACCACTAGTATAAATATAATAATACTCATCTCACCATTTCATAAATAAGGCTCATAAGGAATCTTCCTTATTATGCTTTAGAATAATAATTAGAGTATATAAGAGTTTCCTCATACTTTCGCCTAACAATCAATTATATTCCTAATAGGGGAAATAAATGAAAACAATTACTTAATTAACTATGCCTTATGTGCAATAATTATACGTTAATTATGCTAATAGAGACAAATAAATATTCACGTCTGATAAATTCTAAACGCATGGATTTTACGCCCTATATTAGCGTTAAATGTCAATTCCCTAACCAAATACTATTATAAGTCTTAAAATTCCTAAGATTTTAACATACCAAAATAAGCGATTCTAATATCCAAAATAAGGAATAAATATCCATACCAAAACTACAATAACAAACTTGTAAATAAAATAAAAATTCAATTTAGTACAAAAATTCAATGGAATATCCTAAACAATAGGAATTGCAATCTTAATTCCATATTCTATTCAACTCTGCTTCTACAAGGAAATATGTAAGAAGGATATTTGTGTGGAATAAGTTGAATATACGAATAAAATCTGTAATCTAAAACCCTTATTTCATTGAAGAATCACAAATTGAATCAAAGAAGAAGGAGAAGTGGAATAGACTATGAAATTATCAAAAATTGCATAAATAAAACAAATTCCATCAAATTAATGTAAATAATTGAAAATCTCAACATAGAATTGAAATTTCGATATAAAAAGGAATTTTGGTAGATTTTATCTATCATATTATCGTAATGCCAAAATGCCTAAGGCATGTTCAAATCCATAGAGATACACCAAACAATTATTGAAAAAGAAATACTAAGTTTTCCACTCACAAAACAGCCTTAGCTCCGCTTTTCTTGGACTTGCACACCTTTTGATCTCCTCTAGAATCTCTCTCTTTTGATATATTGTAACATCCCGCCTTTTGAGGCTTAAAACGAACCGCTACTGATGGTGTAGTCATCCATAGTTGTTATTTCTTGGCGATCGAATGCGGCATAATTAATATTGATACACTGAAACACATGATTATGAAAAAAAATTAAATATCCAATAAATAGAATTCCCCTTTTATGCAAATTACAACTTAAGATTTAGTTACATAATCCCAGATGTTAACCATGTTCAAATCACAGATACATGTACAAAATACGATTAGAGCGACATATAAAGATGTCCCCTTAAGATGATCAGAGAACTAATAAATATGAACTTTATAGTTTTTAGTACATCAAAGTGGAAAACACAAAATAGCTCCTATATAACTAACGCTGCCTCCTGCATGTCTCCAGAAGCTTATTTGTCCAAAAACCTGAAAGTCTCCCACTCTCAGACTACTCAAATTAATTTTGAGTACCAGAGAGTTTGTGGAGAAACACAAACTTCGAGTCAGACAATAAGTATGGTATGAATAATCCCCTATCATCTCTTGTCATAAATAGATAGCTAGCGAGACAATGCCGCCTAGCGGGATCGGTTTTCCCCTTACTAGTATCCAAAACAAAACATGTAAATCATTTACTATGCCCATGCACCCAAAATGATTAGTTTTGATAGCCATAAATCATATATATCATGGATATCCCATCCACACATTTATTAGATATCCTATCTAAAAGCAATTTATTAGGTTCTCTTCTTAAATCAATTTATTAGGGTTCCTTTCTAAATATTTTAAAATTACAATCTGTCAAAACTTTAATAGGACTATCCGTCCCAAATTTATCAAAATAAAAGCAGATATTCATCGTACATTGTTTTATAAAAGTTGGTGTGGTCTATCCACCACACACTCCATAGTTTTCCTCGGATGACTATGAACCCTTGTTTGCCAAATCCCGAGGCTAACTACATCTGGAAAAACATTCTTTACTTTAGAAATTTGATATGGACTATCCATTGCACATTCCATAGTTTTCCTAGGTTAACCAAGAACCCAACGCTTGACCAATTAAAATATCATGATCCCCATAATTATTTATTAAAATTCATGATCCTGTTATTATTTATTTTCCCCTGATATACCACATGTTTAACATATTCCCATCGGTGGCCCTAATTAGGTTAAATTAAATAACAACATATTGATAGCCCCAGTGTATATTTTCAAAAGCATATTTCAGTTTGTAACCCCAAACTATGTATCGAAAACATTAAACCCACCCTGATGTCCCCAAGGTTTAATAACATTCAATTTACATAAGGATCCCCTTACATATTCAAACAAAGGTAAGTATTTTATGTTTTAACCCTTTGAAGTACCCCTTCAAATTAGAAAAATTTTACTTAAGGAAAAATGGCTAAAACAGCCCTTAAAACCCCTTCGAATGAAGCCCCATTCGAAAGCAAATAAACATCCAAAGTTAGCCCCTTCAGAAGCCTTCTTTTTGAAAGCAACACAAAATCATACCTTCTGACCTTGTCAAAAGGTTTAATTTCGACCTAACCGAAAGGTTCCACATTTTGACTTTGTCGAAAGCCTGGGGTTAATATTTGAACCATTTATAAACTTTCGAAAGAAATGAAACTCAAAACCTATCGAAATAATTGAAACTCAAAACCTTTCGAAATCATTGAAGGTAACCCCTTCGAAACCTTTCGAAATCATAACGTTTTGAAATCATGGAAGGTAACCCCTTCAAAACCTAAAACCTTTCAAAATCATTGAATGTAACGACCCGCCGTTCTGACCGCCCCCAGTCGGTAATTAAACAAACTTGAGACGTTCAAAATGACGGATTGTTATTCGGTTTATAGAGTTTAAACAGAAACAGCCACAGAATCACAGAATAATCATAATATTTTACATAAATGAATTTTTATACATATATCAGAGTTTGTACAATGCATGACGGATTGTTATTCAGTTTATAGAGTTTAAACAGAAACAGCCACAGAATCACAGAATAATCATAATATTTTACATAAATGAATTTTTATACATATATCAGAGTTTGTACAATGCACTAAATTTTATACAGCAGAATATTTCCTTAAAGTACAAAAATTCTTCGAAAAGGCTAAAGTGAAGCAATTTCCCCTCTCTCTAACTTCGATGCCCGAAAATCTTCAAGCTGTAAAATTACTCGGTCTGACCCGAGTATTATATTCAAAAGAAAATAATACACAGGTCAGTCTAATTCAAACTCAGTTATTAGTGCATAGAGGCAATAATAATCAAACAACAATTAGACGACAGTCAAATATAAATTTACCTATCCGATCCTTTACAAGAAATCGGATAACGGTAAATATAACACTTAACAGTGTTAAACAACAAATCAGTAGATTCAGATTATCAATGAAGATAGATGAAAGGATTCTTAATGAAGATAATTTAGAAAACAATCAATATTTGCCTAAACGGCAATTAACAACAAAATCATCAAAATCGATTCAAAATATATTGAATTGGCAACATAAAATAATTTTCATCAAAAGGAAAACATCAATTTAAACATTAAATTTGGTAGGGCTGCAGTACTCGCACTCGCGTACGGCCTCGCCACATTTAAAATGTCAACTTCGTGTGGCTGCAGTTCACGCTTGCGTGCACTGCCTCGCCACTACCGTAATGAAATATGCAAAAGATCATAAATCAAAACAAAATAGTATATCAATAAAAATAAAACCGTGTGGCTGCAGTTCACGCTTGCGTGCACTGCCTCGCCACAACAACTTGTGAAATAAAATGTAACGCCCCGAGAATTTTCGACTTCCGAAAATCCGACATCGATACTCACTTTATCGACTGCCGAGAAATCGAAGGCCGGAAACCCGGAATGTTATGGGTTTTAACAAAAATTTTAAGAAAAGAAAAAGAGAGAAGTAGAAGAAGATAACAGAAAATAGAGAGAGAGGAAGATAGAAGAATTTTTTTTAAAATAGAACGGGACAGAAAGGAAATAACAGAACAGAAAGAACAACATCAGAATCTCACAATTCGCAGCGGAACAACATATAATAATAAATGAATAATCTTTAAACAAAGAACTATTTCAGTTATTACATCACATTATATTTCATTACATCATATCATATCATCAGAGTGTACAACAACATACAACAATAAACAGTGCAGCGGAAAAAGAAATACTATATAAACTAGTAATACGCCATGCCATCCAGCTTGCCTCCAGCAACTCCAGAATATCCAGAATATCCTGATAAACCTAACTCTTAACTGCCCGTGTGGAAATTGGTGGGCACCCAGAGTTTAGGAAGGAAAACAATAAACTCCAAGTCAGTCATGTGACTGGTGTGAGAACTCAAAACAGTTTATTTATCTTTAAAAATCAAAATAGAGGAATATTTTTAATTCAATTCGCAATGCTTTTAAAAATGAGACTACCATAAGGCCTCCCGCACACACACACACAATGCAAACGCAGAATCGGAGGAGATTTCTCCTTATGATAGTCAAAGATGCTTGATACGCATTTAAAATAACATTTGATATTATTATTAGTGCATAGTGTATAACAAATTCATTTCGAAAGTAGAATATAAATCTTAGCCAACATACGACCATTATCGTATGCCTACTATAGCTACCATCCAAACAGTGGTGACCACCATAAGTGAATGGCAGGTTCTACAACTAATACCGTACAAGTCACGTATTGTTTCTTTGGATTTCCAACGAATGATCAGGCCAAGGAACTTCCCATTGCCACATGAGAATGCCTCTGGATGGACATCCCCGAGAACCAAACCGGATCTCTACCAACACAAGGCCGGGTTACTCCTAACTGAGTAACAACTGACCGAATATGCCATCCCCCGGTCCTTTGGGACCTTTTCACCGAGCGCTCGTAATCAATTCACACAATCATAAAGTGTTTTCAACATGAGTAAGTATCTGGGCTCCATACCATGATACCACCCTTTTCCAGAAGGAAATGGACACATCCTAAAGGGTGCTACCCCTCATAACCTTGCTGCTTCTTTCCTGTTTTGACCATTCACGGGGTGTGAGGCTCGACGAAGTCACGTCCACAAAAACATACTTTATACAAAAGCCATGCTTTGGGTCAACAAATGATCAACACAATGATCACAAGGATAGACGATCAAATAAACGATCCTATCACAAATAATCAACACAATGATCATTTCAGCATCACTCAGCATGTCACATTACCAAACTGGGAATATATTGCTGATAACTTCAACTATATAACCTTTGAGCACATACGTCTCAAAGAAGGGTGTTAAGCAAAGAGAATAAATTCTCCGCCACCAACAGAAATATATTTGAAAGAAATCGGCTTTATATCTCAACTTGTAATGTCAGACATACAATCCATACAAGTCTGTTCCGGGCTCGAACAGAACCGAAGGCACTTACAAAGAAGTCCTTGCAATCCGGATATTCACAATCCTGATCGGATTCACCATCACATATGGAGAACTCAATACCGTAGCTACTCGGTGCAGAGTCAATCGATAGTTCATCCTATCACTCTCGCAAATACCGGTCTTCAACACCGATCTTCAAATGCGATTCACAACGACGTATCACATATTCGGAGTGGGTTATACGACCCCATGGTCCTTTCCCGGTTAACCCGAATAGTGAGCGCTTATTCAAAAATAAGTGTAGCATTCACATTCAAACAAATCACATCAATCACCCATTCAAAGGGAAATATTGATAGTCGGTTATTGAACTATCACTGGATATGCATACATCACCAGATTCCAAATAATTTTCCAAATTATTTATTTTCCAAAATATCTTTACAAGATATAAAATTTCAACACTTCAAAAATAAATCAATATTTATTTTTAACTAATTTCACTTTTCACATATAAATTCTCAATACTATACAAAACATTTCCTTTCGGAAATCATTTACTATAACAACAGTGTTATAGTCCACTATTTCCTTTTATTTCTCGAAACATCTATTTCAAACATTTTCTTTAACGTATTATTCACTATTCAAAAACGTGAATATACTTCTTTAACAATTTCATCCTTTTATTCATTTTAATTCAAAGAATTATTCACTATTCAAAAACGTGAATATACTTCTTTAACAAATTCCATCCTTTTATTCATTTTAATTCAAAGGATTATTCACTGTCTAAAAACGTGAATATAACTCTATTTCCAAGTTATAACAATTAACTTATCAAAATAAGTCGTTTGCGAATTTATAAAACAACGTTTATAAATTCCATTTTTATTTATTTATAAAAACTTCTTTTTTTATAAATTCTTTTATTAACCTATTCCAGTTTATAACTCAATTATAAACTACAAGTTCATATTATAAGTTAATTACTTATAAAACGATTATTTTACAAAATCGTTCATTTAACTTCCCAAATTATTATCTTAACTTATAAGATTGTTTATTTATCCAAAATTCATTCTTTCGATAACTTTATAAATTTTATAAACCTATTGCTTATAAAATTTCATTTATAACTTCACAGTTTATAATTTCATAAATTTCATTCATTTAGGAAATTCATTTTCACTACATTCAAACACTTATAAAACTCGTTTTATAATGTCCATAATTCAATTTATAAATATCCATTTATAACTCTCTTAATATAATTTAATTTATATTATTCTTTTAAACGTCTTTAAATTCCTTTAAAATTTCACCGTTCTCTTGATTTATAAAATAATCAAATTTTATAAATCTTATATTCAAACTTTTAATAATAAACCCAAAAATCCAGTTTAAACTATTTTATAAAATCATTGGTTCATATTTCTCAAAAACCAGCTTTTAACTATATTTCACAAAAACCATAATTTTATAACTTTAAAAATTATAACGTTTATTTATTTATAATGGATCAATTCTAAAAATATAGTGTATTTTCAAAAATCACTTTAAAACCATTTTAAAATCCCAAAATCTGGGTCCAATGATGCTACACACCAAATAGTCAATCACGACTAACAACGATATCATATATCGATATGATAATCCATCAAATATCAAAATATCTGAAATAAAATAAATACTGTTGAGGAATCCAATTGGATCCCTCCAACCTGTTTCCTGCATCCAAAAACATTAGCACAATACCAATTTCGCTCCAGTACGAAATTATCGCGGTATATGTTCTTATTAAATATTATCCGCTTAATGACGGCGTAATAGGGTCTCATCCGCTAAAAAATACGGGAAATAAATCAACTGCAATATATACATATGCCAATATATATATATTGATATTATATATAATACCAATTTCACTGTTTATGAAATATTCGCGGTATATGTTTATAATAAATAACATCCGCTTACTAACGGCGCATAATGTCTATTTTAACAATCAATAATTTACAGTCATCATTCAAACATGCATTCAAATATTTTAAATCTAACTATTTAAAATAAAATCGAAATCTATTCGATTGAGTGAGAAGTTCTCACCTTGGTTTTAATTTCCGTTTTAGCTTTTATTTCGAATAAAATTAAACGCGCGTTTAATTTTACCCGAAATTCTCACTAACTCCAAACGACTCCAAACCAACTCCATCGCGTAGTGCTCGTCCACACGATTCCAACGCAACTGGTTTCGCGCAGTTTCGACCTCGTATGAAAAAGATATGAATTTTACAAGATTGTACACGTTTTATATAAACAATTTATAACTAACTTAAAAAAATTTAAACCCACAGCAAATCCTAGCCACCAGATCCAGATCCAACGGCCCCTCCCTTTTCTTCCCCACTCACGTACATCTCCAGGTTCCAAATTTGAGGCCGAACCCACTCCATCAAATTAGGGTTAAAAAATACTGCAAACACACTCGACTAGAACTCGATCAATTCATGCCATTGCGAAGCTCTCGACACTAGCTAGGTTCGGCCCCAAGCCTGGCCAACTCGGCCTCCTCCTCTAGCGTGCGCACGGTGATGAACTGCAGATGGACGCGGCAAGAAATCTCACAATTCTTAGCTCCATTCGCGATCTCCACCGTTGATCTCGTAGCTCTCGTCGCCCTCTTCAATTCTCTAGTTGAAACTTTAGCCTAATTGTCGACGGATTGGAAGATTTTTGGTGATGAAGATGGAGCATTTCTGGCCTTTCATTATGTAACTGGCGGCTAGGCAATTTGATTAGGGTTTAGGATTTTTATTTTTATTTTTTAGAGTGAGGTTATATTTATAGGAAAAGCAAGCGTAAACACTATTCATCCCGGGAATTCCGAACTCCGATTTAGGCGCCGTAACCAGCGTTTCTAAGGTTTACCCCGCGTTTCGGACACAATGGAACAGGTTTCGGAAGCTAATTCGGAAGTATGTGCGAGTTATGGCTGTAAACGCTCAATTTAAATTAAACCGATTTAAATCGATTTCTAGGCGTTTTAATTTGTAACGGACAAACGGTAAATCCAATTGACTTGAAATTTGAAACCTTACAATAATACACATTACGGATCCAATGAAACTGGTTTCGTCGAAATCCGAGACTTTTTGAAAAATGGCTATTTTGACTCGCCAAATTTAAATTAAAAATAATTCGATGCGTTTCGAGCTGCCACGATCAAACGATAACTACGATTGACACGAAAATTGAAATCCGGTAATAACTAACTATTACGGATCCAATGAAACTGGTTTCGTTCAATTCTGAGACTGTTCAAAAATTGGCTATTTTACAGTCGATTATTTAATATTAAAATATTCAATTTTCACAAATTAACTTTTAATTCGATTTTAAAAGTTCTAAAATATCATTCTAACTTCAATATGATAAAATAAAATTTTACAAATCATTTTCAATCATATTTAACTCAATTTTTCAATTATTTCCATAATTTAACATATTAAATTATCGATTTAATTATCCAATTAAATCCAATAATTCAAATAAAAATTTATTTGACTTATAAATTCACTTATTAATATTTAAAATAAATTAAATATTCAAATTTTAATTACTAAAAATTCTGGGTCGTTACATAAAACAAGTTTCCAAACAACTTATTACTGCACATTTCAACAAGTGCAAAATTTTCATAAAAATGAAACTGCAGCCATTACTTGGACACAAGGGCAACTGCAACAATAACGCAGCCACCACAAGATCACGATGCAACAAACACTGTAAATACAAGGTAGGACTGCACATAGAACTCAAAACAACATGAAAGTTCCCAAATTAAATAGGGCAGCCAGTATTAGTGCACAAGGGCAACTGCAACAATGACGCAGCCACCACAAGTACATGAGACTGCATCAAAAGATCTCATATGCAAAACTTCAACAAATCAAAACAGCATTAAAGAATGCATAATGCTATCATGACTAGAATGCAACTGCACAGGCAGGTAGGCCAGAAAACATGAAAAAGGGTACAACTCAAGTCTGGTAACAACATCACAATCAAGTTCAGTGAAGTACAACAGTGAACCAAGACATGTACATATATAGAACTACATGATGACCAGACCAGAACCAAATATATTCACAAATAGGCACATGAATGAATCACGAAAAAAAATATCAATTGTAATTCATCTTGATGACAAGGAACGAAGCTACTGAGATGCGTGGATACACAGTGAAGACCAGAAGCAATAACAATCATATATATACATACATGAATGCATATATATATATATACACATGATAATGGAAAGACACATATATGTACAAATGAAGACACAGCAAGGCCAAATACACAACAACCAAGTCCAAGACCAATGAATTGCTATGGTCGACCAGGCAGCAACCAAACAATACACCATGGAGTGTCATATACAAATCAAGACCAAAGTATTGATGAAGCAACTAAACCACAACAGCCAGTGATAGTGAGTGCACCAATGACAGGTCTGGGCGTTCATACTTGAAGCCAGAACTATTACAACTGCAGACTCAAGTGATACAAGAAGCAATTAACATACACAGTGCAACATGTTACCGTGAAGATTAATATGAAATATAATATACGTGTCTAAAGGTCAGTGGCAATGTAATACAGACTGCACATAAATGAAGACCACCTGAGCTCGATGCTTCAGTGAAACAAGTTCAAGAGAGGTGACAACAAGTTCGAACGAAGCCAAAGCAATGTTCGACAAACAGCAAACAAACGCAGCAACATGGGGTGAATCACAAATCAAAGGAGTTACTTACCAAAGAACAAATGACAGAAAATTAACTGAAACAGGTTATATATATACATATTTTTTTATTTTTTTAAAACATCTTCAACCATTATCATATAAGTGAAGAAAACTACAAAATCAAGTCAGGAGGTACGAACAAAGCCAGATTAGTAAAAATCGAGACTATGCTGATCAAGGAGATACAAAGACGCAAGTATCAAACACGTCACCAAATCATACGAAGTCAACAAATCAGAGAAATTATCAACTCCAAAACAAACAAACAAAATTTCCAAAAAATTTAAATGGCTAAGATAAAGATTTAACAATTTCCAAAAAATCAACTAAAATCACCAGTTTGAACGAGACAGAAATCATTCACAAAATTTGGATTAGATGTGAGTGGCAAACCACTCACCTTATGTTGACGAGGCTAAAGAATCGATCGAACTACTGGAGTTGTCGCCTTCGATTTATCCAAGCTCTAATTGTTGAAGAGGAACAGGAAGAACTAACGGGCTTCACGAGTTTGAAGACGAACGAACGCGAGATTTGAGCAGCTGCGAGTGAAGAGGAGAGTCGAGCAAGCCCTAATTTCGAAAAGAGGGACGAACGAAGATGAAGCAGCCGCCATTGTTGTTTATTTTTTTCGTTTGAATGGTTAGGGTTTCGAATGAATTGGGGGGGGGGGGGTTCGGCCGTATATAAAAAGAGAAAGGGAAACGTGAATTTTGCGTGGTTGAAGGCGTGATGAAAGGCGTGAATTTGGCTGATAAGAGTAAGGTAGCGTACTCTTATTTTATTATTTATTCATTTTATTTTTATTATATATATTATTATATTTTTTTCTTTTTTTCTTTTTGAATTCAATTTGTTTTGTATAAATTTTCTTTAGTAAATATAGAAACGTTTTGAAGTTCAACTATCAACATCAATTTATAAATTTACGTAAAAATAATTCGTAAATCCAAACTATTTTTTCTAAGTCATTAGTTTGAATTTCAATTACAAACTAAATATTCAATTTAACTCCAAATTCAAATTTAAATTTTATTCAACTTTTCACTAGATTAAATTCTTAAATTTAATCGCCAATTTATTCTGATAATTTGAAATTTAAGTCAAATTATCATTTAAATATTTAAAATAAATTAAATATTTACAAATTAAATTGTTCAAAATTCAGGGTTGTTACAATCTTCCCTCCTTAAAAGAATTTCGTCTCGAAATTATAAGTTAGGAAAAACGATTGCCAAATTCTCACCGATATTTATACCCTACACAATTTTTTACCAAGTTCCAAACTCATAAATAAATATAGGATTCATTCCATTTATTTTATTTCACTAGCTTTATTCATCGATTTCTACAATCAAGACACAAAAGTCTTTTACCAAATTTTTGACTTACAAAACTCAGATTTTTAAACTTGAAATTCTTCATGCTAGATATTTACATATCACATCTTTTCCAAAGCTGTGTGCTTTCAAGATATTTTAAAGATCTTCTTCCTTAATCCATTAAGTTAGAATTATATAATTCTAATTCAGACTATTGATTTTCTATTCAAAGTTTTGAAAATACTTGCTAACTCGAAGTTTAACAAGTCCATCGTCGTTCTTACAGACTTTAGGCATACGCTGGCCAGGCGCAAATCTAAAAATCTCCAAGTACTAAATATACTTGTTTCAACTCCCAGTGAAAATACTTTTTAAAAAATTCTTTTAAAAATGGATATGGAAAGCATGTTCCTCCATGGATCACAGTTTACCCGGTGGTTGCGCTACTATCCCAGTAGAATCGCTTGTAACTGTAGATTTCACATCTCTCTTGAATTTCGCCATGGTTGTTGCCATAGATTGCGGTTCACACGGCGGTTACGCTACTATCCCAGTAGAATCGCTCGTGACCATAGGCATCTCGCCCCTCAAATTACGCTTCGGCCTCTAGATCGCAGTTTACACGGCGGTTGCGCCACTATCCCAGTGGAATCACTTGTAACTGTAGGCATCACGCCCCACGAATTACGCCAGCATCAATTCACATAATCCTAACACGATGATCCATCGTGGGGGATTCCAGTCAGTCCCAATGGACATTCCACTAATGGAAATTCTACGTAGCTACGATTTCCAATGGACACTCCACCGAGTTCCAATCACCTTCACAAATAATAAATGGAAGGTACATTTCCATATCCTCAGTTTTTAGAAAACATATGTCATATACATATAGTACTTCATTTCACATTTTGTACATATCCTACCTATGTAAACCTACACAGGACTTTTCATAATAATGACTTTCCAAACTGATGGTTTTCGATTTATTACATTCACATATATAAGTTACGAAAACTCAATTCACCTTCATAACAAATAGAGGATTCCAAAATTTTCCATTTCGTTCAAAATTTTCCTCTAAATCGGTTTGAAAATTTAAGGTTATCTCAAACCTAATTCACATTCATAATCCAATTCATTATCGACTTCACATTCGATTTGGATTTCACATTACATCGTCAATTCTCAACACATAATTGATGTCTACCGATATATAACCTCTAAGCTCGTACGTCTCAGAGAAGGGTGTTAAGCTAAAAGAATAAATTCTCCGCCACCACAGATATATATTTAATAGAGATCAATTGCTATGTCATCAATTCACAATGTTAGACATACAATCCCAATCGACTATCCAAAATTCAAAGCTCAACTTATATTGTTTTTGATGTCAAAGTTAAACTCAATTTAACTCAAGATTCAATCTTTTTTGGAAAATATTCAAGTTGAACTGATCGTTCAAATTTCCCAAAAATATCTTTACAAGATATATAATTTTCCAACTTAACCATTTGAAACCAATTTCAAATATTCATTTTTCAATTTATCTTTAAAAGATAAAATTTCAAACCTTTCATTTCATATTGGAAAACGTTTCCATACTTATTTAATAATAAGTAATTCACAAGTTCATTTATTTTCAACTCTCGGAAAATATTCAATATACTTGAATCAAAATTAAGTATATATTCCATTCTTTAAGGAAATTATTCTTTTAAACACATTTATTTGAGTCAAAACGAATGTTGCGTAAAACATCGTTACGACAACTCAAAATCACTAGTATAGGGATTCGAAATTTAAGATAGATATATAAATCCCAATACTATAAACAACATTTCCTTCCGGAAACCATTTACTATAACAATAGTGTTATAGTCCACCGTTTCCTTATTTTTTCGAAAACGTCTATTTCAACAATTGAATGTTGAAATCTATGTATTCGATAGTTAATGCATTTTAAAACATCTTTAAAACTATTAACTTTTTCAACTTCAACTTAATTCATAGTTTGAATTCCTCCTACTTTTCACAATATTAATTTTAAACCGATTTCAAACTTTTCAATATTAAGTTTTTCACTTAATTTAATTTTCCGCACGTTTAAATTCAAATTCATCACTGAATTTATTAAACCTATTATGGATTATCATATTGGCAACTTCAAATTTGAAATTTAAATTCTATTTGAACTTTGCATTTGCTTTTCTATTCCCAAAAAATAATCAATTAGTTCTTTAGTAAGTCATTCATCGACTTGGTTCCATTAAATTTATATTTCCACATTAACCACATTTCATAATATCACTTCCCTAAAACATATCCGTTTTAGTCAATAATATATTCACTGTCCAAAATCGTGAATATACTTATCTATTCAATAAAGTGTTTCTACACTTTTATTCAAAAGATTATCCACTGTCCAAAATCGTGGATAAAATTCCCAACCAACATTTACTATCACAATATTTAACTTAAAGGATAATTCGCTGTCCAAAATCACGAATATATCTACTTTAATAACTTCTATGTTTCATTTATCAAATTCAATTGGTTTCGAATTTATAAACAATCTTTACAAATTCCACTTCTATTTATAAACTTCGATTTATAAATCTTCTTTATTAATTCAATTCAATTTATATAACTCCATTATATATCAAAGGTCCATTTATAAGTTAAGTACTTATAATCCATTTATTTACTAAATCGTTCTTCACAACATTAGAAATCAAATTTCAAAAGAATTCAGAATCAAATTCCCAAGTTATAGTTTAATTATCCTCTTGGCTATAACTAAATTGAAATGTCATTTTATTTCACAATTATTATTTTGTAGATATTCATAATATTTGATTCAAACCAATTCATTAATTCACTTCACTTATATTTTATTTACCATAAGTCTCAATAATTCGATAATGGATTTTCGAATGAGAAACTATCGCAATCCTAAATTTAGAGAGGGGAATTTCCGAAAAAAATTTGAATTTTCAAAATACTTTTTGTTTTTCAAAGAAAACAATTTCATACTTCTTTAAATTTGAAAAACACTTTCTTTAAAGTGGTTCTAGTAACTATTCATATTAAACATCATAAACTGAGCTTTGTGTAAACCAAAGCTCTGATACCACTTTTGTAATGACCCGCCGTTCTGACCGCCCCCAGTCGGTAATTAAACCAACTTGAGACGTTCAAAATGACGGATTGTTATTCTGTTTATAGAGTTTAAACAGAAACAGCCACAGAATCAAAGAATAATCATAATATTTTACATAAATGAATTTTTATACATATATCAGAGTTTGTAAAATGCATTAAATTTTATACAGCGGAATATTTCCTTAAAGTACAAAAATTCTTCGAAAAGGCTAAAATGAAGCAATTTCCCCTCTCTCTCTAACTTCGATGCCCGAAAATCTTCAAGCTGTAAAATTACTCGGTCTAACCCAAGTATTATATTCAAAAGAAAATAATACACAGGTCAGTCTAATTCAAACTCAGTTATTAGTGCATAGAGGCAATAATAATCAAACAACAATTAGACGACAGTCAAATATAAATTTACCTATCCGATCCTTTACAAGAAATCGGATAACGGTAAATATAACACTTAACAGTGTTAAACAACAAATCAGTAGATTCAGATTATCAATGAAGATAGATGAAAGGATTCTTAATGAAGATAATTTAGAAAACAATCAATATTTGCCTAAACGGCAATTAACAACAAAATCATCAAAATCGATTCAAAATATATTGAATTGGCAACATAAAATAATTTTCATCAAAAAGAAAACATCAATTTAAACATTAAATTTGGTAGGGCTGCAGTACTCGCACTCGCGTACGGCCTCGCCACATTTAAAATGTCAACTTCGTGTGGCTGCAGTTCACGCTTGCGTGCACTGCCTCGCCACTACCGTAATGAAATATGCAAAAGATCATAAATCAAAACAAAATAGTATATCAATAAAAATCAAACCGTGTGGCTGCAGTTCACGCTTGCGTGCACTGCCTCGCCACAACAACTTGTGAAAAAAAACAAGTTTCCAAACAACTTATTACTGCACATTTCAACAAGTGCAAAATTTTCATAAAAAATGAAACTGCAGCCATTACTTGGATGCAAGGGCAACTGCAACAATAACGCAGCCACCACAAGATCACGATGCAACAAACACTGTAAATACAAGGTAGGACTGCACATAGAACTCAAAACAACATGAAAGTTCCCAAATTAAATAGGGCAGCCAGTATTAGTGCACAAGGGCAACTGCAACAATAATGCAGCCACCACAAGTACACGAGACCGCATCAAAAGATCTCATATGCAAAACTTCAACAAATCAAAACAACATTAAAGAATGCATAATGCTATCGTGACTAGAATGCAACTGCACAGGCAGGTAGGCCAGAAAACATGAAAAAGGGTACAACTCAAGTCTGGTAACAACATCACAATCAAGTGCAGTGAAGTACAACAATGAACCAAGACATGTACATATATAGAACTACATGATGACCAGACCAGAACCAAATATATTCACAAATAGGCACATGAATGAATCACTAAAAAAAATATCAATTGTAATGCATCTTGATGACAAGGAACGAAGCTACTGAGATGCGTGGATACACAGTGAAGACCAGAAGCAATAACAATCATATATATACATACATGAATGCATATATATATATACATGATAATGGAAAGACACATATGTGTACAAATGAAGACACAGCAAGGCCAAATACACAACAACCAAGTCCAAGACCAATGAATTGCTATGGTCGACCAGGCAGCAACCAAACAATACACCATGGAGTGTCATATACAAATCAAGACCAAAGTATTGATGAAGCAACTAAACCACAACAGCCAGTGATAGTGAGTGCACCAATGACAGGTCTGGGCATTCATACTTGAAGCCAGAACTATTACAACTGCAGACTCAAGTGATACAAGAAGCAATTAACATACACAGTGCAGCATGTTACCGTGAAGATTAATATGAAATATAGTATATGTGTCAAAAGGTCAGTGGCAATGTAATACAGACTGCACATAAATGAAGACCACCTGAGCTCGATGCTTCAGTGAAACAAGTTCAAGAGAGGTGACAACAAGTTCGAACGAAGCCAAAGCAATGTTCGACAAACAGCAAACAAACGCAGCAACATGGGGTGAATCACAAATCAAAGGAGTTACTTACCAAAGAACAAATGACAGAAAATTAACTGAAACAGGTTATATATATACATATTTTTTTATTTTTTTAAAACATCTTCAACCATTATCATATAAGCGAAGAAAACTACAAAATCAAGTCAGGAGGTACGAACAAAGCCAGATTAGTAAAAATCGAGACGGTGCTGATCAAGGTGATACAAAGCCGCAAGTATCAAACACGTCACCAAATCATACGAATTCAACAAATCAGAGAAATTATCAACTCCAAAACAAAAACAAAAAAAAATTTCCAAAAAAATTAAATGGCTAAGATAAAGATTTAACAATTTCCAAAAAATCAACTAAAATCACCAGTTTGAACGAGACAGAAATCATTCACAAAATTTGGATTAGATGTGAGTGGCAAACCACTCACCTTATGTTGACGAGGCTAAAGAATCGATCGAACTACTGGAGTTGTCGCCTTCAATTTATCCAAGCTCTAATTGTTGAAGAGGAACAGGAATAACTAACGGGCTTCACGAGTTTGAAGACGAACGAACGCGAGATTTGAGCAGCTGCGAGTGAAGAGGAGAGTCGAGCAAGCCCTAATTTCGAAAAGAGGGACGAACGAAGATGAAGCAGCCGCCATTGTTGTTTTTTTTTTCGTTTGAATGGTTAGGGTTTCAAATGAATTGGGGGGGGGGGGTTCGGCCGTATATAAAAAGAGAAAGGGAAACGTGAATTTTGCGTGGTTGAAGGCGTGATGAAAGGCGTGAATTTGGCTGATAAGAGTAAGGTAGCGTACTCTTATTTTATTATTTATTTATTTTATTTTTATTATATATATTATTATATTTTTTTCTTTTTTTCTTTTTGAATTCAATTTGTTTTGTATAAATTTTCTTTAGTAAATATAGAAACGTTTTGAAGTTCAACTATCAACATCAATTTATAAATTTACATAAAGATAATTCGTGAATCCAAACTATTTTTTCTAAGTCATTAGTTTGAATTTCAATTACAAATTAAATATTCAATTTAACTCCAAAGTCAAATTTAAATTTTATTCAACTTTTCACTAGATTAAATTCTTAAATTTAATCGCCAATTTATTCTGATAATTTGAAATTTAAGTCAAATTATCATTTAAATATTTAAAATAAATTAAATATTTACAAATTAAATTGTTCAAAATTCAGGGTTGTTACATTGAAGGTAACCCCTTCAAAACCATTCATAAATAATGAAGTGTTAATATTTGAATCGACCCTTCAAAAATAGTTGAGAGAGGCGGCAAGTTTTTAGAAAACAAAAGAGAACCTTTTCCTCCATCCATTGACAATGTCGAAAGCTCTTTGTCGAAAGCTAGTAGTATTTTTTCTTTAAAACCAAAAAAAATTCATCTCTTTCGAAAGGTAAAAGATCAAAAAAAATCAGAATTCAACCAAACCGAATAAAACATGTTAATTAGCCCCTTTACGTTTTAAAACACCTATATCTTATCCAAACAAAGGTTTAAATAATTATATCCTAACCAAAACATACACACAGATCGGATATATGCCCATAGCTGAACCAAACATAGAAAATGAAATGATAAACATGATTATTCACCTTGATTAGTTAATTCGAGAATGAAATAATTTTCTAGCCTTAATTCCTTAACCTTTTCTTCAATTTATGCTCTTCCTGTAGCTTTTAATGGTGGATTGAAAGTTGGTGAGGAGTTATGAATGAGAAGGTGAGAATTTATTAAGGTGGAGGAAGAGATTTGTGCGAAGAAATATAGCCCCATTTCTGTGTTTACCCCTTAGGAAATTCCTCCTTATAAATTCAGTTAAGTCTTATTTTAGTTCATTCATTAAGACACGACCATTGGATTTATTAATCCCTAATTATTCACATTATGCTAGTTTATCCAATTAAATATCCCAGATACTGTTAATTAAAATTCAAGGGCATTACAGACTCCCTCTAAAGAATTTCATCCCCAAAATTCAGTAAGGACAAAAAAACAAGCATATAGCCCATATAAGCAAAGCTAGTAAAAACTACCTGCCAAAATCTATATACCTATATAGAACATACCATCTAAAATAGCTTAGGAAATGTAGCCCTAATCTTATCTTCTGTCTCCCAAGTACAGTCCTTCATGTTGTCGCTCCACTGAACTTTCACCAACCCGACTATCTTGTTTCTTAACCTCTTCTCATCTTTTGCCATAACACGAACTCATTGCCTCACAAAAGTCATATATGGCTCCACCACTAAGTCCTCCAGTGTCGTCGGAGCGATAGTAGTTTCTAGATCATGAACACACTTCCTAAGATGAGAAACATGAAACACGTTGTGGGTCCTGGCCAAACTGCTTGGTAAATCTGCTTGGTATGCCCAATCCTCTCTAATATAGGAAATGGTCCAACATATTTTGGTGCTAGCTTACCGGTCTTCCCGAACCGAACCACACCTTTCATCGGCGATATCTTAATGAAAACTTTATCTTCACCTGAGAACTCCAAATCCTTACACCTCTTGTTTGCGTAACTCTTCTGCCTAGACTTAGCTTCCGTCATACTTTCGCGTATCAACCCGATCTTTTCGATCCCCTCTCTCATCAAATCTAGACCAAGGACAAATCTGTCTCCAGTCTCTAACCAATATGTTGGTGATTTGCATGGCCATTCATACAAAGCTTCAAAAGGCACCATTCCTATAATAGTTTGATAACTATTATTTTAGGAAAACTCCATTAAGTGTAAGTGATCTTCCCAAGAACCACTAAAATCGAGCAGATAAGCTTTCAACATATGTTCCAATACATTATTGACTCTCTCCGTCTACCTATCCGAATGAGGATGATATGCAGTACTCATCTTAAGCTTAGTACCTAACACACTCTACAGGCTCTTTCAGAACTCACTTGTAAACAAAGCATCTCTATCGCTGACGATACTACTAGGAATTTCATGCAGTCTAACGATGTTCTTCATGAACAACTTAGCCAAAATGTGTGCTGTCCTGGTTGACCTTACCAAAATGAAATGGGAACTCTTGGTCAATCTGTCTACTACGACCCATATACATTCATTACCCCAGTTTGACCTTGGCAACCCGTCAATAAAATCCATGGATATCGAGTCCCACTTCCAAACTGGAACATCTAAAGGCTGAAGCAAACCACTTAGCTTCTGATGTTCGGCTTTTACTTGCTGACAGTTTAAACACTGTTTTACCCATAAGCCAACAATCCTCTCTATTCCTTTCCAGAAGAAACTTCTCTTCATAACTTGTTACATCTTGATTCCCCCAGGATGAATCGTAAACTTCAATCGATGATATTCCCTAAGAACTTCCTTCCTAAGGTCTCCAATGTCCGGAACACATAACCTTTCCTTCTTTCTCAACCAACCCTGCGGTCAAGAATAAAATCCTTTAAATCATCAATCTCGGTTCTAGCTTCTAACCTTCTAATCCTCTCAGCTAACACTGGATCCACTTTCTGCCTAGAAGCAATCCGTTCAATCAAAACTGGTCGAACTTCCAAACAAGACATTATGGTGATATTCCGACTAGATCCAACAGTCGACCTCAACTGCACACTGCTAGCAACTAGCGCTTCCAAGTCTTTCCATTCCACCAACATAGCTAACACCACATTTTGATGTTTCATGCTAAGTGCATCTTCCACTTTATTTCCTTTTTCCGGTGTATACTCGATGCTAAAATCATAAGCTGCACCAAACTCCAGTCATCTCTACTGTCTTATGTTCAGCTCCTTCTAAGAGAATAAATACCGTAGTGACTTATGATCCGTAAATAGCTCAAACCTTCTCCTAAAAGATAATTTCTCCACACATTCAATGCGAAGATTACCGCTGCCAACTCCAAATCATGAGTAGGGTATCTCACTTCATGCGAACTAAGCTGTCTAGAAGCATAGACAATAACCTTTCCATTCCACATTTGCACAACACTTAACCCTGTACCACATGCATAGGTGTAAACTACGAATCCCTGATTCCCATCTGGAACTACTAATATGGATGCATTGGTTAACAAATATTTCAACTTAAGGAATGCCTCCCCACATTTGTCAGACCAAACAAAATTCATGTCCTTCCTAGTTAGCTCGGTCAAGGATGCCACAATCTGTGAGTAATCGTTAATGAACGTTTGGTAGTATCCTGTAAGACTAAGAAAACTTCTTATCTCATTTATCGTCTTTGGTCTCTTCCAATTATTAAGAGCTTCGATCTTATATGGATCAAGTGCTAAACCTTCCTGGGAAACTACATGACCAAGGAACTTCACTTCCTTCTTCCAAAAATGACACTTAGAGAATTTCACTTTCTTGATGTTGCCTTAGCATCTCCAACACTATTCTAGGATGATCTACATGATCCTTCTCATTCTTAGAATATACCAAAATGTCATTAATAAAAAACATGCTCATGGAAAACCCGGTTCATTAAATCTATGAAGAAAGCAGGCACATTAGTAAGCCCAAATGGCATAACCAACCATCCATAAGAACAATATCTGGTCCTAAACACCGTCAAAGGAATACTATCCTTTGCCACTCTTAGCTAATGGAAACCTGTTGCCAAATCCAATTGGGAAAACACTCTGGCTCCATTCTACTGATCGAATAAGTCGTCGATTCACGGCAAAGGATACCTATTCTTGATCCTCCTCCCATTCAACATACGATAGTTGATACACATCCTTAATGACCCATTTGGCTTCTTCACGAATACCGCGGCCGTTCCCCAAGGTGAACTGCTTGGCCAGATGAAATTCTTTCCTTCTAATTCCACTAGCTGCATCTTCAATTCCTTCATCTCGGTTAATGCCATCCTGTTAGGTAGTCTACTTAAGGCTTCATCTCCCGGTACGAGATCTATCTGAAAATCAATTGCTCTTCATGGCGGCAAGCCTAAAACTGGTTCAAACACATCCGCAAACTCTCTTGCAACATAAATCTTCTTCAACTCTGCTTCCGTTCCCATGGCACCCAATAACGTATAAGCATATCTGAACTCCTTACTGAGTAAATAACTTGATTATGGCTATTAGGGTGCTTTAATGATATTTCTCCTTCCTAGCAAAATATCCTAGCACCATATATATCTAACCAATCCATACCCAATATGATCCCGAAACCACAAAATCAAAAACACATAAACTGCATGCAAACATATGACCTAAAAAATCAAGTTCTAACTAGTCATATCTCATTCCTAGAGTTGCATACTCTCCTACAGGATTCGCAACCCTTAAAGGAGTAATATGGTATAAAGGTTCTAGACATAAGCAATCTACCACATACTAAGATATAAATGAGTGCAATGCACCTGTATCAAATAGTATCCTAACCGGAATATTATGAATCATAAGCATACCTTCCATCACAGCTTTTCCTTTCTCAGTAACAATTGGTCTAGAGGATGATGGTTCCAACGCAAAGACCTTTCCCTTTCCAGCCTTAGCATCCTCGTGACACTTGTCCTTAAAATGCCCCATCTGGCTATAGTTGTAGCACCTCACATTCAGCCTCGCTGCAACTGCTCTTCCATCACCTGAGTGACACTCATTAGCATAATGTCCCTTCCTGTCACACTTGTAACAGACAATATCAGCCTTGATCTTCCTAGTTGCTACCCTTGACTGGGCACCCTTCTTCTTGTAGAACTTTTGCTTCTTACCTTGAAAATTTTGAACCTCGGCGGTTTCCCCTTTCCAAAAGTAGAAAGCATCTCTTCATTCCGAATAGCCATCTTGACAACAATATGATACCAATCCCGAAGGTTTGGCATGGTTGCTGTGGCGATCTCGGATTCAACCTCCTGATAAACTTATCATTCCTCCAAATGACTGTATCTACAGTAGCATATCCATAACGGGATAGCTCATCAAATTCTGTAGCATAATCAATCACCGATTTATCCCCAGGACTAAATCTGCAAACTTCATTAGCAATGCTGACTTGGCAACCTTAGATAGAAATCTTTCTTCGAACCTCCTTTGAAATTTAGCACAAGTCGGGTCTTCCTCTGGCTCTCCTATGGAAAACTTTGTTCCACCAAAACAATGTTTCTCCCTACAATTGCCTTGAAGAAAGTCTTCTTTTCTGCATATCCGTCAAACTAAGATCTACAAATATCATCTCACAATGCAATAGCCATTTTTCCACTCTACTACATCCTCGGTTCCTAAAAAAGGCTTCCCTCCAAGACTAGCAAAATCCGTGCTCAGCTTAGATAATTATTGCTGACTGGGGCCACCGGATTAGCTCCTTTAGTATTCCCTACAGCCACTCCCGTAGCTGCTCCAGCTTGCATCATATTCATGAAGAACTGATACATTATCCTTATATCAACCGTTAGAATCTCAGTACCAACATTAGCCTTTGCATATGGGTTTGCATTTTCCTTTCGACCCCGGTTGCTCCTATTATTGGGTTGAACATTTTCACTTGTTGCAATGCATCTCCTACCTTGATTCACTATTTCGTTTCCTACTTCCATATCTTATTTCCCGACTACCTGAAATACAATATTAGAAAGATACAGAAGAACAGTTTAAGAGAGTGTGGAATACATACTTAGGTATTTATAGCAAAGCACATATACGTTACTATAATGCTTACCCAAGCCCAACCATATTTTCGATTCATTGGATTATGCTTTAAAAATCTTTTAAGGTTTAAATTCCTTTTAATTACATAAACCATGCTCTGATACCAACTTGTAACATCCCGCCTTTTGAGGTCCAAAACTAACCGCTACCGATGCTACATTCATCCGTAGTTATTATTTCTTGGCGGTTGAATGCGGCATAGTAAATATTGATACAGTGGAACACATGAATATGAATTTTTTTTAAATTCCAATAAATAGAAATTCCCTTTCATGCAAACTACAATTTAAGATTTAATTACATTATCCTAGATGTTAACCATATCAGATCACATATACATGCACAAAATACGATAAGAGCGACATATGAAGATGTCCCTTTATGATGATTAGAGAACTAACAAATATGAACTTTACAGTTCTTAGTACAACATAGTGGAAAACACAAAATAGTTCCTATATAGCTAACACTGCCTCTTGCACGTTTCCGGAAGCTTATTCGTCCAAAAACCTGAAAGTAGGACCTACTCTCAGACTACTCAAGTTAATTTTGAGTACTAGAGAGTTTGTGGAGAAACAAAAACTTCGAGTCAAACAATACTTCTGGTATGAATAATCCCCTATCATCTCTTATCATAAATAAATAGCTAGTGAGACCACACCGCGAAGCGGTACGGGTTTTCCCCTCACTAATATCCAAAACAAAACATGCAAATCATTTACTATGCCCTTGCATCCAAAATGATTAGTCTTAACATAATATGAAATAAATCAATAAATAATATATATTGGATATCCCATCACCCGTTTATTAGATATTCCATCTAAAAGCAATTTATTAGATTTCCCATCTAAAATCAATTTATTAGAGTTCCCATCTAAATCTTTAAAAATGACTATCCATCAAAACTTTAATAAGGCTATCTATCCCAAATTCATCAAAGGAAATGCAGATTATCCATCATACATTTTTTATAATATCCATCACACACCCTATAGTTTTCATAGGATGACTATGAACCCTAGGGTGCCAAATCCCATGGCTAGCCACATCTGGCAAAACATCCTTTACTTTAGAAATTTTGTATGGGCTACCCATTGCACATTCCATGGTTTTCCTAGGTTAACCAAGAACTAAACACTTGGCCAATTAAAATATCGTGATCCCCATGATTACTTATTAAAATTCATGATCCACATGGTCATTTATTTTCCCTAGGTATACCACCTATTTAACCTATTCCCATTGGTAAACCCAGTTAGGTTAAATTAAATAAAAACACATTGATAATCCTAATGTATATTTTTGAGAGCATATTTCTATTTGCAACCCCAAACTATGTATCGAAAACATTAACCCACCCCGGTGTCCTCAAGATTTAATAACATTCAATTTATATAAGGATCCCACTTACGTATTCAAACAAAGATAAGTATTTTATGCTATAACCCTTTAAAGTACCTCCTTCAAATTAGCAAAATTTTACTTAAGGTAAAAATTCCTAAAATAGCCCTTAAAACCCCTTCGAATGAAGCCCAATTTGAAAGCAAATAAACATCCAAAGTTACCCCCTTCGAAAGCCTTCCTTTTGAAACATCACAAAATCATACCTTTCGACCTTGTCGGAAGGTTCCACCTTTCGATTTATCAAAATTCTGGGGTACCCCCCCTTATAAAGCCATTTATAAACATTTCAAGAGCAATGAAACTCAAAACCTTTCGAAATTATTGAAACTCAAAACCTTCCGAAATCATTGAAGTCAACCCTTTCGAAACCTTTTGAAATCAAAACCTTTTGAAATCATGGAAGGTAACCCCTTAAAAACCTAAAGCCATTCTAAATCAAAACCTTTCAAAACCATTTAAGATAACCCCTTCAAATCCATTCAAAAACAATGAAGTTTTAGTGTTTGAACCAACCCTTCGAAAACAATGGAGTGAAGCGGCAAGTTTTAAAAAAAAACAAAAGAGAACCTTTGACTCCATCTGGGTCGAAAGGTTCTGATGTGGCAACTATTTTCCGACCCTATCAAGAGCTAACCTTTCGACTTTGTTGAAAGGTTTCATTTAAAACAAGAAAGCAAACCAATATCTTATCCAAACAAAGGTTTAAATGTTTATATCCTAACCAAAATATACACACGGATCGGATATATGCCCATCGCCGAACCAAACATAGAAAATGAGATGATAAACATGATTATTCATCTTGATTAGTTAATTGGAAAATGAGATAATTTCCTAGCTTTAATTACTTTTCTTTTTCTTCAATTTATGCTCTTCTTGGAACTTTTAAAGCCGGCCAAAAGTTGATGAGGAGTTATGAATGAGAAGATGAGAATTTATTAAGGTGGAGGAAGAGATTTATACTAAGAAATGTAGCCATATTTCCATGTTTACCCCATAGGAAATTCCTCCTTCTAAATTTAGTTAAGTCTTTTTTAGTTCATTCATTAAGACATGATCATTGGAATTATTAATCCCATCTCCCTAATTATTCACCTTCTTTTATTTTATTTATCTAGTTAAATATGTCGAATAATGTTAATTAAAATTTAGGGGCATTACATATATACACGATAGAGAAGATGTATATATTTTATTAGATTTAGGAAAATTAGAGAAAGCACGAAAGAAGAATTGATTGGACGAAAAAAATTAGTAAAGAGATTGAATTCTTACCTAAATTCTCTATGGATTTTCTGAATCTAATTTGGAGAGATAACGCTGGCAGAGTTTGGTTGTATTCCCTAAAATAATATGAATAAAAGGTGGAGAGGGTAGGGTTCTATTTATAGGGGCTGAAATGCACTAGAACCAAAGGAAAAAATTGGAAGAGAGATGGACAAATCTGGAGTGTTAAACAATGCATAACCCTTGCCATAGCCATTAAGAGATGGTCGACTTCCTAAACTCGACCGGTTGACCCATGTAGGTTGACCGCTCTGCCTTATTTTAGGAAATAATGATTCTTTTTGTTGCGTTTTCAATTTAATTAATTTCTTACCCAATTTATTTTTAACGTTGAATGTTAGTTAAAATGTTTACTTAGCCCTCAAGCTGATTAGAAATTTAAACCCTAAATTTAAATGCTTATTTGATTTTGAGTTCAAACTAAATTAATTTAAATCTAAAAACTTCAAACACTTTTAGCATATTGTATACGGAAACAGATTAGAATTTCATCGCGAACACAATGGATTAACTTCCGTGGTCAAATTCCAAATTTTATAAAATTTCCATATTCTACCTTATTATATTAATTAAATTTTATTTTATTTATTTGTGGTTCACTTTATGGGGTGTTATATTCTCCCTCCCCTTAAAAAGGATTTCGTCCCGCCATTCAAGGGTCAAACAGAGTAACACGCAATAACATCCATATTACACAACCAAGTTATCTGCACAGCAATCTACTCAACAAATAGTGCAGTGTAATTATGTACTGCATGCATGCTAAAATGAGCTCAATCCTAGCATGAAGGTGTAATCGTGTTATGCAAGTATGTATGAAAACACCCTAAACATGCAATACATTTCTATATGAGTGAAAAGTGATTATGAAAAGGTGTAACAACCATCTCCCACCATCCCATCTAGTAACCATGATGCAACAAGAAACCTAAAATTTGAAGAGAAAATTACCATTGAAATGCTTTGGGTTCATCTTCTCCTCGATCTCCTATGTGTTTTCCGCCATATTGTCCCCCATTGTACTTGGACTGGCCTAATTAATTTATTGTGCAGTCTCCTAGTTCCATGCCCTACAATGCATGCAATGAGATGGGGCACTGGCGGCTCTATCTAAAAATCCTCTAACTGGTCGGGCCCTACACTAATAGCGGTGTCATGAAGGTATTTCCTAAGGTGAGAAATATAGAAAACATTATGGACTCCTGCCAACTTATTAGGAAGCTTTACATGGTATGCTGGTTTTTCTATCCTTTCCAAATTCTAAATGACTCGACAAACCAAAATTTCAATTTTCCAAACTTGCCAAATTTAACAACTTTCCTGAGTGGGGAGATTTTAACAAACACCATATCTCCAACCTTAAATTTAAGCTCTTTCCTTCGGCGTATGATTTCTGATGGTCTTGCGCTACTTTTATCCTTTGCCTGATCAACTCTACTTTTTCCATGGTATCATGGATCAAATCGGTTTCGAGTAATAATTTGTTGGAGGTTTCTAGCCAACAATTAGGTTATTTGTATGGACATCCATAAAGTTCTTCAAAAGGGGCCATACCACTGATAGCTATTATTATATGCAAACTCAACCAAAAGTAGATGCTGCTCCTAATGTACTCCGAAGTCCAAGACACAAGCTCTTAAAATGTCCTCCAAAATTCTATTCACCCTCTCTGTTTTTCGATCAGTCTATGGGTGATATGCAGTGGTAAGATTCAAAGAAGTTTCCTAAGCCGTCTGTAAGCTCCTTCAAAACTCTCTAGTAAACAAGGGGTCTCTATCACTGACTATGCTCATAGGAAGTCCATGCAAAAAAACTATGATATAAATCTATGGAGAGAGGCGGTGGTTCTATTTCTCCTAATTGGAACAAAATGTGAACTCTTGGTGAGTCTATTCACAACAACCCAAATAGCCTCACTGCCCTTTTAACTTCTAGGAAATCCTTTCACAAAATTTATGGAAATATGTTCCCATTTCCAAGTTAGAATTACCAAAGGTAATTCTAATCCACCAGGCTTCCCTTTCTCTACTTTTACTCTCTGACATGTCAAACACTTGGCAACAAACTCAGCTACGCTCTTCTTTATTCCTTTCCAAAAGAAGATGCTCTTCATGTCTTTATACATCTTATCTTCTCTGGGATGAATGGTCATTCAAGAGTGGTGACATTCTATAAGCACTTCTCTCAACAAATCATCAATTATTGGAACACAAAGGCGTCGTTTCTTCTCAAGCATCCCTTCTCATCAATTGAATACCTCCTAGCATGGGGAAAATGCTCTACATTCCTCAATTTTTCCACAATCTCTACCAACTTATTGTCCTTCACTTGCTGATTCCCTATATGATCCATTAAGGCTGGTCTAATCTCCATAGCTTCTAGGGATGGGTTCTATTGACCGTTGGAAGGTTAAAATCAAGAGAAATTCCAACTGTCTTTATTCATATGTAGCACTTGGGGTACATGTGACTAAGGGCATCAGTGACTATGTTACATTTTTCAGAGGTATACTGAGTATTAAAGTCAAATGACGCTATATACTCCATCTATCTCTACTGTCTCTGATTTAAATCTTTTTGGAAAAATAGGTATTTAAGTGATATATGATCAGTGAATAACTCAAATCTTTCTCCCAAAAAATAATGTCTCCATATCTTTTTAAGGCAAATATAATAGTTGCTAATTCCAAGTCATGCATTGGATACCTCTTCTCATGATCTTTTAGCTACCTACTAGCAAAAGGAACCAATTTCCCTTCTTGCATTAAAACCACTCCTAATCCTGTGCCGCAAGTAACTGTAAAAATGTGAACAGTTTGTTTCCATCGGAATGGTGAGCATATGTGCACTAGTCAATGACTTCTTAAGCTTCTCAAATGTCTTAGTGCTTCTTTCATCCCAAAAAAAAAGGTTCTTCTTAATCAATTGGGTTAAGGAGGTCACTATTCTTACAAAGTTCTTGATGAACTTTTTATAGTAGCCTACCAACCCTAAGAAACTTCTAACCTCTAATGCACTCTTAAGGGTCTTCCATCCTTGGACAGCTTCCACATTGGTGGGGTCTATAGCCAATCCTTGCTCCAAAATAATATGCCCATGAAATCTAACTTCTTCCAAAAGTGACATTTAAAAAATTTGCCCTTGAGTTGGTTCCTTCTCAATGTCTCTAACACTTCCCAAAGGTGGCCCTAATGCTCCTTTTTTTCCTTTAGAGAAAACCAATATATCATCAACAAACATCATTGCGAATTTATTGGGTTAGCCCCTAAATACTCTACTCATCAAATCTACAAAGTATGCTAGGGCATTTGTCAATCCAAAAGGCATTACTTTCCACTCATAGTGCCTATCTGGAGGGAGAAATGAGGTCTTAAATTTGCTTTCCTCTGCTGTTTCTAGGTCTAATTGAGAAAAGACCCTAGCTCCTACAAATTGGTCGAACAAGTCGTCAATCTTAGGTAAAGGGAACTATTCTTCCTTATTAACTTGTTCAATTCCCTATAATTGATGCAAAGTCTTAATGAACCGCTTACCTTAGTGGCAAACACAATAGTATCACCCCATTCAAAAGTACTTCCATGGATGAATCCTTCCTTCAATAGCTCCGAGATTTGCTTATCCAATTATTTTCTTTCTTTGGGGGCCGTATGCCTTAAAAGTAGGACAACGTGCCTTGCTTCCTTCTCAAAATCGATCTGAAACTTGGTCTCCCTATGGGGTGGGAGACCCAAGACCTCCTCAAAGACATCAAGAAATTCCCAAACTATAGGTACAAATGATGATCCTCCAAAAATATATTGACTTAGTGAGTATAAATGGATTTAAATCTTTGGGTGTACAAAGAACTTCTAGCTCATGACCTCTACAACTCCTTAGTTGTATAACCCTCTTATCTCAATCAAGAATGGCTCCATAATATGACAACCAATCCATACCCAAGATAAGTCCATACCCCTTAAAATTTAGAACATACATATTGCATATGAAATCAACACCACGTATGTCTAACACTAGGTCTTTGCAAATAAGTGGAAGATGGGCCGAACCCCCAATGAAATTGGAAACCTCTATTAGGTTGTTGACCATCTGGGTTTGAAGGTTTAATAAATTTAGTACATTCCTACCTATGAAGGAATGTGATGCCTCTAAGTCAAATAGAGTACGAATAATAATGCCAAAAATAAGAGTTATACCTGCTAGAGCTGCTTTCCCTTGGTCTCTTGGTCGTTTACTAGAAATAGGGACAGCTTCATCATATAACAAAGGCTTATCCGCTTGATCCTTCCTTATCCATCTTGGGACACTGATTCTTCTATTGCCCTTCCTCGTGGTAATTAAATTACTTCCATTTATAGGCTTCCTTCATCAGACTCACCCTACAATCTTTAATTTCATGACCTGTCTTATGACATCTCTGATACACCTTACCATCCTTCTTAAACTCCCCCTTCGACTTCTTATTGCCCAAAAGCTTCCCTTTTTGGACCCTACTTGCTTTTGGGTCGGTACAATCTTCTTTTCAACTTCCTTTTCTTCCGTATTGACCATGTGCAGTCTTGCCATTTCCACCAACATCTCATACGTGTCCCCCATATGCACTCAGTTCAACAATATTTCTCTTAACGGACAATTTAGGCCCTTCATGAACTTCATGGTCTTTTTCATAGGTGTGTCTATTAGGCTCATCCCAAATTTAGCCAATTCAGTAAACTTAGCTATATACTCTTTGAGAGTCAAACCTCCCTGTCTCGGCTGAATAAACATTTCCATTTTTAAGCTAACCTCTGCTCTGGACATGAATCTCATCTAAAATTTATCCTTGAATTCTTCCCAAGAGAATATCCTTCTAGGGTGCTCATCAGTCACAAGGTTCCACCAATCCAAAGGTTCTTCCTTGAGGTCCTAAGCTTCTATTCCCCTTTTTCGCTTATCATCCCAACCAAGCACTCTAAATATCTTCTCATGGTTACTAATCCAAGCTTTAGCCTTGGAGTATTCTTTAGTTCTATAGTTTGTCTTCCCTTGCATATTAAGAAAGTCCACACACAACTTTGGAAAGTCGATAACACAAGGTGTTGCATCAGAGGGCGGGGCAGTAGGTGCCACCAGTGCAGTTGGAGGAATAGGAATTTGCTCAATAGTCCTAAGAGGCAACTTATCCGTTGAGTTGTTTATAAATTTTAATCGTTGCGTGGGATACCATGTAATCGATAGGGGTTTCTAAGCACTTAAAAGAGGCAAGTCGACATATATTATCCTAAATAGGGTAAATGAGATAATTTTATCAAAAATATTATATATGTATATATATATATATATATATATATATATATCAAATGATAACTTTCGTAAACCTGTATAATTATCAACGGATGTTAGTTTTTCGGAGATGATAATATTTAGTTATCATCGATTATTGGTTGAATTAAACTAAAAATGAATACTTTCTGAACTCTATTTCATGATTCAATAATTTAATTGAATTGAAATCAAATTACAATAAGAATTGCTCAAATAACAAAGATGTAAATTAATCGAATGTTTTCATGATAAGGTAATGAAATTGTATAATTATATTAATAATATAGCTTATAAATAGAAATGATTTCAAAGTTGAGAATTTTAGAATTTAAATCTCGTTGCTTTGAAAATTGTTTTCAAAAACTTCAAAATTAATAATAATATTATTTGAAAGTGTTTTGACTAGAAATATATTTTGGAAATTTTTTTGAAAGAAATAAAATCATTAAACTTGCTTTAGTCAGTGGGATATAATTTTGGGGATGACTACAGCATCGCCAGTATTCATTTTCGTGTCTCTAAGTGAGAATTGCTGCCAAAAGAATTTTATTTCCGGATAAAACAAGTTTTGATTGTGAAAAAAATATTCCAACTATGATTTGATAAATATATGAAAATAGTTTGGAACTTATAAATAGAAAATAGTATAGATTGGAAATAAGTTAATAACTTATAGATTTGAATAGGAAAGTAAAATTGAATTTTAAAAATGGTTAAACATTTTGGTTAAGCAAACAAAAGAAATTTTGAATTTGAGATATAAAATAAAAGAATTAACCTAAGAAATGTTAAATAGATTGAGTTAGTGAAATGAAGTAAATAAAATCAAGTTTAATTCAATAAAATTAAATAAAAGTGAATTATATTTGAAATGAATTAGATAAAATAATAAAATGAAATTTTAAATGGATAAGTTTGTATAACTTATAGATTTGAGGAATATTAAGCTAAAACAAATTTTATATTCGTTGAATGTGAAGGATAAGAAAGAAAATTTAACTTCAATGAAGTTAAATAATAAATTAAATGAAATAACATTTAACTTAACAAAGATTAAATGAATTGAATTGGATTTGAATAAAACTAGATGAATTAGGAAAGTGAATTAATTCCACTTAAGCTATAAAATGAATTAATAGAATTAATACAAATTTGAATTATAAAATGAAATGTAATTTGAGTTGTGAAAGGAATTGAATGTGAATAAATGGGTATGAGTAAAATTTATGTGAGTAATTGAATTTGATTTAAATTGGATATAAATAAATTGAACACAAATGGAACGATTTTTAATAAATTGAATGGTAACTAATTGAATATGAAATAAGCAGATGAATGTAATTGTAAGATAAAAGTTAACATAAGAAAAGTAGAATGAAAGTGAGTGTGATAAAAGAAAATTATTAATATGAATTTGAGCTATAAAATAAACTTTACTTAAGTAAAATTAATGATATGAATTAAAGAAAAAAAACTAATGAAGTGAATCAATGAATTAATATGAACTTTAGTTATGAAGTAATAAAAAAATGAGTTACATTTTATAAAATGTTTATAATAAACGTAAATGGCTTATGGAATGGTTTGTAAATGAGATTGGTATTAAAGAGAATATACTAAGTGGCAATGAGATAAAATTTAACTCAAATAAAATTAAATGAAATGATTTATAAAATGACCCCGAAATGGATTTATATGAAATATGTTGAACAAAAAGTGAAATAATTGAAATTTGAATAAATTGAATGTAAATGAAATGGATGTAAATAAATTGGAAGTAAACCAATTAATTTTAATAAAAAACTGAATGTAAATTAAAAATGATAGTGTATAACTTAATTATTGACATTGAAAAATGTAAACTGTAATGATTATGAATAAATTAGATGAATATAAATAATTGTGAATGGTTTCTTTGGTTGTAAATCATTGTTATTAAAGCTTTCGCTGCATATGTTCGTTATGTTATGTATTGGAGAAAGTGCTTATGATTTGGATTCAAATTTCATGTTATATAGTCTATTAAACTCATACATGCTTCTATATCTTTTATATGCAACTAATGTTCTAAATTGAGTTGATATAGGTACATACAAAGACCATTGGACGTATATGCGGATCTAATTTTCTTTTGCTTGCTTAATATGACCGAGCTCGCTTATTAATAATAATAATGTACATATCGCGGATTATATACCGCACTTTTATATTTTCCCTATGAGATGCCTTATCATTTAGATGAGACGTATATTTGGTATATTTGTGATATATATTTGTATTGTAAAAATTTTGCGATCGAACTTCGCAAAGGAGGTGCTACCAAAGTTTTCCATAAATTTTGTTGTTGGAAATTTTTTGAGATTTTACAATTTTGTAACTTATTTTTATAAATAAGTTGTAATTTCCATAAGCTGATATCAAAGTGGCATAGGAGAAGCATATAAAGGTTTTCTAATAAGATTTTAATGTTTCATAAATTGATTATTGTGAGAAAATATATCAAATGTTGGTTTTCTTGCTTAACCCATTTTCGAGGACGAAAAGTTTTGAGTGGGGGAGAGTGTAAAGGCCTGTATTTTTAACTATTTTAAATTTGTTAATTTAATATCATTATTGAATAAAAATGGTTGGAAATAAAAATTATGTTTTATTTATGTAATTTATTTAATATGAACTTGAATAAAATTTTAACATAACAATCTCGATGAGTTTTAAGGGAATCTTTTGTATTAAAATGAATTTTAGGTATTGAATGTGTTTACAATTAATAGCTAGATTTTAATAATGAATGTTGAATTAACTAGATGAGAATAGAATAATTATTTGATAACCAAAATTCATTTGAAATCTAATATTGGAATTTATTGAAATTATACTATTGGAATTCATCGAAATAGGATTATTGGAATACTGTAAATAAAGAAGTGAAACTAAGTGTAGTAGTTGATTTATTATTTGAATTTGTTTTATAAGTTAAATTTTATAAGTTAAAAAACTTGTATTTCAATTTTATTGTTTTATTGGATAGTTAAATTGTTTAAATTTAATGTTGGAAATTGTTTAAACAATTGAATCTAGAATTTAATATGAATGAAAATGATTTCAAAAGTTGATTTAAATTTTATTTAAACAAGAACGAAATTTGTTAATTACTAAAATTGAGTTTAAAATGAATAAATTTATTTTTGGAAGTTACTTGTTTTAATTAACGACTAAAAATAGCTATGTTGGCCACTGTCTCGTATTTTGGCGAAACCAGTTTCATTGGATCCGTAATAGTGAATTATTGGATTTCAAGTTTCGTAGCGGTCAGGCTTATCGTTTGGTCATGCGAGCTTCAAACGCATAGAATTTAATTTCAGAATATTATTAAAATAATTTGATTTTGAAACACTATCTTCTGAATATGATGGAATTGGCTCTCGAAACAAGTTCCATTGTGTTTGAAATATGAGTACACCGTATAGAACGCCATACGGCACGCTTCATTTGGAGCTCGAGGATTTCAGACGTTATAAGTTAGATATTTTCTAATGATAATATTATATATACTTACCCTCTCTCAACACTCGTACACCCCATGTATATTTTGTCGCCCCTTGTACCTCCCCTCTCTATCTCGTTTTCAAATTTGCAGAATAAAAAAAAGAAGGAAAAACACAAAATGCGCCCGATCGGGAAAGCGATGGTGCCCGATGCGTGCGCGAGGAAGGCGGTGCGGAAGGGGACCCGGAGCAGAGGCACGAGGGCGATTCATGTCGCTGCGTTTTAGGGTTTTCTAGACATTGATCTTCGTGCACGGCAGTGAGGGAGAGGCGCATGAGGGGCCGTGGTGGTGCGGAGGCGGTCGTTGCCTTAGGCGATGTAAGCGCGGCCTCTGGCGATGTTAGTGAGCGATCATGTAATAAAAAAAGTAAAAAAAAGGAAAGAACGAAGTGGCAGTCGCGATTTTAAACAGGGGAGAATGAGCTTAGGAACAAGTTGAGGCGGAGAGGAAGATAGGTTTGCTTTTAATTTTTAGTTAATTAAAATGATTAATTTCAATTATATCCAAATGCTAATTTATTCGTATATGATTCATACGAGATCAGATTCGAGTGCTGTTTATTGCATTGGATTCGTATCAAAGACGTCTACGCTATGAATGTGAAATTGTTTCATTTGCTTCATTTGAATTTTCAGTTTCAAATGAGGGTGAGTGTTTTAAACGCTCATGAATTATTAAAATATTTTTACCTTAGCTTAGTTGAAATCGTGAAGTTATTTATTTTACCGACTGTTGTTTAGTAGTTTAGCAGACATTTAAAATTGACATCTAATTTAAACTAATAGAAATTTAAATTTGAAAGTTGATGTGAATTGGAACTAAATTGCCAGCAAAAATTCCACTTATTGATAACCAGTTAATTGTTATGATATTTTGACTGTTTGAATGATTGATTGTGATGGATGCCAATTGGTTGATATTTTGGATAATTGGATGTTTATTTATTTTATATATATCCAGTATTGCCCTATAAATTATTTGACAGCATATAAACGGTTATTTGGAGTTAATTCAAAAAAAATTAAGACAATAGGTTTAAATTAAATATACCGATGACATTTATTTTGGATTGAAATGATATATATCCAACCCTAGAATTGAATCGAAATAAATGATTACTTGGCCATAGGATAGAAAATCATATATAGACACTGGATTGGTTAAATTAAATAGTTTTAAAATTCTTGATTTTGAATCTATTTAAATAATTTTGATTTAAAGAAATAAAAATCAAATTTACGAAGAATGATCGAATTCGAGTTTGAAGTGTTGAAATTAAATTTAGTTAAAAGAAACTTTTTTCAAGAATTTAATCGACATTTGAAGTCATGATTGAAATATGACTTGAATTATTAAAATTGAATTTTTTAGAAAGATTTGAAACTTTACTTGGACTTCGAAGTTATTTAAATAAAGGTAAATTTAAATGGATATTTCAAATTTGGGCTCGGAATTGAATAATCTTAACGATTTGAACATTAAATTGAACATCGAAGTTAAGTTTAATTTAAATGATTTAATCAATATTCTGAAATTGAACTCGAATTTATATAAATTAAAATGATTTAAAATTGAGAATTGAATTGTAATTTAAACCATCGAATCAAATTATTGAATGAATCTGAAGTTAAAAATGAAAATCAAAATTGAAATTGATTTGGTTTGGATTTGGAATCGAAGTCAATTCAAATTGAAATCGGAATTAAGTCGATTTGAATTGAACTGAAGTTGAAAGATTTGGAATTGAATCAATTTGACTTTGAAACTATTTTAAATCAACTATTTTAATATAAAATGTTTAAAATCTATCTTTATAGGTATTAAAATTATTTTTATTTTCTAAGCCATTTTACTAAATAAACCATTTTCAACACTCAAACTATTTTATATTAAACAATTTTAATTTTTAAACTATTCAAACTATTTTAAAAAAATTCAAACTGTTCGAAGTGGGAACTATTTATTTTTAAATCATTGATTTTAATGCAAAATGGGTTAAATTGAAGTTATATCCTAAGTTGATATTCCAAACAATTTTGGAAGTGAAATTTAGATATTGAAGCGAAAATGATTTTCGAAGGGAAATAGCATATTATGAGTAAATATGAAATTTGAAATGAAATGATATTTTAGAATAAATATGATATTTTGATATTAAGTATGAATTGGTTTCGAAATGCAAAGGCACCAACCAGTGTGTAAAACGACGTTTGGTTGCTAAAGAGACCGGGGCCTCTTATTGGCATACTCTTTGGCAATATTGGAACCACTTTAACAACCGTGTACGTGGAGGAGGATCCAGAACAAAGTGGTTGGAATTGGCGTCGTTTGCTCGATTTGAAAGAAAAGAACAATGATGGATATACCCCGGCACTTGTGCCAATTTGAAATGACTAAAACAGGACGGCTAGACAGTGCCAAGTGGGCTAGCTACACCTAGCGGACATCCGTTCTTTGATTTTCTTCTTGGACTTGGTCCATACTATTACTTTTGATGTTGGTTTCGATTGTGCACCTTGATTTCGGGATAACCTCCATTTGACTAGATATGGGATGGATGTATGCGGTGGGCGATCGTGACTATGATGCGTTACCATCAGCCCTGCAACTCGAATCGGTAGTATCCTATTTTGGGCATTGCCTCACGTTCCTTGTCATAATTTTATCCCTATATGAGACCACTACGAGTTTGATTTAGTGTTGTCATATCATGGCGCATCCCTACCTCCCGATGTGCTAATGTGGCATTATATGCAAACTGTACGACAATGCTTAAAAATGCGTTAAGGGGGGATTAATGTAAAGCCTTAATGCTAACAAAAATATTTATTTTACTGATTATAAATTACATATGTAGCGTATTCTACTACATATAAATATTTTAACGGATCCTTCAGAGATGGAAAATCTCATAACATCTCTTGAGTTATTGCACACACCTTATTCACTGGATAAGAGATGTGTAATCCGGTAAACATCTCTAATGCTATTACACTTCTATTATATGTGATATAGATTTGACTCACATAAGGATATTTTAGTCCTGACTAAAGTGTTTTGTCTTTTCATTATGCTCGGGTCTCCCCTGAGTTTTCGGTGTATTGAAGATACTATTCTAGTGGACGAAGATGAAGATTTGGTATATTATTACTGTTATATTTCCTGTATCATGTTGTTTTGCTATGTCATTCATTTTGTCTCTGTTGTAGGTATAACTCTAATAAATGTTGTATAAATTATAATCAAATGTATATATAAACAGCTTCATGAACTGTTTATTTGTTTATTATATTATGTCATTCTACTATGAGATTCTGTTGTTTTCTTCTTTTCTTCTTTTTCTTAATTAACCCTATAGACTATCTGTATTTTGGATTATTTGAGTTGGACATGTGTGAATTATTTTCAATTTACACATTCCGAAATGAGGGTCGTCACATACGAGATCCACATTTTCTAACCTTTCACTCAAAGAAGGATGCTTCTCGCATAATGTTCGATCGCTCTATTAAAAATTAACATGGGGATTAATATTACATCAAAACATATATTTGGTCTATATGAACATGATGGTTATAAATAAGTGTACTAGTCATACGTATCTTAAATTAATTCAATTTTTCTAACTGATTTATATTATCTGCAGCATAAGATAATAATAATCAAAACATGCAGTCAAGACTTATATTGCTTCAGCATATGTCTGTTACTTAATAGTTTTAATAAGGGCATTTTAGGCACAGGGAAGAAGTTGCAAAAAAAAATTAGTCTCAGGGACAGCAAGTTTGTTTTTTAGTCTGAAGGACACTTTGTAGTGTAAATCAAAGAATGATAGATGTAGCTATCATTTTATGTTCACAATATAAAGTGTCACTCAGACTAAAAAAACAAACTTACCATCCCTGAGACAAAATTCTTTTGTAACTTTTTCCTTGTGCCTATTTTCAACTCCAAAACAAACCAGACATAATTTTAACCATTTAGCTCATTGTAGAGGATACATTACCTAAATGGTAACGAATAATATGCATTTTTTTAACAGCTGTTTACTATAAGTTTGCATCCTATGCAATTATGCATGTATTCATGAATAACTGGTTCAAATATAGTAACATTAAAATTATTCATAGTTCAAACTGATGAAAAGTGCAAATGTTCTCCATTATAATCTCAATCTTAATTTATAAATAGAAGTACAAAACCCATTAGCCGATGAAGCTATTTCAATATGAGTTACTATAGTCGTACCAAGTTATGAAAATAAACATGCCTTCATGTACCTCTCTACTTGTCTCATAAGCCAAACCAATGGTCTTTCAACTTTTGCCCCTTTGACTGCTTCAAGTAACAGAGGTTCACCTAAACAGGTAGTTCTCGGTTTAGTGATTATCTCTGTATTATAGATTATCAAATTCGTTACATTCAGGCCATGGTAAAAATAAAAGAAAGCTAGTCCAGCTTCAAAACTATTTAAATCTTGGTACAACTATAAACAAGTTAAAGAACTGTATAAATTTTTATTTCAAAAATGAAATAAGGATAACCAAGTGATGCATCAAAATGAGAATACTTTATAATAAGAGACATACTCCACAAATATTATCTTACAGTTATATAATAGCATTTTGCAATTTTTGTCATCTTCTTAAATTTAAACTAGTTCATGTTCTTCAAATTCTTAATTATAATCATTCTTCACCGTCTCTCTTTTTCTAGCCCACAAACTATCATAATAACTCATTTGCATTATCAAATGGTTGGACAAAGTTTGGTCAAATAATCCAAACTGATGTTATATATTATCATGAGGATAACTTAGGGTTTGACAACATAAACAAATATAAAAATCAAAGCCAATAATACTACTGGAATTCAATTATCATAAGAATTCACTAAGTGGTGAAAAACAGATCACCACTACGTCAACCATTATATTGGATAATGTAACGACCCAACTTCCAGACTCCAGGAAGTCGCATCGTTAATAAGAAAGAAAGGGATACAAAAGAGAAAATAAAGAGAAGAAACAAGAAACAACATCAGAATCTCAACAGCGGAACGAATAAATTATATGAATAATATAAGTACTTACATAATATACAATACCAGTCAGAGATACACAACATACATATCTCATATACTAGACAGTTATAAACACCTGTCTAGTATTTACAAGTCAATATATCACAACAAAGAGATACAACACAGAGAACACACAGCGGAACTGTTATCTACAACGCAGAAGCCTCCTGCTCCATTGCTCCTCCACAATTCGTCAAAGCTAACCTGAATCCCTTGGCTACTCGTAAAAATTTGAGTACCCAAGAGTTTATGAAAAACAAAATATAAACTCTGGGTCAGACATGGGTCTGGTGTGAGTAACAGGTTAAAGTTGCTTAACTTTGAA
The DNA here is from genome assembly GCA_030765085.1 of Allium cepa. Lineage (NCBI taxonomy): Eukaryota > Viridiplantae > Streptophyta > Magnoliopsida > Asparagales > Amaryllidaceae > Allium > Allium cepa. Next base: position 233,265,595 of record CM060939.1, on the reverse strand, counting down.
AAACCTTTGAAAAGAAAAGGTATCACGTAAGACTTCCTACACATAAACATGGAAAAGTTTTTACCTTACGCTAACCAAAACATTTGATAGGAAATCCAATGATATTATAATAGGTCTAGGGTTTTCAAGTAAATATGAAATAGCCGAAATTGTTACATCTGTTAAATTCCAGCTACTAGCCACAAAAGTGGGTAATACAATCAAAACCGTTTGCACTTATTGGATTTTGGATTCCATCAATGGTAGGGCTACTGGGGTACCGCCCGTCACAGTACGTGGCCTAGATCAACGTACCGAGGAGTACGCCCGCTACCCTGCAACACAAGACCGGAACCATCCCTTACTGGACAGTCCCGAACAAGACAACCCCGCAGTTGGCGTACGTTCCAACCGCCCACACAGCCGAAAAAAAAGGGACTTCTAGACGGGGAAAATCTTGCTCTCAAGTGGGGGCTACCCACGAAGCCTTGCTGCACCTCCCCTGTTTTAGCCATTCCCGGTTGCTGAGGCTTGAGGCTATGATTACCTTTATAGGACATATCACTTAGAATGCTCATCGTCCACCTGACGATGTTCTGAAAGCATTCAATCCATACAAGTTCGTTCCGGGTTCGAACGAAACCGAAGGCATTATCTCGTTACACTCATTTTGAAATCACCCACAGAGTTAACGACGATAACCCTTGCACTCTGAATCTCCATCTCGAATCTATAAGTATTATTCCGTCAAACTCATTATGGAATCACCCACACAGTTATACTGACGTATAGCCCTTACACCTCGAGTCTTCACTCGCTCCACTTGGATTCACGACCTAACGTTAATTTGGATCGATGTGGTTTTCGGATATCCAAATATGGAAACCCGATCTCGGTCTCATCGAAATCCAAAACGTCTCTTTTAAGGCCAAGTTGTTTTAAATTCAATTATCTATATACACACAGGTAGATAATATACAGATTCACAACAGATAATCAACATTATCATCATATCAGATAAATCATACTATCATCATCCAAAAAGATAATCTATATCAACATCATAATGCAACCAATGCATCCATATTACTCAACATTATTTATCTCATATTTGAGATTCAAACCAATCAAGGCAAACTATATCATCCATCCATATAAGCAATGATCTATAATCACCATTTATAATTAATTTAAAGTGAATTAAATTAACTACATCATTTCCTAATTAATTTAAAGTGAATTAAATTAATTACTTCATCAATAAAAATCTTGCTTATTACCATTAATTAAATAATCATCTTTCAATTTATCACCTTAATTAATCACCTTTAACTAATTATTCCTTAATTACATTTAAGTAATTATTCTTTAATTAATTTTACAAATCAATTATACTTAACCAAATACAGTAATTAACCTTATTTAAATTAATTACATTAAGTAATTAATCTTGATGTAGACCATAATTGCTAATCACTCTTGATTAACCCTATTCAGTAATTAACTACCTTTAATTACTTTACCAAACAAATCAACTACTCCATAATTAATTATCTCAAATTAATCCCTTGATTAATTCACAAAGTAATTATACTTAAATTACTTCAATTATCAAATCACCTTCAATTAATTACATATAGTAATTACCCATTAATTACTTCTCTAAGTAATTTCTCTTTATTTAATTACATTAAGAAATTATACTCCATAAATCATTTATTGATTACTCTAAATTAATTAAACTGAATTAATTAACTTAATCTAATCAAACTAAACTCAATTAATTACAATAAGTAATTAATTCCTTAATTACTTCCATAAGTAATTATACTTAACAATTTACATAATGATTATCTTTAAATTAATTAATCTAATTAATAATTAAAATTAATCACATTAATTAATTATTAAATAATCCTTAGTTAATGACCTTCATTAACTATTAAACAATTCATTAATTATTTATCTAAAATAATTAACTTATTTTAAATCATTATTAATTTCAAATTAATTAATCATTAATAACTCATTAATTAATCCCTAATTAATTAAATAATTAAGTGTAATTAAAACTTAATTAATCCATTATTACTTGATTAATTAATTATTAATCATTAATTAAAATCAAATCTTCTTTAATTAATTAATTATTTTTAATTACAAGTTAATTATTCTAAAAAATAATTAATTCTAAACTTTTAAGACTAAACCTTTAATTACTTAAAGTAATTATTCATTCATTAATTTATTAAAATAGATTAATTACTCATTTAATTATCCTAATAATTAAATGTATAACAAACCATTACACTATAATTTAATTTCACCAAGTTTTAAAACCAATTTAAAACTTATACATTATATGATAAATAATACTTATAAAAGATATTTATACAAGGTTTAAAACAAATTCTTTTTAAATTCAACATTCAAATTTTACATTATCATTCAAAACTGTTAAAATACTTAAATCTATAAAACTTGAATTATTTTTAAATCAAAGATTAAAAATCAAACTTGAATCAGTTTAAACTTTATTTAAAACATTTCTTTACATTTCAATTTCCAATCTAAATTCAAATGTCTTTAAAACATTTTAAACAATAAACCCCTTCAAAGTATTTAAACAAAATTTGAATTTAAAAAAAAAAACTTAGTCTTTTCCATCTTAATATTCAAATTAGACTTGAATCTATAGTTTAAAATTAGATTTAAAACATATTTTAAATCTTTACTTAATATTTTAAATTCAGTTTAAAATTAGAAAACATAACATGTTTTCTAACCTGAACAAATTCTAACTCAAGCAACAATTAATTTTTCGAGCCAATCCTAATCTAGCTCGAACAAATCATTAACATAACTCGAGTAACTCGCTAAATAACTCGAGTAACATTTTATTGCATTTATTCAAATCTGGGGGCACTGACAGGTTTTCACATGAACCTGTAACAACACACTCCCGAGACCTCATCTCAATGACTTCGAGTCTCCTACTTCTCTGCTTCAAGCAAATCATGTTGCAACCCGACAACATACTCGAGAAATCCTTCTTTCCCAAAACACAGAATGCACAGCATAAATTTGTGCACCTGCACCATCACTTCACCCAACTCCGACCCCTCGTGGCCACTCATGCATGTCGCCGACCACTCCCCAACTCGTCTTCGACCCTCCAATCCACTGCAGAATTCCCAAACCAAATTTGAGCATTTGAACCGAAAACTGGAACAATGGGTCGACACTACAATTTACCTCAAAACCCAAAATTCAGATCATCGGAAGAACTTCATCACCGGCCATGAACCCCTCCATACCTCGACTATCCCCAGCTTGAACCCCGAAGAACTCGATCACATATTTTGATCGTGGTGACAAATTTCTTTTGCTCACAGAAACTAGGGTTAAAAGAAAATAACCCCAAATTACTACTGCTCCCCTTACAAATCCATCATCCCATATTGTTTCCCACATCTTAGTTCACTACTCCATCACCATAATCAAACTTTGCCACTCCAATCACCCAGATTGTCAAATTTAACCAAAACACAATTTACAGTTAATCCAGAAATGCCCCTTCAAATTTAAACTAAATTTTCTGAATTTAGTTTTAGAATTCCAGTTTTGATTTATGTAATTGATTTAATATCTTAAATTAATGAATCCTATATAATTAAATTCTTACTTGCATATATAAATTTTGTTCTGTGGTATTCTGCTATTCCAGAGACATTTCAGGTTTCTTCATATTTTATTTTTATTAAATAAAAACTTAAACCTTAAATTAGGATACACTAACATATCTTGTTAGAATTTTGAACTTAGATATGAACTAGATTATGAGTTCATGATTTTTGAATCAATGCTTAAATTCTAGAATCTAGAACAGGGAAGAATAAAATCACAGCAACATGCATTCAAACCCATACATACATACAAACAATTTTCATCATACTCATCACATGAAACAATTCAAGCAATCATATTAATTTAAATTAGTTTTAAAATAAATTGTTACTCACAGGTTTTTTTTAGAGGCAGAGCATCTATGTTTTGACAAGTTTCAGATTTGCTTTTTCCTGATGCATGCTTCCAATTCCATTTGTATGCATGCTTTAAAAACTTCAAGTTTCTCCTTTTTATTTTGTAAACTTAAACCTTAATTTACTGCAAATGCCTTGAATTCCTATGCATGCTTGACTGAATGCTTTCCAGCAATTATGTAGGCTTCCATAATAATGTATGCAGGTTCTTGGGTAGCAAATTGGTTTCAGGATTATGAATTGCACTTTAGTTTGATGATTTGAAGAGTTACAGGTTTATGCATGTTTTTCTTTTTAGGCTTGAGGATGTGCAAATGATTTTCAGATAGCTTTGGTTAATTTTGGTTATAGGAGATTATAGTTTATCAAATTTGTTTGAGAGGGGAAATTGACAGGTTTGGTTTGAAGAAGCAATTTGCAGATTTTCTTTTTTGTGAAGATGAATTCAGATTTTTAGATCTGAAACTTTCTCAAGTTTATGAAGAAAAGAAGAATGGAAAAAGAAATGAGATGAGGAGAAATGTTTACATAAACAAGTTTTTGATCTAATTAAAAGAAAATGAAAAAGAATTAATTAGGACACTTGTTTTAAATTAAAACATTTGTCACTTTAGTTCATGCTATGCTTACACATGTCAATTAGGTATAAATAAATTAACATATGTATTAAGAGTATTTTTACTTTAATTTAAATTGTTTTATAAGAAGTTTAATTCTAAATTTTTTATTTCTTATGTAAAAATAAATGAGTTCCTCCCCTTTTAATTTATTAAAAAGGAAATGAGACAAACAAATTATGAATATAAGCTTATTCAAATATTTTTAAACATTTATTTCTTTTAAATTTCCAAACATCAAAGTCAAATTCAAATTAAATTATAAACTTCAAAATAAAAATCAAGTTATATATGTATGCATATATAATTCTTATTAAATTTTAAAAATAACAAATCCTATTTCTAACAAAATTTATTTATGTTTACAAAAACTAAGTATTCTCAATATCATTTGAAAATAACAAATTAAACAATATTTAAAACGATTTATAAAAGATATCATAAATTACTTCTATTACTTAATAAATTAAGATCATATGTAAATTTTATTTTAAATTCTTATATATAAATTCAAGCAATAATTTAAAAAGAAAATACAATTAAGTTTTTAATGTTAATCTAATTTAAATTCATATTCAAGTTAATTAAATACAAATTTAAACAAATAAGATTTTCTTTTAATATAAACCATATAATTATTTATTAAATTTCTTTGAAAAGTTAGATGTTAAATTTAAATCAAATTTCAAATTTATCAATTATAAATTAAAATTAGAAAATTGATTCATTTATTAAGTTCTAAACCAAAGTTTATCAATTTACAATATATACAATTATATATATTATAAACAGAAAATAATTTTATTAGCCTTTTAAAGGTACAATCTTCTAATTTAAATATTTATTATAAGATGATTATTATATCAATTCAAAATTTTATCATCAAGAATTATCAAATCAAATAAATTTTTAAACACAGATTATTAAATTTATATTGCTCAATTTCCGGGATATCACATTCCTCCCCCCTTAAAAGAATTTCGTCCCCGAAATTTAAAAGCAAAGGCAATTTAATAATCTATCTTAAGATTTAATTTTAAAAGACAAGCATATATCAAAACATATGCTAACAACCATAGCAACAAATTTACCAAATCAAAACAAATCTAATTATCCAGAAAATTTTCACGAGTTTTCCCGATATAAATATCGGGATACTCGCTCTATAGAATCTAAACAATCACTAATACTAAGCTGCAGAGCTCCTATCCAACTAGATCTGCAGACCTAAACAGGATATCAGACTATAAGCAAGTCTGACTCAACAACCACATCCTCCTGAACTGCTGGTTCCACAACCAGAGATACATCATACACTTACTCCCTCAGAGATACGTGATACACATCGAATCCCAGTTATACAATCTGGCAATTCAACCTTGAAAATCAAACAACAATCCTCACAAGAATACAGGAAAGATCCAAAACACCTCGGAGATGACTTACCCAGTCTTACCCAATCTTATAGCTCCTTAAATCGGAGAAAATTTACTCAAAAATCAAATCTCCGACTTTGGAATCCAAATTCCTTCACCTTTTATCCACAAAACAATCCTGACGATCCTGGGCTGCCTTCATCATTCCTGATCAGCTCAACCTTCGCTGATGTCTCTAGAAACAAACAGAACCAAAACATCCCAACCCAATGATCTCCTCAAGATCAATTCCAAACCAATAACACCAACTCTACTCCACAAATATCAGAAGACTAACTTACTTCTCCTATCCGGAAAAGATAAAACAAAAGCACTTCCAACTGCTTTCACTGCACAACTCTGATCTGAAGCAGGAGAAAAACTCGAGCACAAATTGGACAACATATCTCAGAAATATGGTCCAATAGATCCATAAAAGAAAACTCAGATATCTCATCTGATCCTTCTACTAAACGGAACCACCAGTAGCCCTCCGGAAATCTAGTTGATAAGAAAACTCAGCCTCCAGGTGCGGACAAACTTCTCATAGCTCAAGAGTGCACTCAAACTATCGCAAGTCACTTTTGCGATCAACTCGTCCAATATCCAAAGAAAACTGTTTTCACTTTACCAATTAGAACAGTCTATGCTTAACTAGCCAATCCATCAAAGAAATGAATCTACCTGGCTGCTTTTGAACTCCTTCAGAAAAACTGCTAACCAGAAATCCTTCTTGCCAGCACATAACACTCCGAGCTATACTGCTGACAACTACGCCAAAGACTTCCTAATCCAAAGCTCTTCGAGGAAACTCGGACCTCAAAGCAAACAAAACATCCTGCTGAACCCAGCCACAACATCGAAACAGTCATACTTCCAAAACTTGTTCCAAAGAAAAATCTTTTGACACATCCATAGTCACTTTGTCTCATCACACAGCTACTAATTCCTAAGGTATCGAGATACCATCATTTCCTTCTGCCCAACCAACAGATCCAAACTCTACTCATCCATCTTCAAAAATGATCTCTGAACCTTTACAGGTCACCTTCAGAGATAAATGAAATCCTTCATCACTACAAAGCTCACTCGAGACGGTATTAGGTCTACAGTCTCGAAAAATACACTTCCAACATTCAAACACCAACCAATGGTAGTCGTGTTACGCACACTACTACCCCTTCTACCTTTATAACTTATATTGGAAAACCTGAACGGGTAACCCAACAGATAGGTAGAAATAAATATATTTATATATATAAAAATTACAAATACGCTCTCTCAAGATAGACACCACTCCAGGGCGTAGGTATTCACTCAACCAAATGCTCTGATACAACTGTAACGACCTAACTTCCAGACTCCAGGAAGTCGCATCGTTAATAAGAAAGAAAGGGATAGAAAAGAGAAAAGAAAGAGAAGAAAGAAGAAACAACATCAGAATCTCAACAGCGGAACGAATAAATTATATTAATAATATAAGTACTTACATAATATACAATGCCAATCAGAGATACACAACATACATATCTCATATACTAGACAGTTATAAACACCTGTCTAGTATTTACAACTCAATATATCACAACAAAGAGATACAACACAGAGAACACACAGCGGAACTGTTATCTACAACGCAGAAGCCTCCTGCTCCATTGCTCCTCCACAATTCGTCAAAGCTAACCTGAATTCCTTGGCTACTCGTAAAAATTTGAGTACCCAAGAGTTTATGAAAAACAAAATATAAACTCTGGGTCAGACATGGGTCTGGTGTGAGTACCAGGTTAAAGTTGCTTAACTTTGAAAAACCTTTGAAAAGAAAAGGTATCATGTAAGACTTCCCACACATAAACATGGAAAAGTTTTTACCTTACGCTAACCAAAACATTTGATAGGAAATCTAGTGATATTGTAAAAGGTCTAGGGTTTTCAAGTAAATATGAAATAGCCGAAATTGTTACATCTATTAAATTCCAGCTACTAGCCACAAAAGTGGGTAATACAATCAAAACCGTTGGCACCTATTGGATTTTGGATTCCATCAATGGCAGGGCTACTGAGGTACCGCCCGTCACAGTACGTGGCTTAGATCAACGTACCGAGGAGTACGTCCGCTCCCTTGAAACACAAGACTGGAACCATCCCTTACTTGACAGTCCCGAACAAGACAACCCCGCAGTTGGCGTACGTTCCAACCGCCCACACAGCCGGAAAAAAAGGACTTCTAGACAGGGGAAAATCTTGCTCTCAAGTGGGGGCTACCCACGAATCCTTGCTGCACCTCCCCTATTTTAGCCATTCCTGATTGATGAGGCTTGAGGCTACGATTACCTTTATAGGACATATCACTTAGAATGCTCATCGTCCACCTGACGATGTTCTGAAAGCATTCAATCCATACAAGTTCGTTCCGGGTTCGAACGAAACCGAAGGCATTATCTCGTTACACTCATTTTGGAATCACCCACAAAGTTAACGACGATAACCCTTGCACTCTGAATCTCCATCTCGAATCTATAAGTACTATTCCGTCAAACTCATTATGGAATCACCCATAGAGTTATACTGACGTATAGCCCTTACACCTCGAGTCTTCACTCGCTCCACTTGGATTCACGACCTAACGTTAATTTGGATCGATGTGGTTTTCGGATATCCAAATATGGAAACCCGATCTCGGTCTCATCGAAATCCAAAACGTCTCTTTTAAGGCCAAGTTGTTTTAAATTCAATTATCTATATACACACAGATAGATAATATACAGATTCACAACAGATAATCAACATTATCATCATATTAGATAAATCATACTATCATCATCCAAAAAGATAATCTATATCAACATCATAATGCAACCAATGCATCCATATTACTCAATATTATTTATCTCATATCTGAGATTCAAACCAATCAAGGCAAACTATATCATCCATCCATATAAGCAATGATCTATAATCACCATTTATAATTAATTTAAAGTGAATTAAATTAACTACATCATTTCCTAATTAATTTAAAGTGAATTAAATTAATTACGTCATCAATAAAAATCTTGCTTATTACCATTAATTAATTACAAATTAATTAATCATATTTCAATTTATCACCATAATTAATCACCTTTGACTAATTATTCCTTAATTACATTTAAGTAATTATTCTTTAATTAATTTTACAAATCAATTATACTTAACCAAATACAGTAATTAACCTTATTTAAATTAATTACATTAAGTAATTAATCTTGATTTAGACCATAATTGTTAATCACTCTTGATTAACCCTATTCAGTAATTAACTACCTTTAATTACTTTACCAAACAAATCAACTACTCCATAATTAATTATCTCAAATTAATCCCTTGATTAATTCACAAAGTAATTATACTTAAATTACTTCAATTATCAAATCACCTTCAATTAATTACATATAGTAATTACCCATTAATTACTTCTCTAAGTAATTTCTCTTTATTTAATTACATTAAGTAATTATACTCCATAAATCATTTATTGATTACTCTAAATTAATTAAACTGAATTAATTAACTTAATCTAATCAAACTAAACTCAATTAATTACAATAAGTAATTAATTCCTTAATTACTTCCATAAGTAATTATACTTAACAATTTACACAGTGATTATCTTTAAATTAATTAATCTAATTAATAATTAAAATTAATCACATTAATTAATTATTAAATAATCCTCAGTTAATGACCTTCATTAACTATTAAACAATTCATCAATTATTTATCTAAAATAATTAACTTATTTTAAATCATTATTAATTTCAAATTAATTAATCATTAATAACTCATTAATTAATCCCTAATTAATTAAATAATTAAGTGTAAATTAAAACTTAATTAATCCATTATTACTTGATTAATTAATTATTAATCATTAATTAAAATCAAATCTTCTTTAATTAATTAATTATTTTTAATTACAAGTTAATTATTCTAAAAAATAATTAATCCTAAACTTTTAAGACTAAACCTTTAATTACTTAAAGTAATTATTCATTCATTAATTTATTAAAATAGATTAATTACTCATTTAATTATCCTAATAATTAAATGTATAACAAACCATTAAACTATAATTTAATTTCACCAAGTTTTAAAACCAATTTAAAAATTATACATTATATGATAAATAATACGTATAAAAGATATTTATACAAGGTTTAAAACAAATTCTTTTTAAATTCAAACATTCAAATTTTACATTATCATTCAAAACTGTTAAAATACTTAAATCTATAAAACTTGAATTATTTTTAAATCAAAGATTCAAAATCAGACTTGAATAAGTTTAAACTTTATTTAAAACATTTCTTTACATTTCAATTTCCAATTTAAATTCAAATTTCTTTAAAACATTTTAAACAATAAACCCCTTCAAAGTATTTAAACAAAATTTGAATTTTAAAAAAAACTTAGTCATTTCCATCTTAATATTCAAATTAGACTTGAATCTATAGTTTAAAATTAGATTTAAAACATATTTTAAATCTTTACTTAATATTTTAAATTCAGTTTAAAATTAGAAAACATAACATGTTTCCTAACCTGAACAAATTCTAACTCAAGCAACAATTAATTTTTCGAGCCAATCCTAATCTAGCTCGAACAAATCATTAACATAACTCGAGTAACTCGCTAAATAACTCGAGTAACATTTTATTGCATTTATTCAAATCTGGGGGCACTGACAGGTTTTCACATGAACCTGTAACAACACAATCCCGAGACCTCATCTCAATGACTTCGAGTCTCCTACTTCTCTGCTTCGAGCAAATCATGTTGCAACCCGACAACATACTCGAGAAATCCTTCTTTCCCAAAACACAGAATGCACACCATAAATTTGTGCACCTGCACCATCACTTCACCCAACTCCGACCCCTCGTGGCCACTCATGCATGTCGCCGACCACTCCCCAACTCGTCTTCGACCCTCCAATCCACTGTAGAATTCCCAAACCAAATTTGAGCATTTGAACCGAAAACTGGAACAATGGGTCGACACTACAATTTACCTCAAAACCCAAAATTCAGATCATCAGAAGAACTTCATCACCGGCCATGAACCCCTCCATACCTCGACTATCCCCAGTTTGAACCCCGAAGAACTCGATCACATATTTTGATCGTGGTGACAAATTTCTTTTGCTCACAGAAACTAGGGTTAAAAGAAAATAACCCCAAATTACTACTGCTCCCCTTACAAATCCATCGTCCTATATTTTTTCCCACATCTTAGTTCACAACTCCATCACCATAATCAAACTTTGCCACTCCAATCACCTAGATTGTCAGATTTAACCAAAACACAATTTACAGTTAATCCAGAAATGCCCCTTCAAATTTAAACTAAATTTTCTGAATTTAGTTTTAGAATTCCAGTTTTGATTTATGTAATGGATTTAATATCTTAAATCAATGAATCCTATATAATTAAATTCTTACTTGCATATATAAATTTTGTTCTGTGGTATTCTGCTATTCCAGAGACATTTCAGGTTTCTTCATATTTTATTTTTATTAAATAAAAACTTAAACCTTAAATTAGGATAACTAACATATCTTGTTAGAATTTTGAACTTAGATATGAACTAGATTATGAGTTCATGATTTTTGAATCAATGCTTAAATTCTAGAATCTAGAACAGGGAAGAATAAAATCACAGCAACATGCATTCAAACCCATACATACATACAAACAATTTTCATCATACTCATCACATGAAACAATTCAAGCAATCATATTAATTTAAATTAGTTTTAAAATAAATTGTTACTCATGGGTTTTTTTTAGAGGCAGAGCATCTATGTTTTGACAAGTTTCAGATTTGCTTTTTCCTGATGCATGCTTCCAATTCCATTTGTATGCATGCTTTAAAAACTTCAAGTTTCTCCTTTTTTTTTGTAAACTTAAACCTTAATTTATTGCAAATGCCTTGAATTCCTATGCATGCTTGATTGAATGCTTTCCAGCAATTATGTAGTCTTCCAGAATAATGTATGCAGGTTCTTGGGTAGCAAATTGGTTTCAGGATTATGAATTGCACTTTAATTTGATGATTCGAAGAGTTACAGGTTTATGCATGTTTTTCTTTTTAGGCTTGAGGATGTGCAAATGATTTTCAGATAGCTTTGGTTAATTTTGGTTAGAGGAGATTATACTTTATCAAATTTGTTTGAGAGGGGAAATTGACAGGTTTGGTTTGAAGAAGCAGTTTGCAGATTTTCTGTTTTATGAAGATGAATTCAGATTTTTAGATCTGAAACTTTCTCAAGTTTATGAAGAAAAGAAGAATGGAAAAAGAAATGAGATGAGGAGAAATGTTTACATAAACAAGTTTTTGATCTAATTAAAAGAAAATGAAAAAGAATTAATTAGGACACTTGTTTTAAATTTAAACATTTGTCACTTTAGTTCATGCTATGCTTACACATGTCAATTAGGTATAAATAAATTAACATATGTATTAAGAGTATTTTTGCTTTAATTTAAATTGTTTTATAAGAAGTTTAATTCTAAATTTGTTATTTCTTATGTAAAAATAAATGAGTTCCTCCCCTTTTAATTTATTAAAATGGAAATGAGACAAACAAATTATGAATATAAGCTTATTCAAATATTTTTAAACAATTATTTCTTTTAAATTTCAAAACATCAAAGTCAAATTCAAATTAAATTATAAAATTCAAAATAAAAATCAAGTTATATATGTGTGCATATATAATTCTTATTAAATTTTAAAAACAACAAATCCTATTTCTAACAAAATTTATTTATGTTTATAAAAACTAAGTATTCTCAATATCATTTGAAAATAACAAATTAAACAATATTTAAAATGATTTATAAAAGATATCATAAATTACTTCTATTACTTAATAAATTAAGATCATATGTAAATTTTATTTTAAATTCTTATATATAAATTCAAGAAATAATTTAAAAAGAAAGTACAACCAAGTTTTTAATTTTAATCTAATTTAAATTCATATTCAAGTTAGTTAAATATAAATTTAAACAAATAAGATTTTCTTTTAATATAAACCATATAATTATTTATTAAATTGCTTTGAAAAGTTAGATGTTAAATTTAAATCAAATTTCAAATTTATCAATTATAAATTAAAATTAGAAAATTGATTCGTTTATTAAGTTCTAAATCAAAGTTTATCAATTTACAATATATACAATTATATATATTATAAACAGAAAATAATTTTATTAGCATTTTAAAGATACAATCTTCTAATTTAAATATTTATTATAAGATGATTATTATATCAATTCAAAATTTTATTATCCAGAATTATCAAATCAAATAAATTTTTAAACACAGATTATTATATTTATATTGCTCAATTTTCGGGATATCATAGATAATATATAGAACCAAGTATATGATTGCAGGTTGATAAGATCTGCAGAGACTCTATGTCTATGTGTCTCTTTGTGTGTGTGTAATATCTGCCATCCATAAGTTTTTACTGACAAGTTAATCTGCATAATCTAGTATAGAGCATACATTTGAATAAACATCTTCATACATCGAGGTACTAAAAGGATACATTTGGAAAATGCATACCATAAATAGAGCTCCCTCTTATGAAATATAGTAAACTTCTCTTACATTACGCTCAATCGTCATGCCCATCGGGAATAGGGGGCTTCATAAACAATTGCTTTCTCCTAGGTGCAAACCTATTAGGCATAAGGTTTCAAAAAACACACAAGGTTAAAAGTTTTTCAATTTTATTTCATACTTTTTTAACATAGTTGCAAGTAGGACTTTAACTTTTCGTATAATGAAACAAATAACCCTAAGCTAGGAATAAAAAATGTAAGAAATGCTCAAACTTGAACTGTGATGGTCTTTAATATGCTAAATAACGCCTTTTCCAAATTAACTCATTGGTATGGCAAATTATGTCAAATCAGAATTTACAGAATAACAACTTTTGCACTTTCGAGCCAAGGAAGATGATTGTTAACTACAACTGCTTACTTAGACCTTAGTGTTCGAGCCATACCGTCGATTAGAGTCGAGTTACAACTTGATTCGTGTCTCATGGATTAGATGGTCATGTGATTTGCTGCTACTATCAGTTGGAATATGGAGTCGTTGGTCATGTGCCTGCCGCCAACCATCCTACTACCTATTGACTCGGGATGTTTTTCCTATTCTCTCCCCATTTAGGATGTTGCATATACATACTGCGGTAGTGGTGCTATAGAATTTGATTTGGGGATTTTATTTTGGAATTTGGGGATTTAATTTTTTGGGTTTGAGAGATAGGGGAAAAAATGGAACGAAAAGAAAGAGGGAAAGGGAAAATAGTTGAAGGAGAACGACGCAAAGAAAATAATTAGTGGAGCCAAAGCATTATGTAACTAACACGGCCATAAATAAGAACAAATCAAAACAAATAACAACACTATAGAATAAAGCGTTATTTAACGTCATAAATGTCAAATTTTCTTGTAGTACCTACGCTCTTGGGTCTGCATAATAGTTTGTTGCTCACCTTATGCATACCACCCTTCCATATAAAATTAGCATATGCTTAATTAACGTTATGAATGGAGACAACTGAATTTGAAAAGTTTAAAGCCAAAACCTCACTTTTGAAGTGATAAATGTATGCACAAGTTAAATCCTACCTATGAAAGACAATAAATTAGCACTCCACCCCTATAATTTCTCCTAATTTTGTTTATAAGTTTACCCCATTCCGTATCAGTTATCAAGTTGGATGATAATGGAACTCCTTTAACTGGCAGTGCATCTTCCTTCACGTTGAGGGATTGTAAAATAACTTCTCTGCCTTATGTGTACTTGCTAAAGTAACATTTTGTCTTTATTTCATTAACCTTAAGTGCTATCATTTCTGATTTATGGAAAATTTCTTCCAAACAATGGGCTGCTTTCTGACTGGCTTTGACACATATCAGTAAGTCATTTGCATAAAAATGATAGTTAAGGTTAGGCTAGATTTTGTAAATTTGATCGATCTCCTTGTTATAGCATTCTAGTTCCATCTGAAGAGTGAAAAACACCATTGCCACTGCAAACAAATAGGGTGATAGTGAGTCACCCTGTCTTAACCTTCTGTTGCTATTAATGAAACCTTTAGTAACTCCATTGATTAAAATAGAATAGGTGGGTGTGCTAATACATTCCTCTACCAAGTCCAGAAACTAATTAGGGAATCTGATTTTTTTAAGAATGTGGATGATAAATTTTCCCTTCACCTTTAAACACATTTTATCAATTTCCTTTGTGTTAAAATTTCTCACCAATTCATTAGAAAGTAATGAATTCTCTACTATGCTTCTATCATTTATAAATGCGCTTTAACATTCTGCTATTATATCTGGTAAATATTTTAACATTCTATTGCGTAGAACTTTGCTAAGTATCTTATAGATGACACTGCAGCATGTTATATGTTCGTACTCTTTAATTTTACGGGCTTGTCTACTTTTGGAATGAGACACAAAAGTGTAATTAATCTCCTTAAGAATTTTTCCTATGTCCATAGCTTCTTGAGAAGCATTAACCATTTTCTCTTTCAAGCTCTTCCAATGCAATCTGTAGAACTTGGAGTTCATCTTATCTGGACCTAGGCACGATTCCACATGAATGGAATTCAAAGCAACTTCAACTTCACTACCTTGGATTCTACCATTCAGGAGTTCCATGGCAGCCTCATTCACCATAGCACTACAATGAATTTCTGTTAAGTCAAGTGTATGCTCTCCATTAATTAATATTATATAGCCTTATTGTAACATCCTCCATTTTAAGGCCCGAAATTAAGCATTGCAAACGCTACAGTCATCTATAGTATTAATTTTCGATGATAAAATATAGTCTTGTTAATGACATCCATTGTAACAACACAAAATTTAAGCTATAATAATTAATTAATGAATTAATTTAATAATAAAATAAGTTTTTGAAATTTTCACAATCGAGCTACGAAAGTTACATCATTGGGTCCGTGGAGATTTATTGATTAATTTCCATATATAACTTGTCGAAATCCGAGCTAGTATGAAGAAGTTACGATAGAAATAAGAATCGTACAGAAAAAATAACAGACCCCATAGGGATTGACCCATGCAAAGGTCCGGTTGACGTATAGGTTGGGCCCCAATGAATCTAGGTTCACCCCCCTATGTCAGTGGATGAAGATTCATCCAAGTATGAGCGAACATGTCATAATTCGATTTTTGAGCGATCTTGTATGTCCGTAGCTATATCTGACGATTCCTAGTGAGCCTCTGACGTGGTTGCACCAGATTCAATCTTCAAATATGATGGCCAAATATCCCTAAGTTACACTATAAATAGATCTCTAGGTCTAGCTATTTATCACATTCAGATTTTCTCGCAATTGGGTTCATTGCCTGAGGTCGAACCTTAAATAGAAAAAATTTCTGTGAAGGAAATCTTTTTGATAAAAATATTCTACACCCTAAGAGTGGATCCCGGAAGGCCAAGGACTAGAGCTAAGAAACACAAGTGAGTGTTTTTTTAATTATTTTATATTTTTAAGTAATTTAAAAAATAGGGTTCTCAAAGTTGTAGTTTTCTACAATTTGAAACAATTTTTATGTAAATTTATTTACAGTCGATTTTTAAGTAAATTTTAGAAGTTCTTTCCAGTCTATTTTATTCAGCTATTTTATTCAGTTGTTTGCAATTACTTATATTTACACTTATTTACATCTATTTTAAGTTGAAATTTAGCCTGTAAATGTTGGCTTCTTTTTATTCCTTTTTGATGCAAATTAAATATTAAAAGGAAAAGAATTCGCTAATATGGATTAAAATAGAAAACACTAAATTTATAAAAATCAGATGTAAAATAAGAAAAACTGAACTAAAATAGAGATAGACTAAATAAGGAAAATTTAAGATATTTGCAAGTATGATTATAACTAGTCGTTATAACTAAAAAGAGAAAATAAAAGAGTAACTGTTGCAAGAACAATTATAACACGTACGTAATAATTAGAAAGAAGAGGTAACAAAAGAGGCTTATTTTAAAACTTAGATCTTGGACTAAGTTAATAAGCAAATATAGAAAAGAAAAAATAACAAAAGAGACTTATTTTAAACTTAGATTAAGTTAATAAGAAAATATAAAAGTAGGGCCCGTACCGAAAGCATTCCCTTTCAGATCTTGGACTGATGGTCTCACAATAGTAGGTGAGGCTGGGACATGCTTATGCTGATTAGAGTAAGTAAATGGCCAATAGATAGAGGCTCAAATCTGGGGGTTTGGGCAAGGGGTTCAAAACTAGAAGATTGTTTGTTAGGACCAGTACCGGCATCATTCCCTTTTAGGTTTAGGATAGATGGTCTCACAATAGTTAGATGAGGCTGGGCGGCATTCCCTTTCAAGTCTAAGACTCATGGTCTCACAATAGTTAGGTGAGGCTGGGCATGCTTATGCTGATTTGGGTAAATAAGGAGTCAAAAGGGGGCGAAAGTTAGCGTGTACCGGCGATGACCGAGCATGCGGCATCAATTAGGTTAAATAATTCGCTACTGCGTCCTAAGCACTAAAGAGATGTCTTTTACTGTGACTAACAAGATTGGTTTACAGCGGTACAACAGGGATAGAATTGGCCGATCAACGGGTAGAATTAGGATTTCAGCCTAATCAAGTTAGCAGTTGACATAGGATTAGGGTTTTCAGCCTAATCACAGCAGTTTAAGACAAGTGCAAAAAATCAAATCAAACAATCTAAGCAAATAGTCAAACAGAATCAAAATTAGTATTTTACCCCGGTTTTATCTTTTCTGTATTTTCCTTTCATGCTAGCACTATCGATTAGTCTATTATCTTTATCTTTCTTAGAAATGCTAGTAATTACTTTCACTCACCAGATTTATTGTCTAACTCACTCCTCTATTTCCCTTTCCCCCTCCAATAGCCCAGTAGAGTTGAGTTGATTCAGGTTGCCTGGAGATTCATTTTCGGAGCTTCCTCATTTTAAATGTATTCTTTTGCTTTTCATCTTTTTCATTTTTCTTATGATGGATTTGGCATGTGTGAGAGGGATTATTATTGTTGTTGTTGTTGTTGCTTTTTCACCCTGATTATGTAAGACTAAGATGTATTTTTAATGAGACATGAATTTGAGCTATATTGAGACATGTCAAGTTTTTATGATGTATTTTAAAATGAAGTATAATTTTGAATGACAAGTTATTATTTAAATGTTTCACTGTTTTTACTTATTTGTCTTGTGGATCTTAGGCTCTGTGATACTTTAGCTATACCTATAACGTACCATATCCTTTGGTGTACCCTTCATGGGTATAATAAGGGGTGTGGGACGTTTCATTTGGTGTCAGAACCTAAGGTTGCAAGATTCCTAAAAACTTATTTTAAAATTAAAGTATTTTTCAAAAGTAACATATTTTCAAACTATTTTTCAAAAAGAAACACTTAGAAATAGTATTCAAGTATAAGAAAGTTTTTACAAAAATCCCCTCAAAGTCTAATTCAACCTTCTTTCGATTCTTTTGAGCCTAAATTTTATTTTCTTTTCATAGATTGGTGAATGCCCTAAATCTTCCAGAGGGTGTCCAAGTCTCTGGCAGGTTCCGTAGATACCTCCAAGCTATGGCACCAGAGGCGCAAGGGCAAGCGCCCAATGCAGCACCGGAGTGGAGATCCTATTAATCCACCTGCAGTAGTTAATTTTTCTAAGATATGAAAGGACTTTGCTAGTCTAGGAGGCAAGTAGTTTTCTATCATGGAGGATTTCATGGAGGCACGAACTTGGTTGAGGAATATGGAGTAGATATTTAGGCTGTTAGGTTTGGAGGACCTACAGAAAGGTCAGCTTGCATCTTGGCAGCTAAAGAGAGAAGCTTCTTACTGGAGGGAGATTTTAAAGATGGAGGGTAGATACATTGGTTGGTTTGGATTTTGAAAAAGGTTTGAGAGAAAGTTCTTATCGCAAGCCGAGGAAAGCATGCAATTGGAGAAGTTCATTAGTCTGAAGCACGGGAGTCTTTTGGTGAAAGAATATATAAAACAGTTTAATGAGTTAATGCATTTCGGGATGGAGCTTGTTAATACACCGCAAAAGAAGGCCACCAAGTTTGCTAAAGTTTGAACCAGCCCCTCCAAGGGTTGGCGTTGACACATGTACCTATGGGAGCGATGTACGAATCACTTGTGGAAATGGCTCTCATGTCAAATGTTACTAAGGAAGAAAAGGTTAAGGAGGTTTCTAAATCAAAAAATATAAGAGGCGGTGGTGGACGAATAAGAAGGACAAGAAGAAAGAAGGAGGACCTCAAAAGGGGAAGATTAAGAAAGGCGAGAAATGTCATAGTTATAGATTGGTTGGGCATTTCACAAAGGACTGTAAGAAGGACACGATGAAAGGGAGGTGTTATAACTGTAGGCATCCTGGACACCTTAGTAGAGCTTGTCCTCAGAAGATAGGGCAGAGAGCAGGTGAACCCACGAGGCAAGTACAGGCTTTGGATGCAGCACCTCCTAGTAGTGGACTTGATCCAGGTCTTTGTAGAAGGTTTGATCTCTATTTTGGATCTTCCTATTCGGACGCTTTTTGACTTCGGAGCATCGCCTTCTTTAATTTCTAGTTCCTTGGTTGATTGTTTGCACTAAGATATTTCTCTAGTAGTAGAACCTATAGTTGTTTCAAATCTCATAGGAGGATAGGCACATTTATCCATGATTTGTAGGGGTCTGAAAATTTTTATAAGTGTAAGTTTGACTGTGACTTCTATGTACTAGGATTTTCGGGATATGCGATGATTTTGAGGATGGACTGGTTTTCCACTTATGGTGCGATATTAGACTGCAAGAAGAGAGTCGTCATACTAAAGACATGTAGCGGAAGGACTCTCGAGGTTTCTTGCAACTTATAGGGGTCGGTCATGTTGAGCTTCCTTTATTCCCTTGATTCATCACTAGGAGAGTTAGATTCAGTTATAATTATTAGAGATTTCCCAGACGTTTTTGAGGAGGTTAGGGGACTACCCCCTAAGAGAGAGATCAACTTTAGGATCTATTTAAATGACAATGCCAAGCCAATGGCATTGCCCTGAGACATATGGCTCCTAGGGAGAGGAAGGAGTAAAGTATGCAAATTAGTGAGCTATTGGAGTAAGGCTTCATCAGAAGAAGCATATTTGAGTGGGGAGCGCCAGACGTCTTTGCTACAGAGGCAGATGGTTCCTTCGACTTTGCATAGACTATAGAGAGTTGAATAAGCTCATGAAGAAGAGCCGTTACCTACTTCCTAAGATAGACGATCTTTCTGATCAGTTGGTTGGCTTTTCAGTATTCTCTCAGCTTGACTTAGCCACTGGATTTCATCAGCTTAGGGTCGTTGATGATCGATAAGACAGCATTTAGGACACTCGATGAATTCTTTGAGTGGTTGGTTATGCCATTTGTGCTGACCAATGCCCTAGCCTATTTTGTAAATCTGATGAGTCATGTTTTTCAAGGTGTCCTAAATAAGTTGGTTATAGTGTTTGTGGATGACATTCTGTTGTTTTCCAAGAGTATGGAAGAGCATGCTATTCATCTTGAGGAGGCTCTTCGTACACTTCATGTTCATAAGTTGAAAGCAAAATTCTTGAAATGTCACTTTTTGTGTAAGGAGGTGCATTTCTTGAGGCATGTAGTCTCAAGAGAGGGTTTAGTTATGGATCCCGCTAAGATAGTGGCAGTACAAGATTGGAAGGCTTCCAAGAACGCTACCAAAGTTAGAAGCTTCCTAGGTTTAGTTGGTTATTATAGGAAGTTTATCATAGATTTTGCTAAGATTTCAACACCGCTTACTCGCCTCACTAAGAAGAGTGCGGCATTATGTGGGACGTGAATTGTGTGGATTTCTTCATGATGCTAAAGAGAGCCCATACTAGTGCGTCAGCGTTAGTTTTACCTGATAGAGCTAAGCCTTTTACAATACACACTGATATATATGGGACTGGCCTTGGAGCAGTATTGATACAAGAGGGGAGGGTAGTATGCTATTGGAGTAGACAGTTGAGAACTCATGAGAAGAACTACCTCACCCATGATTGGGAGATACCTGCTATTGTTTTTGCGCTCAAGTCATGGAGACATTACCTACAGGAGAGAGGTTCCAGCTTTTCACTGACCATAAATCTTTAAAGTACATGTTCCCACAAAAGGATTTAAACATGAGGCAACGCGCTGGATGGAGTTTTTGGCATCATATGACTTTGAGATAGCTTACACCCTTGGAAAAGGAAATGTGGTTGCGGATGCATTAAGTAGGCAGAGAGCAAGCCTTAGTTCAATATTCATGGAGGGGAAGAGCCTAGAGTTTATTTCCACCTTTGATTTTAAGCCCTCTACGGACATTACCCTTGGATTATTGACAGCACTTGAGGTTAAGCCTACCCTTATAGATCAGATTGGCTCCAAACAGCGAGTAGATTCAAAGCTTGTGGATATTCTGGTTAGGATTAGCAGGGGAGAGGTCTCTAGACATCTCTAACTCTATTCCATCGATGGTAAAGGGTGGCTAAGGAGAGATGGAAGATTTTGTGTTCCCCGCACTGGTGATTTGATAAGAGCAATTTTAGTAGAGGCATGCCATTCTCGGATGATTATTCATCCGGGTAGTGATAAGATGTATGGGGACATGAAGAGAGTGTTTTATGTGAGTGGCATGAAGAAGGATATAGCAGAGTTTGTGGCTAAGTGCCTTGTGTGCTAAAGAGTTAAGGCAGAGCAGCAGAGGCATGGCGGATTGCTTCAACCATTGGATGTACCCGAATTGATGTGGATAGTGTTTTGATGGACTTTATAGATGGTTTACCCTGATCTAGGTAGGGGAATACTAGTATTTAGGTGATTGTAGATCTTTTGACTAAGAGCACTCACTTCATTCGGGTCAATAGCAAGAGAACGACACCTTATTTGGCATCCATATATGTTCATGAAATAGTCTGACTTCATGGAGTTCCCTCTGGCATAGTTAACGATAGAGACCCTATCTTTACTTGCGAGTTTTGGAGGAGCTTGCAAGAGGCTTTAGGCACACAACTTAGATTGAGTATGACCTATCACCCTCAAACAAATGGCCAAACGGAGAGAATGTGCATTCTTGATTTTGGAGGACTTAGGAGGAGCACTTTCCTTTAGTAGAATTCGCTTATAACAATAGTTTTCGGGATAGCATTGGGATAGCTCCTTTTGAAGCCCTTTAAGGAATACTTTGCAAGTCACCTTCATGTTGGTTGGAGTCTACAGAAAGATTGCTACTTAGTCCCGACATGGTTAGAGGGACTTCGGAAAAGATTGATTTTATTTAAAGAAGAATGAAGATGACCTAAGATAGATAAAAATCCTATGCAGGTAAGCAAAGAAGGGATATTGAGTTTGAGGTAGAAGATTTGGCTTTCATTAAGGTGTCTCCGCTTAGAAAGGTAGTGAAGTTTGGATCAAATAGGAAACTTCTCCTAGATTCGTATGATCGTTCCCCATTATGGAAAGGGTAGGGAAGTTGGTGTATCGGATAAAGCAACTAGAGAGGCTCGTGGGAGTTCATGATGTTTTTCATATTTCGCACTTGAGAAATTGCTTACATGATTCAGCAGAGGTTGTGGAACCTAGCCAACTTGAGGAAGTTGAGGCGGAGAGAGAAGCATCGGTTCGTCGTATTCCTACCAAGATCGTTGGACATGATATCAAAAAGCTTAGGAATAAAAAATCCCTTTGGTTAAGGTGCAGTGGGGAGATAGTATTGAGGACGCTACATGGGAGGCTGAGGAGAAAATACGTACCTCTTATCCGTATCTTTTCGATGGTACATCTTGAATTTCCTATTCCCATCTTTAATTTTGAATAGATTCCATCCTTTAGTATACTTTGGGAGGGTAGATCTTAAGGTTTAACCTATGGATGGAATGTAAACACGTTACTAGAACATGTTATGTATGTTGGATGCCAGTGGTTGCAAGTGTTTGCCAGTGGATGCTAATGGATGCATATACACACACTAGGCACTATTATCTCTTAGGGATCGGCCTAACTGGTCACTGAAGCATACGCATATGCATGTGTGTGCACTTGCATTTTTATTTCCAAGGTTGTTATAATGAGTGATTATCATATGATTATTGCATTTGGATGATGATTGTAGCACGCATGTAGAACTATCAGTTAGCATTATGAAATTTGCATTCATTTAGATACATAGCATGGACATGATTGCATAAAAAGGAGGTCGACCGAAACAATAGATTGCCTAATGTTTTGCATTGGTTAGGGACATTGACACTACACTATTACATATATCATAAATTGCATTAGAAAGCTTAAGGACAATCGATGTAATGGATGATGGTTGAACATGTGGTTGTAGAATTTGGATGAAAATATTTATTTCACTCTTCTGTCCTTGGATTTTTCGGGGACGAAATTCTTTAAGGAGGGGATAATGTAATACCCCAAAATTTGAGCTATAATAATTAAATAATGAATTAATTTAACAATAAAATAAATTTATGAAATTGTCAAAATCGAGCTACGAAAGTTGCACCATTGGGTCCATGGCGATTTTCTAATCAACTACCAGATATAACTTGTTGAAATCCAAGCTAGTATGAAGAAGTTACCAGAGAAATAAGATTCCAAAAAAATAAACCCATAGGGGTCGACCCATGCAAAGGCCGGGTCAACCTATAGGTCAACCCCCCCAATGAAGCTAGGTCAACCCGCCTATGTTAATTGACGAAGATTCGTCCAGGTATGAGCGAACACGTCACAATTCGATTTCTGAGCGATCATGTGCATCCGTAGCTGCATCCG
Organism: Allium cepa; assembly: GCA_030765085.1. Lineage (NCBI taxonomy): Eukaryota > Viridiplantae > Streptophyta > Magnoliopsida > Asparagales > Amaryllidaceae > Allium > Allium cepa. The sequence continues at coordinate 233,241,656 of CM060939.1, read as the reverse complement.
ACGGTTCCTAATGAGCATATGATGTGGTTGCACCAGATTTAATCTTCAAATTTGTTGGCCTGAGATCCCTAAGTCACACTATAAATAGAACCTTAGGTCTAACTATTTTTCTTATTTTGATTTTTTCCCAATTGGGTTCGTTGCCTGAGGCTGAACCCTAAAGAGAAAAAATTTCTAAAGAGGAAATCTTTTTGATAAAAATATTCTACGCTCTAGAAGTGGATCCAGGAAGGCCAAGGAAAATAGCTAAGGACCATAAGTGAGTGTTTTGTAATTATCTTAGATTTTTATGTAATTTAAAATAATAGGGCTCTCAATAGTTTAGTTTTTATACGATTTTGAGATAATCTTTATGTAAGTTTATTTATAGTTTATTTTTAAGTAAATTTCAGAAGTTCTTTCCAGTCTATTTTATTCCGCTATTTTATTCAGTTATTTGCAATTATTTATAGTTATTCACAGTTAATTATAGTTATTCACATCTATTTTAAGTTGAAATTTTGCCTGAGAATGTTAGTTTCTTTTTATTCCTTTGAATAAAATATTAAAAAGAAAAGAATTTGCTAATATGGATAAAAATAAAAAAGACTAAATTTATAGAAATCAAATGTAAAATAAAAAAACTGAAATAACATAGAGATAGACTAAAATAGGCAAATTTAAGATATTTGCATGTATGATTATAACTAGTAGTTATAACTAAAAAGAGAAAATTGAAGAGTAACAGTTGCAAGAACAATTATAACACATAGGTTATAATTTAAAAGAAGAGATAATAAAAGAGGCTTATTTTAAAACTTGGATCTTGGATTAAGCTAATAAGCAAATATAGCAAAGAAAGAAATAATAAAAGAGGCTTATTTTAAAACTTAGATTAAGTTAATAAGCAAATATAGAAGTAGGACCTGTATCGGCAGCATTCCCTTTCAGATCTAGGGCTGATGATCTCACAATAGTAGGTGAGGCTGGGTCATGCTTATGTTGATTAGGGTAAATAAGTGGCCAAAAAATAGAGGCTCAAATCTAGGGATTAAGACAAGGGGCACAAAACTAGAAGATTATTTGTTAGGACCGGTACCGGCAGCGTTCAGGTCTAGGACAGATGGTCTCACAGCAGCTAGGTAAGGCTAGGAATCATTCCCTTTTAGGTCTAGGACTCATGATCTCACAACAGTTAGGTTAGGCTGGGCATGCTTATGCTGATAAGGGTAAATAAGGGGTCAAATAGGGGGACACTTAGTATGTACCAGCGATGACCGAGCGTGCGACATCGATTAGGTTAAATAATTCGCTCTACGTCCTAAGCACTAAAGATGTGTCTTTTGCTGTAACCAACAGGATTGGTTCACAGTGGCACAACAGAGATAGAATAGGCCGATCAACGGGTAGAATTAGGATTTCACCCTAATCAAGTTCGCAGTTGAGATAGGATTAAGGTTTTTAGCCTAATCACAGTAGTTTTAGACAAGTGCAAACAATCAAATCAAACATCAAAGCAAACAGTCAAACAGAATCAGATGTAGTATTTTTCCCTAGTAGTTTATCTTTTTTACATTTTCCTTTCATTCTAGAACTATTGCTTAGTCTATTATCTTTATCTGTCTTAGAAATGCTAGTAATTACTTTCATTCACCAGACATAGTGTCTGACCCATTCCTCTATTTCCCACTCCCCCCCAAATAGGCCAGTAGAGTTGAGTTGATTCGAATTGCTTGGGGATTCATTTCTGAAGCTTTCTCATTTTAGATGTACTCTTCTGCTTTTCATCTTTTTCGTTTTGCTTATGATGGATTTGGCACTTGTGAGAGGGATTGTGATTATTATTATTGTTGCTTTTGCATTCTGATTATGTAAGACTAAGATGAATTTTTCATGAGACATGAATTTGAGCAATTTTGAGATATGTCATGTTTTTATGATGTATTTCGAAATGAAGTTTAATTTTGAATGACATGTTGTTATTTAAATGTTTCCGTTGTTTTTACTTATTTGTCTTGTGAATCGTAGTCTTCGTGATGCTTTAGCTATACCTATAATGAACCATAGCCTTTGGTGTGCCCTTCTTGGGTATGCTAAGGGGTGTAGGGTATTTCATCCATAATTCCAGAAGCACAAGAATATGAAATAAAAGTAAATTTTAACAGTTCATTTCAAAGTCATAATTTCATATTCAGTACATAATTCCAAACGTTTCCCAGGTTCAGATAATGTTACTACAAAATATTCCAAAAGCGACATATGAAGAAGCCTCTTTGGTTGATTGGAGCTAACAAATAGCTAGACACATCTACTGTTAATACATTCATACAACAACTGATATAACACATCAGATAATAATGATAAATAGACTCCTATATAGCTAGCTTTGCCTTATACACATCTCTGGAAGCTTTATTCATTAAACCTAGTTAACCTGTAAAGCTCTTACTCTTGACCTACTTAAATTAAATTTTGACCACCCGAGAATTTAAGGGGAAAACATAAACTTCGACTTAGGCAAAAAGCCTGGTGTGAATAATGATATGCCACCTCCATTTGATAGATATTAAGAGAGATCACATCATTGAGAAAAACAATTTTTTCCCTCACTATTATCACTTTTTGAAATATATTTTTTGCAAATCAAAGTCCTGTAACCAAACTGGTTAAAACAACAATATAAACAATAATGTGCATGCATGCTACATGGGTAATCATGACTATCCATCAAATTAATGGATTACTCATCCAAATGTTTAGTTTTCATATGGTAACTGCCAACCTATATGACTGACTCGGCCTACCAGATATATCAAATTTTCTAACTGACTGTTAGAAGAAAACTGGACGGTCTCTTCAAATACACTTGTCCATGTTTTTACCTGGCAATCTATCAATATCATAGTTTTGTTAGGCTTACTGTCAACCTAAAGGTTTTGTAGGCCAACTTATAACCCTTCTTACCTTGTTTATCCTTTCTGTGCGTAAACCTACTTTTTGTCTTACACTTGACAAAGCCCTACACATTGGAATTTTAGACTAATATCAACTAGGGATTAACATTAGAAGTATCGGATGCTACCCTACACTAGTTTCATCAAGTTTTCTAATCTCCAAGTCAATTCATCCTATCACAATCTATCCAAAAGTGATAAGAACAATAATTTCTTTAGTAAAATTTAGGGCTAAATATCCTTTTCTAGTTCCTTGAAAACACTTTCTTTATAAATGATGTAACCTTGAAATCGTACTTTCAAAACAAGGAAAATATAGCCCTTTACTTTATCCAAAATAATTATGCCATGATATATAATTTTATAAAATAATATTAATGAAGTCGAAGTCATATAAGGTCATCGCCTTACAAAACCATATGTTATAGAGCCAAAATAATATAAAATCTTTATGTTGATAAAACATGGCATCGACATAGTCGATGAGGGTCTTCACCCCTCAAAACATAGACCATAAGTCCAAAGCAACACAAAACCTTTATATTGATAAACATAGCAAGGATATAGCAAAGGAGGGTCTTCACCCCTTAAAATATGTTCAGTTCTTTCATTTATAAAACATAAAGGTATATAGTCTAAGTCAACCACTTCATATATCATATTACAAAGCCTCAAAAGAAAATTGGCGGCATTGATGGGTCGCAATGTCAATGCCATGAAAAACATAAGCGGCGTCATTAGTGCCAAAGTGATAAAATGTGACAACATAACCTATTTTAAAATAAGACTAAAGGATTAAATGCGGCAATCATTAAAGTCAAAGTTATAACATACGGCACTATATAGTCGAAGTCATTAGCTACAACATAGTTTCCTATAGATTCGAAGTCAATATGTTTAAAACATGCAGCATCATTACCACTGCTATAAACTACTTAAATACCAATAGAGTCGGTGTGCTTAAAAAATAATAAGTGGCATTGCTTTCATTGATACTGACAAGGATAAAAGCGGCATAGTTAAAGTGTTTGAGGGAAACAAGCGACGTCAATCTCTTCAAAGCTCATGATGTCAATGGTCTCTATGCCAACGCCATCTCCAACCTTCTTGAATTCACGTTATATCATATAGAATGATATTCTATGTACTCATTAAGGTCGGCAATGTATAGTAGCAGCATCTCGGTGATCATGACTTCGAAGTGGCAATTTGTAAATAACTTAAAACTGTATTTTTGCTATTCAAAGTAATTTCTTTCCACCAACTCCATGTATTTGTCGAAATACTATTGGGTAACCAACTCCTTTATCAAAATCTTTCCCAAAAAATAGCCATAGGGTAGATTTATTTTTCCCAAACATATTTTGCAAGCTGTCAACTTATATTAATGTTTTAATATAAAATTAAGCTTTTTTAGCCTAATAAATCTATATAAAATCATAAACTCATGGGAAAAATCCCTAAAAATCATAATAAATCAAATTTATTATATCCATAAACATATAAAAATTAGAGACCAAAAAAATAAGTTAACTATTTTTAATAATTAAAACCTAAAGTAAACCATTTTACAGCCTTAGGAAATTCACCAAGTATTCTCATTAAATAAAAAATTATGAAAGTAAAAACCCACTTGCAAAATAATGTTTTCAACACCATATCAAAATCTCAAGTCATTTGGGTTCTATATAATAGGTTTTCTAACTCAAATATATCACTTAATTTCATAAATAAATTCCACAAATTCACCAATAAGCATATAATCATTCAAACTATCATAGCATTGCATAATATAAGCAAAAAAATTAGATTTATACTTGAACTGAAAATAAAAAATAAAACATGAGATGCATAGCTATTATTCAACTTGAATGGTTTAAGAAGGTTGGGATTTACTTAATTTGATTCCCCTAAGCTTCCTTAGATTTTCCTATCTTTTCTTTCTTTGTTTCTCCTAGCAATGGTCGACCTACCCTTTTAATTTAATTTCTATGAAGATAAGTGAGGGAGAAAAGAGAATAGGAAGGGTTATATTTAGGAGTTATACTTATTTCCTATTTTTCCCTCCTCATATATCCTCTTTTAAATTAATTTTCTAATTGATTCTATTAATTCATTAATTAAGTCTTGGCCCATTTTAACTATCAAATCTCAATCTCCTTACCATTTTACATTATTTCATTTAATTTATCCAATTAAATCTTCTAAATAATGTTAATTAAAATTAGAATTGTTACAGACTCCCCTTTTTAAGGAATTCTGTCCTCGAAATTACGATAAGGTACGTACATCAAACGTAAAATATAGATGTAAAACATACCATCAAACAAGTCAGGATAAGTATCCCTAATCTTGCTCTCCGTTTCTCAAGTACAATCTCTCTTGTCGTAATTCCACTGAGCTTTTACTAATCTAACTGTCTTCTTCCTTAGCTTCTTCTCATCCTCGCTATAACTCGAACTAGTTGTCTCATTAAAGTTAGATTCGGTTCTACTACTAAATCTTCTGATGTAGTTGGAGCAATATAACCTCTGGATGATGCACATACTTCCTTAGATGAGAAATTTGAAAACATTACAGACTCCCACCATACTGCTCAGTAACTCTATCCTATAAGTGAGTTTCCCGGTCCTTTCTATAATAAGGAATGGTCCAATAAACCTAGGTACCAATTTCCTAAACTTCTCAAATCTCACTACTCACTTCATCGGTGATACTTTGACGAAAACATGATCTTCAATTGAGAAATCTATGTCTTTCCATCTCTTATCCACATAACTTTTCTGCCTAGATTGAGCTGTGCAACATCCCCAATTTCGAGGCACGAAACTAAGCGCTACAGATGTTGCAGTCAACTATAGTATTAACTTCGAATGACAAAATACGGTAATGTTAATGGTATATGTAATATCAAAAGCACATGAATATGAAATAAAATCAACACAAATTGAAAAAACAGCCTTTCTAATTACATATTAAAACAACATTTCATATTCAATTACATAATCCTAAAACTATTCCCAGGTTTTGATCAAATATAATTATTAAAAATTACGCCAAGAGAGACATATGAAGATGCCCCCTTGGATGATCAGAGTACTATATAGATAGACATATCAGTCATAAATACATCATAAATAAAATAATACTAAATAACTCTTACATAGCTAGCTTTGCCTCCTGCTCATCTTCGAAAGATTATTCGTCCAACCTATTAAACTTGAAAAGTTCTAGCTCTCAATCTATTCAAATTTAATTTTGAGCACTCGAGAGTTTAAGGGGGAAAACATAAACATCAAGTCAAACATAAAATCTGGTGTGAATAATTCTATTACATCTTGGTGTATTGATATTAAGTGAGACCATGCCGCTTAGTGGAACGGGTTTCCCCTCACTAAAATCCTTTTAAATTTATATCTTTTGCAATTCAAAATCCTACAACCAAACTAATTATAGCAACAACAGCAATTATATATATATGCATATAAATCAGGTAATCAATGGACTATCTGTCTGAACATTATAGTTTTATCTGGCTAACTATTAACCACGGGCTGACTCGGGCCTACGAGACATAATAAATATTCTAACATATGTTAGATACAATGCTAGATGATCTGTCCTTAACTTATTACTTCAAGGGTCAACTGATCCTAATGGTTTTGTAGGCTCACCAATAACCTACCTTTACTCGGTGTATTTTTTTGTTTGTAACATCATTTTAGTCTTACCTGTGACAAAGCCTAACACGTTGAAATTTTGGACTTATATTAGCTAGGGGCTACTAGTTAAAGAATAGGGCACAACCACACCAGTCCCATCTGGTCTTCTAATATCTGAGTCATATACTTAGGGTTAACTATCCTATGCAATTTTCCTTCAAAACGTTTCTTTCAAATTGATTTAACCCTTTTAAATCATACTTGAACGAGGAAAGTATACTCTTCGCTTTACTCAAAATACGTATGCCATAATGTATGCTTTATACAAAACAGTGTTGATGAAATCTAAATCAATGGGATTATCTATCCCTTCAAAATAAGTTAAAGCCCATTTTTAACTTAGAAAACTTTAGGCTATAAAGCCAAAACAACACCTTCGAAACCATTTTTTAAAACCTAAACAATCCCTTTCAATATCATTGAAAGCAACCCTTTTAAAATCTTTGCTTAAAACTTTAGACACTTCTTTCAAACGATTAAACATATCTTTCGAAAGCATTAGAAACATTCCTTTAGAAACACTTAAAAACATACATTTCGAAACACATAAAACATATCTTTCAAAACACTTAAAACATACATTTCCAAAGCATTGGGTTCAAGTTGGAATTTATGGATGCATAGCTTTAAAACCATTTAAAAGTATTTCTTTCAAACCATTGGGTGCAACATTTAATATAACTATAGTGTAGAAGAGAATAGAAGCGAAAGCATCACTTTCAATAGCATTAATCTCAAGTAAAACAATTGGGCAAGTGAACAACTTTGGAACTACCCATTCGAAACCATTATCTATGAAACTATTAATAAAAGCGGCTAAGACACCCCTTTCAAAATCATTGGAAAGGAGGCTTCAATATTAAGAAGATGAAAGTCTTCCTTTAGAATACATCGTTTTAATGTTATAAAGAAAAGCGGCCTCTAACTAATGTGAAAGGTATAAATGCGGCAGCTAGAGTACCGAAGGGGTTCAAAAGCGGCAACCCTTTCGAAAGCTTCTTTTAAAAACAAAGGCAAGTTACTGGATTCGAAAGCAAATTAAAGTGGCTTCAACCCTTTCGAAAGCATACTTTCAAAACAGTCATTTCCTTCTGCCTTTCTCCAATACACTATGTACCAATTTCTTAATGTTTATGTGCATTGGTTTCAAATGGGTACGAAAGGTTTACTCGGTATAGTGATTGAAGCAAGCAATGGAAGTGGCGAAGTTGTAATTCGAAATTAAACTGATTTTATGCTTATTAAAGTAACTCCTTTTCACCTAACTTGCATGGTTTTCCAAAACATGATTGGCTGCCAATTCTTTACCAAAATTCTTTTCAAAAAAGGTTGTCGTATTCAGCATTTAAAAATTGAAACATTTTAAATAAATAAACTCTTCTCCTTAATAAAACATTTAAGTCCTCTAACTTAAATAATTTAATAACCATAGTAAAACACATAGGAAAAACCCTAAAAATCACATTAATTCGTCTTAAATATGTTTTCTACCATATATAAATTTCAGATCCGAAAACATTACTTAATTTCCTTAAATAATTTAAACCCAAAATTAACTACTTTCTCTCATAGAAAACTATGAAACTTGAAACCCACTTCTAAAATAATGTTTTTGACTATATATCAAAACTTAACTCAATGTCATTTAATAGGTTTTCTAATCCAAACATATCATAAAATATATATTAAACCATATAAATCATCAACAAGCAAATATATATCCATTTTAACAAACATAACATGGCATATTATTTGCAAACGTAGTTTGGATCTAACTTGAAACCGAAATCATTATCAAAAGTGAGATGTAAATTAATTATTCACCTTGGCTTTGTGTTAAAAAGGTTGAGATTTTCCCTTAGATTGATTTCTTCAGGTTTCGTACTTGAATGCTACCTTATCTTCCCTTTAGATCTTCTTAATAGTGGCCGATCGAGTTCCTTTAAGGTTTTAGTTTTGTTTATGATAGTTAAATTAAATGAGGAATGAAGAATGGAAGGGCTTAGGGTATTGGAATAAAGGCTATACCCATTTTGCCCTTACCATATTCCTCTTACTTATTTTTAGTTCTCTTTTGCTAATACATTCATTAACGCATGGCTACTTCTTAGTTAACAAATATCAATCTCTTCACTACCTACATTATTTTATTTTATTTATACAATTAAATATTCTAAATAATGTCCGTCAAAAATTAGGGTCATCACAAGCTTCCTTCATTCTAGCCCAAATCAGCTCAGACTTTTCCATGGCTTCTAATACCATATCCGGATCAAGAACTAACCTATCTCCAGTCTCTAACCAACATGTGGGTAATTTACCCAGCCTTCCGTATAAAGCTTCAAAATGCACCGGTCCTATAGTAGTCTAATAATTATTATTATAGGAAAACTCAACCAAGTGCAAATGGTCTTCCCATACCCACCAAAATCTAGTACACAAGATCTAAACAAATCTTCAAGCACCTTATCGACTCAATTTGTACGCCCTTCTATCTGTAGGTGATAAGTGGTACTCATCTTAAGCTTAGTACCTAACACTTTCTATAGACTCTTCTAGAATTCACTAGTGAACAAGGCATCTCTATCATTGACTATGCTATTAAGAACTCCATACAGTCTAACGACGTTCTTCATAAACAACTTAACCTACAAGTGTCATCCTCGTTAACTTAACGGGAATAAAATGTGCACTCCTGGTCAGTCTATCCACTATGATACTTTCACTTCCTTTGTTAGATCTTGGCAGCCCGTAAATAAAATCCATGGATATCGAATCCCATTTCCAAACTGTTATGTCTAAAGGGTAATGCAATCCACTCAGCTTCTGATGTTCGGCTTTCATTTGCTGACAATTCAAACACTATTTTTACCCATAAGCCTACATCTCTTTTAATACCCTCCTAGAAGTAACTTCTCTTTATATCCTAATATATCTTAGTTCCTCCAGGATGAATAGTAAACTTTGGTTGATGACACTTTCTAAGAACTTCTTTTCTTAGGTCACCAACATCTGGAACACATAATCGTCCTTTCTTTCTCAACAATCCATTTTGTTAAAGATAAAAATCCTTCAAATCATCAATTTCAATTCTACCTTCCAACCTTCTTTCGGCTAGTAATGGATCATCTCTTTGCTTAGAAGCAATTCTTCTGATCAATATCAGCCGAACTTCTAAACAAGATAACATTGTGGTTCTTTGACTAGAACTGGACAATCTTAACCGCGCGCTACAAGTAGTCAATGCTTCCAAATCTTTTCGTTCAGTCAACAAAGCTAACACCATATTCTGATGTTTTCTGCTAAGTGCATCTGCAACTTTGTTTCTTTTCCTGAGTGTTTACTCAATTTGAAAATCATAAGCAGCTAAAAATTTCCAACCACCTCTGTAGTCTTGTATTCAACTCCTTCTAAGAGAATAAGTATGTTAGCGACTTGTGATCCGTATGCAACTCAAATTGTTCTCCCAAAAGGTAATGTCTCCATAACTTCAAAGCAAATATTATGGCAGCCAACTCTAAGTCATGAGTCTGATATCTAACTTCGTACGGTTGAACTTTCAAGAAGCGTAGGCAAGCATTTTGCCCCTCTGCATTGACACTGTTTCTAGTCCTATTCCACACACATCGGTATACACCACCAAATCTTAATTTCCATCTGGAAGAACTAACACAAACACATTGGTCTATAAAAAATTTAGCTTCTATAATGCATCCTCACATTTATCCATCCAAACATAGTTCATGTCCTTCCACATCAGTTTAGTCATCGGTGCTACTATACTAGACAAATCTTTGATGAATATTTGGTAGTAGCCAGCTAGACCAAGAAAACTCTTTATCTCAGTTACTGTCTTCAGGTCACTTCCACTTATTAACTACTTCTATCTTTGTTCGATCTATTGACAACCTAGTTTCTAAGACTACATGACCCAGACACTTCACCTCTTCTTCCAAAAATGACATTTCAAAAACTTTTCTTTTAACTGATGCTATCTCGATGGCTCAAGCACTATTCTAAGATGAATCTTGTGATCTCTTTCATCCTTAGAATACATCAAAATGTCGTTTATGAATATCAATACAAACCTATCTAGTGCTCTTGGAAAATTCATTTCATTAAATCTACAAAGAAATGAGGCGTATTAGTCTAACATTACCAACCACTCGTATAAATCATATCTTGTTCTAAACAACGTCAATGGAATACATTATTCCGCCACCCTTAATCGATGAAACCCTGTCACCAAATCAAATTGGGAAAACACTTTGGCTCCACTCAACTAATCAAATAAATCATCGATCTGGATATGAAATACCAGTTCTTTATCGTTTGTTCATTCAAATTACGTTAATCGATACACAATCTTAATAACCCGTCTGGTTTCTTCACAAACACTATGGCCGCTCCCTATCCCGAACTGCTTGATCTAATAGAACTTCTCCCCTCTAAATCCACTATCTGCACCTTTAACTCCATGATTACAGTAAGTGTTATTCTGCTAGGCGGTCTACTTACAGGTTCAGCTTCAGGTACAAGAAACATTCAAAAATCAATAGCTCATTTCAAGGGTAGTCCTGTAACAGGCTCAAAAACATCTGCAAATTATTGAACTATGAAAATCTGACTCAACTCATCCTCCTCCTCTATTACACCCAATAAAGTACAAACATCAAAAATTGGATTCTCTACCTAGTATATAATGTGGTCGCTACTATTATGGTGCCTTAGCAACATTTTCCTATTGTGGAAAAATATCCTATCATCATATTACTTAACCAATCCATACCAAAAATAATCCCAAAGCTCATGAAATCAAATACATGCAAACTACAGGCAAATACATAACCTAACAATGTAACTTTAAATTGTCACATCTCATCCATAGAGTTGTATAACCTCCTAATTGATTTACAACCCTTGAGGAAGTAATTAGTGGAAATTATCCATAAGGACCTCTTTAGCAAGTGCAATTAGTTTCTAGGACACACAACTGAAATATAAGGACAAAATGCAAAATAATTAATTTCTAAGGCCCAAAAACCTATGAAATTATGTCCTTGAAAGTAATTGGACTGCTGACTTTTTCCTTAAAAAAATTATTCTGTTGACTTTGGCCTTGAAATTAATTTTTGTGCATGTGTGTCCTAGAAACTAATTGGACTGCAAAGTTTGTCCTTCTAGTGAAATGCCCTAAGTAATTAAGTATAAGGGTTCTAGGTTAAGTTTATCTACCAAACCATGAGAAATAAAAGAATGTATTGCACCGGTATCAAATAGTACTTTAACAGGTATACCATGAATCCAAAGTTTACATCCCATCACAGCTTCGCCTTTGTCCTTAGTTGTTGGTCTCATGGTAACCGGTTGCAAAGCAAATACTTTTCCTTTTTCCACCTTATCCACTTTTGAAAATTTGTTCTTGTAATGCCCTACTTGGTTGCATAAAACACTTAATGTTCTTCTTCCCAGCAACTTCCTTACCCTTGCCAATTCAGCGCTCATAAGCATAATGCCCCTTGTTGTCACTTGTAACACACAACCTAAGATTTTCCTTTCTTGGTAGCTCCACCCTTCTGAGCTTCCTTCTTCTGGTAAAACTTCCTATTCCAATTATGTCCAGCCTAACTCTCTATTTGCTTTTTACTGTTGAACAAGGCCGCCGTCTCTTCATTTTGCAAAGCCGTCTCCACCTGAGATGTGGTAAAGTTGCCCTAGCAAGCTCAGGCCTTAGTCTATGGATTAACTTCTCATTCTTTTATCACTGTACCCACGGTATCATACCCATATCGGGATAGCTCCTTGAATCTGGTTGCATACTCTAAGTCATGTGTCAGATATCTAACTTCGTGTGGTCTGAGCTTTCACAAAGCATCGGCAATCACTTACCCCTCTGCATTAACACATCTTCTAATCTTGTTCCACACGCATCAGTATACACCACCAAATCTTGATTTCCGTCTGGAACAACTAACACAAGCACATTAGCCAATAAATGTTTCGGCTTTTCGAACGCATCTTCACACTTATCGGACCAGACATATTTCACGTCCTTCCTCATTAGTTTTGTCATTTATTTTGTTATACGGGAGAAATCCTTGATGAATCTCTGGTAGTAGCCAGCTAGACCAAGAAAACCTTTTATCTCAATCTCCATCTCGGGTCTCTTCCAGTTATTTACAGCTTCTATCTTAAGTGGATCTACCGACAGCCCTTTCTCTAAGACTACATGACTAAGAACCTTCTCCTCTTTCTTTCAAAAATGACATTTTGAAAACTTCTCTATTAGCTGATGTTGCCTCGGCGTTTCAAGCAATATTCTAAGATAAATTGCATGATCAGTTTCATCCTTAAAATATATCAAAATGTCGTCTATGAATACCTATAGGATTCTATCTAAATGCTCTCGATTGATTCGGTTCATTAAATCTACAAAGAGAGAAGGTGCATTAGTCAATCTGAATGGAATTACTAACCACTCATACGGACTCATATGAACAATATCTCGTTTGAAAATGCAACTGGGAAAATTCTTTGGCTCCACTCTACTAAGCAAATAAATCGTCAATTCTCGGCAAGGGATATCGATTCTTTATCGTATTTTCATTCAACTTACGATAATCGATGCACAATCCTAACGACCCATCTAGTTTCTTCACGAACACCGCGACCGCTCTTCATGGCGAACTATTTGGTCTAACATAATTCTTTCCTTCTAAGTCCACCAGGTGCACCTTTAACTCCTTCATCTTGGTAGCTGTCATTCTGCCAGGCGGTCTATTTACTAGTTCTGCTCCAGGTACAAGATGTATTTGAAACTCAATAGCTCGTTTTGGCAGTAGTCATGTAATAGGCTAAAAACATCTGCAAATTCTCTCACCATAAAAAACCAGTTCAACTCATCTTCCTATTTCATTACATCCAATAAAGCATAAACATCTAAACTTGGATTATCTACTGAGTGTATAACTCGGTCGATACTATTAGAGTGTCTTAGTGATATTTTCCTATTATGAAAAAATATTCTAGCATCATATTTACTTAACCAGTCCATACCCAAAACACGAAATCAAATACATGCAAACTACAGGAAAATATAAGAATTAATAATGCAAACTCTAAATGGTCACACCTCATCCCTAGAGTTGCACACCCTACTATCGGATTCGCAGCCCTTAAGGAAGTAACTAGGTATGAGGGTTCTAGGTTAAATTTATCTACCAAACAATGAAATATAAAAGAATGTGATGCACCAGTATCAAATAGTATCTAACTGGTATACCATGAATCAAAAGCGTACCTCCCACCATAGCTTTTCCTTTCTCCTCAATTGTTGGTCTCGAGGTAGCCGGTTCCAAAGCAAATACTTTTCCTTTTTCTACCTTGGCCACTTTCGAACATTTATTCTTGTAATGTCCCGCCTAGTCGCAGTTAAAGCACTTAATTTTCTTCTTTCCAACAACTTCCTCTACCTTGCCAGTTCAACAGTCATAAACATAATGCCCCTTCTGGTTACACTTGTAACACACAACCTCGGACTTTCCTTTCTTGGTAGCTCTACCCTTCTGAGCTCCCTTCTTCTGGTAAAACTTCCTCTTCTGATTTTTTCCACCTTGACTCTCTACTGGCTTGTTATTACTGAACAAAACAAGCATCTCTTCATTTCTCATAGCCATCTCCATGACTGCATCACATGGATCTCTAAGATGTGGTAAAAGTTGCCCTGGTAAGATCAGGTCTCAGTCCATGGATGAACTTCTCATTCCTTTTGATCACTGTATCTATGGTAGCATACCCATATCTTGATAACTCCTCAAATCTAGTTGTGTACTCAGGCATCGTTATATCATCATGCACTATTTCTACAAACTTCCTCAACAAAGTTGACTTATTGATTTCAGACATAAACTTTTCTTCGAACTTTTACCGAAACTCTACCTAAGAGCCTCTCCTGCTATCCCAGCAGTCACATTATTCCACCAGTATAATGCAGCTGCTTGCAGTTACTTAGACGCCAATCACCTCTTATGTTCATCATTCAAACCAAGATCAGTGAAAATCCTTTCACAATGAATCAACCATTCTCCGTTTCAATCGCATCCTCATTTCCAGTGAATGGTTTCCCTCCAAGTCTTGCATAGTCTCTACTCAAATAGCATAATTGTCGACAATTGGAACTTCCGGATTAGCTGTTGTAGCATTTCCACTAACTAACCTAGCAGAAGCTCCTACTTGCATCATGTTAACAAATAATCGATACATTGCTCTCATATCAACCGATGGTGATCCAGCACCAACATTAGCAGCTGTTTGTCGACGTAGGTTGGTCCTATTTAGGGCCTGACATTTCCATTAGTAGTTGTGCTTCCTCTACCGAGATTCACTCCTCTGTTTCCTACCTCCATGTCTTACTTCCTTAAATCTGCATTCGAACCTTAGTAAGATACGCAAGAATGTTCTAAAAGAGAGAGAATAGAGATAAAGCATATACTTCTATATAGCAAATACAAGTACGTTACTAAAGCGTTATCCCATGCCCCAATCTTATTCTTTGATTCATTTGGGTTATGTTCAAAACTCTTTTTATAGTCGAAAGTTCTTTTGGTTTTTACATAAACCAATGCTCTGATACCAAGTTGTTACATCCCCTATTTTGAGGCCCGAAACTAAGCGCTACAGATGCTGTAATAGAATTAATTTCCGATGACAAAACGTGGTCATGTTAATGACATCTATAATTTTAAAAGCACATGAATATGAAATAAAAGCATACTTTCATATTTCATTACAAAGTCACATTTTCATATTCAATACATAACCTCAAACGTTGCCTAGATTCAGATAACATATAATTGTTACAAAATACTCGAAGAACGACATATGAAGATGCCTCATTTGTTGATCAAAGTTACCAAATATTCAGATACATCTACTGTCAATACATTCATAAAACAACTAACATAACATGATAGATTATAGTAATATATAGATGTAACATCCCGCCTTTTCGCACGGTTTAAATCGACACACGTGCCAATTCAAACCATACGGAAGGGCGGATTGTTATGAGGTAAATAAGAAAAACAGAGAAGAAATAAAATAAAACAGAACCTCACAGCGGAAGGATAAAATATAATAATCAATATATAGTTTATAAAACTATTTACAAACATTTGCTTCTACTTTATATAATAAATATCACAGTTCACATACCAATAAATATCAATGCAGCGGAATTAAATGGTGTAGTGGAATAATAGTAGATAATAGTAAAACAAATCTTCGTCTTCGTCCTCCAGAGCTAAAACTTCAAATCCTGAAACGCTCGGACCGACCCGAGCGAATTTGAAAAGACAAAAACACTCGAGTCAGAACTAAAAGATCTTATGTGAGTTAAATTAACAGAAATAAATATGAGTGCAGTAACTCAAAAGATGCTCGGGATTCACATCTCTTAAAGATCCGTTAAACTATTTACTATGTAGTAATATTTCGCTATTATAATAGTGTCTATAGTAAAATAAACATACTTTTAAATAGCGTTAAGGAGTGACCCAATATTCTTCTTAACACGTAATAGTCCCAGTAGTCCATCCAATATCATAGTCCCTCCTGATCGGGAAGCCACCAGAGGATACCACACGGGCTATGGGAGAAATCCAAACTCGTACAAGGCGCGATAGGGTAGGTGACACGGCACAACTAGGCAATGCCAGGGTAGATATACCAATTACGCTTCCGGGTCGGTGGTAACGCGGAGCGCGTAGCTACCACCCGCCTCGGGCCACACCGCCAAATAAAGTCAAAAGTGGCCAGCGAATCAATCCAAAAGTCAAAGTATAATATCGAAGGGATGTGTCCGATCAAAGGTGCTACCTTATTAACCCGTCAATCGCTCCTGGTTTAGCCACCTTATGCCAACTCACGGGAGTTGGGTCCACGTATTTACCTTATAGGAAATGCCGCCACCAACCTACTTCATTCTGGAATCTCCACCGCGTACACGGTTGTTAAAGTGGTTTTCAGGGTTGGCAGAGAGTATGACAACTTCCGATCCCGGTCTCTTTAACAACCAAATGTTATTATAACACCGCGGTCTTTAAAATAGTTTATACTTTAAAACCAAAAAATAATTATCCATTCAAAACCCATAAATACGATATCATTTCCATTTCCAAAACAACTCATTTGATATTATTTTTATAAAACCCAAATCAATAATATCATTTTATTTCAAATATATTTCTTTTCCAAATCATAATGCTTTTAATTTTATAATATCTGGAAGCCAAACATTTAAATTATAACTTTCAAAACATAATACTTCGAAACTCATAGCTTTACAATCATACTTCTAAAACTTGAGTGGTTTGGATATTCAAACGGTATATAGAATAAAATAGTTTGAATTTAAAATTACCTTATAAAATAAAATAATTTCCGCGACTTTTCAATTTTCTCATTTAAAATTTTAGTCTAAAACCATAAATTTTAAATTTACTTTCAGTTAAATAAACCACTTCAAATTCAATATTTTTCTACCTTTGAGTATTTAACAATTTCAAAACTTAAGGTTGGAAATTCTCTTCAACAATTTATTGTCCTATTATTTAGTTTTGAAATATTCATAAAATAAATCCATAAAATAAAACCCAAATTTCTAACAAATAATATTTCCTTCAATTTATTTATACTAGAAATATTCATTTAATTTATTTTGAATAAAAATCCAGTTATAAATATCATACCCTTAAAATTTCCAAGCTTTAATAAGTTTACATCAACTTATGGAGTGAAATTTTTAAATAAGTTCCATTCAAATAAATTTCAAATTTTACCATCCAATCTTAATTGACTTAAATCATTAAAACTCCATTATTCAACTTATTTATTTTATTTAACAAATTTATACATAGCTTAAATTTAAAAATTTAAATATATATGTATATAAAAATAAGATTTTTATAATATCAAATTTAATATTTATTAAACCGTATCCTATCCAAACCATAGAAAATTATTTCAAAAATATTTTTATATATATACCGCGGTGCCTGTATAAAATTTTCTATCCTATGGTCAAGTGATACGGATATTTATCATTTCAATCCGCAATTTAAAATAAAAATAAAAATGCGGTTATATATCATTTCAAACCGCAATCCCAAATGAAATGAAAATGCATGATAACTTGCAGTTTATATAAGATAGAACACATCATCCATTCACCCAATATCAATCATCAACCAATTTATTTCAATCATCATCAATTCAAAACAAACATCAACATATAGCATATAAAATATAACAGGTAATAAATAACAGTTAATAACTAACAGTTTATATTCAATAATAAATTTTAACTGCTTAACTATCAGTTTATATGAAAATAAATAAATTTTAACTGTCAATTTATATGCAATAATAAAATTAATTAACAGTTAAATTAAATAAATGCGAGATGATGAATAAAACATGCCAAACAGTCATAAATAAATTTCTACTCATATCTTAAGTCAATTTAACAGACATAGGAATTTTTAGAAGTTATGAGTGGGTAAAACACTCATCTTTTGAATTTAAATTGAATTTAAATCCGATTTAAACCCAAAAATTCGACGATCTCCAAATCTGTCCAAACCAGCGTCAATGCGTCTGGAATTTAATTACGATCCTAACAAAAATTTTTGCGTAAATCGGAGTTCGTACGAGAAAGATATCGAAATAAAACGAGCTGAAATCAACATAAAATTTTAAACAAAAAAAACAAACTCACCCCTTCAAAATTTGACACGTCACCGTTGACCATGCCCAGTACACGTTCTCCTTCATTCCCCAGCACGCAACAGGAACCCGTAACCCTAAATTCACGAATACCCCTGCGGCCGCAACCCAAAAGCCCACCGTACCAAGCGACTACGCCTCGATCCAACCCCTCCTCTAGCTTCGCCATGCTACGCCGCCCCAACGGTGACCACCGCGCCTGCCTCGACGAGGCCGAATACCCCCAGGCCGACTCGATATGCCGCCCCAAAATTCGCCAATCCCGGTCGATTTACATCACTTCATCGTCGATGAGTCGTATGGATCGGCAAGTCTTGACTCCCTCTACGCTCTCATACCACCTGATCGATGAATCGAGACAGATCCACCGTTAGATCGATTAAACCCCACTACGAACGGCCGGAACTGTTTCAATTTTTCTGGGTAAACGGTGCATCGAATGGAAAAACAAAAAGCACCAGAAGGTTTGTTCATTGAGGGCTTCAACATATAATTTTTTCGGAATTTTCTGTGGACTTTGAATTTTTGACTTTTGATTTGGATTGAAACTAGATCTAGGGTTTACAGCCATTGGAAAGGAGGAGTTGAGGGAAATGAACGCACAAAGAAATGAAGATAGATGGAGGCTAGGGTTTATAATTGGGTTTATATAGGTAGGTTAGAGATTTGAATAGATGGATCGGGTTGGATAGGTATACGTGTTTCCGCTAACGTGGCCCAAAAAGCCCGTTCTGACCCCGGAACGAAATTTGTTAAATCCATATATCAAAATATGTGTTTTAAAATATTCTGAACGCGATGGAAAAAATTTCACGTCCAAGTTCCTTCGTATGAAGAAGTTATGCTGAAATCAATATTTCCAAATTGATTTCAATTAAATCGATTTCAAGGCATTTCGCGTTCGTACGATCAAACGACAAGTCTGATCGCTATGAAACTTGAAACCCTACAATAATTCACTGTTACGGATCCGATGAAACTAGTTTCGTCGAAATCCGAGTCTGTACCAAAATGGCTATTTTTTTATTAATTAAATAAATTACGTATTTGTAAATAAATCCAAATTTTATATTTTAATTTCAGAATTGGAAAATTTTATCACTTATGATTCCTCAATCATCTACAATGATTTTAAACAAATTTTAAAAATGTAAATTTAGATGATTCATTTGTAATTTCAATATTTATTCTCAATTTCATTAAATTCAAAATTATAATTTAACTTTCTAATAATTCTATTAAATTAATGAATCAAGGATTATTCCATTCATATTTCAAATAGGAGGATTTACCATTGGATTTAAGATTATTACATAAATATTTCCAGTTTTCAAATTAATTTTTAATTTAACGTAATACTTAAAATTTGATTTCATTTATTTCAATAAGTCCAACTATTAAAAATTAACAAAATAACTCATTATTAAAGATTCAAATTCAATAATTCATAAACTCTATCATCTTGATTTACTTATTACTTTCTGATTCCTTAAACCAATTTCTATCTCAAATCTTAAATGTAAATTATTTTACCAATTATAGTACTTATTTCAATTTCTTAAAATAATCTTTTTATTACGCTTTGAAACCAATTTATTTAAATAAGTTTCAAATTAAACGGATTAGATTCAATTCCAACCTTTTTCTTACACTTAAGTTTAGGTTATCATTAATATATAACGTATTACTTCCCTAGTTATTACTTTACATCTTCCCGTATTGATTTCACCACTAATCACAATTATTAAAGTAACGCTTAATAAATACGACCCTATAATTTCTCACCTTTTAAACGAACGTTATTTCATTTTCAATTAGTGTAACATTCATTTATACTTATTACAGATTCTAATTCCATTAACAAATAAGCAGGTAATATATGTTACAAAATTTGAATTAATCACTATTCATTATTATTATTTACTTTAGCATTAATTACCTTGCATTAACATTATTACTTAAAGTCCCTATCCAATTTCAACTAATATTCAAATGAATACATTTACTTTTTTCCGTTATGTCATTAATTATCATCAAGGAACATCTAATTATCTTTATTGGTAAATGAGTGAATTTTTCTAGTAACCCACTATTATAACCTTTAATATACTTGTATATTATTATTTTACCCTTTTATTTCCCATTATACATATATGCACACACACAAATTAAGATTCTAAATCCAATTAATTATTCCATCTAGGTTCCATTCCTTCACTTTATGCATAATTAACATTTCCTATTCAATTTGTTACATCCACTTATATTCACTTTATGAATAAATTTGGTATTCCATTTAATCCATTAATTACTAACTTTAATTATTGCAATTTATTATCTAACATACAATTTGAATCTATTTTCTGATTTTCCCGTTTCAGTTAATTAACACCTTACAATAGTTTACAAATAAAAAGGGATTGTACTAAATAAAAAAATTATTTTCATTGATGAATTCAATACTTGCCTTTATTTACTTATTTCTAACTTTATATCCAAATGCAACAATATCCACTATTACAATAAATTGCAATATATAATTTAATTTGTAAATTTTAATTACCCTTGATACATCTAATTTCAACATTCTCTTTCATATAAATAAATAAGATTTCTATTTCTTTCTAAATTTAAATAAAAATCCTATTAATTTAATTCATTTTAAACATCGAATTTACACGGGTCGTTACACTCTCCCCCACTCAAAACTTTTCGTCCCGAAAAAGGAAAAGAAGGGAAACGAAGAACTAAGAAATCAATATACCTTATTCAAACATTAACTTTATAAACAATAATTTACAAAACTTTATTACTTTAAATAAAATATACCCATTTTATAATCATTATATCTTTTTATACTTGAATAAATAAAGTTTGGAAAAACATTTCAAAATAATTTTCTAAGTCCAAAATTTATGAAAAATTTTGGCAGGGTCTCCTTTGTACGGAGAGCTCGGAAGAAAATATAATATCAAAATATAACAATTATATTACATATATTATCCAAAATATAATATCCCAACACAGGAAAATATATAAAACAGCGCTATAAACCGTAATCTGAAACGTACCTATTTGTCGGGCAAGTTACGCTTATTTTACGGAACCAAAAGCTGTAGCAATTGCTTCCAAAACCCGCGTTCACTTATAAAATCCAAAGGGTTAACTATTTATATAAAGTGAAATAGTTAAGTAGTTTCAATCACTAACAACAAATCAATACAACAACCATCAATTTCAACAACAGCATACACAACAAATACAAAGCAACCATTCAATCAAACAACAAATAGTTGTTCGGTTCAAAACTTTTAAATTGTACGGAATGAAGAATAAACTACTAGCGCATCATTTACTCAACGGTCTTAGATAGAACTAAATAGATTATTCATTCACCCAAATCCAATTTTAAAGTATCCTTGCCCAAACAACCATCCTTAAACAACAACAAATCCAAACAACAATCAACTTAACTTATTATTAGTTTCATTTCATGCCTTTGTTGTTTGATTTTCTTTTTATTTATATAATGATTTATCTTTTTTAATTTACATTTACACATTAAATGTTTGCTTCATTTATTTTTTCTTATTACTTACAATTATTCAATCCCATTAACTCAGGTCATGCCAGTTCCTTTTATTTCGTTATAATTATTCATTCGTTTATTATTGCATGTCCTCATTTATTTATTACTTAATTTCATTTATTACAGTATTCATCTTTCTGTTTATTAAAATAATTAACTTTAACATTTACTTAAGTTTATAGTCATTTATTTATGATACTTACCATTAATTATATTTACTTGGTAAAATATCAATTATAACTTAAGTTTATAACATTAAATTCTCATTTAACAGTAATTTCATTGAATACTTTCATTATTTCGAATTTCTACTTGTACAATATTCTATTACAATCTCTTATTAAACATTCCAACTTTTAATATTTGGTAAGTTATATATATGTTATTTAAGGGTGTAATTTGAAAGTTATACAAGTTCTCCCATTTCTTTTAATTAATTCATTGTTCAATAAATTTTCATTCTTTTTCTTATAAGTTACAATTTTAACTTCCTTTTTATTTCCTTTATAACTTGGCATTAAATCTCTTACCTAAATTAGAGGTTTCAATTTTTAATTACTTACCTTTCATTTCACTACACTAATTTGAAACAATTAATTAATGGAAATTTAAGAATTTAATACCGGGTTAAATTTTCAATTTATTTTAAAACAATAGATAAATATATTCTTACAACTTAAATATCTCTAATTATATTTAAAACAATTCAAAATTTATATATTTTCAAAAATGAATCTGCAGTAGAACTATTACAGTGGCATTTCCCCTTCGAAACTCGAAAATGAAAGTCGATGATGCGGCCGCCATCACCGAAATTATTTTCCAGCGATAGAGAGGAAAGTACAAAACTTATTTTCTTCAAAATCCTCTTTAAAATAATTCTTTCGAATTATATTGAAATATTTATATCATAAAATACTTATAAAAAATATTATTATATTCCAAAATTTATTAGGGAGAAATTTCAAAACCCCGGAATTTAAGTTCTAAATTTCCAAATTTCATTTATTTTATTTTTCAATCTTATTTCTATTATATTTATACACTTTATTACCTAACAACAAATCTATTGCAGCCAAATATAGAATCATTTGAAAAAAAATTATTTTATATATAGAAAATATAATAGGCAAAATTATTTCATTCACCTATATAAAACAAATATTATGTCGGTCTGTCCTATTAAGTGTTTAGAAATCTCTATTAATGTCACAGCATCCCATGCACCAACCAAAATTTATAAATACAAAACGGAACAGATTAACACAATATAAAAAAACATTTTTATAACACTAACAAATACGCTCTCTCATATATACACTCAGCGGCTCCTATAGGGTATTATTACCCCATTAGTAAAGAGTCAAACCCCACAAAGCTAAGGTTTATCGCTAAACCAAAGCTCCGATACCAGATGTAACATCCCGCCTTTTCGCACGGTTTAAATCGACACACGTGTCAATTCAAACCATACGGAAGGGCGGATTGTTATGGGGTAAATAAGAAAAACAAAGAAGAAATAAAATAAAACAGAACCTCACAGCGGAAGGATAAAATATAATAATCAATATATAGTTCATAAAATTGTTTACAAACATTTTCTTCTACTTTATATAATAAATATCAGAGTTCACATACCAATAAATATCAATGCAGCGGAATTAAATGGTGTAGTGGAATAATAGTAGATAATAGTAAAAAAAATCTTCGTCTTCATCCTCCAGAGCTAAAACTTCAAATCCTGAAACGCTCGGACTGACCCGAGCGAATTTGAAAAGACAAAAACACTCGAGTCAGAACTAAAAGATCTTATGTGAGTTAAATTAACAGAAATAAATATAAGTGCAGTAACTCAAAAGATGCTTGGGATTCACATCTCTTAAGGATCCGTTAAACTATTTACTATGTAGTAATATTTCGCTATTATAATGGTGTCTATAGTAAAATAAACATACTTTTAAATAGCGTTAAGGAGTGACCCAATATTCAACTTAACACGTAATTGTCCCAGTAGTCCATCCAATATCATAGTCCCTCTTGATCGGGAAGCCACCAGAGGATACCATACGGGCTACGGGAGAAATCCAAACTCGTACAAGGCGCGATAAGGTAGGTGACATGGAACAACTAGGCAATGCCAGGGCAGATATACCAATTATGCTTTTGGGTCGGTGGTAACGCGTAGTGCGCAGCTACCGCCCACCTCGAGTCACACCCCCAAATAAAATCAAAAGTGGCCACCGAATCAATCCAAAAGTCAAAGTATAATATCGAAGGGATGTGTCCGATCAAAGGTGCTACCTTATTAACCCGTCAATCACTCCTGTTTTAGCCACCTTATGCCAACTCACGGGAGTTGGGTCCACGTATTTACCTTACAGGAAATGCCGCCACCAACCTACTTCATTCTGGAATCTCCACCGCGTACATGGTTGTTAAAGTGGTTTTCGGGGTTGGCAGAGAGTATGACAACTTCTGATCCCGGTCTCTTTAACAACCAAACGTTATTATAACACCGTGGTCTTTAAAATAGTTTATACTTTAAAACAAGAAAATAATTATCCATTTCAAAACCCATAAATACGATATCATTTCCATTTTCAAAACAACTCATTTGATATATTTTTTATAAAACCCAAATCAATAATATCATTTTGTTTCAAATATATTTCTTTTCCAAATCATACTGCTTTAAATTTTATAATATCTGGAATCCAAACATTTAAATTATAACTTTCAAAACATAATACTTCGAAACTCATAGCTTTACAATCATACTTCTAAAACTTGAGTGGTTTGGATATTCAAACGGTATATAGAATAAAATAGTTTGAATTTAAAATTACCTTATAAAATAAAATAATTTCCGTGACTTTTCAATTTTCTTCATTTAAAATTTTAGTCTAAAACCATAAATTTTAAATTTACTTTCAGTTAAATAAACCACTTCAAATTCAATATTTTTCTACCTTTGAGTATTTAACAATTTCAAAACTTAAGGTTGGAAATTCTCTTCAACAATTTATCGTCCTATTATTTAGTTTTGAAATATTCATAAAATAAATCCATAAAATAAAACTCAAATTTCTAACAAATAATATTTCCTTCAATTTATTTATACTAGAAATATTCATTTAATTTATTTTGAATAAAAATCCAGTTATAAATATCATACCCTTAAAATTTCCAAGCTTTAATAAGTTTACATCAACTTATGGAGTGAAATTTTTAAATAAGTTCCATTCAAATAAATTTCAAATTTTACCATCCAATCTTAATTGACTTAAATCATTAAAACTCCATTATTCAACTTATTTATTTTATTTAACAAATTTATACATAGCTTAAATTTAAAAATTTAACTATATATGTATATAAAAATAAGATTTTTATAATATCAAATTTAATATTTATTAAACCGTATCTTATCTAAACCATAGAAAATTATTTCAAAATTTTTTTTATATATATACCGCGGTGCCTGTATAAAATTTTCTATCCTATGGTCAAGTGATACGGATATTTATCATTTCAATCCGCAATTTAAAAAAAACAAAAATGCGGTTGTATATCATTTCAAACCGCAATCCTGAATGAAATGAAAATGCATGATAACTTGCAGTTTATATAAGATAGAACACATCAACCATTCACCCAATATCAATCATCAACCAATTTATTTCAATCATCATCAATTTAAACCAAACATCAATATATATCATATAAAAATAATAGGTAATAAATAACAGTTAATAACTAACAGTTTATATTCAATAATAAATTTTAACTGCTTAACTATCAGTTTATATGCAAATAAATAAATTTTAACTGTCAATTTATATGCAATAATAAAATTAATTAATAGTTAAATTAAATAAATGCGATTTAACAGAGATGATGAATAAAACATGCCAAACAGTCATAAATAAATTTCTACTCATATCTTAAGTCAATTTAACAGACAGGAAATTTTAGAAGTTGTGAGTGGGTAAAACACTCACCTTTTGAATTTAAATCGAATTTAAATCCGATTTAAACCCAAAAATTCGACGGTCTCCAAATCTGTCCAAACCCGCGTCAACGCGTCTGGAATTTAATTACGATCCTAACAAAAAAAATTCGCGTAAATCGGAGTTCGTACGAGAAAGATATCGAAATAAAACGAGCTGAAATCAACATAAAATTTTAAACAAAAAAACAAACTCACCCCTTCAAAATTTGACACGTCACCGTTGACCATGCCCAGTACACATTCTCCTTCATTCCCCAGCACGCAACAGGAACCCGTAACCCTTAATTCACGAATACCCCTACGGCCGCCACCCAAAAGCCCACCGTACCAAGCGACTACGCCTCGATCCAACCCCTCCTCTAGCTTCGCCATGCTACGCCGCCCCAACGGTGACCACCGCGCCTGCCTCGACGAGGCCGAGTACCCCCAGGCCGACTCGATTTGCCGCCCCAAAATTCGCCAATCCCGGTCGATTTACATCACTTCATCATCGACGAGTCGTATGGATCGGCAAGTCTTGACTCCCTTTACGCTCTCATACCACCTGATCGACGAATCGAGACAGATCCACCGTTGGATCGATTAAACCCCACTACGAACGGCCGGAACTGTTTCAATTTTTCTGGGTAAACGGTGCATCGAATGGAAAAACGAACAGCACCAAAAGGTTTTGTTCATTGCGGGCTTCAACATATAATTTTTTCGGAATTTTCTGTGGACTTTGAATTTTTGACTTTTGATTTGGATTGAAACTGGATCTAGGGTTTGTAGCCATTGGAAAGGAGGAGTTGAGGGAAATGAACGCACAAAGAAATGAAGATAGATGGAGGCTAGGATTTATAATTGGGTTTATATAGGTAGTTAGAGATTTGAATAGATGGATTAGGTTGGATAGGTATACGTGCTTCTGCTAACGTGGCCCAAAAAGCCCGTTCTGACCCCGGAACGAAATTTGTTAAATCCATATATCAAAATAGGTGTTTTAAAATATTCTGAATGCGATGGAAAAAGTTTCACGTCCAAATTCCATCGTATAAAGAAGTTATGCTGAAATCAATATTTCCAAATTGATTTCAATTAAATCGATTTCAAGGCGTTTCGCGTTCGTACGATCAAACGACAAGTCTGATCGCTAGAAAACTTGAAACCCTATAATAATTCACTGTTACGGATCCGATGAAACTGGTTTCGTCGAAATCCGAGTCCGTGACCAAAATGGCTATTTTTATATTAATTAAATAAATTACGAATTTGTAAATAAATCCAAATTTTATATTTTAATTTCAGAATTGGAAAATTTTATCACTTATGATTCCTCAATCATCTACAATGATTTTAAACAAATTTTAAAAATGTAAATTTAGATGATTCATTTGTAAATTTCAATATTTATTCTCAATTTCATTAAATTCAAAATTATAATTTAACTTTCTAATAATTCTATTAAATTAATGAATCAATGATTATTCCATTCTTATTTCAAATAGGAGGTTTTACCATTGGATTTAAGATTATTACATAAATATTTCCAGTTTTCAACTTAATTTTTAATTTAACGTAATACTTAAAATTTGATTTCATTTATTTCAATAAGTCCAACAATTAAAAATTAACAAAATAACTCATTATTAAAGATTCAAATTCAATAATTCATAAACTCCATCATCTTGATTTACTTATAACTTTCTGATTACTTAAACCAATTTCTATCTCAAATCTTAAATGTAAAGTATTTTACCAATTATAGTACTTATTTCAATTTCTTAAAA
Organism: Allium cepa; assembly: GCA_030765085.1. NCBI lineage: Eukaryota > Viridiplantae > Streptophyta > Magnoliopsida > Asparagales > Amaryllidaceae > Allium > Allium cepa. The sequence goes on along the minus strand of CM060939.1, from coordinate 233,213,847 downwards.
TAATCTTTTTATTATGCTTTGAAACCAATTTATTTAAATAAGTTTCAAATTAAACGGATTAGATTCAATTCCAACCTTTTTCTTACACTTAAGTTTAGGTTATCATTAATTTACAACGTATTACTTTCCTAGTTATTACTTTACATCTTCCCGTATTGATTTCACCATTAATCACAATTATTAAAGTAACGCTTAATAAATACGACCCTATAATTTCTCACCTTTTAAACGAACGTTATTTCATTTTCAATTAGTGTAACATTCATTTATACTTATTACAGATTCTAATTCCATTAACAAATAAGCAGGTAATATATGTTACAAAATTTGAATTAATCACTATTCATTATTATTATTTACTTTAGCATTAATTACCTTGCATTAACATTGTTACTTAAAATCCCTATCCAATTTCAACTAATATTCAAATGAATACATTTACTCTTTTCTGTTACGTCATTAATTATCATCAAGGAACATCTAATTATCTTTATTGGTAAATGAGTGAATTTTTCTAATAACCCACTATTATAACCTTTAATATACTTGTATATTATTATTTTACCCTTTTATTTCCCATTATACATATATGCACACATACAAATTAAGGTTCTACATCCAATTAATTATTCCATCTAGGTTCCATTCCTTCACTTTATGCATAATTAACATTTCCTATTCAATTTGTTACATCCACTTATATTCACTTTATGAATAAATTCGGTATTCCATTTAATTCATTAATTACTAACTTTAATTATTGCAATTTATTATCTAACATACAATTTGAATCTATTTTCTGATTTTCCCGTTTCAGTTAATTAACATCTTACAATAATTTACAAATAAAAAGGGATTGTACTAAATAAAATTTTTATTTTCATTGATGAATTCAATACTTGCCTTTATTTACTTATTTCTAACTTTATATCCAAATGCAACAATATCCACTATTACAATAAATTGCAATATATAATTTAATTTGTAAATTTTAATTACCCTTTATACATCTAATTTCAACATTCTCTTTCATATAAATAAATAAGATTTCTATTTCTTTCTAAATTTAAATAAAAATCCTATTAATTTAATTCATTTTAGACATCGAATTTACACGGGTCGTTACAATAGATTCCTACATAGCTAGCTTTGCCTTCTATATGTCTTCGAAACTTTATTCGCCAAAACCTACTTAAGTTGTAAAGCTCTTACTCCTGACCTACTCAAATAAAAATTTTGAGCATCCGAAAGTTTAAGGATAAAACATAAACTTCGAGTCAGAAATAAAACTTGGTATGAATAATAATATGCCAGACCATGCACTTGAGTGGAACGGGTTTTCCCCTCTCAATATCCCTTTAAAAATATGTCTTATTCAGATCAAAATCCTACAGCTAAACTGGTTGAAATAAACAATATAAATAATGTGCATGCATGCTACATAGATAGTCATGCCTATTCATCAAATAAGTGGACTATCCGTCCAAATGTTTAGTTTTCACAGGGTAACTACCAACCTACATGGCTAACTCGGTCCTACTATATATACCAAATTTTCTAATTGGCTGTTAGTAGAAAACTGGATGATTTGTCTAAATATACTTATCCTAGTGTTTAATTGACTATCTGCTAATCTTATAGTTTTGCTAAGCTTACTATGAACCTAAAGGTTTTACAAGCCAACCTATAACCTACCTGATCTTTATGCATTCCTTTCTATGTGTAAACCTACCTTTTGTCTTAGTCCTAGGAGAGCCCTACACATTAGAATTTTGGACTAATATCAGCATGGGGCTCCTATCAAAACCTACCCAAAAGTGATAAGAATAATAATTTATTTTAGTAAAATTCTGGGCTAAATACCCTTTTCTAATTCCTTGAAAACACTTTCTTTATATCGATAACCCTTGCAATCATACTTTCAAAACAAGGAAAATATAGCGCTTTGCTTTATCCAAAATAATTATGCCATGATATATGCTTAATATTGGTGAAATTGGAGGTCATTTAAAGTCATCGCCTTACAAAACAATGGGCTATAAAGTCAAAACAGTATTAAGTCTTTATATTGATAAAACACAGTGATGACATAGTCGACGAGGATCTTCGCCCCTTAAAACTAGGCCAAAATAATAAAAATTTATATATTGATAAAGCTCGGCGTCATTATCGCCATTGAGGTCATCGTCCTTCTTCAATATATAATATGATAAAGCCTTTAACTTTTAAAACATAAGGCCAGAAGGCCGATAATATGGACGTCGCACTTCATAAAACATCGGCGTCCTAAGGTATAAAACTTGGTTTGCATAAGCCTTAAAAGAATAGAGTCAACATGGTTGAATCTCGACGCCCCTGCCTTAAAGAAAATTAGCGGCTTCATTGGAATCATAGTCATTGGGAGCACTACCCTAGCCGTCTCTGAAAACATATAACTTTGAATAAAGACGGCATTGTCATTAATGATGTCGCCATAGCTAAAAGCGCATAGTTGCTTATGTTGTCGAAGTCAATAAGCATAAAACATGCGGCACCATTATCAATGCCACAAACTATTGTGAAACCAATGGAGTCGGCGTCCTTAATAAAAATAAGTGGCATTGCTTTCATTAACATCGGTAAGGATGAGATTAAGGTGTTTGAAGGAAACAAGTGATGTTACTCTCTTTGAAGCTCATGATGTCAATGGTATCTATACCGACGTCGACCCCAACCTTCATGAATTAATACATATCATCTAGAATGATATCCTATGCATTCTTTAAAGTCGGCATCATGGACTTCGTCGACCATGACTTCGACGTGGCAATGTCATAAATAACTTAAAAACTATATTTTTGCTATTTAAAGTAATTTCTTTCAACAAACTCCTTATATTTGTCAAAATACTATTGGATAACAAACTTCTTTATCAAAATATTTTCTAAAAAACTGTCATAGGGTAGATTTATCATTCCCAAACATTGTTTGCAAGCCATCAACTTATATTAATATTTTAATATAAATATTAAGCTTTTCTAGCCCAATAAATTGGTATAAAATCATAAACTCGTGGGAAATATCCCAAAAAATCATAATAAATCGAAATTATTATGTCCTTTAACGTGTACAAATTTCAGGACCAAAAATATAATTTAATTATTTTTAATAATAAAACCTGAAATAAAATATTTTCTAAACTTAGGAAATTCACCATATATTCTCGTTAAATTAGAAAAATATGAAAATAAAAACCCACTTTCAAAATAATATTTCCTTCATCATATCAAAATATAAAGTCATTTGGGTGTCATATGATAGGTTTTCTAACTTAAACATATCACTTAATTTCATAAATAAATTCCATAAACTCACCAATAAACACATAATCATTCAAACTATCATATCATTACATAATATGAGCAAAATAATCGGACTTATGCTTAAAACCAAAAATAACAACTAAAATATGAGATGTATAACTATTTTTCACTTTGAATGGTTTGAGAAGGTTGCGATTTACTTTTAATTTTTTTCCCTAAGCTTTGCTCTTGTTTTCCCTAGCTTTGCTTCCCTTGAAAACCTTGTTAATGGTCGGCCTTGACTTCTTGTTTTTGTTTGTATTAAATGAAATGATGGAGGAAATGATAATGAGTATATTTGTCAAGGATACATGCTTCTTTCCCATTTTTCCCTCCTCGTATACCTTTCTTCTTATTAATGATCTAATTAATTCTGTTAGTTCATTAATTAAGGCTCAATGCATTCTAATTACCAAATCCTAATCTCTTTACCCAATTACAGTACTTTATTTTATTTATCCAATTAAATATTATAAATAATGTTAATTAAAATTAGGTTTTTTACACGCTTGCTTCATGATTGTGGTATAAATGGTCGTTGGGTCTTCCTCTTCCCTATTTAACAAGTATTAAGTGGCTAGGGTTTCTTTTTTGGGAGTACAATAATGCTTATATACGTACACACACACACACACATACATACATACATATATATACACACCTTGGAGTAGGTTGGATATAGCATACTAGCATATGGAATTAAACAGATAATCCACGAATACTAGACATGATACTTAAATGGAAATCAATTGGTATAAACTAGTGTTATGGATAAATTATGTAATTTACCAGTCACTAAAACCTCCTTATTTCAACCCATGGGATAGATTTAGAGGGACGTGATATTGGTACAAGAAGGGAACGATAGGTATGCAGGTCTTCTCAATTCTTGACACTAACAAGGAAACTAAGTATCCAAGGAATAATATTGGTTCAAGGCAGTAGCCTTAGTAGGTACATATGTTTTATTATATTTTACTAATCCATTATAAGTTCTTATAAACATATCTTTGATATACTTATGTTTATTACAGGTTACCAAAACAAATTATCAGTACCTTAATGGACTTAGGTTTTCGATTTAGCTGAAAATCTATTTCATTAAGGTGAGGGTTATTACATGAATGGTCGGTAGATGACAAGGATTATGTGGCAACCAAAAACTGATAGCGTAGTTTTAAACTTGTATGGAAATTGAAACCAAAATTTTTGGTGTAGGGCATATGTGGCAACTGAAAGCATTGGTGTAAGATCTAAAATGACAATTAAGGGGACGGTATAAGACATAAGGTGGAAAATAGCAGTCCAAAACCGAAAGCGAAGTAGGTGTAAGGCCTGTTTGGTGGTCGAAATATGAAATCTTTGATGCAAGGCATAAGTGACAACCAATGATGATAGGGCATAATGCTTTAGTGGCAACCGAAAGCATTGCATATAGTATATAGGTGTAAGACTTTTGTGGCAGTCGAAATCTAAGTGTAAATGTATATGATATATATGATTAAGGCTTTAGTGGCAGTGAATGGTCGAACTTTAATGATATATATAACTACCGAAAATGTATACAAGGCCTTAGTGGTAGTCAAGGGTAGGGTATATCGATCATATTAAAATAATGTGATGATTCTATCGGACAAACCAAGAGGATTCCTTCAGTTGTGGCTTCATATTATAGCTTTGATATTTAATCAATGCACCAACAACCTAGGGTTAAATGTGAATCGGAATTATTGCTTTTGTATTGTAAAAGGGAAAATCCATCCTATATATCAACATAGCGGTCTTTCAATTTTTATGCTTAGAGTGGTATATTACACATACCAGAGTTTATTTCTGTTTCATGTTTTTATTCTTTTTTATTATAAACTCATGGATACTCATTCGAGTAGGCTGAGTTTATGAGCTTAGATAGGTTGCTTTTGGGATAGTCGAATAATGTAAGACGAAGATGAAGCAGGAGGCTCGAGTGTTATATTTGTGTTGTTTTAATTTCGATGTACTTAGTGTTATATTCGCATCTTTATGTGTGGTGTATGACAAGATTAGCTATGTAGTACTATATTTTTGACACCGCATGGACCTGACTTTGGGATGTAAGAACAATTTTTAAACTAAATCTATAATTATGTGTTTCATTTTCTATTTCTAAATTATTTACTTTAGACTTTATAATACAACTTATCTCGTCATTGAAATATACTTCCAAGGTTACTAAAGTAGATGGGGTTTCATATTTGAGTTTTGGAATGAGGGATGTTGCAAAACGCATGTATACTATGTAAGGAAAATACAGAGAATCATAATAACTAATTTTTTCACTTTCGTTTCACTAATTATTCATGGAAAATAAGTAAACTAAGACTGAATCTACCAGATCTAACTGTATTTTAAAGAAGGAAATAAACTACATGGTTGTGAAGTAGAAGAGAAAAACTTGGTAATCGAGATGACCAACGTCGCCTTGACAGTAACTCTTTGGTAGATACAAACGAAGAGGAACCTTATACTTTTCCAAACAATAAAAGAAAAAAAATTGGAGTGGGTGAAATGATTGACATATATAGATAATATTTAAAATAATTCAAGGTAAAATACATACAAACTTGCAAGCTAAAGAAGTAATGGTGTTTGAGAGATTGTGGGTTGTCAATAGATACTTGAAAAATATAAAATCCATCTACATCCGTATCGGAAAAGCGAACAAATATCCGATATCCAGAAAAACGGATGCGGATGCGGATGCGAAAACAGCCACATCCAAAAATTATCCATTTGATTTTCGTCAAGATTGTAGTTTAAATTATGTGTATATTAGTGAAATGAAAGATATTCATTTACTTCTTTAATGAATTAGTAGTTTATATTATATGCACTTAATACTTATTAACTCCACAAAACTATTTATTATCACCATATTTGTTTATTACCACTTTTATAATCAATGGAATTGAAAAAGTTTATGTTAAACTAAAATTTTCTATTTATATTTCTTCATTTATTGGTCATTAGCGGATAGGATAATTACCGGATATTCATCTATATCCGCATATACGGATATTCATCTGTATCCGCATATACGGATATCTCATAATCGAAAATAATTTTAGATGAAGATACAGATATACACTATCTGCATCCGAAAGTACCGTTAACTGACTTAGAGAGATGGGTCTGAAGGTTGAATATGAAGAAATCTGACGAACTTAATGCAAGCTGCCATGAAAATGTTGAAGTCGCTCTGACCTATGTAAATGAAAGAGAGTGATAATGGAAGATTAGATGTGAAAGTACATGTACTTGTTAAAGAGATACTTTTGTGTTTTTGTTATGATTGTCGTTTTGGGTATATAAGCCTTAATAAAATTTCACCCAATTTCAAGAGGATATACATGTGTGTTCCCACATACACACACATTTAGCCTATATATAATGATTATATATTAATTATGAATTATATGTAACTCAAATAAGATAATATAAATATTAGTTAATTAAATTTATTTACTAATTAAATATATTATTTTATTATTTTTGATATATATATATATATATTTTAGTTTTACCATTATCTTTTTATTGTTACATATGCACATAAATATATATATATATATATATATATTTAAATTTGAGTTTTAAATATAAAATATAATATATAATCAAAATAATATTTAAATTTATATTATAATATTTGTGATAAAATAAATTTTCGCTCTACAAATATATTTTTCCTTTTTTGTACAGATTTAAAATCCAAATTTTTTTACTAAAATAACTGTCAAACTGTAATACACACACCTCCCCTCTAGCCTCCTGATTTCCACCATAATTTTTTGTTTGAATATTAATTATTTCTCTCTCTGGAACATCGTAGTATTATTTAAATAAAAACCTACAGTGGATAATAGGAGTGTTACCGGGTGCTACAAAGAGGATGGTAGTGAATCTTGCATACATACATACACCTCTAATGCTCCTGATTTCCACCATACATTTCGAATTAAATAATATATGGTGCGTTCGCAGTCAATTTTTTTCACGTTCACTTTCATATTATGTTGAATGCCTTTGATGCATCTGATGTATACGAAGTGGGACCCACTCATTTAGAACTTTTATTCCAGTGGACCGAATATACTGGCTTGCATCAAATGTGTAAGATGTGTAACGATCCGTATTTTTGATAACTAAAATATTAAATTAGTAAGATTTTAGAATTTAATATTGTGAGAAATTAAAATTTATGATTTATTAACGAGAAAAATAATTAGAATATAAATTAATTTTATTGTTTGAATGTTATTGACAACTATTTTAATGTAATTTCAATCAATTGAAATAATTGTAAAGTTAATTTGGTTATAATTGTAAATAAGTAATAAATTAAATATTGGATTTAATGTTGAAATTATATGTTATCAATTGCTGTAGGTTTATTATATAATATGGAATAAATTATTTAGTACATAAATTTGTTAGCTTTTGTTTGTAAACAATAGACCTAGAAATGTGTTTGGATTACAAATATATGACAATTATTTTATTTATCACCTTATTATTTAATTCACTAGAATTAATTTAGAAATTAATGAAATTGTAATATAATTAAATATTGAAGTTAATATGAGTTAAGATGATAAATGTAGAACAAGAATGTAATAAAATGTAAACTAATATTAATTATGTTCATAAGGTAATAGTTGATTCAATAATAAGAGTGTGAATAGAAATAAAAGAATTTGATTGAAAATTAAATATAATTAACTAGGGTTTATTACAGTTATAATTGAACGCTGAAATTTATGAATATTTAAATCCTAGATTTAATAAGGGAAACTATATTTTAATAGATTATAAATTCCTGTTTAATCATGAACAAAAATAGTTAACTTTTAAATTTTAATTTAAAAGTGATTAAATTGATTTTAAATAATTTATTTAATTAACGTCAAAATTAGTCATTTTGGCCACTATCTCGGATTTCGACAAAATAATTTCATCGGACCCATAACAGTGAATTATTATAAGATTTTAAGTTTCGTAGCGATCAGACTAATCGTTTGGTCGTGTGAACTCGAAACACGTAGAAATCAATTAATATAATTTAAATGAATATAATCTGGTTTTGAAAGCTAAATTCTATATACAATGAAATTAGGGCTTGAAATTAGTTCCATTGAGTTTAAAAGTATCGAAAACATATATTTTGATATATGGGATGACCTACTTTCATTTTGGAAATGAAATGAGCTTTTCGGGTTGTTATTATGTTTCGACCCAAATCGATTTGTCCATTCGTTCTTATCTATCTCTTCCTATATATAAGCTGTTATAAACCCTAGAAAATTCTTTTATTTCTAATTCCTGTGCTTACAATTATATCTGTTTATTCAGTTATATATTCCTTCTCCAATGGCTGTCAATTCCAAAAACCCTAATTTCAATTCAAAATCAAGTCAAAAATTCAAACTCATCAAACTCTATCAAATTTTATATCGTTAGACAGCCCTCTACTAGCGCAATCTACTGTTATAATTCGTTTTTCGATTAAAGGTTCAGTTTGGCCAGAATTTGGCGAAGAAGTTTCGGCCGTCCATCCTAACATTTTGGATTTAACGCCGGATCTTCGAATAATCGACAATCGAGAGGCATAGGCTTGTAGAGGACGATCGGTAGAGTAGATTTATGGGTTTCGTTTGGGTTGCAGGTTGTTAGATCGGCAAAAAATCGAGGAAGAAAGAGGAACGATGGCGGCTTCAGGTGGGTGACTGGAGCACTGCGCGCAACCAGGGGATGGTTGGCCTTGGGCGAGCTCTGCAATGGCGAAGTTTGATGTGGTCGATGGTGTGCCAAGCTGTGGAAGTAAGTGATTGAAGAAAGGCGGCTAATGTGCGTGAAGGGGTTGGTCTGATAGTATGTGGGAGGGTTTGCTGAGGTAGATAATTACAATAATGCTCTTTTGTTTTATTTTATTTAAATTTAAATTTTAAAACTTCTATCGTTCATGACTTTTTCATACTAGCTCGGTTGGATGTAGTTTTATCCATGGTGACCGTATCAAAATTCCAGACAATATGGAACTAGTTTGCTTGGATTCTGAGATTGTTGGAATTTTGCTCTTTTATTCGGATTTTAAATTGGCTATAAACCAAAGGTGAGTGATTTAACCCACTCACAAATACTAAACCATCTTATGTTAGTTAAATTAAATTTAAGATGTGATAAGAATATTATTGGGTGTTGTTTGGTAGTTTAATCTGACCGTTTAATTGAAAATTTAATTTTTTGAATTAAATTGCCATTTAAATTAATATTGAATTTACGTTGCTAGTTAATTACCTAGAAAATGATAACATGTTAATTGTTGCGATTTATTGGCTGATCTGGATGTTGATTGTGATGGATGTTTATTTGGTGACTTTTGGATGATTGAATGTTTATATCCCTGTTATAACTACGGGTCGAAATGATACATACCCGAACGATCTTATATATTAGGGAAATCGTTATGGGTTGAAATGAAAAACCCAAGTGATTTTTGTTGATTTGGAAATTTTGATTCGGGATACAGGTTAAAATGATCTATACTTGGAAAATTTAACTATTTTTGGGTTGAAATGATATATGCCCAGAAAATCTAACTATTTTAGGGTTGAAATGATATATACCCTATCGCTTGACCATAGGGTAGAAAATTATATACTAACACTGTTGGCCGGTTTTAAATAATTTTCTAAATAGTAAAGTATGTTTGATTTATAAATTTGATTTATAAATTTAATTTTTAAATTTAATTAAATGATTTTATTTAAAATTTATATTTGGAAATAATTTGTTTTATACGTTTAAAATTTCAAATTATAAGTTAATATATGGTTTTAAATGTAAATTTAAGATTTTAACTTATAATTTTATTTAGTTTTCAATATATATATTTTTTGGCAAAGCCTGCCAACTTTATAGTGGGTCGTGCCATTGTATATATATGAAGAAAATGTATTCTGCACATGTGCAGGAACAACTATATGGTTTTATAGTGGCCATTCCATTTAGAGTACATAATCAGTGAGAAGCAAAGGTGCTTCTGCAGCTATAAAAATGACCCAAGGAAACAACGGTTCTTGCCCCCAGTAAGAGGAAGAATCACTTCCAGTAGGACCTAAGACATGGCAAAAATCTACAAATTGAGAAACAATATCCAGATTAAAACCTAGGTGTTCCCTACAGTATAAATATCTCGTATCCCAACTATCATCAAGAAGAAGAGATCTATTCCGCTTACCATGTGCTCCATTCACCGTGAGAATGAGACCACCACCATGTATAGAGTAATGCAAACGCCTAGACTCACCATCATCATCACTAACGAAAGTATGGAAATCATGTTTAGCCGGGTCATATCTCATGTCAGACTATACATGGATCCAAGCCATCTCAACAGAGTGCTATACAATATCAGAATCACTAGGATCAGAAGAATCAAAAGAAACATAGGATACCATATCAGCGATAAAGATGGAGGAACAATAGGAGGCATTGATGGCTTGGCAAGAGGGTTAAAGGGTGCCACCAGGAGGAAAGTCATGGAGTTTCGGGATCCATTTCATTTTTGAGGGCCTAGTAAGAGGGGTCCTAACCGAGAGAGGACCAACAAATGACGAACGAGAGCAAGCAGATGATGTATGACCGAAAGACTGACAGGACGTACAAATGTCTGGCTTCCAACCATATCGAACTACTATCTCTACTACGTGATCCTTTGTCGCTCTAACTTTGATAGTATCTGGTAAAGGCTTATCCGGAGAAATCTCAATCAAAGCTTTTGAATAGACTAGTTTGTCCCTAGCTATAGTGTTAGCATCAAAACATTTTACTTTACCAACCGCACTAGCTAGCCAGTTTAGACCTAACATAGATTGCAAAACAGAGGGAATATGAGAGAAGTAGGTCCAAACAAGAATAGATAGTACCTGCTCTCTGGCACAGTCAACGGATGGACTCTAAGGAGTGACTATAAAAGGGTTGCCTCTGATAAATATAGGATCTTTACTAAGTATATGTTGACGCTCATCGGGCCTTTAAAACTTGAAGAAGAACATAGAGTTGTCCATATGGACCAAAAGGCTACCCTTTAGTTGCCAAGCTTTGAAGCAATGATCCTTAACCACTATATATTTAAATAGTTTAAATATTAAATTTAATAAAATATTTAATACAGTTTTAATATATATATTTTAAATTTAAGTTAATATAATAAATACAATTTTTATTTAGGATAATAAATATAGATTTTCATAATAACTTTAATAGATAAAAGATTTTTTATAAAAGATTTTATAATTTTGTAAAAAGTTTTGTAAGGGATTTTATAATAGATTTTATGAAAGGATTAATTATAAAAGACTTTTATAAAGGATTTTTATAATAGTTTTATAAAGGAGTTTATAAAGGTTTTAAAGGATTTTATAAAGGAACTAGTTTAAAGGGAAGAGTTGCAAATTGTTTTGGAATTTATAAATAGCTTCATAAATGGTTATAAAGCATATAAATAGTTTATAAATGGTTTAAGAGAGATTTATAAATTATTTTCAAAATTGATTGAAAGAAATCCTCTTCAGTGTTTGTGAATATATATACACTTTTAGAATAAGAATATGAATATCTTGGTATGAAAGTATAATGGTTTTCTGGATTTATTATAAAATGTTTTATACAATGACAATGGGGTGAAAAATATAACGATTGGTTGTTAAAGAGACTGGGGTCAAATCTTGTCATCCTCTCTGCCAATTTCGAAACCACTTTAACAACTGTGCACGTGGTGGAGAATCCAGAACGAAGTAGGATGTTTTGCCGAACGCTACTATATGAGGTATGATCGCGGCCCTGACCCGCGAGGGTCAGCTTGATATGACTAAAGCAGGAGCTATCACGGGCTAAGTGATGTCGCTCCTCCTATCGGACATGTTTCTTCGATACCATATATGTTACTTTGTGATTGATTTGGTAGCCACCTTCGATTTGATTATGGGAGTGTGTTTCGAGGTGGGCCTTAGTAACTGCTATGCGTTACCACCTGTCCGGGCTTGCAAAATGGTAGAATCCTACCGTATGCATTGCCTCGCATGCCTTGTCATATGCCTTATCGAGCCTACTATAATTTTGGTTTGTGTCGTACCTATAGAGTGCTCCTTGATAGCTCATCGGTTTGGTGGAGTTTACAGTACTGTATAGACTGCGGCATTTATAAAATGTGTTAAGGGGGATATGTTTAACGCCTTAACGCTATTTTAATACTTTAATTTACTGATGAACCTATATCTAAAGTGTATATTACTATATATAAATAGTTTAATGGATCCTTAGGAGATGGAATCCCGAACATCTCTTAAGTTATTGCATGCACATTATACACTGGATAGGAGATGTAAAATCTTGTAAACATCTCTGAAGCCATTACACTCATATTTCTGCTGTTTATTTAACTTACATAAGATCTTTTATTTCTGACTCTGGTGTTTTGTCCTTTCATTACACTCGGGTCAGCTTAAGCATTTCAGCATTGAAGACTTTATTTCTGGAGGATGAAGACAGAGTTTAGTATATTATTATTATTATCCACAGTATCATGTTGTTCCGCTACATTATCCTATCATACCTTATGTGTATATATAACTATGATTGTATTGTAAAAGTGTAATCAAATGTATTTGTAAAACAACTTCATGAACTGTTTATTTGATTATTATATTTTGTCATTCCGTTGTGAGATTCTGTGTTTTGTATTTCTTTCCTTTCTCTTATTTTCTTATTTACCCCATTACCAATCCTCCCTTTTGAATGGTTTGAGTTGACATATGTGGTTTATTGTCGATTTAAACCGTCTAAAAAGGCGGGTTGTTACAGTTGGTATCAAGCTTTGGTTTAGAAGTACCTTAGCCTGTTGGGGTTTAACTCATTAGAGATAGCGTTAGTAATACCCAAGAATGAGTTTGATTGTATATGAGAGAGCATATTTATTAGTGCTATAAAAATGTTTTTATTTTGCGTTAATTTGTTTTGATTAGTATTTATAAATTCTGGTCAGTACACAGGACGCTATGGCATCGATAGGGATTTCTAAACAGTTAATAGGGCAGACTGGTATAATATTTTTTTTAAAAACAAGTAAATGAAATAATTTTACCTCACATTATATTTGTGTATATATATATATATATAATTTTTCATAAATTGATATTGTATGTGATAGTTTGTTTGTTGGGAAGTGAAATTTATAAATATTGGTTGCAAAATAGGATTCACAAATAAAGTAAATATAAAATGGAAATTTGAGAACTTAAGTTCCATGGTTTTGAATTGGTTTTCAAAGATTTTGGAATATAATATTAGTATTGTTTGAAAGTATTTTCGGATATAAATATTTTCACTCTGATTTGAAAGAAATGCTTTAGAGGAATTTTAAAAGAAAATAAGTTCTGTACTCCCCTCTTCTGTTGCTGGAAAATAATTTCAGTGATGACGGTCGCATCATCGACATTCATTTTCGAGTCTCAAAGTGGACGAGGCCACTTAGTAGCTTTGCTACGCACTAGTCTTGTTAAACAAATTTTAATTTTATTTTCTTAAGTATGATTTGATATATATATATATATAAGATATGAATATATATATATATATATATATATTATTTCAAAATGATTTGAAATGAACACGGTATTTAGTTCTTAAATTTCTACAAATTAGGGATTTCAATTATTGTAATGAAATGAAATCTTAACTATTTTAATAATTGGAAACTTCTAAAATTAAAAAAAATAAAAATTAGAAGCTAAGTAATTAATAAAATTGTAAAAAATTGGAGATTGTCATTTGTAAATTAAAAGATAATGAAAATTAAGAAGATGTAAATTATTGAACATTTCAACCAGAATGCAAATTAATAATCATGGAAAAGAATCTTATCTTCACAAGTCACATTGAAGGAAATCAAAGCAGCGGTGTTTTCTATTGATGATTCTAAAAGCCTAGAGCCTGATGGTTTTTCAGCCAAATTCTACAAACTGCATTGGGAGGACTTGCATGAAAACATTTTCAAATCGGTATTAGGGATTTTTCAAACGAAAAAACTACTGCGTGGAGTTAATCACAATTTCATTACTTTAGTTCCCAAAAAAGATAAGCCACAAACTATTTCAGATTATAGACCTATTTCCAGTACTAATGTTTTTTACAAAATCATTTCAAAGGTTATTTGTAATCGTATTAACCGGTTCCTGCCATTGCTGATTGTAGAAAATCAATCATCATTCATAATCGGCAGAAATATGGGTGGGAATGTTCTATTTGCTCATGAGAAGATTCGTGACTTCACTAAGCAGGGTAAACCAAAAATGTGCTTAAAAGTAGACTTGCAAAAGGCTTATGATATGGTGAATCATAATTTCATTTGCCATATGCTTATGTCTATGGGCTTCCCTACATCTATTATACAGCTAGTTCATGAGTGCGTATCAACCCCTACTTTTTCAATAATGATTGACGGGAGACCGCACAGATTTATTTCTTCCAACAGAGGTTTACTGCAGGAAAACCTTCATCTCCTTTTTTATTTTGCATAGTTATAGAATATTTCACTTTATTAATGGAAGAGGGTATGATCGATAAATATTTACAGCCTATCTCTAAAAAGCAGCCTGTTATGACGCATCTTTTATATGCTGATGAAGTCATGATTTTCTTACCTTCTACTACTGAAAATGAAACATACATGAATCTCATTTTCTCTATGTTAGTGACTCGGTTGGTTTACATATCAATCAAACTAAGTCCCAGTTATTTTTTAGCAAAGGAACTGAAAATAAATCTGTTATTTCTGTTATATTACATATACCGGAGAAGAATTTACCGGTCAACTATCTTGGCGTCCCATTAACATCTGATTATATTCATGTTGTACACCGTATCCCCCTACTTCAAAAGATCAGTACTAGATTAGATGGCTGGGACAGTAAGCTTTTAACACCAACTGGACGTGCTGAACTCATTCATAGTACCATAACTCCTATTGTTCTGTACTGGATATTAGTATATCATCTACCAGTGTCAATATTGAAGAATATTGATAAATTACGTGTAGATTTCTTTTAGAAAGGGAAGCTACATAAGATATCTTAGGATATCCTATATAGGCCAAAATTTGAAGGGGGCATTAGCCTTCGAAAATTTATTGACCTTACTACTACTGCTCAGATTAAGCTACTATGGAATCTGCTAACCACTAACTGCCTTTAGTCGAGATGCGCTAAATACTTATCGAAGACAAATTTCTAGGTATTACCTATTAATAACAATTTTTCAGGCACTTTTAAATCAATTTTAAGGCAATGTGTGGTAGCTGCAAATCTTATGAATCGAATAATCGTTAATTTAAAGCAAACTGATCTATGTTTAGTCCCATGGATCAATCATAAATCTTTAGCAGACCTGTTTGGTTGGAATAGAGTATACCTAAGTAACTCGGTTAATAGTAAGGTGAGCCTTATTATACGTGATAATCAACTGTAACCACAACTTCTATCAGAGACCAAGGAAGTCTTCACACAGATTATGCAGGTAAATGTAAGACCTAGTGATATTACTGACTACTAGAACGTTGCAAACCAAAAAAAAAATTATTTTCACTTCTGTTTGGAATGACACTCATCAACATCAAGAAAGAGACAATAATTACTTATTAATATGGCATACTATGACTGCTAAAAAGTTTGCCTTTACTACGTATTTAGCATATATCCAACATTTGCCTATAGTAGATAGATTAGCAACTTGGGGTATGAATATTGAGCAACAATGTTTACTTTGTAATAATTACAATGGATCGCATAACCATTTATTTATGCATCTGCAAATTTAGTACTTATCTGTGGAAAAATCTGTTCCTTAATCTAGATCTACCGCATGACTCTGCGACTTCTTTTAATCAACGTTTTTTGACTCTGAGTCGAAGTTTCCCACATAAATCAGTCGCTCAGCACCTGGCATATGTGGCGGCGTCCACACTTATCCACCACATATGGCTTGAGAGAGTTCGGCGTCGATTTGAAAACAAACTATGCTCGATGGAACAATGGATGAAGCTATTTGAGATTGACATTCGCTTGCAATTGGTCCACCGCTTTCGACGCTGAAGTTTATCCTTGGTGGAGAGAGAAAAGGTCTTGAAATGGGGTATTGAGCTCGATGATTTTGGATAGTTTGTATGTAGTTGATCGAAGAGTTCTGAGGTGTTATGTGACGCCCCACCTCTATACCCATGCTAGACAAGAACGCTACGGAGTAATGCTGTCAACTAGCACGGAGAATAAGGCTGCTGAGGAGCGACCATCCGTGTAATTTCTTTGGGCGAGCACCAATATGCCAGATAAAAATATAACTTTTCATCACAAGAGGAAATCCGACATACCGACACAAACTCAAAGCTACTACACAGTGGCTATAGTAATCTTCGGAAACAAATATAGAAATAAGCATAACACAAATCATTCACAGATAATTCATATCACAAAGGCGGAAGAAGATATGAATATATAATTAACACATGAAAGTGTATATCAGAGTAGTGGTCAAAAAGACCACAATTATACAAAAGAATAGCAACGCGTGCTATACAAAAGAATACAACTATGAGTCTATATCTCAAGTGTATACAACAAAATAAACTACTAATCTAAGTAGTTAGCCAAAAGTCAGAGAAATCAATCCCAAGGGAGAAGTCAAGCAGAAGCACCTGTAACATCTCGGTCTGACCCGAGTATTATTTAATAAGAAAATAATAAACGGATCGGTCTAACTATAAATATCAGGTGAAATGATATAGAATAAGAGATATGACTAAACACATAATAATCACAATGCCAAGCTGTGATATATCTAAGTAATTGAAAATCAACAAGAGATTAATCAATATCACCAAATCTACACAAGAATCAAAGAAAGTCATACTCCTTATTTCGTTCACCAAACCATAAATATTGACGATTATATCAATGTTAATCACAAAAGTCAATGACACACAAGCACGAAGAAGATCTTCAAGAGTTTGATTCACACGCTCGGTTTGTCCATCGGACTGAGGATGATAAGCGGTGCTAAACTTAAGCTTCGTTCCCAAAGCTTTTTGAAGACTCTTCCAAAACCCACTAGTAAACAATGGATCACGATCACTAATAATAGAAGTAGGAACTCCATGCAATTTAACAATTTCTTTAATAAAAAGTTTGGCCAAAAGAGGTACGGTTCGGTTAGACCGAACGAGAATAAAATGGGCGGATTTAATAAGTCTATCAACAATCACCCATAAGCTATCATGACCCGAACGAGAACGTGGAAGGCCATCTATAAAATCCATGGAAATTTGGTCCTACTTCCAAATTGGAATTTCTAAAGGTTGCAATAACCCATCGGGCTTTTGATGTTCGGCCTTAACGAGTTGGCAAGTCATGCAACGCTTAACGAAGTTAGCGATGTCAAGTTTCATTCCCTCCCAATAATAAAGTCGTTTCATATCCGCGTACATTTTACTACTACCGGGATGAATGGTAAATTTAGAACGATGTGAATCTTCTAAAATATCTTTACGAAGATCACTAATATTTGGCACGATAAGTCTACCAAATCTCCGAATGCCGCCACGGGAATCGATATCAAAGTCTTTCAAACCTTCAATATCAATTTTATCCTTAAAATTTTGGCCAAGAAGAGCCAATTCGGGATCTAGCCCTTGAGCTTCAAGAATGCGGTCTAACAGAGAAGGATGAGCCTCAAGGCTACATAAAACAAGAGATGAGCATAAATCGGAAACACGGTCTCGAATTTCGCAAGTGGATAAAATCTCGAGATCATTCCATTCAGATATCATCATGGAAACAACCGCTTGTTTCTTCCGGCTAAGAGCATCGGCGACACGATTACCCTTACCGGGAGTATAAAGGATATCAAGATCATACGGTGCAAGAAATTCGAGCCATCGCTGTTGACGCAAATTAAGTTCCTTTTGAGAGAATAAATACTTCAAGGACTTATGATCGATATAAAGAATAAATTTCTCCCCCAATAGATAATTATAGTCATAGATGTGAGATAAAAATCTCACCTTTGAACCCAAACGATTGAAGAAGGTGCTTGAAAGCAAAGGAGAATCAACCACTCTTCAAATCCAACTCAAGAAGCTTGATTCTAAGCTTTAAAAGAAGAACATTCCCAAAGTTAGATTTAGGAATTTCTGAAATTGATAAGAGATTAAGTTGGAGAAGAACAAGAGAAGCTTACCAATGGGTTCTTCTATTAGTTTGGAGCTAGAACTTGATTTGCAAAAGAAAACTAGGGATTGAGTTTTAGTTTCCCATCTCTCCCACCATTGTTGCTAAAGCTTGAGTATTAGGAATTGAAAATGAAGTAAATAAGGAGTTGAAGTGGAGTTGGGACTGAATACATAAGTGGGGTTATTGGGCTCAGCCCAAACCAAACCCCTAAGCAAAAAGTAGCAAAATTCAACTTTCTCCAAACTTATCGAAGCTTATACTCAAAAAGGTCGCAAACGTCATTTTGAACTCAATAGGGGTGGTCTCGAGTCCCAGTTTGACCGTATGCAAAAAGTAGCTTTTTGGACTAAAATCCGACTACGATACCACATTTAAATAAAACATTTAAATGTATAAATCATAACATATGCGGGTTGTTACATGTTATGTTTATTTTCATTTTGGGCTGGGCTGGTGGTTTTCACAAGCCGTTGGAGGTGTTCAATTTACTACCAAGTTTGGGTCCAATACTTGTATTTTCCTTTTTAACTAGTAGTTTGTGTGATGTGGTTATCCATTGTAATAGAGTTTACTATTGATAGGGGATGTCGTGCTCATTTTCCTTACCACCATGGTACGGTTTTTTAAGGAGGCGAATCCTGGTATTGTATGGTTCTATTTCGTTTATTAATAAAGAACCTTTCCTTTCATAAAATACTGAACATTTTTGTTACTAAAATAAATAAGATAAAATTTGTAGGACATTCCATTTCATTCTTAAAACATATATAACTTACCAAAAACATTTAAAAGTTATAATGTTAATATGAATATGCAATAGAATATTATACAAGTGAAAGCTTAAGTAATAAAATGCTTCAAAATGAAAATTTAAGATGCTACAAGATATATTTAAACATATGTTAATATTTCAAAATTCTAGTAATCAAATTGAATAGTAAAAGTGAATATCACTTAAGTAAATGATTATAAACTTAAGAAATTAATGAAATGATTCATAAATATATTTAATATTAAAGGATGTTATATATGAAGGAATGATTGTAAATTTAAAAGTTAAAAAACTTA
Organism: Allium cepa; assembly: GCA_030765085.1. NCBI lineage: Eukaryota > Viridiplantae > Streptophyta > Magnoliopsida > Asparagales > Amaryllidaceae > Allium > Allium cepa. The sequence goes on along the minus strand of CM060939.1, from coordinate 233,194,118 downwards.
AGTATGAGTTTATTCACTAACGAATATTAATATTAAATGGAAATCAAGTTTTATAAGTAAATAATAATTGTGAATTAAATTTGTAAAGAAACTTATATAATATTTTAAGAATTGATTTATTGATGTTCTAAATAATTGAATGAAAAATAACATATGTAAGTAAATGAATGTAAATTAATGGAAAAATGACATCGTATGAATGAATGAAAATAAATAAAAGAGTAAAAAGGAAACCAATTGAACAAATTTAAATGACATTTAGATTTTGTATTGTTTGGAAAATGGGAAGTTTGTGAGAGGATACTTCAAATTGTTTAAGGCTATATGATAATCTGTTAAGTAATTATCTGAGACTGTTGAGAAAAAGGTACACTTATTAGTTTATTTATCACCCTTGTACGATGAGAAGTTTCTGAACCTGAACAAACCACTAGTTTTGGTTGTTATGGATGCATGATTGATTCCTTCATTACACATAATGGTTGTGTTGTTTGCATATGTTTATTATTTGTGTTGTATTGTTTTTATTATTGATGGTAACAACTAAAATATTAATCTTTTTACATAATTTTAACTCTTTGGATTATGGAAGTGAGATACAGGTTTATGAAAATATAGCTATCGCTTTTGGTTTCATAAATAAAGTTTGTTTGCCCAACAAATAAGCACGTTTTCGGATTACGGTTTTGCAACAGTATTTTGTTGTTTTTCCCATAGTTTGGGATGTTTTATTATTGAAATATGATGTGTATATATATACTGAATTATCGATATTATTATTTTTTCGGACCTAGCCGCGCAAAGGAGACTCTGTCGAAAATTTTCGTGAATTTAAGACTTAGAATTTTTTTTGAAAAAGTTGGATTATTTTCAAATTCTTATTAAACTAAATTATGTTAATTAATTTGTTATAAATTGATTATTTTATTAAAAAGTATCCACTTCTTAATTCCTTCTTGTACTTTTTCAAGGATGAAAAGTTTTGAGTGGGGAGAATGTAACGACCAGTATTTTTTATAATTAAAATATTAAATTTATAAGATTTTGGAATTTTATATTGTGAGAAATTAAAATTTATGATTTATTAATAAGAAAAATAATTAAAATATAATTTAATTTTATTGCTTGAACGTTATTGACATCTATTTTAATGTAATTTCAATCAATCGAAATAATTATAAAGTTAATTTGGTTATAATTCTAAATAAGTGATAAATTAAATGTTGGATTTAATGTTGAAATTATATGTTATAAATTGAAATGGGTTTATTATATAATATGAAATAAATTAGTTAATACATAAATTTATTAGTTTTTGTTTGTAAACAATAGACTTAGAAATGTGTTTGGATTACTAATATATGACGATTATTTTATTTATCACCTTATTATTTAATCTGCTGGAATTAATTTGTAAATCAGTGAAATTTAATGTAATTAAATATTGCGGTTAATACGAGTTAAGATGACAACTATAGAATAAGAATGTAATAAAATGTAAACTAATGTTAATTATATTCACAAGGTAATAGTTGAGTCAATAATAAGAGTGTAAATCGAAATAAAAGAATTTGATTGAAACTAAAATATAATTAGTTGGGGTTTATTACAGTTGTAATTGAATGCTAAAATTTATGAATATTTAAATCTTGGATTTAATAAGGGAAATTATATTTTAAAAGATTATAAAATCTTGTTTAATCATGAGTGATAAAATTGTTAACTTTTAAATTTTAATTTAAAAGTGATTTAATTGATTTTAAATAATTTATTTAATTAACGTGAAAATTATCCATTTTAGCCACTATCTCGGATTTCGACGAAACAAGTTTCATAGGATCCATAAAAGTGAATTATTGTAAGATTTCATGTTTCTTAGCGATCGAAGTAAAGTATGTTTGATTTATAAATTTGACCACTAGTAGAAAATTATATATGGACACAGTACGTCGGTTCTAAATTATTTTCTATGTAGTGAAGTATGTTTGATTTTTAAATTAATTTAATGATTTTATTTAAAATTTATATTCGGAAAATAATTTGTTTTATATTTTTAAAGTTTCAAATTATAAGTTAATGTATGGTTTTAACTGTAAATTTAAGATTTTAACTTACAATTTTATTTAGTTTTAAATATATTTTTTAAATTGTTTAAAAATTAAATTTTATAAAATATTTAATATAGTTTTAATATATATATTTTAAGTTTAAGTGAATATAATAATTATAATTTTTGTTTAAGATAATAAATATAGATTTTTATAATAACTTTAATAGATACAAAAAATTGTAAAAGATTTTAGAATTTTGTAAAATGTTTGTAAGAGATTTGATAATGGATTTTATGAAAGGATTTTTTATAAAATATTTTTATAAAGGATTGTCATAATAGTTTTATAGAGGAGTTTATAAAGGTTTTGAAGGATTTTATAAAGAGTTTATAAAAGGAACTTGTTTAAAGGGGAAGACTTGCAAACTGCTTTGGAATTTATAAATAGCTTTATAAATGGTTTTAAAGCATAGAAATAGTTTATAAATAGTTTAAGAGAGATTTATAAATTGTTTTCGAAATTGATTGAAAGAAATCCTCATCAGTATTTATGAATATATTTATACTTTGGAATAAGTAAATGGATATTTTGATATGAAAGTATAAATGGTTTTCTGGATTTTATAAATGTTTTATAAAATGACCACGGTGTGAAAGAAATATAACGATTGACTATTAAAGAGACCGGGATCGGATATTGTCATACTCTCTGCCAATTTAAAAACTACTTTAACAACTACGCACGTGGTGGAGAATCAAGAACGAAGTAGGATGGTTTACCGAACGCTACTGCATGAGGTATGAACGCAACCATAACCCTCATGGGTCAGCTTGATATGACTAAAATTGGAGCTATCCCACGACAAATGAGGTTACTCCTACTATCAGACTTGCTTCTTCGACGCCATCTCTGTTGCTTTGTGATTGATTTGGTGGCCACCTTCGATCTGATTATGGGAGTGTGTTCCGAGGTGGACAGTAGCAGCTGCTATGCATTACCACCAGTTCGGGCATGCAAAACGGTAGAATCCTACCCTAGGTATTGCCTCACATGCCTTGTCATAGGTCTTATCGAGCCCACTACGACTTTGGTTTCTGTCATTCCTATAGAGTACTCCCTGATAACCCACCGGTTTGGTAGAGTTTACAGTACTGTATAGATTACGACATTTATAAAAAGTGTTAAGGGGGATATGGGTAATGCCTTATTGCTATTTTAACACTTTACTGATAGACACTATATGTATAGCGTATATTATTACATATAAATAGTTTAACGGATCCTTAGGAGATGGAATCTCAAACATCTTTTAAGTTATTGCATGAACATAATAGACTGGATAGGAGATGTAAAATCATGTAAACATCTCTGAAGCCATTACATCATATTTATTGATGTTTATTTAACTTACATAAGATCTTTTTGTTCTGACTCGAGTGTTTTGTCTTTTCATTACGCTCGGGTCAGCCTGAACATTTCAGCATTGAAGACTTTATTTCTAGAGGACGAAGATGGAGTTTAGTATATTATTATTATTATTCCACAGTATCATGTTGTTCCGTTGCATTATCCTATGATACCTTATACATATAACTTTGATTGTATTGTAAAAGTGTAATCAAATATATTTGTAAAACAGCTTCATGAACTGTTTATTTGATTGTTATATTTTATCATTCTGATGTGAGATTTTGGTTTTTGTTTTTCTTTCCTTTCTCTTATTTTTCTATTTACCCCCATTAATAATTCTTCCTTTTGAATGGTTTGAGTTGACATGTGCGGTTGATTGTCGATTTAAATCGTCTGAAAAGGTGGATCGTTACAAGACGCGTGTGACACCAATGGTGAATTCAGCCCCAACGTTCAAACTATCTCCTACATGTTACCACCTGTTTCTTCTCTTCCTCCTCACCAACATCTACCCCAACTTCAACCCAAAAAATCTGCAAAAGATTATCATGTATGAAGGTAATTTTTGATATACTCATCTCAACCTCATTTTCCTTAACTTTACATTTTTATTTAAATGTTTTTTGGTTTTCTTTGAGTTACAGAATGATCAAAAATTTTCAGAAAAACTCTCACCAAAGTCCAAAGAATTGGTTTGAACAAGCTACGGTGTTGTTCTTGCAATGTGCCGCCGATACTTATGTAGCCAATGGAACCAAAGAAAGGGTATTCATAAGAAAATTGCAGTTGTATTAAATGAAACTTTGGTGATAATTTCGAATGAAGTATCGGTAATGAACGATCAAATTCGCTACAAATACGATGGACTAAAGGAACAATGGTCTGTATGGTAGAGTATATGTAACAAAATGGGCGCATGATATGATTCAGTAGGGGGAACATTTTGTGGAAGTGAGCAATAGTGGGCCATTCGTGTGAAGGTAAGTTTGATCTCTTTTTGTTTGTTTACAAGTTAGTGTTAAATTTTGTTCCGCTTTTCTTCTGTTTTTCAGGAGTTCGGCTCCACAATTTTGAAGTATAAGGAACGCCCAGTAGCTCATATAAATTTGATACATTAGATTTATTAAGGTACTATTGCAACAGAAGCGGGTGCATTCACACTCAGTGCTACAGAAGAGCAAGTGCATTTGCATCCTCTAGAACGAACCACCACCACGCCATTCGATGCAACATAAGAAATTGAAAGATTTTATACTCCACTTGAAGACATCAACATGCAACAGCCTACACCAACTCGGGGAAGAGGTTCATCTTCTAAAAATCAGGGTAGGATAAGGTGAATGGAGAATAACAACAAGATATATAGATTGCATCTACACTATAATATACTATAAATACTAAGTTTGGTTTCCATAGCTCAAAAGCCCCCTCCAATTTCTCAATGAATTTGCTCTTAGCTCTCCGCGTGGATTTTAAACTCAAACGACACAACCTTGAATCTTATTTCTCATGCATAGCCTCCTTATTCCCTTCACATCTGTGTCCTAAGTATTCACATTCCCCCCTCCCTACAAACCCATTTTTAGCCTTTTACCCATTTTTGATGTTTACCTCTCCTTCTATCGCCGTCGCCAACCCTTCAGATCAAACTCTTCGAATAATCTGCTTACACATGTCTTTGTGACGCCATCTCTACCATTAGTCCTGCTTACATCCTCCATGGGTGTTCCTCTTCTCCAACATCAGGAACATTAGTCGAGAACGCAGTGTCGGCAGATACTGCAATTTAGCAAGTAACTTATGATATGCTTATTTTGTCAATTTGGAGTTTGAATGATTAAAATCTACAAGCATGGTTTTTTTTAATGAATTAAAGTACTGAAGTTTAGCAAGTAAAGTATAGAGCTTTCACTACTTTCATTAAATACCAAATATTAGCTGTCATAAATTAATTATGTCATTTTCTCAAATGTTCTTCATTGCTAACACAACCAATCTTTATATATTTTAGGCCATAAATGGTTGGATGTACACAACAAAGTATATGTTTGCAAATTTTACAATTACTATTTTATTTCAGTTGTAAAAATATTTTAGTTTTAGTGTTTTCAATTCTAAAATTTTCAACTTTTTAGAACGGAGTAGAAAATTTAACTTAAATGAGTAATGACTTATCAAATATATGTGTGTATTTCTTTTGTAATAAGATATATGTACACATAATAATAGTTTTAGAATATTTCATTGTAATATGCATTTAATTTGGGTGTGTATACGTATTAAGTTTTTTAAACCATTTTTAGTATTTATTTTAATTTTTAGATTTATGCTTATCGTAGATTCATTTGTTACTTTATTTGGATTAAACTTCTCGGTTGTTATTTTAATATATTTTTTGCCCCAAAATTTTTATTACATGTATTTATCAAATTTTATATTCCATATTTAATATGTAAAGTGTGTACGATGATTTAACAGCTTAAAATGATCCTTAAAATTTTACAAACTGAGTTCAGAATTTATATGATGTATGGTTTTAAATATTGGAGTATTTAAAGAGAACATCAAATTTCTGCTTTTTTACATTGAAAATATCAGTTTCTAATCCGTATTTGCCTTTTGCTAATCTGTATTTTACTTTTGATAATCTATATTCCTTAAGTAATAATATGTATCTTTTCCTTTAAAAAATTCAAATTTTGGCTTTTATTTGTATTTGGCATTCTTCTATGAAAATATCTTTTCATTTTGATTTCAAATTTTGTCTTTTTAATCTTTCAAATTTATTTATTTATATTTTATTCCTCGGTTATTTATTTATTTATCATACAAACTTTATGATATGCTTTCTTTGTCAATTTGGACGCTAAAAGAGCTAAATCTGCAAATATGCTTTTTTAGCAATTAGAACACTCAACTTTCACCCCGTAAAGTACAAAGCTTTTCACTGTTTGTGCTCTATACCACATACTAGCTTTCACAAATTAATTATGTCACTTTTATTCTGTTCTTCATTGCCGATTTCCCTAACCTCTAATTTAAAGCATAAAAACTTGGATTCACGTATCAACAAAATAGTGTTTCTTAATGTACATTTATTGCCTTACTTGCAAAAATATTTCCACTTTGGTATTTTCATTTCTAAAATTTCCAGCTATTAAGAGCAAGTCTAAAATTTTAACTTAATTAAGTAATGAGTTCTCAAATATATGTGTAGGCATATGATTTCTTTGATGTTTTTTCCTTTTGTGTCATTCTGTTCGATTTTCAATTGTTTTTCCAGCAATTATAACACTCAAATTTTAGCCCGTAAAGTTCAAAGTTTTTCACTGCTTTTGCCCTTTACCTCATAGCTTTCACAAATTTATTGTGAGATTTTTATTATATTCTTCATTGCCGATATACCTAACCTTTGTACAATTTAAAGCATAAAAGCTTGCTTTACACATCAATGAAATGGTGTTTATTAATGTACAATTATAGCTTTACTTGTAAAAATATTTCCAGTTTTGTGTTTTCATTTCTATAATTTTCACCTATTAGGAGCAGATTTGAATTTTTAATTAATTAAGTAATGAGTTCTCAAATATATGTATAAGCATATGATTCCTTAGATAATTTTTCATATTATGCCATTTTATGCTCAATTTTTGGTTGACAGTATCCTAAGGTCTTTTTTTTGTTAAATGCAATATTGCAAGTTTCCATTATACCCATGGTTCTAAAAAGAGTTGTAATCCCCAATAAACCATTTATGCCATTTCAATTGTGGAAATTATTCTCATTTAGATTAAAAATCTTAAAAGTTTCTTTTATATTTTACATATAAAAACATTGAACCTAAACTCAAAGGCCTTTTTATTTTTACATGTTGAGTTTATTCTAAGTAATTTTGTATTTTTGTGATCTATAATTTAAAAGCATAAATATATGTGCATATTTATTTGGAAAAGATTTGAAAATTTAACTTAAATGCGCAACGACTTATCAAATATAAGTGTATATTTCTTTTGTAATAAGATACGTGTACACATATTATTAGTTTTAGAATATTTTATCGTAATAAGCGTTTAATTTGGGTGTGTATAAGTTCTGAGTGCTCTAAAGCACTTTTGGTATTTTTGTTTTTAATTTTTAGATTTATGTTTACGGCAGATTCCTTTGTTACATTATTTTGGACTAAACTTCTTGGTTGTTATTTCAAATTTTTTTTGCTCCAAATTTTTATTGCACGCATTTATCAAATTTTATATTCCATAATTTAATATGTATTTTATAGTGTAAATGATGATTTAAAAGCTTAAAATAATCTTTAAAAGTTTGCAAAGTGAATTCAAATTTTAAATGTTGTATAGTTTAATATATTGGAGTTTGTAAAGAAAACATTAAAATTTTGCTTTCTTACATTGAAAATATTAGTTTCTAATCCATATTTAGCTTTTGATAATCTATATTCTTTAAACCAATAATATGCATCTTTCCCTTTAAAAAATTCAAATTTTGGCTTTCAATGTCTTTTGTATTTGTTTTTGGCATTTTTCTATGAAAATATCTTCCCCTTTTGATTTCAAATTTTGTATTTTCAAAATTTCAGATTTAACTTTTCATATTTTATTTCTTTTTTTATTTATTTTCCATAAAAACTTATGATATGGTTTCTTTCGTCAATTTGGACACCGAAAGATTTAAATCTACAAACATGCTTTTTTTAGCAATTAGAACACTCGGATTTCAACCCGTAAAGTATGAAGTTCTTCACTGCTTCTGCTCTATACCACATATTAACTTTCATAAATTAATTTTTCATATTATGTTCTTCATTGTTGATATACCTAAATTTTTTTGTACAATTTAAAGCTTAAAAACTAGGATTTACAAATCAATGAAAGGGTTTCTTAATGTAGAATTATCGCTTTACCCATGAAAATATATCCACTTTGGTATTTTCATTTCTAAAATTTTCAGTTATTAGTAGAAGATTTGAAATATTAACTTAATTCAGCAATTAGTTCTCAAATATATGTGTAAGCATAAGATTTCTTTGATAGTTTTACCTACTATGTCATTTTGTGCTCAATTTTCAATTGATGGTATACCAAGGTCCTTTTTTTGTTAAATTCGACATTGCAAGTTCCCATTATACCCCCAGTTCTGAAAAGAGTTGTACCTCCCAATGAGCCATTTATGCCATTTCAAATATGGAAATTTTTCTCATCGAGATTAAAAAGCTTATAACTTGTTTTTAGATTTTACACACAAAAACATTGAACCTAAATTCAAAGGCCTATTTATTCTTACACATTGATTTTATTCTGAATAATTTTGTATTATTATGACCTATAATTTAAATGCATAAATAATAACTTTTTTATGGGATCGAATGATTTTTATTTATTGTTACTATTGTTACTATTGTTCGTACATATATATGTACACATATGCACACGTTCTTTATAAATGATTTTATAAAAGGCAATTTATTTGCAAATAAATTAAAATTAAAATTGTAAATCGATAATAATTTAAATTGCTTATACTTTGTTTTGATGAACCCAAATGGCTTTTACTCTCACATGTCCATTACTTCTGATTTATGTTTTTATTATATGATATGAATTTGTTTTTGTGCATATATTCGTTGTTTTTGGTAAAAAAATGACAACAATCTTAGTTTTAAGTTGTCTCATAATTTGCGTGCATTTAAAGAGTAGTTCTATATTATCACTTTTTTTATAATTAGTATCAAAACTTATGAAAAAAATTCAACATTAAAAGTTCATTTTTACTTTATTTTTATTTTTTTCATTGAAGATAGAAGTGTATTGCAGTAACTTGGATCAAATTTAATTACCAAGGGTTTTATGGATTTGTAATGGCATTTGTTTTAGTGTGTTTATTTGTTGTATTTGATAAAAATATATGAATTCAATTTTATTTATAAGTTGTCTCACAATTTAAGCGCTTTTACATAGCAATTTTATATTCTTATTCTATATCTACAAAGAAATTTGATATGTTGAAAATAAAATCAGTGAATTTTTATTAAATTTCAAGTAGCATAATATTCTCCTTTCCAATGCATTAACTACACCTTTTCTATAAATAATATCCTGCTTGTAATGAATGATGGTGATATTAAAATCCAAGTAGTTTAATTGTTCTCTTTTCAGTGCATTTTCTGTCCTTTTCTATAAATAATATCATGTTGCAATGAATGATGGTAATCCGTCTACATTTTTAATTGAAAGCATAAAGCTTTCATTAATTTTTATTACTTAATTCAATAAATCCATTTTACAACATTAACAAATTAAATTTTTGAGCTAAGGCTGCAATTCTAAAACATATATTTAGTCTTTTACTATTTATTAAACCAAACGAGAATAAAAAATACATATAATAGAATAGAAAACATTACTTCAAATTTAATTACTTCATTCTTTTACCTAATCTATGTTTACGTTAAGCCGCATGTAAAAATAAAACATCTTCAAGAGTCGCAAATCCTCACTTAATTGGTTTTCACAAAAAAATCGTGCATTTATAGTTTGTCCATTTTTTTGTGGTAATACAGTTTTTGTAATGTTGCTGCATTATCAATAATCAAATATGATGCATCATTTTCATAATTTTTATTTTATAATTTATTTTATACCATTTAACTAAAAGATTTAAGGTTTGTTTTACAATTTGACATTTGACTCCCAAAATTGTATAGTACTAAATCTTTAATTACGCATCTAGGTTTTGAATCATATACTTATAACCAAATTTTCTATTTCATATGGTGCGCCTTTTATTATACGTTTAGCATACCAAAACAGAGACGAATCAATAATAAACTTATCTCACAAGTTTACAACTCAGATTTCCACTACTCTGGAATTCTGTATTCGTTATTTTAACATTAAGTATGTTATAATTAATTACAACAACAAAGTAACAACTATAGCAATAATAACTATAGTGCTAAATCAAACGTTATACTATTTAAAGAAATAGTACAACGCAGAAAGAAAACGATATATATATATATACATAAATCAACTAGAAATCTAACCGGTTGAAGAAGGAAATTACGTCCGAAGCTTGTCGTAACAATTTCCTTAAGACTTTATTTAGAGTCCCCCAAGATACAACAGACATGACCTGCTCGAGATTGTGATGCGTATGATCTTTTGTATGATATGCAAAAGCGCACGGATTGTTTAAGAAACGAAGAGAAAGAAGAGAAAATTCGAAATTAATCGAGTGAGGAAAGTGATCAGGTATCCTCCTTATTTATAGCCGAATTCCCAATGGCTACACCCGTCGAGAAAAGGAGCATCACTTCATTTGCAACTCCAAAGAGCGTTATTGTTCGCAACAGTCGCGCTTCTTCATTTGCAACGGCCGAAAACTATTGTTGTTCGCAATAGTCGCTCCTCTTCGTTTGCAATGGCCGAAAACTGTTGTGGTTCGCAATAGTCGCGTCTCTTCGTTTGCAACGGTCAGAAACTTTTGCGGTTCGCAACAGTCGCGTCTCTTCGTTTGCAACGGGCAGAAACTGTTGCGGTTTGCAACAGTCGCATCTTTTCGTTTGCAACGGCCAGAAACTGTTGCAGTTTGCAACAGTCGCATCTTTTCGTTCGCAACGGCCAGAAACTGTTGCGGTTTGCAACAGTCGCGTCCAATCTAGTAGTCTCTTATTTTTGAATTTAAACAGTAGAAAACCTGTACAGCAAAAATATAACACGGTCCACTCTTATTGGACCCGCACCCGACCCGGCCCAGTTCTGCCGATCGGACGGGCGGGCGGCAGCGCGCGCGTGTGATAGTCCATGACTATATAGGTCCTCCTCCTCGTATAAAATTACCTGACCCTAAGGGCCAATATAGGGACTGAGAGTATATTATATGAAGCAGAAAATTAACATCTTTTTGGCGATGTGGAACATATCTCATTCACCAATTTTTGTGAATTCTAACAATCCCTCACATGAATGACGATATATATCTCCCCCACACAAAGTGTAATATCACACAGTTCATGTGAAATAATGCTATATCGAGGATAAGTAGATATTTCACTTTCAATTTTCTCTAGTTAAAAATTATCGGATATACTTGGCTAACGGTGAATTATTTCATCTTGAACTGTCAGTCGTTATTGTATAACCAGACAATGAGCTTTACAAAGCATTATTCCCTTCACATCCAATCTCTTGGTTGTGTTCATTTTGGTCCCGAACAATTTTTGGTTCTGCGAGTGTTTTCAGAGAATAAAAGCCTTTAATATTCTCATAGAGCCAACCCAACTCACACTAACATAGGTGATCGCAACCATTAAAAGTATCCTACATATACCCCACTTGTTATATTCAAGATATGGTCATCATTAAAAAATATAGTTTTAACCTTTAAATACTTCTATAGGCATGCATTTATAATGTGCACCATAGGAATGGAGTTGTACTATGTCCAAGCAAATGCATTACGTGTTGAGTTACTCAGAACTGGTTTGCCTATTGATCCTAGTCCGTGAGATCTCCATTCGCTAGGATAGGTTTCTGTATAAGATAACTCTTGGTGGTTTAGGCTTTTAAACCCATTCCCCTCGATGCGCGGTCAATTTTCTCTCTTGATAAACCTTTAGTAAATGGATCCGCTAGGTTATCATTTGTTCTCATATAATCTATGGAAATAGTTCCATTTGAGAGTAACTGCCTAACTGTGTTACGACGTCGACGAATGTGTTGTGACTTTCCATTATACACAAAATTGTGCGCTCTGCTTAGTGCAGCTTGGTTATCACAGTGTATGCATATGGCCGGTACAGGTTTAGACCAAAATGGAATATATTTTAAAAAATGACGAAGTCATTCTACTTCTTCGCCTGTTTTATCTAAAGCGATGAACTCCGATTCCATAGTGGATCGAGCTATGCATGTTTGTTTAGTAGATTTCCATGAAACTGCTGCCCCTGCTAAGGTAAATACATAACCACTCGTTGATTTTGATTCCCCTGAATTGGTAATCCAGTTTGCATCACTATATCCTTCTAAGACGGCAGGATATTTTCCATAATGTAAGGAATAACTTGTGGTATTTTTTAAATATCCAAGCACTCTCATTAGTGCTTTCCAGCGTTCCTTTTCAGGATTGCTTGTATACCTGCTCAGTCGACTTACTGCATAAGTTATATCTGGTCTTGTGCAATTCATGAGATACATGAGACATCCTATTACACGAGAGTATTCCAGTTGCATTACACTCTCATTAGCATTTTTATGCAGTAATCCTGATGGATTAAAAGGTGTTCTTACTCCTTTAATTCCAAACTTTTGAAATTTTTCAATCGCTTTGTGTACATAGTGTGACTGAGATAATTCAATTCCATTAGGTGTTCTTATTATTTTGATTCCCAAAATAACATCTGCAACACCTAAGTCTTTCATATCGAAATTGCTAATTAACATCTTCTTTATGGTCTCTATTACCTGAGTGTTTGGACCAAATATTAACATATCGTCTACATATAAACAAATCATCACATATGATTGTCCAATTTGTTTATAATAAACACACTTATCGCATTCATTTATATGAAAACCATTTCTCAACATGACACTATCAAATTTTGCATGCCAATATTTTGGAGCTTGTTTTAGTTCGAATAGTGATTTTACTAATCTACAGACTTTGTTTTCATTTCCTTTGGAAACAAAACCTTCAGGTTGCTCCACATAGATCTCCTCATCGAGATCTCCATTTACGAATGTTGTCTTTACATCCGTTTGATGAATTTCTAGATTATAGATCGATGCAGTTGCTATTAGCATTCTTATAGAGGTTATTCGTGTTACCGGCGAATATGTATCAAAGAAGTCTACTTTTTCTTTTTGACGATATCCTTTGGCTACTAATCTGGCTTTATACTTGTCGGTAGAGCCATCTTCTTTCATTTTCTTCTTGAAAATCCATTTACAGCCAATAGGTTTTATTTCAGGTGGAATATCAACAGTTTCCCAAGTTTTATTACTTAGAATTGAATCAATTTCACTTTGGATTGCTTCTTTCCAACATGAAGATTCAGAAGATGACATTGCTTCCTTGTACGTTTGAGGTTCGTGTTCTAACACATGTGTGAAAAAATCGGAACCAAATGTCTTGGAAGTTTTTGCCCTTACGCTTCTTCTTGGTTCAAGTTCCTCAATCTCATGATGTGTTTCATCTTCATGTGAATTGCTTGATTCTTCTCTTGTCCTTTTAAGGACATTATTCCCTTCATTCCTTTTGTGCAGGAACATGTCCTCAAAGAATGAGGCATCTCTAGATTCCATGGTTGTATTTACATGAATATCTGCTATATCAGACTAGCACTACTATTTTGGGCTGGCTCTAGATAGTAACAATCTACTGTTTTTGGTCCAAGTTTGACTCTCTTGGGAGGCAGAATTGGAACTTTTGTCAAGCACCCCCACACTTTGACGTATTTAAAGCTTGGTTTGTGTCCTTTTCAAATCTCATATGGAATTTCCTGTTTTTATTGTGAGGGACATATTTAAGGCTTCCCCTCAAAAGTTCTCGGTAGACCAGAGGTTAAAAGCATGACATTAATCATATCTTTTAACGTTCTATTCTTCCTCTCGGGTACACCATTTTGTTGTGGTGAATATGGAGCTCTTGTTTGATGAATTATACCATTTTCGACATAGAACAGTTCAAATGGTGCTTCATATTCTCCACCTCGATCAGATCTCAATATCTCGATCTTTTTATTTAACTAATTTTCTACCTCAACTTTATACTTTATAAATGATGTAATTGCTTCATCTTTACTATTAAAAAGATATACATAGCAATATCGCGTATAATCGTCAATAAACGTTATAAAGTACTTTTTCCCACCTCTTGTAGGTAACGATTTAAAATCACAAAAATCTGTACAAACCAAACCTAGTGGTTCGGTGCTTCTATCAACAGATTGAAATGGTTTTCTAACCATTTTTACTTATACACATGTCTCACATTTGTAGTTCTTATCTACTTGGAATTTCGGAATTAATCCAAGTTTAATAATGTTTTCATTTTTCGAAAATTTATGTGTCACAATCTATCATGCCATAGTAAAATTTCGTCCTCAAGCAAGTAAGAAACTTTAATTTTATTAATAGCACAATCAGAATACATAGTTTTATTGCCGATAACGGCTACATTTTCCTTAAATAGGCCATCACATAAATATCCCCTTCTGATATGCATTCCAGCTTTGGACAGAACCATCTTGTCTGACTCGAAGACCATTTTGAATCCTTTCTTCGATAGTACTGCTCCAAAGATGAGATTCTTGCGTATGTCTGGAACGTGGAGCACGTCATTCAACTTGACATTTTTTTCAGAAGTAAACTTGAGGATTACTATGCCACTGCCTTCGATCATGGATACTGTAGAATTTCCCATATAGAGTTTTTCTTCGTGATCGAATTTCTGGTATGTAAAAAACATGGATTTTTCAGAGCAGACATGACGAGTAGCGCATATGTCTACCCACCATTGGTTAGGATTCTGAACCAAATTGCATTCAGATACAACTGCCGAGAAGTTGGACTTGTCTACTTCCTTGTTGTCGACTATATTTGCCTCTTTGTTGCGTTCCTTTTTGTGACTACAATCTCTAGCGGCATGTCCAACCTTTTCACAAATCCAACACTCGCCATTAAAATTTTTGGTTTGTTTGTTGTCTTTTGATTTGTTGTCTGGAGCTTTCCTTTTCTTCTGAAAATTCTTCGTTTTGTTTTGGTCTTTGACCCTTCAGCCACAAACGCCTCCTTGCTTGGTTTTGTAACTCCATGGTTATCTGTCTCAATTTTTAGTCAGACTATGAGATCCTGTAAAGAGATTTCCTTCTTCTTATGCTTTACATAGTCGCGGTAATCTCTCCATGACGGCGGCAGTTTTCCCATGATGGCTTCAACCAAAAACGATTCTCTAACCTTATGACCTTCCGCTTTGAGTTTATGAATGATGATTTGCAGTTCATGCAGTTGAGCAGTCACCAATTTGGAATCAACCATCTTGTAGTCCATGAATTTGTCTACAATGAATTTCTTAAGACTGATATTCTGCATCTTGTACTTCATGGCAAGTGCACTCCAGAGTGCTTTTGCTGTCTTTAGAGGCTGATATACTTTGTATAGTATCTTGTCGAGACAATTCAGAATATAGTTTCTACATAGAAATCGGAATGCTTCCATATATCAACATCTGATTCCTTGCTTAGTGTAGGAATCGGTTCATCCTCCTAGAGATACCGTTGCAGACCAAGTGTGGTGAGATAAAGTAGTATTTGATTTTACCATGTTATGAAGTCATCACCATCTCTTTTGAACGGATCAGGCTTGTTGTGAGTAGTAGCATTTGTTGATAGTTCGACTGTTGTCATCTCTGTTTTAGCGAAAACAGGAAAGTCTTATGATGTTATACGTCTAGTATATCAAAACAGAGACGAATCAATAATAAACTTGTCTCACAAGTTTACAACTCAGATTTTCACTACCCTGAAATTCTGTTAGTTATTTTAACACTAAACATGTTGTAATTAATTACAATAACAAAGTAACAAGTATAGCAATAGTAACTATAGTGCTAAATCAAACGTTATACTATTTAAAGAAATAGTACATCGCAAAAAGAAAATGATATATATAAATCAACTAGAAATCTAACCGGTTTAAGAAGAAAATTACGTTTGAGGCTTGTCGTAACAATATACGAATTCCCAATGGCTACACGGCCGAAAACTGTTGCAAGTCGCAACAGTCGCGTCTCTTCATTTGCCATATAGGTCCTCCCCTCGCACAAATCTAGTTTGATGAATTTCTAGATTATAGATCGATGCAGTTGCTATTAGCATTCTTATAGAGGTTATTCGTGTTACCAGCGAATATGTATCAAAGAAGTCTACTCTTTCTTTTTGACGATATCCTTTGGCTATTAATCTGGCTTTATACTTGTCGGTAGAGCCATCTTCTTTCATTTTCTTCTTGAAAATCCATTTACAGCCAATAGGTTTTATTTCAGGTGGAATATCAACAGTTTTCCAAGTTTTATTACTTAGAATTGAATCAATTTCACTTTGGATTGCTTCTTTCCAACATGAAGATTCAGAAGATGACATTGCTTCCTTGTACGTTTGAGGTTCGTGTTCTAACACATGTGTGAAAAAATCCGAACCAAATGTATTGGAAGTTCTTGCCCTTACGCTTCTTCTTGGTTCAAGTTCCTCAATCTCATGATGTGTTTCATCTTCATGTGAATTGCTTGATTCTTCTCTTGTCCTTTTAAGGACATTATTCCCTTCATTCCTTTTCTGCAGGAACATGTCTTCAAAGAATGAGGCATCTCTAGATTCCATGGTTGTATTTACATGAATATCTGTTATATCAGACTAGCACTACTATTTTGGGCTGGCTCTTGATAGTAACAATCTACTGTTTTTGGTCCAAGTTTGACTCTCTTGGGAGGCAGAACTGGAACTTTTGTCAAGCACCCCCACACTTTGACGTATTTAAAGCTTGGTTTGTGTCCTTTTCAAATCTCATATGGAATTTCCTGCTTTTATTGTGAGGGACTTTGTTTAATATGTGATTAGACATATTTAAGGCTTCCCCTCACAAGTTCTCGGTAGACCAAAGGTTAAAAGCATGACATTAATCATATCTTTTAACGTTCTGTTCTTCCTCTCGGGTACACCATTTTGTTGTGGTGAATATGGAGCTCTTGTTTGATGAATTATACCATTTTCGACATAGAACAGTTCAAATGGTGCTTCATATTCTCCACCTCGATCAGATCTCAATATCTTGATCTTTTTATTTAACTGATTTTCTACCTCAACTTTATACTTTATAAATGATGTAATTGCTTCATCTTTACTATTAAAAAGATATACATAGCAATATCGCGTATAATCGTCAATAAACGTTATAAAGTACTTTTTCCCACCTCTTGTAGGCAACGATTTAAAATCACAAAAATCTGTACAAACCAAACCCAGTGGTTCGGTGCTTCTATCAACAGACTGAAATGGTTTTCTAACCATTTTTACTTATACACATGTCTCACATTTGTAGTTCTTATCTACTTGGAATTTCGGAATTAATCCAAGTTTGATAATGTTTTCATTTTTCGAAAATTTATGTGTCACAATCTATCATGCCATAGTAAAATTTCGTCCTCAAGAAAGTAAGAAACTTTAATTTTATTAATAGCACAATCAGAATACATAGTTTTATTGCCGATAACGGCTACATTTTCCTTAAATAGGCCATCACATAAATATCCCCTTCTGATATGCATTCCAGCTTTGGACAGAACCATCTTGTCTGACTCGAAGACCATTTTGAATCCTTTCTTCGATAGTACTGCTCCAAAGATGAGATTCTTGCGTATGTCTGGAACGTGGAGCACGTCATTCAACTTGACATTTTTTTCAGAAGTAAACTTGAGGATTACTATGCCACTGCCTTCGATCATGGATACTGCAGAATTTCCCATATAGAGTTTTTCTTCGTGATCGAATTTCTGGTATGTAAAAAACATGAATTTTTCAGAGCAGACATGACGAGTAGCGCATATGTCTACCCACCATTGGTTAGGATTCTGAACCAAATTGCATTCAGATACAATTGCCGAGAAGTTGGACTTGTCTACTTCCTTGTTGTCGACTATATTTGCCTCTTTGTTGCGTTCCTTTTTGTGTCTACAATCTCTAGCGGCATGTCCAACCTTTCCACAAATCCAACACTCGCCATTAAACTTTTTGGTTCGTTTGTTGTCTTTTGATTTGTTGTCTGGAGCTTTCCTTTTCTTCTGAAAATTCTTCGTTTTGTTTTTGTCTTTGACCCTTCAGCCACAAACGCCTCCTTGCTTGGTTTTGTAACTCCATGGTTATCTGTCTCAATTTTTAGTCGGACTATGAGATCCTGTAAAGAGATTTCCTTCTTCTTATGCTTTACATAGTCGCGGTAATCTCTCCATGACGGCGGCAGTTTTCCCATGATGGCTTCAACCAAAAACGATTCTCCAACCTTATGACCTTCCGCTTTGAGTTTATGAATGATGATTTGCAGTTCATGCAGTTGAGCAGTCACCAGTTTGGAATCAACCATCTTGTAGTTCATGAATTTGTCTACAATGAATTTCTTAAGACTGATATTCTGCATCTTGTACTTCATGGCAAGTGCACTCCAGAGTGCTTTTGCTGTCTTTAGAGGCTGATATACTTTGTATAGTACCTTGTCGAGACAATTCAGAATATAGTTTCTACATAGAAATCGGAATGCTTCCATATATCAACATCTGATTCCTTGCTTAGTGTAGGAATCGGTTCATCCTCCTAGAGATACCGTTGCAGACCAAGTGTGGTGAGATAAAGTAGTATTTGATTTTACCATGTTATGAAGTCATCACCATCTCTTTTGAACGGATCAGGCTTGTTGTGAGTAGTAGCATTTGTTGATAGTTCGACTGTTGTCATCTCTGTTTTAGCGAAAACAGGAAAGTCTTATGATGTTATACGTCTAGTATATCAAAACAGAGACGAATCAATAATAAACTTGTCTCACAAGTTTACAACTCAGATTTTCACTACCCTGAAATTCTGTATTAGTTATTTTAACACTAATCATGTTGTAATTAATTACAATAACAAAGTAACAAGTATAGCAATAGTAACTATAGTGCTAAATCAAACGTTATACTATTTAAAGAAATAGTACAACGCAAAAAGAAAATGATATATATATAAATCAACTAGAAATCTAACCGGTTTAAGAAGAAAATTACGTTTGAGGCTTGTCGTAACAATATACGAATTCCCAATGGCTACACGGCCGAAAACTGTTGCAAGTCGCAACAGTCGCGTCTCTTCATTTGCCATATAGGTCCTCCCCTCGCACAAATCTAGTTTGATGAATTTCTAGATTATAGATCGATGCAGTTGCTATTAGCATTCTTATAGAGGTTATTCGTGTTACCAGCGAATATGTATCAAAGAAGTCTACTCTTTCTTTTTGACGATATCCTTTGGCTACTAATCTGGCTTTATACTTGTCGGTAGAGCCATCTTCTTTCATTTTCATCTTGAAAATCCATTTACAGCCAATAGGTTTTATTTCAGGTGGAATATCAACAGTTTTCCAAGTTTTATTACTTAGAATTGAATCAATTTCACTTTGGATTGCTTCTTTCCAACATGAAGATTCAGAAGATGACATTGCTTCCTTGTACGTTTGAGGTTCGTGTTCTAACACATGTGTGAAAAAATCCGAACCAAATGTCTTGGAAGTTCTTGCCCTTACGCTTCTTCTTGGTTCAAGTTCCTCAATCTCATGATGTGTTTCATCTTCATGTGAATTGCTTGATTCTTCTCTTGTCCTTTTAAGGACATTATTCCCTTCATTCCTTTTGTGCAGGAACATGTCTTCAAAGAATGAGGCATCTCTAGATTCCATGGTTGTATTTACATGAATATCTGTTATATCAGACTAGCACTACTATTTTGGGCTGGCTCTTGATAGTAACAATCCACTGTTTTTGGTCCAAGTTTGACTCTCTTGGGAGGCAGAACTGGAACTTTTGTCAAGCACCCCCACACTTTGACGTATTTAAAGCTTGGTTTGTGTCCTTTTCAAATCTCATATGGAATTTCCTGCTTTTATTGTGAGGGACTTTGTTTAATATGTGATTAGACATATTTAAGGCTTCCCCTCACAAGTTCTCGGTAGACCAAAGGTTAAAAGCATGACATTAATCATATCTTTTAACGTTCTGTTCTTCCTCTCGGGTACACCATTTTGTTGTGGTGAATATGGAGCTCTTGTTTGATGAATTATACCATTTTCGACATAGAACAGTTCAAATGGTGCTTCATATTCTCCACCTCGATCAGATCTCAATATCTTGATCTTTTTATTTAACTGATTTTCTACCTCAGCTTTATACTTTATAACTGATGTGATTGCTTCATCTTTACTATTAAAAAGATATACATAGCAATATCGCGTATAATTGTCAATAAACGTTATAGAGTACTTTTTCCCACCTCTTGTATGTAACGATTTAAAATCACATAAATCTGTACAAACCAAACCTAGTGGTTCGGTGCTTCTATCAACAGATTGAAATGGTTTTCTAACCATTTTTACTTATACACATGTCTCACATTTGTAGTTCTTATCTACTTGGAATTTCGGAATTAATCCCAAGTTTGATAATGTTTTCATTTTTCGAAAATTTATGTGTCACAATCTATCATGCCATAATAAAATTTCGTCCTCAAGCAGGTAAGAAACTTTAATTTTATTAATAGCACAATCAGAATACATAGTTTTATTGCCGATAACGGCTACATTTTCCTTAAATAGGCCATCACATAAATATCCCCTTCTGATATGCATTCCAGCTTTGGACAGAACCATCTTGTCTGACTCGAAGACCATTTTGAATCCTTTCTTCGATAGTACTGCTCCAAAGATGAGATTCTTGCGTATGTCTGGAACGTGGAGCACGTCATTCAACTTGACATTTTTTTCAGAAGTAAATTTGAGGATTACTATGCCACTGCCTTCGATCATGGATACTGCAGAATTTCCCATATAGAGTTTTTCTTCGTGATCGAATTTCTGGTATGTAAAAAACATGGATTTTTCAGAGCAGACATGACGAATAGCGCATATGTCTACCCACCATTGGTTAGGATTCTGAACCAAATTGCATTCAAATACAACTACCGAGAAGTTGGACTTGTCTACTTCCTTGTTGTCGACTATATTTGCCTCTTTGTTGCGTTCCCTTTTGGGTCTACAATCTCTAGCGGCATGTCCAACCTTTTCACAAATCCAACACTCGCCATTAAACTTTTTGGTTCGTTTGTTGTCTTTTGATTTGTTGTCTGG
Source organism: Allium cepa (assembly GCA_030765085.1). Classification (NCBI taxonomy): domain Eukaryota; kingdom Viridiplantae; phylum Streptophyta; class Magnoliopsida; order Asparagales; family Amaryllidaceae; genus Allium; species Allium cepa. Next base: position 233,172,718 of record CM060939.1, on the reverse strand, counting down.
AGCTTTCCTTTTCTTCTGAAAATTCTTCGTTTTGTTTTTGTCTTTGACCCTTCAGCCACAAACGCCTCCTTGCTTGGTTTTGTAACTCCATGGTTATCTGTCTCAATTTTTAGTCGGACTATGAGATCTTGTAAAGAGATTTCCTTCTTCTTATGCTTTACATAGTCGCGGTAATCTCTCCATGACGGCGGCAGTTTTCCCATGATGGCTTCAACCAAAAACGATTCTCCAACCTTATGACCTTCCGCTTTGAGTTTATGAATGATGATTTGCAGTTCATGCAGTTGAGCAGTCACCAGTTTGGAATCAACCATCTTGTAGTCCATGAATTTGTCTACAATGAATTTCTTAAGACTGATATTCTGCATCTTGTACTTCATGGCAAGTGCACTCCAGAGTGCTTTTGCTGTCTTTAGAGGCTGATATACTTTGTATAGTACCTTGTCGAGACAATTCAGAATATAGTTTCTACATAGAAATCGGAATGCTTCCATATATCAACATCTGATTCCTTGCTTAGTGTAGGAATCGGTTCATCCTCCTAGAGATACCGTTGCAGACCAAGTGTGGTGAGATAAAGTAGTATTTGATTTTACCATGTTATGAAGTCATCACCATCTCTTTTGAACGGATCAGGCTTGTTGTGAGTAGTAGCATTTGTTGATAGTTCGACTGTTGTCATCTCTGTTTTAGCGAAAACAGGAAAGTCTTATGATGTTATACGTCTAGTATATCAAAACAGAGACGAATCAATAATAAACTTGTCTCACAAGTTTACAACTCAGATTTTCACTACCCTGAAATTCTGTATTAGTTATTTTAACACTAATCATGTTGTAATTAATTACAATAACAAAGTAACAAGTATAGCAATAGTAACTATAGTGCTAAATCAAATGTTATACTATTTAAAGAAATAGTACAAAGCAAAAAAAATTGATATATATAAATCAACTAGAAATCTAACCGGTTGAAGAAGAAAATTACGTTTGAGGCTTGTCGTAACAATATACGAATTCCCAATGGCTACACGGCCAAAAACTGTTGCAAGTCGCAACAGTTACTGTTGCAAGTCGCAACAATCGCGTCTCTTAATTTGCCATATAGGTACTCCCCTCGCACAAAATTACTTGAACTAAGGGCCAATATAGGAATTGAGAGTATACTATATAAACCAGAAAATTAATATATTTTTGACGATGTGGGACATATCTCATTCACCAATTTTTTAGAATTCTAACACCTTTGATATAGTATTTCAAGAGCTTTAGATCATTTGCCTTTAATACTTTATTAGTAAGAAGAACTAAAAACCAAATGGACTGGTCACTACTTTCCTAATTCAACTTCCAATCCGCAAGAAGAAATATGATATCGTCGGCAATGTATGTTACATGCATATGCACCAATATTAGAGAACCATAATCAAATAATAAGGAATGATAGCAACTTAATTTTGCAGTGTAAGAGAAATCAATCTCAGCCGACAGTTGTAAAAAATTTTACTGCTGCTATTAGGAGATGAACGAACATTTGCAGCCTATTTATCTCGAACTATGACACGAAGGTACAAAATTTCAACTGCAAAGTCGTTATCAACCACCCTTAAGGGATTCAATGCTGACAACAACTGCATTTATCCTGCGTTACGTTCCACTTATGCATGAGATTATATACATTTGTGCTCATCAGCTATAATTTCAGTATACATCAGACCCATCTATATTAAATATATATTATGAAACTTGAAAATGGTTAAAAATTTGAAAAATAGCATCAAGTCCCTTACTGTTACCTGAATAAAGTGATTAAACCAATACGGAAACATATCTTGAAATCTAAGTTCCTCACATCTTGTCTTACCTTGACTGCAAAGCTTGAATTTGTAGGCAATAAAATACTGAACCAACACTTGCACATAACTGGCATCATGAATAGATTTAGCACATTTAATGAATATTAAATGCTACTTCTGCTCCACTTTTGGCTTTTTATTATCCATCTGCTATTTTTGTTTCATTGTCCTACTTTATGAATCGAATAGATTTCACAAAGTCCGACTTATGTGTAACCCAACTGTATACTAGGATGTCATTGTCATACCTAAAGACGACACTTTTAGCTATTTCCATCTTTAGGATTCATCCTCTAAACCGTTTAAGCTCGAGTAATATTTCACCTCAGTAAGAAAAAACACTTCAATGAAGAAAAATACGCTGTCTTCTTAAAAGTGGGTGTAAGGTATGTAAATTAGATTTAATTTTTAAATCAGAAATGGTATTTTATTCAAATCAAACACACCTTTACTCTAGATACATTGTATATTGAGTGCAAAAGCTGTATTAATTGTATTTCTATTTGTTTGATTTTAATGCTCTAAACTACAGCAATGGTATATGTGTTTGATTCAATTGCACCCTCAGTTTATTCTTAATAGCATACACTGTCTGGTTGGAATAACAACAACCATAAAATAGAAGTTCGTTATAGTACAATCTCCACGTTAACTTCATATTGTGCCTGTCCCGGTTAGGAAGATAGGCACATGCTGCGTATTTTCATACAATTCTTCGGTAGTACTTTATTCTCCACTTTCTGTATCTTTTACTCTGTGCAGTTACCTCGAACATTAAATTGCTGAAAGTATTTATCTCTGTCTTCTATTCATACATTCAACACAGCCATTAATACAACAAAGGTATACGCTAAATTATTTCAACACTTATTTTGCAACTGTATTAAGGATAAACCTATTCATATACAATTATGTTCACCCTCGCTATATTAACTGAACTATTTAAGTATGACATTAAAATTATTCATTGTCAGTTTGTTATTTTTTCAGGTTGCTGTTGCTATTTTGGGTACGTTACCTAAATGTATGGAACAAAGCTATTGAATAAGCTACAGATGCTTCTTACGCAGCTGCATCAGAATGACTTCATTATCATTTAACTACTCGGTATTTTGAAAAACATATGTAACAATAATTTGTGCGTATATTGTACTGCTGTGCTCGGGGTTTTTTGTTTCAATCATTACCGTTTTGTCGCCTTTTATATGTTGAATATTCTGATGTTCAAATTTTACTATACATTAACTTACCTCTAGTTGCCAAATACTATATCTTCCAAATGGTTCCTATCAAAGCATCTTTTTACAATAGTACCAATTTTTATATTTGTTCATAAATAGTTATACCAGAAACTAATGGTGCTGATATATTGTAAATCGTATCGTCAGTTGTAAATGATTTAATTCTTTTTTGTAGCTATGAACAAATAGTCAATTTGTAATCATGATATCAGCCTATTCTCCTGACAAAGAAATTCATCTTTTGACTTCGTCCGCTGCTTATTGGATACATACTTATGTATCATACATTTTCATATTTTTATGATAAAATGTAGCCACTGTTTGTACTTCACTGTCTAAGGAAAATACGAATTCAATATGACAAGACTGCTCCAACCCTTGGCTCATGGCAAAGTCACTTCTTAGACTGCTTTCCTATTCTTGATTTTTCGGGGTATCATATTATATAATGTGTTGGAAAAATCCCTTCAGATTCAGATGATCAGTCTACGGAAATAAAAAACACAACGCAGCGGAAAAAAACAACAAACTGGATCGTTATTCTAATGAGACGGAACAAAAGAGATAAACATCAAAATAGACAGTCACAGATCAATGCAAAGCAGAAAAATAAATAACACCGGTATTTATAGTGGTTCCACTACCGCAAGACAGTGTACGTCCACTTAGGGAGATATAATTTTATTAATCACTGAAAGATCAGAGTTACAAGCTTGATTCACTTTTGGAGGCTATACATAAGAATAATTAACAATAGTGACAAAATTCTACAAAGTTTCAGCTTTGTAGGATGACTACCATTATTGTCCAAAAGCTCCATTATTTATAGAGTGAAAAAACGAGAAGAGGTGGCAGCTATATAGCAGCCCTGGGTTTGGTTCGGCACATCGAGCTCGACAAGCAGCACAATGACATTTGGTTCGGCAATGCCCATATCAATCTGGTTCGGCATCTCCACTTCAAATCTGGACCGGCATTCCTAAATACTGAATGAGATATTTCGTTCGGCATGCCACCGAACGAAATATTTCGTTCGGCATTATCCCCTTCCTTGCACTGGCCACCAAACTAAGTAACTAGAGCGACATGTCTGGACCGGCATTCCTTCATCACCGGACGAGATAACTTCCTTCTTGCCATCACTGCCGATCGATGCACTACCATCGAACCAAATCTTTATTCCGGCATCTCCTCAACCGAACAAAATATTTGGTTCAGTATCTTCTTCTAAACACGGAATAAAACCCACAAAGTACTGCGACTTCGCCTCTCCTTCCCCGCACCTGGGGTTAGGGTTTCTCCACGCTTCGTGAATATCTCCAATGGTCTCATCTTCTCCAAATTTGAAAATCAGGTATCAAAACAAACAATCTCCACCTTGATACCAGATTTTCAAACAAGCCTTCCAACTTCATCTACACCTTCATGCTTCAAGCAATGGATACTTACCCAATGAGCTTCGTAATTCCAACATCCATTACGCTCTGTCAATGAACTCCAGCAATGCCACCGCCCGTCAACAAAGTATTCGAAATATTCAGTCGTCCGTGTAGAACGTATCAACCTCCACCATGAAAACAATCGTCTCCATGAACCATCTCAACTCTCCCTCCATGTAATCCCATGACACCTAGCACTTCATTAAGCGAATCAAGTCCGAGCAATGCTCGAACTTAGCAATAGGCAATGACTTGGTAAACATATCTGCTGCATTCTCCTTTGTGAACTTTTTAAAGACGAACTAGCTCTCTTCATCCATCGAGACAAGGAACGACTCTCTCACCTCAATATGCTTCGTCCTCGAGCTAAATGCCTGATTTTCAACTAAGTGAATTGCACTTTGACTGTCACAGTACACATCCACGCCGTCATATATGAAGCCCAAATCACACAACAGTCGCCTTAAATAAAACGCCTCTTTAGCTGCTTCAACCACAATTATGAGCTCTACCTCTGTAGTAGACAAAGCCACAATCATCTACAACTTCGCTCTCTAACTGATCGCTGTCCCACCAGTGGTGAAAACATATCCGGAGGTCGACTTCCTTCGATCTCTATCACTGGCATAGTCGGAATCATAAAATCCAACCAAGCTGAAATCTCTTCCTCTATCACCAAAGACAAGTCCATGGTTTAGAGTTTGACTAAGGTATCTGAGAATACACTTCACTGCTTCTCAATGCGTCTTTCTTGGATTTTTCATGAACCAACTCACCAATCCAACCGCCTGTGCAATGTCAGACCTAGTGCAGATTGTTGATACGCTATATTTTGATCAATGACAATGTGTTTCAACAAAAAGGAAGAGATATGTGCAAAGCTAAAGGAAGGACTATGAAGACCAAGGATATCATGAGTACTTATTATATATAGGTCTTAGTCTTAGTTTTATTGTTAAAATCTATTCTCAAGAAGCTTGCACAAACACAAGAACACATTTCATAACTTAATATTTTAGTTAAGTGTTCACTTTGCAGAAACTACCAGTTCAGTCGACTGAACAGGAAATTTCAGTCGACTGAACCTGTTACAGAATTACAACATGCACAGTTTCAATCGACTGAAATTCCATGTTCAATCGACTGAATTCAAACTTGCGAATTTTTTATGAAAAGACACCTTCTTCTTCCCAGGAGTTGCAACCATTTTCCAATGGTAATGGATGCATCTCTTTCCTAGATCTTTTGCAAATAGATACACCTCTTCTACACCTATAAATACATGATTCTATCATTTGCAAATTACGAATTCTAATTGCTTTAATCTCTATATTATCTTGATTATATTTTCAGATTTCTTAAGTTTTCAAAAGCAATCACAAACCACTTCAATTGCTTGAATTTCTGATTTATCTTAAATACTCTTTTGATTCATAGCAATTTATATATCCTAAATCTTCACAAACATATTTCATATTCTTGAGGATAAGATTATAGGAAAGTTGTACTCAATTAGACTCATTAGTGTTATCAAGAACACGACAAGTCAGAAATACTCTTTGTATCTAGTTGAAGTCCTCTTCAGTAGTTGAGGCAAGAAATCTCATTCGGTTGTTCGGGTAAGTTGTAAACCTATTCTTTCGGGTTAAGTGAGGGTTGTTGGTTAGTTGAATTCCTAAGAGGAGCTTAGGGACTGGACGTAGGACAAGAGGTCTGAACCAGTATAAAGTCTTGGTGTCTACTTTACTTACTACTTATTGGTATCTACCTAGACCATTCCACTATTCCATATTATACGATCCTACCACATAGTTTCTTTCAATTGGTATCAGAGTCAGGTTGTCCTATAACCATAACACCGTTATTTGACATATTGATAATATTGAAAATAACACAAGCACAAGTACAACAACTGCCTGTAGCTCTACATTTGCAGAAGGACAATCTACCCAAAGACCCCCTCTATTCAATGGACTAAACTATAATTATTGGGCTACAAGGATGATGATTTATATGCAAGCAACAAGCTTTGAAGCCTGGAATGCAACTCTAGCAGATTTCGTTGTACCCACAACTGATTACCCTACATGGACACAAACTCAGAAGAATGAAGCTAGTGTAAATGTCAAAGCTATGAATATGCTATTTTGCGCTTTGGATAGAAATGAGTTCAATCGTGTTAGCATTTGTACTACTGCACATCAGATATGGGATACACTTAGAACCATACATGAAGGCACAAACAAGGTCAAACAAACAAAGATCTCCATGCTAAAGAACCAGTTTCAAAACTTTAGAATGCGACAGAATGAATCCATCAATGACATGTACTCGAGATTTCAAGACATTCATCATGCCTTAATAGGATTAGGAGAAAAGTATACGGATTTTGATATTGTATCCAAGGTCCTAATTTCACTCACTGATGAATGGGAAAGAAAAGTCTTAGCAATCGAGGAACCAAACGATCTATCTACAATGAAACCAGAAGAATTAATTGAAAACCTTATGTCTTATGAAGTTAACATGCAAGCTAAGAAAGATCAAGCACAGGAAAGAAAAAATGTAGCTTTTCACGCAAAAAAGGAAGAATCGGAGTCTGAAAATGAGGATTTAGCATTTATTGCCAAAAATTTCAAGAAATTCTTAAAATATAGAAAAGGAAATAAAAACGGTGTCAAAAAGAATTTATTGAACAAACCTTCATCCTCAAATATGGAATGTTTTAATTGTCACAAGAAATGTCATATGATAAAAGACTGTCCGGAGCTAAAGAAGGAGAATCAGAAAAACTTCAACAACAAGAATAAGAAAGACAAATTTAAAAAGAAATCTTTTTCTGTCACGTGGGACGATTCGGATTCATCAGATAGTGATAGTGATAGGAAGAATGAACAAGCAAATGTGTGCTTCATGGCTCAAGAATTTGAGGTTAGTGATTTATCTTATGATGATTTAATAGAAGTAAACACTGAATTTTTAAATACTATAAAAATTCTCAAAAAGAAACTTAAAGAGACACGTGAAAATCAGAACAAAGCTGAATTTAAAAGAGATGTGTTAAAAGATGAGGAAAAAAAATATTGGAAGAAGAACTTGAAAAAGTTCAAGAATCTCTCTCAAACTCAGATAGTTAACTTTTACTTTTGAACCAAGAAATTGAAACTCAAAAGAAAAATAATGATGAAATTATTTCTGAAAATCACAATTTAAAAAATAAACTAAAACAAGTTTAATTAGAAAATACTAGTCTTCAAATTAAATTAGATAACATTACTAAAAATGTTTCTAATTTTAATAAGAGGAGAAAATTTATCTAAAATTCTCGAAAATTCTCAATCCTCTTCAAATAAAAATGGATTAGGTTTTAAAAAGGAATCAAAAAAATTTCCAAAGAAAAATGCTAATTTTAAGAAGGAAGATAATTCAAAACATAGTATAGTATTGAAAAATAACATACTAAGACACACTAAAAAGAAAAAGGAAATCAAAATATAGGTTCCGAAAACAAACAATAATTTAATTCGAAACAAATATATAAATTCCTTTATAGAAACAGTTCACAAAAATAGTAATTATCTTTATAAAAGGGATACTAAACCCATTTGGGTTTGGTTTCCTAAGATCTAACTCTTAGGACTCTATTAAAAGGTGGGTACCATATATTTATTAATATTTTTTGCAGGTTCCACTCAAGAAAAGAAAATGGATTTTGGATAGTGGTTGCTCAAAACACATGACCAGAAACAAAGAAATGCTTACAAATATTTCATACTTTGATGGTGGCTCTGTTACCTTCGGAGATAACTCAAAATATTTCATCATTGGCAAAGGAGATGTGTGCAACTACGGAAAGATAGTGCATATATTCAAGGGAAGGAAAGATAATTACATCTGTACAAACATAGGTATTGTCATCAATCAAAAAGGGGGAGAATGTTGACACACTATATTTTGATCAATGACAATGTGCTTCAACAAAAAGGAAGAGATATGTGCAAAGTTAAAGAAAGGACTATGAAGACTAAGGATATCATGAGTACTTATTATATATAGGTCTTAGTCTTAGTTTTATTGTTAAAATCTATCCTCAAGAAGCTTGCACAAACACAAGAACACATTTCATAACTTAATATTTTAGTTAAGTGTTCACTTTGTAGAAACTACCAGTTCAGTCGACTGAACAGGAAATTTCAGTCGACTGAACCTATTACAGAATTACAACATGCACAGTTTCAGTCGACTGAAATTCCCTGTTCAGTCGATTGAATTCAAACTTGTGAATTTTTTATGAAAAGACACTTTTTTCTTCCCAGGAGTTGCAACCATTCTCCAATGGTAATGGATGCATCTCTTGCCTGGATCTTTTGCAAATAGATACACCTCTTATACACCTATAAATACATGATTCTATCATTTGCAAATTATGAATTCTAATTGCTTTAATCTCTCTATCATCTTGATCATATTTTCAGATTTCTTAAGTTTTCAAAAGCAATCATAAACCACTTCAATTGCTTGAATCTCTGATTTATCTTAAATACTCTTTTGATTCATAGCAATTTATATTTCCTAAATCTTCATAAACACGTTTCATATTCTTGAGGATAAGATTATAGGAAAGTTGCACTCAATTAGACTCATTAGTGTTATTAAGAACACAACAAGTCAAAAATACTCTTTGTATCTAGTTGAAGTCCTCTTCGGTAGTTGAGGCAAGAAATCCCGTTCGGTTGTTCGATTAAGTTGTAAACCTATTCCTCTGGGTTAAGTGAGGGTTGTTGGTTAGTTGAATTCCTAAGAGGAGCTTAGGGACTGGACGTAGGACAAGAGGTCCGAACCGGTATAAAGTATTGGTGTCTACTTTACTTACTGCTTATTGGTATCTACCTAGACCATTCCACTATTCCATATTATACGATCCTACCACATAGTTTCTTTCACAGATCATGGCATACATCAAGCTGCCAACTACACTTGCATATGAGACCTTTATTATATAAACCCTGTCCTTTTCTGAGATTGGAGAGCCTTTACTAGAAAGTTGTATGTGCAAAGGCATGAGCATGTTAATTGTCTTTGCCCCTTCCATGCTAAACCGAGCAAGCACCTTTCAAATGTACTCCTTTTGAGTGAGGCTCAAAAGTCCTAGCTTTCTATCCCTTTGGATTTCCATACCCAAAAATTTCTTTGCTTCTCCAAGGCCCTTCATTTCGAATTCCGCTTTTAGCTTTCGCTTTAAAATATCGATTTCAGCTTATCCTTGGAAGCAATCAACATATCATCCACGTACAAGGGTAGGTACACCCATCTATCATTCTTTAAATGCTTGAAATACACACAAGTGTCTTTGATGCTACGACCAAAACCAAGTGAAAGCATAAAAGAGTCAAACCTCTTGTACCATTGTCTGTGCGACTACTTAAGTCCATACAAAGACTTCTTCAATTTGCAAACCCAAATTTCATTTCCATATAAAACAAATCCTTCTAGATGCTTCATGTAGATGGTCTCATCCAAGTCTCCATGCAAGAAAGTAGTTTTCACGTCCAGTTGCTTTAGCTCCAAGTCATGAGCTGCGACGGTAGCGAGAAAATATGGATGGACGTATGCCTCGCTATTGGAGAGAATATCTCATCATACTTCAATCCCTTTCTTTGTGAAAACCCTTTAGCAATTAGTCTAGCCTTGTATCTTCCATCATCCTTCATCTTGAACATCCACTTGCAACCTATGGCTCGGCTTCCTTAAGGAGGTGGTACCAAATTCCAAGTCTTGTTCTTCTTCGACGACTCTAACTCCTCTTCTATAGCGCACATTCACTTCAAACTGTCACATGACTTTAAAGCTTCATCAAGGTCAAGCGGCTCCTCACGAACCACATGTAGGGCATATTCAAACAGATCACCAAGGCTAAGGTTCGCAAACTTCCAATCACCAAACCTTTCGGACGGCCTAATAGTCCTACGACTGAACCGGGTAGGAACTCGCCTAAACTCTTTTTAGCTCCACCTTGAACTGAACTTCCTCTAGATTCATGCACATCACCAACATTACTGGAAGGTACCTGTGGACTATCATATGATGTTTCATCAACTACATTTTCCTCGACAGCATCAACAACAGCTCTACTATTTGGCTGAAACATGGGAACTTCTTCCATCTCCTTAGGCCTATCAGAATCTTCTGATGTGGTAGGTAGCTTCTCCTTCAGATTGAACATAGAAGACTCATCAAAAGTAACATATCTGGAATGAACAATCTTCCGATCAACAGGGTTCCAAATTCGATACCTTTTGATACCATCAATGTATCCCGTTAGAATGCCCTTGTATGCTCTAGCCTCCAACTTATCATCACCTATATGGTAAACATGCACAGGAAAACCAAAAATTCGAAAGTAACCAAGATACACTGCTTGACCTCTCTACTTTTCCTCTGGAATCTTACCATCTATGGCTGAGCACAGAATTCGATTTATGATATGCATAACAGTTGATAATGCCTCAGCCCAAAAGCCTCTAGACAAGTCCGTCATCAATCTCAAGCAACGAGCCTTCTCCAATAAAGTTATGTTCATCCTTTCGGCAACCCCATTAGATTGCGGATCTCCAGTTATAGTGAAATGCCTCTGAATACCATCCTGTCTACAGAAGTCGAGGAACTCTCAAGGGACAAATTCACCACCATTATCAGATATCATCACCTTCAAACGAGAACCAGATTGGTTTTCAACAAGTACTTTCTAGTCTTTGAACTTCTCAAAACTTTCTGATTTGGCATTCATCACATACACCCATAGTTTTTGAGAAAAGTCATCAATGAAAGAAATAAAATATTTTGCTCCTCCAAGGGAAGGAGTAGCAACCGGCCCCCAAACATCTGTTTGCACATACTCAAGTACTCGCCTCGATCTATGGAGTCCAACTCCAAAAAGATAGTTTAGTTTGATTGCCTAACACACACTCTTGCCAAAAGTTCATCTTGTCGAAGCTTTCTCCTTTGATAATCTTTCATCTTCGAAGCAACTCTAAATCCTTCTCTAAAATATGCCCAACCTGAAATGCCAAAGCTTTGTGGCATCCAATGCACGAGAACTATCTACTCCAACACACGACTCTCCAAGAACTATGGTTCATTTCCGCAAATACAGATTTCGGAACACATCTCCTTTCATAAGAACTAGTGCGCCTTTTGAAACATTTAGACTATCCTTCTCGATAGTTACCTTACGTCCCAAAGATGTCAATTGTCCTAAAGAAATTAAGGACTTCCGAAGACTTGAAATATACCGGATACCTATCAAAATGTGTATCACTCTGTCAAACATCCTGGTTTTCACTGTACCTTCACCCATTGCTTTACAGCTAGCATCATTACTCATAAGAATAGAGCTTCCCTCTCGTCCAATGAAAAAACTGAAATCATCCTTATTAGCATCATATGGAAAGACGCCCCCGGTTCAACATCCAATGGTCTGAGACATCCGACACTGCTGCACACAACGCATCGTCACATACAGACTTCTTTACCACAAATGATGAAGATCCATCTTCTTCCTTCTTCTTTAAATATGGACAATCCTTTTTTCAATGCCAACTTTCATATAGATAAAGCACTTTCCATCCTTAGACTTTCCTCTCCTGCCATTACCGGATTTCCTGGACTTGGAACACCCTCTAGAGTGTCAATTCTTCTTATCTTCTCTACCTCTTTCAACAAACAGGCGGTGACTACTACTTCCACCTCTGATTCCATCACTTATCTCCTTCATCTGATCTCTCAAGCCCTTGGATAGAAGGCCTGACTTCACATCTTCCACGGCCAATGTGTCTCTAGAAAAGATAAGGCGGTTGGCGAAATCTGTTAATTGCTCTAGAAGATAACACAAAAGAATCATTATTGAGTTTCGGCAATCCACATTCCGTACGCGTTCTCTTCACTGTGTCTAGACAGCATCAACGGTCGAAGTCTCCCATGCCAGCATCCAGTTGAATATCCCTTCATCGCCACCCATTGGTATATAATCTAGTCTGGGAAACATATTGTAACAAAAGAAATCCTCAATGTTACGCGCCACCAATCCCATATATACCATGATTATTCCAAATATCTTGCGATGTGGGACTTATCCATTCAATCCATGCACCCACTTCATTTACAATGCGAGGCACACCTAACAATCTCCACCTTGGCGAGCATTGCTTAAGTCACCTTGGAGTTATACTAAGTCCTCTTCATAGGGAAGGTGGCTGCTACTCCGAGTTCTCATAAGACGAGAAGGCAGCTGCTTAACCATATCTCTACCTAGACAAGCATCCCATGCCCAAGCCCCTTTGCAGCCATGCTTCTGTGATAACCCGAATTTTTGGTCATCTGTAATTGATTAACAAACTGGGTTAATTAATTGAGATATTGAAATTTAACAAATGAATCTAATTGTAAATATTTATGTTTGGATAAGTATTTATTTGATCATATCTTAATATAATCACTTAAAATTTGATAAAGTATTCTTTTAAAAATAAGTAATGATGATTGTTTATATAAGTAAATTATTTAAATTAGACAAAACTGGTAATTTTTAAACCAATAATATTTATGTGTTATTTTAATATAAATAGAGTTAGAAGAAAAAAAAATATCTTAAATATATGTTATATTGATTTGATCAAAAACATAAGTTATGTATAAATAAATGTATATATAAATTCATATGTAAATTTACAAAAAAATCTAAAGGTCATTTATATAAAATAAATACACAATATATTCATGTGAATATTACATAATTACATACATAACTTAAATAAATTATTAAAAAGAAAAGTAATATTTATAAATTATTAATTAAGCATTTAAAATACTTGTAAACATTTTGATACATGCTAGAGACAATTGTAAATCAATATGCATATGTGTAAGATAATTAAAACATGAAGGGACAAGTGGCATTTTTAGCTTTTTCTTTTATTTTTATTTCAGTTTTTTTTTTTATAAAACAAATCCTATTTCTTTTTTTTCTTTTTTTTTCTAAATGTATGATACTAAGAAATTTGAAGAAAACTCACACTTCCTTTGAACCAAAATAAGAAATCAAGAACAAGTTGAAATCTTATCTTCAATCATGCAAAGCCTGTAAATCATTACCCTCTAATCCACCTCCAATATCAAGCCTGCATATCACTTTCAATTTTTTTCCAGAAACAACAACCTGTCACCACCTTAAAAATCAAATTCCTGAAAATCAAACAATTTGAAACCTGCATGCATTTTTAAAAGCCAGAGATTTTCAAAACCTGATGAGTAAAGCAGCAGTTTCAACTAAAGATTAATTAAGCCACCTGCATGCAACAATCAAAAGCAAGTTAAAGACATTAGCAACTCAAGTCTTAAAAGCATTCTAGCAGAATTGCAAAAGATGTTCAAAAGGGGTTTTTCAAACTGAAGTTGCTTTCTGTTTTTTTTTACAGAACAGGTGAGTAAACTGTTACCCTTTGAATACTAAATTTTGTTTGAAATTTTTGCTTATGGGTAAACTCTAAATTGTTTTAATTTAAATCTGGATGCATGTCTAGAAGCTAAGGCCCTTCTAGTTTTAAAAATAAAAAAAAAGTTTTACAAATAAAATAGGCTATGTTCTTTATTTGAACAAGAGAATAAACTCTTAAATTTTTTATATATCGAATTGACATGTGAAGAATCATTGAAGTATGATCTGAGTTTTGTGGTACATGTACTTAAAATGATTTACGAATGCAAATGAGTGTTAGTATATGTGTTCAGGTCTAGAACAAGCTTGAATGACTCTGTTTAAATATTTCAGGTTTGAAGACCTGATTCAAAACTCAAATCTTTCACTTAAATGATTTTGGTCCTTAATCTCTGAACATAAATTGCTTGTATGTGTGAGTAACTTCACTTTTAAACTTAAAGTATGAATTAGTTGCATGCTAGTTGACTAAAATATGTATGGTTATGGTTGTACTTCTGTATGTATGATGCATGCATGTTGTTTTTCAACAGAATCTACTCTATTATAGTTTTCACTTCCTGATTTGTTTAAAAATCAAATCTCTTGATTTGATCTCTGTTTAAGCTTGAGTTTAAAATGAAAACTTGTTTGCTTAATTACCAACTTTGGTTTAAAATTTTTCTTAAGTTAAAATAGCTTTAGATTATCACTGGATACAGTTTCAAAAAAATAATATAGTAAACACTTCTCTGTTCAAACTTACTTTACAGGTGTGTAAACATTTTATATTAAGCTTAAGGAGTTAAATCTGTTGTTTGTAAAGATATGAGATGAAGGGTGTTGTGCATATATATATATATATATATATATATATATATATATATATATATATACTATCTGTAGCTATGAGATTGCAGTGTGCGTGATTGTTTACTTGAACCTGTTTTTGTCTCATAAGTCACAGAGGTTAGAATAAAATTAAAATTTCCAAATCTCTTTATTTTAAGCTCTGCTAGGATTGGGTTCCAAGTAGAGTATGTTGTTTTAAACATCAATAAAAACAATTATATACATTTTAAAACACGATAAGGTGTATATCTCTAGAAAATCAGGAAATATGCAGTTGGAATTTAACACTGCTGAAATTCATGCATCACGATATACTAATCTACTTATATAATCTGAATCCTCGTCTTAAATCATGATTTTTAAAAGTGAATCGATAAATTTTAGATGGAAATTGAGACTGTATTTCAGTGGTATACAAAAATGGGTTTTTAGACTATTTTTGGTGATCGGCAGCACTAGGATGGTCGAGACTATTTCAGGGAGTTCGGTGGTTTCAGTAAAAATGGCTGCTGGTGTGCTGGATGATCGTGTCGATGGCGGCGAATCAATTTAGTTTCTTAAACCTAGTTTTGGTCACGAATGGGTTTTAGTGAACTGCATCGCCTAGGGATGATCGAGCGGCGTTGCGTTTTGGCAAGGGTTGAATGGAAGTTTGATGAATGCGTGGCCAATGTTGTAGCGGTTCTGGTGGTCGAGATATCTGGGACGAGGAGTTTTCTGGTGATAGGTTTGATTCCAGGCTCGACTGAATTGCTCATTTTTGATCGAAGGCTGGAAATTGTGAATTGATGTTTGGAATTGGTTGTAGCGTGGAGAGTCGACATGCCGGAGGGATGACCGAAGGTCGGAGGTGGCTGTGGCGAAGGTGAACGTGCACGGTGGATTGTTGTGTCAGTCAATTGGTGTGGGGGAAGACTCGAAGGTAAGCTCGAGTATGTGGGTAAGGGACTCGAGTAAACACTCGTGAAGACGATAATGTTTTTTTTTTGTTCCAGGTTTTAAATTGTAAATCTTAAACTAATTTAAACTAAAATCTTGAATGGGAAGGGAACTAAGGTTAGCCCCAGGTAAAGCCTCAGGTTGGCCCGAAGCAAGCCTTGAGAAGAATTATAAAGAATATCAAAACACAATTTTTTTTTTTTAAAAATAAATTAAATTAGTTTTTAAAAAACTATTGTTTGATAAATGTTTAAAAGAAGTCATAAATTGATTAACTTTAATTTATTAAGTTAAAGTATTATTTTATTTCAACTTAATTAAAAATGATTTAATGAAGTAAAATAAATTATTATGTTAAATGAAAGGGGTAATCAAGACATTGATAAGATAATGTTGTCTTAAGTTAACTAATTTGAATATAAATTAAAGAGGATCACTTAATGGTGGATTTAGTATTCATGCTTGATGGGATAAATAAGTGTAATCACTTAGTAAAAGTGATTAATAAAATAATTACTCGGCGTAATGTAATTAAAAGATAATCAATCAAGGAAGGTTTATTAAGATGGATGACCATTGCATGATTAGTTAATTGGTTTATAATTAATTAGTAAACAGGATTTAAAGGTAGGTAAAGAAAATTGATTTCATTCAATTATGGTTAATTAAATTAATTTGAGATAGTATGGGTTGATTTGTTTCGCTCAGAAATGATTGAGTGATATTGAATACATTGAAATTACTAGATATTTCAGATATGAAATAATAGGGATATGATTTGGTAAGATCGGTTATAATATGGACATCCTTCTGTGAAGAATTGTTGTATTTAAAGTTAAATTGTTTTTCACTTGAATAACTCGGGTTAAGGTGTTATTGTATTCGAAGAGACAGGGATCGGGTATCAGTAATACCCGAACCCACTTCGATTTATAATCTACATGATTCTATATGGATTACTGTGAGAAATCAATAGACTGAAAAGGTAAGTAGGAATACTTAGAATTTGATTTAAGTAATTGAGTATAATGAACTCGTAGGAAGTACGAGTTACCCGGGTTTCCTTTAAGATTTGAATTTAGTATTATATGGGTTTACTCACGCTGGTTTCCAGCCTGACCCGGGTGTTACTTTGATGTAATGCTCGGGTCAGACCGAGTATTACAGATTTTCAGGTAAGGACGATCTGGAGCTCAGGAGGCGAGCTGGATGGCAGAGACGTATGGAGAGTTTCCACTATGTTATTGTTTATATCAGAGACATGTTAAATTGTATCTATCCAATGTTGTATAAAATTGTTGTAACTCTGATATATCGATGTAAATTGATAGATACAGATTTCTTTGGTATGACTATTATTGATATTATATTTTATCCACTGCGAATGTGAGTTTGCGTGTTTCTTTTATGTTCTTCTTCTTTCTCTTTCTTCTTTTCTCTAACTATTTGGAATTTTCGGGATCGAAAATTTCGGGTCGTTACATTTGGTATCAGAGCAGAAGTTTAACCGACAACCTTGGCTCTGTTGGGATTACTCATTATGGATAGGGTCAATAGTACCCTAGAATGAGTTGAGTGTATATAGATATGAGAGAGCGTACTTGTTATTTTCTTATATAAAGATTTTAAATGGTTTTATATAAGATTATATTTTGATATATAAAGCAATATTTTTTTTTCTAATAAATATTAAAGGAATTGGTTGTTAAATTATTGGAATTAAATTAAGAAGTAATAGAAATACAACCAAAATGAAATTGAAATTGAATAAAGATAAGTTTGAAGTGGATTCAAACTAAATTTGAAAATTTGAATTAGAGAAGTATTTCAAAATAAGATGAATTAGAATTGGTTTCAAACCAAAGAAATAGTTGGTTATTGTGTTTAATAATGGAATGCTTGTTCTTTAATAAACAATAAAATGTTTTAAGGAAGTAACCATTTAAAAAGGAGAATAAATTTGTAAATTAGGAAGGATGTAAATTAAAGTGAGTTTCAAATTGTGAAATTCTGAATTCTAAATTTAAACATTTGAATTGGTTTCAAAATGTTAAAGGAAATCATATTATTCAAACTATTATGAATATGATCTTATTTTAAAATAAGAAATGTTTGAAACTTTAAAGAATTTGTTTGAATTTAAAACCAAAGGTGGTTTAAAATTTAACAGTAACCGGGTGTGTAAAGGAAATAAACTCTAAGGTTGAGTTTTAAATTTGGAATAAGATATGATACCCAAAGTGATAAGTTTTTGAACTTAATAAATGGGAAGATTATTTATGAGAAGATTAAAATTTGAAAGGGAATTCAAATTTTAGTAGGGTTAAACGAGTTTGATTGGATTTAACTTGGTAAGTTAAATGGTTAATCTGAATTGGGAGTTTTTGTGATCTCAAAATGGGTTTGAGATCTGAAAATTGGAAATTGATGGATGTTTTAAAATGAATTGGATGATATCATCCTATTGTTATTAAAAATCTTTAAATTGCAAATTGCACTTGTTTAAATGAATGAGAAATGGAGTATGGTAATCCATTGTTGGGATAAAAAGGTAAATTGATTTAAAGGAATTAAATCAACATTTGAAGTATTAACTCGAATTTATATAATTCGAGATGGTTTAAATTTGAAATTTGAAATTAAGTTCAAATTGAATTTGATTTGAACTAATTGAAATTGTGAAATGAAGGTGTATAAGTATAAAATTCAAATGGAAAATTTTAATTAGATTAATTTGAGACAATTTGGATTTGAAGTGGGTTCAATTTGAAATTAGTCCAAGTTGATTTGAATAATTTGGAATTATAATTAAAATTGAATAGTTTTAAATTCAAATGGAGTTTGAATTGAATTTGGAAAGAACTGAGGAATTCAACTTGAATTGGATTAAATAGATTTCAATGGAAGTTGAAGTTATCTAAATTGGAAGTGGGTCAATTTAAATGGAAGAGGAAATTTAAATTGAATTGATTGAGAATGAAGATTGGGAAGTGAACAGTTTTGACTCTAGACTATTTTTATTATAAATTGTTTTAATATAAACCTATTTTTCCAAGCTATTCATTATATATACAACCTTTCTTCTAAAAGCCAAATTATCTTATACTTGTTTTATAATTATTTTAGAAAACTGTTAACAATTTTCCACCTGTTTATAAACTATTACTATATTTCAATTATTTTACAAAACTAATTACTATCTTACCATTATTTTGCAATTATCTAAATTTTTATAATTATTTTAACTATTTTTTTTTTACTATTTTACACCTATGTTACAAACTAGTAATTATTTTCTAACTACTTATCTATTTTTAAATTTTCAAGCAATTTTCTAAATAAATTGGACAGAGTCTAAACAGTTGATGGTTAAATACCTAATCGAGATAAGGATAGAGGTGATAATCCAAATGGATTGAAGCAATTGTGAGTAAGTAAACGATAATCAAAATGAATGTGAATAGAAATGGAATTGATTTGGCTAATAACCAATAAAGATAAATACGTAGGGTGTACGTATGTTATTATATTCGCATAGTGATTTGATCCAGATTCGAGCACAGAATTTCGAGATAGTTATTTTGATCCGAGTTGGAATTTTCCACTCGATTTTTTGAAGACGAGCCTGGATATGGATTGTTGGTTGATTCTGGATATTCTCTATCATAGTTATGACTATGCAAGGAGAATGACGGTTTCTGATCAAGAAACCAGATCTGTGTCCGCACTAAGAAGTCGAGTGAACGATACTAGTTCGGAAGTGAAATTATGTGATCGAGTGAGCGATCAAATTGGTATAGTGTACGGATGATATGTGTACATCGTACGGATTTGAATAAAATTGATATTGGGAATTTGTGGATAAGAAATGTGAAATGGTTTTTGAAATGAGAAATATATTTTGTGAAATATATGATGAAGTAAAGTGGAAATTGGATATTTCTATGGTTGAAATTTTGTTTATGGAAGTAAGTGATATGGTAAGTGGTTTTGCAAAGAGTAATCAAATTTGAATATTTAATTTTGAATAAACAAAGTTAAATATCTTTGTTTTATAAAATGAAACTTCCTTGTTGAATCTATTGCCAGAAGAAAAGGATTTTGAAGGTGTTTTGAAGTATAAAAAGATTTTATACAAGTTTAAAATGATCCAAAGATTTTTATCAAGGATTTTATATATATCTCTATATATAAAGGATCATATGAGTATTTTGGAAAAGGTTTTGGAAACCTTTGGATTTGGAAAAGCTTTTGATTTTTGAGTAAAATCAATATTGAATTTGGAAAGCCTAGTTTGAGAATTATCGATTTTTGGATAATCGATTTTGTGTAAAGGAGCTTTGTATGAGATCATACTAGGTGTATGATTTAAAGATACTATGTATATAGTATAAAATGTTTTGATGATGGCTCTGGGGAAAAGGCGCTCCCTTGGAATGGACTTCTCAGGAGTACCACCGGGTGGTGCTGCCTTGAGCCCCAAGGGGGGTTCTAAAGTTGATCCTGTGAGGAGTCCGGATAAACTAGTTCCTGAGGATTATTGGGTAGCGAAAGTCGAGGGCGATGATGCCTACAGGGGCATTTGGGTTATGTTGTGACGACGGTGTAACTCGATGTCACTGCGATCTACTGTAGGGACCATAGCGAAAATCGTGTGGAGGATGAGTGTCAACGGTCTACACTTGATTTTGCCGGGAAGGCAACGCAACATCGGTAGACTGCGATCAATGGTCGAGTGGAGTGGAGAAGTTTCATTCTTTTGGCAGCGAAATTCGAGGGCGCTGATGCCTACAGTTATATGGGTTTTTGCTATGATAGCTACGTAACCCCAGTTGTAGCTGCGATCTGTAGCAGGTTCCATGGTGTAATCGAGGGGCGCGGAGGCCTACTGTTATCTATGGGTTTTGTCGGGATGACAACATAACCATCGGGTTAACTGCGACCATGGATGGGGGTGATGATTTCCAGAGCATTCTCACCAAAGATATATCCTCTATTTTCAAAATATTTTCTATATTTTCAATTCTCAAAATATTTTCAATGGATGTCGAAAACGAGTCTACCAAGCACTTGTAGATTTTCAGTCATACGCCTGATCAACGCATGACCGAATTTCTGGGAGAACAAGGATAGACTGGGTGAGACATCGAGTTATAAAAGTATTTTTATACAAACTATTTTGGCAATATTATATAGATTCTGAAGGTGTTTGAAAAATGATCAAAGAATATTTTGACTGGTTTTTAATATTTAATAAATTCTGTTTCCGTTCCTCCTTTTCGAGGACGAAAAGATTCAAAGGGGGAAGGAATGTGATAACCCGAATTTTTGGTCATCTGTAATTAATTAGTTTATAATTAATTAGTAAACAGGATTTAAAGGTAGGTAAAGAAAATTGATTTCATTCAATTATGGTTAATTAAATTAATTTGAGATAGTATGGATTGATTTGTTTCACTCAGAAATGATTGAATGATATTGAATACATTGAAATTACTAGATATTTCAGATATGAAATAATAGGGATATGATTTGGTAAGAACGGTTATAATATGGACATCCTTCTGTGAAGAATTGTTGTATTTAAAGTTAAATTGTTTTTCACTTGAATAACTCGGGTTAAGGTGTTATTGTATTCGAAGAGACAGGGATCGGGTATCAGTAATACCCGAACCCACTTCGATTTATAATCTACATGATTCTATATGGATTACTGTGAGAAATCAATAGACTGAAAAGGTAAGTAGGAATACTTAGAATTTGATTTAAGTAATTGAGTATAATGAACTCGTAGGAAGTACGAGTTACCCGGGTTTCCTTTAAGATTTGAATTTAGTATTACATGGGTTTACTCATGTTGGTTTCCAGCCTGACCCGGGTGTTACTTTGATGTAATGCTCGGGTCAGACCGAGTATTACATATTTTCAGGTAAGGACGATCTGGAGCTCAGGAGGCGAGCTGGATGGCAGGGACGTATGGAGAGTTTCCACTATGTTATTGTTTATATCCGGGACATGTTAAATTGTATCTATCCAATATTGTATAAAATTGTTGTAACTCTGATATATCGATGTAAATTGATAGATACAAATTTCTTTGGTATGACTATTATTGATATTATATTTTATCCACTGCGAATGTGAGCTTGTGTGTTTCTTTTATGTTCTTTTTCTTTCTCTTTCTTCTTTTCTCTAACTATCTGGAATTTTCGGGATCGAAAATTTCGGGTCGTTACAGCTTCTGTCATGCTGCATCATACTGATCCCTCAAACCATGGAGCTTTGATACCATGTTGAGTTTCGGCATTTTGCATTCCGTACGTGTTCGCTTCACTGTGTCTAGATTGCATCAACGGTCTAAGTCTTCCATGCCGGCGTTCCGATTGAACATCCCTCCATCGCTACCCATGGGACATATAATCTGGTCTTGGCAATATGTTGTAACAAAAGAAATCTCCAATGTTACGTGCCACCAATCCTATATATACCGCGATTATTCCAAATATCTTGCGATGTGGGACTTATCCATTCAATCTACGCATCCACTCCATTTACAATGCGAGCAACGCCTAACATAATGTTCATGTAAAGTCATATAAGAATAATAACATACCCCTTATTCTACAAATTTCAAATCGTGAATACATGTAATGCTCTGTTGGTGGATAAATGTTTTGTGTTAAAGGCATTAAATTCAAGTATCAGCCTTTACAGATCTTGCATATACGACTAGCATTAGACTTCCTTTAGTTAAGCTCCTAACTTCTAGGTTTTCTTGATTTTCTACATTGCTCCTCTTATTGTTGGTAGTTATAAACGCTGTCTAACTAAGTTGTGTTTTATTTTTCACTCCGCCTTGATCATCCAATGTATATTGATTGCTTTTCAATGCAGGATACTTTCTGTCTATGATATATTTCATATTTACTACAGTTCTATTTTTTTAATAGTTTCGTAGTGTAACGACCCGCTATTTTGGACCATTCAAATCGATAATAAAACCGTACATGTCCGACTTGAATAATTCAAAATACCGAATTGTTAATACAAATTTGGCAAAACTTAAATATACAGTAAATAAATCAAATCACAGATCACAGACGCAGAGTAATATAATGCAGCGGAATAGATAAAGGATAGTAGTTCATGAAGCTACTATATACATCAGAGTTTAAAAATAAAATACATCAGAATATCTCGAATATAGTGAAGTCTTCAGTACGAGCCGATGACTTCTCTGAACCAGTCAACTAGAAAAACTGAAAGCTGAATAGATATTTGGATCTCCAAATGAAGCTCCAATCTCCAAAGGTGAGTCTCTAATGCTGTATTACTCAGTCTGACCCGAGCGTAAAGCAAAACACAAAAAAACACTCGAGTCAGGATTAACATTCTTATATCAATAAATCCAACTCAAATGAAATATCAACTGAAATACAATATAACTTAAAGGATGTTTGGGATGTCCATCCTCTAAGGGTCCATAGAATTATCTACAGGGTAGAAATATACACTATTACACCGTGGTCATTCACTTAATTTATACTTCAAACCCAAATGTCCATTTCACTTCAAATAATTATATTTTTCCAAAAATAGTATTTACATATATTAAATGTTGTATACGGTAAAGCACTTCAAATTTTCCCAACTTAACAAATCGTTTCACATCAACCCGACCTTCCCATTCAAATTAAATTCGATCTCATTTTATCAATTTACATTCCTAAAATAACCATTTCAATTTTATAAATCTCAAATTTGGATTTGATATCCCAATTTCCCTTTTTTGTTCCAATATGTTCCAATCTTTAAGTATTCAATATTTCAACTAAATTTCTCCAAATCTAGGTTTCTAAATAATTATTTCCAAATTTAGTTCAACCTAAATTTTCATTTAATTCAATTAGTTATTAAATAACAAATTCAACTATATTGGTTCCAAATACATACCCAAATCTCTAAATCCTCTAATTTCAATATAGTTCATAGCTTAAATATAACAATTTAGATTAAACAGTTTCATATAGATTCTCGATTTTTACATCCTTGTTGTTTCGTCTTGAACCCTCCCTTATTTGATTCAATATCATTTTAGTGACCCTAAATTATATTTTACTCAATATTTCTAAAACTTTATTAAACGTGAAATATCTCATTCGGTAAGTTTCAAATTGATTTAAGTAGATAAATCCTTATCCAAATACCATTTTAAAATAACCCAAATTTATCTCCCAATCTTAATTGTTCAATATTATTGCAAAATTTATCCGAAATAAAACTTTCGTAAATATTTATCATAATTTAAGCATTTAATCAAATCTTGATTAGACTAGATATAATTTACTCCATATTCATCATTTCCCGTTATATATGTATTTAAAATTTACATTTAATAAGACCATATCTTTCTTATCATATGGTCAAGTGTTACGGATATTATCATTTCAATCCGTACACTAAATGTATACGGGTGGATAGCATTTCCACCCGTAATCCCAATTTAATTAAATGAAACCGCTTGGGTCTATCATTCAACCCATATCAATTCAAAACAACATAACAAAGGAAACTTGCAGTGTGGTGGCAGGGATGGTGTCAAAGTAAATAAACAAGCAATAACACAATCAATAACGATTCAATAAATAAATAAATCAAATAACCCCGAAATAATCGTATTAATTCGCATTGTTATTTGTATAATTTTTTTTTCTAGAATCTACACTATCATTTCATGTAGATTAAAGATTATTACATTACAGTTTTCACTTGTCATTCCTTCCCAAATTTCAGTTTAAAAACCACAACAATTGATCCAAACTACGTTCAAAGATTTAAATATAATTTATCAATTTCTACGACAATTAATGGGTCAAATTTAACAAATCAAATTTACATATGGCGGGGTCAGGTTTAATAGATCAAGTTCCGTCATATATAATCCGTCTTAATTTGTAAACTATACTACCCCAAATTAAACTAGCAACTAGTTATTACTTAACAATAATAATTAACATCCAATTTAAACAGCAATAAATCAACAATCAATTATCAACCAATCTGTATTATTATCACATAAAATGGTGTCAGGTGTCATAAGTGAACAGATACAGATAATAGCAGTCATAACAGTAAAACAACTAACAGCAGCATATTTCAATTTACGTCTCAATTGAAATCAAATTTAATAAATAAAGAACGTTAATCGTGAGTGATTGCTCACCTTTCGAGGACAGAGAGCATTTGACGATGAAATCGAGTTACGAATCGAGGCACACCCATTCAACCGAAGAAAGATTTTCAAGAATTCGATGGACAAGCTGATGATAAAGAATTGACGAAGTCAAATCAGAATTGTATCGATGATAATAGATGGGCATAGGTGAACTCATATATATGCAGACTAAGTTTAAAAAAATATGTACTAATATGCGGCTAAGTGGGACCAGGCTAATATACCTACAATGCAGACTTGAATATATATACTGCCTATGCAAATCAATATATACCGAAACCCAAAAGATTTATATAAAGTAGTAGCATATATATATATACACGTATTAGAAGATTTCAAATTCCATAAGTTTCGACTCGATTTAAATCAAATAAAATTCTCAATTATACTTTAAATCAAAATGCATATATATTATGTTATAAAAATTTAAACAATACGTTTCAACGTTTTTTTTTCTTTTTTTCTTTTTTTCAAACTCTGAATCATTAATTGCAACCTACATATATATCTTAAACTTCAACATATATATACCAACACTGAGATAATGTATGTGCATAGCCCAAATCTTAAATTCTATACTAACATATAAGTGACCCAAACTGCTAGTACCCTATATATACTATGCGCACGTCCCCATTGCAATTATTTCACATACTCATGCAACCCAACTATACATATGTTGGCTTTACTGACGTATATAAATCATATGAATCAACAGAAAACCCAGAATGAACCCTCATATAAGCTATATGAAACTCGTATATACTAGTATAACAGGGAATGCATAAAATAGAATAAATATAAAATATTTGAAAGCCTCATACGAAAGTATATTACAGCACATCTAAGAACACATGTAGACCAACTAACACTATACCAAATGCAGGCTCAATGCTCGAAAATATGTGCAGACTCCATTCATAGGCAATTATATTTGAATATATATATGTAAACAACTTAATAAACATATATATATACCTTGCTGCCAGCTAATATTTGACTCAGTCATGATTATATTATTAAATAGAGTACACATACGTTTAACAGACATATGTATATAGCCCAACCAGATTTGTAACCTATGTTTTATGTTGAAAAGTAACTTTCATAAAATCTGATATTATAACCACATATACTTTATATAACTCCTTTTTACAAATAGCAAATCATATTATATAACTAATATTTTATATACACTAACCAAATATTATTATATAAGTATATAAATTTATATGCAGAGCATCCCATATTTGCATAAACAGAACATAGCTTGTATAGTGGTTTTAGTATGACTGAATATGAGTATAAACTTACATGTCAGAAAACTTAAACATATTACATCAAACTGATATATTATAACATAAACAAAATGCAAGACTTACAATAGGGATCGCAACAGGCTAGTTATGCTTGGCAAATAGGAAGGGCAGGTGGCCGGTCTTGGAGGCGGAGGGGTGATTGAGGCTGCGGGTCTGTGGGAAGGCCGGAAATGAGGAAGGGCGGTGGAAAGGAGAGGCTCCGGTTGCAGGGTGGTCGGCAGGAGGTGGCGCTGGTCGACGTGAGGAGGGTAGGGCGGAGCGGCTGATGGGAAGGAGCTTCAGGCAATTGAAAGAGAGAGGAGGGGACGGTGTAAGGAGGGGGACTTGCCTGGGTTCGGCTGCAGGCTTCAGCGATGCGGGAGGGATGAAGGCTCGGCAGGGTACAAGTGGGCGGGTTTTGTTAGGGGTTTGTGAAGGGATTAGGTGGCAGTTTGTAGTCGGCGGCGATGCCGTGGTGGAGGGGTATGCATGGCCGAGCAGGTTGGAGGATGACAGAGGCCGAGCAATCCTCACATGAAACATATATGTGCAAATTTTTTTTTTTTTATAAGTTGCTGAACAAAAGAATGAGGAGGAAGAAGAACTAAAATAAAGGATGCGTAACATATAGCAGGCCAAAGGAAAAACGCAGGCGTGAAATCAGGAAGACAAAGTGACCGTTGGATTTTGTAACGTTGGAAAAAAAATGTAAAATAAATGAAAAGTACTGGTTTCTTTAAATTGGCTAAAAGAGAAGCGTAGGCAGGGGTAAATTAAAAATCGGCGTTTCCAATCTGAGCTGTGTGAATATAAAGAATACAACACTTGTATTTAATAAGGATTAATTGCAGTCCTTAACTTTCGGGAATTTTGAAATTTATTAAAGAAATTGGAAGTGAAGATGATAGACAACCCTATGAAGGTATAGAGGCAATTTAGAAATAAGCCTTTCACATTCAATAAATACAAACGTACATCAGTTTTGTACGTTCACACTTCGCGACTGTATGGCAACGGTCGAATTTTGTAACTTATGGAATAAATGTTTAAAACGAAAGCCAGTGAAACCAGGAAATCAATTAAAGAAAAAAAGAAGAAGTCATAAATGCAAAAGGAACCGTTCAAAGGGAATAACGCATACCACTTTACACGTTTTGATTTTTAAAAATAGCCACGGGGTAACAATTGTCATCTAGCATTAAGCTGAAAGCTAAAGCAATTTATTATATTGCTTGGCGATCACGGGTCAAGGTTTGAAAAGCAAAAGAAAGCTAACTGTCACAATTTAGGTTTGAAAAGCAAAAGAAAGCTAACTGTCACAATTTATGGTACCGATACAACGTACTGTTTTATGATTTCTGTTGCCTACCGGATACCAAAATACAGAAATAAATATACTGCGAAGATCAGCACGATGAGATGATCAAAACGGTACACAGATATCAGAGGTATGATCCTCCGATCAAAAGTCGATAATCGACACCGAAAATGCTGTTATTAGATCAGAATTAAGATACACGGAGCAGTTGACGTCTGAATTTGGAAAAACGAAGGATGACGTCTCACTCAGAAGAGGATTTAGAAATTTTCTATAGAAAAATATTCAGGCTTGAAAATAAATTTATTATCAGCAATTATTAACTGACTCGAGTTTGATAGAATTACATAATAAATAAACTTTCATAAAATAAGTTGAAAATTTACCATCTGCTATATTTAATTGGACGTAATCCAAATATTAACTTTTTATTTGCAAATTAAATTTTTTTTTAAAATTTCACCAAAATCCAAATTAAATACGTAAATAAAACAATAAAATTTATTAAAATCTTACAGGTCGTTACACTCTCCCCCACTCAAAACTTTTCGTCCCCGAAAAGGAAGAAGGTAGGAGAAGCATAAAGTAAATTGAAAGTCAAGTGTAGATAATTTATTTAAAACCATATAAATTTTACTTGAAATATTCATCTGAACTTCATTTGCAGTATAATTTTTTTCTTCAATACTTAATACTTTCAAACTCCTTTTGAAACAATTATTTACATTATTATTTATTTTTACAAAGACTGTTGAAAATATTAAATCCAAATTTATGAGATTTTTAATTTAACTCAAGATACCTTTCAAATATTATCAATAAATTAATAATCATTCTCTTAAAGAGTTTCATTTAATTAATAACTTCAAAAATATTTACAATATTTAAAAATCTTCTATTAAACCAAGTAGTATATAAATAACCAGTATTTTAAAGGTTACATTCAAAAGGAAAGAAAGGTAGATTCAGGAAACAGAATATAGGTGATAAATAAGCTGAGCAGATACGGTAGATTCAAAAGATAACATCGGGCACGAATAATTAAACTAGAACCATAAGAATTTAAATTTCAAATGTTAATTCAAAATTTCTTTGTGGTTCAAAATACTTTTATAATAAAATACCTTTATAATACTATTATAATGAAATACTATTTATCGGAATAGATTATCCTTTCGAAAATACTTTTATAACTCGATGCTTCCACAGGTTTATCCTCGTTCTTGCAGACTCTGGCAATGCGTTGATCAGGCGCAAAGCTAGAATTCTTCAAGTACTTGGTAGACCCGTTTCAACACCTAGTGAAAATACTTGAAAAAACCATTTAAAACAGATATGGAAAGTACGATCCAAACAAAACAATCAAACCAAAACCTTTGTCCGATCATGGTTCGCAGATACACAATGGTTACGCCTGGTTCCCCCAGGAAACAATCCGTATCCGTAAGCTTTCTCAGCCCTGCGAGTTACGCCATGATGACTAGTAGAGTGCAGGATACACAATGGTTACGCCTGGTTCCCCCAGGAAACAATCCGTACCCCTAGGCAAGACTCAGCCAGGCAATTGCGCTGTGCATTCACGAGAAAAAAAAAGAGACCGTGGGTTACGCCACGGTGGGAATACTCGAGTATTACATCCGGAAAACCAAAATCAGAGAGAATAATATTGATAGAATGAATCCACGCTGTGGCCACAAAGCGGATATCAAGCAGAAGGCACTTTCCATATCTTTACTTGGAAAATATATATCATATAGTACCTTTTCAAATACTTCCAAATATCATACTTATATAAAGTCCATTATATATAGGATTCCTTTCTAAAACGAATACTTTCCGAATCAATAGTAGATCAAATCATACTTATATAGACTTTGATTATATACAATTCTCTTTCCAAATTGAGTACCTTTCAAATCAATAGATTTCAAATCACTTCCATACTTATACAAATCCATTTTATATAAGTCCGAACACTACCCAAATCAAGTGCTTAATTATACAAGGTTCTCAATTTCAAATCATTCAATATCAAATTTAGTTCCAAAGTCATATATGAATTCGCCAAATTTCTTCCAAATTAGATATCCTAATTTCAAAGTTCCCCAAAATAGTAGGTTTAGAAAATTATCCCAGTTTCCAGATTAAAATAATTCAAGTCAAACAAATTCATTTCCAAAATCATCATATAAGTACTGGTTTTAAATTTTCAATTAAATTTCAAAACCCAATATTTTCTCACAATCCATTATCCTCAAAATGGTTTCCAACTTTATACTTATCCCTTTTAAACCTTTAAACCATCCATTTCTATGTGAAATATCCAATTTACCTTTTTGAAAACCATTATTCAACTATTTTTTCCAAACATTTCAAAACTAAATTTATATTCTTAATCAGACATTTTATACTCTTCGAAATTTCTTAGTTTTGAAAATTTAATCTCGATTTGGAAGTGTTCGAACATTTAAAATAGTTAGGGAAATCAAATTTTCAATTCAAGAGTTGAAAATCAACAATAAATCAATAAATCAATTATTAAATCTGGAACTCGAGGACTAAACACCGGTCTCACTTTAAATTGTTTCAAATATATACATATATCTTTCTAAAATATCAAATTATACTTCAAAATTTGAAATCAAAAACGGTTTACAAAATCACTCACATAGCGAAGCTATTAAATTGGCCTCTCCCCCACTCTGAGGCTCGAAAATCAATGTCGATGATGCGTGCACTCATCACCGAAATTATTCTCCAGCGTCATAAGTGAGTTCTGGACTTCTATTTTCTTGAAAACTTCTTTGAAAACTCCTTCAAAATTATTGGAATTCATTTGAACTCATTTGAAACATTTCTTATTTGGAAAAAAATACTTTTAAATCGTATTATTTATATATATATTTTCCAAAATCTTAAAACCAATTCCAAAACACCGGAATTCAATCCTCGAATTTCAAATTTAACAATTCAGTTATAAATCATTTTTTTATGTAGATCAGATTCTTATATTTTTCAAAATTTCAATTCTTTCAAAACCCTCTTATATAGAATGACATATCTTATTTGCTTTATACATATAGGTATATCATCCTTATTGAAACAATTTCTTTTTATATATAGGATATAATTTTGATATATAAAGCAATTTCAAAATACAAACATACCCGATTTTCAAAGGATAAATTAAGAATGGATTTCAAACAAAGATGGAGGTTTAAATTAGAGGAATTCTAATCAATAGAATCCTGATACGAAGACAGACTCAACAAAGTTGAGAAAATCAAAATACAAAATAGAAGATGGATATACTTCTATAAATCGCGGGCGACCTTAACCGGGTTAACCGTGACTTCAGGGATATGCTCGATGCGGGATTCTAAAACAAATCGATATTCGTTTGCCAAATATAGAATTCGGCATATCAAGATGTATCAGCATCGTAAACCGAGGGTACAGAAATCTTCGGTGAATCAATGCCAATTGTACGGAGTTCATCCGTTTTACAAAACATTTAGTGAAGTCATTGGATACTCCAGAATCAGAAGAACATAAATAGAGGGAGACAAGAATGAATTTCGGAATCGAGGGGCATTCCAAAATTCGAAGGAAATCGAGTCGAAAGGAAGAGATTCAACTCGAGCGAAAGTGATTCTGTAAATAAATTTACCATATATGATAAGTTTTGCCTAGAGCCAAAGCTCTGATACCAGCTGTAACGACCCGCTATTTTGGACCATTCAAATCGACAATAAAACCGTACATGTCCGACTTGAATAATTCAAAATACCGAATTGTTAATACAAATTTGGCAAAACTTAAATATACAGTAAATAAATCAAATCACAGATCACAGACGCAGAGTAATATAATGCAGCGGAATAGATAAAGGATAGTAGTTCATGAAGCTACTATATACATCAGAGTTTAAAAATAAAATACATCAGAATATCTCGAATATAGTGAAGTCTTCAGTACGAGCCGATGACTTCTCTGAACCAGTCAACTAGAAAAACTGAAAGCTGAATAGATAGTTGGATCTCCAAATGAAGCTCCAATCTCCAAAGGTGAGTCTCTAATGCTGTATTACTCAGTCTGACCCGAGCGTAAAGCAAAACACAAAAAAACACTCGAGTCAGGATTAACATTCTTATATCAATAAATCCAACTCAAATGAAATATCAACTGAAATACAATATAACTTAAAGGATGTTTGGGATGTCCATCCTCTAAGGGTCCATAGAATTATCTACAGGGTAGAAATATACACTATTACACCGTGGTCATTCACTTAATTTATACTTCAAACCCAAATGTCCATTTCACTTCAAATAATTATATTTTTCCAAAAATAGTATTTACATATATTAAATGTTGTATACGGTAAAGCACTTCAAATTTTCCCAACTTAACAAATCGTTTCACATCAACCCGACCTTCCCATTCAAATTAAATTCGATCTCATTTTATCAATTTACATTCCTAAAATAACCATTTCAATTTTATAAATCTCAAATTTGGATTTGATATCCCAATTTCCCTTTTTTGTTCCAATATGTTCCAATCTTTAAGTATTCAATATTTCAACTAAATTTCTCCAAATCTAGGTTTCTAAATAATTATTTCCAAATTTAGTTCAACCTAAATTTTCATTTAATTCAATTAGTTATTAAATAACAAATTCAACTATATTGGTTCCAAATACATACCCAAATCTCTAAATCCTCTAATTTCAATATAGTTCATAGCTTAAATATAACAATTTAGATTAAACAGTTTCATATAGATTCTCGATTTTTACATCCTTGTTGTTTCGTCTTGAACCCTCCCTTATTTGATTCAATATCATTTTAGTGACCCTAAATTATATTTTACTCAATATTTCTAAAACTTTATTAAACGTGAAATATCTCATTCGGTAAGTTTCAAATTGATTTAAGTAGATAAATCCTTATCCAAATACCATTTTAAAATAACCCAAATTTATCTCCCAATCTTAATTGTTCAATATTATTGCAAAATTTATCCGAAATAAAACTTTCGTAAATATTTATCATAATTTAAGCATTTAATCAAATCTTGATTAGACTAGATATAATTTACTCCATATTCATCATTTCCCGTTATATATGTATTTAAAATTTACATTTAATAAGACCATATCTTTCTTATCATATGGTCAAGTGTTACGGATATTATCATTTCAATCCGTACACTAAATGTATACGGGTGGATAGCATTTCCACCCGTAATCCCAATTTAATTAAATGAAACCGCTTGGGTCTATCATTCAACCCATATCAATTCAAAACAACATAACAAAGGAAACTTGCAGTGTGATGGCAGGGATGGTGTCAAAGTAAATAAACAAGCAATAACACAATCAATAACGATTCAATAAATAAATAAATCAAATAACCCCGAAATAATCGTATTAATTCGCATTGTTATTTGTATAATTTTTTTTTCTAGAATCTACACTATCATTTCATGTAGATTAAAGATTATTACATTACAGTTTTCACTTGTCATTCCTTCCCAAATTTCAGTTTAAAAACCACAACAATTGATCCAAACTACGTTCAAAGATTTAAATATAATTTATCAATTTCTACGACAATTAATGGGTCAAATTTAACAAATCAAATTTACATATGGCGGGGTCAGGTTTAATAGATCAAGTTCCGTCATATATAATCCGTCTTAATTTGTAAACTATACTACCCCAAATTAAACTAGCAACTAGTTATTACTTAACAATGATAATTAACATCCAATTTAAACAGCAATAAATCAACAATCAATTATCAACCAATCTGTATTATTATCACATAAAATGGTGTCAGGTGTCATAGGTGAACAGATACAGATAATAGCAGTCATAACAGTAAAACAACTAACAGCAGCATATTTCAATTTACGTCTCAATTGAAATCAAATTTAATAAATAAAGAACGTTAATCGTGAGTGATTGCTCACCTTTCGAGGACAGAGAGCATTTGACGATGAAATCGAGTTACGAATCGAGGCACACCCATTCAACCGAAGAAAGATTTTCAAGAATTCGATGGACAAGCTGATGATAAAGAATTGACGAAGTCAAATCAGAATTGTATCGATGATAATAGATGGGCATAGGTGAACTCATATATATGCAGACTAAGTTTAAAAAAATATGTACTAATACGCGGCTAAGTGGGACCAGGCTAATATACCTACAATGCAGACTTGAATATATATACTGCCTATGCAAATCAATATATACCGAAACCCAAAAGATTTATATAAAGTAGTAGCATATATATATATATACGTATTAGAAGATTTCAAATTCCATAAGTTTCGACTCGATTTAAATCAAATAAAATTCTCAATTATACTTTAAATCAAAATGCATATATATTATGTTATAAAATTTAAACAATACGTTTCAACGTTTTTTTTTTTTTTTTCTTTTTTTCAAACTCTGAATCATTAATTGCAACCTACATATATATCTTAAACTTCAACATATATATACCAACACTGAGATAATGTATGTGCATAGCCCAAATCTTAAATTCTATACTAACATATAAGTGACCCAAACTGCTAGTACCCTATATATACTATGCGCACGTCCCCATTGCAATTATTTCACATACTCATGCAACCCAACTATACATATGTTGGCTTTACTGACGTATATAAATCATATGAATCAACAGAAAACCCAGAATGAACCCTCATATAAGCTATATGAAACTCGTATATACTAGTATAACAGGGAATGCATAAAATAGAATAAATATAAAATATTTGAAAGCCTCATATGAAAGTATATTACAGCACATCTAAGAACACATGTAGACCAACTAACACTATACCAAATGCAGGCTCAATGCTCGAAAATATGTGCAGACTCCATTCATAGGCAATTATATTTGAATATATATATGTAAACAACTTAATAAACATATATATATACCTTGCTGCCAGCTAATATTTGACTCAGTCATGATTATATTATTAAATAGAGTACACATACGTTTAACAGACATATGTATATAGCCCAACCAGATTTGTAACCTATGTTTTATGTTGAAAAGTAACTTTCATAAAATCTGATATTATAACCACATATACTTTATATAACTCCTTTTTACAAATAGCAAATCATATTATATAACTAATATTTTATATACACTAACCAAATATTATTATATAAGTATATAAATTTATATGCAGAGCATCCCATATTTGCATAAACAGAACATAGCTTGTATAGTGGTTTTAGTATGACTGAATATGAGTATAAACTTACATGTCAGAAAACTTAAACATATTACATCAAACTGATATATTATAACATAAACAAAATGCAAGACTTACAATAGGGATCGCAACAGGCTAGTTATGCTTGGCAAATAGGAAGGGCAGGTGGCCGGTCTTGGAGGCGGAGGGGTGATTGAGGCTGCGGGTCTGTGGGAAGGCCGGAAATGAGGAAGGGCGGTGGAAAGGAGAGGCTCCAGTTGCAGGGTGGTCGGCAGGAGGTGGCGCTGGTCGGCGTGAGGAGGGTAGGGCGGAGCGGCTGATGGGAAGGAGCTTCAGGCAATTGAAAGAGAGAGGAGGGGACGGTGTAAGGAGGGGGACTTGCCTGGGTTCGGCTGCAGGCTTCAGCGATGCGGGAGGGATGAAGGCTCGGCAGGGTACAGGTGGGCGGGTTTTGTTAGGGGTTTGTGAAGGGATTAGGTGGCAGTTTGTAGTCGGCGGCGATGCCGTGGTGGAGGGGTATGCATGGCCGAGCAGGTTGGAGGATGACAGAGGCCGAGCAATCCTCACGTGAAACATATATGTGCAAATTTTTTTTTTTTTTTATAAGTTGCTGAACAAAAGAATGAGGAGGAGGAAGAACTAAAATAAAGGATGCGTAACATATAGCAGGCCAAAGGAAAAACGCAGGCGTGAAATCAGGAAGACAAAGTGACCGTTGGATTTTGTAACGTTGGAAAAAAAATGTAAAATAAATGAAAAGTACTGGTTTCTTTAAATTGGCTAAAAGAGAAGCGTAGGCAGGGGTAAATTAAAAATCGGCGTTTCCAATCTGAGCTGTGTGAATATAAAGAATACAACACTTGTATTTAATAAGGATTAATTGCAGTCCTTAACTTTCGGGAATTTTGAAATTTATTAAAGAAATTGGAAGTGAAGATGATAGACAACCCTATGAAGGTATAGAGGCAATTTAGAAATAAGCCTTTCACATTCAATAAATACAAACGTACATCAGTTTTGTACGTTCACACTTCGCGACTGTATGGCAACGGTCGAATTTTGTAACTTATGGAATAAATGTTTAAAACGAAAGCCAGTGAAACCAGGAAATCAATTAAAGAAAAAAAGAAGAAGTCATAAATGCAAAAGGAACCGTTCAAAGGGAATAACGCATACCACTTTACACGTTTTGATTTTTAAAAATAGCCACGGGGTAACAATTGTCATCTAGCATTAAGCTGAAAGCTAAAGCAATTTATTATATTGCTTGGCGATCACGGGTCAAGGTTTGAAAAGCAAAAGAAAGCTAACTGTCACAATTTAGGTTTGAAAAGCAAAAGAAAGCTAACTGTCACAATTTATGGTACCGATACAACGTACTGTTTTATGATTTCTGTTGCCTACCGGATACCAAAATACAGAAATAAATATACTGCGAAGATCAGCACGATGAGACGATCAAAACGGTACACAGATATCAGAGGTATGATCCTCCGATCAAAAGTCGATAATCGACACCGAAAATGCTGTTATTAGATCAGAATTAAGATACACGGAGCAGTTGACGTCTGAATTTGGAAAAACGAAGGATGACGTCTCACTCAGAAGAGGATTTAGAAATTTTCTATAGAAAAATATTCAGGCTTGAAAATAAATTTATTATCAGCAATTATTAACTGACTCGAGTTTGATAGAATTACATAATAAATAAACTTTCATAAAATAAATTGAAAATTTACCATCTGCTATATTTAATTGGACGTAATCCAAATATTAACTTTTTATTTGCAAATTAAATTTTTTTTTAAAATTTCACCAAAATCCAAATTAAATACGTAAATAAAACAATAAAATTTATTAAAATCTTACAGGTCGTTACACTCTCCCCCACTCAAAACTTTTCGTCCCCGAAAAGGAAGAAGGTAGGAGAAGCATAAAGTAAATTGAAAGTCAAGTGTAGATAATTTATTTAAAACCATATAAATTTTACTTGAAATATTCATCTGAACTTCATTTGCAGTATAATTTTTTTCTTCAATACTTAATACTTTCAAACTCCTTTTGAAACAATTATTTACATTATTATTTATTTTTACAAAGACTGTTGAAAATATTAAATCCAAATTTATGAGATTTTTAATTTAACTCAAGATACCTTTCAAATATTATCAATAAATTAATAATCATTCTCTTAAAGAGTTTCATTTAATTAATAACTTCAAAAATATTTACAATATTTAAAAATCTTCTATTAAACCAAGTAGTATATAAATAACCAGTATTTTAAAGGTTACATTCAAAAGGAAAGAAAGGTAGATTCAGGAAACAGAATATAGGTGATAAATAAGCTGAGCAGATACGGTAGATTCAAAAGATAACATCGGGCACGAATAATTAAACTAGAACCATAAGAATTTAAATTTCAAATGTTAATTCAAAATTTCTTTGTGGTTCAAAATACTTTTATAATAAAATACCTTTATAATACTATTATAATGAAATACTATTTATCGGAATAGATTATCCTTTCGAAAATACTTTTATAACTCGATGCTTCCACAGGTTTATCCTCGTTCTTGCAGACTCTGGCAATGCGTTGATCAGGCGCAAAGCTAGAATTCTTCAAGTACTTGGTAGACCCGTTTCAACACCTAGTGAAAATACTTGAAAAAACCATTTAAAACAGATATGGAAAGTACGATCCAAACAAAACAATCAAACCAAAACCTTTGTCCGATCATGGTTCGCAGATACACAATGGTTACGCCTGGTTCCCCCAGGAAACAATCCGTATCCGTAAGCTTTCTCAGCCCTGCGAGTTACGCCATGATGACTAGTAGAGTGCAGGATACACAATGGTTACGCCTGGTTCCCCCAGGAAACAATCCGTACCCCTAGGCAAGACTCAGCCAGGCAATTGCGCTGTGCATTCACGAGAAAAAAAAAAGAGACCGTGGGTTACGCCACGGTGGGAATACTCGAGTATTACATCCGGAAAACCAAAATCAGAGAGAATAATATCGATAGAATGAATCCACGCTGTGGCCACAAAGCGGATATCAAGCAGAAGGCACTTTCCATATCTTTACTTGGAAAATATATATCATATAGTACCTTTTCAAATACTTCCAAATATCATACTTATATAAAGTCCATTATATATAGGAAATTTGCAAGTGAAACATCCGCTTGCACATCGACGGCCTTCAAGAATGTCATTGATTGTGTAAGGAAATTTGAAGAATTTCATCTTTCTAAATCCGTATAGATTCAAAACAACATGGAAGCCTTTTCTAATTTAGAAGATGACGAAGCTCGGAATTTGCTGCGGTTGTAGATAGATCGTTCGTAACGCACAATAAGATACCAGCAATTTATGATGAATTTTCACCTGCCTACCACCACCGCAAACACCATTAGAGTTCTAGTTATATTACATTGTATTTCAAGATATTTTTTTTGTTTTTTAAAAAGTTATTGAAACAAAAATGCAATAACAAAAATAATTATTAATAACCAAACAATTAAAATGCCCATTTCAAAGTGCCTCTTGCAGAATGCTTCTTTTTATGCAAGAACGCATTCTTTTTTCGCGAACCATTCTCATTTCGTATCCTTTTCAAATCCCTATTTATATGCCCCTTTCGTATGGTTCAAGAGCGCACTCATAGTGCAGTAACAAGAGGGAGAGAATAGTGTTATTTAAATGAAACATGTGATTCAAATGAGAGGATTAAAGGCGCAGTTAAATCTTGCCATATGTATGTCTATATGATCAATAGTCACGTCTATTTAACACCATTTGTAATCCGCGATAACCGCTACAAATTTATATTTAAATATTTGATCTATGAGATGGAAAAGAGAAATAAGAAATATTTAAATAGGAACTTGCAGCTGATATTAATGTGCTACAAAACGATGCTAAACAGAGAGGGTGTTTAGGTTTGGAAAAATATCTTTTTTTTTCAAATTTAAGAACTCGAAAATATATCTTCATCGTGATCCTCGAGTCCTCATCAGGATATGATAGGAGAGGGTCACTGTGTTGCCATTTTATCGTCTAACAATTGAATTCTGGTATGAGTCATCTTGAGTTGATGGGTATTAGTGAGCAATGAAGGTTTTGCATTAAGAAAAAGAGGAGATGAGATAGTTCAGAGGGGGTGAAGAAAAAGTTTCAGTAGCGTTGGCATCGGAAAACAAATCAGGAAGAGGCGAAGGGTGTGAAGAGAGAATTAACCGATGTGAAAAAGAATCTGTTGCATTCCATTCAAAGTCAAAATGAATTACAAATGAGTTCATACGCTAGGCAGTTATGAATAACTAAATAAAATATAATAATATCATTAACAAACTTAACAACTACTAGAGTTCAAAACAAAAGCTGCAGAATTGAAACTGCCAACAGTAATGCGTTAACAAGTGTGCGCATGTGCATAAGTGCACACATGCACACAGTTGATTCTTCCAATTCATCTTCCCTAGTTGCTAATCTTCAGGTAATTTATCTTATGAATCCCTACCATAAACGTTCCTTCGCTTATATGACTTGGTCTTTGAGGGTTAATGTGATGGCTTAGTAATAATTATATGCAAGTGTTCGACAGAATATCCCTGTCCAATATGCTTACCAGTTGCTCGGTCAAATAACTTCCTCTGACAATATTCTACAGATTTCCAAAAGTTACTGAAGAAGTGCTCGGATTGAATTCCAAAGATGGAGCAATGGTTTCCAGCCCCTTCATTCATTCTCCATCGACCATCGTATAATTTGAGGTATTTTATTTCTGACGCAGCGGATAATCATGAAATGGATACAACGATGAAAAGTGGAATCGATGGATTGAAAATACCGAATGCCCAAATCCATTGATCTCAAAAGATACCGGATTCTAGCTATCTCCAACACGTTGATCGCGCACGATACCGTATTAAAAGATCTACGATTCTTCTACGTTGATCTCGCGTACGAGATTCCGTGAATCGGCTTCAAGTTCGTTGATTCGAGCGCACTAGAATGTCCGAAAATGAAGAAAGTAGATAACACTCAACTTCCAATTTTAATGGTGGCACAAAGCACAAACCAAAATTTTATTCCAAAATCAACCCCCTTACAAGTGACACAAACCTGCCTATTTATAGGTTTACAATATACACAACTCGACTGCGACATAACCATACGGTATAATACAAACGATTTAAGAAAGAGAATACAAGCAACTTATCAAACAATTCGACCTAAGCAAATAATGATCTAAACACGCTCAACAGCGACCTAGGTAACTTCGGCAGCGACATACGCAAACTTCGCGATGTAGGAGTCTGCGCATTCGCGACCTAAGCTGAAAATTGGGAGCGATTTATGGCTTCGTGAACTAATCATCGGGTGATGGGTTTAGGTCGCGGTATTGGGGTTAGGTCGTGTAGCAACGGCTATAGGTCGGGGATGGGGTTAGGTCGCGGTGATGGAGTTAGGTCGCGGAGCAACAACGATAGGTCGGGGATGGGGTTAGGTTGCGGTAATAGGGTTAGGTCGTGGAGTGCTGGACGATAGGTCGGTGATGGGGTTAGGTTGCGTAGCGACATAGGATGGTCTAGGTCGCGGTCGCGGAGCAACGACGATGGTCGTTCGCGATTTAAGGTACGTCTTGTTGACTCATTCCCTCTCATGCCTTGCCGCGCTGCATCATCCTTCCCAGGTTGAAAAGAATTCGATCACGAATTCACACTTTCCTCTCCTTCGACGTGCTTATCCTCATGGTATGGAATCAAGTATTTGACGTTGAAAACGTCAGTAGTATGGATATGATCTGGTAATCTCAACTGATAAGCATTCTCATTAATCTTCTTTATGATTTCCAAAGGACCAATCTTTCTAGCTTTCAACTTGTTGTAAGTTTCAACTGAAAAACGATCTTTCGTCAATACTGCGTAAACCCAATCACCTTCTTTGAAGTCTACACTTCTTCGCTTCTTATCTGCCAGTTGTTTATACTTCTCATTTGACTTAAGCAATCGTTCGCGAACAATCCTGTGACACTCCTGCAACTCATTCACAAAATCATAAGCCCGTTTAACAACCTCTTTCTCAAATGGAACTATCGATCAATCCAACGGCCCCTTCGGAATTGCTAAATATACCACTTGAAATGGGCTAAATCCAGTACTTCGATTAATAGCATGATTATGT
This sequence comes from Allium cepa, assembly GCA_030765085.1. Classification (NCBI taxonomy): domain Eukaryota; kingdom Viridiplantae; phylum Streptophyta; class Magnoliopsida; order Asparagales; family Amaryllidaceae; genus Allium; species Allium cepa. The sequence continues at coordinate 233,131,622 of CM060939.1, read as the reverse complement.
GCAAACTCCGCTTGACATAACTTCACATCCCAACTTTACAAATTATCCTTCACAAGACACCTCAACAAGTTTCCCAATGATCTGTTCACCACATCTGTTTGCCCATCTGTTTGTGGATGATAGGCGCTACTAAAGTTCAGCTTAGTCCCAACCATCTTCCACAGACTTAACCAAAAATGGCTTAGAAATCGAGTATCCCGGTCAGAAACAATAGATTCAGGTAGCCCATATAATCGATAAACTTCTTGAACAATTGAGCAACACGTACTGCATCGGCGGTCTTCTTACAAGCTATGAAATGTGCCATCTTCGAAATTCTATCCACCACAACATATATAGAATCATTCCCTCGCTGAGTTCTTGGCAAACCCAAAACAAAATCCATGCTCACATAAACCCACGGTTTAGTAGGCACGGGTAATGGCATATACAGTCCCGCATTCGTAGCCGTCCCTTTGGAAACTTGAAATATGTGACATCTCTCCACAAATCTTCTAACTTCTTTCCTCATGGAAGGCCAAAAATAAGATTGAGAAATCAACTGCAAAGTACGATCTCTTCCCACATGTCCTTTCTTATGCATTTCTTTGATAATCTTCATTCGCAAACTGCCCTCTGGTATACACAATTGATTTCCTTTGAAGAGAAAACCATCCACCAACACAAACTCATCCGTCTTCCCCTTCTTGACGTCATCTACAATCTTCGCAAAGTAAGGATCTTCAACAAACAATTCTGGAAGTATATCAAACCCCGTTACTTCAACTTTCATCGTAGTCAATAGATGGTTTCTCCTACTCAATGCATCTGCCACGCGATTGGTAACTCCCGACTTATGTTTCACAACAAATGTAAATTGTTGCAAGTATGCGATCCACGATGCATGCCTAGCTGAAATTTTCTCCTGCCCTTGCAAATGTTTCAAAGCTTCATGGTTTGTATACAAAACAAACTCCTTATGGAACAAATAATGTCTCCAATGTTTCACAGCTTGCACAATAGCATGAAATTCCACGTCATAAGTATTATATCTCATCTTTGCCCCAGAAAGCTTCTCACTGAAATAAACAATTGGACGTCTCTCCTGACTCAACGCCCCTCAAATTCCAACTTTAGATGCATCAGTATGTAATTCAAATAACAACTGAAAATCCGGCAAGACTAGAATTGGTGCTGTCGTCAAAAGTTCCTTGATTTGCTCAAAAGCAAATCCCGCTTCCTTCGACCACGAAAACTGCTTACCCTTCATACAATCAGTAACAGGTGTCATCACACTACTAAAGTGCGGCATAAATCTCCGATAAAATGAAGCTAACCAATGAAAACTTCGGACTTCTGTTATTGTCTTGGGCTGTGGCCAATCTCTGATTGCTTCAACTTTATTCTGATCCACCTGTATAACATATCCCAGAAATAAAACACTTCGAGTCATGAACACACACTTCTTTGTTGCTGCATAGAATTGTTCTTGACGAAGAATAATTAGCACCTTTCGCAAATGCTGAGTATGCTCCTCTGTACTAGCACTATAAATCAAAATATAATCAAAGTAAACTACCACAAACTTCCCAATGTACGGCCTGAAAATTTGGTTCATCACCCTCATAAATGTACTTGGTGCATTCGATAGACCAAACGGCATAACCAGCCATTCATATAATCCTTCCCTCGTCTTGAATGATGTCTTCCATTCGTCCCCTGGTCTAATTCGAATCTGATGATAACCACTCTTAAGATCAATCTTCGAAAAGATTATAGACTCACTGATTTGATCCAACAGATCATCAAGCCTTGGCATCAGAAACCTGTATCTAACAGTTATTTTGTTAAGTGCCCTGCTATCTGTACACATCCTCCACGAACCATCCTTCTTCGGCACTAACAAAGCTGGTACTTCACAAGAACTTAAGCTCTCTTGTATGCGCCCTTGTTCAAGCAATTTTTCCACCTGCCTTCTCAACTCTTCGTGCTCCTTTGGACTCATTCTGTAATGTGGTCTATGTGGTAACACAGCTCCCGGAACAAGATCTATATGGTGTTGTATGTCTCTCAACGGTGGTAATTCTTTGGGCAACTCTTCTGGAAATACATCTTCAAACTCTTTCAACACTGGCTTCACTTCTTCAGGAATTTCAACCGGTTCACTACTTTCACGTCCAATTAACAGAAATACTTCAGGCTCATCTTCCACTTCCTTGACAAATTCCTTCAAAGATAACAGAGTCTTTAGTTCTTCAATCTCCTCCAACTTTCTTTCACTTTGTTGTCGCTTTTTAGGAACTAAAGTGATTTTTGTGCCTTCGAACATGAAACTGTAGCAGATAGTCCTCCCATCGTGTTGCACGACTCTATCGTATTGCCATGGTCTCCCCAACAACAAATGAAATACATCCATATCTACCACATCACACCAAATCTCATCCTTATACTTCGTTCCTATGGAAAAAGTTACACAAGCTCTTCGACCAACCTTTACTTCCCCACCTTTCCTCAACCAAGCTAACTTGTAGGGCTTTGGATGCTTCTCAGTCTTTAATGCCAACTTCTTTACAGCCTCTGTAGAGATGATGTTATCACAACTTCCTACATCAATAAAAAACTTGCAAACCTTTCCCAAAATAGTGCACGTTGACTGGAAAATATTACTCCTCAACCAACTTGAATCATCCTCTTGCTTTAGTGTCAAACACGACCTCCTCATCATCAAATTAGAACCCTAATCTCCTGACAATATTTCTTCTTCCTCCTCAACTTGTGGTGAATTGGAACATTCTGCTTCTGCATCCTCAACCTCAGCAACCATCACTCGCTTCTTAGGCTTCGGACATTCATTGCTCTTGTGACCAAACTCCTGACAATTAAAGCATTTGATGCCACTATTGACCTTGGTCTTAGTAACTTCACTAACAACTGGTTTATTAACATCCTTGGAAACATTCGTATTGCTACTAGCCCCTTTCACTTGATTGTTGGAATTTGTAAACACACCACCCCCTCTTCTACCTTGCTTCTCCCAAGGTAGAGCCTTTTGGTGTGCTTCAGCCACGGATCTTGGATCAAACATATTCACCATATCCTGAATCTGCATTCTCAACCCTCCAACAAATCTAGCTATCAATTGTTCCTCTGTCTCCATGATATCATTCCTCGCAATCAATTGATAAAATTCATCCGCATAATCATTCACCGACTTCGTTCCCTGTCTCAAATTCTGTAAGCGCTGATACATAAGAGACTGATAATTATAAGGCAAAAAAGTAGCCTTCATCAACTTCTTCATCTTCTCCCATGAGACAATCTTTGACTTTCCCATCCTTTCCCGTGTTAGTTTAGTTTGTTGCCACCATGTCATAGCTTTTCCTCTCAAACGAGTAGCAACCAACTTAACTCTACGATGCTCAGGAACTTCCTTGAAGTTAAAAATTTCTTCAACATTAGATAACCAATCCAAAAATTCTTCCGCTATCATTCCACCCTTGAATTCTAGAATTTCCATCTTCATTCGAGACTCCCATCGACGATCATCTTCTATATCCCGATATGGATTCCGTACTTGGTCTCGATCTCGATAATGAGCACTACATCTATCACCATCCTCATCATAATCAAATGTACATCGATATCGATCTCGACCATCAACATCTCTACGATCACGCACATCCCTTCTACCATGTCTTTCATCATCACGATATGGTTCATTCTCAAACTCACGTGGAGTCCTTCTCTCTTCATTTCTATACATATGGTGATCTCGCATCGTTGAAACTGATGATTCTCTTCTATCTCGATACGACTGTGGCGACACCCTCCTCGCTTCCGTAACCGATGACGAAACCTTATTTCCTCCATGGTTCGAGACTAGTGACTTTCTCCTTTGACTTTGATTCATATCGATCATCAATTTCTCCCACTTCTCAACACCTTCATTGAACTTCTCATTGATGTGTTGCTCCACTACCTCAGCTTCTTCTCTTCGATACACATCTCCAATATTTTGAAATTGGTTAGCACGTCTCGGGGGCATGGTCTCACTAACAAGCTCGGTTCCTTCTCTACTTAGCTCGGCTTTAACTCCAATACTTTAACTTGGCTTCAACAGGTTCGGCTTAGCTATGATTGGCTAAGTCTAGCTCTGATACCAAACTGACGCAGCGGATAATCATGAAATGGATACAACGATGAAAAGTGGAATCGATGGATTGAAAATACCGAATGACCAAATCCGTTGATCTCAAGAGATACCAGATTCTAGCTATCTCCAACACGTTGATCGCGCACGATACTGTGTTAAAAAATCTACGATTCTTCTATGTTGATCTCGCGCACGAGTTTCCGTGAATCACCTTCAAGTTCGTTGATTCGAGCGCACTTGAATGTCCAAAAATGGAGAAAGGAGATAATACTCAACTTCCAATTTTAATGGTGGCACAAAGCACAAATCAAAATTTTATTCCAAAATCAACCCCCTTACAAGATACACAAACCCGCCTATTTATAGGTTTACAATATACACAACTCGACTGCGACATAACCATACAGTACAATACAAACGATTTAAGAAAGAGAATACAAGAAACTTATCAAACAATTCGACCTAAGCAAATAACGACCTAAACACGCTCAGTAGCGACCTAGGTAACTTCGATAGTGACATAAGCAAACTTCGCGATGTAGGAGTCTGCGCATTCGCGACCTAAGCTGAAAATTGGGAGCGATTTATGGCTTCGCGAACTAATCATCGGGTGATGGGGTTAGGTCGCGTTATTGGGGTTAGGTCATGGAGCAACGGCTATAGGTCAGGGATGGGGTTAGGTCGCGGTGATGGAGTTAGGTCGCGGAGCAACGGCGATAGGTCGGGGATGGGGTTAGGTCGCGGTAATAGGGTTAGGTCGTGGAGTGCTGGACGATAGGTCGGTGATGAGCTTAGGTCGCGTAGCGACATAGGATGGTCTAGGTCGCGGTCGCGGAGCAACCGCGATGGTCGTTCGCGATTTAAGGTACGTCCTGTTGACGCCTTCCCTCTCATGCCTTGCCGCGCTGCATCAATTTTCCTATCTGTCTGTTCGTTTATTCACTGTTTTCATCACACGATGTTAGGTGCTGCCACAGATTTGTACATTATTTGATCAATATATCACTTTTATTTTGTAATCCCAATATAACTGTATTTGGGTTACAAATTTTTCAAATATTTAGGCGCAGCATTATTCTTTATCAAAACTGCATTGTAAGGATTTGGTTCACTGTTTGCTGAAAGTGTTTATTAAACGATGGAGTTAACTGTAATTGGATAGCATAAGTTTGAGGTTAGCTGTTAATCCAACATCTATACAACGAAACTTGAAGTTATAGTGGTATTGTGATTGCATACAAATTATCCAGTTTCTGTTTATCCTAGGATCATTATTTGGATTTTTCGTACAAATAATCCAAGTGGTTTTTGAGAAGAATACAATGTTAGCTTTCTTTGATACCATATTTCTCCCTACTACTAATTATAATCTAATCTTTGTAATAAAGTTAATTTTTGCCACAAGTGGAAAGTTTGTCTTCATGTCCAACAACGTTTTTTTTAATGGGTTATAAAAGTAGAAAATTTTCATTAGTATTTTATTTCAGACTTTCACCACACCATGTATTAAGTTTACTTCTGGGATTCAACTGAATTTTGGCATGTTTGGAATAACACAACAAACACAATGGCAACATATCTCAAACCCTCAGCATGGGCTTCTCGCAACCGTCAGATCAGGCAACATCCGAGGGTTCTTATTCATTCAAAAGTGTTGCCGCAGATTACCACTCTCTAGGCCTGGCCCATATTATGTATTTATATACAAAGTGCTGTAGCACATTTCTTTTGTAGATTGTATTTGATCATACATGTATTCAAAGAGTTAAAGTAATATCAAAACATTCAGTTTCATAATATGGTATCAGAGCAGTTCTTTGCCTAAAGGCATATTATTTTCTGGGGATCATCACTGAGGCGAAGCTCTGCTTCTTTCCCTTCGGAATCTATCTTCATCATCAGGGATCATACCTCTCCAATCAAGTGCAATTCTCGTGTTCCATCAAGCAGCCTGTGCCCTGCCAAGAAGGGATCAGATTAGCATCTTCATCTCCCGCTCTGGCTGCATCTCAGTACCTATTCAAGAAACAAGGCAGTAATCAGTTCTTATCACATTTCTGCAATGGCAAACGAAGAAGACGATGTAACATCAGCAACATCAAGAAATGCTGTAAAATAAACTTCACCATCCCTTGTAAAACTCAAGAACAACGTCATAAATACTCCTCTTGACGAAGATAACTACATCTTGTGGAAATACCAAATTGACATAGCCTTGAAGGGTTATGATCTTCAAGATTACATCAATGGCACCATAATCATTCCACCTGTCATGAGCAAAGACAGAGAAGGAAATCTAGTTAATAATCCAGATTACATCAACTATCAAAAACAAGATAGTCTACTATCTTCGTGGCTACTGTCTTCTATAACTACTACCCTATTATCGCAAGTTGTTGGATGTAATTCTTCTCACGAAATATGGTCGCGTATTGAACAAATTTTCAATTCACAACCAGCAGCAAGGATAATGCATTATAAGAGACAGCTTCAAAGTGCAAGAAAAGATGATACAAGCATGAGAGATTATCTCGCTAAAATCAAGAACCTATGTGATAAACTAAATGCTGTAGGTCACAAGATTTCAGACAGCGAACAGATCCTCTCTATAACTAATGGTCTTGACGAAGAATATGAATCAGTGGTTACCTTCATCGCATCACAAAAGACGCTTCCAGATTTACAGTATGTGCAGTCTACCCTTCTTGCTCATGAAGGCAGAATAGAGCAAAGAAAAGCAATGCAAACAGAAATAACAGTCAATTATGCATCTGGTTTTAATTCAAGAAACAAGAACCAACAAAAGCCCATTCAAGGCCAAAATTACAGACCAGACAGTCAACAACAAAGGAATAATTCATTGCAAAGAGGAAGAGGTAGAGGCAGAAACAACTACAGCAATAGAATAAAGTGTCAAATATGTGAAAAGCTCGGTCATACAGCAAATAAATGCTATTTCAGATTCAATTCTGAATTCAATACTGGGCAATCAAATCAAAGGGTGTTGAATGCTAACATGGCTCAGATGAATCAACAGCAGAAGACTAACAGTGAAGGCCATAATACACAAAACAGCAATGGTGATGAGCTAGTCAAACCAGATGATGTAAACATTGAAGATTGGTATCCAGATTCTGGAGCAACAAATCATATCACCAATAATCTTCAAAATTTAAATCTTGGGAACAAAAGCTACTCAGGTATGGCAGCTATACATATGGGCAATGGTGAAACCATTGGTATATCACATGTTGGAACTGGCAATATTATAGGTAAAAGAGAATTATTCTTAAATAACCTATTAAGGGTACCCAAAATCAAGAAAAATTTGATAAGTGTCTCTCAATTTGCCAATGACAACAATGTATACTTTGAGTTTCACCCTAATTTCTGTCTAGTTAGGGATTTACTAAACAATAACATATTGCTACAGGGTAGTTTGGACAAGGGATTATACAAACTCACTTCCATCAAGGCAAATAAAGACAACATAAAGGGAAATTGGTGTAATCATGTGAATACTAGCATATTATGTAAAGAAAATGTTCTTGAATGTTGGCACAAGAGACTGGGACATCCCAGTAACGACATTGTAAAAAGAATTCTTGTAGATAATAAAATAAGGTTTAATGATATACCCATTTCTGATGTTTGCACACACTGCCAAATTGGCAAATCACACAAGTTACCATTTGCTAGATCTGAAACAGTGTACAAACAGCCACTGAATTTGATAGCAACAGATTTATGGGGACCAGCACCACATGATTCTTTCTCTGGCCACAGGTACTATCTTTCCTTAGTTGATGCTTATACAAGGTATACATGGATATTTTTTGTGACGACCCGGAATTTTGAGCAATATCAATTTAATAATATTTGTTAATAATTAAATTGATTTGATCATTTTATGTTATAAATTGACAAGTTAAATCTATTTTAAAGGTTAATGATAATAATTTGTTAATATCTATTCATATTTTTCTTTGCAATATGAATAGGCAAGATTAAATTCTTTTGAAAGCTAATAATAATTTGATTTTGGAATTATTTATTTTGGTAAATAAGATGTTTTAATGTAATAAAACTTTGTATTCAAATTATAATATATATGAATGTATATATTGTGATTTGATATTTGTTTTAAAATTTAATTTGGAAATTAATAAATTTAATGTTAGAATGTTCTATTTGAAATGTGTATATATATTTGTATATATATATTTGAAATAGGAATTGCATTAATTTGAATTTAATAATAGTTTTCAAACTTGAATATATTTAGTTTTGAAAATTTAAAATGATAATTTGATTTAAATGACTTTAAATTGATAATTGAGATTTAAATTTAAAATATCAAAGTTAATTCCTTATTTATGATAAATATGTACTTTAAGTTTTTAAATAAGATTTAAATTTAAAATAGATGTTTCAAAAATATAAACATGATTGAATTAAAAATGTAAATTACTTGTTTCATATGAATATCTATTAAAATATAAGTATGTACATTTTATATTACATAAATATATGTATATAAGGATTTAATAAATTATTAAAGATAAATACATTTAAAGAAAAACATTAATAAAACATATAAATAATACTTATATAACACATGTAAGAATATTAATTTACATTAAAGACATTTGTAAATTATTAGGCATAGGTGTAAGTAAATTAGATCTTGAAGGTGACAAATGTCATTTTCTTTAATAATTATTTAAAATTAAATTGTAGATAGAGATAGTTTACTTCCAGCTAAAAACATTTTTTTTTCTCTTCAAACTTAAAACTGAATACAAAAGGAAAATACAAAGATCATAAAAGTACAAATCAAATCAAAGTTCAAATAACCAAAATCTGTAAATCTGAAACAAGAAGGAGTTGAGAGGCATTTGCAAATCTGGAAAATCAACATGCAATACTGGAATCAAGAAGTAAAACATTATCATACAGATGGAATTCACAAGCATACAAATTTATTCAAGCAATTCAAGATTAAAATCAACATGCAGATGAATTCAAATGCCTGGAAACAATCATGCAGATCTATTCTCTGTTTTCTGAAAAAATCCTAGGTGAGTAAAACGAATTTTAAAAACAGTTTTAACTTGATTTCATCTCTGTTTATGTATGAAAATGTTATGTTTCTTTGAATTCTTGGATTTTGAATGAATGCATGCTCTGGAAGTTAAAATAGTGAATGCCTGAGAAGTAAAATCATTTGCTCTGTCTTCTGTTTGAATCTAGTGAGTAAATAAATCTTTTAAAACTGTTTGAGCATTTGATTCATCTTGTTTCTATGATTTAATAACATGATGTTGATGGAATATTAGATTTTAAATTTGATTGCATGTTTAAACTTTGTATATGAGTTGTCTGTAACATCACAAGGAAATGTCACTGTGTTTATAACACAGTTTCAATATTTCAGAATTAAATTCAATATCAAAATTTTTGATTTGAATTAGCATGTAAGTTGTAAACTATAGTTGTGTGGAATCATGCTATCTTTCTTCTAAAATAATTATAGGTTTTAAAATTGGATAATTAGCTTTAAAACTTTGAGTTTACAGTAAAACTTTAATTTTGGGTCAAATTTGATGAATTCAATTGCAAGTTTTGATTTCATGATTGAATTGCAAATGGAGAATTATGATTTTTAATACCAGAATCATAATTTTTAATGAGCTAATTTGTGGGCATTTTGGGATTCTTTGATTTGGGGTTTTTGGCCAAATCACGGCGAACGGCGGCGAATTGATCGCCGTGGGTGAACTCGAAGATGGAGTAGGCTGTAGGGAGCGCGCGAAAAATGGTCCACGAATTTTTAGATGAGTGGGATGGCCGTAGTTCGATGAAGTAGGGTTTTATTGCCTGATTATGTCGATGGGTTCATCGCGACTTCGAGGTGTCATAAGGCTGTCGGAGTTGATCGCGAGCATTGCCAAGGATCGAGGAAGATGTGGGGAAGCTTCGGAGGTGGTGGCATGGTCTACGGTGAAGGGGATGGTCGGCGATTGAAGGTTTTCTGGCATGGTATTTCGAACAGTTGGGTTCGAATGTTGAAATGTCGTTTTTCGTTTGTGTTTGGATTTCTGGGTGTAGCGTTAGGAAGTTGGGGTCGAGGATGACTTGTCGGAGCTGCGGCGATGGTCGCTGGTGGAATGGTGATCGGTGCACGTTGCACGATGCACGGTGTCATGGGTTGACATTGGGTTCTGGAAATATGAGGGGAGAAGGAATAGGAAACTCGAAGGTTGCTCCGGGTTTTTGTTGTTTCAATTCGAAGCATGAAGGCAGCAGGGGGAACTCGGGGTAATCACTTGGTTTTTGAGTAGTTTACTCGGGTGTGGCACGAGTTGAAGTTTGGTTTCTTGAGTATTTAGGTATTCAGGTTTTAGTACTGAAGTTTGTTATGATTAATGCAAAGAATATTTGTTTTAGAAATTTAGTTTTTAAATCAAAGGTTGAACAGGTTTCAAAATTTAGTTGTTTCAAAGTTATGTTTTAAAACAAGTTTATATATTTTAAATATGGGAAATTTAAAATAAAATATGTAGATTTGAAATAAAGTTTATATTAAACTTTATTAAATAAATGTGGGAAGTTTTTTTTTAAAAGACTTAAAGGTTCAATTTAAAATATGTTTTAAATTTAATTGATTTCTAAATCATTATATTTTATTTAAATAAAGTTTAATGATTTAGAATTTGATAATAAATTGTAATAAAGATTATCTTTAGTAAGTTTGAATTTAATTTAATTAAAGATAATTAAATTTGTAAAGATAATTGAGATAATTAAATTATTTTTAATTATCAAGTTTTAATTATGAATAAATGATTTAATTAAGATAAAGGTTTCTTAATTAAGAATCTTTTATTTTAATAAATTAAGAATCATTTAATTAATTTTAAATGATTTAGTTAAATAGTTAATTAAGTAATTAACTTGTGATTAATTAAAATAATCACTTATGGATTAATATAATATAATTACTTGGGAAGTAATTAAAGTAATTAAGTGGTAATTACAGAAGGGTAATTAAGTAAAGAATAATTACTTATGAAAAGTAATTAGGTAAATGTGATTAAGAGTTAATCACTTTAGTTATTAATTAAAGACTTAATTAATAATTGATTAAAGGTTTAAATTATTTGGTTAGTGATTTATTAATTAAAGAATTAAGAGTAATTAATTAAGTAATTAATTACTTGTGAAAGTAATTAATTAAGAAGAAATTTAATTAATGATGTAATCATTAATTAATGAAAATAATTAGTTAATTGTTAATTAATAATTTAAGAATAATTAGTTTATAATTAAGTTTTAATTACTAAATGTAATTAAAGTAATTAATCAAAGGTGATTAATTAAAAGTAATTAATTAAGTATGATTAATTAAGAGTAATTAATCAAATGTGATTAATTAAAAATGATTAATCAAGTGTAATTGATTAAAGATAATTAAGGAATAATTACCAGAATAATTAGAGAATAATTAATCAAGGTTGATTAATTTAGAAAGTAATTAAGGGGTAATTACTTAATATAATTTGGAGGTAATTAATCAGGATGATTAATTAATTTGGTAATTAAGTAATAATTACTTAAGTAATTAAGTGATAATTAATCAGGGAGGATTAATTGAAGTGGATAATTAAGTGATGGTTAGTTAATTAATTTGTAATTAATTAATGAATGAGAAGTTGGATTGAAGATAATCCAAGTATTTAATTAAGGATTAATTTAATATAAGGATTAATTAAATTAATCAAGTTTAAATCAAACTTGTTTATGAATGGTTAATGATTGGATGATATATGTATCATTGAATGAGTTAATGATATTGATTGTTGTTGGATGATATTGATAGATGTGATGATGTGATTATGCTATATGTGATTGTGACATATATGCTGCTTTGTGATATGTATAGATGCATGTTATAATAGATGCTTATCTATCTGTGTTGTGAATACATCCATTTATGTTAAGTGATATTTCTGAATATCTATTGTTTAAATCCCTTAAGTACAACTTGGACATTAAAATGGCGTTTGGTTTCGATGAGACCGGGATCGGGTTTCCATATTTGGAATCCGAAAACCACATCGATTCCAATTAAACGTTAGGTCGTTAATCCAAGCGGAGCAAGTGAAGACTCGAAGTGTAAGGGCTATACGTCAGTATAACTCTGTGGGTGATTCCGTAATGAGTTTGACGGAATAGTGCTTATAGATTCGAGATGGTGAATCAGAGTGCAAGGGCTATGGTCGTTGACTCTGAGGGTGATTCCAAAATGAGTGCAACGAGATAGTGCCTTCGGTTTCGTTCGAACCCGGAACGAACTTGTATGGATTGAATGCTTTCAGCACATCGTCAGGCGGACGATGAGCATTCTAAGATAATTGGTCCTATAAAGGTAATCGCAGCCTCAAGCCTCATCAACCGGGAATGGCTAAAACAGGGGAGGTGCAGCAAGGCTTCGTGGGTCGCGCCCACTGGAGGGCAAGATTCATCCCTGTCTAGAGGTCCCTTTATATTTCGGCTTTGTGGGCGGTTGGAACTGCAGCCAACTGCGGGGTGGTCTTGTTCGGGACTGTTCAGTAAGGAATGGTCCCGGCCTTGTGTTGCAGGGGAGTTAGGGTGGCTCCTCGGTACGGTGATCTAGGCCACGTACTGTGACGGGCGGTACCCCAGTAGCCCTGCCATTGTTGGAAACCCATTTTCCCTACGAGACCCTACGGTTTTGTTTGTATTACCCACTTTTGTGGCTAGTAGCTGGAATTTAATAGATGTAACAATTTCGGCTATTTCATATTTATTTGAAAACCCTAGACACTATTATAATATCACTGGATTTCCTATCAAATGTTTTGGTTAGCGTAAGGTAAAAACTTTTCCATGTTTATGTGTGGGAAGTCTTACGTGATACCTTTTCTTTCAAAGGTTTTTCTAAAGTTAAGCAATCTTAAACCGTTTACTCACACCAGACCCCTGTCTGACCCGAGTGTTTATTGCTGTAGCGACCCAACTTTCCACTCCCGGAAAATCGCATCACTAATTAAGAAAGAAAGGGATAGAAGAAGAAAAGAAAGAGAAGAAAGAGAAAACAACACATCAGAATCTCACAGCGGAACGATTTAAATATAATATAGAACATATACATAGTTCATATACATCAGAGTACACAACTAAACATCTCAATTTAGACAGTTATATCATTTCTGTCTAATACAATACAAGACATCATACAGACAACAACACAGCGGAAACTCTAATCATATCTACACGCTGAAGCCTCCTGCTCCAAAGCTCCTCCAGAATTCGTCAAGAGATAACCTGAATCACTTGACTACTCATATATAATATGAGTACCCAAGAGTTTAATAAAACAGAAAATAAACACTCGGGTCAGACAGGGGTCTGGTGTGAGTAAACGGTTTAAGATTGCTTAACTTTAGAAAAACCTTTGAAAGAAAAGGTATCACGTAAGACTTCCCACACATAAACATGGAAAAGTTTTTACCTTACGCTAACCAAAACATTTGATAGGAAATCCAGTGATATTATAATAGTGTCTAGGGTTTTCAAATAAATATGAAATAGCCGAAATTGTTACATCTATTAAATTCCAGCTACTAGCCACAAAAGTGGGTAATACAAACAAAACCGTAGGGTCTCGTAGGGAAAATGGGTTTCCAACAATGGCAGGGCTACTGGGGTACCGCCCGTCACAGTACGTGGCCTAGATCACCGTACCGAGGAGCCACCCTAACTCCCCTGCAACACAAGGCCGGGACCATTCCTTACTGAACAGTCCCGAACAAGACCACCCCGCAGTTGGCTGCAGTTCCAACCGCCCACAAAGCCGAAATATAAAGGGACCTCTAGACAGGGATGAATCTTGCCCTCCAGTGGGCGCGACCCACGAAGCCTTGCTGCACCTCCCCTGTTTTAGCCATTCCCGGTTGATGAGGCTTGAGGCTGCGATTACCTTTATAGGACCAATTATCTTAGAATGCTCATCGTCCGCCTGACGATGTGCTGAAAGCATTCAATCCATACAAGTTCGTTCCGGGTTCGAACGAAACCGAAGGCACTATCTCGTTGCACTCATTTTGGAATCACCCTCAGAGTCAACGACCATAGCCCTTGCACTCTGATTCACCATCTCGAATCTATAAGCACTATTCCGTCAAACTCATTACGGAATCACCCACAGAGTTATACTGACGTATAGCCCTTACACTTCGAGTCTTCACTTGCTCCGCTTGGATTAACGACCTAACGTTTAATTGGAATCGATGTGGTTTTCGGATTCCAAATATGGAAACCCGATCCCGGTCTCATCGAAACCAAACGCCATTTTAATGTCCAAGTTGTACTTAAGGGATTTAAACAATAGATATTCAGAAATATCACTTAACATAAATGGATGTATTCACAACACAGATAGATAAGCATCTATTATAACATGCATCTATACATATCACAAAGCAGCATATATGTCACAATCACATATAGCATAATCACATCATCACATCTATCAATATCATCCAACAACAATCAATATCATTAACTCATTCAATGATACATATATCATCCAATCATTAACCATTCATAAACAAGTTTGATTTAAACTTGATTAATTTAATTAATCCTTATATTAAATTAATCCTTAATTAAATACTTGGATTATCTTCAATCCAACTTCTCATTCATTAATTAATTACAAATTAATTAACTAACCATCACTTAATTATCCACTTCAATTAATCCTCCCTGATTAATTATCACTTAATTACTTAAGTAATTATTACTTAATTACCAAATTAATTAATCATCCTGATTAATTACCTCCAAATTATATTAAGTAATTACCCCTTAATTACTTTCTAAATTAATCAACCTTGATTAATTATTCTCTAATTATTCTGGTAATTATTCCTTAATTATCTTTAATCAATTACACTTGATTAATCATTTTTAATTAATCACATTTGATTAATTACTCTTAATTAATCATACTTAATTAATTACTTTTAATTAATCACCTTTGATTAATTACTTTAATTACATTTAGTAATTAAAACTTAATTATAAACTAATTATTCTTAAATTATTAATTAACAATTAACTAATTATTTTCATTAATTAATGATTACATCATTAATTAAATTTCTTCTTAATTAATTACTTTCACAAGTAATTAATTACTTAATTAATTACTCTTAATTCTTTAATTAATAAATCACTAACCAAATAATTTAAACCTTTAATCAATTATTAATTAAGTCTTTAATTAATAACTAAAGTGATTAACTCTTAATCACATTTACCTAATTACTTTTCATAAGTAATTATTCTTTACTTAATTACCCTTCTGTAATTACCACTTAATTACTTTAATTACTTCCCAAGTAATTATATTATATTAATCCATAAGTGATTATTTTAATTAATCACAAGTTAATTACTTAATTAACTATTTAACTAAATCATTTAAAATTAATTAAATGATTCTTAATTTATTAAAATAAAAGATTCTTAATTAAGAAACCTTTATCTTAATTAAATCATTTATTCATAATTAAAACTTGATAATTAAAAATAATTTAATTATCTCAATTATCTTTACAAATTTAATTATCTTTAATTAAATTAAATTCAAACTTACTAAAGATAATCTTTATTACAATTTATTATCAAATTCTAAATCATTAAACTTTATTTAAATAAAATATAATGATTTAGAAATCAATTAAATTTAAAACATATTTTAAATTGAACCTTTAAGTCTTTTAAAAAAAAACTTCCCACATTTATTTAATAAAGTTTAATATAAACTTTATTTCAAATCTACATATTTTATTTTAAATTTCCCATATTTAAAATATATAAACTTGTTTTAAAACATAACTTTGAAACAACTAAATTTTGAAACCTGTTCAACCTTTGATTTAAAAACTAAATTTCTAAAACAAATATTCTTTGCATTAATCATAACAAACTTCAGTACTAAAACCTGAATACCTAAATACTCAAGAAACCAAACTTCAACTCGTGCCACACCCGAGTAAACTACTCAAAAACCAAGTGATTACCCCGAGTTCCCCCTGCTGCCTTCATGCTTCGAATTGAAACAACAAAAACCCGGAGCAACCTTCGAGTTTCCTATTCCTTCTCCCCTCATATTTCCAGAACCCAATGTCAACCCATGACACCGTGCATCGTGCAACGTGCACCGATCACCATTCCACCAGCGACCATCGCCGCAGCTCCGACAAGTCATCCTCGACCCCAACTTCCTAACGCTACACCCAGAAATCCAAACACAAACGAAAAACGACATTTCAACATTCGAACCCAACTGTTCGAAATACCATGCCAGAAAACCTTCAATCGCCGACCATCCCCTTCACCGTAGACCATGCCACCACCTCCGAAGCTTCCCCACATCTTCCTCGATCCTTGGCAATGCTCGCGATCAACTCCGACAGCCTTATGACACCTCGAAGTCGCGATGAACCCATCGACATAATCAGGCAATAAAACCCTACTTCATCGAACTACGGCCATCCCACTCATCTAAAAATTCGTGGACCATTTTTCGCGCGCTCCCTACAGCCTACTCCATCTTCGAGTTCACCCACGGCGATCAATTCGCCGCCGTTCGCCGTGATTTGGCCAAAAACCCCAAATCAAAGAATCCCAAAATGCCCACAAATTAGCTCATTAAAAATTATGATTCTGGTATTAAAAATCATAATTCTCCATTTGCAATTCAATCATGAAATCAAAACTTGCAATTGAATTCATCAAATTTGACCCAAAATTAAAGTTTTACTGTAAACTCAAAGTTTTAAAGCTAATTATCCAATTTTAAAACCTATAATTATTTTAGAAGAAAGATAGCATGATTCCACACAACTATAGTTTACAACTTACATGCTAATTCAAATCAAAAATTTTGATATTGAATTTAATTCTGAAATATTGAAACTGTGTTATAAACACAGTGACATTTCCTTGTGATGTTACAAACAACTCATATACAAAGTTTAAACATGCAATCAAATTTAAAATCTAATATTCCATCAACATCATGTTATTAAATCATAGAAACAAGATGAATCAAATGCTCAAACAGTTTTAAAAGATTTATTTACTCACTAGATTCAAACAGAAGACAGAGCAAATGATTTTACTTCTCAGGCATTCACTATTTTAACTTCCAGAGCATGCATTCATTCAAAATCCAAGAATTCAAAGAAACATAACATTTTCATACATAAACAGAGATGAAATCAAGTTAAAACTGTTTTTAAAATTCGTTTTACTCACCTAGGATTTTTTCAGAAAACAGAGAATAGATCTGCATGATTGTTTCCAGGCATTTGAATTCATCTGCATGTTGATTTTAATCTTGAATTGCTTGAATAAATTTGTATGCTTGTGAATTCCATCTGTATGATAATGTTTTACTTCTTGATTCCAGTATTGCATGTTGATTTTCCAGATTTGCAAATGCCTCTCAACTCCTTCTTGTTTCAGATTTACAGATTTTGGTTATTTGAACTTTGATTTGATTTGTACTTTTATGATCTTTGTATTTTCCTTTTGTATTCAGTTTTAAGTTTGAAGAGAAAAAAAAATGTTTTTAGCTGGAAGTAAACTATCTCTATCTACAATTTAATTTTAAATAATTATTAAAGAAAATGACATTTGTCACCTTCAAGATCTAATTTACTTACACCTATGCCTAATAATTTACAAATGTCTTTAATGTAAATTAATATTCTTACATGTGTTATATAAGTATTATTTATATGTTTTATTAATGTTTTTCTTTAAATGTATTTATCTTTAATAATTTATTAAATCCTTATATACATATATTTATGTAATATAAAATGTACATACTTATATTTTAATAGATATTCATATGAAACAAGTAATTTACATTTTTAATTCAATCATGTTTATATTTTTGAAACATCTATTTTAAATTTAAATCTTATTTAAAAACTTAAAGTACATATTTATCATAAATAAGGAATTAACTTTGATATTTTAAATTTAAATCTCAATTATCAATTTAAAGTCATTTAAATCAAATTATCATTTTAAATTTTCAAAACTAAATATATTCAAGTTTGAAAACTATTATTAAATTCAAATTAATGCAATTCCTATTTCAAATATATATATACAAATATATATACACATTTCAAATAGAACATTCTAACATTAAATTTATTAATTTCCAAATTAAATTTTAAAACAAATATCAAATCACAATATATACATTCATATATATTATAATTTGAATACAAAGTTTTATTACATTAAAACATCTTATTTACCAAAATAAATAATTCCAAAATCAAATTATTATTAGCTTTCAAAAGAATTTAATCTTGCCTATTCATATTGCAAAGAAAAATATGAATAGATATTAACAAATTATTATCATTAACCTTTAAAATAGATTTAACTTGTCAATTTATAACATAAAATGATCAAATCAATTTAATTATTAACAAATATTATTAAATTGATATTGCTCAAAATTCCGGGTCGTCACATTCCTCCCCCCTTAAAAGAATTTCGTCCCCGAAATTTAAAAAGCAAAGATAATTTAATAACCCAGATAAAGATTTTAAATTCCTATCAGCAAATCAAACAATCAATCATAGCAACCAATTCAAACAAACAATCAATTTATCTATTCAGAAAAATTCTGAATAGAACTTCCTAATATTATCTAGAGTTTTCCAGGTACCTATACTGGAATACTCACTCTATAGAATCTTAACTAACTACACTACTAAAACCAAGAACTTCCTCATCTGATTCTTCAAATCTGAACAAGATATCAGGCTAAGCTCAAAACCAACTCAACTACCAGATCCTTCTGAACTGCTGATTCTATCACTCAAAGAATCATACACATATTCCTCAGGGATATGTGAAATACAATGAATTCCAGTTATCCAAACTGGCAATTCAATCCTGTTGATCAAAATCAAATCTCTAGAAATCACAGATAAAACTCCAAATACCTTCAAAGCTAACACTCCAGTTTTACCCATTCTTATATCTCCTTTGATTGGATAAAACCAAATCAATATCCAAACTCTAATTGCACATTCCAAAACTTCTCAATACTTAACTGCATAATTCTTCAGATGCTCTGAGTCACCTCCAATATACCTGATCAGCCTAACCCTTGCTGATTGCTTCAAGAAACAACAGCATCAACTTAAACCAAATCTCCAGGTCCTACTCAACAAAATGCCTTTCCAAAAATAATCTGCTGAAATCCATTCCACAGCTCTATACCATAAACATCAATGGACTTCAAACCTACATCTCATATCTGGCATAACCAAACAGTTGCACTTGACAATCTTGCCTTCCAAATCCAGAAAATTCTTTTATATCAGAATTTCCTGTAGAAATCCCTTACTGCAACTCCCGGTTGCTCCATACAAGAATAACTGCCAACTTGCTTCCGCTGCACAACTCTGATCTAGAGCAGAAAAGAACGCTATCGAAGAACACAAGCACAATCTTTCACTATACACGGTTCATCCGACTCATAAAAATCTTATTGACCATTCCACTTGGTCAAAACATCTTAGCAGAATCTTAACTCGGAATAAGATGATCAATCCAAAGAATCCTGAGCTGCCTCTCCAAACTCTTCTCGCTCCAAGAGTCATCCCACTATAAGATTGAACCATCAATACTACTCCTGAAAATCCAAGTCGATAAGAAATCTCAATCTTCGATTCAGGTAGACCTCAGATTTCCCCAAAAACATCTAGAGAACCTCCGACTACTTCCATATCTTCCACCTCTACTTGAGATGCCTCAATATCAAACCAAGGAATGCTCCAAGATTCCCAAACTAATCGCAAGTCACTTTTGCGATCCACTCAGTTCTGATTTCAAAGAACTGTCTCCCCAACTAGAACAGCTTCCCAAATCAAGATCAATCTTCAAGAATGGCTCACCTATTAGAAACTGATAGATCACTTCCAACAAATATCTCGCTCTGCTGAGCCTCCCAAAGAAAAGAATAAGCCTTCACCATCTGCCTGGTCTGCCGATAGTAGAATCCCAAAGATTACTGAATCATCGAAGAAACAGATCCATACTGCTGCTTCCAAACTTCACTTCAATGATACAGCTAAGCCACAAGATCTTCCTTAACTCAGAAGCTCCTTGAAACACAAAACTATCACTCAATTCCACTAAAAATTCTTGAGACGGGTCGACATCTCCTCAAGAAACTCGGCGCTAAAAGAAACACCAGCTACTTATCTTCTTAAGAAAAACAAATGAGACCATGTCCGAAATGAGGTAACTCATCGACCTTAGTCTCCTTGAAACTCAAAATTAACATCCAATTCCTCTAAAACATCCTTGCTTGAGATCCAAAGAATCTCTAAACATCTGAACCTTCCCTGCAGCAGGCATCCATGCTCTTCCAACACCATCTAAAACTGGCTTCAAAAGAAACATCTTCAGAACCATTTATGGAAACTGCATCTCATCATACAGCTATTCCTTCTTGAAGCCACCAAGATACCACCACTAGCTTCGGCTCAGCTGACAACTCAACTCAAGGAAATCCCGCTCACTAGAGAGCAAATCAACCTCACACTTCAAGAATATACTCCAATTCTTGAAAAAGACTTCCTTTGGACTCAAAGAAATCCTTTCTACAAAGCACAAAACTTATTCGAGATAGTATTAGGTCTACAATCTCGATAAACACCTCCAACTACAACATATAAGCCTCAACCAATAGTGGTAGTCGTGTTCCACACACTTCTACCTTATCTACCTTTATAACCTATGTTGGAAAATCCGAACAGATAACCCAACAGATTAGGTAGTTATATAAATATATATTTATATAAAAATTACAAGTACGCTCTCTCAAGATAGACACCACTCCAGAGCCTAGGTATTCACTCAACCTAACGCTCTGATACCAGCTGTAGCGACCCAACTTTCCACTCCCGGAAAATCGCATCACTAATTAAGAAAGAAAGGGATAGAAGAAGAAAAGAAAGAGAAGAAAGAGAAAACAACACATCAGAATCTCACAGCGGAACGATTTAAATATAATATAGAACATATACATAGTTCATATACATCAGAGTACACAACTAAACATCTCAATTTAGACAGTTATATCATTTCTGTCTAATACAATACAAGACATCATACAGACAACAACACAGCGGAAACTCTAATCATATCTACACGCTGAAGCCTCCTGCTCCAAAGCTCCTCCAGAATTCGTCAAGAGATAACCTGAATCACTTGACTACTCATATATAATATGAGTACCCAAGAGTTTAATAAAACAGAAAATAAACACTCGGGTCAGACAGGGGTCTGGTGTGAGTAAACGGTTTAAGATTGCTTAACTTTAGAAAAACCTTTGAAAGAAAAGGTATCACGTAAGACTTCCCACACATAAACATGGAAAAGTTTTTACCTTACGCTAACCAAAACATTTGATAGGAAATCCAGTGATATTATAATAGTGTCTAGGGTTTTCAAATAAATATGAAATAGCCGAAATTGTTACATCTATTAAATTCCAGCTACTAGCCACAAAAGTGGGTAATACAAACAAAACCGTAGGGTCTCGTAGGGAAAATGGGTTTCCAACAATGGCAGGGCTACTGGGGTACCGCCCGTCACAGTACGTGGCCTAGATCACCGTACCGAGGAGCCACCCTAACTCCCCTGCAACACAAGGCCGGGACCATTCCTTACTGAACAGTCCCGAACAAGACCACCCCGCAGTTGGCTGCAGTTCCAACCTCCCACAAAGCCGAAATATAAAGGGACCTCTAGACAGGGATGAATCTTGCCCTCCAGTGGGCGCGACCCACGAAGCCTTGCTGCACCTCCCCTGTTTTAGCCATTCCCGGTTGATGAGGCTTGAGGCTGCGATTACCTTTATAGGACCAATTATCTTAGAATGCTCATCGTCCGCCTGACGATGTGCTGAAAGCATTCAATCCATACAAGTTCGTTCCGGGTTCGAACGAAACCGAAGGCACTATCTCGTTGCACTCATTTTGGAATCACCCTCAGAGTCAACGACCATAGCCCTTGCACTCTGATTCACCATCTCGAATCTATAAGCACTATTCCGTCAAACTCATTACGGAATCACCCACAGAGTTATACTGACGTATAGCCCTTACACTTCGAGTCTTCACTTGCTCCGCTTGGATTAACGACCTAACGTTTAATTGGAATCGATGTGGTTTTCGGATTCCAAATATGGAAACCCGATCCCGGTCTCATCGAAACCAAACGCCATTTTAATGTCCAAGTTGTACTTAAGGGATTTAAACAATAGATATTCAGAAATATCACTTAACATAAATGGATGTATTCACAACACAGATAGATAAGCATCTATTATAACATGCATCTATACATATCACAAAGCAGCATATATGTCACAATCACATATAGCATAATCACATCATCACATCTATCAATATCATCCAACAACAATCAATATCATTAACTCATTCAATTATTTTCTGTTTTATTAAACTCTTGGGTACTCATATTATATATGAGTAGTCAAGTGATTCAGGTTATCTCTTGACGAATTCTGGAGGAGCTTTGGAGCAGGAGGCTTCAGCGTGTAGATATGATTAGAGTTTCCGCTGTGTTGTTGTCTGTATGATGTCTTGTATTGTATTAGACAGAAATGATATAACTGTCTAAATTGAGATGTTTAGTTGTGTACTCTGATGTATATGAACTATGTATATGTTCTATATTATATTTAAATCGTTCCGCTGTGAGATTCTGATGTGTTGTTTTCTCTTTCTTCTCTTTCTTTTCTTCTTCTATCCCTTTCTTTCTTAATTAGTGATGCGATTTTCCGGGAGTGGAAAGTTGGGTCGCTACATTTTTTCTCAAATCAAAATCTGAAACTGTCAACATAGTAAAATAGTTCATTACTCTTATAGAAAAGCAAATTAATTATAGTGTAAAGATTTTTCAAAGTGATGGAGGAAAGGAGTTCTTACCTCTTAAGGAATTTTTTCAAGAAAAGGGCATCTTTCATAGAGTCACATATCCTCACACATCAGAACAAAATGGGTTAGTTGAAAGAAAACATAGACATATAGTAGACACTGGTCTAACATTAATGTCACAAGCTACTATGCCCATGAAATACTGGGATGATGCATTTCACACATCAGTTTATCTGATAAACAGAATGCCGACTAAAATTCTAAAGAACATATGCCCCTATGAAAAACTTTATGGCATAAAACCCAATTATGATTTTTTAAAATTTTTTGGATGCCTTGGTTTCCCATATCTTAGGCCTTACAACAAACACAAATTAAGTTTGAGGTCTAGCCCTTGCACTTTCTTAGGTTATGCTAGTAACCAAAAAGGCTATAAATGTTTGGACAATAAAGGAAGAATTTATATCTCAAGGCATGTGATGTTTAATGAACACATATTTCCTTTTGCTGAAAAAGGTACTATTGCAGGTAAGCAACCAGGTACCACAAATATTGCTGTTCAACCTATTCCAATTCTGCTCAAACAATCTATCAGTAACAAGCATAACAAAGATAAAAATCATACTGAAGATCATGCTTCTGATACAAGGTCAGAATACAGTTCAGATCATTCACATACAGACACATTGCCACATGAAGAGACACAGCCAACTGGAAATATTGGAAGCAACACATCTAATGAAAATGCTAACTCAGGAGACACATCAAGTGAAAGTGATCAAGAACAACAAAATATTGCCAGCACTGGTCATCATATGACAACAAGGTCAAAAAGTGGCATCTTCAAGCCAAAAATATACTCGGTTTCAATCAGCAACACAGAACCCCAAAACTATGAGCAGGCTATTAAACATGATAAATGGAAAAAGGCCATGGATGAAGAATATCATGCACTCATAAAAAACAAGACATGGAGCTTAGTTGATCAGCCAAAACACAAGAATATTGTGGGATGCAAATGGACTTACAAGATTAAGAAAAATGCAGATGGTAGCATATGCAAATACAAAGCCAGACTAGTTGCAAAGGGCTATTCACAGCAGTTTGGTTTTGACTTCAATGAAACATTCTCTCCTGTAGTAAAACCTACTACTATTCGAATCATGCTAACACTAGCTTTATGCAATAATTGGAATATCAGACAATTGGATGTATGCAATGCATTTCTAAATGGGGATCATGAAGAAGTTTTTATGCAACAACCAGAAGGTTACATCACAGAAAGTAATAAAGTTTGCAGACTTCACAAGGCCATTTATGGTTTGAAACAAGCATCGAGATCATGGCATGACAAATTAAAGACTACTCTCCTGAAATTTGGATTCACTCCTACCAAATCATACAATTCATTATATATGAAGAATAATGACAGCATCATTTACTTATTGGTCTACGTGGATGATATCATTATCACTGGAAACAGCAATACTGAAATCATCAACACCATTCAGCTACTTGATAAAACGTTTGCCATCAAGGATCTAGGAGACTTAAATTATTTTTTAGGCATACAAGTCACAAAAAAATCCACATCAGAATTTGTTCTATCACAAAAGAAATACATTGGTGAAATTCTTAGAAGAGCTAACATGAATGAAGCCAAGCCTTTACCTACTCCCATGACTACAAATTTGCATTTATCAAAACACAGAGGCGAAGCAATCAACAACATCAAACAATATCGAAGTATTGTCGGTGCTTTGCAATATGTGACAATAACGAGACCAGACATATGCTTTAGTGTGAATAAAGTTTGTCAACATATGCAAAATCCTCTCGACGAACACTGGAGAGCCGTCAAACGTATCTTAAGATACTTAAGAGGGACTCAAAATCGTGGATTGTCTTTAAAGGCATGCAATAACATAGACATAAATGCTTACAGTGATGCAGATTGGGCTAGTGATGTAGACGACCGAAGATCGACCTCTGGATATTGCGTATTTCTCGGAGCAAATCCAATTTCATGGTGCACGAAAAAGCAAACCACGACTTCGCGCTCTAGCACAGAGGCTGAGTACAGATCCCTCGCAAGCGTCACTGCCGAAATTGCTTGGATCGAAACTTTAATGTCTGAATTAGGGTTCAAACTTCGAAGGAAGCCGATTGTATGGTGTGACAATTTGAGCACCATTTCCCTCTCCGCCAACCCTATCCAACACTCACGTACAAAACACATAGAAATTGACTTGCATTTTGTACGTGAGCGTACAGAAGATGGAAGATTGGAAGTCAGGCACGTTCCTACTTACTACAAGCGTGCTGACATCTTAACCAAGGCTCTTTCAGCCAAAAATTTTGTCAGATTGGAAGAAGAACTGTAACAACCCTAGTCTTAGCCATTTATTTATTTTAACTATTTAAATTTTTAAAGATATTTTATATAATTTGTGTTTAAAAATATAGTTTAATTATTCAATTTGAAGATATATTTTATAAAATTTTATATGTCAATAAAATCTAATAATAACTGTGGAATTTTAAGCTAAGTTTGAACAGTTGAAATTCGCGTTCAAAAGACGCGTCAAATATAGGGTATAAGCAACGTAACAAAACGTGTGTTTTTGAAATGTTATTTTGTGAAAAATTTTTATGTTTTGGACTGCGTCTGTTTAGCGTAGTGTAAAAATAATATTTTCAAACCTTTTTGAAGAAAAATATCAGTCAGTAAAATTTTAGCAAACGTATGTTGTTTTAACTGACCATTTGATTTTAAATAAATTGTATACGTTTTCCCTTCATAAAAATTTACCATTTTATTTATTAACTTCTAAATATAAAAATCAAGATATTAACTGTAAATAAATGGAATCGTGCAACCTTAAAAACATGTAACGTTCGAACCTCTTACCTATTTTTAAAGAATAACTGATGCACTCCTTCCTTTCAGCCATGTAACTCACTGACTTTTGCATTCACACATATTTTCATACAAAGATTTAAACCACTATTTATCAACAAATCAAGGCTTGCAATTCTGGCATCTCGCATAAATTATAACTATTGATTTATCTCCTCCACTGATGTAGCTCATCAGTTACATTCAAACCACTATATATCTATCCCATTCCTTAAACCACGTAAGTAAAAGAAACTGATGCCTCAAAAATTAAGTTTTACTATATAACGTTCGAACTATGCACCTATTCATAGCCTATATACATATCAAAAGTACAATCACACATGAAAAAGCTCTTTAAAAACTGATGCGTTATCTACACTTATGATCCCATGGAACTTCACAAACATCATCTATATTTACACCAGCTCTATTTCCCTTCCACTATTTGCTCTGCCTTGCCTCCTTCTTGAGCCCGAGATCTATCAGGTAATAGCATTTTTCCTTTCGTCCAGATTTGCTTCTTCTTCATTTTCTGATTTTCTTCATCACCTTGCTCGGCCTCCCCATGTTGTACGAGTTATGTCCATAATTATTGTGTGTAGATCTGTGACTTGTTGTCTAGGCTAGGAAGTTTGGCAAGTCTGCATATGATTATGATATGGGTGTAGGTCAGTTGTGGTATAGGCTGAGTGAAGATTCACATACTAAGTTGTGCACCTGTGCACATTCGCACCAGAGAGATCAGATTTGGATGAAGACTGGGATATTTAGTTGAGTAAATAGTGATGCTAAATAGAAGTAAGGGTGGATGCTTTGTTCAAGATCAATGAGTTGAAAGGGTTAATGGTTTCAGAGATTTGAACAGATTGTCACTGCATGTTGGATGTTTGGTTGCTAGTTGCTGTCATTTGCTCAATTTACTTGGATTTAAACTGATAAGAACAGCTGCACCAAGTTTTGTTTTTAAATTGATAAGTTGGTAAGTGCAGATGCTACTAAAATATTTTGTTTAACTAAGTAGTTGAAGTGCATAATTGTTCTTGTAATAAAGATATGTACTGAATATTGCATGCCTCATGTTGCTCCAGTCTTCATTTCCATTTTGTTTGCCTATTTGTATTGCATTTTCTTGGCATTGACTTGTATTCAGTCACATTGCACTGTCCATGCATGATGATCCTCACTTTGCACTTTGAATTGTTGTATGCATTTGAGTTCACCCTCATTCGAATTGTTGCAGTCTTGTACAGGTATTAATAGCTTGTCCCTTATAACCTGGTTGCATTATTGATCCATTTTTTTTGACAGTCTGCATTAGTTGGTTTATTTGAGTTGGGTATTTTCACTTGAATTGGTCTTGTGGCAGTTTGCATGTCAAGTTGCACACTACTGTCTTATATGACTTTGATAAAATGTGAAATGTTACATGTTGCTTGCTTTAGTTGTCTGCATCCCATATCTCTGCTCTTACAATATGAACAGACCCTTGAAACCATATGTTATCTTGTTGTTTGAATCATAGCTTGATGTTATATATGTATGTAGATAGTGTGCCTGCTTGTCTGCATTGAGGTTGTATTCATATATACCTGCTACTGTTGCATTATTTGCTTCACTTGAGTTTTGTAACTGTAGCCTATTGGGTTCATTTTGAAACTTTGTATTTTCAAAATTTTTGATATGTTCAGTCTTCATATCCATTCCAGTTTACATTATCTAATATGTTTCAGTTTCATATCTATATTGCATCCATAATGTTGCACTTTGGTCTGGTCATTGTTTTCCTGGGTGTTCAAGTCTTCATCTCCATTTTATGTACTGTTAGTACTTCATCCCTGTTGTACATGTCTGCATATTTAGTAATACATGCCTGCATATTTAGTTAGTATCAGCCTGGGTAGTTGTTCAAGTTGAAGGCATAGCTGTTTCAAATACTTTTGCCGAGGAGGTTGTGAAATTGTCTCGAAGCAGAGGCGTTCTTGACTCGAAGTCTGGGATGGAATTTCTCGAAGCATATGGGGAGGTGACTCGAAGTAATTTGTAGCAGTCTCGAAACAGTGGTTTGCATGTACAGATGCCTGGAAAGTTTTATGTTTTGGGGTTTTCTGTCTGGTTGGATTTAAAAGCCTGGAAAATTTTTGTAAAAATGGGTTAAATGTAAAGATAATGTAAATCTAGGTTAAAACTTTTAGTAGAAGGTAAAAAAAATTCAGGTGGTAGGATTTGTGTGCACGTGTGTGTTGCGTGAACGTAGTGTGCACGTGTGCACGTGCGTATCACGACATATAGTAGAGAGTCTTCACCTTTTGTCAGTCGGCCTTTAGAAATTTTGTCGTAAAATATTGGGTTAACCCGGTTCTCGTTTAGGGTATGTTTTGGTCACGGTACACGGTGGAGTGGTCGAGCAAATCAAAACAATTCTTGTTCTATTTTTAAATTCTTCTTTGACCGCAAATTCTAAAGTCGCGTATTCCATATTTGAATTTTGTTCTAGATTTGAATCTAGGCAACATCAGAAGAAATTTGATCGTTATCTTCTGTCGGTCTTTACCGGTGAATCGTCATTTTGAATTCAAATTTTCTGCAACTTTCAGGTGAGTATTTCTCACCAGACATACGTATTTATATTTCGTAAATTATTGCAAGTGTATGTGTAGAAATTTATTTCACTACTATCTGTCTGTAATGTTGTATAAAATGATAAATCCCATTTAAATTGACAACTCATCAGTTATTTATATGTTGTATTTTATCTGCAGTTATATTATGTTATTGTTTATTTACTGCTTAAATCACACTGCAAGTTCCCTGTTAATTTAGATTGTATGGGCTGAAATGATAGGCCTAAATGATTATTATTGTTAAATTATGCTGTTAACTGCTAAACTATTAAACTTGGGATTGCGGGTTTGAAATGATAGAACCCGGTGTTTGTAAATTACGGATTGAAATGATATAAATCCGTATCACTTGACCTAGGCTAGAAAATTATATACAGGCCCGTGGTCCTTATAATATTTTCTGAAATATTTAAAATTATTCTGAGAGTTAAATATTTGATTTGATATCTTTAAAAGATTTTATATTGATTTTGAAGGAGTTATAAATAAAGAAATAAATAAATAAAATGTGGAATATAACTTATTTTAGAAATTTTGGATTTGAAAGAATAAGATCTCAGTTAAGAAAAGAAATAAATAAAATAAGTTATAATTGGAAATACTTATTAAGTTAAACAATCTACTACAGCATTCAAATGCTGTCTTTTTGAAATTGGACCAGTTTTACCCGTAACTTTAGATAGCATTTCCTAAGTGCTACAGAATCTAGAATTTGACTGTTTTAAAATTTAAGGAAATCGATTTTGATATTTATAACTGGATTTTTCCTTAATAAAATTTAGATGAACATTCTAGTATTAAGTCAATTTTGAAAATATTAAATAGCTGAAATTTGGAGTTTTATTTAGGGAACTTATAGGAATATTCAAGACGAAAATATTAAAACATTAATTTGTTGAAAGAATAAAATCCAACCTTAGTTTTGAATATTAATACTCCAATTGGATATATATACATAAGGATTGAAATGGTTTTTGGGAACGTGAAGTGATATTTAAATTTTGGTTTAAAACTTTAAATAAAGAAATATAATTGTAAAGCTACGTAAATTATCTTCTTTACAAAGTAACCATAAAGTTAACCCATTTATTTTATATACCGTTGAATGTCCAAACCATTGTGTTTGGGAGTTATGGTTTTAAAGTAAATTTCCAAAAATATTATGTTTGAAGATATAATTCAAATATTTGGTTTCCAGATATTATAAATTTTAAGCCGTATGGTTTTGGAAAGAATTATATTTGAATATAATGATATCATATTGTTTTGGGTTTTAAAATGATCTCGTACTTATAGTTTTGAAATGGAAATGTTTATTCTGGTTTTAAAGTATAAAATGTTTTAAATGACCACGGGTTATAATAACGATGGGTTGGCAAAGAGACCGGGATCGGATATGGACATACTCTCTGTCGATACCGAAAACCACTTTGACCAACCGTGTACGCGGTGGAGATTCCAGAATGAAGTAGGTCGGTGGTGGCGTTTCCTGTAAGGTAAATACGTGGACCCGACTCCCGTGAGTTGGCATAAGGTGGCTAAAACAGGAGCAATTCCAGGCCAATGAGGTCATTCCTCTGATCGGACGCTCCTCTTCGATATTATACTATGATTTTGGATTGATTCGGTGGCCACCTCTATATTTTGATTTTGGGGAGTTAGTCCGAGGTGGGCGGTAACTGCGGCTACGCGTTTCCACCAGCCTGGATAGCAATTGGTATATCTACCCTGGCATTGCCTAGTTGTGCCGTGTCATCTACCATACCGAGCCTTGTACGAGTTTGGTTTTCTCCCGTAGCCCGTGTGGTATCCTCTAGTTGCTTCCCGAGTAGGAGGAGCTATGGTATTGGATGGACTACTGGGACTATTACGTGTTAAGGTGGAAAATGTAAAGCCTTAACGCTATTTAAAAGTATGTTTATTTTAATATAGACCCTATTATAATAGCGCAATATACTACATAGTAAATAGTTTAACGGATCCTTAGAGGATGGGCGATCCCAAGCATCCTTTGAGTTACTTGCTCTATATTACAGTACACTTGAATTAGCTTACATTATATAAGTATGTATGTGCTGACTCGAGTGTTATGTTTTATTTTACGCTCGGGTCAGCCTGAGTTGCAGTTTCAGTCTTTCTCTCCGGAGCTAGGTCATCCCGTAGATCATTCGTGCTGCCGGAAGCTTTTCAGTCCCTATATTTTCTGCAATCAAGACTTTGGAGGAATCTGTTTCTATTTATGTCTACAGCTGTAATGCAGATTCTAAACTTTGTAAATTCTGTTTGGTTAAAAGTTATATGGTGGCTTCATGAACCACTAAATATTTTATTTCCGCTGTGAGTTCTGATATCTGTGTATGTGATTCTGTGATTTTTATTTACTGCATATTCTGAGTTTTGCCAAATTTATTCTACAACGCAGTACTTTGAACACTTCAAGTCCGACATGAGCGGATGCGAAGGGTTGAAAATACTGGGTCGTTACATTTGGTATCAGAGCTTTGGCTCTAGGCAAAACTTAGAATATACGGTAAATTGGATTTACAGAATCACTTTCATACTAGATGGAACCACTTTCTTTCCGAATTTTGGAACGTTCCCTATGGTTTCAAGTTCATTCGTGTCCCTCACTTTTATCATCTTTAGATTTTGGAGTGTCTCATAACCCCACTTCGGATGATCTTTATAGTGAATTGGCGGTCTCGCCATTATTCTAATAAAGGGATGAAACTCCTTTACAATTAGCATTGATTCACCGGAGAGTTATATTTATCCTCGGTTTATATGCTAGTATCTTTGTTTATTCGGAACTCTATCTCTTCAGAACAAAATGTGGATTTACCCAACCACATCGATCTGACTCTTTAAGTCACAGTTGACCGGTCAAGGTTGCCCGCGACTTATATAACTTACCCAGTTCCTTATTTTGTTATTTAATCATCAGATCTTCTGATTTCAACTTATCTTGAATTCTATTTGATTTGAGTTCATCAAAAATTTGAGTCTCTATCCTTGTTTTGGAAAATTTATTCCTATATTTGAAAAAAAAAAAATCAAATATTACATATATCAGTATAATTTTCAGAATTTTAATTTAACTAGTTGTCAAGAGATAATAGTCTTATTTTATTTATGGTTGGTAAACCATGTGTTTGTCTAATATAAATAATTGAATATAAACAATGGTTATAAATTAAATTAGAAACAGAAATGAATTTAGGCAAGGACTTGAGAATTCAATTTCTGATGATTTCAAACCTTGAGTTTAAAAAGGTTTAAAGGATATATTATTTAGAGTACTTTTGTATAGAAATTGTTTCCAAGGAATTTTAAATTTAGTGCTTTTCTCTTTGTCGCTGGAAAATAATTTCGGTGATGACTGCAGCGTCATCGACATTCATTTTCGAGTTTCGAAGTGAAAAGACCGTTCTGTAGTCTGGCTACAGTGTTCCCTTGAGACTTTAATTGATTTAAATTTCTAAAATATGACTTAATATATAGATATATAATTTAAATTTGATTTGACATATTATGTATATGTATTTATTTATCTCTAAATGGTTTGAAAGGAATCAGAAATTTAATTCTGAAAGTTTACCTTGAAAAAAAAAATTTCTTGAATAAGAAATTCAAACTGGAAATCATTGAATTTGGAAAGTTTTAGTTGTATAATACTAATTTCATTCAATATAACTTACCTTGATTAAAAAGTTAAAAATGAATTTGGATAATATACAATATAAAAAGGATTTTTATAATTAAATTTTGGGTGGCTATAATAAATGTATACACTCAAATTTTAAAAGATTAATAGGAGGTAAATAAGGAATAAGGAATTTAAGGAATTTATTTAAATAACCTGATAATCAAGTTGATTTAACATGGAACCTTAAATCTAACTAAGAAATTCTAATTAAAGTTATTCCCTGAAATGAAAAATTGTGATTTACATAGTTAAGACATATGTTAATATCACTAAAATTGGATAAATGAACTCAGGAATATTTCAACTTTGATATGAATATTATTTGGCATTGAAACCAAAAGATATAAATGAGGATTATTTTGAAAGTAATATGATTTTAGTAATATGATTTCCAAATAATAATCTATAAATTTTAATGACTTTCAAAGTATTGTGATTTCAAATTTACTATCTTATTTTCAAAATACCTTTGAGTGTCCTTGGTCTCCCTATCTGCTACATAATGGGAAGGCTATTGCTTATACCAGTCTGTTTAGAAATCTTTCTATAATCTTTGAAATCTTTTACTAATTGAGACCTGAGCACCGTTATCACCCATAGATTAACGGTCAAACTGAAAAAGGGAAAACCGATTCTAGGAGATCTTCTTCGAGCTTCAAATCCGGAATTATCCGTTTAAGATTCTTGTTTATCTAGCTTATCTTCCTTTGTTTCTCTTCCTTCGTTCCTTTTCGAGGACGAAAAGTTCTTAAGAGGGGGAGAGTGTAACAACCCTAGTCTTAGCCATTTATTTATTTTAACTATTTAAATTTTTAAAGATATTTTATATAATTTGTGTTTAAAAATATAGTTTAATTATTCAATTTGAAGATATATTTTATAAAATTTTATATGTCAATAAAATCTAATAATAACTGTGGAATTTTAAGCTAAGTTTGAACAGTTGAAATTCGCGTTCAAAAGACGCGTCAAATATAGGGTATAAGCAACGTAACAAAACGTGTGTTTTTGAAATGTTATTTTGTGAAAATTTTTTATGTTTTGGACTGCGTCTGTTTAGCGTAGTGTAAAAATAATATTTTCAAACCTTTTTGAAGAAAAATATCAGTCAGTAAAATTTTAGCAAACGTATGTTGTTTTAACTGACCATTTGATTTTAAATAAATTGTATACGTTTTCCCTTCATAAAAATTTACCATTTTATTTATTAACTTCTAAATATAAAAATCAAGATATTAACTGTAAATAAATGGAATCGTGCAACCTTAAAAACATGTAACGTTCGAACCTCTTACCTATTTTTAAAGAATAACTGATGCACTCCTTCCTTTCAGCCATGTAACTCACTGACTTTTGCATTCACACATATTTTCATACAAAGATTTAAACCACTATTTATCAACAAATCAAGGCTTGCAATTCTGGCATCTCGCATAAATTATAACTATTGATTTATCTCCTCCACTGATGTAGCTCATCAGTTACATTCAAACCACTATATATCTATCCCATTCCTTAAACCACGTAAGTAAAAGAAACTGATGCCTCAAAAATTAAGTTTTACTATATAACGTTCGAACTATGCACCTATTCATAGCCTATATACATATCAAAAGTACAATCACACATGAAAAAGCTCTTTAAAAACTGATGCGTTATCTACACTTATGATCCCATGGAACTTCACAAACATCATCTATATTTACACCAGCTCTATTTCCCTTCCACTATTTGCTCTGCCTTGCCTCCTTCTTGAGCCCGAGATCTATCAGGTAATAGCATTTTTCCTTTCGTCCAGATTTGCTTCTTCTTCATTTTCTGATTTTCTTCATCACCTTGCTCGGCCTCCCCATGTTGTACGAGTTATGTCCATAATTATTGTGTGTAGATCTGTGACTTGTTGTCTAGGCTAGGAAGTTTGGCAAGTCTGCATATGATTATGATATGGGTGTAGGTCAGTTGTGGTATAGGCTGAGTGAAGATTCACATACTAAGTTGTGCACCTGTGCACATTCGCACCAGAGAGATCAGATTTGGATGAAGACTGGGATATTTAGTTGAGTAAATAGTGATGCTAAATAGAAGTAAGGGTGGATGCTTTGTTCAAGATCAATGAGTTGAAAGGGTTAATGGTTTCAGAGATTTGAACAGATTGTCACTGCATGTTGGATGTTTGGTTGCTAGTTGCTGTCATTTGCTCAATTTACTTGGATTTAAACTGATAAGAACAGCTGCACCAAGTTTTGTTTTTAAATTGATAAGTTGGTAAGTGCAGATGCTACTAAAATATTTTGTTTAACTAAGTAGTTGAAGTGCATAATTGTTCTTGTAATAAAGATATGTACTGAATATTGCATGCCTCATGTTGCTCCAGTCTTCATTTCCATTTTGTTTGCCTATTTGTATTGCATTTTCTTGGCATTGACTTGTATTCAGTCACATTGCACTGTCCATGCATGATGATCCTCACTTTGCACTTTGAATTGTTGTATGCATTTGAGTTCACCCTCATTCGAATTGTTGCAGTCTTGTACAGGTATTAATAGCTTGTCCCTTATAACCTGGTTGCATTATTGATCCATTTTTTTTGACAGTCTGCATTAGTTGGTTTATTTGAGTTGGGTATTTTCACTTGAATTGGTCTTGTGGCAGTTTGCATGTCAAGTTGCACACTACTGTCTTATATGACTTTGATAAAATGTGAAATGTTACATGTTGCTTGCTTTAGTTGTCTGCATCCCATATCTCTGCTCTTACAATATGAACAGACCCTTGAAACCATATGTTATCTTGTTGTTTGAATCATAGCTTGATGTTATATATGTATGTAGATAGTGTGCCTGCTTGTCTGCATTGAGGTTGTATTCATATATACCTGCTACTGTTGCATTATTTGCTTCACTTGAGTTTTGTAACTGTAGCCTATTGGGTTCATTTTGAAACTTTGTATTTTCAAAATTTTTGATATGTTCAGTCTTCATATCCATTCCAGTTTACATTATCTAATATGTTTCAGTTTCATATCTATATTGCATCCATAATGTTGCACTTTGGTCTGGTCATTGTTTTCCTGGGTGTTCAAGTCTTCATCTCCATTTTATGTACTGTTAGTACTTCATCCCTGTTGTACATGTCTGCATATTTAGTAATACATGCCTGCATATTTAGTTAGTATCAGCCTGGGTAGTTGTTCAAGTTGAAGGCATAGCTGTTTCAAATACTTTTGCCGAGGAGGTTGTGAAATTGTCTCGAAGCAGAGGCGTTCTTGACTCGAAGTCTGGGATGGAATTTCTCGAAGCATATGGGGAGGTGACTCGAAGTAATTTGTAGCAGTCTCGAAACAGTGGTTTGCATGTACAGATGCCTGGAAAGTTTTATGTTTTGGGGTTTTCTGTCTGGTTGGATTTAAAAGCCTGGAAAATTTTTGTAAAAATGGGTTAAATGTAAAGATAATGTAAATCTAGGTTAAAACTTTTAGTAGAAGGTAAAAAAAATTCAGGTGGTAGGATTTGTGTGCACGTGTGTGTTGGCGTGAACGTAGTGTGCACGTGTGCACGTGCGTATCACGACATATAGTAGAGAGTCTTCACCTTTTGTCAGTCGGCCTTTAGAAATTTTGTCGTAAAATATTGGGTTAACCCGGTTCTCGTTTAGGGTATGTTTTGGTCACGGTACACGGTGGAGTGGTCGAGCAAATCAAAACAAT
This sequence comes from Allium cepa, assembly GCA_030765085.1. Lineage (NCBI taxonomy): Eukaryota > Viridiplantae > Streptophyta > Magnoliopsida > Asparagales > Amaryllidaceae > Allium > Allium cepa. The sequence continues at coordinate 233,095,506 of CM060939.1, read as the reverse complement.
TCTTGTTCTATTTTTAAATTCTTCTTTGACCGCAAATTCTAAAGTCGCGTATTCCATATTTGAATTTTGTTCTAGATTTGAATCTAGGCAACATCAGAAGAAATTTGATCGTTATCTTCTGTCGGTCTTTACCGGTGAATCGTCATTTTGAATTCAAATTTTCTGCAACTTTCAGGTGAGTATTTCTCACCAGACATACGTATTTATATTTCGTAAATTATTGCAAGTGTATGTGTAGAAATTTATTTCACTACTATCTGTCTGTAATGTTGTATAAAATGATAAATCCCATTTAAATTGACAACTCATCAGTTATTTATATGTTGTATTTTATCTGCAGTTATATTATGTTATTGTTTATTTACTGCTTAAATCACACTGCAAGTTCCCTGTTAATTTAGATTGTATGGGCTGAAATGATAGGCCTAAATGATTATTATTGTTAAATTATGCTGTTAACTGCTAAACTATTAAACTTGGGATTGCGGGTTTGAAATGATAGAACCCGGTGTTTGTATATTACGGATTGAAATGATATAAATCCGTATCACTTGACCTAGGCTAGAAAATTATATACAGGCCCGTGGTCCTTATAATATTTTCTGAAATATTTAAAATTATTCTGAGAGTTAAATATTTGATTTAATATCTTTAAAAGATTTTATATTGATTTTGAAGGAGTTATAAATAAAGAAATAAATAAATAAAATGTGGAATATAACTTATTTTAGAAATTTTGGATTTGAAAGAATAAGATCTCAGTTAAGAAAAGAAATAAATAAAATAAGTTATAATTGGAAATACTTATTAAGTTAAACAATCTACTACAACATTCAAATGCTGTCTTTTTGAAATTGGACCAGTTTTACCCGTAACTTTAGATAGCATTTCCTAAGTGCTACAGAATCTAGAATTTGACTGTTTTAAAATTTAAGGAAATCGATTTTGATATTTATAACTGGATTTTTCCTTAATAAAATTTAGATGAACATTCTAGTATTAAGTCAATTTTGAAAATATTAAATAGCTGAAATTTGGAGTTTTATTTAGGGAACTTATAGGAATATTCAAGACGAAAATATTAAAACATTAATTTGTTGAAAGAATAAAATCCAACCTTAGTTTTGAATATTAATACTCCAATTGGATATATATACATAAGGATTGAAATGGTTTTTGGGAACGTGAAGTGATATTTAAATTTTGGTTTAAAACTTTAAATAAAGAAATATAATTGTAAAGCTACGTAAATTATCTTCTTTACAAAGTAACCATAAAGTTAACCCATTTATTTTATATACCGTTGAATGTCCAAACCATTGTGTTTGGGAGTTATGGTTTTAAAGTAAATTTCCAAAAATATTATGTTTGAAGATATAATTCAAATATTTGGTTTCCAGATATTATAAATTTTAAGCCGTATGGTTTTGGAAAGAATTATATTTGAATATAATGATATCATATTGTTTTGGGTTTTAAAATGATCTCGTACTTATAGTTTTGAAATGGAAATGTTTATTCTGGTTTTAAAGTATAAAATGTTTTAAATGACCACGGGTTATAATAACGATGGGTTGGCAAAGAGACCGGGATCGGATATGGACATACTCTCTGTCGATACCGAAAACCACTTTGACCAACCGTGTACGCGGTGGAGATTCCAGAATGAAGTAGGTCGGTGGTGGCGTTTCCTGTAAGGTAAATACGTGGACCCGACTCCCGTGAGTTGGCATAAGGTGGCTAAAACAGGAGCAATTCCAGGCCAATGAGGTCATTCCTCTGATCGGACGCTCCTCTTCGATATTATACTATGATTTTGGATTGATTCGGTGGCCACCTCTATATTTTGATTTTGGGGAGTTAGTCCGAGGTGGGCGGTAACTGCGGCTACGCGTTTCCACCAGCCTGGATAGCAATTGGTATATTTACCCTGGCATTGCCTAGTTGTGCCGTGTCATCTACCATACCGAGCCTTGTACGAGTTTGGTTTTCTCCCGTAGCCCGTGTGGTATCCTCTAGTTGCTTCCCGAGTAGGAGGAGCTATGGTATTGGATGGACTACTGGGACTATTACGTGTTAAGGTGGAAAATGTAAAGCCTTAACGCTATTTAAAAGTATGTTTATTTTAATATAGACCCTATTATAATAGCGCAATATACTACATAGTAAATAGTTTAACGGATCCTTAGAGGATGGGCGATCCCAAGCATCCTTTGAGTTACTTGCTCTATATTACAGTACACTTGAATTAGCTTACATTATATAAGTATGTATGTCCTGACTCGAGTGTTATGTTTTATTTTACGCTCGGGTCAGCCTGAGTTGCAGTTTCAGTCTTTCTCTCCGGAGCTAGGTCATCCCGTAGATCATTCGTGCTGCCGGAAGCTTTTCAGTCCCTATATTTTCTGCAATCAAGACTTTGGAGGAATCTGTTTCTATTTATGTCTACAGCTGTAATGCAGATTCTAAACTTTGTAAATTCTGTTTGGTTAAAAGTTATATGGTGGCTTCATGAACCACTAAATATTTTATTTCCGCTGTGAGTTCTGATATCTGTGTATGTGATTCTGTGATTTTTATTTACTGCATATTCTGAGTTTTGCCAAATTTATTCTACAACGCAGTACTTTGAACACTTCAAGTCCGACATGAGCGGATGCGAAGGGTTGAAAATACTGGGTCGTTACAAGAACTGAAAGTCCTTCAGAGTGAAGACGAGAAAGGGGGACGAGAGAAACCCTAGATTAATTTGAGGGCGGCTGTTTGGAATAACACAACAAACACAATGGCAACATATCTCAAACCCTCAGCATGGGCTTCTCGCAACCGTCAGTTCAGGCAACATCCGAGGGTTCTTATTCATTCAAAAGTGTTGCCGCAGATTACCACTCTCTAGGCCTGGCCCATATTATGTATTTATATACAAAGTGTTGTAGCACATTTCTTTTGTAGATTGTATTTGATCATACATGTATTCAAAGAGTTAAAGTAATATCAAAACATTCAGTTTCATAATATGGCACCGTTGTTTTCTAAGGTGTGACGTAACATTAATATTGTATTAGTTGAATTTTTATATAAACCAAAGGAAAGGTTAAAATTGTATTACCTCTTGATACAACCTATATATTGTTAATTAAATTTTTGTGGTTCTTTTATAAAAAATTGACTCAACTATAAATCTATCATTCTTCTTCTAACCAAATATCCCTTTCATCCTAAACTTAACAGAAGAATCCATCCCCACCCTTGTTCTTTACCAATTATGAATCAAGATAATGAAGCCTCCAGTTCAATTCCATCATCTCCAGAGAGCAAAATTTTGGCCGAAACTGTGGATATCTTATTAGATCAATGTAGACAGTTGAGGGAAAAGGTAGAATCTGTACGAAGCTTGAATACCCTCACTTTCTATTCAAGAGTCATATTTACTGCATTTGAGGCAATCCAAACCATGATCAATAGATTCAACACCATGGTTCCCGCTGTGGAGGTTGATGAAATCAAAGCTTGTGAATACTGTTGTGAGAAAGCTTGTGAAATTTACAAAGAAATCATAAAGATGTTATCTAATGTCATTCTTACAGGTTCTTCAACCAACAACAGTGGTAGTGGCTTAAAGAAAGTTCTAATGTGGAAGAAGCAATGCGGTAAAAACATTGAGAAGATCGAGTTTCTAATCAAGAATCCTGAGGGTTTATTCTACTTGGTTGGGTGCATATATGTTGGATGGAATATTAAATGGAGTTTCTGGAATTTTGGGTACTCTAAATTGTATTCTGAGACTGAAAGAATCTGAAGATGAGCAGGAATTTATAACTATAGCCAAGGAAGTTTTCCAAGATTGCGAAAAGAGTTATAGAAACAATATGAATGTAAAGCTAGATATACCTCTTCAAGCAATAGAGGACCAGAAAGATCAATTTGAAGAATCAAGCCTCAAGAATTCACAAGAAGAAGAAGCCATGGAGAAATTACAGGAGGATGATATAACGAAGAGATTTGAAGAAGATGCTACAGTGACAAAGGAAAACTTAAAAGAAGAGAAGACCCAAAAGAATTCACAAAAAGTAGCAGCCTTGGAGAAATTACAAGAAGATTATATACTGAAGAGGCTTCATGAAGAAACTACGGTGATGCTGAAGAACTTACAACTAGAGGAGACAGGCCAGAAAAAAATACCAGAAGATGGAACGAGTTGAAGCTTCTCGTATTTTGTACACGTCAGTTTTCGTTTTCGTTAAAAGTTTCGATGTGTTGATTTTGTGTTTGTTTCTTGATGTGAGATGGAACGAGTTGAAGCTTTTATACATAGTTGATAGCTTCTACTGGTTTTATATCTTATATCGTTGTTAAAAATACTATGATGTCATTTTGTAATTTTGATTGGAAAAGGGATTGCTAAACTAGAATATGAAGGTATTATTCAATTGTTCACAATTGACGGGTTTTAGCCTTAGATCGCATTTCTCGCATTTGTTAATACTTATTGTATGAATATATCCATATCTTCTATTGTAGGTTCTGTTAGGAGGAGAGGTGATCAATCCCTCTCAGCAGAAAAATAGGATCTTGCAATTTGGCGTGATAGAACAAACATATAGTTATAGATCACAGAAAAAATATATAGAGAGACAAGAGAGAACACACAGATTTATAGTGGTTCCACCATCGCGAGATAGTGTACGTCCACTTTAATGGGGAAGAGATTTATTACTATTTGAAGATATTACAGAGTAAAGAAATGAAGAAAAATAAACAAGAGATTGTTCTATCATATCTGATATCCTAACATTCTCTATGCCTCTCTTTATATATAGGGAAAAGTTACTTAGGGATGAAGCAATTGATTTATGTAAATAAATCAATTCATGGAATAATAATATTCCCATTAATTGCCTTGCCATGTAATTGATTGATAATATTCCATTTTCTCCATCAATCAATTATTTCCCTATTTGATTCCTTTTATAAAATATGGCAATCAAATATATATAGCAAATATCTCCACATCCCTATCTCTTTAATTTCTCTTTCCATTTCCTTCATGCACAGAACGGGTAACTAAATACCGAGAATATCTCCAAAATCTATTAATTTTGGAAATATTGTATCACCAAAAAAATCTTAATAATCTCCACCTTGATACAATATCTCTTCCAAACCAAGATACTCCAAAATGAATGCTTCCCAATGAGTTCCTGCAAAAGCCACCTCTCACTGCACTTTGTTAATGAACTTCGGCAAGGCCACCGCCCACCAACAAAGTGTTGGAAACACTCAAAAAAAAATAAGGCAGACGTTGTGCAACCAAAAAAATAAACTCATATCTCTTCATACAAGAAGAATGCCACATCTTCTCTTAACTTCAACCAAATTACTCTCTTCCCCATAGTGCCACCATGTGGCACCTAGCACTTCATCAAGTGAATCAAGTTCGAGCAATGCTCGAACTTAGTAGCAGGTAAGGCCTTCGTAAACATATTTGCTGCATTGTCATTTGTATGAACCTTCTGAAGGCGAACTAACTTCTCTTCATTCATGGAGATAAGGAAAGACTCTCTTACCTCTATATGCTTTGTTCTAGAGCTGAAAGCCAGATTTTCAGCTAAATGAATTGCACTCTGACTATCACAATTCACCAAACAATTATCTTGTACAAAGCCCAAATCACACAACAACTTCTTCAAATAAAGTGCCTCCTTAGCTGCCTCAACTGCAGCTATCAACTCTGCCTCTGTAGTAGACAAAGCAACTATAGTCTGCAACCTCGCTCTCCAACTAATAGCCGTTTCTCCAAGAGTGAACACATAGCCTGAGGTTGACTTCCTTCTATCTCTATCTCCGGCATAGTCTGAATCACAAAATCCATTCAAGCTGAAATCTTTATTTCTGCCGCCAAAGACAAGACCATAATCTGATGTTCCTCTAAGATATCAAAAAATATACTTCACTGCCTCCCAATGCGATTTTGCCGGATTTGCTGTATATCTACTAACTAATCCAACAGCCTGAGCAATGTCAGGTCTAGTGCACACCATAGCATACATCAAGCTACCTACCGCACTCGCATAAGGCACCTTTTTCATGTAGGCCTTATCCTTTTCTGAGATCGGAGAGCCTTTGTTAGAGAGCTGTATATGCAAAGGCATGGGTGTACTGATAGCCCTTGCTCCATCCATGCTAAACCGAGCAAGCACCTTTTGAATATATTCCTTTTGAGTAAGTCTCAAAAGTCCAAGCTTTCTATCTCTTTGGATTTCCATCCCCAAAATTTTCTTTGCTTCTCCAAGGTCTTTCATTTCGAATTCCGCTTTTAATTTCAACTTCAACTCATCAACTCCATCTTTATCCTTAGAAGCAATCAACATATCATCCACGTACAAAAGCAAATACACCCAATTACTATTCTTTAAATGCTTGAAATAAACACATGCATCTTTAGTACTACGATTAAAACCATGTGAAAGCATAAAAGAATCAAACCTTTTGTACCATTGTCTAGGCGACTGTTTTAGACCATAAATAGATTTCTTCAACCTGCATACCCAATCTGATTTTCCATCTACAATAAATCCTTCTGGCTGCTTCATGTAAATGGTTTCTTCCAAATCACCATGCAAGAAAGCAGTCTTCACATCAAGTTGTTCTAACTCCAAATCGTGAGCAGCAACTATCGCAAGTAGGATTCGAATTGAAGATTGTCTAACAACTGGAGCAAATATTTCATCATACTCCAACCCCTTTTTTTGTGAAAACCCTTTGGCTACCAATCTTGCCTTGTATCTACCATCGTCTTTCAGCTTGAACACCCACTTGCAACCTATGGCTCGGCTTCCTTGAGGTAGTGGTACCAAATCCCAAGTCTTGTTCTTCTGCAAAGACTGTATCTCCTCTTCCATAGCGCAATTCCACTTCGAATTATCATTCGACTTCATGGCTTCTTCAAGGCTTAATGGTTCATCATGAACAACATGTAAAGCATACTCAAACTGATCATCAAGGCTCAAATTTGCATAATCCCAATCTCCATATCTAATTGGAGCTCTCTTTGGTCTCTGACTAGCCCGAATGACTATATCGCCTGACTCTCCTTCAGCTCCACCTTGAGCTCCATCTTGAGCTGAATCCTCTCTAGCTTCATGACCATCTCCATCACTACTAGAGGAAATCTGTGGACTATCATGTGATGTATCATCAACTGTTCTATCACTATTGCCAATAGTAATAGCTGTACTTCGGGTTTGAAAGTTGGGAATCTCGGTCTTTTCGGCCTTCTCATCAACTGAATCTGAACCGTATGATAAACCTTCCAAAGGTTTAAACATCGCTGACTCGTCAAAAGTCACATGTCTGGAGTGTATAACTTTCTTCGTAACTGGATTCCAAATTCTATATCCATTTATTTCATCTGTATAACCAAGAAAAACACACTTGGAGGCCCTAGGCTCCAACTTATCTTGTCCTGTATTGTGAACATAAACTGGACATCCAAATATACGAAAATAACTTAATAAAGTGCTTTTACCTCTCCATAACTCCTCTGGAATCTTCCCACCAATGGCTGAGCACGGAATCCGATTAATAATATGTGCTGCAGTCGAAACAGCTTCAGCCCAGAAACCCTTAGACATATCCGCAGTCAATATCAAGCAGGGCCTTCTCAAGTAGAGTCCTATTCATCCTCTCAGCAACCCCATTGGATTGCGGATCACCAGGTGTAGTAAAATGTCTTCTAATACCGCGTTGTCTGCAGTAGTCGAGGAACTCTTTGGAGACATATTCGCCACCATTATCGGATCTAAAAATCTTCAATTTCTTTCCTGTTTGGTTTTCAACAAGAGCTAACCAAACCTTGAAATTATGAAATACTTCCGACTTAGCTTTCATTACATACACCCAAACCTTCCGCGAGTAGTCATCAATGAATGAAACAAAATAATAAGCTCCACCAATGGAAGCAGTAGGGTATGGCCCCCAAACATCTGAATGTACATAATCAAGTACACTCTTAGAAGTATGCATACCGTCACCAAAAGAAACTCTGGTTTGCTTTGCCAATACACACTCCTTGCAAAAGTTCAACTTGTTGAAGATTTCTCCCTTGATCTTTTTCTTCTTACGAAGCAACTCTAAGTTCTTCTTCGAAGTATGACCTAGTCTCATATGCCAAAGCTTGGTAGCATCCAAACTTTTAGAACTATCAACTCCAACACATAATTCTCCATGAACAGTGGTATCCATCAGCAAATACAGATTTCTTACCATAACACCCTTCATCAATACAAGTGTCTCTCTAGAAACTCTCAAACCATCTTTGACAATGGTTATCTTGCATCCCAATGATGCCAATTGGCCTAATGATATCAATGACTTCCGAAGACCAGGAACATAGCGAACATCTGAAAGTGTGCGACAATCCCATCATACATGCGAATGCGAACTGAACCAACTCCCATAGACTTACATGTAGCATCGTTTTCCATAAGGATGGAACTTCCTTCTTTAGCATCAAAGGAAGAAAAATAATCCTTATTAGGAGTCATGTGAAATGATGCTCCAGAATCTAATACTCAGTGGTCTGCAACATCTGATACAACCGCTGTCAATAAATCGCTATCATCTTTCTCCATCGCAATAGATGAACAACCTTCAGTCTTCTTCTCCAGATCTGGGCAGTCTCTTCTCCAATGGCCTGGTTTCTTACAATGATGACACCTTCCATCTTTTGACTTACTTCGCCAATGAGGCTTCCTAGAATTGGAACGCCCCCTGTAATTCTTCACTTTCTTCTCTGCTCTACCTCTCTCAACAAATAAACCTGAACTACTATTACTTCCTCCACTACTATCACCAACACCAAACTCTTTCATCTGATCTCTCAACTCCTCACTGAGCAAACCTGTCTTCACATCATCTAATGTCAATGTATCTCTACCATAGATAAGGCTGTTAGCGAAACCAGTGTATCGTTCTGGAAGCGAACACAACAGAATCATTGCTTTCTGTTCTTCATCAACTTTCAACTCAACAGACTTCATCTTCATCAACAGGTCATCAAACACACTTAGGTGTGTTTTAATTGAAGAACCTTCCTTCATTTTATAAGTGAAAAAAGTCTTCAATAGGATCAGACGGTTAGTTAGGGATTTCTTCATGTAGAGGTCCTCCAACTTCTTCCAAATGCCTTTGGCTGTGGTTTCCTGACTGATTTCAGAAATTACATTCTTTCCCATAGCAAGCTGGAGAGTAGTAAAGGCCCATTCTTCCATCTCTTCTAATTCCACTGATGAAATATCAGCAGGCAGTGTCTCTGTATCAAATACTACTCGATGAACGCGATTTCTCCTCAAAACTGCTTTCATCATCCATTGCCATTTTTCAAAATCTCCTTCACCATTCCACTTCTCTATCGTCAACCGTGATCCTGAAGCCACATAGGAGCCTCTGACGTATGGAGCAACTACTGGCGCTAAAGTACTATTTTACTATTTTCATCTCCTCCTGCCATTCTACCAAACACCTTCTTTGCGAATCTAGCTCTGATACCAGTTGTTAGGGGGAGGGGTGATCAATCCCTCTCAGCAGAAAAATAGGATCTTGCAATTTGGCGTGATAGAACAAACAGATAGTTATAGATCACAGAAAAAAAAAATATAGAGACAAGAGAGAACACACAGATTTATAGTGGTTCCACCATCGCGAGATAGTGTACGTCCACTTTAATGGGGAAGAGATTTATTACTATTTGAAGAGATTACAGAGTAAAGAAATGAAGAAAAATAAACAAGAGATTGTTCTCTCATATCTGATATCTTAACATTCTCTATGCCTCTCCTTATATATAGAGAAAAGTTACTTAGGGATGAAGCGATTGATTTATGTAAATAAATCAATTCATGGAATAATAATATTCCCATTAATTGCCTTGCCATTTAATTGATTGATAATATTCCATTTTCTCCATCAATCAATTATTTCCCTATTTGATTCCTTTTATAAAATATGGCAATCAAATATATATAGCAAATATCTCCACATCCCTATCTCTTTAATTTCTCTTTTCATTTCCTTCATGCACAGAACGGGTAACTAAATACCGAGAATATTTCCAAAATCTATTAATTTTGGAAATATTGTATCACCAAAAAAATCTTAATAGGTTCATTATGTGAATTATGATCATTGGTCATATGATCATGATGTCTATGCATGTAGCTCATCTCCAGTCCCTTCTATGCATGAGTGCGGAATTACTATATTATCATTATTACTACTTGAATGCCGTTCCTTTCATTTCTTGTGTGGTTGTATTATTAGTAACCTGCTCATGTTCGTATTAATTTACCAATATCGTAGGTTGTGCATGGTTTCTTGTGGTTTTTTAAGTATGAAAATTTTAACAAAAGGTTACTACTGACACAATCATTTCGGATATGTCAAATTTGAATAGGCGCGTCACAAAATTTTGGTGTTCTTGCTCTTTTGAATTTGAAATTTTGACTTCTTTAATCCAAATTACTGAAAACAGCTTAAAACCTATCAAATCAGTTAGGTGTAGTATGGATTGGATTTGAAAAAGTCCGACAATAATTTCTTTTGTTAGATGTAGCAAAATTCAATGTAAGTGTAGTGTTGATTGAATTTAAAAAGTCCAACATAATAATGGGAATTCTTTTTGGTGGATGTAGCTAGCATTAGTTAGGTGTAGTTAGTCCATTCTAGCGTGTACACACACATGCATTGAAGCGTTCAATGACATTTCAAATAGTGCTCCACCCCATTAACCCCTTAGTTCCGAATTAAATAATAGCAAAGCCTAAAGAGTGCTGCAAAACATGATTGTCACTGAACGCTTTTAATACACACACGTGTACTTTGGCACGTGCGATGCACGTGTGCAAAAGAGACTTATTTAAAAACACCGTTTTTAGGATTTTTTGGATCTTACAAAATAACTTTGACTTGTACGTAATAATGAGCTTGTGCCGATGGCATGGATACAAAGTTTGAGCAGTATCAAAATTTAATCAATGTAAAATTTGTAGTACATAAAAAATATGAAGAAGCATATCATACTGAAATTGATCATGTGTATTATAATAATTGCCATGCACATAATTGTAAATATTATGTGTATCAAAATGCAAAATGCTTAAATATATGTTTGAATGTGCTCATGCTCCGTGCGTGTGCGTATGTTCGTATGTTTGATGTCTAGCACAATGAATGAGAATAAGTAATTCAATTTTTTTTATAATGCATTTGTTTTTGATATATTCATTGTATGCTCGTAATTTTGTATCCATTAAAATTTAGATCATTTTAATAATGAAGCATTTGAATGTTGCTTGAGTTTGAATAGAGAATATGAAGAGTGAAAGTTTAATGACTTGGAAGTAGAATTTCCAACTTGGATTCAATATATTATAAAGTATTGTCAATGTAAAGCATCAAAATGTAACAATAATTAGGTGTTTTATCATCATCATCGTTATTATTTTACTTTCTAGTATTTTTTTGATGGTCATTTATGTATTAATCAGTTTTCACTTATATGTGGGTATTTAAGTTCCATAGTTGTATAGACTCTCCATTTGTTTTAACTTTTAAGATCTAAGAATGTATATGCATGAAAGGCTGGAAAATAGATCTTAACAGTGGTGCAAGCCACAATTATAGGGAAGTAATCACTTATAATAAAGGGGATTTTTACTCAAAGAGCTTTTCAGTCCAGCATAATAAGTTTTAAAGACAACACTTCTGAAAAATTAGTCTCAAGGAAAATTTACAGGAAAATGGTAAACGAAATTATCATTTTCAATTATACCGCAAAAATGGTATATGAATTTATCATTTTTTTTGTTTAACTATTCTATAAATTGTCCTTGAAATTAATTCTTCAAAAATGTTATCCTTAAAATTTATTACTTTAGAATGAGACGCGCTTCGGCCTAATTTTCACTATACTGAATCACTTGATCGTTTACTTAGGAAAAAAATTTAGTCATCTGCTTGTAAATGAAATGCGTGGGCCGGAGAATAAGGCTTCTAAAAATTTGAGATGCAAGCTATAGTTGTAGACAAATTACTGGTGATGGGATCATTAAACCTTATCGTGGGGGAAATACTCATCTCGAGGGAAACCTAAAGAATTTAGACATTGCTAGATTTACGTAGGTTGTAACATACCAAATAAAATACTGCACTTAATTTATACATTATGAGTAATGAGTGGAAATAATTTTAATGTGACAGATGAAGTTGAACTTTGTGAAGCAGACAATTATGTATGTTACATGTGTCTTTATTGGAGCGAAAGCATATTTCATAGATCCATATATGGAAAAGAATTATAGCACTTCAAAAGATGAAGCACATGCATTCATACATTTGTAATCGGTTGTCAGTGACAAATTAACATATAATTGTATGCAACATACACGGTTTATTAACTTATATGACGTGGTAAGTAATTTGATCATCGTATTATTTTTGCTACAGTCTCTATAAAAGGAAAACGAAAAGAAAAAATAGAATAGATAATAATTTGGAGAAGATAAATAGTTTGACCTTTGATAACTACCAAATTAAGTAGAAACAAAACGAAACATGATATATGAGAACATCATCCTTGCAAGAAATGCACCTACTTTCAAATTGATAGCTCCCTAATGATTGACACGCAATCGCCTAACCTACTCGCGATTAAGTTGAACACTTGCCTTTAGTGCGACTATGGACAATGCGAACTTCCAAAGAGGAGATAAGCTCATATTGATTTGATTGAAGTTTTATGGTTAGCATGCAGCCTTGTTGATAAGATAAAACATGACCAAATTTAGTAAATATCCATTCTTGACAGTAACTCACTAAAGAAAATAAAAGTGACAGTATCATTACTAGAATACTTTAAAATGGGGATGGACAATGAAGTCGGCCGAAGTCGGCTATGTCTCCATTATGGAGTCGGCTGGGGACGGTAATACTTTAGCGTCGACTGGGGACAGCCTGCAACGGCCCGAGTCGGCTAACTTCGCTTTTTAATTTTTTTTCCAACCTAATACTTATATACACCTATTTCGTTTGAAAAAATAAAAAACACTACTAAAATGGCCAAAAAAATAAAATTGACATGTATGATTAATAATATTCACCTAATGAAGGGTTGTGATATGTTAAATTGGTATTTTCGATGATATATGTTCGTGTAATTCGAAAAGTTATCGTTGTTGAAAATTTAACTCGCACGACAATTCGATACTTCTTTTAGTCGATCTGTTATACAAATTCGGTAAAGGTGGTTATATGTAACATTTTAAAGAATTAAAATAATTTTTTAAACCGTTGGGTAATCAATTATGAATTTTTAAATGTATTTGGTACAATAAATTATATAAAATAAAATATGCGGCGTAAAAATAAATTATTTGGATCATATGTCGATATAATGTATTTTGGACATGTTTACAGAATATTGTTTAAAACTAAACGAATCTGGGGGTCGATCTTGAATTTCAAATTTATGACCGTTCGTGCACTTTCGGACAAAAAACACTTCGTTCGAAGGCCGAACGACCTTCAAACGAGACCAAATTTGAATCAGTGATGCTTCGTAGTGTTCTACTCGAATCCGTACGGTTGGATTCGCAAAAAAATCATCGAAAATAAAATTATCAAAGAAATATGTAACGACCTGATAAATTTATGATATTTTTATAAATTTAATTTATATGTTTGCTAATTTAATCCAGTATAAAATTAAAGTCTTAGGATTTTAAAAGGATGAATGTAGGAGTTAGATAGTAACTGTAATTACAGGTAGAGATTTAAAAGGTTATATGACATAGATTTGAAAATAACTGAAAGTTGTGTTGTAGTTATAAGTCTTAATTTGTTGGTTTAATGGTATTAATGTAACAATAACTGAATTGGATTACATACACACAAACATTTGAAAAATTTATTAGGTGGACTAAATTGGTTAAAGTTCATAAGTTGTGCATTTCAATTTAGTAGAAATTCTAAACGATAAACGAAGATTTAAATAAACGCTAAATTAAAACTATGTAAAATGGTGACTTAAGGCCTAGTTATAGCAATTGGAATATAATCCAAAATTTAATTAATGATAGTAACGTAGTATTAGCTAATAAATAGATTTCAATGCAGTAACCAAATGAAAGGAATAGGAATGAATATATATATTGAATAGGAATGAATATATATATTGGTTTGAAATGAAATAAAAATGCGTCACATTTAGATGGAGTAAAATTTAAGAAACCTATAAATGTGGAATCAGTAAACATTTGTAAAAAAAAATATTGCCTAGAATAAAATTCATTTAATATAAGAATTCAAAGGTGGAAGATTTACATTTGGATTGAAAGGTATAATTAATTGAATTGGTGATTTGGGAATTTAATCCAAGGGTTACTCTAAAAATAAATACGGATAAAAAGAGGTTAAACTAAGGAGGGGCATTAATTGATTTTAAGGCTTATTTAATACGTTAATAGGCAAGACTCCGCATTCATACATTTATACAAAGCTAAATAGAAGCACAAGTGTGATATAATGTAAAGAGATGGATATCAACCTTTATTTATATGTTAATGGGATTTAATTTCTATTGTATAAAAACCGCAATTTAATGAAGATTGAAATAGCTAATTCATACGTTAGTTGATTTAGCTGGAATATGAAGATATTTAATGGAATAGTGAAATCAAATGGGAATGGGTTTCCATTGTTCATTTGAATTCACATTCATCATAAAAACTTATTTGAAAACCAAAGGAATAATAAAGGAATCAAGACTTAATTAGTAATTTGGATTTAAGACATGGCAATTTGGATTTATTGCAACATTTAATACCATAGAATTTAGTAAAGCTTATTCAAATTTTAGTTGACCATTTGTGATATAACTTTTTGAAAACAAGACTTTATTTATGAATTGAGTATTTGATTCAACGAATGGTAATTACTTCATTTAAAAATGGAATTTAACGTAAATTAGTACGTTATTAAAGTTAAATGAAAGCTGTAAACATTTGACTTAGAGAACAATTGAGTGAAATCTTAACTAATGTAAACTTCATCATATTGACATCCATAACTGTGAATCATAGGAAGAAGGTAAATAAATGAACTTAACCAAACTATTTATGTTGAATATTGAAAATTTGAATAAATAAATAGTTAAGAAAATTAAGGGAATGGGAATAAAAATTTATTTATAATTTGGAATTTTAATTACGGTGAAAAGGTTTAACTGCAATTAAAAGTAAGTTGAGATGGAAATCAAGTTATTTATTTAATTTGGTTTAAGATGAGAGTGTATAAGTATAAGATTAGGTAATTTGTGAGAATAAATTTATAATTCCCGAATAATAAGAAAACGCAGAGGTTAACACTGCGAAATTTATATACTTATAAATTTTAATTCACATCCAAGCTTGCTAAATTATTTGGAATTGATTGGATTATATAAGTAATGAAATTTGGCCAATATTTAAAGTTGAAAGAAAATTTGGATTTTATGATTAATTTTAATTTATTTAATAAATATTAAAAATAGCCATTTTTGTCACGGACTCGGATTTCGACGAAAACAGTTTCATCGGATCCGTAACGGTGAATTTTAATAATGTTTCAAGTTTCGTTGCGATCGGACTTGTCGTTTGATCGTACGGACTCGAAACGCCTTGAAATTTACGCATTTTGAAATCAATTTGAAATTTTGTTTTTTTAGCATAACTTCTTCATACGATCGAATTTGGTCACGAAACTTTTTCCATCGCGTTCAGAATATTTTAAAACACCTATTTGGATATATAGTTTTAACAAATTCGACTCCGGAGGCATAGCGGGCTTTTTGGGCCATAGTTTATTCCGTACGTTCGCGTATCCAGTCTAGCTACCCTACCTCTAGCCTATCTATAAGTATACCGTGATAAACCCTAGCCTCCTTTCTTTGTCAATTGGATATACGTACATTTTCTTCATCTCTTTCTCCTCTCCAATGGTTGCAAAACCTAGATCTATCCACAGTTCAAAATCAAAAGTCAAAACTCAAAAATTTCAGAAAATTCCAGAAAAAATATATGTTGAAGTATTCGATACGCGTAATCTCATGGCGTAATTCGTTTTTCAATTGGAGCTGTCGTTCATCCAGAATAAATTCAAACAGCCCCAAAACCGTTCATCATCATCGCACAAAACTTCATCGGATCGAGATTCTGTTTCTGGGTATTGTAGTATGGACGATGGGGAGCGCATCTATGTAATTTGTTTGGCAATTCAACGGTGGGATTTGCGGCAAAAAATTGATTAGGATTTATACAAAACTGGCGGCGGCTAGGGTCTCGTGTGGATCCGGTTGCGTGGAGAGGTCGCTGATGATTGGAGGGGGTTTTGACGTGGGTCGCAGTGGCGCTGTAGGCCGTGGTCGTCCATGCAGAGGCGGTCAAAGTTTGGGTTTAACGTGCAGTGTGCAGGGAGGAAGATGGGCATCGCGTACAGGGAGTTTGGAGAGGGTGCGCACGTTTCTTTTGGTGACGTGGCTAAGGTTTAAATGTGTACCATTTTCTTTTTTTTTATTTTTGATTTCATTCGCATTTATCGTCATAACTCTTGCATACGATATCCGTTTTACGCGCGGTTTCTTTCGTCAGGATCGTATTAAAATTCCAGACTTGATGACGCTGGTTTGGACGAATTCTGAGATGGGCGAATTTTTGGGTTTAAATCGGGTTTAAATTCGATTTAAATTCAAAAGGTGAGTGTTTTAACCCACTCACAATTACTAGAAGCTTTTATGTTTGTTAAATAAATTTTAGAAATGAATAGAAATATATTTATGAGCTTTTGGCATGTTATTTCATCCATATCTGTTGAATTGCATTTTATTGAATTTAGCTGTTAATTAAATTGATTGATTGCGTATTAATTGACTGTTAGGAATTTTGTTTGCATATGAAATGCTAGTTAACAGTTATATAAATTATCTCTAAATATTTATGGTTAGATTAATAGTTGAAATTTAATTTGAACGAACTGACAATTATTACCCGTTGCATATTACCGAACTAATATTGTTATCGATTGATATTGGTTGATAGTGATTGATATTGATTGATGGTTGAGATTGGGTGATGGATGTGTTGTTGAATGGATGATTTATGTGGATACTATTAAACTGCCAGTTAGCATGCATTTTACATTTTCGGGATTGCGGTTTGAAATGATATACAACCGCAGTTTATTTTTAAATTGCGGATTGAAATGATAAATATCCGTATCACTTGACCATAGGATAGAAAATTATATACAGGCACCGCGGTCTATATATAACTATTTTAAATGAAATTTCTATGGTTTGAATGAAATACGGTTTATATTAATCTTAAATTTTATACTGGATAAATATTTTTCTTTCATATTATATACATATGAAGTTGAGAATTTTGAAATTAAAAGGAGTATAAATTCCTTTATTTAAAATGGAAGAAAATTTAGAAAATGGAGTTTAATAACTTATATCATATGTTTAAAAGTTAAGTTGGAAATTTTAAGATATGATATTTATAATTAGATTTTTCCCTAAATAAATTGAAAATAATATTCTAGTATAATTTGAATTGGGAAAATATATATATTTTATTACTAGAAAGTGAAGTTTATTGTTTATAGATTCTATGGGAATATTCAAGGCTAATTAAAAGAGCATTTGATTTGAAAGGATGAGATCCAACTTTAGTTGAAATATGTATACTCAAATGGGTATACGTATATATGAATTAATTGGAATGGTTTTGAAACTTGAAGTAATATTTTGGGATTTTGGTTTTAACGTTAAGTAAAGAAATATTCATATAGCCATGTAAATTTATTTCCTCACAAAATTTACCGTAAAGGTTAACCCACTTATCCTATATATATATTGTGAATATCCAAACCTATTAGTCTTGAAGGAAATGGGCTTAAAATTTCTGTGGATTTTGAAGGATTATATTGAAAGCTAAAAATTTCAATTATTGGTTACAAGGGATTACAATTAAATAAGAGTGATATAAATTTTGGAAAGGAAATATATTTGGGAAACGATATCACTGAATTTGGTTTTATAAAATATTATCAAAATGAATTGTCTTGGGTTTAAAAGAAGAAAGGATATCGTAATATTATGGTTTTGAAATGGATTATATTCTGGTTTTAAAGTATAAAAAAATTTTAAATGACCGCGGTGTTATAATAACGATTGGTTGGCAAAGAGACCGGGATCGGATATGGACATACTCTCTGTCGATACCGAAAACCACTTTGACTAACCGTGTACGCGGTGGAGATTCCAGAATGAAGTAGGTGGTGACGACGTTTCCTGTAAGGTAAATACGTGGACCCAACTCCCGTGAGTTGGCATAAGGTGGCTAAAACAGGAGCGATTCTCAGGCCAATGAGGTCATTCCTCTGATCGGACGCTCCTCTTCGATATTATACTTTGACTTGGATTGATTCAGTGGCCACTTCTATATTTTGATTTTTGGGGGAGTTAGTTCGAGGTGGGCGGCAGCTGCGCGCTGCGCGTTACCATCAGCCTGGATAGCAATTGGTATATCTACCCTGGCATTGCCTAGTTGTGCCGTGTCACCTGCCCTATCGCGCCTTGTACGAGTTTGGATTTCTCCCGTAGCCCGTGTGATATCCTCTAGTGGCTTCCCGATCAGGAGGGACTATGATATTGGACGGACTACTGGGACTATTACGTGTTAAGGGCTATATGGGTAACCCCTTAACGCTATTAAAAAGTAAGTTTATTTTATAAATAGACACTATTATAATAGCGCAATATACTATATAGTAAATAGTTTAACGGATCCTTAGGAGATGTAAATCCCGAGCATCTCTTGAGTTACTGTACTCATATTTATTTCTGTTTATTTAACTCACATAAGATTTTCTAGTCTGACTCGAGTGTTTTTGTCTTTTCAAATTCGCTCGGGTCAGTCCGAGCGTTTCAGGATAGCAGGTTTTAGCTTTGGAGGACGAAGACGAAGATTCAGTATTATTTTATATATATAGTATTGCACTACACACTCTTTCTATTCCGCTGCATTGTCGTATTTGGTATGTGTAACTCTGATATTCATTGTATAAGTAAAATCAAGCTTTTGTAAACTGTTTATGAACTGTATATTTGTTATTATATTTTATCCTTCCGCTGTGAGATTCTGTTTTGTTTTATTTCTTCTCTGTTTTTCTTATTTACCCCATAACAATCCGCTCTTGCGTATGCATTGAATTGAATTGGCACGTGTGTCGTTTTAAAGTGTGCGAAAAGGCGGGATGTTACAAAATATGTCATTTTGTAGGAGTTTAACACTTCCTACAAAATGACATATTTCTTTGATAATTTTATTTTCGATGATTTTTTCGCGAATCCAAACTTACGGATTCGATTAAAACACTACGAAGCATCACTGGTTCAAATTTGGTCTCATTTGAAGGTCTTTCGGCCTTCGGCCTTCGAACGAAGGGTTTTTTGTCCGAAAGTCCACGAACGGCCATAAATTTGAAATTCAAGATCGACACCCCAGATTCGTTTATTTTTAAACCATATCCTATAAACATGTCCAAAATACCTTAGATCGACATATGATCTAAATAATTTATTTTTACGCCGCATATTTTATTTTATATAATTTTATTATACCAAATACATTTAAAAATTCATAATTGATTATCCAACAGTTTAAAAAATTATTTTAATTCTTTAAAATGTTACATACACCGACCTTTATCAAATTTGTATAACGGATCGACTAAAAGTAGCATCGAATTGTCGTGCTAGTTAGATTTTCAACAACGAAAATTTTCGAATTATACGAACATATGTAATCGAAAATACCAATTTAACCTATCAGGACCCATCATACTTGGGTGAATAATAATAATAAATGTCAATTTTTTTATTTTAGTAGTGTTTTTTATTTTTATAAATGAAATAGGTGTAAAAAAAGAATTTTAAAAAAAAATATGGGGCGACCATAGCCGTCACCAAACGTGTCGATTCTAGCCAACGCTATATCGAGTATATAGGTTTCAGCCGACAGCTTCTTCCTCACTTCCTTTGCATACAAAAAAATGATTTTTTTTTCCCGTCGCCGATTCCGACCCTCTCCAGCCGTCACCCTCCGTAATCGTCGCCATAGAAGCCTAGAACTCACCGAAACTCGTCGGAATCTCCTCTTCTTCTTGAATTTGGTAATTTTCTAAACCCTAATTTCGAATTAAATTGTTTAATTAGGTTTAAATGTACATTATTGTGATGATAATTGGGTGTAGGTATTGCTAATTTAGTGTATTATGTTATTTTTGATATGAAATCGTTAAATTTGAAAGTGTGAATAGGAAATAATTGGGTATTGGTATTTAAAATTTGAAAGTGTGAAAGTGTGAATTGGGAATTTGAAAGTGTGAAAGTGTGAATTTGAATTTTATTCCCGATCGATCCCTTATATTTATTTATATTTGGATTGAGCGAGGACGATTTGGTCGTTGAGTGTTGTTTGACTGGCCTGTGCGCCTTGTATTTGGATTGAGTAAGGACGACTTGGTCGTCGAGTGTTGTTTGGCTGGACTGTGTGCCATATGTTTGGGTGTTTATTGCTTTATATGCAGTAAACATTTTAATATAAATGATTTAAAAGAAATAATTAATAAATAAACTTCTTACTTATTTTAGTCTATCTCTAATTTATATAAATAATTTAAACGAAAATAAAACAGCAACAAATTTTTTAGTCCCAAAAGGCTTTGATAGATTAGAAAATATGATAATAATCACATAAAACTTCAGATGCAACTATATGCGTATAGGAATAGAAAAGAAATGTTGTCGAAATTTCTAATATATATATGTTTTTAAATTAGGAAAAATGTTCAACTATCTTCTCGACCATACCAGGATGTATGAAAGTCGAACAGGAACAAAAGGTTCAATGAAAAAACATTTTAAGGATGGTGTACATGAATTTGTTAAATTCGCTAAAGCTAATAATGAAGAAGACGACACACATATTCGTTGTCCGTGTCGTAAATGTAGACATTTGCATTATCGGGAACCGGATTTAGTTCTTGTACATTTGTGTAAATCCGGTTTTGTGCCAAACTATTATTTCTGGGATCGTCGTGGCGAAAAAATTGGTGCATCTAATTCTATAGTGCCTGAGGCTGAGGTGAATAACAATAATGTTACGACGAATCCAATAGTAGATGTGGTGGAAGATGCAGCACGGTCAGTGTTCACTACTATTCAAGTTAATGATGTAAATGTCGAAGAAGAACCGACCGAGGGGGTGAAAATAATTTATGATTTACTGGATTCTGCGAAAAGACCGTTGTGGGAAGGTTGTAGTAGCGGAACGAAATTGTCAGTTACTGCCGAATACATTACTACAAAAGCAAAATTCAATTTTACAGAAGCTGGATTTACAGCAGTTGTACAAGCTGCAAAACTATATATGCCACCCAACAACCAAATGCGCGATAGTCATTATAAAGTGAAAAAACTAATGTCTGCTTTTGGTTTGCCCTACCAGAAGATAGATACATGTATAAAAGGTTGTATGTTGTATTGGAAAGATGACATTAATCTTAAGAAATGCAAAATATGTAATGAGGAAAGATACAAACCAAGAGAAAAAAGAAAGGAAGTTCCATACAAGAGAATGCATTATTTACCCATCACTCCTAGACTTCAATGGTAATATACGTCGTCTGCGACAGCATCACATATAAGATGGCACGGTGTAAGAACGCAGGAAGAGGGGACTTTGATACATCCATCCCATGGAGAAGCATGGAAACATTTCGATAAGACTTATCCTGCTTTTGTCGTAGAGTCGTAATGTGAGATTTGGTTTATGTACAGATGGATTTTCACCATTCTCTCGATTTGGTAGTAAATATTCATCTTGGCATATTATCGTTACACCTTATAATTTATCTCCATGGATGCGTATGAAAACTCCATATATGTTTCTTAAGATTTTCGTCCCTGGTCCTGATGATCTGACACAAGGAATCGATGTTTATCTACAACCATTGATCGAAAAGTTGAAAACATTATGGTATGAAGGGGTGGATACATATGACGTGTCAAAAAAAAGAATTTTCGTATGTTTGCATCTTTATTATGGACTATTGGTGATTTTTCGGCTTATGCAATGCTTTTAGGATGGAGTACGACCGGTCGTCTGGCTTGTCCTTACTGCATGGAAGATACACGGGCATTTTCATTACCGCATGGAAGGAAAATTTTATGGTTTGATTGTCACTGATGTTTCTCCATGTTAATCATACTTTTAGAAGAGATAAGAAAAACTTTATAGTAAATAGAGCAGAGAACAGACCACGACCAACGACTTTATCAGCTGAAGAATTATATGAACTAGTTAAAGAATATCCGAAGATACATGAAACTGGAGTACGGACTGAAATTCCAGGTAAATCGAACTGGCATAATTGGTGTAAACAAAGTATATTTTGGAAGTTACCTTATTGGAAGCATCTCTTACTACGACATAATATTGATATGATGCGCAACGAAAAAAACGTGTTTGATAATGTGTTTAGTACAGTTTTGAATGTCAAGGGTAAAACTAAGGATGATCTCAATCAAGACGTGATATAGAACAATATTGTAAATGTGCCGAACTTCATATAAACCCTAATGACAGTAAAAAACCCAAGCATGCTATGAGCTAGACAGCAATCAAGTAAAACTTGTGTTGAAGTGGATTGAAGGGCTGAGTTGTCCTGATGAGATTTCTTCAAATCTCCGTAGATGTGTTGACTTAAAAATAATAAATTGAGTGGGATGAAAAGTCACGATTGCCATGTCATGATGGAAAATTTCTTACTCGTCGTTTTCAAAGAACTATTGCCCGTAAAAGTGTGGAGTGCTATAACAGAGTTAAGTCTGTTTTATAAAGAGCTTTGTTCGAGCACATTAAAAGTTGAGCGTATTCGTAAACTTGAAAATGACATCCCTATACTGCTCTGCAAACTTAAGAAAATATTTTCTCCAGGATTATTTAATGTAATGGAGCATTTGCCTCTTCATCTTCCATATGAACCACTTCTTCGAGGTCCTGTGCAATATGGATGGATGTATCCATTTGAGAGGTAATTTTGAATATTTGAAATAATAATTTAAATTTGAATTTGATGTAAGTAAATTGCAATCGAACAAATTTTGTAATAGGTACTTGAATCATCTCAAGAAAAAAGTTAGACAAAAAGCACGAGTTGAAGGTTCGATTTGCAAATCATATATCGAAGAAGAAGCTTCATTCTTTTTCTCTCACTATTTCAGTGACCATGTGAACTTATCATTTGCAAGTGTTTCGCGTAATGATGAAGCCATTGAACAAGATTGTTCTGAATCAATGTTTTCTATTTTTAGACAGAATGGCCGAGCTGTTGGAAAATGTATGGAAATATGGTTAGGCGATAGAGATTCCCATATACCACACACATACATTCTTCTTAATTGTGCTGAAGTTGCACCATTTATTAGGTAAATATTGAATGATAATTCTCGATAATAGTACATATTTGCATTATTTACGAATTACCTAATTTAAATTGATTTTGCACTTAATACATGTATACATATATTTACAGTATTTACGAATCAGAACATCCACTTGGCGATCTTAGCAAAGAATTTGCTAACTGGTTTACGAAATACGTTTATAATCAAAGAAATTGTGTTGGGGATGAAGGATTGAAACATCTTGTGATGGTACCAAAAAGAAATGTCAACACTTATCCAATATTCTTCGTGAATGGATTTAAATTCAACACCAAGGAATACGGTGCTGAAAAATGGCTTATAACAGTGGTGTATTTGTCAAAGGGACTGATGATCCAGATGAACATATAAAAGATTTTTACGGCATCTTAACACAGGTTTTGGAATTGACATATTCTGTCCAATCTGCAGAAAAAGTATTTTTATTCAGATGCACTTGGTTTAGCAATGTTCCGCGTTCTGGTATCAACGTGAACAAAGACTATAAACTTATTGAAATAAACCATAAATCATGTTACTCAAAGTATGATCCTTTCGTGTTAGCCAAACAAGCATTACAGGTTTATTTTACTCCGTATCCAACACTAAAACGAGATAAAGCAGACTGGTCGGCTGTTTTTAAAACAAAGACAAGATTTACACTTGACGGAAATAATATTTCAGACAAAGCAGCTTATTAAGTAGATCTTGAGCCAAATAATGAATTAATAATGACTGATGATCATGCTGATATAGGGCCTTTGAACGATGAATCAAATATTCTAATAGAAGCATTTGAGATTTTAGAGGAAAATGGGGATATAGAGTGCGAGACCGAATCAGAATCAGAAAATAACGAAGATTGGTTATTAATTAGTGATGATGTAATGTATATAAGATGGAAATCCGTATCATTTGTTGTATTATGTCAATTCTAAAACCTGTGTTAATGTAATGGAAATTCGTATCTTTTGTTGTATTATTTTTTATTATTATGCTGTGAGTTATATGTACGTGATTATTAATCAGGCATGTTTTCTAATTATGAAATGCTACATGTTTTTTCATTATATGAAATGACATATATGCATGTTTCTAGCAGATATTATGTCACATAGCAGGCGGTCCCAAGGTTCAGGCGAGAGTAGTAGTGGTACGGCCGATAATCGCCAGAGAGCATACTTAGTGTCGAAGACCGATGGAGGGTAAGTTTTTAATATAATGCAACTTCATTATATTATTTAGTGCATGCTACTGGTATATTTATGATTTATTAACTGACAATATCAAAATGTACTCAGAGGCTTCGATTTAAAGCCGTCCGAGCCTATTCTAGCCGTGTCTCGCAATAGCTACCGTAGTAGGATGACGGACTTGTGGAAGCATTGGGATAGGATCCCACTTTATATCAGAGATGCCATATGGGCTGACCTCCAGGTAAGTATAAAATTCTAATTAATTTTAGAATGGCATATTTGATCTTTGAAAAATAATATACAATTTATATAATTCATTTAAATTTCAACGTGCAGGCGTCCTTTATTGTGGATCTCGAAGATCTCGCGACGTTCAGGACGCACCGGGAGAGACATATGAGAAAAAACTATAGAGGTACGCTCTCCAAAATGAAAGAGGCCGGTAAAAAGTTAAACTAGATGAGCGAAAATTTATATGCTCGCTTTGTGAAATATTGGAAAAGCGAAGACGCGAAGGTAAATTTTCTACTTTCATATATCTGTAATTATAATTCGTTTAAATGTTTATATAATAGTGAAATTATACAGACGGTAGCATCGAGGAACTCCACAAACAGACTTAGGATTCCTGAAACACACCGCGGTGAATCCAAGTCTTTTCAGTAATATAGAGAAGAAATGGTAAATATAAAAATTGTTATTTGTAATTTACTTATAACCTTGTTTAGTTATATATACGTATATATGTGTATATGCATACATTTTTTAATCATATCTAATTTCAGACGAGGGAGAGAGGTGGTGTTGCACCGTCTCATTTGGACGTCTTCACCCGAACACACGCCGTCGAGCATATAGATGAAGATGACGTGGTAACATATGAATGGTCAGACGCCAAATCAGCGAATATCCAGGTATAAAGACTATATATTTTTTTTCTCTTATTTAACAATACATTAAACTGAATATTCATCTTCTCAAAATTATATTTCTAAACACAGGAGAGATGCGATTAGGAGATTGCTTGCATGCTTGTAGAGTCTGGCAGGGAGCAGTTGATCGTTGAGGAGACGGACGGGATATTCGCTCGTATTACCGACCCGCCAACCAGAAATAGACAGTATGGATATGGCTATCAAGCGGTAATATTTATGGAATTTAATTAATTCATTAACCAGTTTATAAATTTTATTGAATATTCGTATAAACTATAACTATGAATTTATTAGTACACAGGCCGCGATGCAAGCCGCTTACAATAAACAACAGGCTGAAGAGACAATAGCGGCCCTGAAAACATAAGTCGCCTAGTTGAATGATTGGAGAAAGGCTAGATTGAAGCAGCAACTAGATGAGGCGATTGCTACTTACTTGGCAGAGCACGGGACGAATATGCCCCCACCATAGGGATCTGGCGCTGTTGATGATTGGGGCGAGTGGTAGTAAGTTTTTATATATGTTTTTGATGAACTTTGAATGTCTTGTATGTTTGATGAACTTTTGGTTGAATTTTTTAAATATTATGGATATTTGTGATGATGGACGTTTGAAGATGTATAATGATGTTTTGTGATTCTTAGTTGGGCATATATATGATGTATATTGTTGTTTGGTGAAGTACATTTGAGAAATATATATATATGATTGTGTAGATGGAAGGTAGAAATGGCTGCTGGAAATGCAGGAAAAATTAACCCACAATGGCATCGGCTGGAGTTGGCTAGGGACGGCCTATGGGTCATTTATTTTTTTACACGTGGACTACTTAGCGACGGCCGGAGTCGGCTAGCCGATTCTAGACGACGCTAAACTAGGGGACGGACCCGTCCCCATTGACGTCACCATTTCACTTGACGACGGCTATTTAGCGTCGGCTAGAATCGATCGCAGTCAACTCGAGTCGGCTATATGCCGACTCTAAACAGTCTTCTCCTTGTAGTGTATGATTCACAAATCAATGGCACAACAACAATATTGGTAAAGAAACTGACGAAATCATGCATCAAATACTTATTAGCAATTTAATTAAAGAATGGGAATCAGAATGTTGTCATGGATATTGTTATCAAAATTTGTATTAAACTCACAAAGAAAAAAAGCATCTAAAGCTACAAAGAAACTGATCGTAACCTTTGGGGTGTTGTGTGTTCTTGAAGGAACGGGTCCATTCACAATTAAGACTTCATTTAAGAAAATACTGGATGTATCCCCATCATTCTCAAAGCTGAGTCATTTACCATACCACTGAAATCCTATTAGACATGGAGCAACAAAAATTAGAGCTGTATGCACTGGAGTCTCTTATCAAAAAAATGATGTACAGAACTGGGTTAATTATGAAATTGGAAAAACCGATTTCGATAATAAATAAATAAAAAGATTTAACGTCGTTATCTAGATCTTTAACAGTGGGTAGATGTTGCATTATATAATAGCCATTTGATATTTATTTCACGGTTGAACCGTCACCCTTCTTTTATTTTTCCATCATCTTCTGTTAATGAAGAGCAATTATATATAACAAAATTGCTTCGTAAACTTCCAGAAAATAAGTGCCATGGGTACATCAAAAATTAAAAAGAATGCCAACCTGATGAATAAAAAAGGATGTGTGGGTTGACAATTCCAGTTCAATTTCAATGCAAAAATGGTATATCCAACTGCATCATCAATCTAAAAACAATATCGCTTTGTAAAAATAACATAATCTGATTAATATCAGTAAAAATAACATAATCTGATTGTAAAACCGCACTAATGCTCATGTTTTTAAGCATAAAATGGGTAGTTAAAGTTTATAGTTACTTTTTCCATTACCATATCAATCCAGCAATACTTTTTATGTTCATGACAATTTAATTTTTTGATTTTGCTGTTACCATGTAAGTTTTTATATCAAAAGTCAGTATTCTATTTATATTCTTTAATTTTACACACATACAGAGATATATATGTACACACCCATATATTTATATATGTATGTATGTATGTATATATTACCATGCCTACGTAAATACAATTTTATATTTCCTTTTCTACCACCCACAATGTGTGCATGTAATACAATGAACTTACAATGTATAATATTACCCACTTTCTGCCATCGGTTGCACGAGAGAAAATTCATAAACATGGTCCTTGTTATGATCGAATTTCTTTCTCTTTTTACATGTATCATTTCTATATTTTGTTCCTTTAATATCAGCTTCTAAAAAGTCAGAGTATTTCCAATTAGAGTAACATTTTATTATTTTAGATGGGGATGAGTTTTCGTCAACTTGGGAAGTAACTTATGTCAAATCAAAGTATTTCAAATTTTTACAAAGAATAGTATATAACGATTTTGAAAATCATATTACCACTCTTTATTCATTAAATATATTATTTGTATTTAAAGCTTATCCCCATGCAGTAAAACCAGTATAACAACCAAATATATCACTACATTCTGATTGAATTTTAACTTTGTCAGAGAACTTCTAATTTGACTGATATTTAGATTTTTTGACTATTCCCAAATGAAAATGCTAAATAAAAATATTTTAAAACTATTGCTTATCCTTCCTATACTTTTTTAGAGATGTCTATGCATGATTTCTCGTGTCATTTCCAGAAGCAATGTAACCCTATAAAATATGGTTAAAATAATGAAAAGCATTCATCTTCTGAAGGAAACAAAATGAAAGTGTGTACCATTCAACTATGGTGACAACTGTAAAACTCAAAGAATGTTACACATTGTTACCCCATTTTATGGTCAAAACGGGAATAACAACAAATTGGCAAGGAATTATGGATAGCAGGACTGGGAATAAAGGCTACGATGGATATCGTCAAAATTCTGTTGAACTCCGATCGAGACAAAATTGATTGAAAATGACGATAAGGACTATGAAAGGCTATGTTTCAAATATCAAGTTAATCGGAGTTCGTATGGAGGAAATATGATGGATTCAAGGTGGGAGAGGAATGTTGTTCGAACCCATCAGGTTCGATCCCATCAGGTTCGAAACCATCAGGTTCGAACCCATCAGGTTCGAACCCATCAGGTTCGAACCCATCAGGTTCGAACCCATCAGGTTCGAATCAACGGGAACTAGATTGGGTTCGAAAGGAATGACTTCAGTGCAATGGACATGGATTCGAATGATGGACGCGGACTCGAAGATAGTGGATTCGAATGATGAAGCTTGAAGAAGGAAATGGATACGAAGTTTTAATGGATTCGTAGGAAATGATGGATTCGAAGTTCTGATGGATTCGTGGAAAATGATGGATTCGAAGTTCTGATGGATTCGTGGAAAATGGTGGATTCGAAGTTCTGATGGATTCGTGGAAAATGATGGATTCGAAGTTCTGATGGATTCGTGGAAAATGATGGATTCGAAGTTTTGATGGATTCGTAGAAAGTGAATAGACACGAAGTTTTGATGGATTCGTAGAAAGTAAATGGATTCGAAGTTTCGATGGATTCGTAGGAGGTGAATGGTTTCGAAGTTTGCATGGATTCGAGAGTTATGGAGTCGAAGGACTGGAGATGGATTCGAAGGGTATGGATTCGAGAGAGTTGGCCTCGTGGGTTCGAAATACATGGTTTCGAAGTAGACAGACCATGGGTTCGAACCAATCAGGACGCACGAATTCTAGAACTTGGATCGATCATATCTTTCAAACCGTTGATCCAAATGCAATGAAATTTTTACAGGAGCTTACATACATGTTGAAGAATGTTCACACCAAATTTCAGCTCAATTGGATGGATTCTTGATCGATTCGAAAATCACTTCGAATCGATCCCAAACTGGGCACGGATTCCGAGAACACGGGCCTGTGGGCCCCCCCTCACGTGCCAAGCAACCTCCCCAGGTTTTAGGCGGGATTTCAACCTTCCACGCCTATAAATAGAGCCCCTGGTCATTCAGAAAAGGGGTCGGAAGATTTGGAGAGGAAAAGCAAGCCCAGACGCTGCTAAAATCATTCCATAGCATTATTTCCACTATTTTCTTCAGATTTGGTCACTACAACTGTTGTAATCACTTGTAATCTTCAAGGATAATCAATAAAAAAGGAAAAATTGGAGTGGACGTAGGCCGGAGATAGCCGAACCACTATAAAACTTGTGTCTCTGTTCTTTACTTTTGTGGTTGCTGTCTATTATATGTTGAGATCTGTTGTTTGTGTTTGAATATCATTAATTTATATTCACACACTGGTGCTTTCACGGTATTGGGTGTTTGTGGCCAATTTTGACGCAAACATTTTGGTGCTTTCACTGAGAACAACTAGCACCCGCTACATCGGATTTGAAGAGTTTGAGGAATTTGGATTTGGAAGACAATGGCTAGGCAGGATAGCAGAAGGCTAAGGGCTGAGAGAAGCCAACAAGGAGGAAGTCAGCAAGCATCCTCCGGAGGTGAGGAAGGACGGGCTTCAGTCTACATAACTCGGGATGAAATGGAAGCTATGGCCAATTCTTTGCAGGAGAGATTGTTGAAAAGTCAACAGGAAATGATGCAAACTTTCTTGGAACAAATGAGAGCTACAGGAATGCAGAGCTTAGGAGCAGCTACAGCAGCTGCGGATGCAGGACAAGGAGCTAGGATTGTGGAACCCAATGAAGGACAGGATACGGAGCCAGAAGGCAATCAACAAGGGCTTGGGGGCAGGCCCACAGGATTCAATGCAGAAGTACCTTTGGAAGGAGTTCAGCAAGCTAGAACTAACGTTGCTGCTAGTGAGCCACACGAGGAATATGTACCAGAGTTCCCTCGGGGGCATGGGGGGCAACCCCTACCAGACAATACAGGGTTAGTAGAGATGATTAGGAAGACTGTGCGAGGTGGGTTGACAAACGGAGATTTGGAAGGAGTGAATAGAAGTCCATTCGTTCGGGAGATAAGGATGGCTCGGAATCCACCTAAGTTCAAGCTACCTAGCGTGGAGGTATATGATGGTAAGACGGATCCAACAGATCACTTAATGAGGTACACCAGACACATGGAGGTGCTGGGGGCATCGGAGGAAGTGATGGCCCGATGTTTCCCTTTGTATTTGAAGGACTTGGCTGCAATGTGGTTTAGGCAACTGGGAGAAGGATCTATCAGGACTTGGAAGGAATTAGTGGAAAAGTTTCTAGGACAGTTTCGGGTTCACGTTAAGAGGCCAAAGAACGTGATGACTTTAACATCGGTAAAGCAAAGAATGGACGAATCACTTAGAACTTTTCTAACGCGATTCAGCGCGGCAGTCGCTTCGGTGGATCGGCCTGATCCATCAATGGTTTTAATGGCAGCAGTATCAGGAGTCAAGGAGAATTCGGATTTCAAGGTATCTCTGATACGAGATCCCCCGCGAAATCTCGACGAATTCTTTCATGAGGCAGAAAGGTTCCTTCGACAAGAAGATGCAAGTACGGATTTAAAGTCAAAAAAGGTTAGCACAATCGAGGTTGGAGCGGTATCCAAAAACGGTTCGGATAGGGATAAAGGAAAAAGGAAGTTAGATGACGACTCTGGAAACGCTAGAAAACGATGGAAGGACCCAAAGTTTTCCACATACACTGGATTGAACGAGACGCTGGAACGGATATACTTGGAAACTCGGAATCGCCTTCCCTACCGAAGGCCGGCTAGGAGGGAACCAACAGAGCGGGAAAGGACATCAGGAAGGCACTGTCTCTTCCATGATCTGGATGGACACGATACCAACAGCTGCAGGCACCTAAAGGATATAATCGAGGAGCATGTAAGGAATGGACAGTTGCAGCAATATGTTGGGACTCGGGATGCAACGGTGGAGCAGGAGCAACCGCCGACCACCTCACGCCGTGATGATGGGAGGCCCAGGGATGATCGTCGATTGATCATCCATTGACCAAGGTAATATGGAATAAGTAGCAAGCTGTTAGCAAACGGTAAAGTCATTTACACATGTACGGGGACGGAGATAGCCCCTAGGCACGCTCTGAATGATGATAACCCGGGACGCTATGGTTTGTGAAATTTATTTCTTGCTTTCAGATTGGACATTGCTTTTCTTTTTGGATTTGGTTTTGGAGCTTGGATTGAGCTCCTGGTTTTTCTTGCTTTTTTGTTTGGATTTTCCTTTGGACAATTGTTTTTGGTTTTGGATTCTGGTTTGGATTTCTGGTTTTCTGGTTTTGGATTTGAATTTTTGGGTTTGGATTTGGATTTTGGATTTGGATTTCGGATTTGAATTTTTGGATTTGGATTTTTGGGCTTTGGAATAGATTTTTGGTTGGACTTTTATCTGGTTTTTGATAAATGGTCGTCGGGTATGGATTATGCCTGGCAAGGGGTGAGTCACTTTACCCAAACAAGGTGAGTTGACTCATTCAGGTCGTCGAGTATGTACTATGCTCGGCAAGGGTCCGGAGAGATCAGGATTCGGCTTAGGACTTAAGCCATGGCATTCTACAGCGCCCAGGGACACTGGGCCAAGGTCGTTGAGTATGGACTATGCTCGGCAAGGGTCCGGAGAGATCAAGATTCGGCTTAGGACTTAAGCCATGGCATTTTACAACGCCCAGGGACACTGGGCCAAGGACATCAAGTATGGATCGCGCTTGGCAGGAGCCCGGAGAGGTTATGGATTTGGCTATAGACCCGGAGAGGTCCTGGCTTCAGTAATTGGCTATTGGATAAGGATGGATTGGAACTCGGTTGTCGACTTCGAATGGATACGGAATTGGCTAAGGCTTTGGTTATTGGATATGGAACTGGACATCGACTCGAAGCAGTCGAGAATGATATACTCTGGCAATATGGCTTTGGACTTCGAATATTGGATTCGGAACTATTCAAAACACGTCTTGTTATCACAAGGCATGTTTTGGGGGGCAGACTGTTACCCCATTTTATGGTCAAAACGGGAATAACAACAAATTGGCAAGGAATTATGGATAGCAGGACTGGGAATAAAGGCTACGATGGATATCGTCAAAATTCTGTTGAACTCCGATCGAGACAAAATTGATTGAAAATGACGATAAGGACTATGAAAGGCTATGTTTCAAATATCAAGTTAATCGGAGTTCGTATGGAGGAAATATGATGGATTCAAGGTGGGAGAGGAATGTTGTTCGAACCCATCAGGTTCGATCCCATCAGGTTCGAAACCATCAGGTTCGAACCCATCAGGTTCGAACCCATCAGGTTCGAACCCATCAGGATCGAACCCATCAGGTTCGAACCCATCAGGTTCGAACCCATCAGGTTCGAACCCATCAGGTTCGAATCAACGGGAACTAGATTGGGTTCGAAAGGAATGACTTCAGTGCAATGGACATGGATTCGAATGATGGACGCGGACTCGAAGATAGTGGATTCGAATGATGAAGCTCGAAGAAGGAAATGGATACGAAGTTTTAATGGATTCGTAGGAAATGATGGATTCGAAGTTCTGATGGATTCGTGGAAAATGATGGATTCGAAGTTCTGATGGATTCGTGGAAAATGATGGATTCGAAGTTCTGATGGATTCGTGGAAAATGATGGATTCGAAGTTCTGATGGATTCGTGGAAAATGATGGATTCGAAGTTTTGATGGATTCGTAGAAAGTGAATAGACACGAAGTTTTGATGGATTCGTAGAAAGTAAATGGATTCGAAGTTTCGATGGATTCGTAGGAGGTGAATGGTTTCGAAGTTTGCATGGATTCGAGAGTTATGGAGTCGAAGGACTGGAGATGGATTCGAAGGGTATGGATTCGAGAGAGTTGGCCTCGTGGGTTCGAAATACATGGTTTCGAAGTAGACAGACCATGGGTTCGAACCAATCAGGACGCACGAATTCTAGAACTTGGATCGATCATATCTTTCAAACCGTTGATCCAAATGCAATGAAATTTTTACAGGAGCTTACATACATGTTGAAGAATGTTCACACCAAATTTCAGCTCAATTGGATGGATTCTTGATCGATTCGAAAATCACTTCGAATCGATCCCAAACTGGGCACGGATTCCGAGAACACGGGCCTGTGGGCCCCCCCTCACGTGCCAAGCAACCTCCCCAGGTTTTAGGCGGGATTTCAACCTTCCACGCCTATAAATAGAGCCCCTGGTCATTCAGAAAAGGGGTCGGAAGATTTGGAGAGGAAAAGCAAGCCCAGACGCTGCTAAAATCATTCCATAGCATTATTTCCACTATTTTCTTCAGATTTGGTCACTACAACTGTTGTAATCACTTGTAATCTTCAAGGATAATCAATAAAAAAGGAAAAATTGGAGTGGACGTAGGCCGGAGATAGCCGAACCACTATAAAACTTGTGTCTCTGTTCTTTACTTTTGTGGTTGCTGTCTATTATATGTTGAGATCTGTTGTTTGTGTTTGAATATCATTAATTTATATTCACACACTGGTGCTTTCACGGTATTGGGTGTTTGTGGCCAATTTTGGCGCAAACACACATAATGGTCAAAATAGAGAATTTTCACTCACATCATTGTCAACTACAAGCATGGATATCTTAGTCCATTTAACGCTAAAGCAATCAATTACATGGAACACACATATGCTTTCCAGACCACATTAACTATATAAATAGCCTAGGCATGTAGCTTATAACTAAAAATCGTACTAAAGTTAAAGAATGGTAGAAATATTTACACATATACAGCAATAAAAGCAATCAAAAATGAACCCATATTTTGCAATAATAAGAACAATATCTCAATCTAACTATGTAAGTGCTTAACTACGCTCACCAAATATAAAAAACTTAGAAATTAAAATGTTTGCATTTAACTAGTTTGAAATCTTAGTCTCTTTTATACTCAACCCTTTCTTCCATAATTGTTAATTTTCTCCTGATAATGTTTCCTTTTCACTTACAAATTGATTCAGTTGGAAAGACCAAAAAAGGGCATGCAGTGTGGTAACGATGGAGAAGAACGTGCAGTAACAGCGCACTTATATGAAAGAATAAAGTAAGTATTAAAATATATAGTTTTATCTTATATTGATAGTGCATATACCTAACAAATTGCATTAATTTAAATAAGCTTCTTAAGTCCAACATTACTATATCAATAGTAATTTCACTTATTATTTCAACCATCCTATGTAACCTAATTTTTCTGCATTTGAAAGGCATGAAAGAACAACAAAAAAATTGGGATTTTGATAAGGTTAGGTTATTAAACAGATTTCAACAACATCTATGTGAAGTAAACTATTTTTGTGACAGGTATTTTAGATTAAAAAAGCTTGATAAGCAACACATAAAAGCTGAAATTATACGTACAATATTTGATGGTAAGCTTACATTTGCTCCGTTGTATGGTAATTAAGTTCACATTATTCCTCCTCCTCCAATGAATTGTTGGAGCCCACTCAAAGTCCAACTCTTATGCGATGAATGTCCTACAAAATTAAAATGATGGATTGGTCAATAAGAAGTAATTGAAAATTCGAGAAACGAAGAGCATATTTGACGTCAATGAAAAGTAGATGCACAGTTAATCAAAAAAGTAGTGTAGAAAAATTGCACAAACCCTCAGCCCCATAGCAATATAATCACTGCAGAGCAAGCACTTCGATTTTATTTGTACTTTATTTTATATTTATGTGACCTTCAGACCAACCGCTGCCCCAATTTTGAATGTAATTTATTTATGAAAAAAGAAGCTGAAAAGAATTGTAAGGCGGAAGGAGAAGAAAATTTGGGTCAGGGGAAATTGTGAACTGGGTTGAGAACGTGGGCATACAAATTTTTGGAAACGTGTAAATATTAAAAAGGCAGATGTACACTTTTAAATATTTTTCTTTCCAAATGAATGAAAGGGTAGTTTTGAAAGTTTGAAAAAGGCTTCGCTTCTTAAGTATTTGCTTTATACATACAAGTATGGTGGCACGTCCGTTGGACGTGTGCAAAGAAAGAAGTGACGTATTTTGTCTTTGTTATAATTATGATATTGTGAGGGATTATAGTAATGTTTTCTTCAATTGTGGGAATATATAGGAGGAATTATTTATGTGCGAAGTTAGAAGTTGCGTTGTAGTAGCGTAAGTGTAGTAACCTGGTATGCTGGAATGCAGTGGGGTTGAAATTAGTATGTGGTATGTTAGTTGGTTGACGTAATAGGAGGAGATCAGGTCAACCTATTTTTTGTGTTTGATAATGTTTTATTTAGATGCAGTTGATGTTGATGTGTTGTAGGGAAAAAAAATATTTGTTGTTGTAGTAGCAGACTACTTGTTGGTGTACGTACAACAGAAAATATGGAGTTGTACAGTTAGAGAAACGTGTAGATGGAAATCTAATTATGTATATAAGCACAGTGCAAAAGGCGAAGCAGTTGTAAAAGCTATTTTATTGGCAAAGTACAGATGAAGAAAATATGCAACATAACATCGAATTGATTAACTGTTGTAGTTATGCATAGAGTAATCAGTTCTGCGAATGTTCTGCAAGATAGCGCTCAACGGCTCGATCGCACTCTTCGATCTGCAGGAGAAGGTTAAAGGGGTTGAAAGTTAGACGATTGATATATGTATGCACAAATATGCGGATGTATTGAAGTGTAGGTTAGTATGTGTAGCATACCACTTCGGGAGTGAAGAAATCATCCCAATTACCGTCTATCGAGTAAGGTACATGGGGATGATGGTCGGTAGGGATTTGTAGTTGATCTGAAAACACAGACGATTGTTTCAAGTCCATTTGTTTCTAAGAAATCTTTGTTGTTGGTACGCACAGTTGAAGATGTTGTAGTCGTTTTGCATTGGTATCATTGTCTGAATCGTGCTGTTGAGCAGTAGTGATGAAGTACATACCTCGACTCACGACTCATCACCAGTCGCGATTCATCGCGATTCACGACTCATCACCATTCGCGACTCATCCCCATCGCCTCCTCACCAAGCACGACTCATCCTACCAACGACTCACGAGACATCACCACTCCACCGATCCACGACTCAACCCACCAACGACTCACGAGTCATCAATCTCCACGCGACTCACGACTCATCGCCCTCTTCACCAATCCGCGACTTATCCCAATCCCCAAAACCCTAAGTCGCGATTTCCTCTCCTTCTCATATGTCGCGCGCGTGAGTATGATAAGTCGTGAACGAACTATGCTTCTCCAGTGGGTCGCTGAAAACCCTAAATCCATATCACCGAGACACGAGACAACCTTTCCCCAATTCCATGAGTCGCGATCGACTTATTCATAAGTCGCTACTGGTTTCCATAAGTCGTTGCCATTCTCTTAGGTGCTGAAGCTCCATTAAGTCACTGATGATTCAATAAGTCGTGAACGACTTATTTTTGAGTCGTTTTTAAGTCACGAACTTGTGTTGAGTCGTTTTACTGTTTAGTCTTAAGTCGTATGCATATGGTGTTGTAATTTTTTTTAAGTCTTGTAATGAGTTGTAAGCTTATAAATAGGCAAGTCGTGTCATTTGTAAGTGGTTGAATATTGAATAAAATTTCCTTTTGTTAGCTTTGTGCTTACATACAATTGGTAGTTGAGTGTGATCTCCTATCCCCTCTTTCGGTTAATCGAGTGCGCTCGATTCAACGATTGAAGAAGCCGATTCACGGAATCTAGTGCGCTAGATCAACGTGCGAAGAATCGTAGATCTTTAAACGCGGTATAGTGCGCTATCAACGCGTTTGAGATAGCTAGAGTTCGGTATCTTTGGATCAGCGAACTTGGGCATTTCGGTATCATCAACTCACCGATTGCTACATTTCATCGATTGAAGTTTATTTTGAATAATCCGCTGCGTCAGTTTTGGTATCGGAGCCATACTTAGCCAATCATAGCTAAGTTGATTCTTGGAGCCAAGTTTTTGAAGTTTGAAGTTGTTCATCGTGTTTATATTGGAGTTGCAACAAGTTTGGGGTTTGTGATCCATAATCTCTTGGATCAAAGTGTGGGAAAGGTGTTGAAGTTCGAAGCAAGCTTGAAGCCGTACTAGTTGATTTGAATTGTAGTTTTGGAGTTGTTTTGTTTGAAGATTGTTGAAGTCAAAATTGTTGAAGTTTGATTTGTTGAAGTTTGGAGAAGTTCAATCATGCCACCGAGACGAGCTCAACGCCATCGCAACATTAATGCCTTGTATGGAAGAGAAGAGGCCGATGAAATGGAGCAACGAATCCACGAGAGCTTTACTGAAAAGTTGAATGAAGGAATTGGTCGATTAGAGAGAATGATGCTTGAAATGAATCAAAGTAGAAGAAGAATTTCACCTGAATCAAGCCATGGAAGAAGTAGAACTTCGATACATTCAGATCGGGAGAGAACAGAAGATCATAGAAGTGTTGATAATCGTGATAGGAATGTTGATCGAAGGAGTAGTGATAGAGATGTTGGAGGTCGTGATTGACAACGATATACTTCAGATTTTGATGAGGAATTTGTTGGTGACAGAGGGAGTATGCATCGAGATCGAGAACAAACACGACGTCAGAATCGAGATATAGATGATGATCGTCGATGGGAATCGGGAATGAAGATGGAGATTCCGGAGTTTAAAGGTGGGATGGTAGCTGAGGAATTTTTAGATTGGTTGTCTAACGTGGAGGAGATATTTGATTTCAAGGAGGTTCCGGAGAATCGAAGGGTAAAGTTAGTTGCTACAAGGCTGAGGGGGAGAGCTTTGGCGTGGTGGCAACAAACTAAACTTACCAGGGAGAGAATGAGGAAGTCAAAGATAGAATCGTGGAATAAGATGAAGAAGTTGATGAGATCTACTTTCTTACCTTACAACTATCAATCACTTATGTACCAGAGGTTGCAGAATCTGAGGCAAGGGACAAAGTCTGTTGGTGATTATGCTGATGAATTTTACCAACTCATTGCCAGGAACGATATTATGGAGACTGAAGAACAGTTAACTGCTAGATTTATTGGAGGTTTGAGAATGCAGATCCAGGATATGGTTAATATGTTTGATCCTAGATCAGTTGCAGAAGCACATCAGAAAGCGTTAGCTTGGGAGAAACAAGGAAGGCGTGGAGGTGGTGTGTTTACTAATTCTAATAATCTAGTGAAGGGTGTTGGCGGAAGTTCTAATGTTCCTAAACCAGTTACCAAGCCAGTGGTGAAGGAGGCTGAGAAAGCAAAGGCTAGTAGTGTTTTCAAATGTTATAATTGCCAGGAGTTGGGTCACAAAAGCAACGAATGTCCAAAGCCGAAGAAGAGAACCATGGTTGCAGAGGTTGAGGCAGATGATGGTGAGGAGGCAGAATGTTCAAATACACCTTATGTTGAGGAGGAAGAAGAAGTGTCGGGTGATGAAGGTTGTAATCTTATGATGAGGAGAAGTTGTTTGACACCAAAGCAAGAGGAGGATTGTAGTTGGCTGAGAAGCAATATTTTTCAATCGACATGTACTATTCTGGGGAAAGTTTGCAAGTTCGTTATTGATGCAGGAAGTTGTGATAATATTATTTCTACAGAAGCAGTGAGAAAGTTGAACTTGAAGACCGAGAAGCATCCTAAACCATACAAGCTAGCATGGTTAAGGAAGGGAGGTGAAGTGAAAGTGTGTCGGAGAGCTTGTGTGAATTTTTCGATTGGAAAGAAGTACAAGGATGAAATTTGGTGTGATGTCGTAGATATGGATGTTTGTCACTTATTGTTGGGCAGACCATGGCAGTTTGATAGAGCAGTTCAGCATGACGGTCGTGCCAACAGTTACAGTTTCATGTTCGAGGGTACTAAAATCACTTTGGTTCCTAAGAAGCAACAGCAGAAGGAGAACAAACTGGAGGAGATTGAGGAATTGAAAACTCTGTTGACTTTGAAAGAGTTTGTCAAGGAAGTGGAGGAAGAACCTGAAGTATTTTTGTTGATTGGGCAAGAGAGCAGTGAAGAAGTTGAAATCCCGGAAGAAGCAAAGCCAGTTTTGAAAGAATTTGAGGATGTCTTTCCAGAGGAGTTGCCAAAGGAGTTACCGCCACTTAGAGACATTCAACATCAAATTGATCTTGTTCCAGGAGCAGTGTTACCACATCGACCACATTACCGAATGAGTCCGAAGGAACATGAGGAGTTACGAAGGCAGGTGGAAGAGCTGCTTGAGCAGGGACGTATCCAGGAAAGTTTGAGTCCTTGTGCTGTGCCTGCATTGTTAGTACCAAAGAAGGACGGAACTTGGAGGATGTGCACTGATAGTAGAGCTTTGAATAAGATCACTGTTCGTTATAGATTTCCTATGCCGAGATTGGATGATTTGTTGGATCAGTTGAGTGGGGCAACTATATTCTCGAAGATTGATTTGAAGAGTGGTTATCATCAAATTCGGATTAGACCTGGAGACGAATGGAAGACAGCTTTCAAGACAAGAGAGGGGTTATACGAATGGTTGGTTATGCCATTTGGTTTGTCAAATGCACCTAGTACATTCATGCGGGTGATGAATCAAATCTTTAGACCATTCATTGGGAAGTTCGTCGTGGTTTATTTCGATGATATTCTGATTTACAGCAAGAGTACGGAGGAGCATGTTCAACATTTGAGGGAAGTATTGATTATTCTTCGTGAGGAACAATTTTATGCTGCTACGAAGAAATGTGTGTTTATGACGCACAGTGTTTTATTTCTGGGTTATGTTGTTTCAAGAGAAGGTATTCAGGTTGATCAGAGTAAAGTTGAGGCAGTCAGGAATTGGCCACAGCCAAAGACAATTACGGCAGTGAGAAGCTTTCATGGGCTAGCGTCATTCTACCGAAGATTCATTCCACACTTCAGTAGCGTGATGGCTCCAGTTACTGATTGCATGAAGGGTAAACAGTTTTCATGGACAGAAGAAGCCGGGATTGCTTTTGAACGAATCAAAGAACTGTTGACGACAGCGCCAATTCTTGTTTTACCTAATTTTCAGTTGTTGTTTGAGCTACACACTTATGCATCAAAGGTTGAGATTGGAGGAGTGTTGAGTCAACAGGGGAGACCTATTGCATATTTCAGTGAAAAGTTATCAGGGGCAAAGATGAGATACAGTACATATGACGTTGAATTTTACGCTGTTGTGCAAGCTGTTAAGCATTGGAGACACTACCTATTTCAGAAGGAATTCGTTCTTTACACTGATCACGAAGCTTTGAAACATTTACAGGGACAGGATAAAATCTCTGCGAGACATGCATCATGGATTGCTTATTTGCAGCAGTTTACTTTTGTCGTTAAGCACAAATCAGGGGTGACGAATCGTGTGGCTGATGCTTTGAGTAGGAAGAGTCATTTATTAACAACATTGAAGGTTGAAGTGACGGGGTTTGAATTGTTGCCAGAACAGATTGAAGAAGATCCTTACTTTGTGAAATATGTTGAGAAAGTTAAGGAAGGAAGTACTGATGAATTTATGTTGGTTGATGGATTCTTGTTTAAAGGAAATCAGTTATGTATTCCAGAGGGCTATAGTCGTGAATCGCGATGAATCGCGACTGGTGATGAGTCGTGAGTCATAGGCCTTTTTCAAATACAGATGTTCACTCTTATTGCACTACTTTTTTTAGTATTTCGTTTCCTTCTTACTCATTAACGACTTCCTCCAATGCAAACCAAATGTTCAACATTCACTCAAGAGAGTGCAGTAAACCTTTCCACTGAAAGGATTAAACGCAAATGCACCCGTTCAAATCAACAATACTTATATATAAACTATCATATAACCAAATGTTCAAATCAAAATACTTATATATAAACTATCATATAATAAAATGTTAACAGCTTATTAAGACTAACAACATATAAAATATGTAACTCACTGATTAATATAAATTTACTTACAGAAACCATATAAATTTTGACAGAATAAAATATACCTACATCAACATATACTTACTTTTCTAACAAAATAGACATATACCTATATGCTTCAACAAGATTTTATCTGTAAACCATAACTATAGCATACATTATAAACAACCAAACTTTGAAATGCTAAAACTTTAACTGTTGAACAGAAAGCTATAGGCCTATGAATACCTAACAGCTTTTGAAAGCTTGTATAAAACTTGTCCACATGAATTAACAAATAAACGAAAATATCCTTATATAAACCCATATACGTAACAACTATATGTATGAAAAAAAAATGGGAGGAGAAGAATATTACACATCACAGCAAAACACAAACAGAAAGCCGAGCAAGCTAGGTGAGCCGGAGCTTAAAGAGCAAATGGCGCGGCCGAGGGTTTAGCGGTGGTGGAACGGTGAAGGTGGCTGAGATGGTGTTCGGGTGGAAGCCATGGGGAGCGGTGGAAGGAGGTGGCGAGGCCGGAGATGCTGCTCGCGCGACATTTGGAGGAAATGGGTCGGCAGGCGGACTTTGGGTAGAGGCGGGGAAGCGGGCTGCAACGTGGGATGGTGCTTCGGTAGGAGGATGCACGAGAGGGTAAGGGAGGGGAAAGCCGTTCGGGTGCACGGCGATGGTAGGCTGCCGTGGAACGAGTGGAGATGGTCAGGTAGGGTCGCGTGGAGGTCATGTGGATGGTTGATCAGGAGGTGCTTATGTGGGCTGAGACTGTTGCGTGAGAGGTCGGAGGTGGGGAGCAGAAGCAGGTAACCAGAGGGGTAGCAGGTTTCAATTATGAGCAACCAAATTTTGGTATCTCAGGCAAACATAATTATTTGTAGAGGGCGCAGAACGAAAGATGAGGGTGGAATAAGCTTTGAAGAGAAAATGAACAGCTAAAATAAAGAGAAGATGGGCAAGCAATTAAATATAAAGGCAGACGTCAAGCCGTGAATCCAGGAAATAAAGGTAAAGTTGTAAAGTCAAGAGTAACCGATCAAAATTTGATAAATGCACGTATAAAATTTTCGTACTTCGAAACTGATGGAAAGATTGAATGGACAGGGGAAAAAGTAATAAATGAATGCGTAAATAACGTATAGAATTTTATACGTTTCAAACTTTTGAAATGGCGTGGGATGACAACAGCTGTACACTGATTGAGAAGCTATTAAAGCAATTTATTTCATTGCTTGGGATTCACGTTTGAAGTTTGAAAAGCGAAGTAAAGTTAATGGTCAACATTTAAAGGTGTCGTTACAACGAACAATTTATTGGTTCCGTTGTGCACCGGATTTCAAAATACAGAAATAAATATACTATTGAGATCAGCACGACGAGACGATCACAACGGTATACAGATATCAGTGGTACGATCATCCGATCAAAAGTCGATGATCGGAACCAAAAATGCTGCTAATTGGTCAGAAATAAGGTAAACGGAGCAGTAGACGTCCGAATTTAGAAAAACGAAAGATGACGCCTTACTCTGAAGAGGATTTAGAAATTTTCTATAGAAAAATATTCAGGCTTGAAAATAAATTTATTATCAGCAATTATTAGCTAGCTTGAATTTAATAGAATTTCCCAATGAGATAAACTTTGATAAAATTAATTGAAAATTTACAACCTGCTATATTTAAATATACGTATTCTAACTACATGAACATTATATTTCAAAGATTCAATTATTATAAAATTTCACAAATATTCAATTAAATACGTTAAAAAAATCAATTAAACATTTTAAAATTTTCCGGGTCGTTACACTCTCCCCCACTCAAAACTTTTCGTCCCTAAAAAGGGAGGAGGTAGGAGAATAGAAATAACCAGAAATAAAAGTAGATTGAAAGTCAAGGGTAAATAATTAACTTAAAACTATATAAATTTTACTTGAAATATTCATTTGAAAACTTCATTTGAAATTCAATTTTCTTTAATACTTTAAAATTTTCAAAACTCGTTGGAATTTAATATGTTTAAATAACACCTTTATACATATATGAAAGCTATTTGAAAACAATTATTTGCATCATTAATTATATTTACAAAGAAGCTATAGAAAACATTAAATCCATAATTCACAAATTTATAAATTTGTCTTTAGATACTTTTCAAAAATTATTAATAAATCATTCACTTTAAATATGTTTTATTTAACTAATAACTTGAAAAATATTTATAACACTAAGATTTTCTATTAACCAATATAGTATATAAATAAACAATTTTTAAAAAGGATATATCCAACAAGGAAAGAAGGTAGATTCGGAAATCAGAATCAAGGTGAATAACTAAAGCTGGGCAGATAAGGTAGATCCAAAAGAATAGTATCGGGCAAGAATAGTTAATTTCAACCAAAAGAATTTAAATTTTTAAAACCAATACAGATATTTCTGGTTGGAAATATTTTTATAATAAAATACCTTTAACATAAAATATTTTTATATCAAAACAAAATTTTCTTTCGAAAATACTTTTTATAACTCGATGTTTCAACAAGTTTATCCTCGTTCTTGCGGACTCTGGCTATGCGTTGATCAGGCGCAAAGCTAGAATTCTTCAAGTACTTAGTACACCCGTTTTAACACCTAGTGAAAATATTTGAAAAATACTTTTAAAAACAGATATGGAAAGTACAATCCAAACAAACAACCAAACCAAAACCTTTGTCCGATCATGGTTTGCAGATACACAATGGTTACGCCTGGGTCCCCCAGGAAACAATCCATATCCGTAAGCTTTCTCAGCCCTGCGAGTTACGCCATGATGACTAGTAGAGTGCAGGATACACAATGGTTATGCCTGAATCCCCTAGGAAACAATCTGTACCCCTAGGCAAGACTTAGCCAGACACTTGCGCTACTATTCGCGACCTACACAGATTGTAGGATACACAATGGTTACGCCTGGATCCCCTAGGAAACAATCTGTACCCCTAGGCAAGACTCAGCCAGGCAATTGCGCTATGCATTCGCGAGAGAAAAAAAGAAACCATGGATTACGCCACGGTGGGAACACTCGAGTATTACATCCGAAAAACCGAAAATCAGAGAGAATAATATCGATAGAATGAATCCACGATGTGGCCACAAAGCGGATATCAAGCAGAAGGCACTTTACATATCTTTACTTCGAAAATATATATCATATAGTACCTTTTCAAATCACTTTCAAATATCATACTTATATAAAGTCCATTATATATAGGATTCCCTTTTTCCCAAATCGAATACTTTCCAAATCAATAGTAGATCAAATCATACTTATATAGATTTCGATTATATAGAATAGCTTTCCAAATTGAGTACCTTCAAATCAATGGATTTCAAATCAATTTCATACTTTTACAAATCCAATTTATATAAGTTCGACCACTCCCAAATCAAGTGCTTAATAATATAAGGTTCTCAATTTCAAATCATTCAATATCCATT
Source organism: Allium cepa (assembly GCA_030765085.1). Classification (NCBI taxonomy): domain Eukaryota; kingdom Viridiplantae; phylum Streptophyta; class Magnoliopsida; order Asparagales; family Amaryllidaceae; genus Allium; species Allium cepa. Next base: position 233,050,507 of record CM060939.1, on the reverse strand, counting down.
CAGTTTCCAATCATATATGATTTCACCAAATTTTCTTCCAAATCAAGTATCTAAATTTCAAAGTTCTCAAAATAATAGGTTTAGAAAATTATCCCAGTTTCTAAATTAAAATAATTCAAGTCAAACAATTTCATTTTAAAAATCTCCATAAGAGTATTGGTTTTTTAAATTTCAATTTAATTTCAAAACTAAAAATTTTCTCAAAATCACTTATACTCAAATGGTTTCCAAATTTATAATTATCCCTTTAAAACTTTTAAACTATCTATTTCTAGTTGAAATATTCAATTTACCTTTCTGAAAACTATTATTCAAAAATATATATATTTTTTTCAAAACATTTCAAACTAAATTTATATTCTTTATCAAACATTTTATACTCTTCGAAATTTCTTAGTTTTAAAATTTTAGACCTTGACTTGGAAGTGTTCGAACCTTCAAAATGATAAGGGGAAATCACATTTTCAATTCAAGAGTTGAAAATCAATAATAAATCAATTTCAATATATAGGGTTATACCAAAACAAATTCGAAACTCGAGGACTGAACACCGGTCTCGCATTTTAAATTGTTTCAAATATATACATATATCTTTCGCAAACATCAAATTATACTTCGAAATTTGAAATCATAACGGTTTTACAAAATCACTCGCATAGCGAGCTATTAAAGTGGCCTCTCCCCCACTCTGAAACTCGAAAATCAATGTCGATGATGCGTGCACTCATCACCGAAATTATTTTCCAGCGACATACGTGAGTTATGGACTTCTATTTTCTTGAAAACTTCTTTGAAATTTCTTCAAAATTATTGGAACTCATTTGAACTCATTTGAAACATTTCTTATTCGGAAAAATACTTTTAAATCGTATTATTTTTATATATTTTCCAAGATCTTAAAACCAATTTCAAAATACCGGAATTCAATTCTCGAATTTCAAATTTAACTTTTCAGTTATAAATCATTTTTATATAAATCAATTTCTTACAAGTTTTCAAATTTTCAAATCCTTTCAAAAGTTTTATATATATAGAATAACATTTCTTATTTGTTTTATATATAGGTATATAATCCTTATCGAAAACAATTTCACTTTTATATATATAAACAAAAATCATAGTTATAAAATTTCGGTATAAACAATTTCAAAAATACAAACAAAACCCGATTTTCAAAGGATGATTCAAGAATGGATTTCAAAACAAAGATAGTGATTTAATTTTAAAGGAACTCCAATCAATAGAATCCTGATTCGAAGATAGACTCGATCGAAGATGAGATAATTAAATTACAAAATAGAAGATGGATATACTTCTATAAATCGCGGGCGACCTTTACCGGTCAACCGTGATTCCAAAATTAGATCGGTGTAGAATTCTGAGGCAATTCAACATTCGATCGCTAGAGATATAGAATTCGGCATAACAAGATATAGCAGCATCATAAACCGAGGATACAGAAATCTTCGGTGAGTCAATGCCAATTGAAAAAGAGTTTTCACCCCCTTTACAAATCATACAGTGGAGTTATTGGATACTCCAGAATCAAAAGAATATAAATAGAGAGAGCCAAGAATGAATTTTCGAACCACAGGGAGCGTCCCAAAGTTCAAAGGAAATCGAGTCAAAAGGAAGAGATTCAGCTCGAGCGAAAGTGATTCTGTATATAAATTTACCGTATATGCTAAGTTTTGCCTAAAGCCAAAGCTCTGATACCAACTGTAACGACCCGCTATTTTGGACCATTCAAATCGACAATAAAACCATACATATCCGACTTGAATAATTCAAAATACCGAATTGTTCATTTAAAATTTGGCAAAACTTAAAATATACAATAAATAAATCAATCACAGATCTCAGACACAGAGTAATATAATGCAGCGGAATAAATACAGGATAGTAGTTCATGAAGCTACTATATACATCAGAGTTAGAAATAAAATACAACCGAATAATTCAAATGCAGTGAAGTCTCCAGATGACTTCTCTGAACCAGTCAACTGGAAAGGCTGGAATCTGAATCGATAGTTGGATCTCCAAATGAAGCTCTGAACTCCAAAGGTGAGTCTCTAATGTTGTTTAACTCAGTCTGACCCGAGCGTAAAGCAAAACACAAAACACTCGAGTCAGGATTAACATTCTTATATAAATAAATCCAACTCAAGTGAAATATCGACTGAAATACAAATAACTTAAAGGATGTTTGGGATAACCATCCTCTAAGGGTCCATGGAACTATCTACAAAGTAGAAATATACACTATAACACCGTGGTCATTCCCATTTATTTATACTTCAAACCAAATATCAATTTACTTCAATTATCTCTATATTTCCCAAAATAGTATTCATATAAAATAAATAATTTATAAAGTAAAGTATTCAATTTCCTCAACTTAACATATCATTTCAACATCAACCCGACCTTCCCATTCAAATTAAATCCAATCTCAATCTATCAATTTAAATTCAATTTAAATCTTAAATTAACCACTTAAATTTCATCGATCCCAATTCGGATTTGAAATCACAAATACCCCTTTATATTTCAATATATTTCAAAACTTTAAGTATACAGCGTTTCAAACTAAATTTTATTCAATTTAGTTTTCTACATAATAAATTCAATTTAGTTCAACCAAAATTTTCATTTTAATTCAAATTTTAGTTGCTAAATAACAATTCAACTATTTTGATTTTTCATACAGATCCGAATCTCAAAATAAACCATTTAAATTCCAATATAGTTCAAAACTTTAATATTTAAATGTTCAATTTAATAGTTTCATATAGATCTCGATTTAACCTCACTATTATTTAGTCTTGAAATACTTCCTCATTTGATTCAATATTATTTAAGTAACCTTAAATTCCATTTCTACTCAATAATTTCCTTAATTTATTTAAACGTGAAATATTCATTAAATCACTTAAATCAAAAATCCAGTTATGAAATCATACCTTTATATTTCCCATTCAATAATTTCAAATTGATTTAATTAAATAAATCCTTATTTAATTACCATTCTTAATAAACCCAAATTTATCTCCCAATCTTAATTATTCAAATTTTCGCAACGGTAAATTTTGAAACATAAATCTTAAATACTACTTAAACATATTATATGGATTAAATCAATCTTAATAATAATATTATTAAATCTATATATAAAATTTCCATTTATATATAATATTTTTAAGAACCAATATTTATTAAATCCCATATATTTCTCTTCAAACTGTAGAAATTATTTTCAAAATAATTATATGGACCAACGGTGTCTGTATATGTTCCCTATCATATAGTCAAGTGCTACAGATATTTATCATTTCAATCCGTACACTAAATATAAACGGGTGGATATCATTTCAACCCGTAATCCCAAATTCAATTAAACGAAAATCGCTTGGGTTTATGATTTCTACCCATAACGATTTTCTCCTATTCTAAAGTCCGTTCGGGTATGTATCATTTCAACACATAGTGATTTCTAAACCACAGGGAACTTGCAGAGTGATAACATATAATAAAATAAAATAACAGGCATATATCATCAATAACAATATAATATAAACAACAAGATATGGTGTCATATCCCGCAGGTGAACAGTTACAGATAATAGCATATTTAGCAATGTAAAATCTAACAGCAGCATATTTCAATTGTCGTTTCAATTGAAATTAAATTTAATAAATAAAAGAACGTTAATCGTGAGTGATTGCTCACCTTTAGAGGCTAGATAGATTCGACAAAGAAAAGGGCTATGAAATCCAAAGCAACGCTAGATGGGCATGATTTGATGTAGAAAACAAGCACGACAGACGAAGCTGATAGATAAAGAATTGACGAAATCAAATCATAATTAGATCGTGGAAGATAAATAGGATAGGTGAGCTTATAAACAACTATATATGACTATATATAGATAAAATGAAATTCTAAATTCAAACATATTTTAAATTAAATATAAATGTATTATATTTATTTACAAACAAATCTAAACACATGTTAACTAAGTATATATATATGTCGAATCATTGCTCTACCCCAAAAATCCTACATTAAAATCAACAAATATATATATATATATATATATATATATATATATATATATATACTGCAAAGACATCATAACATTATACAACTAGTCAACATATGCAGACTCAGTTTGTAAAATATGCATACTTCGGTTAATATATATACATAGGTGTGCAGACCGACTACATTAATATAACCATATATATATTATCTACAAATCTTATACGACTACACATATGCTATACTTGAGAGCAATAATACACATCCCTTAATATAAAATCAAATGTATATCTGTCAGTGAAAACAACTTTAAAACTGTCATGAAATAAGCTTTTAAAGCATATACTATTGAAATTATAAATATTCATATAACTTATACTGTAAAACTAACATAGAAAATTTATATACTATTTACATTTTAAATATAACTCTTGTAAATTGTAAATTGTTGAAAATAAAATATAATACAGTATACTTTAAAAATACCGAAACAAACATAAATATATATTATAACCGGTCAAATCAAAATACTTATATATAAACTATCATATAATAAAATGTTAACAGCTTATTAAGACTAACAACATATAAAATATGTAACTCACTGATTAATATAAATTTACTTACAGAAACCATATAAATTTTGACAGAATAAAATATACCTACATCAACATATACTTACTTTTCTAACAAAATAGACATATGCCTATTTGCTTCAACAAGATTTTATCTGTAAACCATAACTACAGCATACATTATAAGCAACCAAACTTTGAAATGCTAAAACTGTAACTGTTGAACAGAAAGCTATAGGCCTATGAATACCTAACAGCTTTTGAAATCTTGTATAAAACTTGTCCACATGAATTAACAAATAAAAGAAAATATCCTTATATAAACCCATATACGTAACAACTATATGTATGAAAAAAAATGGGAGGAGAAGAATATTACACATCACAGCAAAACACAAACAGAAAGCCGAGCAAGCTAGGTGAGCCGGAGCTTAAAGAGCAAATGGCACGGCCGAGGGTTTAGCGGTGGTGGAACGGTGAAGGTGGCTGAGATGGTGTTCGGGTGGAAGCCATGGGGAGCGGTGGAAGGAGGTGGCGAGGCCGGAGATGCTGCTCGCGCGACATTTGGAGGAAATGGGTCGGCAGGCGGACTTTGGGTAGAGGCGGGGAAGCGGGCTGCAACGTGGGATGGTGCTTCGGTAGGAGGATGCACGAGAGGGTAAGGGAGGGGAAAGCCGTTCGGGTGCACGGCGATGGTAGGCTGCCGTGGAACGAGTGGAGATGGTCAGGTAGGGTCGCGTGGAGGTCATGTGGATGGTTGATCAGGAGGTGCTTATGTGGGCTGAGACTGTTGCGTGAGAGGTCGGAGGTGGGGAGCAGAAGCAGGTAACCAGAGGGGTAGCAGGTTTCAATTATGAGCAACCAAATTTTGGTATCTCAGGCAAACATAATTATTTGTAGAGGGCGCAGAACGAAAGAAGAGGGTGGAATAAGCTTTGCAGAGAAAATGAACAGCTAAAATAAAGAGAAGATGGGCAAGCAATTAAATATAAAGGCAGACGTCAAGCCGTGAATCCAGGAAATAAAGGTAAAGTTGTAAAGTCAAGAGTAACCGATCAAAATTTGATAAATGCACGTATAAAATTTTCGTATTTCGAAACTGATGGAAAGATTGAATGGACAGGTGAAAAAGTAATAAATGAATGCGTAAATAACGTATAGAATTTTATACGTTTCAAACTTTTGAAATGGCGTGGGATGACAACAGCTGTACACTGATTGAGAAGCTATTAAAGCAATTTATTTCATTGCTTGGGATTCACGTTTGAAGTTTGAAAAGCGAAGTAAAGTTAATGGTCAACATTTAAAGGTGTCGTTACAACGAACAATTTATTGGTTCCGTTGTGCACCGGATTTCAAAATACAGAAATAAATATACTATTGAGATCAGCACGACGAGACGATCACAACGGTATAAAGATATCAGTGGTACGATCATCCGATCAAAAGTCGATGATTGGAACCAAAAATGCTGCTAATTGGTCAGAAATAAGGTAAACGGAGCAGTAGACGTCCGAATTTAGAAAAACGAAAGATAATGCCTTACTCTGAAGAGGATTTAGAAATTTTCTATAGAAAAATATTCAGGCTTGAAAATAAATTTATTATCAGCAATTATTAGCTAGCTTGAATTTAATAGAATTTCCCAATGAGATAAACTTTGATAAAATTAATTGAAAATTTACAACCTGCTATATTTAAATATATGTATTCTAACTACATGAACATTATATTTCAAAGATTCAATTATTATAAAATTTCACAAATATTCAATTAAATACGTAAAAAAATCAATTAAACATTTTAAAATTTTCCGGGTCGTTACAGACGCCTTGCACGTTGAGTAACACGTCGTCTTTCTCTTTGTTGTTGGTCCATAAAGATGTGGAAAAAATGAGTTAGGTGGAAGAAAGGTGTGAAGAGAGTGGGGCAGTTGAACTGATATGCCAAAATATTGATAACGAAATGAAAGTGGAATAGTACGTAGTAGTAAAGGTGAAAAGTAGGGTGAGTGAATAGTGGGAAATGCATACTTATAGGAACATGTAGATTAGATATTTTGCAACTATCATATTATTAAGTGGAAGATGTTGAAGGAGTCATAGGTCTGTAATTATGTCTGAAAAAGTGGGGTTAACGGCTAGTGTGTAGCAGGTCAAAGGGAGGGTAGCCGTTTTGGGCAACAAATCAATTGGACCATATTTATGTACAACTGGTGCCACATTTTGGATCAGTTGTCAAAATTTAGTACATAGTTTTTTTTAGCGATAAAAAACGTGTATAACTAGAATTGTTACTATATTTGACCTGCACGATTGAAAATGTTTGTTAAATATTTTTTGTTGCAAAATAAAATGAATCTAGGTAAAACTGAAAAAATAGAAACAAAACAGTCAACCTAGGATACTGTTACATTACAAAGTTAAAAATGATTCTAATGGTAATGTAACTATTTTACTTAATTTACCCTCTATTTTGATTAGTCTATCTCACCATTTCATGAGAAAAACATATGCCTATTTTTGTACATAAACAATGAAAACTAAATATACTAAAATAATATTGAGTTAGTAAATTTTGTACGATGCCACTTTGTAACGACCAGTAGATTTTATGGATTTAATTTGGTTAAATTAATAAGTTATAACTAAATTTAGAAGAAAAATAAATTAAAAACCTACTTATAGTAATTCGAAGTTAATTCAAATGATTTTAAGTGGTGAAAAGAATTTTACCTATATATGAGTTGAATATGAGGAATTTGAGGAAAATATTAAACTAATATAATGTAATAAACATTGTTAACAGTAAATGGAATATGATAATAAGAACAATTGCAAGTTTGTATTTATGGGCGAAATAATATTGATAGGTAATAATTGTTGTAGAGAATAAATTACAAATGTTATAAATTGTATAATGGTGACAGCTATTGTTCGTTATCAATGCATTTAATTTATAGCGATTAAATGTAATTAATCATTGCCTTTTTGTAAGTTAAGAAGTAACTGAAAATTTTGAAGGAAAAATCAATAGAAAGGTTAACTATATGCATAAGATGGAAAGTTGAATAGAATTCTAATAAATGATAATAATGGAAAACGTATACAATCAATGTAGGTAATTTGAAATTACAATGTTGTTGAACTGATTAAACGTTTCTTGTGATAATTAATAAATAACGAAAGGAGTAAGCGTATTTATTTAGAGTATTAATTACTATTGGGTAGAGATTTAAGTAACAACATTTAATGCAATGTTAGTAATGCCAATTTAAGTCAATAATAAGGAATTGGGAATCATATCTATGAAATGATAACGAGAATACAAGGTGATAAATGCCAATTAAGGGTAATAATTAATAAACTTAATGAAATCCCAATTTTATATAAAATAATTTAAAAGTCAGGTTTGGCTATAATTTGAACATAAGTAAATTGAATTTGTAGTATGAAAATATATGCAAAAATTGATTTTTGTAATAAAAGATTTTGTATGTGACAAAAAGGTAACGGTAATGTTTAAGGTAGGTTGCCTATTCATTTATTTAGATTTTTAGTTGGAATTGGAAATAAGTTTGTAATAAATGTAAATAAATTTTACATTTATGTGAAATGTAACCAATGTAAATTTTATTTATAATATAGCAAAGGGTGGATTTAAGAAGTGAAATTGCAGAATTTGAAGCTAATTAATAATAGACATAGTAAAGATGGCAATCCAATCAAATACTTAGGAATAAAATTTATTGGAAGGTAACCTAATTTATAAATAAATGGTAAGTATTTAAGATATAATTCTATATTAATTGAAACTGATTGTAGATTTAGTGTAGTAATGTTAAGGCTAACTAAATTTGCTTTATAGATGGAATTATAATCAAGGTGGATAGGTAACGAACTTAAAAATATAATTAAGAACTAATAGGTGGCAAATTAATATAGTTTGTATTATGTAAGTAAGCTTTGGTAAATCAAATTCTACCAATCCAAAGCTAACGTTTTGTTAATATAGATTTAAGTATAGAGAGCAATATTTATTTATTTAATTGAAGTATTGCAAAATAAATGAAAATTTAACATCTAAATATTACGTTAATAGGAAATAATTGTTCTACTTATCATTACATTCATTTAGCCCATTTTTAAACTTAATCAACTGAAATTAATGTAATTGAAAATTTTCAATTAATAGGAGAGAGAATACTAATTGTAATAGGTGCAATTAAAAGCAGCTTATGTTTTGTGAAATATAAGGAAAGTTTTGATTCAAAAAAAAAAAAAAACATTTACATCAATAAAATGAATGTTTCATCTATTAATGTAGGTTCAATTTAATTTAAATAAAAATATAGAAAGATTGATTTTTCGAGAAAGAAATATATGTTTATTTGAACTGTGTTTAGCTTACAAACTAGTTACAAGAATAGGAAAATAATCTATTTATTACTCTTGTGTATAAACAATTTTTCTATTTTTATTTTTTTTAATGCATTTTAGTTGTCTGTTTTAAAATTTAATTTTGTGTGATTGCAATTAATGTAGTTCAAATATTTCAATTAAAAGAAAAGAAAACGGTGATTGCAATTAATAGATTTAATAATAAAAAAACGCGCGTTTTATGGTAAACAAAAAGGGTGTTTTAATGGTAATTAGAGATCATTTTTGGAAAAACAAATCAAATGTTTTCATTTTTAAAATAATTATAAAAAATTATTATGCATAGACAAAAACCCAAATGCGTAGAAATTCGAATATTACTTGAGTTAATGAAGTTAATTTTGGTGTGTTTAGGGTTAACAAAATTTATTAAGTAAACAATTGTTTTGAAATTTGAATCCTAAAAGTATGTTTACAGTATAGAGTTAGTCCATTCATTCCCTTTCTAATAAATAATTACCTCTTTTTAATACCTGCTACTTTTAAAAAGGTTGTTCATATTTACTATATTTCAAAACCAAGTTTGTTCATATTTACTTTATTTCTTTCCGTTCATTTTCCAACTTCATTTTCTGAAACGTCATTTCATTTATTTCTAATTAATAGCGGTCTCTCTTTTCAAATCTCTTTGATCCTAAACCTAACTCTAACCTTATAAATAAGATATGACGCAAATAAAACCACAGCCTCCATTATAATCTTCTTCTTTTTTTCCTTTTTTTCCCTTCAAATCTCCTTATTATCTCTGATTTTAATTTTTCCTTCCTCTTCAAATATACTTCTTTTTCAAATTTTCTTCTATTTCAAACCTTCTTCTTTCTTTTCAAATCTAGTTTTTCTCTTCCATTTTCAGTTCTTATTTTAATCATTTTCTTTTTCAATTCTTTTTTTTCAAATCATCTTTTTTTTTTTTCAAACTTTTTAAAAATGCATACATTCATATAATAAGGAGGAAAATTAAAGTAAATCGAAATAAAAGAAAAATTACGGAACAAAGTTAGCAATCAAGAAGAAGCATACGCGTTTTTCACGAGGGAAGAGTGGATGTGGCACGGTATTTTATTTTTGTTTAATTTATTTTTTTTAATTTTGATTTCAATTAGTTCTAATAATCATAACTCGTACATACGGACTCCGTTTCACGCAATTTTTTTTTGTTAGGATCGAAATTAAATTCCAGATCTTTTGACACTGGTTTGGACAGATTTGGAGATAGTCGAATTTTTAGGTTTAAATCGGATTTAAATTCGATTTAAATTCAAAAGGTGAGTATTTTAATCCACTCACAACTTCTAAAAGTTTTTATGTTTGTTAAATTTATTTTAGATATGAGTAGAAATTCATTTATAACTGTTTGGCATGTTTTGTTCATCATATTTGCTAAATCGCGTTATTTAATTTAACTGTTAATTTATTTTATTTATTGCATATTAATTGACAGTTAGAATTTATTTATTTGCATAGGAACTGCTAGTAAACAATTATAAAATTTATTACTAAATATAAACTGTTAGTTTAATAGTTGATTAAATTTATTTTTGAATATAACCGCCAGTTATTACCTGATATATATTATCAGATATATATGGATATTGAATTATTATTGGATGATGATTGTGATTTGGATGATGGATGATGTTGATGAATGAATGTTTTATTTTATATCATTAAACTCTAAGTTATCATGCATTTTTCGTTTCATTCGGGATTGTGGTTTGAAATGATATACAACCACAATATTTTATTTTTAAATTGCGGATTGAAATGATAAATATCCGTATCACTTGACCATAGGATAGAAAATTATATACAGGCACCGTGGTCTATATATAATTTATTATAAAGTGATTTCTATGGTTTGGATGGGATACGGTTTATAAAAATTTGATTTTGATATTTTATAAAATATTATTCTTCGATATATATACATATGAAGTTAAAAATTTGAAAATTAAGTTGTGTATAAACCTGTTGAATAAAAATGAAAAATTGAGAAAATGGAATTTGGAAATTTATCTTATATGTTTAAGTTTGGAAATTTTAAGGTATGATATTTATAACTGGATTTTCCAAGATGAATTAAAAATGAAAATTCTAGTATAAAGTAAATTTGAGAAAATATTTAATTGCTAGAAATTGGAGTTTTATTTATGGAATTTATATGAATATTCAAGACTAAATAATAGAATATTAATTGTTGAAAGAAGAAAATCCAACTTTAGTTTTGAAATATTAATACTCCAAATGGATATATATATATATATATATATATATATATAGAAATTGAAGGGGTTTTTGGAATTTGAAGTGATATTTAAATTATGGTTTAAACTTTAAATAAAGGAATATATTTGAAAAGCCATGGAAATTATTTTTCTTTACAAAGTAACTTTAAAGTTAAACCATTTATTTTACATTCGTTGAATATCCAAACCATTCAAGTTTTAGAAGTTATGGTTTTAAAATTTTGAATTTCGAAATATTATGCTTTGAAATTATATTTCAAATATTTGGTTTCCAGATATTTAAATTTTAAACCAGCATGATTTTGGAAAAGAATTATATTTGAGATAAAATAATATCATATTGTGTTGGGTTTTAAATTGATATCGTATTCATAGTTTTGAAATGGAAATTTTATTCTGGTTTTAAAGTATAAACTATTTTTAAATGACCGCGGTGTTATAATAACGATGGGTTGGCAAAGAGACCGGAATCAGATATGGACATACTCTCTGTCGATACCAAAAACCACTTTGACTAACCGTGTACGCGGTGGAGATTCCAGAATGAAGTAGGTGGTGGCGACGTTTCCTGTAAGGTAAATACGTGGACCCGACTCCCGTGAGTTGGCATAAGGTGGCTAAAACAGGAGTGATTCTCGGGCCAATGAGGTCATACCTCTGATCGGACGCTCCTCTTCGATATTATACTTTGACTTTGGATTGATTCAGTGGCCACTTCTATTTTTGATTTTGGGGGAGTTTGTTCGAGGTGGGTGGTAACTGCGGCTACGCGTTTCCACCAGCCCGGATAGCAATTGGTATATCTACCCTGGCATTGCCTAGTTGTGCCGTGTCACCTACCATACCGAGCCTTTACTACGAGTTTTGTTTTGTACCATACCTATGGAGTGCCCTCTGACGATGCCCAGTACGGGGGAGATTACGGTACTGTATAGACTATGGGAATACATTCTGTGTTAAGGGCTATATGGGTAACCCCTTAATGCTATTAAAAAGTAAGTTTATTTTACAATTAAACACTATTATAATAGGGCAATATACTACATAGTAAATAGTTTAACGGATCCTTAAGAGATGTAAATCCCGAGCATCTCTTGAGTTACTGCACTCATATTTACTCCTGTTAATTTAACTCACATAAGATCTTTTAGTTCTGACTCGAGTGTTTTGTCTTTTCAATTCGCTCGGGTCAGTCCGAGCGTTTCAGGATTTGAGGATTTAGCTCTGGAGGACGAAGACGAAGATTTGTATTACTAGTATCTACTATATTATTCCACTACATCATTTAATTCCGCTGCATTGTTATTGGTATATGTAACTCTGATATGTAGTATATAAATATTTTGTAAACAGATTTATAAACTATACATTTTATTATTATATTTTATCCTTCCGCTGCGAGATTCTGTTTTCTTTTATTTCTTTCTCATTTTTTCTTATTTACCCCATAACAATCCGCCCTTCCGTATGGTTGAACTGGCACGTGTGTCGGTTTAAATCGTGCGAAAAAGGCGGGACGTTACAGTTGGTATCAGAGCTTTGGTTTAGCGATAAACCTTGGCTTTGTGGGGTTTGACTCTTTGTTAATAGGGTAGTAATACCCTATGGGAGTCGCTGAGTGTATATATATGAGAGAGCGTATTTGTTATTGTTATAAAATGATTTTAATATTGTGTTAATCTGTTCCGTTTTGTATTTATAAATTCTGGTTGATGCATAGGACGCTATGTCATCAATAGGGATTTCTAAACACTTAATAGGACAGACCGACATAATATCTGTTTTAATATAGGTGAATGAAATAATTTTGCCTATTATATTTTCTATATATAAAATAAATTTTCCAAAAGATATATTTGGTTGCAATAGATTGGTTGTTAGGAATAAAATTTATAGATTGAAATTAAAATCAATGGAAATTGAAAATTTTAGGACTTAAGTCCGGGATTTTGAAAAATTGCTTTCAAAGAATTTTGAAAAATAATAATTTTGTTTATAAGTATTTTCCGATATAAATATTTCATTATAATTCGGAAAAATTGTTTTAAACAAGATTTTGAAGAAAATTTTTTGTACTTTCCTCTTTGTCGCTGGAAAATACTTTCGGTGATGGCGGCCGCATCATCGACTTTCATTTTCGAGTTTCGAAGGGGGAAGGCCACTGTAGTTGTTCTACTACAGATCCATTTTTGAAAAAATATAAATTTTAAATTGCTTTAAATATAATTAGAGGTATATAAGTTATAAGAATAATTTATCTATTATTTTAAAATAAATCGAAATTTTACCCGGTATTTAATTTTTAATTTCCATTAATTAATTGTTTCAATTATTGTAGTGAAATGAAGGGTTAGTAATAAATAATTGGAACCCTTAATTGAAGTAAAAATTTAATATAATAGATAGATAAGAAAAAGGTAAATAAGTGTTGTAAACCTTAGAAATTGAATTAATGAAATTCTTTATTGATAAGAATTGATGCTATAAAGTTGTAAATGTAAGTTTAATTAAAATGTTAATATAATTAAAACAATAGAATGGAAGCATTAAATAAATTAAAGGTAAGCTGAAATTGTAAAACTTATGGAACAATGAATTAATTAATAGTTTCAATTACTGTAATGAATTGGAACGTAGCTAATTAATAAATTTCACTCGCGGTAGGAAATAAGAGATTTTATGATAGGTTATAAATGGTATTAAATGAAATCTGAAATCTGTAACCTACGAAATAAAGAATATTATTATTGAACATTTAATTAATCATAGGTAAATAGAAAACTTGTATAACTTCCAAATTTCACCCTTATATAACATATATATAACTTACCAAACATTTAAAAGTTGAAATGTTAATAAGTGATGTAATAGAAATTTGTACAAGTAAAAGTAGGTAGTGAAGTATTCAATAAATTTGCTATTATAAATAAGAATTTAATGCTGTAAACTTAAGTTATAAATTGAAATCTTACTAAAATTAAAGATAAGTATTATTAATAGGTGATTTTAAACTTAAGTAAATAAAATGTGATTTTTTAATAAATAAAGATTGATGTGTAGGGTTATTAACTTAAGTATGATTTAAATATTACTAGTTTAATATAATAGAAAGTAGGTAATATAAATAAATGACTGTAAACCCTAGTTAAAGAATTAATAAAAATACTTACTTATAAGAATGGATGTTATAAAGTTATGAATTAAGTGAAATTAAAAAGGGTTGCCATAATTAAATATAATATAAATGCAAGCATTTAATAAATGATTGAAATTGAGAAGTGTATTAAATATAATACAAATAAAAGAAATCTGCATGACCTGAATAAATAATTGTAAGTAATAAGTGAAAATAAATGAAAATAAAAGATAAACTGTTATATGAATGAAAAGGGCAAACAGCTAGTGTAGGAGGTAAAAAATTTATATAAGTTAATTTGATTTGTTGGTTTAAATCGACATTGTTTGATCTATGGTTGGTCGGGTAAGGAAATTTGAAGTAGTTGGATGAATAAATAATCTATTGTGTCTCATCTAACACTGTTGAGTAAATGATGCACTGGATAGTTATTTTTCATTCCGTACCATTTCAAGTTTTGAACCCGAACAACTATTTGCTTGTTTGATCGAATGGTTGTTTTGTTGTGTATGCTGTTTGTTGAAATTTATGATTGTATATTTGGTGTTGTTAGTAGTTGAAACCATGAAAATATTTCGCTTTATATAAATTGTTAAACCTTTGGATGTTTATAAGTGAAATGCAGGTTATGGAAGCAATTGCTACTGCTTTTGGTTCCATAAATTAAGCGTAAATTGCCCGACAAATAGGTACGCTTCAGATTACGATTTATAGCGCTATTTTATATATTTTCCCGGGTTGAGATGTAATATTTTGGATAAAATATGTAATATAATTGCTATATTTTGATATTATATTTTCTCCCGAGTCTCTCCGTTCCAAGGAGACTCTGCCAAAAGTTTTCCGTAAATTTTGAACTTAGAAATATTTTGAAATGTTTTTCCAAACTTTAGTAATTTAGATATAATTTTTTTTATGGTTATAAATTGATATATTTTATCTAAATTAATTAATTTTATAAATTTAATTGTTTATAAAGTTAATGTGTGAATGAGGTATATTGATTTCTTAGTTCTTCGTTTTCCCTTCTTTTCCTTTTCGGGGATGAAAAGTTTTGAGTGGGGGAGAGTGTAACGACCCGTAGATTTTATGGATTTAATTTGGTTAAATTAATAAGTTGTAATTAAATTTAGAAGAAAAATAAATTAAAAACCTACTTATAGTAATTCGAAGTTAATTCAAATGATTTTATGTGGTGAAAAGAATTTTACCTATATATGAGTTGAATATGAGGAATTTGAGGAAAATATTAAACTAATATAATGTAATAAACATTGTTAACAGTAAATGGAATATGATAATAAGAACAATTGCAAGTTTGTATTTATGGGCGAAATAATATTGATAGGTAATAATTGTTGTAGAGAATAAATTACAAATGTTATAAATTGTATAATGGTGACAGCTATTGTTCGTTACCAATGCATTTAATTTATAGCGATTAAATGTAATTAATCATTGCCTTTTTTGTAAGTTAAGAAGTAACTGAAAATTTTGAAGGAAAAATCAATAGAAAGGTTAACTATATGCATAAGATGGAAAGTTGAATAGAATTCTAATAAATGATAATAATGGAAAACGTATACAATCAATGTAGGTAATTTGAAATTACAATGTTGTTGAAATGATTAAACGTTTCTTGTGATAATTAATAAATAACAAAAGGAGTAAGCGTATTTATTTAGAGTATTAATTACTATTGGGTAGAGATTTAAGTAACAACGTTTAATGCAATGTTAGTAATGCCAATTTAAGTCAATAATAAGGAATTGGGAATCGTATCTATGAAATGATAACGAGAATACAAGGTGATAAATGCCAATTAAGGGTAATAATTAATAAACTTAATGAAATCCCAATTTTATATAAAATAATTTAAAAGTCAGGTTTGGCTATAATTTGAACATAAGTCAATTGAATTTGTAGTATGAAAATATATGCAAAAATTGATTTTTGTAATAAAAGATTTTGTATGTGACAAAAAGGTAACGGTAATGTTTATGGTAGGTTGCCTATTCATTTATTTGGATTTTTAGTTGGAATTGGAAATAAGTTTGTAATAAATGTAAATAAATGATACGTTTATGTGAAATGTAACCAATGTAAATTTTATTTATAATATAGCAAAGGGTGGATTTAAGAAGTGAAATTGCAGAATTTGAAGCTAATTAATAATAGACATAGTAAAGATGACAATCCAATCAAATACTTAGGAATAAAATTTATTGGAAGGTAACCTAATTTATATATATATGGTAAGTATTTAAGATATAATTCTATATTAATTGAAACTGATTGTAGATTTAGTGTAGTAATGTTAAGGCTAACTAAATTTGCTTTATAGATGGAATTATAATCAAGGTGGATAGGTAACGAACTTAAAAATATAATTAAGAACTAATAGGTGGCAAATTAATATAGTTTGTATTATGTAAGTAAGCTTTGGTAAATCAAATTCTACCAATCCAAAGCTAACGTTTTGTTAATATAGATTTAAGTATAGAGAGCAATATTTATTTATTTAATTGAAGTATTGCAAAATAAATGAAAATTTAACATCTAAATATTACGTTAATAGGAAGTAATTGTTCTACTTACCATTACATTCATTTAGCCCATTTTGAAACTTAATCAACTGAAATTAATGTAATTGAAAATTTTTAATTAATAGGAGAGAGAATACTAATTGTAATAGGTGCAATTAAAAGAAGCTTATGTTTTGTGAAATATAAGGAAAGTTTTGATTCAAAAAAAAAACATTTACATCAATAAAATGAATGTTTCATCTATGAATGTAGGTTCAATTTAATTTAAATAAAAATATAGAAAGATTGATTTTTAAAGAAAGAAATATATGTTTATTTGAACTGTATTTAGCTTACAAACTAATTACAAGAATAGGAAAATAATCTATTTATTACTCTTGTGTATAAACAATTTTTCTATTTTTTTTATGCATTTTAGTTGTCTGTTTTAAAATTTAATTTTGTGTGATTGCAATTAATGTAGTTCAAATATTTCAATTAAAAGAAAAGAAAACGGTGACTGCAATTAATAGATTTAATAATAAAAAAACGCGCGTTTTATGGTAAACAAAAAGGGTGTTTTAATGGTAATTAGAGATCATTTTTGGAAAAACAAATCAAATGTTTTCATTTTTAAAGTAATTATAAAAAATTATTATGCATAGAAAAAAACCCAAATGCGTAGAAATTCGAATATTACTTGAGTTAATGAAGTTAATTTTGGTGTGTTTAGGGTTAACAAAATTTATTAAGTAAACAATTGTTTTGAAATTTGAATCCTAAAAGTATGTTTACAGTATAGAGTTAGTCCATTCATTCCCTTTCTAATAAATAATTACCTCTTTTTAATACCTGCTACTTTTAAAAAGGTTGTTCATATTTACTATATTTCAAAACCAAGTTTGTTCATATTTACTTTATTTCTTTCCGTTCATTTTCCAACTTCATTTTCTGAAACGTCATTTCATTTATTTCTAATTAATAGCGGTCTCTCTTTTCAAATCTCTTTGATCCTAAACCTAACTCTAACCTTATAAATAAGATATGACGCAAATGAAACCACAGCCTCCATTATAATCTTCTTCTTTTTTTTCTTTTTTTTCCTTCAAATCTCCTTATTATCTCTGATTTTAATTTTTCCTTCCTCTTCAAATATACTTCTTTTTCAAATTTTCTTCTATTTCAAACCTTCTTCTTTCTTTTCAAATCTAGATTTTCTCTTCCATTTTCAGTTCTTATTTTAATCATTTTCTTTTTCAATTCTTCTTTTTCAAATCTTCTTTTTTTTTGTTTTTTTCAAACCTTTTAAAAATGCATACATTCATATAATAAGGAGGAAAATTAAAGTAAATCGAAATAAAAGAAAAATTACGGAACAAAGTTAGCAATCAAGAAGAAGCATACGCGTTTTTCACGAGGGAAGAGTGGATGTGGCACGGTATTTTATTTTTGTTTAATTTATTTTTGTTAATTTTGATTTCAATTAGTTCTAATAATCATAACTCGTACATACGGACTCCGTTTCACGCAATTTTTCTTTTGTTAGGATCGAAATTAAATTCCAGATCTTTTGACACTGGTTTGGACAGATTTGGAGATAGTCGAATTTTTGGGTTTAAATCGGATTTAAATTTGATTTAAATTCAAAAGGTGAGTGTTTTAACCCACTCACAACTTCTAAAAGTTTTTATGTTTGTTAAATTTATTTTAGATATGAGTAGAAATTCATTTATAACTGTTTGGCATGTTTTGTTCATCATATTTGCTAAATCGCGTTATTTAATTTAACTGTTAATTTATTTTACTTATTGCATATTAATTGACAGTTAGAATTTATTTATTTGCATAGGAACTGCTAGTAAACAGTTATAAAATTTATTACTAAATATAAACTGTTAGTTTAATAGTTGATTAAATTTATTTTTGAATATAACCGCCAGTTATTACCTGATATATATTATCAGATATATATGGATATTGAATTATTATTGGATGATGATTGTGATTTGGATGATGGATGATGTTGATGAATGAATGTTTTATTTTATATCATTAAACTGCAAGTTATCATGCATTTTTCGTTTCATTCGGGATTGTGCTTTGAAATGATATACAACCGCAAAATTTTATTTTTAAATTGCGGATTGAAATGATAAATATCCGTATCACTTGACCATAGGATAGAAAATTATATACAGGCACCGTGGTCTATATATAAATTATTTTGAAGTGATTTCTATGGTTTGGATGGGATACGGTTTATAAAAATTTGATTTTGATATTTTATAAAATATTATTCTTCGATATATATACATATGAAGTTAAAAATTTGAAAATTAAGTTGTGTATAAACCTGTTGAATAAAAATGAAAAATTGAGAAAATGGAATTTGGAAATTTATCTTATATGTTTAAGTTTGGAAATTTTAAGGTATGATATTTATAACTGGATTTTCCAAGATGAATTAAAAATGAAAATTCTAGTATAAAGTAAATTTGAGAAAATATTTAATTGCTAGAAAATGGAGTTTTATTTATGGAATTTATATGAATATTCAAGACTAAATAATAGAATATTAATTGTTGAAAGAAGAAAATCCAACTTTAGTTTTGAAATATTAATACTCCAAATGGATATATATATATATATATATATATATATAGAAATTGAAGGGGTTTTTGGAATTTGAAGTGATATTTAAATTATGATTTAAACTTTAAATAAAGGAATATATTTGAAAAGCCATGGAAATTATTTTTCTTTACAAAGTAACTTTAAAGTTAAACCATTTATTTTACATTCGTTGAATATCCAAACCATTCAAGTTTTAGAAGTTATGGTTTTAAAATTTTGAATTTCGAAATATTATGCTTTGAAAGTATATTTCAAATATTTGGTTTCCAGATATTTTTGAATTTTAAACCAGCATGATTTTGGAAAAGAATTATATTTGAGATAAAATAATATCATATTGTGTTGGGTTTTAAATTGATATCGTATTCATAGTTTTGAAATGGAAATTTTATTCTGGTTTTAAAGTATAAACTATTTTTAAATGACCGCGGTGTTATAATAACGATGGGTTGGCAAAGAGACCGGAATCGAATATGGACATACTCTCTGTCGATACCGAAAACCACTTTGACTAACCGTGTACGCGGTGGAGATTCCAGAATGAAGTAGGTGGTGGCGACGTTTCCTGTAAGGTAAATACGTGGACCCGACTCCCGTGAGTTGGCATAAGGTGGCTAAAACAGGAGTGATTCTCGGGCCAATGAGGTCATACCTCTGATCGGACGCTCCTCTTCGATATTATACTTTGACTTTGGATTGATTCAGTGGCCACTTCTATTTTTGATTTTGGGGGAGTTTGTTCGAGGTGGGCGGTGACTGCGGCTACGCGTTTCCACCAGCCCGGATAGCAATTGGTATATCTACCCTAGCATTGCCTAGTTGTGCCGTGTCACCTACCATACCGAGCCTTTACTACGAGTTTTGTTTTGTACCATACCTATGGAGTGCCCTCTGACGACGCCCAGTACGGGGGAGATTACGGTACTGTATAGACTATGAGAATATATTCTGTGTTAAGGGCTATATGGGTAACCCCTTAACGCTATTAAAAAGTAAGTTTATTTTACAATTAGACACTATCATAATAGCGCAATATACTACATAGTAAATAGTTTAACGGATCCTTAAGAGATGTAAATCCCGAGCATCTCTTGAGTTACTGCACTCATATTTACTCCTGTTGATTTAACTCACATAAGATCTTTTAGTTCTGACTCGAGTGTTTTGTCTTTTCAATTCGCTCGGGTCAGTCCGAGCGTTTCAGGATTTGAGGATTTAGCTCTGGAGGACAAAGACGAAGATTTGTATTACTAGTATCTACTATATTATTCCACTACATCATTTAATTCCGCTGCATTGTTATTGGTATGTGTAACTCTGATATGTAGTATATAAATGTTTTGTAAACAGATTTATAAACTATACATTTTATTATTATATTTTATCCTTCCGCTGCGAGATTCTGTTTTCTTTTATTTCTTTCTCGTTTTTTCTTATTTACCCCATAACAATCCGCCTTTCCGTATGGTTGAACTGGCACGTGTGTCGGTTTAAATCGTGCGAAAAAGGCGGGACGTTACACACTTATTGTAAGAGAATAAATTATGTATAATTAGACCAACATGTATGCAATTTAAGGCAAATAAGTCATGCCACAACTCTCTTTTACACCTTAACCGAACTGTAATAACCATAAAAATAAACTTCAGTTAAACATAGTTATAACAGACCAACTTGTAGAGCATACAATAATAATAGACAAATTGGCTACCTTTAAAACTGCATCAATGATTTGCACATATCTCCTTCTGTGGTTTTAGTTTCTTCATTTGGCCTTTTGTGTAGGGACACTTCCTAAACATCTTTTGTCCTATCGCTATACAAATAATAGAAACAAAAGAGGTTAGAGCCTAATAGTATATTACAGGTTTTATCAAAGGTTACAGCCTAATAATCTTTTTTTGCAGCCATGTCAAAGCTACATATAATGCAAGATGTACTACCACCTTCTCAGAGCTTCAGATATTGCAATTTGTACTTGTACATGTGCAAAATGATTCCTTAAAACGACGTTATAACATCCAACATTACAGTACGATATGATTCATGTTGCATACAAAAAAAGGGGCATAGATACTGTAAGTGCTGTTATGTGCAGGATATTGACCATAGACTCTGAATCCATAAATTATGAGATTTGTACTTGTTTGTCAGTATATGAAAAACATTAAACAGTAAACTAATCGACGAATCAAGTTTCACTTAACATGAGATCAATTAAATTAAAAAACATTACCATATTTTTAGCAAAGCTAGGATTTTGGAAGCAGCAGCAATTATAGATCTTGATATTTTTTGCTACCCAAGAACCGCAATAACACCTTCTTCTTTACCGCTATTGCCACCTTGAATGACTTTGTCAAGAGATGGGGCGCTCAAGCCCGAGCGGAGGCTGATGTAGATCTGAGTGTCACCTTAAGTGATAGAGTCGAACTACTATAGAACCATGTGCTGCAATTACAATAACAAATGGATTAGGGAAGGAAAGTAAGCAATGGCGTAGGGAAGAAGAGTGTCGAAAACATCGTTTATAACGAATTGAGAATGTGGTGAATGCTGAGAAAGAAAGATGTATCGTTGAACATAGTTTTCCATTTAGACTAAGTAGAAGGAAAAAAAATTACTGCTAAAATTAAGCTGCATTCTTGGCTCGGAAAAGGATATTTTATACTTCTGATAATAAACGGAAGTACTTTAAAAACATAATCAGAGGTTTATTTACCTGTCTATGTAATAGTTAACAGTTGTAAATCCCCAATTTTATTCATCATAATGATAGTAAGGTAGATTAGTGAATAAACCCACAGTTTCATATACATGTACACATTAAAATCTTTCATTTCTCATTAAAGAAGATTGCAGAAACTGAAATGAGAGTGAGATTTTGATAACTAATGATGACTATACATTTTAAGAGCCAATGTAACAGTCTAATACACACAACGGTAGGTAGAGCAAAGATTTAATCACATAGGTGGAAAATGAAATAATGTTAGTCTTATAGTAAATAAAAACAACAATAGCTAAATCCTTCATAAGGTTACCTACACTATTGTTAGTGATTTGGTCTTCTTTTATAAATAGGCGAGCCAGCTTCTGGATTTGCACTAAAAAAACAATTGTTAGTGATTGAAACTACTATTTAAAATGAAATTGTGGGCATTTTTTTTATTCACGCTACTTTAGGTTGATACTCTTGTTACCTTCTGCAAATCTATCATATTTTTTCGTTTAGATCTGACAGATACTTTTGAGTTAAATTCAAATAATTATGGACAGTACTTGATTGATACATACAGAGAAATGCACCTGTCAGTATGGCAATCTATAAGATATAGTAATTGATTTCTATGGAAAGAATGGTAGATAAATTAATATGCTAGAGCTATTTAAAGTTTAAACGTCAAGCAATCAATAAGAAATGACAATCTGATCATCATTTTGGACACTATAATCTTAAATATAAGGAGACAAAATCACTTGAAAGATCATGTTACCTACATTTGATAATTAATTTTGTGATACTTTAGTTTTTCAATTAGATAAAGGAGCATATAATGGAAATTATATAGTACTGCACTATTGTTTATTGTTGATCTAAGACAAACCATGATCTATGCATCCATACAAAAATCAAAGCAACAAAATAAATTCAATTTTCAACGCAATGCAATTATGTATGATTTTTATTATTATAACGACTCCATTAGTATCAAAGCTCTTTTTTTAATAATTTGTTCACCTTGCCATCTATAGGATATAGCATCAACCCGTAACATTCAAATTTATTGTAACACTTTTTCAAAAGAAAAAACAGAGAAATGTGAAAGAAAAACAACACCTAAAGAAAAAACGTCAAGTATAAAGAGTAAGCGGTGGATACAAAAAATGGCAGCCTAAATATTGTACGGATATGACCTGCATGAAAAACGTTTATAGCTGGAATTTTAAAATAGTTTAGAAAGGTATTTCTCAATATTAAGACATGGTAATAGTCTTTGACATGCAGGCAATAAAAAATGGTATTGACCACTCATATCTGGAATTGTTACTAAAGAAATGGTAATAGTCTTTGACCTACATGCAATAAAAAAATCTTACAGCCATCGACCTGCTAGTAGTTTTGATAATAAAATCTTATAGTTTATGACTCGTGAAAAATATGAAAATGAATATGATAATGCATGAAAAACTATCAACACTAATACTTGTTGAAATTGTTTTAATGCATTTCTGTAGAATTATTAATTAAAACAATAATGGAAATAATGATGAAATCAAATGTTCATATTTAAACAATAATAGTTGTAAATAAAATAATCACGAACGCAGAATGTTTAAGCCATTATCCTAATTTATCTGCGTTGATAGGGAATTCGAAAGAGAAATAGTTAATTTTGTTGTAGTTAGGGAGGGCACCAAATCTACTAATTGAAAAAATATAAAATCTATCATAAATACAAAAGAAATTTAATGTTAACCTTTTTACATGTTAGGTTGCATGTCTTTTCTTAAATATGAAACATATAGTTACAGCGAAGCAACAGAAAAATTGCACTAAAGGTTGAATGAATAATATATCAATTTAATGTTGAGGCAAATGATCGACATCAGAATTGTGATTTTACTGATAAAACAAAACCATAATAAACTTTATAGAAAGTTTATATACACCCGTAGATAATTTATATAAGAGTTCTCAAAATTTCTCCCAGTCCATATCCCAGGTAGATTGTGTATAAATTTGCCAACTATATACATATATAGTGAAAGCCCATAGCAAGATGGTAGCAGGTCAGGATTTAATGTATGCGTGGAAAGAATGTGGTGTAACCAAGTTCAACGTGATAAATTTTGAGAGGCAGAAGAATTAACGTATAATAGTTCAGTGATCAAATATGCAGCTATCATCAACCAAAAAAATAAAGGAAGGTTTCCACAAAACAATATGAGCAAACTATGCCTAACATGGGATAATATTGGTATGGCAGGTCCAGGAAGCATAGCTTTGAATACATAGCACAATATCATGAAAACCTCTAAATTTCATGTAAAGATATCTGTAATAGGAATATACAACATTAAAGTCCTTCCCAAATTACCTCTTGCAAACATCCCCGAAGCAACACCAATGGCTGCTAAAAGACCAATAGCCACGAAACGTGACTTCAAAACTGCCGGCTTTTCTTTAGTAACAATTTCAGCAAAAATACCTGCAAAGAAAGCATGATATATACAAACCTCAGAGCATGGATAAAATAATACAAAATAAATCTATTAGAAAATGCTTTGAACCATGAAATTGCATTAAACAAATAAAGAACAAAAAGATATGCTTACTAAATATCATATGACATTTGACAATGGAATATGATATTGTAACCGAAAAACAAAAGGAAAGGGTAATTCTTCATTAGAATAAGCGCAAGCTTTTAAAGCACCCGTTTTGCAACCGCTAAAACGACGGTAACAGTAGACGCAATTAAAATTCTTCCCTCGATTCTAAACTTGGTTTCTCCCATTCCTTTGCAATCACGGTTGTCTAGTAATTGAATATTAAATTATTATTGTAATTTAATATTCAGCCAATAGAGTGTCCTCTAGAATCGAACAATTCATCTCAATTTCAAAAGTTAACAGAGCAAACCATATTTGTTACGATTAATGTCAAAAGAACGCCCTAAGAAAAATTTCACAGTTTTGTAAATTGTTTAAACATTAGCGGATTATAGAATTTATTGGAAGGATTAATAAAACTTGAAATTTTATGATAGAAATGTTGGAAAGTTAGCAACCAAACTTTTCAAAACTTAATATTTTCAAACACATACTATAATAAAGCATCAAACTAAACTAACAAATTAGTAAACTGCAAAGAATCATTTACATAGCAGTTGAAAGATAAAGAAATACCGAACTGGAAATAGCACTCTTCAGTTACTGATCCGCGAACCCACGTCTCTGAGCAAGGAATTGGAGATTTGTAATGCAGTAGACATTTTTCTTTTTCTTAATTACGCAATATGCCATTCCTAGATTCCTTGGATGCTTAAATTTTGCAATTGAAAATTTTATATCTGTTCCCAGTGCATGAGTTGCGCGATTCTGCGATTCAAATAAAACAAATTGGTTAGAATTTATATTTAGCCAAATTAATGGTAAATTATGGAAAACATTGTTTTCGTAAACGATTTTTAAGTGTAAAACCGCTTATTTTAATAGGTGATTAAACAAATCGCACACAGCATCTGAAACATGAACAAGAATACGAAGCATCCGAAAATTGTTAAAAAATTAGGGAAAATGAATCTATCTTGTTCTTGATATGGAGACAGCGGGAGGTAGAAGGACGAAGTCAAGTAAAGGAGGCGAAGTAGGGAAAGGCAAAAATGGTATTTGAGGCGGACTGAAGTAGAGTTAGGGAGGTGGTGTAAAATCGGAGGAAATCAAAAAATCAAAAGCAAGAGAAAGGGTGAGATCTTACTTGGGGAAAGAAAGTCGGCCGCAGGTGGAAGCTTTGAGCAGTAATCGGCGGGGATTACTATCATTGGCACTGGCTGTTAGGGCAGGTGGTTGGGGAAGCGGAGGTGGGGAGTTGCCAATTTTTCGTGATTGAGGCGAAAGTGGAAGGGGATGGGAAAAGAGGACAGAAAGGAGAAGGGGAGAAAGAGGAAGAAGCAGGTAAGCAGATGTGCGAACTGTAATTGTGGAAAACGTGGGATGTGGTCAGGAAAAGACAAAAAGGCCCTGCGCGAATTATTTCTATGTTCTATGAACAGTGGGCAGTATGGGAAGTCCAAAAAAGGCTTCACTTTGACCGATTTGACCAAATATATATATATATAGAGTCATGGCAGACAAGGCTTCTCAAGCGGGAACGGTTAGCCTTGAAAAACCTCTATCGGAATCACATAAGCGATAGCGCCCTCCTCCAACTTCCTAGCAACAGTCACGGGCTAAAATCGTGAAGCGCACACCTGTGGCAAACTCTCCAGATAATGACACAGATCTGTAATTCATTCCCCCTATTTCAGTTGGCGATCAAACATTGTTCATTATACCAAAATGGAACAAAGAATCGCTGAAAATGGATAGCGAAACTTTTTGATCACGTACGTTCTGGGAAGTCGACTTGTTTACAATCAATTTTAGAAATACGTGGAAAAAACGTATGGCAGCCTATGGGTAAATTTGACATTTTTTTTGAGCTCAATGGCTTTATTATAATTAGATTCGAGAAGATGGAAGATTGTAATAGGGTGATCAAAACTGGGCCATATACGTATTATTCTAGAATTGTCATCACAAAGAAATGGTCATCGGGTTTGAAACTTACACGTAAGAATTTTTCTACTATTCCTACGGATTAGACTTCTAGACTTAAGTATAGAACCATGGAACAAAGAAGCTATTAGTCGTATTGCTAGTATTTTGGGGAAACCTATCAAAATGGATAGTAATACAACAAACGAAGTAGACTACGTTACACAAGAGTATTAGTAGAAGAAGATCTTGTAGAATACAATAGCCTATGATTTTTGTTTGATGATAATAAACATATATATATATTCGTTTGAATGTATTTTTCATTGTACTATTTCATTTTTCCACACAATTAAATATATATATTTGTAACTTGAAATTCATATTTAAACAAATATTTTATTCAAACAAATATTTCATTACAAATTCAAATAGTATAAATTTGAGCTCTCACTACATTTATACAGCTTCAATTACAATAAAATTTCAATTACAACATAATTTTCAATTTATAATTTTCACCTCACTACATATTCACTCTTCACTGGTATTTTAATCGTCAACTTTATTCCAGCCTGAATCCAACATTTGAAATATTTTCAAAATAAACACTGACGTAGTAAAATTAAAAAAGAAATATTTTACAGTACACAGTGAAGTGTGTGAAAATGTTGTTCGCCTTGGTTATTTGAGTCATTCGTCGTTATTTTCTTTTAACTCATCTTACACGAACAACTTATGACATGCACAGTGTTCACTGTACATGCCATAAGGTCATGCACATCGACATACACTTGCTAGTTAAAATTACAGGGACATGTGAGCACAAAGTCAAACCCAAGCCTAGGCTGGATTCAACTCTGGTGCAATAAAAAACCAAACATCACAAAATGGTCAATACAAGTTCGATTACAACATAACAATGTGGTGAACCAGACCAGACCAGAGTAGAGCATGTGGAACCAGACCAAGGCAACTCAACATGAAGTACGCAATACCAAAGTACATGAAACCAGATTACAAGAACACACACCAAATATACTAAAGAGTCATAAAAAACCAAAGTGCACCAGACCCACACATACAACACTTCAAACATGCATAGGTGAGCACATGCAACCAAGAATTCAAAGGAAATATGATAGCGTTCTTTCAACTAGACTAAATGGATAGCAAATATAAGCAGGAACCACGCATGAAAACAATGCAACACATACAACATGAATTCAAACTAGTACCAGACTTCAAATGCATAACTGGCAAGTTTATCCCCAAGCAAATCTAGACCAAATGCACACATGTGAGCACAGAATCATAATGCAGACCATCAAAATGCACCCAATATTGAAGCAGACCATCACACCAAGTCATAACCAAGAGAAACCAGTGTAAATGCAAATACAGACATGAGTTCTATACATATGCAACATGACTACAGTTCAAATGAAACTACACAAGCACTTGAATAACAATTCAGAGAATCACACACACATGAAAGCTAGCAACTGGACATGGAGCAACTAGCACAATGCAGACCAGACTCAAGTGGAACCACAGATCAGAAAAATGCAAAACAAAATTCAATTTCAACATGAATCACATATGAAAGAAAGCAGTCGAAGTAACAGAGCATTGAGCAATTTAAACAAAGTCAAGGTTCGAAAAGAAATGGTCAGCAGTTTACATGAAGCCGTTGGTCAAGAGGATATCATGGTGAAATAATATCAGAAATATATCATCGAATTCCAATGCCAACAAGTCAGCGAATTGAACAAGTCAAAGGCAGCAAATAATGGAACTAACAATTCAAACAAATTAAAGTATCAGAGATGGAAAAAAAATCAAAAATTATCAAAACCATTTAAATAAGGATCGAAGGGCCAAGCACAGTAAATCAACGCAAGTGATAAAATCACGAAAAATTCAAACCAAATTGTACGAACGAAATTATAGGGTTTTCATCCCTATAAATACACCCAATTCATCATCGACAGAGGCATCGAGTTCAAGTTTAAGCAAATCCACAAAGAAATAAAATATAAAATCACGTACCAATGTTATTCAATTCGAACTCGATCTTAAAGCGGCCGCAAAGAAAATCGAAGAACACAGATTGAAAAAGTATTTGTAATCGTATTGAGGAACGAAAGCATACAAGCATACAATTTGAATTTCTATTTAAAGGAGGCAGCTTCAAATTGAAAAACCCTAACTCCAGAATCACGAAGAAACGAGATGGCATGGTCGAACCAGAAGCAAAATAAAAGAGGGACAATTTTTTAAGTGGGCCGTATACATTTATTTCCTTTTATTATTTATTTGGGCTGAAAAAATGATTAGGGTTGTGTATTTGTTTTAACTGTTTTTGTTTGTTTTTGATCCTTATTTAAATCAGACTTTGGTTTAACTAGGTTTACGAATTACGGTTTTGTATTCGAGAATTCCAACTCGGTGGTTTAGTTGTGGCAGGGTATTGAGCTTACAGTTAGGTTAGTCAAGTTAGCGGGTGTCACAAGTTTACCTATGTTTGTAAGCGCCTGACTACTTAATTTCTAATAGAAACCTTGAGGGGAGCACATAAGCAGGTTATTGCCGAAGGTGGGTAAAATTGTGTGTGATCTCTACTGCATTACTTTCTATTATTATTTTTATTTCCGCATTAATTTTTAGTATCACCTTATTCACTCCCCCTCTGTGGTGAAAACGATCCTATAAGTAGTATCAGAGCATGGTTAATAGCATAGATGTCTAACCCTAATTGATCTAGAGAGAGTAAGTCCAGTCTTATTCCTCCTATTTTTGATGGAACATTTTTTTAAATTGAAAATTAAAAATGGAATTTTATTTAAAATCTGTTAATTCTAAATGTTGGTATATTATTGAAAATGGGTGTGATATAGTAGATAAAAAAAATACTTCGATTAATGCTCTTGCTATGCATATACTATATTCTCATATTAATCGAGATAATTTTAAACATATCTCTCATTGTGAAAGTGCACGGGAAATTTAGAATACTTTTGATGAACTATATGGTGAAAAAGTCAATAACGGTAAGAAATCCTCCACAATCGAAGAAACATGCTTGAGAGGATTTGCAAAAGACAGCAGTGATGAAGATCAATAACCGATGAGATAAGTGATTTTTCATTCAATGATTTAATTCTCTTGTGCAGAAAATTAATTGAAAATAATGAAGCTCTTGAGATGAAAAATAATAAGTTAAAAAGGGAACAATCTAAACTGCTTCTGAAAATTAATGATTTGGAAAATGAGCTTAAAATATTAAGAAATAAAAATTCTAATTGCAAGAGGTGTTTGGACTATGAAAAAGAATATGCCTGTTTTCATGAAAACTTTCAAAAGTTAGAAAATGCAATTTCAATTCGGAGAAGAACAAAACTGAGTTAATTTATAATAATAATATTTTGCAAAAAGAGTTGGATAGTTTTAAGAGGTCGGAAAGTTCAAAATGTATGATTTTTGAAAAGAAATTAAATAAGGTCGACGAAAATTTCAAAATCCTTGAAAAAGAAAACGTGATTTTGAGCAAATCTAAAATTATTCGATTAAATCACGAGTTTGAAAAGGAGATTGAAAAAAATCAATGATTTTGAAAAAACTGAATTTAAAAAACTACAACTCTTTGAAAACGAGATGCTAGAAATTGAGACTAAATTTAGAGAGCTTGAAAATGAAAATACGGGCTTGAAAATGAATAATTTTGAAAAGGAAGATAGTACCATTAGTTGTTGTTCGAAGCTAATAAATGAAAATAAACATTTAAAATCCATACTTAATAAACTTGAGTTGATTACTGGGAAAATTTTTACTAGAGAAAAATCATTTAATATGCTATTAAAAAATCAACTCTTCGTGAATAAAAGGAAAGGATTTGAATTTGCGAAAGTGTCAAAATATGAACAAAAGACTAATAATACTGTTAAGGGGAAAAGTATGATACACCAAATGCGTAAATGATGCAGCCCAGCCTGATGATACCTTAGGTCGCTCAAGCGAGCTACGACCTAGCAATGGTAACGAGTTAAGTTTAAGCCGCTCCAACGACCTACCGGACAAAACAACTGATGGTATCGGCCAGTTTGCCTTAAGTCGTTCGAATTCTTTAGGTCGCTCCGACCTAACGGGATACGACCTAACAAGTAAGGTCGCTCAGATCATAGGTCGCTGCTGTTTTCTGTTCTAAGCCGTTGCTTCTTAAGTCGCATGAAGGAGGTGTTCTTATGTCGCTGAAGTGATAGGTCGCGAGAAGATTTCCAGAAGCTCGTGCCTTAGGTCGCTAATGATAAGTCGTATGTCGCTCGTATGGGTTGTATTCTTGTGTTGCATTGTACATATGTCGTTTGTAATATAAGTCGTAGAACGGACAGTGTTAGGTCGTTGCATCCTATTTAGGTCGTGGGTCGTTTACTTGTTGTAACTTGTATTTTGTTAAGTCGTTCGAACTGATAGGTCGTTAGCAACCTAAGTTGGGTCGTGTGTGTTGTAAGGTCGTGAACGACCTAGTACAGTGTGTTGTAAAACCTATAAATATGGGCGTTGGGTCATTTGTAAAGATGGTTGATTTTGAAAAAAAAAACTTTGTTTGTGTGCTTTGTGCCACTTTTAAAATTGGTAGTTGAGTGTTATCTCCTATCTCCACCTTCGGCATTCGAGTGCGCTCGAATCAACGATTGTTGAAGCCAATTCACGGAATCAAGTGCGCTTGATCAACGTTCGAAGAATTGTAGATCTTCTCTCACGGTATCGTGCGCGATCAACGTGTCGAAGATAGCTAGAATTCGGTATCTTTCGAGATCAACGAATTTGCGCATTTGGGTATTTTCAATCCATCGATTTATTTTTCTTCATCTAATCGTTTCATCGATTAGTTTGACATGAAATCTTCATTTCGTTGTCATCGTAGTATTTTTCCGCTGCATCAGTTTGGTGTCAGAGCTAGACTTAGCCAATCATAGCTAAGCCGAGTCTTGGAGCCATGGAGAAGTATTTGAAGTTTGGAGATCGGATTTGCATTGTTGAGAAGTTTGGTGTTCATCGTGTTCATCGTGAAGTTGCAACAAGTTGGGAGTTTCGATCCATATCATTTTGGATCAAAGTTCGGAAAGTGTTTGAATTTTGCTCGTTGGAATTTTTGTACGCCGAAGTGAAGTTTGAATTTTTAAGCGTTTGCACGGGCTAAGTTAGGTCGCGATAGTTGAGCCGAGCTAGTTGAAGTATAGATCCGAGATAAGTAAAGTCGTACATTGTTTTGTTCAAAGTAGATCAAGGCCGAAGTTGTGTTTGTTGAGAATTTATTGAAGATTCAATCATGCCTCCGAGAAGAGCTAATCGTCATCAAAATGTTGAAGATTTTTATTAGTGAGAAGATGCTGAACAAATGAAACAACTCATTAGCAATAAATTCAATGAGAAGTTAGATGAAGGAATTGGAAGGTTGGAGAAACTGATGATAGATATGAATCAAAGGAGAAGGTCGCCAATCTCGAACCATGGAGGAAACGGAGTTTCGCTATCGGTTACGGAAGCGAGGAGGATGTCGCCACAATCTTTTAGAGAAAGAAGAGAGACATCAATTTCATTAAGAAGAAATCACCATGAATATAGACATGAAGAGAGAAGAACTCCACGTGAGTTTGAAGATGAGCCATATCGAGATGAAGAGAGACAGTAGAAGAGACATGCGTGATCGAAGGGATGTTGATGGTCGAGATCGATATAGACCTACATTTGATTTTGATGAAGAGGGTGATAGAGCTAGCATGCATTATCGAGATCGAGACCAAGTTCGAAACTCATATCGGGATGTTGAGGATGACCGACGATGGGAGTCGGGGATGAAAATGGAAATTCCAGAATTTAAAGGTGGAATGGCTGCGGAAGAGTTTTTGGATTGGGTTTCAAATGTTGAAGAAAATTTTGACTTCAAAGAAGTTCCCGAGAATCATAGAGTGAAGTTGGTTGCTACAAGATTGAGAGGGAGAGCTATGACGTGGTGGTAGCAGACTAAACTTATACGGGAGAGAATGGGGAAGTCAAAGATTATTACATGGGAGAAGATGAAGAAGTTAATGAAAGCTACTTTCTTACCTTACAATTATCAGTCTCTAATGTACCAACGTTTGCAGAACCTGAGGCTGGGGACAAAGACTGTTAATGATTATGCTGATGAGTTTTATCAACTGATTGCTCGAAATGACATCATGGAGACGGAAGAACAGTTGACCGCTAGATTTGTTGGGGGGTTGAGGATTCAGATCCAGGACATGGTAAATATGTTTGACCCTAGATCTGTGGCTGAAGCGCACCAGAAAGCGTTGGCTTGGGAGAAGCAAGGAAGACGAGGAGGTGGTGTGTTTACAAATTCCAACAATCAAGTGAAGGGAGCTAGTAGCAATACTACTGTTACAAAGGCTGTTACTAAACCGGTTGTCAATGAAGTAGCAAAGACCAAGGTCAATAATAGTATCAAGTGCTTTAATTGTCAAGAATTTGGCCACAAGAGCAATGAATGTTCGAAACCGAAGAGGCGAGCTATGATTGCTGAAGTGGAAGGTGGGGATGTTGATGAAGGTTATTCTAGTCCAGTTGAGGAGGATGAACATGATATCGTGTCGGAAGATGAAGGATGTAATCTAATGATGAGGAGATCTTATTTAACACCGAAGCAAGAGGATGATGATAGTTGGCTGAGTAACATCTTTCAGTCGACATGCACTATACTGGGGAAGGTTTGTAAATTTGTGATCGACGCGGGAAGTTGTGACAATATCATTTCTATCGAAGCTGTGAGAAAGTTGAAGTTGAAGACGGAGAAGCATCCAAATCCTTACAAGTTAGCGTGGTTAAGAAAAGGAGGAGAGGTGAAGGTGGATAGGCGAGTTCATGTTCCATTTTCTATTGGGAAGAAGTATAAAGACGAGATCTGGTGTGATGTGGTGTAGATGGATGTTTGTCACTTGCTTTTGGGAAGACCATGGCAGTATGACCGAGCAGCATGATGGTCGAACCAATAGCTACAGTTTTATGTTTGAGGGTACTAAGATCATTTTAGTTCCGAAGAAGAGACAACAAGAAGAGCGCAAGTCAGAAGAGATTGAGGAGCTGAAAACTTTGTTGACTTTGAAGGAGTTTATTGAAGAAGTAGAGGAGAGTCCAGAAGTATTCTTGTTGATTGGACATGAAGCTAGGGAATCTGTTGAAGTTCCAGAGGGAGTAAAGCCAGTATTGGAGGAATTTGAAGACGTGTTTCCTAAAGAGTTGCCAAAGGAGCTACCACCGTTGAGGGACATTCAACATCAGATAGATCTTGTTCCAGGAGCCGTGTTACCTCACAAGCCACATTACAGGATGAGTCCTAAGGAGCATGAGGAACTGAGAAGGCAGGTGGAGGAGTTGTTAGAACAGGGGCGTGTTCAGGAGAGCTTGAGTCCTTGTGCAGTGCCAGCCTTATTGGTACCGAAGAAGGATGGGACTTGGCGGATGTGTACGGACAGTCGGGCTCTAAACAAGATCACTGTGAGATACAGGTTTCCTATGCCGAGGTTCGATGATTTTATTGATTAGTTGAGTGGGGTTGTTGTGTTCTCAAAGATTGACTTGAAGAGTGGATACCATCAGATTCGTATTAGACCGGGTGATGAGTGGAAGACTGCTTTTAAGACTAGAGAAGGTCTATACGAATGGCTGGTTATGCCGTTTGGCTTGTCAAATGCTCCTAGCACTTTTATGAGAGTGATGAACCAGATTTTCAGACCATTTGTTGGAAAGTTCGTAGTAGTTTATTTTGACGATATCTTGATCTATAGTGGGAGTATGGAAGAGCATATCCAGCATTTGCGAGAAGTGCTGTTTATTCTACGACAGGAGCAATTTTATGCTGCAACGAAGTGTGTGTTCATGACGCACAGTGTTTTGTTTCTGGGATATGTTCTGTCAAATGAGGGTATTCAAGTGGATGAAAGCAAAGTGGAAGCTGTCAGGAGTTGGCCACAACCCAAGACAATTACTGAAGTGAGGAGCTTTCATGGGTTTGTATCTTTTTATCGAAGATTCATTCCACATTTTAGCAGTGTGATAGCACCTGTAACTGATTGCATGAAAGGAAATAAGTTCGTGTGGACAGAGGAAGCAGAGTTAGCTTTTGAGAAGATCAAGACACTTTTGTCGACAACACCCATTCTGGTACTGCCGGATTTTCAGATATTGTTCGAGTTACACACTGATGCTTCAAAGGTTGGAATTGGTGGAGTATTGAGTCAGAATGGAAGACCAGTTGCTTATTTCAGTGAGAAATTGTCTGGAGCCAAGTTGAGATATAGCACTTATGACGTGGAATTTTACGCAATTGTTCAAGCTGTAAAGCACGGGAGACATTATCTGTTTCAGAAGGAGTTTGTTCTTTATACGGATCACGAAGCTTTGAAACATTTACAAGGGCGGGACAAAATTTCAGCTAGGCACGCTTCATGGATCGCGTATCTACAGCAGTTTACTTTTGTTGTAAAACACAAATCAGGGGTGACGAATCGTGTAGCTGATGCATTGAGCAGGAGGAATCATTTGTTGACAACGATTAAGGTTGAAGTGACAGGATTTGAGCTATTACCGGAGTTGTTTGAAGAAGATTCTTACTTTACGAAGATTGTTGAGAAAGTCAAGGATGGAAGTACTGATGAGTTTGTACTGATATATGGATTCTTATTCAAGGGGAATCGATTATGCATACCAAATTGCAGCTTGAGAATGAAAATTGTATAAGAGTAGCATGAAGAAAGACATGTTGGACGGGATCGCACATTACAGTTGATTTCTCAATCTTACTATTGGTCCTCGATAAGGCGGGAAGTTGAAAAGTTTTTGCGTAGATGTCATGTTTGTCAGGTTTCGAAAGGGACAGCTACAAATGTGGGATTGTATATGCCTTTACCTGTTCCTACAAAACCATGGGTAGATATAAGCATGGATTTCGTGTTGGGTTTGCCGAGGACTCAACGGGGAAATGACTCTATATATGTTGTGGTGGACCGTTTCTCGAAGATGGTACATTTTGTCGCTTGTAAGAAGACGGCAGATGCAGTCCATGTGGCACAGTTGTTCTTTAGAGAGATCTATCGCTTGCATGGTTTACCAAATCCATAGTTTCAGATAGGGATACGAGATTTTTGAGCCATTTTTGGCTGAGATTGTGGAAGATGGTGGGAACAAAGCTGAATTTCAGTAGTGCTTATCATCCGCAGTCGGATGGACAAACCGAGGTTGTGAACAAATCGCTGGGAAATTTATTACGGTGTCTTGTGAAGGATAATCTGAAGAGCTGGGATGTGAAGTTATGTCAAGCGGAGTTTGCTCATAATCATGCTATCAACCGTAGTACGGGTTTCAGTCCATTTCAGATTGTATATTCAAGCTTGCCAAAGGGACCGTTGGATTTAACGATAGTGCCACAACCGAAGGGGACGGTTAAGCGGGTTGCTGATTTCGTTGATGAGTTAACAGAATGCCATAGAATCGTTCAGGAACGATTAGAGAAGACGAATGAGAAGTATAAACGATCTTCGGATCTGAAGCGAAGAAGTGCTGAATTTAATGAAGGAGATTTAGTATATGTTGTACTAACGAAGGATCGTTATCCAGTGGGAGCATACAATAAACTTAAAGCCCGAAAGATTGGTCCTGTAAAGATTGTGAAACGGATCAATGAAAACGCTTATAGGTTGAAGCTGCCGGAGGATGTGTACTCTTCTGACGTGTTTAATGTTAAACATCTTGTAGCTTATTATGGAGATGAACAATCCAATGAGAAAGAACTTTCAAATTCGAGAACGAATTTTTCCCAACCAGGGGAGGATGATGCAGCCCAGCCTGATGATACCATAGGTTGCTCAAGCGAGCTACGACCTAGCAATGGTAACGAGTTAAGTTTAAGCCGCTCCAATGACATAACGGACCAAACAACTGATGGTATCGACCAGTTTGCCTTAAGTCGTTCGAATTCTTTAGGTCGCTTCGACCTAACGGGATACGACCTAACGAGTTAGGTCGCTCAGATCATAGGTCGCTGTTGTTTTCTGTTCTAAGCTGTTGCTTCTTAAGTCGCATGAAGGAGGTGTTCTTATGTCGCTGAAGTGATAGGTCGCGATAAGATTTCCAGAAGCTCGTGCCTTAGGTCGCTAATGACAAGTCGTATGTCGCTCGTATGGGTTGTATTCTTGTGTTGCATTGTACATATGTCGTTTGTAATATAAGTCGTAGAACGGCCAGTGTTAGGTCGTTGTGTCCTGTTTAGGTCGTGGGTCGTTTACTTGTTGTAACTTGTATTTTGTTAAGTCGCTCGAACTGATAGGTCGTTAGCAACCTAAGTTGGGTCGTGTGTGTTGTAAGTTCGTGAACGACCTAGTAC
The DNA here is from genome assembly GCA_030765085.1 of Allium cepa. Taxonomy (NCBI): domain Eukaryota; kingdom Viridiplantae; phylum Streptophyta; class Magnoliopsida; order Asparagales; family Amaryllidaceae; genus Allium; species Allium cepa. The sequence continues at coordinate 233,013,224 of CM060939.1, read as the reverse complement.
AGTGTGTTGTAAAACCTATAAATATGGGTGTTGGGTCATTTGTAAAGATGGTTGATTTTGAAAAAAAAACTTTGTTTTGGTGCTTTGTGCCACTTTTAAAATTGGTAGTTGAGTGTTATCTCTTATCTCCATCTTCGGCATTCGAGTGCGCTCGAATCAACGATTGTTGAAACCAATTCACGGAATCAAGTGCGCTTGATCAACGTTCGAAGAATTGTAGATCTTATCTCACGGTATCGTGCGCGATCAACGTGTCGAAGATTGCTAGAATTCGGTATCTTTCGAGATCAACGAATTTGGGGCATTTGGGTATTTTCAATCCATCGATTTATTTTGCTTCATCTAATCGTTTCATCGATTAGTTTGACACGAAATCTTCATTTCGTTGTCATCGTAGTATTTTTCCGCTGCATCAGCAAAGTGTGGAAATATTGGACATGACAAGAATAATTGTCGAAATATATACAAACACAAAACCGTTAAACAAATATGGATTCCAAAAGTACGAATATAAATGGTTTGAAATTTAAACAAATTTGGATTCTCAAGGGTACAATTGTAGATGCTAACGATTTGATATATAGACGAATTTGGATACCAAAGATTTCAATAGATAATAATAGTGGTCCTATATTCTTAGTTAGACCACTTGCCTTCTCCAAAATTTAAACGCATAAGTGGGCTAAGAAACAAATTTGATGGAGATAGATTTCGAGTTGTTCTAGGTGGTTGATAAACTAAAATTTAAATGTTCCTTAGCCTATAAAGATTAGACGGAGATCATCGCATTTCGGATATCACGGCATCGAAGGAATGTGAGGTATGATCTCTTAACTCAGTTTTGTTCACATATTGTTAATTATGATTTCATCGACATTGTTGGAGTATTTCTGCCATATCTTGAGCTTCTTAACTCCGATTTGTAAAATTCAATAAGTTCTGGAAAGCTAACCGATGATGCTATAACTTTTTTGTTATTAGTTTTTAATGATTCACTTTGAAATGTCATGAAAAACTGCAATAAATTCAATATATAACTCAGAAAGTATATCTGTTTTACACAAACAAGTTATGGTATTTCTAGTATAATTTTTGATTGATTTACAAATTGACTTGAAACCAATTTTGGCAAGTAGCATTTTGAATATCTAAAACTCTCATGTTATGAGCCAAATCAAACTTCAAACTTTTATCAGCCAAATGAAGGTTTCAAATTAAGTGCGTCATCGAAACAAAGACTGTCAACTACTTTGAAACCACAATTATTATTGACCCTCTTCATGCCCATCAAATCAATTTTCAAAACTGCTTTGACGAGTTTTTTTAATGTGTGTTTTTGCTCAATATAGATTACTTTACATGTGCTTGATATAAATGGACGTGCTGAAATTTTCAAAAAACAATTCAAGTGTTGAGTAGTACACGTTTTTCTTATATACCACTATATATCACCATGAATACCTCAAATACAAGTGGTATCTGATATCATCTCATATTGAAATCATTTTCGCAATTATTTAATTATTTATATTGATTTTCAACTAGCAGACATTTTTACAAAACCCCTTCCAGAAAATAGTTTTTGTCGACTTCATCTCAGTTTAAACATTTTAGAAATTTGATTTTATATTTTTAGGTTTGGTCTTAAACGCCTATGTTAACTAATCCGACTTCCTACTGATTATCGAAAAGATAAATAGTGACTGAAAAAAAAGACGATGAGTGTTGATCTTGATCATATATTATGACTTGAGACAGAATATGCAGTAATTAAATTTCTTTAGGTCAAAGCCAAAAGCCAAAATACATTATGATCTTGATCATACGATTTGAAATTCAAGTAGACTATGAATACAAGCCAAAATTTGTGATAATTGTAAATCATTAGGTCAAAGCACACATAATTGCAGATATGTTTATACTCAGTCTTAGATGCCAAAAAATAAGAGTTCAGATACACATACACATACATCTACTAAAAACTCAAACTAAGACTACAAATGTGATTGATGAGAGGCCCGCTTCTCTTTCGCACCGTATGGCCGCTGCTGATAAACTAGAATGCTCATACAAGCCACAGAGTGACACCAACTATACGACACAAGAGCAATCTACCAATATTCCTACTTCAGGACGATTATCATGTTAAAGTGTATCAAACTAAATGTGAAGCTCTGGAATAAATATAATCAGAACACTAATGCTGTTCAAAAGCTTCAGGACGAGTATCATGTTCTTTTTATTCAAAGTGATGCAGAACCTACTAATCTACATATTTATGATAATATGAGAAGCATAAATACCGAATTATAAGCCCAGTTTAAATTGCAGAATGAAGCTTTAATGCAGCAGAGCAAAACCTTTTGGCTGACTGAAGGGGACACAAATTCAAAAAAAAATTAAAAAAAATTCTCCCGTATGTCTACTTTCTACCAATGGGGAGTTCATATGTAATCAAGAAGCGATAATTCAGAAATCTCTAAATTATTACTCCCATCTATATAATGGGGATAATGCTGGCATTTTCCTGCATAATAAACCAAGGAGAACTGTCAACGAGGAAGATCAGAGGTACTTATCTGCTCCTATCTTGCACAGGGAAATCAGAACTACTCAATGATCTATACATGATGCCAAAAGTCCAGGGCCTGATGGTTTCACATCCAAGTTCTTTAAGATTCACTACGAGCTTCTCAAAGATGAATTACATAAAGTTATTTCTAAGATACTTCAATTTGCAAAATTGGCTGAGGGAATGAATCAAACTTTCCTAACTCTAATCCCTAAAAAGGATAAGCCCCTATCTATTTCTGACTATATGCTTATTGTCTGTGCAGACATTATTAAGAAACCGATGGCCAAAATTATATGTAACAGAATTAAATTCTTCCTGCCTTTTCTTATTTCTGAAAGTCAATCAGCCTTCATTCCAGGAAGAAATATGGGTGAGAATATACTATTAGCTCATGAATTAATTAGAGATTTTAAAAAACCAAGTAAACCCAAGATGTGCATTAAAATTGATCTTCAAAAAGCATATGACTTGGTAAATAGAGAATATACATGTCATATGTTAGCAGCTAAGGGTTTTCCTCATTCTTTAATTAATCTTATTTATGAATGCATCACTACTACTACTTTCTCAATTCTGGTTGATGGTGTTCCCGATGGTTTTATTCAGTCTAATAAAGGGTTGAGACAAGGGATCCCCTTTCACCCTACCTGTTCTGTTTGGTTATAGAATTTTTATCTTTAAAGATGAAGGATTATATTACTTTTAATCGCTTACAACCTATCTCTAAATCTTACCCAGTGGTTTCACACCTGCTATATGCTGATGATGTGATGTTTTTTTAGAAGCTACCCCATCTAATGTTATTGATCTACGAAATGTTCTACCAGAATTAAGTTACACTACAGGACTACACTTTAATCAATTAAAGTCTAAGGTGTATTTCAGCGGGATTGTGCCTTTTGAACAGGAAATTCTTCGTACTTTGGATATGTCTTAAGGTATACTGCCTATTAAGTACTTTGGAGATCGCCTATCCTCTGATTATGTCAACCCATCCTAGTGTACTCCATTGCTGAATACAGTTTCTACAAAACTGGAGAGTTGGGATAGTGCTCTACTATCTACTGCAGGAAAGGTAGTTATGATCCGCACTGTAATTATTCCTATTATTCTTTATTGGCTTTACATTTATCATTTGCCTACCTCAGTCTTAAATAAACTAGAAATAATGTGTGCCAACTTTTTTTAGGGAGGAAGGACATGCAAGATAGCATGGGTTATATTATGTAGGCCTAAAAATGACGGAGATATTGGTTTAAGAAGGCTGTCTGACCTTAGAACCACTGTTATGGTAAAGCTAAGTTGGAATTTATCGTCTACTAAGTCTCTATGGCCTACTTGGGCTCAACACAAATACTTGAAAAGGAGAAATTTCTGTACTACACCAATTGACAACAATTTTTTTTTTTTTTTTTTGAATTACCTAGAGAACCAAGCTTCGCTTGTAAACTCTAGGGAAGTATGTGCCTGCCAAACACATACTTCGTCTACTTGTTACAGGGTTGTCAGTTTCGAGGCTCGAACTCGTGACCTTCGATCACGCAGTCCGGACCATCAACCAACTGCGCCAACCCTGTTGGCATTGACAACAATTTCTTGGTTACAATGAAACAAATGTTGAAATGCAGAAATATCACAAACAACCTATTTACCAGATTTATTGTTGATGGGTGAACTACCTCATCATGGTTTGATCCATCGATCAACCATAAGTCCTTGGTATATCTGTTGGATGGTTGCGTGTTGCAACATTCAATTCGACTAACTACAGTGTCTCATACCATACAAAACAATCAATTCATGCAAGAATTATTTCCGAAAACAAGAGAAGTAAAAGAGCATATCGATTCAGCGAATATAGCAGAAAATCATGATGCAGATTACTAGGAAGTACGTGGCTCTGAAAAAAATTAGATTTTCAACTGTCTTGGATGAAATTAGATATAAAAATCCTATCTTAGACTGGTTTTCGGTGGTATGGAACAAGCATAGCGGTAAAAAGATGTCGACATGTATGTATAAAGCAATAATTAAAAGGTTACCTACAGTTGACAGATTATCGAGTTGGGGCATTCCAATCGATGATCGATGTCAACTGTGCTTGTCAACGACGGAGTCGCAATCATCTATTCTCTCGATGTCCTTGTATCCAATACCTCCTTAACTGCGCCAAGCTTAAAACAGGGATATCGCAGCAAAGCTTAAGTGATCTAAGCTCCAAAATTAACATGTTTCGTCAAACTTTCTACTCGGCTAATCTTCGACGCCGGTACGCATTTGTTTCTCTAGTCGCTACTGTTTATCATATCTGGTCAGAGCGAAACCGAAGAATTTATGAGAAGGGGAATTCTACAAGCTTTTAACGAGCTAAACTTACGAAAGTGGAGATAATCAAGCGCTTCGGTTAGAGAAAGATCATCATTATTCGCCTGCGGGCATTTCTTTTCCGAGGAATTGGAGATTAAATGCGGTTGAATACGGACAGAGCAGCGCTGGGTTTCCACTTTGTTTTGTATGTGGTTGCATTGTTCGGGTGGGCTTTGTATGGCCAATTGCGTTTGCTATTTGCTAAAATGGGTATATGCGGTGTTGTCCTATGTACATTGCATTTGTTTGTTCGCACTCTTTTTCCCTACTACTCTGGTAGGGCTTTTTATAGAGATGATTTTGGCGATGTTCTTAATAAAGAACTTATTTTCAATTATGTGTGTGTACACACACATATACATATATATTAAGGATCAACTTCACCTCAAATCCTCACGAGAATGAAGATATATTATTTAATTCAGAATATGTGGTTGAATAAGGAGGATTTGAAGTGCAACAAAATAAGGTATAGCTGATCATAGCCCATATATGTGTGTGTGTGTGTGTGTGTACTGTGTGTGTATGTATGTATGCACACACACAACAACAATAAAGCCATTATTCCCAAGTAAGCTGGGGTTAGCTAGAGATGGAAACCAAAACTAAATGGTAAGTCAATTTAAAAGTAATAATAACAATAATAATACTAAAAACTATGATAATAATGATAAAATATACAAAAATATTAAACAAATGATAATAATAATAATAGTAATAATAATAATAAATAAGTAAAACAAAGATAAAAATAAAATAAAAAATGTATAAAGAAAATAAAAAAAACCATGATAATAGTAGTAGTGGTGGTGGTAGTAATGGTACTAATCGTAATAGGGACCGAAGACCAAAAGATACGCTAACTTCCACGCAATCTTGCTTGACACTAGCTCTTCGGATTTCCTATCATTCAAGTACATTTTTACTACTTCCTTCCAAGTCAATCTTAGTCGACCCTCACCTCTCCTTGAGCATCCGATGTGGGTTATAATATCAACGTGCATAGGTGCCTCAGGAGGCGTCCGTTGGAGATGTCCAAATCGTCTTAAGCAATGTTAAACTAGCTTCTCTTCAATTGGTGCTACTCCAATTTTGTGACGTATATCATCATTTTTAATTTGGTCTCTTCTTATATGAACACAGCTCCATCGCAGCATACGCATCTCTACTTCACTTATCTTCTAGGCCTGTTGTCTTTTAGTAGGCCAATATTCTGCACTGTACAACATTACAGGCCTAACTGTCGTCCGATAGAACTTTCCTTTAAGCTTTTACGGGATTTTCCTATCACAGAGGATGCTGGACACTGGTCACCATTTCACCAACCTCGCTCGAATTCTAAAACTAACATCTTCATCAATCTCGTCATCATACTGCAACATTGATCCTAAATGTAGAAAGGATTCCTTCTTGAACACTACTTGGCTGGCCCGAGTGACGTCTCCATACTCTGAGCTGACACAACTGAACTCGCACTTCAAATACTCTGTTTTAGTTTTGCTAAGTCTAAAAGCCTTTGATTCTAAAGTCTGACTCCACAACTCCAGTTGTCTATCAACCTTATCCTACTTTCATTAATTAGCACAACATCATCAGCAAAGAGCATACACCAAGGAATCTCACCTTGTATACCCTTTGTAACCTCATCGTCACTAGAGAAAAAATATAGGTGCTCAAAGATGACCCTTGATGCAATCCTATGTTAATGGGAAAGTCACTAGTTCCACCATCGGATGCTCTGACACTAGTTACAACATTGTCGTAAATTTTCTTGGTAAGGTTAGTGTACTTTGTTGGGACCCTCTTCTTTTCCAAAGTCCACCACATAACCTTTCTCGGTACTTTGTCATAAGCTTTCTCTAAATATATAAATACCATATCTAGATCCTTCTTTTGCTCCCTAAATCTCTCCTTAAGTTGTCTTATCAGGAAAACCGCCTCCGTGGTCGATCACTCAAGCATGAAACCAAATTAGTTTTTGGAAACGCTTGTCATCCTTCTTAATTGATGTTTAATGACTCTCTTTTAAAACTTCATTATATAATTCATAAGCTTAATTTCTCTATAGTTTGTGCAACTTTGAATATCTCCTTTATTCTTGAAGATTGGAACTAATATGCTTCTTCTCCACTCATTTGGCATCTTGTTTGATTTGAATATATTATCGAACAACTTAGTTAGTCATGCTATCCTTGCATCTCCAAAGCATCTCCATACCTCAATGGGGATGTCATCAGGCCCTAACACCTTTCATGCTTTCATCCATTTTAGCACATCCTTTACCTTAGATTCTTGAATTCTCTGAACAAAATATCTACCAGTGTCGTCAAAAGAGTCATCCAGCTTGATCGTAGTGCTAACACCTTCTTCATTGAATAGCTTGTCGAAGCATTCTCTCAATCTATTTTCTATCTTCTCGTCCTTCATCAAAAGTCTATTATTCTCATCCTTGATGCATTTAACTTGGTTGAAGTCTCTCGTCTTCCTACTTAGCTATATACATACATACATACATACATATATATATATATATATATATATATATATATATATATAGTCCATGGTCTCTCCCAAGCCAGGATAAAGGAGGAGGGTTATGATAGGTTTGACGAGCCAACATAAAAATTATAGCCACTTTTATGGAAATGGAGCTCATATATATAAATACACATAATATATATGTGTGTGTGTGTGTGTGTGTGTCGGTGTGTGTATGTGTATATGTACTTATACACATGTGCACACATATACATATACACACATATGCACACACACATCTATATATCTATATATAATTGTATGATCGTGGGTAGCACATACTATTGAGAATTCCTTTTGTTACAATCAAATGTTGCCAAGATCAAAGCGTGCGTGGATAAGAAATATGCTGGAATGTTGGACCGTAACAAAACTTACTGAAGTTTGCAATATAAAGGTTATTAAATTTTGATTATGGTGGTATTTATTTTTTCTTGTATTCCAAAATGTTGAGTTAGTAACTTTTTTTAGTTATAATTTAATGAATTATCAACTTATGAAAGTTCAACTTCAAATGTGAATGTGGATTTCAAGTTGACTACAAGGAACTATTTATTTATTTGTTATAACTTACGTTACCTTCTCTTTTCTTAATATGCACTAATGTAATCTACATGTTTGGTAGGTAGCTTATTTTTAGTAGAATAAAGGAAATCTAAGATAGTATATGAATACATGGCTTATATTTTACAAAACCCATAAGCCTTGAATAACCAAATGTGGATTCCATTACTTGCATCTTCTTAAGTTTGTGCCTTTAAAAGCTCGAACTGGCGATCCAACTTCATATCTTTAATTACATGTTGTATTAATTATGCTTTTAAACTTTTTAACCAGTTAACCTAAGTACTTGATAGGATATGTTTTAGACCAAGTTTCATCTGTTTAATCCATTCTTTAGCCCTTGCACACACACACACACACACACACATATATATATATATATATATATATATTTTCTTTTACCCGTGGGATTCCATTGTGGTTTACCCATTCATTGATGTCACTCCGCTTGTGTTCGATCAAATGCCTAATTTGACATTGTCAATTGGATGTTTGATCAAGTGCCCAAGAGTAAAATTTTACATAGATTTTTCATTTAACATTTTATATAGATTATTTTTTGTAACTTAATTAAAAAGGAGTTTGTTAATGACCTTTTCCCTTTGACTAAACCTTACTCATTTCTGTAATACCCCACAAAATCAATAAATATTTTCATTAAATATTAATAGTATAATAATGCAGAAATAATTGAATTTATGAATTAATTAAAGAAATAAAAAATTGGAAAAAATGGTCATTTTTTAAACATTGGAATTTGACAACGAAACCAGCGCCATTGCAACTATCTCATTTTTTTATTTGCGTAGTATATTTTTTTTGTCATTTGAAGCTCGTATGAAGAAGATATGGTCAAATCGTCGTTGAGTCGATGGGCATAAAAAGATTTGAATTTGAATTTTGTATCTGATAGTTTAACAGTTCCCTCCTTTGAATTAAATTAAAATCACGTATAATTATTTCCAAAAAAAGACTTCTTTTCTTTTTTTCCCCTTTCCCTCAAGCCACCAAGAACAAACCTAATTATCTCACTCAAATCTCCACCAAATCAACCGAGACTAGCGGCGTTATGGAGGTACCAGACAAGGCTAATATTTTGAAGTGATTAGGAGGCGAAATTTTACATCATGGTGGTGCATGAGGCCCAACAAATGAAAGTGATGAATTTTCATACAGAGTTTTAAGAATTCAACGTCTAACTTCAAATGATATATCTCCTTTATTTTTCAACGGATTTACTCAAAACCAATGGAAAATCGAAGTATGTGGAGAATACTACGTATAAATATAAGTTTGGTGGCAGAAATCAAAGGGTCGGTAGTTAGAGCTGGACAGTAAGGAGAATGGGGTAAATTTCATAACCCATTTCCTACATATAATGTCAAATTTCAAATTGGCTTATCTTCCTCGCTTCTTAATGGAATTCGATGATCCACTCATCAAAACAACTATATGAAAAAGGAATACAATACATTAAAGTAGTTGGGGTGAAAATGAAGTTTCATGGTTGGAAATGAAAGAACAGCGAGGTAGGAGCAAATTTCGGCATTTCAGTGAGTGAATCTTTCTTATTAAATATAATGCTATAATAATGATATGAGATGATTTAGAGATAACTTAGGGTGTAGTTGTGAATTATATTGACCTAAATGACAATTTATATATGATTATATGTTGCATAAATCCATTTTTGGATATACAGTAAACTAGAAACTTAAATGAGCGTATTTTGTGCTAGGCATCATTTCGAAATTAAATCAAACCCAACTTGTATTGAAATTTGATTTAACTCCAAATTAATTTTAATATACGTATAAGGACTTAGAAAACTTAGTTTTAGGGTATATACCATAAATAAATTTCAAAAACAAACAAAAATCAACAAAATGAAATCTAGAACGAAATTATAAAAATCTGAAATGAAATCCCATAACTGGGATTCACACTAATGCACCGATAAGTATACACTGGTCCATTGATAGTCGACCTAGGTTGAGTATTTTGGGCTTTTGCTGGCCTAAATCTATTTCTGAGCTCCAACTTTCAATATGACGTTCTCTCGCAACTCTTTGGTGACTTCTTTGACTTTTATAGCCGCTGTTTTGGATGTGAAGCTTGGTGATGATGATCAGATACAAGTGTAGTATAAGTAGCTTTGAACGATTAATAGATACCTAAATTATGCAGCGAACATAGTGGGTCTTTGGTTCATGACACGCGATCTCCTGTAGAGCAACGAGCCTAGTCCAAGAGTTTGATGTGGAAAAAAATCGACTTGTAGTGCATATGGAAGGACTAGACACAATTCCAGTTCGTATTACTATCCTTTACCATAGTGGTGAGATCGGATAGTAGCTGTAGACGTGTAATCCTTTACCATAGGTGGCGAGATCGAATTACGTATCGAGAATCCTTTACGGTAGGTGTTCGAGACTGGATCCTTCTTAGATGGTTTAACATTGTTCTATAGCGCATTAGGCAGGACCAGAAAGTGTTATGTGTTAGACTTGAATCATGTTATATCATTGTTATAGTATTATACTTAGATCAAATCAGCTCCATTTACTCAGGTATATGTCTAACTTGCTTCTATTTTTCTATTATGTATATTGTTCAGGTTGATGGAATCTAGTGACGAGATGGATCATGAGATGTGAATTGATATATTGTTTGCACCAAAATTGGTTACAAACACCCAATCGCCGATGAAAGCACCCGTTCACAATCACAAATCACAGATAGTGAGTATGGAGGGAATATAAATGTGAAGAACACTCAAAATCAAAAAGGAAAGCAGTAGAAACACACGATTTATAGTGGTTCGGCATTGTAGCCTACGTCCACTTTGAAGGATTTGCTGTTTTACTGATTAGCACTCGTTGGTTACAAGGGTACAGATGATAATAATCAAGTTACACTGAAGTTCTGCAGAGTAACGATGTAGAAGAACCAATAAATATCCCTTTTCTAAAGCTCTTGGACTGCTATTTATAGGTGTAGATCCGAAAATATCCACCTCAAAACCTGGAATACCTCCTTTCTTGTCCTGGTGGGCCCACCAAATCGATCCAGAGTGATTTTGGGATCGATCCAAGCGTAATTCATATCAATCCAAATTGGCTCCAATCGAGTTGAGATCGATCATGAACATTCTCGAGTGCATAAGCAAGCTTCTGTGAAAATTTCATAGCATTTGGACTTGTAGATTTTGAGTTGTGATCTATGCAAGTTTTATATTCCCATAGTCTGGCGCCTTCGTATCGATCCATCTCGCATCGATCTTTTCGTATCAATTAAAGAATGTGACATAAAGACTTCTTCCTTCTTCATATCCATTGGGTGCTATGCTCTTCGTATTGATCTTCGTCTCTTTTCGTATCGATGCATGTTCGTATCGACCATGTGTTCTTGCTTTCGTATCGATCAAACGCAAACTCATTCGTATCCATGTGTTGTATGTTATTTCGTATCGGTCTAGGACGATGTGTTTTGCATCTTTCCAAGCCGAACTCATATCGATGCCTTTTGTGTGGTGTTTTGCTATTACATTTCGTATCGATCGTTTACCGATCGATACGAATTATGTTGATGTCGATCGTTATGAATTAAGCAGAAGTGATACGATATGTCCTCAGGTGATGGATACAAAATGGGGTAGTGGTTTTCCCATGGATGCGAACTAGTGCTCACTTGATGGATACGAAGTGGTGCTCACCTTGACCCAAAGTAAACCTGTCATTGACTCGGAGCATGTGTCGCAGTGACGCGAAGCAATTTGTTAATATGCTAATCTGACTAAGACCTGAAGCAGACCCTTATCTGACCCGAAGTAGATGACCAACTCCGTCCTGATGGATACGAATTGCATCGATACGAAAGCATCGATATCATACCGTTCCTCTCCAATATTGATCCATCCATATCTCGAGCATGCAAACTCCGTTTGACCTGAGATTTGAAATGTAGCCTTTCCTAGCCTTGTTCTTCTTTCTCAATTGATCTCATCTTAATTGGAGCTTGGTCAAATTTTGATGTTATCGGTCATAGCCTTGTTTCCAATCGATCTTTAATGCTGATTTTCATCCTTTTTAGCCAATTTGTTCATATCTCGGCCTTGACCAAAAGTTAGGATAACATTTGTCCCCCAAAACATGTCTTGTGGTAAGAAGGCGTGTTTTGAATAGTTCCGAATCCAACATCCAAATTCCATATTCCACCCATAGCCATACCATATGATTCATAATCCAATTTATTACCAAGCCATCCCATCCTAGTGCCATAGCCATATCCAAGTCCGTGACTGCTCCGAATCGATGTCCGATTCAAAGCCCAGTAACCAAATCCTTAGCCAATTCCACAACTATCCGAACTCGTAAAACGAGTCGTAATCCATCGGTATCTAATGACCAATAACCAAATCCATAACCTTTCTAGGTTGATATCCAAATTCGAGATTTCTCCGGGCCCTTGCCAAATCCAAGACCACTCTGGGTCAATTTATCCCAAGCCAAAATCTGAATCCATGACCTCTTCGGGTTGCGTTATCCTGTTCCGACCCCGACTCTTCGGCCAAAGGCTTTTATGTTCTCCGGCCTTGGATCTCTTCCCAAGGACTTTTATGTTATCCGGCCTTGGCTCTCCGGTCAAGGACTTATATATTCTCCGGCCTTGGCTCTCCATTCAAGGAATTTTATATTCTCCGTCCTCGGCTCTCTGACCAAGGACTTTTATATTCTCTGGCCTCAGCTCTTCCACCAAGGACTTTTATCTCACAACGCATCAGATAAAATATAATAGTCATCATATATGTAAAACATATGAGACAATAATAACTACATGAACCACATAATTAATGATAAGGGCTCATACAGATATAAAAAACAATAATAGAGTTTATAGAACTAATAAATAAACTCAACTAAACTATCTCTCATAATAATAAGTTAACACTATCAAGGTTGTACATTGTCACATGGTGGAATAAACGGTAATAAGCCTAAAATATTAGTATGAGAAAGCGTAGCTTTCTGTTAGTCCATCTGCAGAACTCCATATACCATTCACACATACTTTTTAGTCTACTCATTTGTGATTACCAAAGGTAATAAGAAGCAAAACATAAAACCTCAAGTCAGACAATAGTCTAGTGTGAGCGATAAACAGTTTTAAATACTATAAAAGTTGATATAGCATATGGAATAAAGGGCATGGAGAATCATACATGACCTGTTCCTATACCCAAAGACTTAGCACATATAAAATATATACACTACTCTATGATAGTCATCATGGGTGTACTATGTACCAAGGTACTAAGGGTGTCCATATATTTGCATCAGTAATATGTACATTGGGTGACATCCTAAGGTGATAAAAACAACCAAAACAAACATAGCATCCATCGTCCATCTTTACAGTCACTCACTAAATGCATTATATATATGATACTCATATGACCCCATCATATATTCAAGGACTACTCAATATCCTAGTCTCTCGGTATTCAAATCCATGCCACTCAAAAGGATAGGAACTAGAATGCACATGACATAACAGTCCAGGGTAAATGGATTAGGTCAGCATTTGATCCAAGGCACACGACATAGCCCAAGTGAGCATCCTCACATACCTCTGCTTGACGAGTACATTTTGAAACCTATTAATATCAACGATCCATTTTGCACACATCTTCCATAGCAGGTTCATCCCAGAACTGTCCTTACAACTCCCATCTGAATTCATCGTAGTTGAAAGTATTCTAGACAACCATCATAAGTCACAGAGTGTCATCATATGTCCTGTAACCTCCCTCAAATAGTCCCTCAATACGACTCAAAGTCTACTACTCTACGCCTTGAAATATAGCTATCCATTATCAAAGTCGTCACTTCCTATCATGGAATCGTCATCGTCGAATCTTGAAGTCATCGCGTCGAAGCGTCACACCTTCGCTTCTTTGCCAAAATTGCCTGTCGAAGAGTCATAGCATCAAATCTAATGTCGAATGAATGATCACATCATGCTCTTCAAAATATCTCCATCATCCATGTCAAAATTTGCCAAATCAGCCATCATCAATAGTGTTAGATTCAACTACTCCAGGGTAGTTAATAAAGACTACTTTGGTTGTGTACTTAGCCAAAATGGCTAAGTACAAATCAAATGAAAACTTCCGGCATCCATCTAAAATCCAAAGCACATCCCTAAGTCCATCCTTCGTCTTCAGATCAATTAACGTGCATGAAACACTATGCATAAAATCCTATCTTAAGAGATGTTTCCTAATACTATATCGCATTGAATGGCGTTATCAACCAAACTAAGCAAACAAGCATCCATGCAACCAACAAGCATATAAACGTCTATAATAGCTTACGTACATCTATAATAACATAATACAATACATCCAAGAAACCAGTGTAGGACTAATATCAAAATAGCCTAAGTTTAGCAATATCATCAAAATCATGCGTCAATGGGGAAAATGTGATATTTAATTTAAAATCATTTTTAAAACAACTTTGTTTCTTTTATAAAATAAGATATAGGTTTATATATTTAAGAAATCACTTATGAAATTTAGCCATAGTACAATCAAAGTATGGTGAGAAACAATATCACTTACCTCAGCAAAAACCGATTAAATCAACGTTAAGTCATAGAGCTCTCTATCTGAAGTGCAACGCAAGAAACCACATCCAAATCAGACCTCGTGTGCAAAAGATTTGGATGATATAAGAAATTAATTTACATAATTAATTAGTTAATTAATTAATCTTAACTGATTCTTAATTGATAATTTACTGAATAAATACCTCTCATAATGACTTTCATAAATTGGACACAGAACTTTTTCCACTCCCCTTTTCTCTCTCCTGAGCACTTTCATTTGCATTATTACCACAAACTTTAATCCATCTTCCTCCTGTACGTGCTCATAAACCATCTACCCAAACGCCATACACATGCAACTTGTTGTAGCATACAACCTCCACACTAAGTCACCTCCACAACTCCATCTACCATAGCTGCTCCGGCCATCCCCCGTCAACCGCTAATCAACCTGCACCCTTTGTTTTTTCCTTTAGCTTTCTTCGTTTCTTTCTTCATGCAAACTGCCTGTAGCACCAGTTGAACCGCCACTGTCACCAAGGTCCGCCTACGACTTCGACGATTCCGCCACCCTTCCGACCTCCTCCCGATGTCCGTGCAGTCTCAAGTGGCCAATAACATGGCCAAAACCCTTGAAATTTTCCAAACATATCACTCCTACCGCCACCACGTTCATCGCCTGCCTACACCATTTACATTTCTATAACCTTCTCATCGAGATGAAGAATCCAAATCCTCAAAACCCATTTCCCATCTCCTGCAAAAATCACCCACTTGTCGAACCTGCAATTTTCGATCACCATAGTCGAAGTCGGGTCAATCCAAGGTTATGCAATTTTCGATCACCTTGGAAAAATAGAGACACTCGAATTTTAGTTTGCCCAAAATGATGTTCTTTTGCAATAGAAAGAGGAGGAGAAAGGAGGTGGGATGATGGGTTTGGTGGAGAACAAGAATACATGAAGGGAAGATGAAAATGTACGACCAAAAGTGGAGAATGATATTTATAGTGGATGGGTAGGGTTAGGTTTTGTGTGTACCGCATTTTCTCTTATTTTTTATATTCCGATGTGTATTTCGTGGTCGTGCATCTTCTAGAAAGTCTGATTGAGATGATTCTCTAATGCATTAATCGCTGCATTTTCTCCACTCCAACGACACTAGTTTCATCGAAATCCAAGACTGTGTCCCAGGATGTTACTTTTGGACATTTCTAAGTCATATAGGCTACTAAAATGTTCGATCTCTAAAAAAATTGATACATGGCTCATAAATACAATCTTTGATCCTAGGACTTTTACGTTCGTCTAAATTCTTCGGTGCGTCAGTGCGCATATATCGGCGTAATACATGTAACTATCAAAATTACCGAAAAATAAATCAGGGTCAAATTGTTCCAATAAAATTAATATGGGTCAAAAATGTTAATACTCGATAGCTTCCAAAGTTATAGGGTGATACAGTGCAGTATGAATTTAAAATCAATATTTCATGGTCCTTTGATATGTAAAATATGGGTTGTAACACAGTATATACCGATGCTTATGGTACGGGTTATGCGTGGTGTTGTTACAATAGAGGAAAGTGGCGAGCTATGTTAGTCGGCAGTTGAAGGTCCACGAGAGAAACTACCGTGCCCATGATCTATATTTAGCAGCCATTGTCTTCGCACTTAACTCATGGAGACACTGTCTTTTAGAAGAGCAGTTTGAGTTGTATACAGCTTATAAGTCTCTGAAGTATTTGTTCTTCTAGAATTATTTGAACATGAGGTAGTAGAGGTGGATGGAGTTTTTGGTATTGTATGAATTCAATATCTCCTATACTCTAGGCAAAGGTAGTGTTGTAGTCAATGCCTAAACTAGGAAGCATGCGATGTTGAGTTCTATGTTCTTGGAGTGGAAGCATTTGAAGTTTATTTCTACATTCGACTTGCGACCATCATTCGATATTACTCCGAGATTATTAACAACTTTAGATATGCAGCCTACAATTATGTACCACATAGGTTCAAGTCAAAAGCAAGACAAGGAGCTATTGGATATTTCCGATAGGATTAATAGAGGAGAACGGTCAAGTGATTTAAGGTGTTATGCCGTTAGCTCGAAAGGGTAGTTATGCAGAGATGGTAGATTGTGTTTTCCTCTCATTATGGATTCGATTGACATGGTACTAGCCGAGTCTCATTATTCTAGGATCACCATTCAACCCGATGGAGAAAAAATGTACTGTGACATGAAGAGAATCTTTTATTGGCTTGGTATGAAGAAGCATGTGGTAGAATATGTAGTCACGTGTATGACTTCCTAGAAGGTAAAGGTGGAGCAAAATAGGGCGATAGGATTGTTATAGCCATTTGATATTCCTCAATAGAAGTGGTAGAGTATTTCTATGGATTTCATCAACATACTACTAGGAGTAGTAAGGGCAATGGGAGTATTTGGGTCATAGTTAACCGACTGACCAATTGCGCTCATTTCGTTTCAATTTGGAGTACGATGACTATAACATCGTTGATGACATTTTACGTTAGGGAGATAGTTAGATTACATGGAGTTCCCTATAGCATCGTAAATGATCGAGATCCACTTTTCACCAAAGATTTTTGGAGGAGTCTTCAGGAGGCGTTAGGAATGGAGTCGTGTTTAAGTACTGCTTATCACTCGTGGATAGACGAATACACAGAAGGGGTGAACCGTATGTTGAAAGACTTACTTTGGATGTGTATCTTATATTTCAGAGGCTCTTGGGAGGATCACTTATCGGTAGTGGAATTTACGTATAACAGTAGCTATAAGGTGAGTATTGGGATGGCACCGTTTGAGGCATCGTACGGCAGACCTTTTAGATTACTGTCTTATTGGTGGGAACCTATAGATTGGATTATTTATGGACCAGATATGGTGAGGGAGACATCATATAAGGTAGACTTGATCCGTATGAGGATGAAGACCACTCTGGATAGGTAGAAGTCCTACATTGACACTAGACACATAGATTTAGAGTTCGCAGTGGACGACATGGTTTTTGTGAAGGTCTCACCATTTATGCATATTATGAGACTTGGTATTACGGATAAGCTAGCACCAAGTTTTGTAGGGTCTTTTCTGATCATCGTAGAGTTGGGAAGTTAGCATATAGAGTGAAGCTTCTCAAGAAGTAAGCAGGGTACACGATGTTTCCATGTGTCTTGCATGCGAAAGTGCCTACATGATATTACAGGTGTAGTCAAGCCAAGTTAGCTAGAGGAGGTGGAGGTGGAGAGGGAGTCACTTGTACGTCGTGCACCCACCCGTATTCTTAAGCATGTACAAAGTGATTCCTTAATAAAGATATCGAGCTTTTTCAGGTCCAATGGGAAGACTATTTAGTGGAGAGTACATGGGAGCCCAAGGAGAGGATCTAAGATACGCATCCTGAACTCTTTTCTAGTAGGTTTCGGTTTTAGTTAAATAATTATAAACTACTTATGTGTTTAGGTTCTAGCTTATTATACCCAATAGGTAGAGAGTATCGCATGCTAGAATTGATTGCGAACGTGTCACTAGGGCCTGTTTTGGATAATGGATGTAATGCATGTATTATATAGTTTCATCTTTGCACATTTAGAGCAAATATTTCTTGGTTAGCATACACTCACACCTCCACTTGTTTTAGTTACTAAGTTACAAGCATATAGTTTTTAGGTATGGATTGAATGATTGCACATACAGGTTGAATTGCCAGTATATTTACATAGGGTGCTGCATACATTTTAGATACATAGCGTATGCACATGGACAAAAGGAGGTTGACTAGATCAGGAGACCACCTAATCTTTGCATTAGTATAGATTCGTATGCATTCCATACCTATATGTGCATGGTTGCATTAGAAATTAAATTAAGAAAAATGACTATTAGTGGTTGAAGGATGAGTAGATGGTTGTAATTATTAATTTCCTTACTACGAGTTATAGTTTTTCATCCTTGTCCATAGAGATTTCAAGGATGAAACCATTTTCGGGGAGAATGTAACACTCTGAAAATTTAAGTAGAAAATTTAAGCAGAAAATTCAAATAAAAGAAATAAATTAAATATAGCTAGGGAAAAATAGAATTTTTACAAAATCCAAATCTAGTTACGAAACTTTCACCGTTGAGTTCATGGTGGTTTTTTTTAAAAATTTCATACAGAAATTTTCAAAATCGAAGATAATATGAAGAAGTTATAAACCTTACAAATTTAAGAGTAAAAAATAATTAAATAAGAAATTAAGTAAGAAAAAATACACTAAACTAAAAAGCACCACCAATCGACACCTTGATGGGAATCTGTTAACCATTAGCGGTCGACCGCCTCCAATCATAGCGGTTAACTGCTCAAGTGTATGCAGCTAGGGTTTGGTTAAGCCAATGACCAAGATTCGATCTTATATTTTTATCAGTATTTGCATCGTATATTTTGAACGGCTAATATTAGCTTGAACCTTTATAAATATAGCACTAGCCCAAACCTAATTCAGAAAAATTAGAGCAGAACATCCAGACTTTGTCGAATTAAAATCTCTTCCTCAAATCACAATCTTCTTCCAAAAAAATAGAGAGATTGAAGAAATTAAATTAAGCAGAGAGATAGCAAGCGAAGTAGATCCCTGGCGCAATTAGAAGAGGATAACTTGGATTTTAGGTGAGTGGGTTCACTGTTTATTAGGTGAATTATATATAGTTAATTTTAGTATAACCTATTTGATTTAGGTTGTTAAAAATAAAAATTTGAAATCTTGTTTATTTAGATCTGAGATTTAATCTAAAACTATAAATTGATGTTAACATATACATCAAATTGAAAATTGTAAGGAACCCTTTTGTCAAACTGATGAGAACAAATTGCTAAACCTGGGTAAACTTATTTACTGCAAATATGAAATTGAATTGTAAGTGTCATCAATGACAAATCATACATTCATAGGTTTGGCTAATTATATGAAGGACTACTACAGGATAAATTATGATTCAATTTTGCATATTATATTTAGGTATGACATTGATTAATAAAAAAAAACCAATTTAAATCGCTAACTAAAAACATTAAACGACGACGACTGATTGACCGCTATTATTGGAGCCGATCAACAGCTAGTGATCGACCGCTTTAGTAACAACAGTGGACCGGTTAGCATTTTCATATTGCAGTATGAACCTCAGCCTAAGGCCCCAGTTATAAATAAAATAGATAGTAATGTGTGTGTATGTATATATATATATATGTATGTATGTATATATATATATATATAATATACATACATGGGTGTTAGTAGAGTTGGGGAAGCTAGTTCCTTATGTTGACGACGTTAGGATGCTGCGGGACTGGGTAAATTCTATTTATCCAGCTGGGTTGATTATCGACTGGTGGCAATTCTATTGCAAACTGCACTCACGAGGGGTTCTAAGTGGACGTGCAACACCGACGATGATGACTGATGGAGTATGCGGTCCGACACTAATGGGAAATCCTTGTTATTCACTAGTGAAAAGACGTGATGCTATGTTTTTATGGGTCCAGACGATGAAATAAGAGGCATTAAATTACCATTGAGAGGTGGACATGGATGTGGATGATGAGACACCCCGATGAGTCAGCATTGAGGGTTCCCACTCGATGCGTAACTAGGATACATGTAGTTGCAATGTAGGAAATATAATCCTATGGTAAATGCATATGGTCATAGTGTGGGAAACTTAGTCCCATAGTAGAGGATTGTAGGTAAACCCTATGTTGGAATTATTTCAGTAACCATTAACCAATCATTATTTATTTTGAGGTTCGATTATTTTTTCGACCTTAGGTATGAGCCTGCATAAGTTGTTAGTATTGACGTGTATTGATTTGAACCCCTTAGATATATGAAATAAGTAATTCATGGACAGTTGTAGGACATCCTACGTCACATAGAGTATTTCTAAAGTCAATTGCGTGTGATCGTCATATATTAATAATGTACTCATTCGCCATACTTTTATCTGACCCGTGCCTTTCTTTTTTCCCCACCATCGTAGGACATGGCAGCATGTTATATGCCCGAGTCTAGTACGTGGAGTGGCAAGCACAGCTTCAAAGTTGCTTACCATTTTAAATATAGCTCTCCATGTAACTATTATTGTATATAGCATTATTATTTATCTACTATGTATTGTATTTCTATAAACCATGGATTTAACTATATACTGTTTCTTGGACTCTGTTTTGAGATATTTTCTAAGATGGTTATTTTTTGTATTTATATTTTATTGTCTTCCATTGTGAGATATAAAAGTATATAATGTCTTAGATTATATTTTATATTCTTAGTCATTGTAATTTTTTTAAAACCTGGTAGTTCATACTTCTTGACACCAATGCAAGTCCGAAATTTACCCTAGGCTTTTGATCGGTGTGTTGAGAGGTGTGGGTTGTCACACTGATAAGAACTCGACAGACGACTTGTGTTTCTAAGACGAGGGCTTCATTTTAATATGAAATGTTCAAAAATTTCTTGAATCCAGAACTATCTTGAAATGCATAAAATTATCATCCTAAGGCGCTGTCTTGGATTTTGACAAAAATAGTGCAATCGGGAGTGCAAAACTGAGATGATGTACAATTGCTAGTTTCATGGCGATCCAATTTACCGTGGTCTCCTAGGAGCTCGAAACATATGGAGAATTATTTAAGGAATTATACACACACACATACACATTATTATGTATATATATTCCTCCAAAACAAATGTTATTTGGCCTCACTCTTTTTCCCTGTTTCTCCTTCCATTCGTTTTTTGTTTTAGTCGACTCTATGATAAAATAATCCAGAGCTTTAGGCTACAAAATTTGATGTGAGTGGATTTGTCGGATTCATAGTGGGATAAGGATAACATTTATGATGACAGTAAAGGGTGTAGCAAAGCTTGAAGAGGCATGACTCTTTCTTCTCATAGCTAGGGTTAGGCTTCGTCGATGATGGAGGGGGGTTTTAGCGGAAACAAAAGGTATGGTTGAGTTTCTTATGGTGGCACGCTCCTTTTGAAATTGTTCATTTTGTCTTGGTTGTGATTAGGGAATCGCGACATGTTAAAGGAATGTAGAGGAGTAGCAATTGGGAATTGATAGAGACGGTCGAGCTTCTTGTTGTTAGGTTTGTGTTGGAGAGCATGCCAAGTGGAGTGCGTAAGATTCGATGGTACCTCATTTCATGGTGAATAGATGGAGATCTTTGGGGTTGTACATATGCGAGATTGGGTTTCATGAGCGTATGGAGTATTTCTAGGCAATTTGGGAAGGTAGGAGGAAGGCAATCAATTAACTAAGTAATTAAGTTAATTAATATATAGCTATATAATTTGAATTCTTATAAAATTCGTATGTCTTGCATGCGATGTCCAATTGAGATGCGGTCTATGTCGTGACTCCGATAGTGAGATCATCTACAACATGGTATGGGTTGGACTATATTTGGATACTTAAAATTTTTAGTTCAGGTGGGCGAAATTGTAACTCCGACTTTATATTTTGGTATAAATTCCTGTAACCATATATTGGAAAATATTACCTAGAAGAGGTCGAATAATATATGTAAGTAATTATTTCCCCATCTGATTGGACTGATTTGAGTAGATATTCAGGATAATTGATTAAAATCTACACGCACACACACATAGTGTCATATTAATATTGGATAGAGTTAGATAGGGTTGGCATTAATTTATAACATGGTTATAAATTAATTAAACTCTAGGTTGTAGTTAGATCAAGGATGGAATTATTATTATATATTTTATTATTGATATATAGGTTAATTGACTGAGATCCTGTATATATAAATATTACACTTTATTCATATTGGATTGAATTAGATGGGGTTGATATTAATTTGTAACTTTGTTATAAATTCTCTAGAACTCTAATTTGTAGTTATATTAGTGATAAAAATATTATCGTATATTTTATTACTACTTGGAAATTAGAAACGTGACCTTTAAAGTAAGCTGTAAGACTAAAATAATGATTTAGATAGGTTAAACTTGTATTAATGGCTTTGAAGTTTATTTGACATTGATATTTTTTTATTATAATGTAAACCAATAATTAGTCAACCAGTGAATTTCTATAAAGATGATTTGAGAAGTTAGAATTTACAAAGATGCATCGTATTATTTAATAGGGTTTGATTAAATTTATAACATCCTAAATATTAAAATGGGCTTATTAACTTTAGATCCTAAGAAATGGTTTAAGGTACATGTATGTACACACACACACACATATAGAAATTATGTACATGAGCTATATGATATTTTAAGGCATTATTAATAGCTAAACCTAATTTAAATGGAAGAATTAAGTGAAATGATTAATAGGAAAGTGCATTAGAAGTGTAAGACTTCTATAAAATAATACGAAGATGATAATGTTGTTTGGTTTGTTACTTAAGTATGATGCATTTTTATTAAGTTGTTTATACGATTGTGCATACGAATTATTATTAATATTGAGATGATAGATTTGTTGCTTTGGTTGTGTATTTCCTTCGTGTATGTAAATGTGCATGATAGGTGCTTATTAGTTCAATATAGTTGGGTTGGTTGTATATATACATATGCATACAATTTATCGAGTTACGTATGTCTATATTTATATATAGTTCTAGTATGTTCGGCTTGGTGCTACTGGGAGATGCATGGAATATTTTATATATATTCATTGATATGCAGTTTAAAGCGTTTATATGTAGTTTCAGTATATCCAACTTGAGGCTATCGATTGGTGCATGGAATCCATTGTACCATTAAGATGCACGACATGCAAACGCGGTTCCGAAGTTGAAGTGAAGAGAGATTAGGACGCTAATCTAGAGTAGATTATATACTGTTGCGTTGTATGGGCAGGTGCTACGATAGGTCCTACATGCCAACTTCTTTTAAGGTGTTGGTTTTTTGGGGAATCCATAATATTGAAATAGCTCTCGATAGGTCGCTTTGGTTCAAGTGATTTATATGCAGTTCAAGTGATTATAATATATATATATATATATATATATATATATTTATGTGCGTATGTATGTATATATAGATATAAGTATATATAATTATAAATACACGGTTAGATTGACTTATATATAATGGTCCAGTATACCTGACTTAGGGCAACCGAGTTGTGCAAGGCACTTCAAGTACGAATCATAATCCACACAGAGACGATAATACTTTGGTATTATGTGTACGTGTGGAAAGAGTATATATAGAGTTTCTTAAATCCAACTTGTCTACCTATAGGCAATCAAATGATATTGGTTTGTAAAAGAAGAATCCATTGTACCACTGAGATGCACGACCTGTAGACGCGGCTCTAGAGAAGAGGTGAAGTGAGATTGGGATGCCAATCTAAAGTAGGCCATATATTGTTGTATTGTACGAAAAAATGCTGCAACAGAACCTACATGCCAACTTCATTTGAGATATTGGTTTTCAGGAGAATCCATAATATCACTGTGATTCTCGATAGGTCTCTTGGTAGCTAATAGCAATTCGGGGCGAGTATATGTTATAGATATCTGTATTTTGGTTTTAGTTATAGAGATGCTATGTTACTAGCATTATCATATTGCTGTACTTTCTTGTATTTCAGATGCTTCAATATGGATTATTGGATAGATTGGTGTCCATAGTGGGCTCCACCATTAGTAATGATGGGTGTTAACTTCTTTTCTTTGTGTCTCTTGTCGTTATGATCGTGCATGTATATTGGTTGGTTAATTATTATTATTGAACATTGCGTGTTAGACTTATATTGGGATGTTTATACTACTCCTGCATTGGTATATTGGGTTAGCTCTATCATAGTATGTTGTTACATTTCAGTCACATCATGTTAGCTGTATTGACTCATTGATTACACAAGAAGAGCAGGTTATGGTATGATTCCCTACCTTTGAGTTGGGTTTACTTTACTAGCTTTTGGGCAGTCTGGATTATCCACAAGCTGTGTTTGTGGAGAGGACTAGTCGTACTTTAGTAATTACAAGTTTATTTGTACATGGTTTTGATATACAGTATTTTGAGTTAGTTCCTCCCACACCAGTATTTATATCTGATCCACGTTTTGTCCTCGTCTGTTTATGTCATG
Source organism: Allium cepa (assembly GCA_030765085.1). NCBI lineage: Eukaryota > Viridiplantae > Streptophyta > Magnoliopsida > Asparagales > Amaryllidaceae > Allium > Allium cepa. The sequence continues at coordinate 232,988,429 of CM060939.1, read as the reverse complement.
ACACTCTCGGGTACTCGATTGAGTTATTTAGGATGTGCTTTTGAGGATACACTTCCAGGACAGTTGGAGCACTTTAGGGGCGAGGTCGATGCTTTGGATATACTTGATATTGTAGTAGTACATGGTAGATATGCTATTTATATACGACACTTGTTGTATCAGATATTGTATTCTGACTTTCTGTATTGATATTCTATTTATTAGTTATTCCATCAGTGCAGTCTCTCATATATTATTTATCCTATTATGTTCATGTATATTCAATATATTATATATTATAATTTCTTGTGAGATATCATTACATCTTGGGTTGGTGATTTGCTTTTTTATTTTATCCCATGGACTGTTTTTTGTAGTATAAGAGCTAGTCATTGTAACTAGATATTGTTTCATGTATTGCGAAGAGTAGATTGTTAGTGTTGGTATTAGAGCTTAGGCTCACCATGCAGGTTCAAGTGGACTTGTTTAATTTAAGCAACCTAGTAGATGGAGATATATTGAGAGAGCATAATGGTGTTTTTTCTATTATATAATATTGCATACACCACCTGTCACCTGAACTTTGATTTATTTAGTCATTAGTAGCTAGGGTATCTTCATTTAAGGCTATCTATTTAAGCTAACATGGTGCACAAGCGATTACGAATAAGGCCGTCTGAGATACCTAATTAGTTCAGAAGCTATTTGGAGACCACAAGGGATGTTCCACCGCTTATGGACATTCCAGTAGCTACAATAGGCGTTAGAGCTGGTGTAGTGACTGAGAGTACTGCCATTAAAAAACGATGCATGAGCTTTCCAGTAATGTGGAGTGGTCAATAAAGTGTGACTTGGATTTGCGTTCAAGTAAGATTCGGTGGATACACTATAATGAGGAAAGACCGAGCGAATGACCTATATGCATTTTGCATGGAGTCATTCATGTTAGAAGTTGTTTATTCTTATATTTGTATACCTTTGATAGTGGGGTTAATCCATGAACCAAAGTAATATTTTCCAGGGATCTTTCCATACTTATACTAGTTCATAATACCTAGCATGAACGTTGGTACCGAGGATCTGTCCATACTTATACTAGTCCTCAAGCGTTTTTCACTGGTTCTTAAAGGCATCATTTGACTCAGATTCTTGAAATGACTTGGAGATTTTGAATCATGACTCTAGTTGTGAGAGGAAATTTTGATGGTCGAACCTAGGAACTAGATCTGAGTTTGCATGAGAGGAGTCTGGTGGCCGACATTAGCTTAACAAAGAAACCTTGAAAGCAAACAGAGGATTTAGTTGGATATCATATAGTATAGTTAAGATAGCTTGTGCTTGTTTAGGTTAAGACTTCTTAACTAGATTTTTGAAGATCTAGATAATCTTCTTAGTGGCAATATGATACTAGCCTAGGCGAGCGTCATGGTACATTTAGTATATTATCCACGTATCATTGTGCGGTTGATGTGAATCTGAAACTAAGCAAGCCCAAGCATTAGTAGATTCTCATTTATTAACGATTTAATTGGTAAAGTTTTCTCCTTTGGAGAATGAGTTCCATACAGAAGGGAAAAGAAAGTTGAGACTTAGATTGCTGGGTTTATTTGAGAGAGATCGATGATCCATCATATTGCATAAATTTTCCTTTTAAGAGTGGGAGGTGTGACAATCTTTCATGTATTGTATTCATAAAGAGGAGTTGCACCATTTAAGCATTTGAATCATCTTGGATGTCAAATAGACTCACGGGAGTTTACAGCTTGTCATGCACGCTACGGCCATTATAGGGTACCAGGCATGTTCTTATAGAATACTTCAAAATGATTGGTTATTGGTATAGTAGTCATTGCCTATTGTTTGTTGTTGTTTGTTAGCATATGTTATTGCTTAGTACTATCTGTTGTTACTTGATTATTAATTCATTGTGTATTTTGTTCATGGATTGATAATTATTGTTTGTTGATTGATAATTATTGCTTAATTATTGATTGATTGTTTATTTTTGATTGATTGCCAACTGTTGCTTGATTATTGATTGATTTTTTTAGTTTTTTGATTGATTTTTTTTTTTATTGATTTTCTATTTGTATTAATGTGTAATTCTGCTTACGTCATCATGATGAATCGACTAAAGGAATTTGAAATGAACCGGATGTGGCTTAGACCTTGGGAGCCTATTCATTTTAGAGAATTGGGCTATATGGCTTCAAACTGATGGTGTTAAGGTTCTCCATGTTCAATATAGCTTTTTACTGATATGTCTCTAATTACAAGGAAATTATTGCTTTCCTTCTTTTGTTAAAATGTAAGAAAGCATAATGTAGAGCTTGCTTTGTTGTTGTTGCTTATATTTTACAAGTGTACTTGTATTTTCGATGGTAACGTGTTTATTTGAGATGCTAGTTGCATTAGATGTGCTTATTGCACAGTTGTTATAACGTATTTAATAGAAAAGCTTATTGCATTAGAAGTGTTTGTTGTATAATTAGTTGTAACATTTTTAAATGCTTGTTACATGGTTCGATTGGAATATTTATTTGAAATGCTTGCTTTATATGATTTAGCTTGTTTAAATCTATGGTTTGATGTTGCAATTTGTTTAATCTTCTTCGTTGAGTACATGATTAGGTATATGGAAGTAGATATGCGCTATTGGGATGCTTATTTGCTTAGATTTTCATCTAAATAGCATGATCTTGATATAAAAGAGGTACGTAAGATCTGTAGTATTGATGGAGTGGATTTATATACTTGTATGTCCTCAGAAATGAGATGCCTCAATTATGGGATGCCTTAGATACGAGATGTGTGTGTGTGTGTGTGTGTGTTGTTTTAGGATTGTTTCGAAGCTAAGTGAGCAAAGGAGATGCTGTCAAATTTTACCAAAACAAGAGGTGCTTCAGAATCCTAAGGGTTAGTTGTTGTATTATGTGCTTTGGTTAATCGAGTTGAATTGTTATGCTCATAGGAATTTAGAGGAAGAAATTCTTTTAAAGGGGGAAGAATGCAACTATCCACATTTTTTAACGACTAGATATTTAAATAATTAATTTATATATTGGATTGTTAATTAACTGAAGGTTCAAAAATATAATTTTACGCATATAGTGAAATTAGGACTCGAGACCACTTCTATTGAGACAGTTTTGACATTGCGAATTAAAAAGTGTAAAATATTTTTATATTTGGAGTTACAACATTTTTACAATTTACATACTGTTATACATAATTTGTAAAAATGCATGCATAGTCGAGTCTAGTGGGATCTCGATAGATAACTAATGTTATTGGTATTAGGGCTTAATTTCAAGATGAATGGTTTGAGAATTTTTGGAATCGGATAATTCGATAGGCAGAACTATCATGAAAAGCGTGAAATTGCCATCCCAAGACACTGTATTGGATTATGACAAACTAGCATCATCGTGACCAGAAAAACAAGGTGATGCACACAGGCGAATTTCGTGGCAATTCGATTTACCTTGGGATCGTACGAGCTCTAAATGTGTAAGAAATTATATATATATATATATATATATATATATATATATATATCCTCCAAAATGACTATTATTTGGCCCTTCTCTTTTTCTCTCTTTCTCCTTTCATTATTCCTCCTATTCCAACCACCTTCATGAATGAATTAAATCCGGAGCTTCCGGCCAAGAAAGTCGACGCGAGTGGATCCATTGGACTCGCGGTGGGATTGGGATCGCAACCACGCCGACAGTGAAGAATGCAACGGTGCTTAGGGATGCATGACTCTTTCTTCCTATAGCTAGGGTTGGGCTTCATCAATAAAGGAAGGGATTTAAGGAAAAAACGGAGGACGTGGTTGAGTTTCTCACGGTGATATGCTCCTTCCAACACAATCATTTTGGCTTTGGTTGGGTTGGGAATCGTGATATGTCGGAGGACTGTAGAGGAACAACAGTTGAAAATTGGTAGGGTGGCAGAGCTTCTTGGGATTGGGCATATAGATGAGGGCTCATGCAGTGGAGAGCGGTGCATTCGACCATACGTTATTTCGTGGTATATAAGTGGTATCTTAGGGGTTGTATGTAACGACCCATCTTTTTGACCATCGAAAGTCGATACCGAATACATCGATGGTGTTCAAATGCCGAACAACCAGTCGTCGAAAAGGCGGATTATTAGGGTAAAATAAAAAGAAAAGAACAAAGAACATGAAATCAGAATCTCACTACGGAATCGACAACATATAATATAACATAGACAATAAAAATTGCCACTCCAAAATACAAAGTACATTAGAGTTAAAAACAAACCTTATCAGCTGGAAAATTATAATATTTCTACCCTACAAAATTGCTCATAACTATAACAGATGATACAACGGAAAATAAAATACTATGATGGGTGCATATCGTGCTCTTCTCCAATAACTTCATATTACCAAAGCCAACGTGGGAAAAACTCGATCTGACCTGGGCATTATAAAAAAATAACACCCAATCCAGTCTGGAAAATCAGTGTGAGAAAACTCAAGTAATATGATGAACATAAAAAATTCTGTGAGACCATGCCGCTAATGCGAAATGTGGTTTTACCTCACAAGAACAAGATCCATAAATAAAGAAATGGGATACAAATCAGAACAACAATGCAATTAAGAAAGAATGGAAATAAACAACAGAACTAATCGAAATAAAAAGGATGGGTACTATTAAGAACAAATCCCATACTGAATGAATAGGCATAAATAATATTAAATTCCAGACTTGAAACTTGAAAGAATAGTCATAAATAATCGAGAAGAGCACAAGGCAGTTCTCCAGGAAATTAAGGAAACAATTTGAAGATTTGAATTAACAACAAGGAAAAGAGAAGTTTTTCCAACAATGACTAGGAGGGTGCACATCCTTACCAAAAGTATGCTTCTAGAAATATACTTGAGAACTCCGATGACTCTCGGACATGTGCAAACCGGACCCCATAAATTACCGAGAATGTATTTCACGTCTCTTTGCACAAAACTGAATCCAATCTAAAGTGAATGTTAAAATACCTTAATGGGAGCAACCCCACATAAATTGGATTGTACTCACTCTTTGGGTTTATTCATTTTTGAAAAGGACAACAAAGCTCAAATGAGCAACACATCGTCTTAGGGTGACGAAATATAAAGAAGAAAGAAGAACCAAAGTCGATAGTCGATAAATCAACTATTGGGAATGATAAGATGCTGGTTTTCACTTGCGCATGATTTCACATCGCAATACTTTTATAAACAATTTAAAAATACTCGTTAAAATATTCTTTTAAAGGGGCAAATTACATTTTCTAAGCGTATTAAAACCAAGGTCAGTACAAATGCCAAAATGTTATTTATTACAAACCCCAAACAATTTACATTTAGCTTTATTTGAAACAATTCCTTTTAAAAGATCTTCTTGTTTATAAACTATTATTTATAAATTTTTAAACAATATTTATTATCCCAAAAGATAATAAATCAATTAAATTACATTTATCAATTTTAAATCATAGGTTAATCTACCCGAAAGATAATTTATATAACCTTTTTATAACTTTTAAAACCACATTAATTTTTTTGAAATAAAATAAATAAAAATCTCTTTTAAAAATTTAAACCAACAATAATTATCCCGAAAGATAATTAATCACGTTTATACTCTTTCATAATTTGAAAAACAATATTAATTATCCCCAAAGATAATAAATAAAATATATAATCTCTTTTAAAAAATTGATTAATTATCTTTATTTAAATAGTCAATTATTGCTAAAACACTTTTACTTAACCATTAAATTAACTTTAAAACACTAAATCGGTTAATTCACTTTGAAACACTTTCAGTAAATTAACTTTAAATCAATTAATTAACTTAAATACCTTTGTTAATTAATTAATTAATTAATTTTAAATATCATTTGTTAAAATGATTAATTACATTCAAATATCTTTATTAAAACGAGACTTAAATTTCAAATATCATTACATTAAATGATTAACTAAATTCAAATATCATTAATTAAAATGTTAAGTTAGATTTAAACATTGTTAATTAAATTGATTTACTATATTTAAAACATCATTAATTAATGTGATTAATTTAACTTAAACATCATTAATCAAAATGATTTATTAATTTCAAATGTCATCAATTAAAATGGTTAATTAAATTTAAACATCTTTAGTTAAAATGATTTATTAACTTAAAACATCATAACTTAAAATAATTTATTAAATTCAAACAATCATTAATTAAAATTATTAATTAAATTTAAAGTATTATTAATTAAAATGATTAATGGATTTTAAAACATCAATTTTATGAAAGTACGAGCTTAAGTTCAACATACTCAAAGGGTTTAGGAGATGATGTTCAATAATTGACGATATAGCAAAAATTGCTATAGCGACACTTAAATAATTTAAATAGAATATCATGATTAATTTCAACTAAACATCAATATAAGCAGCATAAAAAAATAAATAACAATTATTGGCGAGAACCCCCTTAGGATCTCTCTATAAATGTTCCTTGCAAAACAATGTTGCAGACAATATATATAATCATACGAGTTCACAGCAATTGAGTTAATATGTCATCCATTTTCCAAAACTGGATTCTCAACTAAAAAAATCAAACAACAACAGTACCTAAACTATCAACAAGGCATTCATCAACAAATTTATAGCATCATAGATATTATACAGTTTATTTTAAAGGTGATTAAACTCTTAGAAATTCCATTTATCGTCGAAACAGGAACTAAAATCGAAAAGACATTCAATTTTAGTATGAAATTGTACAAGCTCCAAACTCGACTAATCCAATTCCAAAATGTAGATAATGCTTTCACGAGTACAACAACTCACCACGTTGGAATCTGACCTCGGTTGATCAAGATAGGAGTTAATAAACATTCAATCATTAATTAACTTAATTAATTAACACAAAACATTAGTTACATTGTTTATTCACTAATCCTCCATCGCTAATCAACCTAGGTCGGAAAAAACGTAACTCCTAAGTTCGCCTTACTGCTTTCCCCACTGCTAGGTGGTGCCATCCACAATCGCACAGTCATCGATCAAAGCCCCGACCATGAGCTTCCCATTGCCAGTGGGCACGATGCCTCTGGTTGTCGAAATACTCCCAATCAAACCCAAACGTCGACCATGATGAACTCGCCTTCGCTACCACCTCGTCGCTCCACTACCCAACCCAACTGGTTGAAGCACTTAACTCGCCTAGCCAATCATTTTCCTAGTTAGGGCCAAGGCTTGAAAAGGCCTTAAGTGGCCACAACGGCCGTTGGATGGTAAGACAAAATTTATGGCAGCTAGGGTTAAAGAATCTCATTTGCAGATGAATGGGTCTAAGAGTGCTTATATAAGAAATCTAATAGGAAATCTAACTGAAACTATTCATGCTTGAAAATTGATGAACTCCAATAGAGACGTGCTCACTAACATTTCAAACTAAATACCCCTATTTCGAACTCAATGGAACTATTTTCGAGTGTTATTCTATCTTTCATAGAAGTTAGCTTGTTAAATCAGATTATAATATTTTAATTATCCAAAATTAATTGTTATGCGTTTTGAGCTTGCTCGATCACATAGCACGTCCTATCATCACGAAACCCGTCAGCGTATAACAATCCCTTATTCCGAATATAATGGCACAAGTTTCTTCAAAATCAGAGACAATGTCCTAGAATTCTACTTTCACAGATTAAGATATCGATGTATATTTTCTATCTTTATCCGAACTATTTATTTTTGTAATTAAATTTACAAGTTGAATTTACCAATATTGTTTATTAATTAAAAAGGGTTAAATAAGATCATTAAATCTAAATAAATTAATATTTAGTTTACAAATTCATATATTTAAGTAATCTCTATATCTGAGTATAGGCTATTAGTTTCCAAAATCCAGTTACTTAAATATTTAAAATTAATTAGATATTCAAAATTCAATGACCAAAATTCTAGGTGGATACATTCTCCCTTCCTTAAAGAATTTCATCCTTGAAATTCTCAAAGAAGAAAATGACTCCAAACCTTTATGTTTAAAAAGGTTACTAATTAAAATAAGTTATTAACTTATTACTTAATTAACTCTAAAATATTAAAAAAAAATTGGTAGCACCTCCTTTTCGCGGCTCGATCGTAAAAACTACTAATCGCCACTATGTTCCCCAAACCAATCAAAAGAAAACAAAAGCCAAGTGGCCTCCCATATCCGAGGCATAAAATCATCAGCCAGTTTAAATTTCTAAATCTATGGCGTATCTTTTTGCATTTAGTTTTTAAATTTTTGCAAGCAACTTATTATCTTGATGTAAATGCAAGTGCACAAGAATCAAATAGCAATCTCTTACTTATCTATACTTAGACAATCCAAAAGAGATTCATATTGATAAAAGAGAAATATACTACCTAACACTATCATAAATTCAAATAGCATAAACAATATAACATTCATAGTCAACAAGGCAATATGGTGCAACTAACAATAATGAAGAAATTCTATATGTAAAAACTAGCATGATATAAATCTATATGCAAATAAAAACAACATAGCAACCATATGCAACAAAATAGAGAGAATACTCTGTAATAAATGCTTGGAATCCAATTTTTTCAAAAGATAAATTTAGAACTAAATGCCTGAGTTTTATATTCAATTTTTTTTCTTCAAATTCTTCCCAAAAAGGAATATATCAAAACCAAAATTAATTATGATAAAGAGAGGGCTCTCCCTATCGAAGCATAGTATAACTCTAGAATCAAACAATATGGAGCATTTACTGATATTCTGGTTCCTTCTAAAACAACAACTAGAGTTAATAAATATACCTAGCGAGTCTCCCGAATCAGAAAACCCCAATTATCCAAATTTAGTCATAACAATAGCATTTGAAAAATCACTTCAAAAATATTCTTTTCAAACGTTCTGAAATAATAACACTTCATTAGTATTTTATTTTATTTTATTTTTTCAAAATTATATTTTTATTATTACTTTCACAATTTATTTGGAAATCATTTTTTTAAAAGTACTAAGATTTAAGTCCTAATAAACTGCCACTCAAAAATGTTAGTTTGTAAATTCAAACTTCATAAAACATGGGATATAAATCACATAACCAACTAATGAAATTCTGCAAAGGAATAAGCTAACGTTATCAATCGATCAAATTCCATTTGGAAAAATCTAACATTTAACATTATTTTAAGATGTCAAATGACTAACAACTAGATTTAGAATTTTGCTTAAGTTCACAAATTTTCTCAAGTCACATACTTAGTATACAATTGTATTTAAGTCCGTACGATATGCATAAATCATTCGTATGCTATATTTAATCTAATCACTTGCTTGGATACATAAACTTCTACATCCAAATTAGTATTGCTCACTCGACTTCTCTATGGTGGACCCCGGTCAGATTCCTCGATTAGAAACTTCCATTCTTCTTGCATAGCCATAAAGTATGATAAATAACTTCAGCGTAATATCGAGAATCCAAATCAAATGTTCGTTGAGAAGAATGACGTGAGAAATCCTTTTTTGAATTGGTGTGAATCATCCTGAAGCTATGTATTTGAATCCTAGATCAAGAACCGTGTGAATAAAATGATCTACGTATAACTTACGTACTTAATCCGATTGGTTTCTTAATAATATTAATCCCTTTCTAAACCCCTTATATTTTCTACTTAGTATTTCATTCACCACTAAATTTATTTTATGAGTTTCTTCATAAATATTAACCTAAGCTTATAAATATTTTACAAAGACAAATTTTTATAAAACAACAAAAAAAAGCTTGCTATATTTTATTTACTTCTATAATACTCTTCTAGATCCTAAGAGCATATGCGAAACACCAATCTTATTTTATTTGTTTCTTATTTACTTTTATTTTACTCAAAATTTAATTGAAAGTTCAAACTAAACATGGATTTAAAACCGAGTCAACTACTCGACCCCTTTTCCTTAGAGTGCTCTAAAGAAAGATGTTTGTTGTTTAGCCCAATATCACTAAATATTTTACATATCTTTTATAATTAACTAAAAATATGGTTTTAATAAAATAGATTTACCAAATCTTTCTATCTAATTTAACCCATTTAAAGCTTTAGTTACATTATCTCTTTTCTATCTAAGGGTTTTAAAAAATTTCATTTATCAAATTATATTGAAAATAACTTTTATTTTAAACCGGTTTCCTTTAAGGAAACTTAAGACTAATTACCCAATTTTTTACTTCAAAAACTAATGATATTTGTTTGTACCAAAAATAGGCACAACACTCTTCGGAAGTTTTTAAAGAGATAAAAATGAAGAATATAAATTTAAAATGTGGACTATCTAACAAAAACTCCAAAAGCTGACAAATAAATGCACAGACACAAATTATTTAGAGTGGTTCGACGTATTGCCTACGTCCATTATGAAGTTTTATAATTTTATTGAAACTCTCTTGATGAATACACTTGATTACAGCGAGCAACAGTTAATTACAACTCTAAAATTCGAGTACAACAGTAGTAGTAGAGTGCAAAGTCGAATCCGGCAGAGTCTGGGTGCTCGAGAATTAAAAGATCCTTTTTCTGTAGGCCCTGGGGATCTATTTATAGGCGTAGGAGGCTGATATCTCGCTCAAACTTCGAGAGACTCCTTCTGGCACGTGAGTGGGCCCACGCGATCGATCCCAAGAAATTTTGACTCGATCTCTGATCGGTACGAAAATAATTTGTATCGATCAAGATTTGGCCCAATTGAGTCGAAACTTGGTGTGAACATTCCTTAGCTTATACGTAAGCTACTGTGAAAATTTCATAGCATTTGGACTTGTGGATCTCGAGTTATGATCGATACGAGATGGAGTTTTTCGGAAGGATGTTTTTTTCGAATCAACTATTTTGAGTCGATCTGTTCGAATCAATGGTTGCAGGTGCCCACGTGATGATGTGGCATGCACCCCTCGGATCGATCCACCTTTCACTCCGAGTTGACTGAGTCGCCCTTGAACTTTGCCTCGTTCGTATCGAAGGTCGTTGCCCAGTTCGAATTGATGGTAATGATCTAGCTCACATCAATGGAAGTGGTGTTGTTCGCATCAATGGAAGTGGCTTCTTTCGCACCCATCAAGCCTGCCATTGTTCGTATCGATCAAAGTCGCTTCAACATGATGGATACGAACAAGCAATATGATGATGGATTCGAATAGATGGCGACGAAGCTTGGCTTGATGGGTACGAATAGTGATAACTCAATGGATACGAAATAGTAAATGTTTTATGGACACGAAACTATGGTCACCTGATGGATACATACAAAGGTTAACAGATGAATTCGAACATGGCTCCCCAGCTGATGGATACGAAGTGGTGTGTCCCGATGGATACGAATAGACCTTCGCCGATGGATGCGATGTAAGCAATAGGTGATCGATACGAAAGTGAGATCTTCTGATGGATAGGAGACTGATCGACGCGAAATGATGGATGCGAAGTTGATCGATTCGAAATGAAGGGTTCGAATTGAGGCTTACCGATGGATACGAAATGGGGCCATTTTCTTCAATTTTGCATCGATCTAACTTGAGCATACGAACTCGGATTGACTTAAAATTTGAAATGCTGGCATTCATGGCTTCGCTTATCGTGCCTTGCCAATCGTAGTCTAATCCAGACTTGGGAAAAATTCATCAATATCCATGGTGAACCAGTGCGTACTTGATATCTAGGACGAGTGATCCTTAGTTTCCAGTCAGTTTCATGATATCTCGGCCTTGCCAAAAGGTGGGATAACATTTTCCCTCCCAAAGTACGTCTTGTGGAAACATGACGAGCTTTGAAAAGATGCATCCTTCACTCTGAATAGTTATTTCCTAAAGGTCGTAATCTTTGACTGATTTCTTCATTAATGCGAACTATTGATGGTCGATCATTGTAATCTGATTGTTGTAACCGATTGCTGTATGATAGTGATTAGCTTCTTGTCACCGTAACCGTTATCAAATGAGTATTCAATTCCTGTGGATATTGAAAATTGAATATTAGTTTGACATATATGCGTATATGTTATCCTGAATCTCATTAACGTTGCACGTTCACGAGTCGTTGTCAGTTTCTCGTATCAAATTCCATATCAATCCACTCTTGAACTGATGTGAAATTCGAGTTGCAACAACGCTTGATGGTTATTTTTGGATATTCCTTCGTATCGATCCTCTCCTGAATCGATATAAAAAGGTTGAAAGATTGCTCTCGCATCGATATACTTTGCATTGATGGATACGAGACTGACATTTCGCATGGATGGATATGAGCTTCGATGGATACGAAATAAATGTTTGTATCGATGAACTTGTGCTGTTGTGGGTGGAGTGCCGATGGATACGAATCCACAGTTTCGAATCAATGGAGTTCAATGCCTTCAGAACTATCTTCATTGTGTACTTCATATCGATGGACCCTGTGTCGTTGGATACGAATAGACAATTTGCAATTCGCATCGATGAATATTGGCCTTTGAAAACTGTGATCTGATGGGTTCGAACTGCGTAGTTTGAATTGCTGCACCATGGATGGAGTCGAAAATAACTGACATGAACAATGACTTCGAATTGATTGAACTAGGTGACAGTTTCGCATCGATGAGGGCTCAAGCTTATGGATTTGAATAGATCGTTCGAATCGATCTGGTAGTTGACCTGCCGTGACCAGTCGCGTGGACTGGGAGGCGAAAGGCCTTTCTTCTTCATACCCGAGTCCATATAAATACTGGGGACTTAGTCGTTTTTCACTTCTTGCCTTTACTTTGCTTCCTGTCTTCGTATCGCTCTGGAAACTTGGAAGAAGGACTCTGCTCGCCTTCGAATCAAAACAATCCTTCAATTACTTGAACCAGCTGTCATATTTAGGTAATTCATTAAATGAATCCAACATTTAAACGACATGATTCGAGATCTTTGCCATCTTATTTTCCTTTGTGATCGATCTCTAGTGATGTCAAGGCCGGTGTCGACTCAGAGAAAATTGCCATGGAGTTTGAGTAGCATTGGGGAAGAAGGATGGCAAAGGGACACAAAGGACTTGATGAAAGTTCACTCTGGCCTTAATTTTGCATCAATGAGGTGCCAAAGGCACTTGATTTTGCATCGAACCCCAATCAGGAGCTTTGTATCGGTTTCTGGTTCTGGATTTCGTATCGATTGTTGAGCCTTGGTTTTTGTTCTTGTCGCTTCGAAATGACGTGGATATGACGCGCATTCGTGATGGATACAAACTCCGTGGCAATACGATTGATGAGAAGTCAATGTGACCTTATCAATACGAAGTTCATGGATTCGATCTATACGAAGCGAAGATTTCAATCGATGCAAAACGAAGTTGCTGCGATCGATGCGAAGTGAGGGTGCCGTGATCGATACGAAGTTAGGGTGCCGTGATCGATACGAAGTTAGGGTGCCATGATTGATATAAAGTTAGGATCTTGTGATCGATACGAAGTGAGGGTCTTTGTGAGGAGCGATCCAAGTTTAGACTTCGATGGATACGAAATTTCACGCATATTTGAACATTTGACTCCGACGAGCTTCTGCCTTGCATAATTGGACTTAATCATTTCACTGCATATATGACTGTCTATCGAAGCTCGTCGATGGAACTGGAACCTAACAAAAATATAACGAACTCTAACTTGGGTCGATCGCTAATGTCTGGATGGCATGGTTGTGACGGTCATTCTAATTGGACTTCGAAGTCTTGTTGTTTGCATACTTTCTTTAACTCTGTAGAATCTTTTCAAGTACTTCACAGCACTGCACTGCACAACACATTCACACACTTCACTCTGGGGGACACACGGGCTCATTATTGTCTAATGATGATTTCTCGTAAGTTAGTTAGTTATGAAAACCTCAAGCTCACAGCAACAGGAAGCTCAGAGTTTAATTCATACAACAATCGAGATACCGATCATCGAGGCCGAAGTCATTGATCCAGCCCCGGACGAGGTACCTGGCGCGTCTTTCATTGCTGGTCTGACAGACTTGTTCCCTCCAATGTCTCCGAAGACATGCTGGGACGAATATGCCTGAGGCATATCCTGTCATCTGATGATGTGCTATTTCCAGGACTAATGATAAACCGTACAGGCCATCGGAAGGATATACCACATTCAATCTCCATGCATGCGCAGCCGGGATGCTTCCTCCGTTTAACTAGTACATTAGGGAGGTGTTATCTTTTCCGAGGATCGCTCCATCTCACTTACACCCGATTGGATACGCTCCGTCGAACAGTTTGTTCATTGTATTCATGGAGCACCTCCATCAACCACCTATTTCGAACGAGATAAGATATCTATTCAACTTTAAAAGCCAGGGAGATAGCCCATTTTTCACGTTCCTGGAGGCAGTGAGAAATTGTCAAGTCGTAACGGAATCTTGGACCGGGCTAAGTTATTTCAAAATAGAGTGATTCTATGTCTGATGCCCCTAGGATTTGCCAGTCGATGCCTATTTCGACGTAAGTATTGCAGTCTTCTCAAATAGCTAATAAGACGGTTATTGCTGAAGTCAAAATTATACCTCTTTCTCTTTACAGCGGTAATTCAGCGACCCGAAGGTATTCATTTCAAAGAAATAGTTCGGACGCTTCAAGAAATCCCGAGCGAAGAGAGAAACATCGATTCGGTTCTAACGGATAGGAACCTGAGAATTCTTGGGCTGATCGAGCGAAAACAAAGTATAAGGCTCGAGGGGATGCTAAGGACTAGCTCAAAGAAACGGGTTAAGCACAAGACGCCCCGACTTGTTATAACCGAGGAGGTTGATTCGGAGAGAACATACACTGACGGCAAACTCTTAGCTAGGCCTTCGGATGCAGTCCTGGATTCCAAAGGAAAGAGAAAAGGCAAGGCAACTGCTTTTAAACGTCTCAAATCCGAAAGATGGAAAACTGTGGCCATGTCCCCGCCTGCTCCTGGACTTAGAGTTTCGGAGGCTTCTCCCCCACGAGTGGAAAATCTTTTCGAAGGCTCGCCGATATCCCAATCCCGGACTACATGTCCTTCCAACATGATATCGGAATGGAAGAACTTCAATATTCTTTATATTTAGGCGAGTCTCTTCCCACTAGCGTGGTCGACACTTCAAGTTGGTCGGGGGGTTGCGCATACATACACACTTCACGGCACTACACGATTCCTGACCATAAGCTGCCTATTTTGGAAGATTACTAACTTTATTCTCGTTTTACTTTGCAGATATAATGTCCGGTCAAGGCTCAATGCTATGTAGTCTTCGGAAGTCTCGCCGATCTTCGACTTATTATGAGCTACACAGAAGAGAAGGAGATAGGGATTACGACCAGGGGTAATCCAGTCAAGAACGGTATGATAGAGACAGGGAGTTCAGATATCGGTCTCGATCTCATTCTCCCTCTTAAAATCCCTGCACAGCTTCCGGTTCAGGTCTCACGTCCTCCGGAAACTTCGCGGCACAAGCCGCCTTCCCATGCCTCGAGGCTTGGAACTCAACGTAGAAATGAAATTGTGGCCCCCACAACTGCATAGTAGGTCCTTACTAAACCCTCGGGGGAAGGTGCGATCAAGCTTGCTCAACTGAAGAGAGATTTCCCTGATATTTGATTTGACGGATATACCTTTCCCCTGCACTTGAAGAGAATTCCGACGGAGGCCGAGAACACAGTGCATGATTATGTTGCAGATATCTACTTCCAGTATAAGAAGTGGGCGAAAGCCGCGAGAAAAGAATTGAAAGTGGATTTCGATCGAGCTGCCATGATCGAAAAGTTGGGGAGAGAGCTTACATAGAAAGATCGGATTATTCAGGTGCTCAATACTGAAGCCGAGTCTTCTTGAAAATCCGAAATAGAAGCTCTCAAAAAGGCTGATGACGCCAACTCGGCCATGGATAGGATGAGGCATGAGCATTATGACATAATGGAGGACATAGGCCATAGACACACCACCGTCACCGCTGAGCGCGACGCGGCCCTGAAAGAGCTCAACGAACTCAAGTCCAAGTTTTCTGAAATTATAAAAGAGAAGGACGTCACCAATACTTCCGCAGAAGAGGCATGTGATCAGGTGATGGTGCTTCAGGGTGAAAGAGATGCGGGTGTGGCAAAACTCCGCTTGGTGGAGGCTGAGGTTGAAGAGAATGTTCGGCTGGCGGAGACCAGGTTGGAGGCTGATATAGAAGAACTTCTCGTCACCAACAACGCCAACGTGTTGAGACATAGAAACATGGCTTGGCTCGAGAATTACTCAACATGTCTCTATAATGCTTGGAACCAGTTGGTCGAGGAGGAGAAGGCGGTGCATTTGGGTGGAGCATTTGATGAGTTCGAACAAGAGAATCGTTTATTGAACAGGACAAAAAGTAGGTTCTCCACAACTCAATGATCTCACACGCAAGAGAGAAGCTTGGCACCCATCACTAGGAGATTGGAGAAGGTTCAGGTGTTATCCTGCCTTTTGGAAAGGCCGTGATACCAAAAGATTGATTGAAAACCAAAGACAGCTTGTCTCAAAGATTGGTTGTACATTGCTTCGCAATGGATATCGATGAATTTTGTTCAAGCCCGGATCAGGCTACAATTGATAGGACATGTCAAGCAAGACCATAAAAGCCAGCGTTTCAAATTTTAGGTTAATCGGAGTTCGTATGAATGAGATATGATCGATGAAAGTTGGAGAAAATATGCTGTTCGTATCCATCAGATTGACCGTCTCGAATCCATCATTTACGTATCCATCAGGAGGTCAAGGTGATGGTCTATTCGCACCGATCGGATTCGTATCCATCAGGATGAGTCCTCCTCGATCAATTTGAATCCACCACGTTCGAATCGACCCACCATCACACTGTTCGAATCCATTGAACTCAGTCACTTCGTATCGATCAGGGCTCTCACTTAACAGCCTTGTTTGCATAAATTGCATCGGTCGACTTCGTATCCATCTGCGAGCGTTTGTTCGAATCGATCAGGATATTCCATTTTGTATCCATCAAAGGAGGACGCTTGCTCGTATCGATCTACCTAAGGTCGTTATTCGAACCCATCGAAGCTCGTTAGTTTGTACCCATCACGTTTGATCGGTGCGAACATGGCCAATTTCTATCGATACGAATGAGCGTGCTTCCATCGATACGTCCTGGTAGCTATTATCGAATCGAACAAGGCAACGATCATCGATACAACCGAGGCGAAGTTCATGGATGCGACACGGTCAACTCAGAGCAAAAGGCAGATCGATGCGAGATATGCGCGCCACATCGCCGCGATGTCACGTGCATCCATCAATTCGAATATATGGATTCAAAGTGATCGACTCGAAGCAAACAGCCAACCGAGAAACTCCATCTCGTATCGATCATAACTCAAGATCCATAAGTCCAAATGCAATGAAATTTTCACAGCAGCTTCCATAAAAGGTAAATAATGTTCCTACCAAGTTTTAGCCCGATTGGATCATTTTTTGATGGATACAAAATCGTTTCGTATCGATCACAGATCGAGTCGAAACGTGGTGGGGTGGGTCGCGTGGGCCTACTCACGTGCCAGAAGAAGTCTCCTGAAGTTTGAGCGCGATCTCGGCCTCCTACACCTATAAATAACACCTGAAGCCTACAGAAAAGGTATCTTTTGGCTATTGGACGTCCAGACTCTGCCGGATTCAATTCTACATCTTTTTATCACCATTGTATTCAAACATCAGAGCGATAACCTACTGTAATCTACTGTAATGGATTGAAATCATAAAGTGAATCAATTAAATCATAAGCTTCAGAGTGGACGTAGGCAAGATCGCCGAACCACTATAAATCCTGTGTTCCTGATCGTTATTTCTGACTTGCTGTGCTTGATATTACTTAGATCTGAGATTTTATTTGAATATTGCTGATTTGTATTCGTATACTGGTGCTTTCACGATACTGGGGTTTGTAACCATTTTTAGTGCAAACACTTTGGTGCTTTCACTGAGAAGCTAATTCAGGAGGAGTTGAATTTGAAGATTTAAGAATTCAGATCTAAGGAGCTATGACAAGACAAACAAGTAGAAGGCAGAAACCAGAAAGAAGTCAACACGAAGGAAGTCAAGAGGATTCCTCAGGAGCGAATCAGGCATCGATCTTCATCACCAGGGATGAGATGGAGACGATGATGAAGAGGCAAGAAGAGTTGATCCAGAGTTTGTTTCAACAGATTCAGCAACTTGGAGCGTAGAGCCGAGGAGCAGATGAAGTTCAGAACGGAGCAGGACCATCCGACGTAGCACCTGGATTATGGGGCACACACTTGGAGCGTACTGATCCAATCCCAGAGAGAGAGAGAGAGAGACAGGGGCATCTGAGCAACCTGGTTGTAGTAGAGGGATGAACGCTCAGCCAAGGGGCAGATTCCAGAATTCCCTCATGAACTCGGGGGCAGGTCGAAGGCAATGGACGAGGATTACAGCTTGGAGACAATGACAGGTTGGCGGAGATGGTCAGAAGGCTATGAGAGGCAGATTACTAAACAAAGATTGGGAGGATGTGAATAGAAGTCCTTTTGCCACAGCAATCAGGCGAGCTAGGAACCCACCGGATTTTAAGCTACCATCATTGGATATGTATAGTGGGAGGACATAACCTATGGTTCACCTGACAAAATATATGAGTCATATGGAAGTGTTGGGGGCATTAGAGAAGGTCATGGCACGGTGCTTCCCATCATACTTGACGGATATTGCGGCATTATGGTTTAGGCAGCTGGAGAGCGAATCTATCGCGACATGAAATGATTTGAATGAAAGGTTTATGAGGCAATTCAGGGTCCACATTTCGAGACCCAAGAATGTGATGAGTTTGGCAGCACTAAAGCAGAAAGCTGGGGAGTCTTTGAGGAGCTTTTTGACACGATTCAATGCAACTTCAGCATCGGTGGACCGACTGGATCCATCCATGGTTTTGATGGCAGCTGTATCGGGCATAACTGATGGCACGGAATTTAAGAATTCACTGACAAGAGATCCCCCCATGGACCTAGGGGAATTTTATCATGAGGCTGAAGGATTTTTACGGTTGGAGGATGCAAATGCCGAAAGAGAAGAAGGAGAAGAAATTAATGTTTATGTGGTCAAAGGTGGAAATCCCCCTGAGAAAGGTACAGAAACTAGCAAGGGAAAATGAAAGGCCGAGAATAACGATAATAGATCAATGCGACCACGAAAGGAACCAAGATTCACCACATACTCAGAGCTGAATGAGAGTTTGGAGCGAATCTATCAGGATACCAGAGAGCAGGTTCCATATCGTAGACCAATGCGAAGGGATCCAACTGTTGACGAGAGGAAATCAGATAAATATTGCTTATTCCATGAAATGAACGGTCATAACACTAATGATTGTAGACATCTGAAGGATGAGGTGGAAGGGCATATCAGGAACGGTAGCCTATTTCAGTATGTGAGGAGGCGAGCTCCAGTGGTGGAGCCAGAGCGTCCACCGCCTACATCAACAAGAGGTGACCCGGAACTGGGACACCGTATGATTATCAATTGATTGATTGATTGAAATAACGATGAACAAGTCGTAAACCTCTCATTAACACGGTTAAATCATTTAAACATGTATGAGATCGCGCACGATCCATAGGAATGCTCTGAATGACTACTGACCGCACCATAGTAAGAGTTTACGCTTTGACATCCTCGTCTTGCTTTTGCTTTGATTTGGATTTGGACATTTGGACTTAGTTTGTTTGGACATTTCTGTTGTGGAATTCGTATGATCATTGCTTTAATATTTGCAATTCTCTGAAAAAATTTACTTGTATACCCGCTGGATCGTGAACGGTCCACGACCACCTCTTGTATGGCGATGAATGACCAAAGTCTTTGATTCAGAAACTCACCCGAATGCGAAATCTGGCATCGATAATACTAAGTCCCCCATGGGCACACCAATTCGCCTTGAACGACACACGACCTCGAACGGTCATAATTAGCCTCGAATGGCACCCGACCTCGAACGGTCACAATTAGCCTCAAACGGCACTCGACCTCGGACGGTCACAGTTCGCCTCGAACGGCACATGACCTCGAACGGTCATAATTCGCCTTGAACGGCACCCGATCGCGAACGATCACCATTTGCCGCGAATGGCATCCGACCGCAAACGGTCCCATCCCATCCTTTGCCGCGAATGGCAACGACCGCGAACGGTCCCGATTCACCTCAAATGGCATACGATCTCGAACGATCTCCATCCGAGGTCATATGAAACTATCGAGTTCTTTACAAGTTGTTGACAAGATATGAACATCCAACTTATGGCATTACAAAACACACCTTCCTAACGCAAGGCATGTTTTGGGGGGCAAATGTTATCCCGCCTTTTGGCAAGGCCGTGATACCAAAAGATCGATTGAAAACCAAAGACAGCTCATCTCAAAGATTGGTCATATATTGCTTCGCTATGGATATCGATGAATTTTTTCCTAGCCCGGATCAGGCTACAATTGATAGGACATGACAAGGAAGACCATAAAAGCCAGCGTTTCAAATTTCTGGTTAATCGGAGTTCGTATGAATGAGATATGATCGATGCAAGTTGGAGAAAATATGCTGTTCGTACCCATCAGATTGACCGTTTCGAATCCATCATATTCTTATCCATCAGGAGGTCAAAGTGATGGTCTATTCGCACCGATTAGATTCGTATCCATCAGGATGAGTCCGCCTCGATCAATTTGAATCCACCACGTTCGAATCAACCCACCATCACACTGTTCGAATCCACTGAACTCAGTCACTTCGTATCGACCAGGGCTCTCACTTAACAGCCTTGTTCGCATAAATTGCATCGGTCGACTTCGTATCCATCAGCGAACATTTGTTCAAATCGATCAGGATACACCATTTCGTATCCATCAAAGGAGAACGCTTGTTCGTATCGATCTACCTAAGGTCATTATTCGAACCCATCGAAGCTCGTTGGTTCGTACCCATCACGTTTGATCGATACGAACATGGCCAATTTCTATCGATACGAACGAGCGTGCTTCCATCGATACATGTTGGCAACTGTTATCGAATCGAACAAGGCAACGATCATCGATACAACTGAGGCGAAGTTCATGGATGCGACACGGTCAACTTGGAGTAAAAGGCGGATCGATGCGAGATATGCGCGCCATGTCGCCGCGTTGTCACGTGCATCCATGAATTCGAATATATGGATTCGAAGTGATCGACTCGAAGCAAGCAGCCAACCGAGAAACTCCATCTCGTATTGATCATAACTAAAGATCCACAAGTCCAAATGCAACGAAATTTTCATAGCAGCTTCCATACAAGGTAAAGAATGTTTCTGCCAAGTTTCAGCTCGATTGAATCATATTCTGATGGATATGAAATCGTTTCATATCGATCACAGATTGAGTCGAAACTTGGTAAGGTCGGTTGCCTGGGCCTACTGTGTAACGACCCGATATTTTCAACCATTCGCATCCACACATGTCGGACTTGAATTGTTCAAAATACCGCGTTGTAAATAAAATTTGGAAAATCTCAAAATATACAGTTAATAATTAATCACAGAATCACAGACACAGAATCAGAATACTCGCAGCGGAATTTAAAAATACTTAGTGGTTCATGAAGCCACTATAAATAGTCTCAATCAAATAAAAATTACATAGTCTTTAATCCAAATATAGTTTTAAATCATCAGTAGAACAATCCAAATGTCCACTAGTCTTGATTTCATAAATTTAGATAAAGAACTGGAAGGGAAGTTTGCCAGCAGCTTGAAAGTGATCTATAGAAATCCTAGCCCCGGGATGAAAACTGAACTGCAACTCAGGCTGACCCGAGCGTAAAATAAAACATAAACACTCGAGTCAGGACATACATACTTATATAGTGTAAGCTAATTCAAGTGTACTGTAATATAGATCAAGTAACTTAAAGGATGCTTGGGACCGCCCATCCTCTAAGGATCCGTTAAACTATTTGCTATGTAGTAATATTTTCGCTATTATAATAGTGTCTATATTAAAATAAACTTACTTTTAAATAGCATTAAGGAGTGACCCAATATTCCCCTTAACACGTAATAGTCCCAGTAGTCCATCCAATATCATGGTCCCTCCTGATCGGGAAGCCACCAGAGGATACCACACGGGCTACGGGAGAAAAACAAACTCGTACAAGGCTCGCTATGGTAGGTGACACGGCACAACTAGGCAATGCCAGGGTAGATATACCAATTGCTATCCGGACCGATGGAAACGCGCAGCGCGCAGCCGCCACCCACCTCGAACAACACTCCCAAATCAAAGGTGCGCACCAAAACAATCACAAGAGTAATAGAATGGCATACGAAGAAGTGCGTCCGATCAGAGGTGCTACCTCATTAATCCGAGAATCGCTCATGTTTTAGCCACCTTATGCCAACTCACGGGAGTCGGGTCCACGTATTTACCTTAAAGAAAACATCACCACCATCCTACTTCATTCTGGAATCTCCACCGCGTACACGGTTGTCAAAGTGGTTTTCGGTATCGACAGAGATTATGCCAGATATCCGATCCCGGTCTCTTTAACAACCAAACGTTATTATAACCCGTGGTTACAACTTTTAAAAATGGTATTTATACTTTAAAAATCAAAATAAATTTCAAATACCTTCAATATCATAATATCATTTTTAAACATCAGTCATTTTTATAAAATACCATTTAAATCTATTCGATTTATTTAGGAATTAATTGCCTTTCAACTCACATTTAAAGGTTAAATTCTTCCATTTAAAACCATTTAAAGTCAATTCCTTATTTTTATTAATTACATATTAAATTCCAAAATTTAAGCTTTTTCCCAAAGATTATTTCCATTAAATTCTTTTATTAAAACAAACAAAATTCAGTTTCCGTAGCACTTATAAAATGCTACCTAAAGTCATAGGTTAAAACAGTTCATTTACAAAAGACAGCATTTAAGTGCTGAAATAAATTATTAACTTAACAACTAATTTTAAATTCCCAAATATAACTTATTATCAATTATTTTACTCAACTAAAATCTCACTTTTAACAAAAATTCAGAATAAGTTATATTCCAAAATTTTACTTAAACTTCCATTTGTTTAACATTTTGACTCATTCAAAAATCATTATAAATTTCATAAAATCCTTTAAATACATTTAAGCCAGAATATCATAAACTTTCTATTTAAAATATTTTTAAAACATTTCATAAAATATTATATAAACCACGGGTCGGTATATAGTTTTCTACCCTAGGTCAAGTGATACAGATATATATCATTTCAATCCGCAATTTACAAAAAAACCAGGTTCTATCATTTCAAACCCGCAATCCCAATTTAAATAATAAATAATTTAACAATTAAATAAATAAATGGGTAAATAATTATCGTTTAGGCCTATCATTTCAGCCTATAACGATCCCAAATTTACAGGGAACTTGCAGTGATGATTTAACAGTAAATAAGCATTAAATAGTATAACCGCAATAATATAAAATAAATAAACAACTGATGATGTGCCAATTAATAATGGGGTTTAACATCATACGCTTATATCACAGGCAGATAAAATTTAAATAAAAGTTTACAATTACACTTGTGATAAATTCACAAATACATAGGTATGTTTGTATGGTGAGAAATACTCACCTCAATGCTACAGAAAGTTTGATTTCCAACGATGGTTACACTTGAAAAAAAAGAAACGCACAGAAGCACGATCAAACTGATGCAGAGGCCGTGACCAGATTTATATTTTGAAAAGAGAACGAATCAAAACTAAGAAAATTTTTAACCCGAAATTCTCAAAACAAAAGGGAACGAATGGAAATAAATTCGCCCCATAGGCTCGACTACTCCACCACACGGTTAGACTACGTTCTCAAAGCTTGGTTCAAAAATTTGCCCGTTACTTACTTTCACCCCTTTTTATTTCTACAAGTGGCGGAAACACTAATAATTTAAATCTAATTCTCGGCATCATAAAAGAATTTTATGCGCATAACGTTGATAATACATATACACTCACAATACTAATTATATGAACTCTTCTTCACTAGTACAAAAACCCTCCTACAGCCGATTCTTATATTTGCTTATTCAATTATTATTATTAATTATTTTCCTTCTCTAACTACTGTTGCAACCTAGTTTGGACACTTATGACCCACACGCATACTTTCTCCTCCATTCATATTTTTTTTTATTCTACTCTATTATATTTTGGGTAAATTTTAAATTTTATTTCTAAAATAAATTGGTCAAATTCACTACTGAAAATCTTGAAGGATGGCTAGATGACATAAAACCTTAGTTATCAGTTTATGAAAAAATTTCTTGTAATTTTATTTGGAGGAGAGGCTGACATCAGTGGTAAAGGAGGAGGGAAGGGATATAGTGGTGAAGGAGGAGTCATAGCCTAAGGTGGTGGAGTTTTAAGCCTTTGCGTGAACAAAAAAAAGAGAAAAAAAATGGAAATGAAGAAGAAGAAAGCAAAGGAGGAAGAAGGAAAAATATAAGCATAGGCCATACCTGAAGCTTGCTCGAATATGAATGAGGATAAGATGTTATGCAACAACGGTTGTGAACGAATTTATAAAGGCAGGGGTGCGTGATATTTTGAATGAATATAGGGAAACTTGCGTGATTTATTTCCAGTTATACGAAAAAATTGATTGCAAACGTTTCTTTTTTTTTCAATTTATAGGTTGCGAGCGTTATTTATAGGCTGAGTGATTTTTTTTTACAAAACAACAGCAAGGATTTAAAATTGCTATAACATAAAAAAGCTGCATGATTTAATATGAATGATTATAGGAAGGAAATAAATTTAAATTAACTTTAACGGTTGCTTTGATTTACACAAAGAATAGACAGGAATACTAGGCAACACTTGAACACGTTTAAAGTTTTAAATAAGAAGAAAAATGACTCTAAAGGAGGCAATGCTGATAAAAGAAAAGAAATTACTGCGTACGTGACACTCGCATTGGTGATTGATTTTGTTGATTGAATTATAGATACGGCAAGAAATAAGATTTTCAAATTCTCGTGTTTTATTAAAAAGGAAAAACTAGCGAAATTAAACGTGAAGAAAACGGCAGGCAATTGAAACGAAACGGCAATGATATTAGCTTTGGATGCTACTTCATTAAAAGATTTTATACTAAATATAATAGCTGCGTGTTAAAAATTTGTTAGGCTAAAAGATGTATACATATACAGAGAATTTCGAAATCTGGGTAAGAAATAAATGCAGACAAGAAAGAAACGACAACTAGAAAATTTGAAATTTCCATGCGTTGATAAAGAGGGATGAGTGAAATTTATGGTGAAGAAACGGCAAGTGATTAATAGATTGGTTCATTTTAAACTTTTTCTTCAATTAATGATTGCATGCGTTTCTTTCTTTATATAGGCTGAGTGATTTTAGCAAGGATTTTACGCCAATTTAAAACCAATGAAAGCTGTGGAAAAAGTAACGTTTTGCTATAAAAATCTACTAACTGATTTATTAATCCATATAGATATTGCAGTATGCATTTTAAAATACGCCAAACCGACGCAATACAATACGCCCAAAATTTATGCAAAAGCAACATTTTTAATTATACGTTTATACGTTACTTATACCATTACAATGCGTGCCCTTTTTAAATGCGAAATTTAACAGTCTGTAAAACACTGAATTTTACAAAGTTATTACTTAACTAAAATTTTAACTTGTTTACATTCTTCGTATTTACTTATTTTAAATATACAAAATTGATTTTTATTAAAATTCCAATTGGAGTTATCTTTTAACAAAGTAAAATTTTCAAAACTTCCAATTTTATATTTAGACTTTTAGGAAATGATTAAATCAAGTTAAAATTTATATTAAATTTCAAGGTTTTATAAATAAAAAGAAATAAAGAGTAGGCAATTAAAAAGGCAAGCAATTAAGACAATATAACGCATACCCTTTTAGTTTCTTCCAAGCCATAATTAAAAGATATAAACAAGCAATAATCTAATAAATAAACATGATTGTCAAAAATAAAAATAGAAAGATAAAATAGAGGTGGATATATGAAATAATAATAATAAGAACACATATATATATATATATATATATATATAATATGTAATAAAAGTAGAAAAATTTATTGCGTGTAAAACGCTGTATTTTATCAAAAAAAAGTATAAGTTTTAAATTCCCAATAAATCCATATATTTGATTTCTCAATCATGTTATTGAATCGACTATTAACTTATCCTCTTATGGGTAATATTAGAATTGGTTTTTATACTAATACATAAAAAAATTCCCAATTCAAACAAATTTCAATTAATTACTTTCCAATAACTACCATGCTTTAATCCTACTCTTTTATTAAATCTGTTATCACTTTATAAACCTAGTTATTATTTGTTTATCTTTCCTTACAAAAATATATATTCCAATTTTCATCCTTCTTTTGTAATAACTTGTTATTTTCAATTATATTGAATTTCCCAAATATATACATTTATCATAAATAAAACCTAAATCAATTTATTCAACTTGGTTTCATTCCTTTATTTCATCTTATGAATAAAATATAAATTTCCATTTATGTCATTTCATTTACATTCACACATTACAGTTACAGTCCTATCTCACATTAATGAACATTTACCTACATTTAAATGTAATTGACTTCCTACTCTGAATTTAGCAGTCCTAAATAAAAAGGTGACTTGCATAAATGTTGTCACTAACTTTATATTACACTCAAGTTTATTATTTCCACTAATTATCAGAATTGCTTATATAATGTTGAATTGCTTATATAATGTTGAATTCACTCCATTACCATACGTTTATTTGCATATATTCAATTTAATACCCGAATGTAACAGTTAAAACTTCATTAATAGACCAATTGAATAGTAACTTACAACCGTTACTATATCCCTATTATTTTCATTTCATTTTAAACACTCACTTCATTATAAATTATAAAGGTTTTTTTTTTCTTCTTAAATTTAATTACAAAAATCTTATTAAATTAACCAGTTTAATTATCGAAATTTACAGGTCATTACATACTCACATGCCAAAAGAAATCTCTCGAAGTTTGAACGCGATCTCGGCCTCCTACGCTTATAAATAGCCCCCTAAAGCCTACAAAAAAGGGAACTTTGGGCTATTGGACGTCCAGAATCTGCCAGATTCAATTCTACATCTTTTTATCACCATTGTATCCAAACATCAGAGCGATAACCTACTGTAATCTGCTGCAACGGATTGAAATCATCAAGTGAATCAATAAAATCATAAGCTTCAGAGTGGACGTAGGCAAGATCACCGAACCACTATAAATCCTGTGTTTCTGATCGTTATTTCTGAATTGCTCTGTTTGATATTGCTTAGATCTGAGATTTGTATTTGAATATTGCTGATTTGTATTCGTATACTGGTGCTTTCATGATACTGGGGTTTGTGACCATTTTTGGTGCAAACATCAGGCGTGGAGCATCATGCCACAAGCTCGGAGATTACTACTCCATCTTGATCTGAGCCTACTTCAGTGGTCGAACTCCAGCCTGTTCGGGCTTAGAATCCAGAGCAGCCGCAGCTATCCCCTATTAAGGAGCACACTTCCGAAGCTGCTCAGCCAACCGTGAGCTAAGCTTAGAAAGGTACTCTGAGCATATCTCAAGGGTGTTCGAAATAAGGATTTTGTTTCAAAGTGTGTGCTAAAAAATTCTCTTCTTCCTTGTCCAATGATAGGAGTTATATCGACAGCGCCTCCTGCAATCCAAGAATTACATCAAGTGCAGGAGGCCATTATTACCGAAGCAACCACTATGTCAACAACCGCACCATTCGAAGGCACGCAAGGGAGCTCGCTTTCTTTCGACAAGCAGATGATGAATAAGCTTCTAGGTTGAAACAGTGACCCTTTCGTGGACTTGTCATTTGTTATTAGTGGACTTGCGCCCGCATCTGGTGCTTCAACACAGACCACTATTGCCCCCAGCAAAGCTCGATGTATTCGCGAAGAAGAAATATTGGCTGAATTCAACGCTGAGTTGGAGGCAGCAGCACATGGCGGTAGTTCTACGGGTGGAATGGCGATGCCCCGTCCATCTTCGCTTAGAATGATATCACCTAGAGGTACACTTGTTAATACCAGTGTGCCCATTTCGCCCCCCGTTGCAGATCCGATTCCTCCAACTCCTCCTGTAGGGAGCATTCCTCTAGATTCAAGTTCGGAGGAGGATGTTGAGATCATTCCCCTGTCCGGAGATAGCCCGCTAAAAGCCAAGAGCTCGAAACGAAAGATCATCAACGGCTCCAGTGGGCTTACGCCAAAGAAGAAGCCGAGGAAGAAGAAAGAGTAAATAGGCCTCTTCGGCGCATTTTTTGGTAGGTAGGAAGTTTATTTTTTTCTTTTTCTTCATAGGCCGTGAATAGATGCGGGTTCGACCCCTGCTATAGGAATTTTGAAAGAACTTGTATACGACTCTTCACTTACAATTAGTCCAAACGAAATTTTGTTTTCTTGTTTCAACCTTTATTCTTGATTGTTAATGCTTAAGTGTCGCAGTGTCTGAATTTCAGTTCAGTGCACCTATGGAGTTTCAACTCTTGAGGTGAGTTTGTTTTATTTGCCAAGTCTTAAAAGTATGAAAACAAGTCGTAACTGGAGATTGAATTGGACTTCTGACGTTGCACTGCTTCGATCAATGATTAACACATAAGCTTTGCCCCCGATTCCGAGGATAGGTTATAAAGATCGACTGGCGATCGTCGTTTTTCTTTATCTTTTCGAGTTTAACATCGTCGAATCGATACTAAAGCAAGTAAGAGTTGAGTGGTCGAACCACACTCGCTTACTCATAGTAGTCACATCTTCACTTCGAGGATCTGCATTTGTATTTCGGCGATCAGTCACGCCTATTGAAGTTTTTAAGCTTATGTCTGCACTCTGGGGACTTAGGTTAGTTTATGAGTGGCCGTTCGCACTCGAGTTATATTTATACTCTAACCACACTCTGGGGACTCAGAGTTATTTGTGATCCATAATCTGGTTCGCACTTTGGGAATCCGGAGATTATCAATGTTTGTAATCCAGTCCGCACTCCAGGAACTTGGACTTAGCGTTTATACTCCAATTCACACTCTAGGAATTTGGAGTTAGTGTTTGTACTCTGGTTCGCACTCTGGGAACGTAGAGTTGATATTTATACTCTAATTCGTGCTCTAGGAATTGGGAGTTGGCCGACAGATGGTCAGTCACATCTGTTTAGGCTTTTTAGGAGTTCGCTCGCACTCTGGCAATGATGGATTTATTAGGATCGTGGATGGTCGGTTCACATCCACCCCAATTTAACAAGCGAGGTCGTTAGATGGATGGGCCCATCCTCCTCGAATTTGGTTAGGATACGGTCGATATTGTTTGGTGGAAGGGTACACCCTCTCTAGAACCGCATGTATGAGTTTTATGCTCCAACTCGCACTCTGGGAGTTTGGAGTTAGTTAAAGGATTGTCGTGTATCAATGCTTTTTGACTTTAGTGTAGTGACTTACCCCGGGCTCAGATTTCACTTAGTGAGTGACCGGTCATATCACAATCACTCCCTATTTGAATAAATTCCACCACATGATGGAACTTAGCTCTCCATGCATCGTGATGTTGTACGCCATATTCAATAAATCTCAGCTCTGGCTCAAAGAGATGGCACTTTATAGCTGAAATGAGAAAATACAGCAAAGTCAGTTGCCTTGTTACAAATTCTAATTTCGAAATGCGAAAACAAATTTTAAATGGAAAAATAGACTAAACTAAATAAAGTCTGTCATGTGTAGTAGCGACGGAGACTCTCGCTGTTCCAGGCTCTTGGCAAAATAAGACCGTCAGTGGTTGATACTTGAACGTGCCATCTTCGAGCTTTTGTGTAATCACATACAGTCCTTCCCAATTTGGCTTCTGTGTGAAGGAACCCGATAGATTCTTTTGAGAACAAGATCGTCGAGTTCAAAGGTTCATGGTCGAACCTTGGCATTGTACAATCGGGGGACTCGACTTCGATATGCGGCCACCCTCAAATCAGCCTCTTCACCCTTCTCATCCAATAGATCCAAAGATTTAGCAAGTAATATGGCATTCGTCTACGGGTCATAATAAGTCACGCGATAAGAAGGTACTTCCATCTTAACTGGAATAACGGCTTCGGAGCCATAAGATGGAGAAAATGGTATGTGTCTGATCGCGGACTTATGGGTCGTGCGGTAAGCCCATAAAGCCATAAAAAGTTCATCAACCCACTTGCCCCCGGCCTTTTTTAGTCACTTCTTCAGAATAGACTTGATAACCTTATTAACAGCATCGACTTGGCCATTCGCTTGAGGGTGCGCAACTGCAGAGAATTTCTTATGGATATGAAAGCGTTGATAGAAATTCTTGAATTCAACACTATCGAACTAGGCTCCGTTATCAGTGATAATGGTATGCGGGAAACCAATCAGCAGATAATGTTACAAACCACAAAGTTGATCACTTTCTTCGTCGTGATTGTTGCAAGAGGTTCGGCTTCAGCCCATTTGGTAAAGTAGTCACCTGCGACGATAGCGTACTTCGCTTCACCTTTGGCCAGGGGTAGAGCGCCAATAATATCAATGCCCCATACTACAAATGGCCATGAACTGACCATTTGGGTTATCTCAGTAGGTGGGGCTCTAGGAATTCGAGCATGTTTTTGACATCTATCACACTTCCTGGCATAGGCTGCTGCATCACGGTTTACAGTGGGCCAATAATACCCATATTGGAGTGCTTTCTTTGCGAGATATTGCTCCTCGTTGTGGTCGCCACATTCTCTTTTGTGTACATCATGTAACACTCGTTTAATTTCATCATGCGATACGTCGGAGAAGAGGAACATAATATCCTCTTCTATACATGACTCCATTATGAATGGTGAACCACGAGGCTTTTCGAAGAATCTGTCTTCTCTCATTCCTACGCTCAGGCAGTGTTCCATGCTCGATGTAATTTCGGTACAGAGTCATCCATGACTCCCAACTGGGAGTGGCTTCAAATGCAAAGCCTGTCTCCATCTGATCAATGCTCAAAGAAGATAATGTCTCTACAGGGACAAGTCTCATTTGCTGTGCTTCGCTCGTACTTGCTAACTTCGCCAATGAATTAGCCTTTTGATTGTGCTCACGGGGTATGTAGAAGATGGCATAATAATCAAGCTGATCAAGTACTTCCTGGACTCGAGCTAGATAAGCAGCTAGTCTTCGATCCTTGGCTTGATATTCACCCCGAACTTAGCATACAATTAATTGGGAATCACAGTAGATTTCCATGGCAATAATTCTCTAATCACGGGCGAGTTTCAATCCAGCAAGCAGGGCTTCATATTCCGCATCATTATTGGTCGCATGAATTCAAATTTCAAGGCATAGCATATGGATCGGCCTTCGGGGGTTTCAAGTACTACTCCAGCACCCGAACACCGATTATTGGATGCACCATCGGTATGCAGCTTCCAGATGTATTCGGGAGATTTACGGGTCTTGGGCAAGTCCTCCTAAATGGTAAATTCAGCTGTGAAATTTGCAAGGACTTGTCCTTGAATAGATCTCCTTAGAGTATAAGTGATATCAAACTGACTCAGTTCAATGTTCCACTTGAGTAACCTATCAGACGTCTCAGGCCGCGTAAGGACCTATCATATTGGTTGATCGATATACAAGGTGATAGGATGAGCTTGGAAATATGGACGGAGCTTCCTTGAGGCAATGACTAGGTAGTAAGCTAGTTTCTCTAGCTTTGGATAATTTCTCTCATCTCTAGCTAGTCGTTTACTAACATAATAGACCGATTTTTGCACTCGGTCTTTCTCCCGAACTAAGGCAGTATTGATCGTGTTTTCCGATACCGCCAGGTAAAGGTATAATTGCTTGTGGTCAATGGGCTTCGATAAAATCAGCGGTGTGGAGTGATGTTGAATCGGTGCTCGGAATGCGCCTTCACACTCTGTGGTCCATTCGAAGTTTCACTTTCCTTTACAGATCGGATCAAAGAAGGGGATGCACTTGTCGGTGGACTTTAATATGAACCTGCTCAATATTAATACCTTCCCCGACTTTGGACTTTCTTTATGGTTCTTGGAGTTTGAAGATTTTTGATCACCCAGTTTTTAGGATTTGCTTCTATTCCTCGAGCGTTGACGATGAACCCAAGGAACTTTCCAGATGCGACTCAAAAATGAAATTTCAGTGGATTGAGCTTCATCTTGTACTCTCGAAGAATTTTGAACATTGATTGAAAATCTCTGATATGATTAATGGAGAATCACGATTTTACCAGTATGTCGTCCACATATACTTCCGTAGTCTTCCCGATCTGATTGGCGAACATCTGGTTGACTAGGCGTTAATACGTTGCTCCGGCGCTCATGAGTCCAAAGGGTATGAATCTATAGCAGTAGAGTCCCGGATCGGTTACGAAGCTGGTATGTTCTTGGTCAGGTAAGTGCATGGATATCTGATTGTAACTGGAATAGGCATCCACAAAATATAGTAATTCGTGCCCAGCCATGGAATCTACGAGCTGATCAATTCGGGGAAGTGGAAAACTGTCCTTTGGGCAAGCTTTGTTAAAGTCAGAATAATCAACACCCGTCCTCCATTTCCCATTCGTCTTTCGGACAAGTATGGGATTGGATACCCACTCCGGGTATAAATCATCTCGGATAAACCCATTTGGTTTCAGCTTATCGACCTCTTTTTTAAGGGCGGCAGATCTCTCTGGATCCATACAACGCCTTTTCTGCTTGACCGGGATACATCGCGGGTCAATATTCAGGGTGTGGCTCGCGATATCCGACAAGATTCCACACATGTCAGAGTGTGTCCAAGCGAATACGTCAAGATTCACCCGGAGAAATTCAACCAATTCCTGTTGCATCTGCTGGTTTAACTGAGACCCAATCTTTATCATCCTCGAATCATCATCATCATCGACCAGAACATCGATCGTCAGTTCAGCCGGGGAAGCTTGACTTTCTTTAGATTCAACTTTACTTTCAGTTTCTCTTGGGTCAAGATCCCTTTGGAATTGGTTGGGGTGCCCGGGCCAGGGCCCAGGCACCAATTGTTAATTTTCGACAAAACGGACGTAGTGAGATTCCTCTACGCCCTTCCCTTTTTGTCTTCGCTGTGCCTTACAAAGCTCAGTAACATAACAGTCTCTCCCAAAAGCCTGATCTCCTTGAACGACTCCGACCCCACGATCGGTGGGGAATTTCAGAGTCAGGCACCACGGGGTAATGGCTGCCCTGAATTCAACAAGGGCCGGTCAGCCCAAAAAGGCATTATAGGGTTAATCAATGTCTAAAACAACAAACTGCAAAATACGGACTCTCCGACGTTCTCTAACTCTCAATTCCACTAGCAGTTCCACCACTCCTGTGGGTATGGATTCGAGATTGACAAGGTTTCAAATCCTTGGCTTCCATCTTCATCAAATAATATGCTCTTTTGAACAAAATATTTACGGAACTCCCACTGTCAACCAGGATCCTCTTCATCCAAGCAGGACCTACCTAGGAAGATATGACTAGTAGGTCGATAGTGGAGGCTTCGACCTTGTCAGCATCTCTATTTCTGAATACGATGCCATTTGTCATCATCCTTTGTTGTTTGGCCGGATCCCCGTCATCACAACTGCTACAACACTCGAAGTCCGCATGCCTGATAGAGCTGGCATACGACTCCATTTCCCTCTAGCTTCGGTCTGTTGGATGAGGACCACCGCTTATTTTTTTTATAACCAACCTCCCGCCAGTACGAGCGGGTTCCTCCTGTCTTTCTTGATTTTGCACACAATTTTGATTTGATGGGCCCGCACCTTCTGACCGCGGCACCCGTACGAACTGATCCAACTTTCTCTTCCTGATCAATTTCTCAATGAGATCCTGCAAATGACGACACTCATTTGTATTGTGGCCACAACTCACATGAAACCTACAAAATTTTCTTGTCTGAATCTGCCTCCCAGATGATGGCTTCGGAGCAGGCTTCTTGTATTGCATAGTATTGCATGTCTGCAAATACACGTTCTCCAGCGACATATTCAATGGTGTGTAGTTATCAAACATGGAGCCCTAAGTTGTGGGCCACGATTCTGATCTCGCTTCTTGCTTTGATTGTCATTAGTTCACTGTTGAGTTTGCTTGTTCTGTATATTCAACTGAACTTTTCTAAAACTCTCCTCGGACTGCTTAACCATAACATTACTCTGTATCCTTTCCATAGAGGGTCCTGCATCATCCTGCTTCCTAGACTGTTTCACGTATTCCCTCCTCAAAAATTAGGCAGCTTTGGAGTAGAAACGGTCCAATGACGTAGAGGTTTGCCAGCTAGCCAATTTCCAAACTCGGAGTCAGTATCAATCCCCTTTGTTAATGCCATCAGAATAGAGTTGTCATTGGGATTACTTATCTCTACACATGCAGCATGAAAACCTCTCTAAGTAACCCCGAGTGTCTCTCTGGGAGCTTGAGTGACGCTGGATAGAGTATCAACATCTTTAGGCCGCACCCCATGCATTCAGAACTGTTCCATGAACTTGGTGGCCATTTGGTCGAAGCAAGAAATGGACCGGGGTGGCAATCGTGTGAACCACATGGTAGCAATGGTCCCCAAAGAGATGGAAAAACTATGACATTTCACTGCATCATCTGCTCTAGAAACATTCATCAGCCATTCACACTTCAGGATATGCTGATTTGGATCTGAACTCCCTTTATAAACTGGCAGAGCCGGCATTCTTAATCACCAAGGTGGTTCGGCATAAAGTATCTCATCTGTGAATGGAATATGACCCTGGAAGATTCCCCAGTCGTTGTTAGTAAGACCCTGGCTTTCACTGATCATTTGTCGAATCATAGTTGGAATATCCGGCATCTGGACATTCTGTGCACGTTGAGCCAAAGTGTGGTCGGTCTCCATAGTGCGAGGCTGGACCAGGCGCTGTCGACGGTCCACGTCTCGCTTCCTTGGCTCATAGTCTTCTAGGACGTATGGTTCAGGAGTATGTCTACGCTGATGATGGTTCAGATCCAATTGATTCTGGGCATCAACACCTAGTTCAACCGTGGCGGTGGTAGCACGGTTGTCTGTTGTGTATTGAGGAACAGTGCCTCCTCGGAAGGAGGGTCCAGTATGGAAACTGGCCGATGGGCCAACTCTCAGCTGCCCAACGGTCATTGCAGGTTGATGTCCAGTGGCTTGTATGTAAGTCTCGTCTAATCGGGGATGTGTAGACTGTGATGATAGTCAGATGAGGCAGAACTTTCCATGGAGGAGTGAGAAGCATGATCCCTTCTGGATCTTCTGCGCCTTTGGCGATTTAACTGGTTAGTCAATTCAGCAATAGAGCGTAGCTGTTCAGTCAATTTCTTCTGACTCTGGGTCAATTCTTGAAGCAACATCTGAAATTCTTGTCTGATAACCGAGCCCGATGGATCTGAAGGTCCGGCGGCATCTTGGTTGGATGGAGGCAATTGCGCGGGATTCTGTCTATCTCGGCCTTCTTGATCAGCAGCAGTGGAGGCGGTTCTTGTGCAAACCATTGTGAGTGATGAAGCCCTTTCCTAGATTTTATGGAAATCTGAATAGGTTGGAAGGATTGTGGACTAGAGATCTGGATCTTCCTCTTGGATTTATGCAATCTGGTATCGATGGTAAATCCAAGGAGCAGGAGAAAAACCGCGTTTTCTCAGTGAAAGCACCAAAATGTTTGTACCAAAAATGGGCACAACACTCTTTGGAAGTTTTTGAAGAGATAAAAATGAAGAATATAAATTTAAAATGTGGACTATCTAACAAAAAATCCAAAAACTGATAAATAAATGCACAGACATAAGAAATTTAGAGTGGTTCGGCGTATTGCCTACGTCCACTATGAAGCTTTATGATTTTATTGAAACTCTCTTGATGAATATACTTGATTATAGAGAGACACAGTGAATTACAACTCTGAAATTCGAGTACAACAGTAGTAGCAGAGTGCAAAGTCGAATTCGGTAGAGTCTGGACGCTCGAGAATCAAAAAGTCCTTTTTCTGTAGGCCCTGGGGCTCTATTTATAGGTGCAGGAGGCTGATATCTCGCTCAAACTTCAAGAGACTCCTTCTGGCACGTGAGTGGGCCCACATGATTGATCCCAGGAAATTTCGACTCGATCTGCGTTCGATACGAACATAATTCGTATCGATCAAGATTTGGCCAAATCGAGTCGAAACTTGGTGTGAACATTCCTTAGCTTGTACGTAAGCTCCTGTGAAAATTTCTTAGCATTGGACTTGTGCATCTCGAGTTATGATCGATACGAGATGGAGTTTTTCGAAAGGCTGTTTTGTTGGAATCGACTATTTCGAATCGATTTATTCGAATCGATGGTTACATGTGCCCTCGTGATGACATGGCGCACACCCCTCGGATCGATCCATCTTTCACTCCGAGTTGACTGAGTCGCCTTTAAACTTTGCCTCGTTCTTATCGAAGGCCGTTGCCCAGTTTGAATCAATGGTGATGATCTAGTTCGCTGGTGTAGTTTGCATCGATGGAGGTGGCTTCATTCGCACCCATCAAGCCTGCCCTTGTTCGTATCGATCAAAGTCACTTCAACTTGATGGACACGAACAAGCAATATGATGATGGATTCGAATAGATGGCGACGATGCTTGGCATGATGGGTACGAATAGTGATAACTCAATGGATATGAAATAGTAAATGTTTTATGGATACGAACTATGGTCACCGAGATGGATACGAACTAGATTTAACTGATGGATTCGAACATGGCTCTCCAGCTGATGGATACGAAGTGGTGTGTCCCGATGGATACGAACAGACCTTTGCCGATGGATGCGATGTAAGAAATAGGTGATCGATACGAAGTGAGATTATCAGATGTATACGGGACTGATCGATGCGAAATGATGGATGCGAAGTTGATCGATTCGAAATGATAGGTTCGAATTGGATACGAAATGGGGCCATATCCTTCAATTTTGCATCGATCATAACTTGAGCATACGAACTCGGATTGACTTAAAATTTGGAATGTCGGCTTTCATGGCTTCGCTTGTCGTGTCTTAACAATTGTAGTCTAATCCGGACTCAGACAAAACTCATCGATATCCATGGTGAACCAGTGCGTACTCGATATCCAGGACGAGTGATCCTAGGTTTCCAATCAGTTCCTTGATATCTCGGCCTTGCCAAAAGGCGGGATAACAATATTTAAAATCAATTAATTTAACAAAGCATTTAAGTTAGTTAATTGATTTAAAAAAGTGATTAATATTAATTTAATAAAGTGTTTGAAAGTGAAATAACTGATTTAGTGTTTAAAAGTTAATTTACTGGTCAAGTAAGAGTGTTTTAGAAATAATTAACTTTTTAAATAAAGATGATTGATTAGTTCATTAAAAGAGATTATAAATTTCATAAATTATCTTTCGAGATAATCAATATTATTTCTAAAATTATAAAAGATTATAAATGCGATTAATTATATTTCAGGATAATTAATGTTGGTTTAAATTTATAAAAGGGATTTTTAGTTTGATGTATTTTGTTTGGGAAAAATGAATGTGGTTTTAGAAGTTATAAAAAGGTTATATAAATTAACCTTTGGGTTGATTAACCTTTGATTAAAAATTGATAAAAGAAATTTAATTGATTTATTATCTTTTCGAATAATAATTTTTTTAAAAAATCTATAAATAATAGTTTATAAACAAGAAGGTCTCTTAAAAAGAATTGTTTCAATTAAAGCAAAGTGTAAATTGTTTCGGGTTTATAATAAACATTTTTTTGACATTTGTTTTGACCTTGGTTTTAATACAAATAGAAAATATAATTTGTCCCTTTAAAAGAAAACATTAAAGAGTGTTTTTAAAGTGTCTTTAAAGTATTATGATTAGAAAATCAAGAGTAAGTGAAAACCACCATCTTATCGTTCCCGATAGTTGATTTATCAGCTATCGACTTTGATTCTGCTTTCTTCTTTATATTTCGTCACTCTAAGATGATGTGTTGCTCATTTGAGCTTTGCTATCCTTTTTCGGAAATGACTAAACCCAAAGTGCGAGTGGAAGCTAAGCTATGCGGGGTTGCTTCCATTAGGGTATTTTCGTATCCACTCTAGATTGGATTCAGTTTTGCGCATTGAGGTATGAAATACTTGGATTCTCGGTAACCGTTGGCATAGTCCGGCTTGGGCGTATCTGAGAGCCATCGAAGTTCTTAAGTATATTTCTAGAGGTATACTTTTGGTAAGGCGGGTGCATCCTCCTAGTCATTGTTAGAAAAAATTCTCTTTCCCTTGTTGTTAATTCAAACTTTTATATTGTTTCCTTAATTGCATAGAGAACTGGCTTGTGCTCTTCTCCATGTTGAATTATTTGTCACCATTCTTTCAAGTTTGGAATTTGATATTATTTATGCCCATTTCTTCAATATGGGATTGGTTCTTACTAGTACCCACCCTTTTTTATTTTAATTGTTTCTGTTTTTTATTTCCATTCTTTCTTGATTAGATTATTGTTCTGATTTGTTTCCCATTTCTTTATTTATGGATGTTGTTCTTGTGAGGTAAAAACCCATTCCACGTTAGCGGTCTGGTCTCATAGAATTTTTATATATTCATCATATTACTTAAGTTTTCTCATGCTGGTTTTCTAGACTGGCCTGGGTGTTATTTTATTATAATGCTCTGCTCAGACCAAGTTTTTCCCAGGTTGGCTTTGATGATATGGAGTTATTAGAGAAGAGCTGGATGTGCACATATCATCGAATTTTACTTTCCGTTGTAACATATGTTATACTTATCAGCAATTTGGAAAGTCAAAATTTTATAACTATCCAACTGATAAGGTTTGTGTTTAACTCAGATGTACTTTGTATTTTTGAGCGATAGTTTTTACTATCTTTGTTATATTATACATTGTCGATTCTGCTGTGATATTCTAATTTCCCTATTCTCTGTTCTTTTCTTTTTAGTTTACCCTAACCATCTACCTTTCGACGATTGGATGCTCGACATTTGAATACCGTGGATGTATTTGGTTTTAACTTTCGATGGTTGAAATGTTGGGTTGTTACAATTAGGTATCAGAGCTAAAGGTTAAGCAAGAAACTTGGCTTTATTAGGGTATGGCTAATTAGAGATAGGGTTAGTAATGAACAAGAATGAGTACCTCATAGGAGATAGGGTAAGTGACACCCTAGAATGAGTTGAGTGTATTATATATACAAGAGTATATTTGTTATTTGCTGAAAAACGTATCGTGTTAATTGCTTTGTTGAGTTGTTTACGAATTCAGGTCGAGAATGTGGGACACCACATTATCGAAAGGATTTCTAAATACTTGAGCAAGGCAAACAAAGACAATATTGAATTTTGAAAATTTGTTAAATGAAATATTTTTCCTCTATTATATATATATAAAGAAATAATTTTCAAAAATTTATATCGTTATAGAGTGAGTTTATTTGTTTGAAAACGATAATATTTATCACTATTGTTTGGTCAGTCATGCTTGATTAATTTAGCAGCAATGGTTTTCATCTGTTGATTGCTGACTAACTGTGTTTAGCTTATTTATAAGCAATTGTTATTTTAATTTATAAATAAACTCCTTATGAATTAAGAAAAATTAAGTAATATGATGAACATATAAAAATACTGTGAGACCACGCCGCTAACATGGAATGGATTTTTACCACACAAGAACAATATCTATCAATGAAGAAATGGAGAATAAATCAAAATAACAATCCAATGAAAAAAGAATGGAAATAAAAAACGAAAAAGATCAAAATAAAAAAGGGTGGGTACTAATATGAACAAATCCCATACTAAATGAACGGGCATACATAATATCAAATTCCAGACTTGAAAGAATGGTCATAAATAATTGACGAGAAGAGCACAAGGCAGTTCTCCATGCAATTAAGGAACCAATTCAAAGATATAAATTAACAACAAGGGAAAAAGAAGTTTTTCCAACAATGATTAGGACGGTGCACCCCTTACCAAAAGTATACCTCTAGAAGTATACTTGAGAATCCGATGGCTCTCGGACACGTCCAAGCCAAACCTTGCCAATTACCGAGAATCCGAGTATTTCACGTGTAACGACCCAGAATTTCAGTCATTTGAAATTCAGATATTTAATTGATTTTAAATATTCAAAAGTTAATTTTATAAGTTGAATAATTTATGTTTCAATTATAATGATTAAATTGGATAATTAAATTATTAATTTAATATTTGAAATTGTGGAAATAATTGATTTCGAATTTTATGCGAGTGAAGATGATTTATAAAGTCCATATAAATTCTATTTGAATTAGATGATGTTGGTAAACTTTTAAAATTAAATTAAAAGTAAATATATAGAAATTGGAAATTTATCGATTTAATTAACGTGAAAAAATAGTCATTTTTCACACTATCTTGGATTTTGATGAAACTAGTTTCATTGGATCTGTAATGTTATATTATTGTAGGATTTCAAATTTTGTGTCAATTGGATATACGGTTTAGTCGTAGAAAGCTAAAACGCGTAGGAATTTGTTCAAGTAAATTTTAATTAAAATAAGTCGATTCGAAAACTTATCTTCCAAATATGATGGAGTTAGTTCCCAATATATATTTCATTGTGTTCGGAATATGGGTAAAACGTTATAAATGCCAGGCGGCATGCTTCGACTGAAGTTTGAAAATTTTCAGATGAATAGTGTCGTGAAATTTTATATAAAAGGCCTCAACCCCACATTCATTTGCAAAAACCTAATTTCCTAGCCTATAGCCGCCACCCTGACATGCGCTGCCGAGATCATTCGATCTTCTTCCTCGATTTTCTACCAATCCACAAATTATTACACCTTAACTTCAACTACAATGTTGTAGAGCTCGATGAGCTCTATAATCCAACGGCTACGATTGAGTTTAGTGGAGTTGATCGACGGCAATTCGAGGGTATAGGCCACGCATTTGAGCATGAAACTCGAGGCTAGGGGGTGGTTGAATTCACCGTGCCTTTGAACGATAATGCACGTGGGTGTGGCCGTTCGAGTGATGGTCTTTGATCGTTCTTTAGGTTCACGTAGAGGTTGCGATAATTGGTGGAAGATCAGCGGCAATGGGTTTGTTCGATTGGTAAGTTTTTGCATGGAAGAAAGAAAAGCATTGGTCCAGATCTGATGAAACAAAATCTAACGGCCAGGAATAATTAAAGTTTAAAATAAATGAAAAAATATAAGTTGTATATTATACTATAAAACCGAATGATGTTTAAAATTGTGTATCTTTTTCATACGAGGTTGAAAATGGACGAAACAAATTGCATTGGGATCATATTGACGAACACTATATTTTAGAGCTAGTTTGAAGTTGATTGGAGCTAGTGAAAAGTTTGAGTATTTATTCATAATAAAACACTACAACTGCTATTGGAATTAAAGTGGGTATAACTCGCTCTTTCTGACTCGCTTATATTTTTATATAAGTGAGAATAAATTTATTCTGTGTTGATTTATGATTGTTTGGGTGATATATGATATATTATATATATTGATTGGTATTTGGATTTATTCCTACCTATTAGAGAAGATAAGACCTTATACGTTCCCGTCTATGAGTGGATGACCTTTTGTACGCGCATCTGCCTCGAAGCGAACATTGTACATATTTTTCTAATATGTATATTTGTTGCTGGTGATGGGTTGGAGGGATCCAACTGGATTCCTCACCAGTGTTGATTTATTTACATATATTGTTATACATGCTATTATCATATGATAAATGATGTTTTGGATGGCAGGATTGATGTGATTGGTGTGAATCACCTTATTTAGTGTTGTTGTAGGATTGGGCCTATTTTGGAATTTTAAAAAATATATTAAAGTGATGATTTCCACTTAAAAAGGATTTCAAAGTGATTTTGAAAATATATATTTTTGAATTGTTAAGGAAATGGAATTATTTAAATAAACAAATATTTATAATTTTTATGTTATAAAAGTTATGGTTTTGTGAAATATATCAAAAATATGATTTTTGAAATATGGAGTTAACTATTTTGTAAAGTAAGTTAAATTGGGATTTTGGAATTATTATAAATGGTTTATATATAAGATTTATAAAATTTATATTTTATAAATAAAAATAATGGAATTATAAATGAGTTTTAAAAGTGTTAAAATGTAGTATATTTGAATCTCATAAGTAAAGAAGATTTATGAATTGATGAAGTTATAAAAGGAATCAATTTGTAAATAAGAGATTTATAAGTAAATAAACTTATAATTTGGTAAATAAAGGAATATATATATATGTATTGAAGTTTTTATAAAATAATAAATGGAATTATAAACATTGTTTTATAAATCTGAAATCAACTTATTTTGCTAAGTTAAATATGATAGTTTATTAAAGGAATTTCATTCACAATTTTGGACAGTGGATAATCCTTTATATTAAGTGTGTAGAAATAACGAATTTGGTTAGGATTTATTTTCACGGTTTTAGACAGTGAATAATATTTTAAAATGTTTTGAAAAATGATCTTTTGAATGGTTTGAAGATGTTTTAAAAGGTATGAGCATCAAATACATAGATTTCAACATTCATTTTTGAAATGGACGTTTTCGAGAAGCAAGGAAAGCATGGACTATAACATTGTTGTTACAGTAAATGATTTTCGAAAGGAGATGTTTGTATAGTTTATGGGATTTATATATCTATCTTATTATCAAATCCCTATACTAATGATTTTGGGTTGTCGTAACAATGTTTTACGCAACATTTATTTCGATCCAAATAAGTTTGTTTAAGAGAACGTTTTCCTTAAAGAATAAAATATGTACTTAATCATGAGTTAAGTATATGTAATATTTTCTAAGTGTAGAAAATAAATTGATTTGTGAATTACTTGTTATTAAATAAGTATATGGAAATATTTTCCAATAGTTGTAACGTACGCAATTTTTCGTTGCCCAAAAAAACCGAATAGTTATGGGTTTTAAGAAAAGAAAGAGAGAGAAAAAGATAGAAAAGATAGAATAGAGAATAGAAAGAAAAGGAAACAGAAAATAGAGAGGGACAGAAAGAAAACAACAGAACAACATCAGATTCTCACAATTCGCAGCGGAACAACATATAATAATAAATGAATAATCTTTATACAAAGAACTATATCAATTATTACATTACATCACATTTCATTTCATTACATCATCAGAGTGTACAACATCATATAACATCAAACAGTGCAGCGGAAAAAGAAATACTATATACTAGTAATTACGCCATGCCATCCAGCTTGCCTCCAGCAACTCCAGAATATCCAGAATATCCTGATAAACCTAACTCTTAACTGCCCGTGTGGAAATTGGTGGGCACCCAGAGTTTAGGAAGGAAAACAATAAACTCCGAGTCAGTCATGTGACTGGTGTGAGAACTCAAAACAGTTTATTTATCTTTAAAATCAAAATAGAAGAATATTTTTAAAGTCAATTCGCAATGCTTTTAAAAATGAGACTACAATAAGGCCTCCCGCACACACACACATGCAAACGCAGAATCGGAGGAGAATTCTCCTTATGATAGTCAAAGATGCTTGATACGCATTTAAAATAACATTTGATATTATTACTAGTGCATAGTGTAGAGAAAAATTCATTTCGAAAGTAGAATATAAATCTTAGCCAACATACGACCATTATCGTAAGCCTACTATAGCTAACTATGTTCAATAGCAGGTTACCGCCACATTCCATAGCAGGTTATACAACTAAAACCGTACAAGTCTCGTATTGTTTCTTTGGATTTCCAACGAATGATCAGGCCAAGGACCTTCCCATTGCCACATGAGAATGCCTCTGGATGGACATCCTCGAGAACCAAACCGGATCTCTACCAACACAAGGCCGGGTTACCCCTAACTGAGTAACAACTGACCGAATATGCCATCCCCCGGTCCTTTGGGACCTTTTCACCGAGCGCTCGTAATCAATTCACACAATCATAACAAAGTGTTTTCAACATGAGTAAGTATCTGGGCTCCATACCATGATACCACCCTTTTCCAGAAGGAAATGCACACATCCTAAAGGGCGCTACCCCTCATAACCTTGCCGCATCTTTCCTGTTTTGACCATTCACGGGGTGTGAGGCTCGACGAAGTCACGTCCACAAAAACATACTTTATACAAAAGCCATGCTTTGGGTCAACAAATGATCATAGAAATGATCACCAGGATAGATGATCAAATAAACGATCCTATCACAAATAATCAACACAATGATCATTTA
Source organism: Allium cepa (assembly GCA_030765085.1). NCBI lineage: Eukaryota > Viridiplantae > Streptophyta > Magnoliopsida > Asparagales > Amaryllidaceae > Allium > Allium cepa. Next base: position 232,943,984 of record CM060939.1, on the reverse strand, counting down.
CAGCAACACTCAGCATGTCACATTACCAAATTGGGAATATATCGCTGATAACCTTCAACTACATAACCTCTAAGCTCGTACGTCTCAGAGAAGGGTGTTAAGCTAAAAGAATAAATTCTCCGCCACCAACAGAAATATATTTGAATGAAATCGGCTTTATATCTCAATTTGTAACGTCAGACATACAATCCATACAAGTCTGTTCCGGGCTCGAACAAAACCGAAGGCACTTCTTACGAAGCCCTTGAAATCCGGGTATTCACAATCCCGATCGAATTTCCCATCACTTAGGGAATCTCTATACCAGGAGCTACCCAGTGCAGAGACAATCGATAGGTCATCCTATCACTTTCGCAAATACTCGGTCTTCAACACCGATCTTCAATGCAATTCATAACGACGTATCACATATTCGAAATGGGTTATACGACCCCATGGTCCTTTCCCGGTTAACCCGAATAGTGAGCGCTTATTCAAAAATAAGTGTGGCATTCAAATTCAAACAAATCACATCAATTACCCATTCAAAGGGAAATATTGATAGTCGGTTATTGAACTATCAATGGATATGCACACATCACCAGTTTCCAAATAATTTTCCAAATTATTTATTTCCCAAAGGTATCTTTACTAGATATATAGTTTTCACACTTCAAAAATAAATCGATATTTATTTTTAAACAACTTCCCTTTTCATTCATAAATTCCATAGTGAATTTATATTTCAAAATATCCATGCATATACGATTTCAATTATTCATTTCAATTTATCCCCAAAAAGATAAATTCTCAAAGTATTCACTTTATATTGGAAAACATTTCCATACTTATTTAATAAGTAATTCACAAATCTTATTTATTTTCAACACTTAGAAAATATTCAATATACTTCAATCGAAATTAAGTATATATTTCATTCTTTAAGGAAATCATGCTCTTAAACATATTTATTTGGGCCAAAACGAATGTTGCGTAAAACATCGTTACGACAACCCAAAATCACTAGTATAGGGATTCGAAATTTAAAATAGATATATAAATCCCAATACTATACAAAACATTTCCTTTCGGAAATCATTTACTATAACAACAGTGTTATAGTCCACCATTTCCTTCTATTTCTCGAAAACGTCTATTTCAACAATGAATGTTGAAATCTAGGGTTTCGAATCTCAACATATTTAAAACATCGTTAGATCGTTTTAATTCTATTTGAAACATCACATTCAAAACAATTTCTCTAACATATTATTCACTATTCAAAAACGTGAATATACTACGTTAACAAATTTCATCACTTCTATACATTTCATTTTAAAGGATTATTCACAGTCAAAAATGTGAATATAACTCCATTAATAGGTTTCAACAATTTACTTATCAAAATAAGTCATTTGCGAATTTATAAAACAACGTTTATAAATCCCATTTCTAATTATTTTATAACAACTTCCTTTTATAAATTTTCTTTATTAACCTATTCGATTTATAACTCAATTATAAACTAAAGGTTCATATTATAAGTTAAATGCTTATAAAACGATTATTTTACAAAATCGTTCTTTTAAAGACTTTCCAACCTATAAATCTTATAACTTATAAGATTCATTTATTTATCAAAAATCCAATCTTTCAATAACTTTATAAATTTTATAAACCTACTGTTTATAAAATTTCATTTATAACTTCACTGTTTATAATTCTATAAATTCCATTCAGTTATGAAATTCATTCACAATCCATTCTAACACTTATAAAAGCTCGTTTTATAATGTCAATATTTTAATTTATAAATATCCATTTTTATTTCTCTTAATATAAATCAATTTATATTATTCTTTTAAAACGTCTTTAAATCCCTTTATAATTTCACCATTCTCTTGATTTATAAAATAATTAAATTTTATAAATCCTATATTTAAACTTTTCACAATAAATTTAAATTTCCCAATTTAAACCATTTTATAAAATTATTAACCCCATAATTTCAAAAATCAACTTTTAACTATATTCCTCAAAAATCATAATTTTTATAACATTAAAAATTATATCGTTATTTATTTATAATGGATCAATTCCAAAAAAATATTTTATATTTTCAAAAATCACTTAAAAAATCATTTTAAAATCCCAAAATCTGGGTCCAATGATGCTACACACCAAATAGTCAATCACGACTACAACGATATCATATATCGATATGATAATCCATCAAATATCAAAATACTTGAAATCAAATAAAAACTGTTGAGGAATCCAGTTGGATCCCTCCAACCTGTTTTCCTGCATCCATAAATATTAGCACAATACCAATTTCGCTCCAGTACGAAATTATCGCGGTATATGGGATTTAAAATATTATCCGCTTAATAGACGGCGTAATAGGGTCTCATCCGCTAAACAAAAAATGCGGGAAATCAATAACTCCAATATATACATATGCCAATATATATATATTGCTATTATATATAATACCAATTTCACTGTTTATGAAATATTCGCGGTATATGTTTTTAATAAATAACATCCGCTTACTAACGGCGTATAATGTCTATTTTAACAATCAATAGATATCAATCAACATTCAAACATGCATTCAAATATTTTAAATCTAACTATTTAAAATAAAAATCGAAACTGATTCGATTGAGTGAGAAGTTCTCACCGTGATTTTAATTCTGTTTTCAGCTTTTATTTCGAATAAAATTAAACGCGCGTTTAATTTTATCCAAAATTTTCACTGACTCCAAACGACTCCAATCCAATTTCATCGCGTAGTGCTCGTCCATACGATTCCAACGTAACTGGTTTCGCGCGTTTTCGACCTCGTATGAAAAAGATATGAATTTATGAAGTTTACTCGATTTTATTTATAATAATTACAACATAAATTTTATAATTAAACCCTCAACTATTCAGGACCGTTGGATCTCAATCCCAAGCCCATCACTTCCGTGCGCAGCCCCCCCTCTTCTCCTTCCTCTTTCACGTTCAACAGCCGCACACACAAGAACCCATACCCATAGATTAGGGTTTCAATTTGCACCATCAACACTCGACAATACTTCATCATACCCTCACCATCTTGAAGCCCTCCACCACCACAACACTCGGCCCCAACCACCTGAAGCTCGGCCCCCTGATGTGCCTGGAAATGCGTGCGCAAGTTGCCACGGTTGTAACGACCCTGAATTTTGAATAATTTAAATTGAGAATATTTAATTTATTTTAAATATTTGAATGATGGTTTGGATTGAATTTTCAATATAACTTTGAATTTAGCGATTAAATTATAGAATTTAATCTATTGAAATTGAATAAAAATTTGAATCTTCAATTTTAAGCTGATTTAAAATATTTCAAAGGCTTGTAAAAATCATATCGATAATACTAAAGGTAATAGAAGCTTCAGAATTTAATTAGAAAGTGATTTGTTCAGTTTTGAATTAAATCGTTTGAATTGATATTTAAAATAGCCGTCCGAGGCACAGTCTCGGAATTCGACGAAACCAGTTCCATTGGGTCCGTAATATTGAATTATTGCCAGATTTCAAATTTCATATTTTTTTGGAGTTAATATGTGAGCACACGGTGAATAAACGCATTGAAATTTTAAAACGAATTCAATATTCAATTTGAATTTAAATTAAAATTTGTCAACATCAGTACACGTTCTCCCTTTCCTCACGCCTTCTATCACGCCTAAATTCGTGTGAGCATGGCCGAGCATACCTCCTTCACGTTTAAATGTTCTTCCCCCTTCACTCTCGTTCAAAAGAAAATCAAACGAGGTTGAAAAATTAATGGCCGAAGCCGTATTTTCTTTTCCCCCCTTGTTCATAACCGGAACCCCTTTCCTTCTTCTTCTCTCCTCATCTCCAAAACTCAAAGCCGATTCAGGGAAAAAGAAAAAAAAAAAATCGCGCGCGTACGCGTACGAGATCGCGAGTGACATTGAGGCAGGGGGAGGAGCACGAAGGCGATTGCAGTTCTATGGGGGCGCGACCGCGTGTATACGCGCGGCACGAGGCGGCGGCGGCGAGAAGTTTCGTGAGGTGGGTCGAGATTCGTGGGGGTCTTCGTGATTATGGTGCGCGCGAGTCAGGGTGGAGGTAGCGGCTGCATTGGGCACCGCGCAATTCGATGCGGCGAGGGTTGGGGCTTCGAGCGTGTGGGCGCGACGGCGTCGAGGCAGCAGAGGCGATGGTTGTTTGGTGATGGGGGATTCAAGGCAGTGGATATATAGAGGTATCAATTTTGTTTGATTTAAATTTTTACAGTAAAAAAAATATATATATTATATTATATATATAGGTTATTTATGTAAAGGAAGAATTTAGTTAAGCGAATTTATTTAAAAGAAAATTCATTTGAAATAAATATATTAATTTTAAAATAAAATCTGGGTTAGATAAATTTTTGTAAAAAAGAAAAAAAGAAAAAAATTGGTTAAAAATTTAATTTATTGGGTGAAATGACTTATTAAAGGAATTTTAGTTTGAATTAAAAACATTGGTTAATTTGAATTATTTTTTTAAGTTACTAAATGATATTTGTTAAAAAGGAATTTAGTTTTTAAATTTAAATTTGGAGTTAAACAAATTTATTCAAAGCAATCGATTTAAAGATATTAATTTAAAGTAAAAAAATAAATTTTTAGTTTGATAAAGTTATTTAAAGGAGAATTGGTTTAAAATTTAATTTTTAGTTTGAATTAAACTTTTGGTTAATTTAATATAGCAAATGGAAGTTAATTATGCGATTTGTCCAAATGTTATATAAAATAAAGATTTGGATTTATAAAGAATAGTTTTGAATTTAATTTTTGTTAAATCAAAGTATTAAAAAGAAATTGTTTGAAAGCCAAAAACAATTTATTAAAAAGGGATTTAGTTTTAAAATTGTAACCTTTAGTTAAACAAATTTAATTAAAGAAAATCAGTTGGAATTCAGATTTTTAGTTTGAAACCAGAAAATTTGTATAAATAAAATATTGGTCAATTAAAATTATTAATTGATAAGAAAGAGAAATTTAATAATTAGTTGAATAAAATTATTAAAGGAATTGGTTTAGAACGAAACCATTGAATAATTAAAACAATCAAAAAAAAAATGAAAATTTAACAGTTCGGTTGATTCGAATATTAATAAATTGTGTAAATATTTATACAAGGTATAAATGAAGAAAACAAGTTGAATTGGAAGTGGATTGCAAACAGGAATAAAGGTGAGAACTTCTCACTCAAAAGGAATTTTATTGTTTATTTAAATTTTAAATAGTTAGATTTAAAATTGTTTGACTGTGTTGATTGAATGATTGAATGATGATTGTTATATATATTGGATGTGAATAGACCCTATACGCCGTTAGTAAGCGGAGGTTATTTATTACACACATATACTGCGATATTCCACCTCGAAGTGGAATTGGTATTATATTATATATATAGCAATATATATATATATATATTGGCATATGTATATATTGCAGTTGATTGATTTCCCGCATTTTCTTTTAGCGGATGAGACCTTATTGCGCCGTTAGTAAGCGGATATATATTTATAAAATCCCATGTACCGCGATATTCCGTCTTGAAACGGAATGGTATTGTGCTAATGTCTGTGGATGCAGGGAAACAGGTTGGAGGGATCCAACTGGATTCCTCACAAATATTTATTTGATTTCATATATTGTGATATTTGATTGTTATCATGGATGATATATGATGTTTGAAAGTTGTGATTGAATATTGATGTGTTGCATCATCGGATCCAATTTTGAAGCTTAAAATAACGATTTTGATTTTAAGGGATTCTAAAGTGATTTTTGAAAGTATACGTTTATAAAATATTTTTAGAAATTGATTCATCTTAAATAAATAAACGTTATAATTTTTATGTTATAAAAATTATGATTTTTGAGAAATATAGTTAAAAGTTGATTTTTGAAAATATGGGATTAATGATTTTATAAAATAGCTGAATTGGGATTTTTGAATAAATTATAAAAAGGTAAAAAAATAGGATTTAGGAAATTGGATTATTTCTAAATCAAAAGATGAAATTATAAAGGAGTTTAAAGATGTTTTAAAATAATCATACAAATTGATTTATATAAAAGATTTATAAATTGATATTTGTAAATTAAAATATTGGAATTATAAAACGAAGTTTTTATAAGAGTTAGAATGAATTGTGAATGAATTTCACAAATGAATGAAATTTATAGGATTATAACGATGAAGTTATAAATAAAATTTTATAAACAGTAGGTTTATAAAATTTGTAAAGGAAAATAAAATAAAATTCATAAAGTTATTAAAGGAATGGATTTGGATAAATAAATGAATCTTATAAGTTATAAGATTTATAAAATTTATGAAGTTTAAAGGAACGATTTTATAAACAAATAAATTATAAGTATTTGACTTGTAATATGAATTTTTAATATATCATTGTGATATGAATTGAGATAGGTTAATAAAGGAAATTTATAAAGGGAAGTTGTTATAAAATAAATAGAAATATAATTTATAAACATTGTTTTATAAATCCGCAACGACTTATTTTGATAAGTGAATTGTTGTAATTTATTTATGGAATTATATTCATGTTTTAGACAGTGAATAATTCTTTAAAATAAAATGAACAGAAGTGATGAAATTTATTAACAAGTATATTCACGTTTTTTTTAGTGAATAATATGTTAAAGAAATTATTTTGGATGTGATGTTTGAAATAGAATTAAAACGATCTAAAGATGTTTTAAAAGATGTTGAGATTCGAAACCATAGATTTCAACATTTATTGTTGAAATAGATGTTTTCGAGAAATAAAAGGAAATGGTGGACTATAACACTGTTGTTATAGTAAATGATTTCCGAAAGGAAATGTTTTGCATAGTATTGGGATTTGTATATCTATTTTAATTTAGGATCCCTATACTAGTGATTTTGGGTTGTCGTAACGATGTTTTACGCAACATTCGTTTTTGCCCAAATAAATATGTTTAAGTGAATGATTTCCTTAAGGAATGAAATATATACTTAATTTCGATTAGAGTATATTAAATATTTTCTAAGTATAGAAAATAAAAAGATCTGTGAATTACTTATTTTTAATAAGTATAGAAATTCTTTTCCAATATTAAGTGAATATTTGGAATTTATCTTTTTGAAGATAAATTGAAAATGAATATTAGAAATTGAATGGAAATCGTATATTCATAAATATTTTAGGAATGTAAATTCAATATGGAATTTATAAATGGAATTGGGAAATTTAGTTAAAAATAAATATTGATTTATTTTTAAAGTATGGAAATTATGTTTATATCTTGTAAAGATATTTTTGTGAAATAAATAATTTGGAAAATTATTTGGAATCTGGTGATGTTGGCATATCTATTGATAGTTCAATGACCGACTATCAATATTTACCTTTAAATAGGTATTTGTTGTGAATTGTTTGAAATTGAATGCCACACTTGTTTTTTTTTAAAATAAGCGCTCACTATTCGGGTTAACCGGGAAAGGACCTTGGGGTCGTATAACCCATTCCGAATATGTGATACGTCGTTATGAATTGCATTCGAAGATCGGTGTTGAAGACCGGATATTTTCGAAAGCGAAAGGGTTTCTTGTTGATTGTCTCTGCACTGGCTGATCCCTGGTATTGAGATCTCCATATGTGATGGGAAATCCGAACGTGATTAGGGATTATTCGGATTGCAAGGACTTCTTTGTAAGTGCCTTCGGTTCTGTTCGAGCCCGGAACAGACTTGTATGGATTGTGTGTCTGACATTACAAGTTGAGATGTAAAGCCGATTTCTTTCAAATATATTTCTGTGGTGGCGGAGAATTTATTCTTTTAGCTTAACACCCTTCTCTGAGAAGTACGAGCTCAGAGGTTATATAGTTGAAGTTATCAGCGATATATTCCCAATTTGGTAATGTGACATGCTGAGTGTAGCTGAAATGATCATTGTGTTGATTATTGTGATAGGATCATTTATTTGATCGTCTATCTTGGTGATCATTGTGTTGATCATTTGTTGACCCAAAGCATGGCTTTTGTATAAAGTATGTTTTTGTGGACGTGACTTCGTCGAGCCTCACACCCCGGAAATGGTCAAAACAGGAAAGATGCGGCAAGGTTATGAGGGGTAGCACCCTTTAGGGTATGTACATTTCCTTCTGGATAGAGGTTGTATCATGGTATGGAGCCCAGATATTTAACCTATGTGGTTACTACGAATTTATTACTTTGTGGTTGTTGGTTTTCGGGATCCCGTGAGAAAGGTCGTTTACGATCGGGGAATGGCGTGCTCGTGTCAGTAGTTACCCAGTTAGGGGTAACCCGGCCTTGTGTTGGCAGAGTTCCGGTTTGGTTCTCGGGGATGTCTTTCCAGAGGCATTCTCATGTGGCAATGGGAAGTTCCTTGGCCTGACCATTTGTTGGAAATCCAAAGAAACAATACGAAACTTGTACGGTTTTAGTTGTAGAACCTATCATTCACTTATGGTGTCGCAACACTGTTTGGATGGTAGCTATAGTAGGCATACGATAATGGTCGTATGTTGGCTAAGATTTATATTCTACTTTCAAAATGAATTTTTCCCCTACACTATGCACTAGTAATAATATCAAATGTTATTTTTAATGCGTATCAAGCATCTTTGACTATCATAAGGAGAAATCTCCTCCGATTCTGCGTTTGCATGTGTGTGTGTGCGGGAGGCCTTATGGTAGTCTCATTTTTAAAAAGCATTTCGAATTGAATTTAAAAATATTCCTCTATTTTGATTTTAAAGATAAATAAACTGTTTTGAGTTCTCACACCAGTCACACGACTGACTTGGAGTTTATTTTTTTCCTTCCTAAACTCTGGGTGTCCACCAATTTCTACACGGGCAGTCAAGAGTTAAGGTTTATCAGGATATTCTGGATATTCAGGAATTGCTGGAGGCAAGCTGGATGGCATGGCGTATTACTAGCTATATAGTATCTCTTTTTCCGCTGCATTGTTGTTGTTGTAAGATGTTGTACACTCTGATGATATGATGTAATGAAATGAAATGTAAAGTAATAACTGATATAGTTCTTTGTTTAAAGATTATTCATTTATTATTATATGTTGTTCCGCTGCGAATTGTGAGATTCTGATGTTGTTCTGTTGTTTTATGTTCCGTTCCATTTTCTATTCTCTTTTTCTTCTATTTTAAAATTTTCTATCTTCTGTTTTCTCTCCTTTCATCTTCTACCTTCTTCTCTTCTTCTTCCTTTCTTCTTTCTTAAACCCATAACATTTCGGTTTTTCGGCCTTCGATTTCTCGGTAGTCGATAAAGTGAGTATCGATGTTGAATTTTCGAAAGTCGAAAAAAATCCGTTTGTTACAACGGTCGGCCTCCTCCTGCTCCTCGTTTGATGCTCCAAACACGATCTCAACCGTATGGATTTAAAGCTCTCGTTACCCTCTACAATGTTGTAGTTAATCACTTTGGCTAAAACTTCACGGATTGGAAGAGATTAAGGAAAGAAAACTAGAGATTTCTGGCCATTCAATACTAAAGTGGCGGCTGTGCATATAGAATTAGGGTTAGGGTTTTTATTTTCTAAAAATGGTGAATGGTTGGTCTATTTATAGAGTTTTGAACGACACTATTCATCCCGGAAATTCCGAACTCCGATTTACGCGTCGTAACCAGCGTTTCTAGGGTTTACCCCGCATTCCGGACACAATGGAACAGGTTTCGAAAGCTAATTCGGACATATGTGCGAGTTATGGCAATAAACGTTCAATTTGAATTAAACCGATTTAATCGATTTTCTAGGCGTTTTAATTTGTACCGGACAAACGGTAAATCCAATCGACACGAAATTTGAAACCTTACAATAATATCACATTACGGATCCGATGAAACTGGTTTCGTCGAAATCCGAGACTTTTTGAAAAATGGCTATTTTAACTCGCCAAATTAATATTAAAAACAATTCGATGCGTTTCGAGCTGCCACGATCAAACGATAGCTCCGATTGACACGAAAATTGAAATCCGGAAATAAATAACTATTACGGATCCAATGGAACTGGTTTCATCCAATTCTGAGACTGTTCAAAAATCGGCTATTTTCACTAGTCGATTTTAATATTAAAATATTCAATTTTCACAAATTAACTTTTAATTCGATTTTAAAAGTTCTAAAATATCGTTCTAACTCCAATATGATAAAATAAAATTTTACAAATCATTTTCAATCATATTTAACTCAAATTTCAATTATTTCCATAATTTCACTTATTAAATTATTGATTTAATTATTCAATTAAATCCAATTATTCGAATTAAAAATTTATTCGACTTATAAATTCACTTATTAATATTTAAAATTAATTAAATATTCAATTTTTAATTACTAAAAATTCTGGGTCGTTACAATCTTCCCCCCTTAAAAGAATTTCGTCCTCGAAATTATCTAGTAAGAAAAGTAACAGAATCTATTAATTTTCCAAAATTCATAGTTAAACTTCTTACAATAACTTACTAAGTTTTCAAATCATACTTAGTTATCTTTTCAAAAACAATTACTATTGTTTAACTTTCAATTCCAAATAAAAGTTAAAATTTTCAAAATTTTCCAATTTTCTCAAATTTTTCCTAACGCCTTAAATTTCCGGAAAAATTCGCCATAGTCTCCTTTGCGCGGCTCGATCCGAAAAAAAAATGACAGTATATATATCACAAATATACATCTCATCAAGTAATGAGGCATCCCGAAGGGAAAAAAGTATAAAAGTACGGTATGTAATCCGAGATATGTACCTTATATTTTATTAGCAAGCATATACGGCTAATATAGCGCGAAAGCGAGCTCCAAATGCGAAGCAAACGCGATCCGCACCTACTAATCACTCAACAAACAACATGAGAATCATGCATATAGATAATAGTATCGATATACAACATATAGCAACATAATAACCATATATGTCAACATAGCAATTGAAACAAAAGCAAACATCAACCAACTAGCATCCAACAAGCATTCATAACCAATATATATTCATTCATATTCTTATTAATATTCAATGAAATGGTTTTCAATTTAATCACATTTGATTCATTAACAGTGGATGTTACTAACATTCATTTTCAATTAGTTTATATTCACTAATTCATATTCAAGTTGGTTCACTTCCAAATCAAATTCAATTCTATTTAAGATTCACTTAAGTTCCAATTGAATTTTCAATTACTTTAACTTTCCAATCTCATTAATACTTAATGAATTATATACAATCATCTAACAACCATATAACAACCAATGTATATTAATTACAACCAAATTCCTTTGCTTATCAATTGGTTTAATTAATTGATTTTTTTTCAACTATTCAACTTTCAATAACATAAGATTTTAATGAATTAACACTTACATTCATTATTCCATGTCAATTATTCACATTAAATTGATTAACATTCAATCTATTAATTCAATTCAATTACTAAAGTTGAATTTCATTTACATAACTCAAGTTCATATTTATCACTTACCTTATTAATTTACTTCGATACCCAAATCAACTTCATTCAACATCACTTAAGTTATACCTCCATTTTACAAACATCACTTGGTTTTACTTAACTTAAATTCCAACTTATTAATCAATTCAGCTTCCAATTCTAAAGTAAATTTTCCATTTAACTTTAAATTCATTTTTATTTATAACTCATATTCATAAATATATTCATATAGTTTCACTTCTTATATATATATATATAAGTTTATTTCACAATTGTACATCACTAATTATAATTCAATTCTTATAATTCATTTGCTTATACAATCCTTCTTTTTAGATTATTCAAACAACCTAAACAATCAATTTATATACACTTTAATAATTCTGAAAAATTATTTCTTTATACATAAAATATAATCAAGGTAAAATTATTCCATTTACCCAATTTAAAACAATACTGTGTCGAATTGTTCTATTCAAGTGTTTAGAGATCCCTATCAACAACGTTAATTACTCGTATTAACCAAAATCTATATACCACTCAACAAACCAATCATCACAATATAAAACAATTTTATATTTACTAACAAATACGCTCTCATAGCTATTATTACACTCAACTCATTCTAGAGTACTACTGACTCTATCTCTAATGAGTAATACCCAACAGAACCATGGTTATCGCTTAACTATAAGCTCTGATACCAAATGTAACGTACGCGATTTTTCGTTGCCGAAAAAAACCGAATAGTTATGGGTTTTAAGAAGAGAAAGAGAGAGAAAAAGATAGAAAAGATAGAATAGAGAATAGAAAGAAAAGGAAACAGAAAATAGAGAGGGACAGAAAGAAAACAACAGAACAACATCAGAATCTCACAATTCGCAGCGGAACAACATATAATAATAAATGAATAATCTTTAAACAAAGAACTATATCAGTTATTACATTACATCACATTTCATTTCATTACATCATCAGAGTGTACAACATCATATAACATCAAACAGTGCAGCGGAAAAAGAAATACTATATACTAGTAATTACGCCATGCCATCCAGCTTGCCTCCAGCAACTCCAGAATATCCAGAATATCCTGATAAACCTAACTCTTAACTGCCCGTGTGGAAATTGGTGGGCACCCAGAGTTTAGGAAGGAAAACAATAAACTCCGAGTCAGTCATGTGACTGGTGTGAGAACTCAAAACAGTTTATTTATCTTTAAAATCAAAATAGAAGAATATTTTTAAAGTCAATTCGCAATGCTTTTAAAAATGAGACTACCATAAGGCCTCCCGCACACACACACATGCAAACGCAGAATCGGAGGAGATTTCTCCTTATGATAGTCAAAGATGCTTGATACGCATTTAAAATAACATTTGATATTATTACTAGTGCATAGTGTAGAGAAAAATTCATTTCGAAAGTAGAATATAAATCTTAGCCAACATACGACCATTATCGTATGCCTACTATAGCTAACTATGTTCAATAGCAGGTTACCGCCACATTCCATAGCAGGTTATACAACTAAAACCGTACAAGTCTCGTATTGTTTCTTTGGATTTCCAACGAATGATCAGGCCAAGGAACTTCCCATTGCCACATGAGAATGCCTCTGGATGGACATCCCCGAGAACCAAACCGGATCTCTACCAACACAAGGCCGGGTTACCCCTAACTGAGTAACAACTGACCGAATATGCCATCCCCCGGTCCTTTGGGACCTTTTCACCGAGCGCTCGTAATCAATTCACACAATCATAACAAAGTGTTTTCAACATGAGTAAGTATCTGGGCTCCATACCATGATACCACCCTTTTCCAGAAGGAAATGCACACATCCTAAAGGGCGCTACCCCTCATAACCTTGCCGCATCTTTCCTGTTTTGACCATTCACGGGGTGTGAGGCTCGACGAATTCACGTCCACAAAAACATACTTTATACAAAAGCCATGCTTTGGGTCAACAAATGATCATAGAAATGATCACCAGGATAGACGATCAAATAAACGATCCTATCACAAATAATCAACACAATGATCATTTACAGCAACACTCAGCATGTCACATTACCAAATTGGGAATATATCGCTGATAACCTTCAACTACATAACCTCTAAGCTCGTACGTCTCAGAGAAGGGTGTTAAGCTAAAAGAATAAATTCTCCGCACCAACAGAAATATATTTGAATGAAATCGGCTTTATATCTCAATTTGTAACGTCAGACATACAATCCATACAAGTCTGTTCCGGGCTCGAACAAAACCGAAGACACTTCTTACGAAGCCCTTGAAATCCGGGTATTCACAATCCCGATCGAATTTCCCATCACCTAGGGAATCTCTATACCAGGAGCTACCCAGTGCAGAGACAATCGATAGGTCATCCTATCGCTTTCGCAAATACTCGGTCTTCAACACCGATCTTCAATGCAATTCATAACGACGTATCACATATTCGGAATGGGTTATACGACCCCATGGTCCTTTCCTGGTTAACCCGAATAGTGAGCGCTTATTCAAAAATAAGTGTGGCATTCAAATTCAAACAAATCCCATCAATTACCCATTCAAAGGGAAATATTGATAGTCGGTTATTGAACTATCAATGGATATGCACACATCACCAGTTTCCAAATAATTTTCCAAATTATTTATTTCCCAAAGGTATCTTTACTAGATATATAGTTTTCACACTTCAAAAATAAATCGATATTTATTTTTAAACAACTTCCCTTTTCATTCATAAATTCCATAGTGAATTTATATTTCAAAATATCCATGCATATACGATTTCAATTATTCATTTCAATTTATCCCCAAAAAGATAAATTCTCAAAGTATTCACTTTATATTGGAAAACATTTCCATACTTATTTAATAAGTAATTCACAAATCTTATTTATTTTCAACACTTAGAAAATATTCAATATACTTCAATCGAAATTAAGTATATATTTCATTCTTTAAGGAAATCATGCTCTTAAACATATTTATTTGGGCCAAAACGAATGTTGCGTAAAACATCGTTACGACAACCCAAAATCACTAGTATAGGGATTCGAAATTTAAAATAGATATATAAATCCCAATACTATACAAAACATTTCCTTTCGGAAATCATTTACTATAACAACAGTGTTATAGTCCACCATTTCCTTCTATTTCTCGAAAACGTCTATTTCAACAATGAATGTTGAAATCTAGGGTTTCGAATCTCAACATATTTAAAACATCGTTAGATCGTTTTAATTCTATTTGAAACATCACATTCAAAACAATTTCTCTAACATATTATTCACTATTCAAAAACGTGAATATACTACGTTAACAAATTTCATCACTTCTATACATTTCATTTTAAAGGATTATTCACAGTCAAAAATGTGAATATAACTCCATTAATAGGTTTCAACAATTTACTTATCAAAATAAGTCATTTGCGAATTTATAAAACAACGTTTATAAATCCCATTTCTAATTATTTTATAACAACTTCCTTTTATAAATTTTCTTTATTAACCTATTCGATTTATAACTCAATTATAAACTAAAGGTTCATATTATAAGTTAAATGCTTATAAAACGATTATTTTACAAAATCGTTCTTTTAAAGACTTTCCAACCTATAAATCTTATAACTTATAAGATTCATTTATTTATCAAAAATCCATTCTTTCAATAACTTTATAAATTTTATAAACCTACTGTTTGTAAAATTTCATTTATAACTTCACTGTTTATAATTCTATAAATTCCATTCAGTTATGAAATTCATTCACAATCCATTCTAACACTTATAAAAGCTCGTTTTATAATGTCAATATTTCAATTTATAAATATCCATTTTTATTTCTCTTAATATAAATCAATTTATATTATTCTTTTAAAACGTCTTTAAATCCCTTTATAATTTCACCATTCTCTTGATTTATAAAATAATTAAATTTTATAAATCCTATATTTAAACTTTTCACAATAAATCCAAATTTCCCAATTTAAACCATTTTATAAAATTATTAACCCCATAATTTCAAAAATCAACTTTTAACTATATTCCTCAAAAATCATAATTTTTATAACATTAAAAATTATATCGTTATTTATTTATAATGGATCAATTCCAAAAAAATATTTTATATTTTCAAAAATCACTTAAAAAATCATTTTAAAATCCCAAAATCTGGGTCCAATGATGCTACACACCAAATAGTCAATCACGACTACAACGATATCATATATCGATATGATAATCCATCAAATATCAAAATATTTAAAATCAAATAAAAACTGTTGAGGAATCCAGTTGGATCCCTCCAACCTGTTTTCCTGCATCCACAAACATTAGCACAATACCAATTTCGCTCCAGTACGAAATTATCGCGGTATATGGGATTTAAAATATTATCCGCTTAATAGACGGCGTAATAGGGTCTCATCCGCTAAACAAAAAATGCGGGAAATCAATAACTCCAATATATACATATGCCAATATATATATATTGCTATTATATATAATACCAATTTCACTGTTTATGAAATATTCGCGGTATATGTTTTTAATAAATAACATCCGCTTACTAACGGCGTATAATGTCTATTTTAACAATCAATAGATATCAATCAACATTCAAACATGCATTCAATTATTTTAAATCTAACTATTTAAAATAAAAATCAAAACTGATTCGATTGAGTGAGAAGTTCTCACCGTGATTTTAATTCTGTTTTCAGCTTTTATTTCGAATAAAATTAAACGCGCGTTTAATTTTATCCAAAATTTTCACTAACTCCAAACGACTCCAATCCAATTTCATCGCGTAGTGCTCGTCCATACGATTCCAACGCAACTGGTTTCGCGCGTTTTCGACCTCGTATGAAAAAGATGTGAATTTATGAAGTTTACTCGATTTTATTTATAATAATTACAACATAAATTTTATAATTAAACCCTCAACTATTCAGGACCGTTGGATCTCAATCCCAAGCCCATCACTTCCGTGCGCAGCCCCCCCCATCTTCTCCTTCCTCTTTCACGTTCAACAGCCGCACACACAAGAACCCATACCCATAGATTAGGGTTTCAATTTGCACCATCAACACTCGACAATACTTCATCATACCCTCACCATCTTGAAGCCCTCCACCACCACAACACTCGGCCCCAACCACCTGAAGCTCGGCCACCTGATGTGCCTGGAAATGCGTGCGCAAGTTGCCACGGTCGGCCTCCTCCTCTGATGCTCCAAACACGATCTCAACCGTATGGATTTAAAGCTCTCGTTACCCTCTACAATGTTGCAGTTAATCACTTTGGCTAAAACTTCACGGATTGGAAGAGATTAAGGAAAGAAAACTAGAGATTTCTGGCCATTCAATACTAAAGTGGCGGCTGCGCATATAGAATTAGGGTTAGGGTTTTTATTTTCTAAAAATGGTGAATGGTTGGTCTATTTATAGAGTTTTGAACGACACTATTCATCCCGGAAATTCCGAACTCCGATTTATGCGCCGTAACCAGCGTTTCTAGGGTTTACCCCACATTCCGGACACAATGGAACAGGTTTCGAAAGCTAATTTGGACATATGTGCGAGTTATGGCAATAAACGTTCAATTTGAATTAAACCGATTTAATCGATTTTCTAGGCGTTTTAATTTGTACCGGACAAACGGTAAATCCAATCGACACGAAATTTGAAACCTTACAATAATATCACATTACGGATCCGATGAAACTGGTTTCGTCGAAATCTGAGACTTTTTGAAAAATGTCTATTTTAACTCGCCAAATTAATATTAAAAACAATTCGATGCGTTTCGAGCTGCCACGATCAAACGATAGCTCCGATTGACACGAAAATTGAAATCCGGTAATAACTAACTATTACGGATCCAATGGAACTGGTTTCATCCAATTCTGAGACTGTTCAAAAATTGGCTATTTTCACTAGTCGATTTTAATATTAAAATATTCAATTTTCACAAATTAACTTTTAATTCGATTTTAAAAGTTCTAAAATATCGTTCTAACTCCAATATGATAAAATAAAATTTTACAAATCATTTTCAATCATATTTAACTCAAATTTCAATTATTTCCATAATTTCACTTATTAAATTATTGATTTAATTATTCAATTAAATCCAATTATTCGAATTAAAAATTTATTCGACTTATAAATTCACTTATTAATATTTAAAATTAATTAAATATTCAATTTTTAATTACTAAAAATTCTAGGTCGTTACAATAGTGGAATACTGAAATGGTTTTGAGAATATATCTCTTTAAAGATAATTTGAAGTGAACATTTGGAAAGTGATTTAATTAATAAAAGATTAATTAAAAGGCCCTAGTGATTGCTTATGGTGCTAAGTATTTGTTGTTTGCTTTGATAGTTAAACAGCCGACTATAAAATTTGGCCATTTCAGTTCTTCGACTTGATGTGGAAACTATTTAGTCGTACACAGTACGTAGCCATCTATGTACGCTTAGTTATCGTTTGTGTTGAGGATGTTGATTCATGTATTGAAGAGTATTACTCCAATCTATCAGGCTTCGTTCTTGGCAAAAGGATAGTAAATTGAAAGTGGGAGACATGATAAGTCTATGAGACTTCGTTCTGTGTGAAGTTGAGAAATGCTTTTGCGTTGTTGGTGCGAAGAGATCGGGATCAGATTTATCTCAAAACCACCTCAGACCAATGTATATGTGTTCAATTGTGCATATTATGGCGACATTGTGATTTAGGATTTTCATAATGAAGGACTGCTTGTTTATCATTTGGGTTTTAAATACTAATATACATATAGCAGTAGTAGTCTCTTCGTTATGAAGTATCTAATGCAAGGACTATTTGCTACTAATCCTAGGGATTTCCTGACAAGATATGGTAGGAAAGTACCTTCGGTTCGTCCTGTTCCTAGACAGCTTGTATTGATGAGTATCTGACATTGCATTTCTAAAGACTACGTACATTGATTTTTACAAATGTACATCTATGGTGGTGGAGAGGGCAACTTTTCCTAGCTTAACACCCTCCTTGAGACGTATGAGCTTAATGGTTGTATTTTGTGGAAGGCAATTAGTAGTCAACGGAAATGGCAATATGGCATTCAAAATGATGTGATATGTGACATGTGAAAGGTAATTGTTATCTCAGGCCTCATCTACCAAAAATTACTGAAACAAGGTTAGATGCAGCAGGGCTAAGTGGGTAATTCCAAATTAGGATATGATCATCCTCTTCTAGATATATTTCTTCCCTCTATGATGTTGGGGATGTAAATTAATGCGGTTTGTATGCTATGAAGGCCCTCGAAAAAGGTCGATAACGACCGGGGGATGGCATATTCGGTACTACTTAGTTATAGAGGTAGGCCGGCCTTGTGTTGGTAGAGGAACTTTGTGATGGTTTCTCGGTACATTCCTCTAGAGATGTACTGCCGGAAGGTAGTCCCTTCACCTGGTCATTTATATGGAAATCCAAACTCTACTAAGAGCTTGCGGTTTTGTTTGTATTGGCGTAATGAATAGCCCCGAAATGCTATATGGGTAACCATTTCAGCTATGGTTAATATTATTTGTGCAATAGACACTATTATAATATAAGATGATTTGATATGAAAAGTATTGGTTATCGTAAGGTAAAAACATGTCCGTGTTTATGTGTGGGCATGCCTTACGAGATACTTTTGTTTTGAAAGGAAAAGTTTAGCAATTTAACGAATTCAGCTGAGTGTGTTTCTTACGATGGCTTACCAGACTGATCCGGGCGTTCTTCCCTTTCAATGCTTGGGTCAGATTTAGATTTGGTGCTTTTGGAGCTTCATTACGCGAGCTGGAGATCTTCATTTTCGTATACACGCATATGTTTATCATCCGCTGCATTATTGTCGTATATTATCAGCAATTGTAAGGATAGGTTATCATAACTGTTCAGGCTGATAACTAGTGATTGATTGTTGAACTTTGATTGATGTATGTATACACAGTTTTTGATTGATTAAGATTATTGATATGATATTATATGTTATTCCGCTACGATGTGAGATTCTGTATGGTTCTGTTTGGTTCTCCCTTCTCTCTTTCTTCTCTTCTCTTCTTCTCTTTTCTTTTCTTTCTCATGACTTTCCGTCAGTCTGTGCTTTTTAGGTCGGGCATGTGTGATTTATTATTGATTCAAAGGGTATGGATTTGCGGGTCGTCATAGTCTCAATGCGCAAAACTGAATCCAATCCGGAGTAAATGTGAAAATACCTTAATATGAGTAACCCCACATAGCTTGGATTGCACTCACTCTTTGGATTTAGTCATTTTTGACAAAACATAACAAAGCACAAATGAGCAACACATCGTCTTAGAGTGATGAAATATAAAGAAGAAAGCAGAACCAAAGTCGATAGTCAATAAATCAACTATTGGGAATGATAAGATGCTAGCTTTCACTTGTGATTGATTTTCACATCATAATACTTTTAAAGAAAATTTAAAAACACTCTTTAAAAAATTCTTTTAAAAGGGCAAATTATATTTTCTATGTGTATTAAAACCAAGGTCAGAACAAATGTCAAAACATTATTTATTAAAAACCCCAAACAATTTACACTTAGATTTAATTGAAAAAATTCATTTTAAAAGGTCTTCTTATTTATACACTATTATTTATAAATTTTAAGCAATGTTTATTATCCTAAAAGATATTAAATCAGTTAAATTGCTTTTATCAATTTTAAATCAAAGGTTAATCAACCCGAAGGATAATTTATATAACCTTTTTAAAACCACGTTAATTTTTCCCAAACAAAATAAATCAAATTAAAAATCCATTTTATAAATTTTAGCCAACATTAATTATTCCAAAAGATAAGTAATCACATTTATACTCTTTCATAATTTTAAAAATAATATTGATTATCCTGAAAGATAATTTATCAAATTTATAATCTCTTTAAATAAACCAATCAACCATTTTTATTTAAAAAGTTAATTATTTCAATAACACTCTTACTTATATAGTAAACTAACTTTTAAAACATTAAATCAGTTAATTCACTTTTAAACACTTCCATTAATTTAACTTTAATCACGTTTATCAAATCAATTAATTAACTTAAATACCTTTGTTAAATTAATTAATTAATTTTAAATATCATTAGTTAAAATTATTAATTACATACAAATATCTTAATTACAACGAGACTTAAATTTCAAATATCATTAGTTAAAATGGTTGACTAAACTCGAATATTGTTAATTACAATGATAAATTAGATTTAAACATTGTTAAATAAATTGATTTACTAAATTTAAAACATCATTAATAAAAATGATTAATTAAAGAATTAAAATGATTTATTAATTTCAAATATCATCAATTAAAATGGTTAATTAAATTTAAACATTTTTAGTTAAAATGATTCATTAACTTAAAACAATTTATTGAATTCAAATAGTCATTAATTAAAATGATTAATTAAATTTAAATATCATTAATTAAAGTAATCAATGAATTTGAAAACATCAAATTTTGTGAAAATATAAGCTCAAGTTCCGCATACTTAATGAGTTTAGGAGATGATATTCAATGATTAACGATATAGCAAAAATTGCTGTAACGACATTTAAACAATTTAAATAAAATATCACGATTAATTTCAACTAAACATCAATATAACCAACATGAAGAAATAAGTGATTATTATTGGAGAGAAACCCTTTAGGCTCTCTCTACAAATGTTCCTTGCAAAACAATGAATACGGACAATATATATAATCGGTTCACAGCAATTGAGGTAATATATCATATGTTTTCCAAAATGGGATTTTTAACCAAACGAACAATCAAACAACAACAATATCTAAACTATCAACCAAGCGTTCAACGATAAATTTATAGCATCACAAATATTATATAGTTTATTTTAAAGGTAAGTAAACTCTCGAAAATTCCAGCTATCGCTAAAGTGTTCCGTTTTGAACTAAAATCGAACAAACTTTCAATTTTAGCATGAAATTCTACACACTCCAAACTCCACCAATCCAATTCCAAAATGTAGATTATGCTTTCACGAGAACAATGCAACTCACCACGTTCGAATCTGACCTTGTATGTTCATATGAGTTAATAAACAGTCAATCGATTTATTAGCTTGATTAATTAATAACTAAACGTTAACTACATTGTTTATTCACTTTTCAACCCATGTCGTAAAAATGTAACTACCAAGTTCGCCTTTCTGCTCGTCGCCACTGCTAGGTGCTGTCATCCATCGCCGCATAATTATCGATCAAAGCCCCAATAACGAGCTTCCTATCGCCAGTGATCACAATGCCTCTAGTTGCCGAAATATTCCTCCTCAAACCCAAATGTAGGCCGTATTCAACTCGTCTTTGCCTCCATCTCATTGCTCCACTGCCTAATCCAGCTTTTCGAAGCACTCAACTCGCCTAGTTGGCCATTTTCCATTGTTGGGGTCGAGGCTTGGAATGGCCTCAGGTGGCCGTGATGGCTGCTGGTCGTTGGATGGTGAGATAAAATTTATAGCGGCTAGGCTTTTAAGAATCTTGTTTGCAAATGAATGGGCCTAAGGGTCCTTATATAGGAAATCTAATCGTCACTATTCACGTCTGAAAATTGACAAACTCCAATCAACGTGCTCACTGGCGTTCCCAACCAAATACCCTTATTTCAAACTCAATGGAACTATTTTTGAGAGCTAATTCTATCGTATATAGAAGTTAACTTTTTAATTAAATTGTAATATTTTAGTTTCCTAAAATTTATCGTTATGCATTTCGAGCTCGCTCAATCACATAATATGTGTGATCATCATGAAACCCATCGGTGTATAAAAATTTCTTATTCCAGATCAGATGGCACTAGTTTCGTCAAAATCCAAGATAGTGTCCTAAAATACCATTTTCATATATTAAGATATTGATTTATATTTTCAACTTTTATCTGAACTATTTATTTTTGTAATTAAATTTACAAATATTATTATTAATTAAAAGGGGTTAAATAAGATTATTAAATCTGAATAAATTAATATTTAATTCACAAATTCAAATATTTAAGTAATCCATATATTTTAATATAAGTTATTAAATTCCAAAATCCAATTACTTAAATATTTAAAATTATTTAAATATACAAAATTAAATGATCCAAATTTTAGGATGTTACATTGTGTACGTATAGGAATGGGTTACAAGTGTGCATGGAGTATCAGTAGGCAGTTGGGGAAAGAAGGAGGAAGGTGAATGATTTAATTAAGTAATTAAGTTAGTTAATTTATAGCTATATAATTCGATTTCTTTTAAAATATGTATGTCTTATATACGAGGTCAAACCGAGACATGGTCATCTACGACATGGTATGGACTTGTACTAGTTTCAAACACTTGGGAATTTTCAATCCTGGTGAGTAGAATTATTACTCTAAATTTATGTTTCAGCATAAATTCCTGTAACTATATATATTGGAAAATATTACTTAGGAGAGGTAGAATAATACATATAAATAATTATGTCCCTACTTGATTGGATTGGTTTGAGTAGATATTCGAGATAATTGAATAAAATATCATATATATAATATTTTGTCATATTCATATTGTATATTTCATATTATATAGAGCTAGATATAGTTAATGTTACTTTATAACATAGTTATAAATTAATTAAACTCTAATTTGTAGTTAGATCAAGAACAAAATTATTATTATATATTTTATTACATATATACGAGATAGTTGATTGAGATTCTATATATATATATATATATATATATTATATTCGTATTGAATAGAGTCAGATGAAGTTGATATTAATTTGTAACATGGTTATAAATTAATTAGATTTCTAATATATAGTTATATTAGTGACAAAAATATTATTATATATTTTATTACTAATTGGAAATTAGAAGTATGACCTTTGAAATAAGCTATAAGGCTAAAATAATGATTTAGATAGGTTAAGCTTGTATTAATGGCTTTGAAGTCTATTTGAAATTGATATTGCTTTATTATAGTGTAAATCAATAATTAATCAACTAGTAAATTTCTATAAAGGCGATTTGAGAAGTTAGAAATAACAAAGATGTATCGTATTCTTAAATAGTGTTTGATTAAGGTTATAAACTCCCAAATGTTAAAACAACGTGGCTTATTAACTTTAGACCCTAAGAAATGGTTTAAGTTATATGTATGCACATATATATAGAAATTATGTATATGAGCTATGTGATATTTTAAGGCATTATTGATAACTAAACTTAATTTAAATAAAAGAATTAAGTGAAAATAAGTTATAGTATGTTTGATAGGCAAGTGCATTATTTTATATAATAAATATAAGAATCTATAAAATTATACGAAGAAGATATAAAGTTGTTAGGTTGGTTACTTAATTATGATGCGTTTCTTGAGTTGTTTATATGATTGTAAGTGTGAATTTTTATTAACATTGAGATGATTGATTTGTTACTTTGGCTACATATTTCTTTCATGTATATAAATGCGCATGATATGTGTGATGATCATCAGTTTCTTACACCCAAAGATGACACTTAATACATCCTTGGTATTCACATATCGATCATCTAAGTGTCAGAAAGAAAGGTCGTGAGGTAAATAAAATAAAAGGCAAAGAAAACAAATAAAAAATTTCCTCACAAACAATAGAGTTGCATATATGTCATCATAAAATAGTACTATGGTTACTCCAAAATGTTACGTCAAATTTACAACAAGTATTATTCCCAACAAGGACAGTTACTAATACATAATGTACAGCCAGTGGAAATTAACATAACTACTAGACATAGTGAAAGCTTCGGCTCTATGGTGCTTTCCAAAATGCTCCATAGAAACCTGACTACTTGGCTACTCATAAAAATTTGAGTACCCAAGAGCTTAAGGGAAAGAAATAAAAATCCGAGTCTGACATAGTGACTAAGGAAACAGACTAGAAGCACGGGTGGTTTAGTGAAATAAAAATCCATAACATAACATAGTGACTAAGGAAACAGAAAAAATGATTAAAATATTACAACCGAAGAAAACTTTCACTAATTATAAATTAATAGCAAAACAACTTCATTAAAAATAACATCATTCTGAATTTATTTCTGAACCCAAAAGTACCAAGTAGTCTCCACAAACATAAAACATAACAATGTTCACAATATAGGTCCCCGTATATATAGTAAATTACGGAAAAGAGAAACAAAGTACATGAAACAAAAGAAAAAAAAGCTGAAGATAACAACTGCTCCAATGACCCTCCAAGCTGCAAAGAACTGCAACCTAGACCTGCCCTCCTATGATTTGAGGAAAATAGGAAAATAGGAATGAGTTAGACATAAAGTCTGGTGAATGAGAAATAAAATGAAGTAAAAAATAAAACAGTTTAAATCCAGGTCTTCCCTGGATATCGCAAAGGGTGAATAATATAAAGCAGCGAACCCTTCTTAGATACAGTTCCTAAGATGCCAAAGTGCATGGTCACTCTAGGGAAGTCTACCATGCAGTAATTCTAAACGTCAATCGGCCAGTCGGACCTGTTGTCCTCACCTATCCACGTGCTACGGCGTGAAAGTCATGCTCTTCACCCATGCACTGTGACTAAATGCCTCTTACGACCCCAAGTTGCGCTCAAGCTCTGCCAAACTGGACTCCTATCCTCCTCTCTCCTCGGTCACCAACGTGGACTTGTCCCTATCCAAAGTGTCGGCCCTTCGAAAGAGTGATCACGGTTTGGTTGGCTATGCAAAATCCTCCAACGATCTACCTAAAGAAGCCTATGTCGGAGCACACTTGTCATGTTTCGTCTACCTTGATCTGCCTGAAGAAGCCTATGATTATAGATATTATCTATCCTATGTACTAGCAACCTATGAAAGGTAACAAACATCCTTGCAAACTTACATGCCCGCTCCTAGTACGTACAACCAAAACTATATTTTGGTCTTAACTACATGAAACGCCTATCCAGACTTTTATAAGGTTTGCCTACCAAATCGCTTCCAGATTAATTAATTTTACCATTATAGTTTTCATATTTTTATTTCTATTAATCTACTTTAGGCCATTTTTACATCCGATTTGGTTATTTCACAATTTCCCTTTTGCTTACATAAATGGTAGTTCAATTTCGTGTCTATTTAGTCCGTATTGTTAGTCTGTAATTTTTATGCCATTTTGTTATAGATTTAGACTAGCCTTCAGGGTCCATTTAATTTACATTTTTTTCCACCTTAATTTACATTCTCCTTTTTGAGATTTAACTGTACAAAATTTTATCCAATAGCCACAAAACATTTAATTACACAAAATTACACTTTTACATTTTTAGGCCACATATGAAACAAATAATTATGCCAATTAGACTTCTCAATTTTTCTCCAAAACTGTATTCAAAATTATGTAATTATATCAATCAAAACCATAATTTTATTTAAGTGACATATTCTGAATTTAATCAACTAACTGTTCTACCATTAGAAATTGAGTAACAATTCTAATTCAATTTAACTAAACCTATCTTATTTACGCCATGAAATGCGAATAACAATTTATTTGTTCCAAATTTCAACCCAAACATGAATTACACTTGAAAAGTGGAAGAAGAAGAAGATACAATAATTTACATAAATTTCAGTCTTCTTTATGCCATAAAACTTGAATAAAAAATTTATATGTTCCACATTTTAAATCAAACATGAATTATATTTGAGAAGTGGAAGAAGAAGAAGAAGTTGCAATAATTTACATCTATTCTCAATTTATAACAAAAATTAATTCATATCAACGTACCAAAAAAGAACTGAAATTGAACTATTTTATTGTTCTATTTGATATTTATTCCCACTCACCTAGCACTTGAGCTTGTATAAATTTGAAAAAGATTTGCTTTAAATCTTTCTTTATTTGATTCTTCTAAATTCCCTAAATTACTTGAAAATACAGATAATTTAATTTGGCAGAGATTTGTTTATTTAGTAGAGGAAAGGAGGATGAATAATACATAATAATCTTACTATAGAATTATGGTGATGGCTGAATTAGAGATTAGGTTTAGGTTAGATGGCTTATTTATAGATTATTTGAGTGAAAAATTATCCACTAGATTATTTTAGAGTAGATTATTTTAGATTAAATCTGGTTCGTTCATACACTTAACGGTTATCCATTCTAGCCCATACACATCACTCAACTAATAAAATTTGGCCATCTCATCCTATTACATCACTGGAGAAAATGGGAAGCCACCACATGTCAGAAGCAACGCTTTAAAACATAGGAAAATCCCTGGAAACAAACCAGCTAAACAGAATATCGCTCCAGATTTTGGGCGACAACGGGACTTGATCCCTGGTCACTAAGGAAGTCAACATGCGACTTTACCATTGTACCAAGTGCGCTTTTAATTTCTTTTTAATTATATTTTCCATAAAGTATCGGGGTGTTACATTCTCCCTCCTTAAAGGATTTCGTCCCCGAAATCTCCAAATATGGAAGAACATAATTAACAACCCACATCCAAGAACTATATCCATCTACCCAACCATCATCCATTTCTACCTTTGTCCTTATTTTTAACTAATGAAATTTATGATTTATGCAAAGTG
Source organism: Allium cepa (assembly GCA_030765085.1). Taxonomy (NCBI): domain Eukaryota; kingdom Viridiplantae; phylum Streptophyta; class Magnoliopsida; order Asparagales; family Amaryllidaceae; genus Allium; species Allium cepa. Next base: position 232,916,813 of record CM060939.1, on the reverse strand, counting down.
AAATGCATATGAACTTACCTAATGTGAAAAGGTAGTCGATCTACTGATTCAGTTAACCTCCTATAATGCAAGTATGCTTATACCATGCAACCAAATGTATGCAATTACCCTAATATAATTGATAATTCTATATGCATGTTTCAATCATTCACCCAAATGCACCATCCATATGAAACTTCCATTTATACACACACACACATATATATATATATATATATATATATATATATATATATATATATATATAGACACACACATCCATGTGCAAATGTAATAGATAACAGGCACGCATATGCAGGTGTGTGTACCTAGTTGTCCGATTATCCTAATAAATATCTATTAAGTGCATGCAACGCATCCATTTGCAAACATTGGTATCTACTTACAATCATTTTCATCCATCAAACATAACATGCCCTAATGACATGTTTACAACCAAGCTACAATCTATAGGTTTCACCTATGGATTATCGATTGAAAAGACCCTAACTAGGGAAGGACCAAAGATCAAAGATAAGATATTTGAAGTGTACTTTCAACAGATTACCATGCACACTCCTTAGGGTCATCTTCCCACCGAACCTTCACTAGATGAACTTCCTTATAGTGTAATCTATTAACGTTATGTTCCAGTATGGGTGAGTGTACGACGCACAAGTGATTCGTGCTCTACCTCCACTTCCCTTAGCTAATCGGGTTCTGCTACTACTACAACGGAATCATATAGACACTTCCTCAGATGTGAAACATGAAAAACATCGTGAACGCCTACCAACTTATCTGGAATATCTACTATGTATGCCACTTTTCCAATCCGTGTGGTAATTGGGAAGGGTCCTACAAATCTCGGTGCCAACTTACCCACTGAGCCAAATCTCTTAACATTTCTCAGAGGAGAAACATTGACAAAAACCATATCTCCATCCTTAAACTCCAAATATGAACGTCTTCTACCGGAGTATGAATTTTGTTTATCTTATGCAGTCTTCAGACTCTTGCGAATCAAATCCACCTTCTTGGAAGTTTCCCCTACCAGGTCTGGTCCAAGCTAAGCAATGGCTGGTGATCTACATGGTTTGCTATAGAGGGCTTCGAACGGTGCCATCCCATTGCTTGTTTGATAACTATTATTATACGCGAACTCCACCAAAGGTAGGTAATCTTCCTAAGAGCCTCTGAAGTCAATGATGTACAATCTAAGAAAATCTTTCAAAACCCTATTTACCCTCTCAGTCTGTCCATCTGTCTGAGGATGATATGCTGTGCTCAGATTTAATTCTGTTTCCAAGGCTTGCTGAAGACTCCTCCAAAACTTGCAGGTGAATAATGGATCTCTGTTGCTCACAATGCTGGTGGGAACTCCATAAAGCCTAACTATCCCCCTTACAAAAAGAGTTTCCAAAGAAGTTGTTGTCCTATTACTCTTAATGGGTATAAAATGAGCGCTCTTCATCAATCTATCTACAATGACACAATGCTCGAGTTCCCTCTCCATGATCTTGGTAATCCATCCATGAAGTCCATTGAGATGCTCTCCCATTTCCATAATGGAATATCCAATGGCTGCAACAGTCCTCCAAGCTTCTTTTGTTCTGCCTTTACTCTTTGGCAAGTGATGCACTTAGATACATACTCAGCCACCCTCTTCTTCATTTCGGGCCAATAGAATACCCTCTTCATATCCTGATACATCTTATCACCACCATGGTGCACCGTCAACCTAGAATGATGTGACTCGGCCAACACCACATCATCTAAATCCTTACTACGGGGAACACAAAGTCTACCATCCCTTCTAAGCCATCTCCTAATGTCCATGGTATAGTGCCTAAGATGTGGTGATGACTCTCCTCTACCAAGTTTATCTAAAATGTCCTTTAACTCTTCATCCTTACCTTGCCTTGCTCCAATCTGCTCCATCCAAGTAGGTTGGATGTCGAGGGCTGTTAATAATCCTGGAGCTAAATCTGATGGAGGTCTAAAAATCAAAGGTAGCAATGTACTCCAAATGCTTCCATTCCAAAAATAGAGGACTTAAAACCACTTTACGTCTACTCAATGCATCTGCCACTACATTACCCTTGCCAAAGGTATAGGAAATCTCAAAGTCATAAGAGGCTAAAAACTCCATCCATCTTTGCCGTCTCCAATTCAAGTCTTTTTGAGAGAATAGATATTTCAAAGACTTATGATCCAGGAAAAGCTCAAATCTTTCTCCTAAGAGATAGTGCCTCCAAGACTTGAGAGCAAAAACTATAGCTGTCAATGCAAGATCATGTGTCAGGTAGTTCTTCTAATGTGTTTTCAACTGTCTACTCACATAGCACACTACCCTACCCTCTTGCATCATTACCGCCCCTAGCCCCGTACCACAAGCATCCATATAAACTGAGAAAGGCTTGGTTCCATCCGATAATACCAATACAGGCATGGTAGTCAAAGCTTCCTTCAATCGACCAAAGGCATCCTCACACTTGGCTTCCTAAAAAAAAGCTGAGTTCTTCTTGGTAAGGTGGGTATGTGGAGCTGATATCCTAGCGAAGTCCTTAATGAACTTCCTATAGTAGCCCGCAAGACCAAGGAAATTCCTTTTGTCCATGGCATTCTTAGGGGTCTGCCAATCCTGTAATGCTACCATATTCGTCGGATCTACTGCAAGTCCATCATTCGAAACATGTGTTTCAAAAAGCGAACCTCATCCCTCCAAAAGTGGCACTTGGAGAACTTTGCCTTCAACTTATGTGCTCGCAGGGTCCTAAGCACTTCTTCCAAGTGAATAGTATGCTCCTCCTTGGCGAATAAACCAGAATGTCATTGACACCACCACAAATTTGTTCAATGATTCGTGAAATACTCGACTCATCAGGTTTACAAAATATGTCGGAGCATTGGTTAACCCAAATGGCATGATTAACCACTCAAATAACCCATCTAGAGTCCTAAACGCAGTCTTCTCGATGCTATCCTCCACCACACGCAACTAATGAAATCCCGTGGCCAAATTAAGCTATGAAAATACCGTGGCTCCTACTAGCTGGTCGAAGAGATCGTCTATACAAGGAAGAGGATAATGATCCTTCTTCGTCAGGTTATTAAGCTCCATATAATCCACGCAAAGCCCGAGAAAGACATCCACCTTAGTTGAAAAGACGACGGGTGTGCCCCACTCAGAAATGCTCCTATGAATGAAGCCCTTCTCCAAAAGCTCTCAATCTACTTGTTCAACTCGTGAAGTTCCTTAGAAGCCATATGCCTTATCAATAAAGAAATCGGTTTGGCATTATTGACAAGATAAATCTTGAACCCGATATCTCTTCGAGGAAGGCCAGCAACCTCCTCGAACACATATAGAAAGTCTCTAACAACGAGTACCGAACTCAAACTTTCGGGCGATAAGTCCAGAGAATAAAGGTAGCTCAACATGACTGATCCTCTAGGATCACAAGATACCTCCAAGGTGCGTCCACTACAAGTGCCTAACTTCACAACCCTCTTATCGCAATCGAGAACAACACCATACATGGATAGCCAATCCATATCAAGAATCAACCCGAACCCGGAAGAGCTCAATACAAAGGCACTACTGTCAAACTCAACCCCTAAAATAAACAAGTTCAAATCCCAACATAACATGGAAAAATAGGCCGATCCTCCTATGGAATTTGATTCTACTACTGGGTCGGTCACTAAGAAAGCATCAAGACCAAGATCCTCTACCAGAGTACTAGATATAAAAGAGTGCGAAGCTCTAAAATTAAATAGGGTACGGAAAGGAAAATCAGAGATAGATAACACACCTTCAATGATCACCTTCTTTCCCTTGGCTACAACCGGACAAGTACTAGAGGAAGGAGCTGCCTCTAAAGCATAAGCCTGAGCAGGCTATGAAGGTGTCTGTGAACTGTCCTTGGGCTTTGACGGATAGTTCTTTTTTATATTTCCCACTAGATCGCAAAGACATCACCTCAGTCTCGGTCGCTCTCCTGCCCCTCTACAATCTTTAGCAAGATGACCTAGTTTCCCATAAGTACTGCACTGGAACTTTGCTTTTTCCACTTGACACTCCTCTCCTCTTTCCTTTCCACTGCTTCTTTCCATCCCTCTTCTACACCACATCTCCTTTCTTCTCAGTGTTGGTAAGTAAAGCCATCTATACCAATCCCTCAAAAGTGGCTCCCATCAGAATGTGGCTCACCGCCAAACTCTACAGTGGCTAACTCAAACCCTTAGGGAACTTCAGCGCCTTCTTATGAGGAGAATTGATCTGGTCTAGTCCAAATATGGCAAGCTCATTGAACTGGTTAACATATTCCTTAACTATTATATCCCCTAGCTTGAGCTGTATAAATTTCTCTAGCTGCACTCCCTCCTTAGCATGCAATAAGAATTTCTACTCGAACATAGTACGAAAATCCACCCAAGTCAAATTATTAGCCTCAGCCTCCATAATCTCCTACCAACAAAAGAGCCTCTTCCTGCAACTACCATGAATCCAACTACCTCCGAGCCAAGTCCTCCAATCCCATAGGTCCAAATATCTGCTCACAACTACGAATCCAAGCTCTCACCTCAGTATATGACTTGGTGCCAAAAAAGAGCTTGCCTCCTAAGCTGGTGTAGTCCTCGCATAACTTAGGAAAATCGAGAATGCCAACTGGACGAGCTGGAGCCCCTTCCACCGGAGCAGCATCCCTCTTGTGCAGTAGCCTGAAAATAACGTCTGAACTAAGAAGGCATATTAAGGCCTAGAACATTAGGGATATCTATAGTTTAGACATTTCTATCTGTGGATATTAAAAAGATGGGATTATGTACTCCACAAATTGTTCAATAGATAGGGAGAAAGAGATACAAGGGACCCATTTCTAAAATTTCTTTTTCTCCAAGATACATACATATACTTTTAAAAGTATTATTTGGAATATCCTTTAAAAATTATTCAAAAACCTTTTTCTTTTTAAAATATTTTAAGGATTACCGAAACCTTAGCTTTGATACCAACTGTGACACCTCGCACTTCTAGGCACCTCGAAAATCGAACATGATTAGAGCATGGGTGGTCAAGTGAAATAAAAATTCATAACATTAGCAAAACAACTTCATTAAAAGCAACATTTTATTTCTGAAACCAAAAGTGCCAAGTAATCTCCACCAAAACATAGGACATGACAAAATTCACAATGTAGGTCCCTATATATAGAGTAAAGTACAGAAAAGAGAAACGAAGTACATGAAACAAAAGAAATAAAAGCTAAAGATAACAAATGCTCCAATGACCCTCCAAGCTGTAAAGAACTGCCCTCCTATGATTTGGGGAAAATACGAAAAAAGAAATGGGTCAGACATAAAGTCTGGTGAATGAGAAATAAAATAAAGCGGAAAGAATAAAACAGTTTAATTCCAGGTCTTCCCCAGATATCACAGAGGGTGAAAAATATAATGCAGTGAACCCTTCTTAGATACAGTTCTTAGAAGCCTAAGTACGTGGTCACTCTAGGGAAGTCAACCATGCAATAATACTAAACATCAATCGGCCTGTCGGACCTGCTATCCTTACTTATCCATGTGCTACGGCATGAAAATCATGCTCTTCAACACTGCATTATGACTAAATGCCTCTTACGTTTGACCGCCACCGACTCAAACAACCTCGTAGGACCCTGAGGTTGCACTTAGGCTTCGCCAAACTGGACTCCTATCCTCCTATCTCCTCGTTCACCAACATGGACTTGCCCCTATCCAAAGTGTCAGTCCTCCGAAAGAGCACCCGCTACTGGATCGGCTGTGCAAAATCCTCCAACGATCTGCCTATAGAAGTCTACATCGAAGCACACTTGTCTTGTTCTGTCCTCGTCGATCTACCTGAAGAAACCTACGATTGCGGATGTTATCGATCCTATGTACTAGTAACCTATGACAGGTAACAAACATCTTTGCGAACCTACTTGTTTTCTCCTAGTGCGTACAACCGAAACTATATTTTGGTCTTAACTGCATGAAACATCTATCCAGATCTTTACAAGGTCTGCCTACCAAATCGCTTCCAAATTAATTAATTTTATAATTACAGTTTACATGCTTTTTATTTCCATTTATCTGCTTTAGGCCATTTTTACATCCGATCTAGTTATTTCACAATTTTCCTTTTTCTCACATAAATGGTATTTCAATTTCACGTCCATTCAGTTCATATGGTTTGTTTGTAATTTTTATGCCATTTTGTTACAAATTTAAACTAGCCTTTAGGGTCCATTTAATTTACATTTTTTTTCCACCCTAATTTACATTCTCTTTTTTGAGATTTAATCTGTACAGATCGAAGTTTACGCGTTAAACATGCAGCTTATCGACAGCGAAGTATGTTACTGTCTACTGTTATTATTCAGTCGCTTAGTGTGCTTCCTTTTTAGTACCCCTCCCCTACCTCGGCTAATATCCGACAGATTGAGTAAATGCGTTTTAGGAGTCCCATGCACTGTGAGTGGTTTTAACTTTGATTATACTTCACGTTGGTCCATAGTACCGCTGCGCCTACTCCACACTTACGCACCAGCAGTAATTCATATTCTTCCACGTACATCCATTTCTCTCCTGCACTTGCATTTTCCACTTTGACCGTTTGTACTGCACAGTTAATACATAGGTGCAATTTTTTTATTTTGCAAGCTATTTGGACCCATTTCTTAGGTTTGACGTGGAATATGACAGGGAAATGAGAAGGTTGGCATGGTTCGAAAGCATATACTGCGTCAGTTTGAAGACGTGTTTGAAGAACCTTCGGTGTACGACATGACACGGTTCAACGTCCAAAACGCCAAAGCAACGTAAAGAACCATACATGACGAATGGATAATAGTTCTACGAACAGATACCCGAGCAGTGAAGGTGGAAGATGCAATGGATAGAATACCACGGTATAAGTTTGCCTTTGCTGATGAAAGCACGCTTATAACCTGACTATGCCGTATAGATAATCTTATGGGTACTCTTTCTCCCTACTGTAAATATCATCAGTCCCCCTTATTTAATCTATGCACACTCGTGTTGTTGATTTGTGGCTTATTACAGATTTGGGTGGTCTGTTACGGGCTGTGACTAATGTATTTCCTATAACTTCTAAAAATAGTACACAAATACTAAAACGAGAGTTGCATGTGGAAAGAAATAGGTGGCGCCATTTTTTTTTTTTTTTGCTTAACTGAAGTCTACCAAACACTATACTAATCTTATTTATAACACAGTGAGAATACAAGTGTCGTATCGCTTTGGATGAGCCGAAGAGATTTACTTGACCAATCCGTGGTAGACAAGTTTAAGAATTCGCCTACAGTTGTTATCACCTCCTTGACAGTCGCTACCTACGGCCGTAGGCTTATGATCTCTGTACTTACCTATCCCCGCCACAAAACAATTGCCCTCTAACCTATATTTCTCTTTGTCAGGTGCATTTACTTTCAGATCTACTAAAGCAATAAAAATATATCTAGACATTGATTTGCCTGAACTAGATGTCATTAAGACTAGGTATTAATTTTTAACATGCTCTGCATTTGTTTGACCGTTTCATTTCATATGCCTCTATACTTGATTTGCACAGATCAAACCAACATGCTGGAAAAAAGATTGAGTACGTAGACCACTCCTCTGGTGGTCGTTCTACTGTACTAGAAAGAACAAACACCACACTCGCCTAGCTGTTGACTGACGTCAGGACTGCTGACTGTCAGGTACGTTTCTCTTGCACGTAACGCACGCATAATCGTAAACTTTTATCACCACCGTCCATCCCCTTTCATTGATCGCACATAGTTCTTTTATCCCTATCAATCATGTTCTGTTTGAATTCTGTGCATGCACCAGTTTTCCTATCACTGCACATAACATCTGTTTCCATCCAAATCTTGATGATTATCTTTTACATCCAACTGTTTTGTTGCACGGCAGTAACGTTGTCGTTGCAATACTTTTATATACTATTTTCCTTAATTTGTGTATTTGTCTGTATTGCATTTGTACTTCCAGTTTGTTAACTACTATATTTATACCAATCTTTTTGTACATATTACACTTTTGATTGGAAAAAAGGTACTCACGTAGGTGTACAGATTTCTAGGTGTGTTGGAAATAATAAACGTCCCATTTATGCGATGCTTTTTTTTGTCGATCGTGCCTCGAATTTTTAACCGTTACTAAATTAAACGGCATACCCTTCGTCACCTTTTTCTTGCTCAAGAAAAAGCATTACTACTGGGATGAAATAAGTTACATAATATTTTGAAAAGTTCTACCTGAAGAAGTTTACATTTATTGTTTAACGAAATTAGCTCCGTACATTACACGCTTGCAAAACGTCTTCATTTCAGTTGATCATGCTTAGACAAACAGTTATGCAAATATAGCTATAAATATATGCCAACAACACTTTTGTGCAGGGTAAAATATATGTCGTGTCAGCAACCATTGTGCAGTTGAAAAGTTCTACCTGGAGCTATCTTTCATGCGCGGTCTGCAAGTCTACAGCTCACTTTGAGGGTACCAAATATTTCTGCTCCGGATGCCATCAAATGGTAGCTCATCTCGTAAACAGGTACCGTTTGTCGGATTCTTTGTTCTACAGTTTTTCTTTTTTTCTTGGAAGAAAAAATAAGTACGACTACTAAAAACATATCTGTTAGGTACCGTTTAAATGTTGACATATTGGACTCCTCAACATCAACTACTAACACCGCTTTTGACAAGGAGGCGGAATGGCTACATGGAAATAAGGTTGACGACATGCTTGCCGTACTAAACTCGGTAAGATAACGTAATTATGCATTTATTTTGCAGTTTCTATAACTATGTCCGTTGTAATCAAAAGTGAATGTATGTGGATGTAAGTTTATCATATTACTATCTCATTGTTTACCGAAGCAATGTTTGAATTCAGATCAAATAACTATGAGATGAAAAATCCAGATGCTTATCTCACTGTCAGAAAAATCACAAAAAACATATCTGCGACTGAGACGGTTTGTTCTCAGCCATGATTATACATTAACCTAGAATTTACACACTTAATTTCTCGCTTACTGACGTTTTCCTCTCTTTCGGAAAGGTTGAAAATTACAGCTCACTCCACCCAGCGATCAAAGTTCTAGCTTAGTTTCTCCTTCGATAACGGATAAGCAGGAGACACCGTCGGACGCAGATATCAAAGGGAAAAAACGTATTATTGATTAGGTTTGATATACAATTATTACAATTATTTGTCTGTCCAACTGGTATCACAGAAAGGACGTTCATTTGTTTTGCAAGGACGACGATGGTATCATTCATCCAGTCGTGCATGCTTCTGATCCACCAGTGACCAGAAAGACAATGCGAAGAGGAATTGTAATTCAGGTGCAGTTTTTCAACCTTTTTTTTTCACCACTTCATATTGACAGTACTTAGTTCTACTAATTTGTTCTTTCCTTCTGCAAAGTAGTACGATTACCGACAAATATTGGATCTCACATACAACACTTAACTGATCCTCCTACGGTGCGTTCTTCGATCAGTTCACATCGCACATATTTGTCCATATTGTGCTCGGAACTTTTGTTTGATCACGATAGATAAAGTTGGGTCACATGTGGATGAGACTGCTCTTATGTCTCTAACTATGCATCTTCAGAGTGATGCATCAATTCGTATGGTCGAAGATACTATCTATCTTCTTCAAGCAGCAGCATCAGTCTCCTTACGTGGTATCTACGTGTGTGGCAATGCAACAACAAATGCTGGTTTAACTGTTGCTGTAGTCAAGGACCACACGACCAGTGATTATTCATCCGAGGCTGGTAATTGCTCAATTTTCCCAAGTGTCGTTTATTTGAATCAACATACTATCTGTCTTTGAATATATGGTTTTTGATAGATTATCATGGCTAATTTTTTAGTGTAAAATTGACCCTTCTTCTTTGTTATTATCGTAATCACTCAAGATTTGCAGGTGCAGTGGTCCTTGCTGATCGTGGTTTATGCTGCATCAATGAATTTGATAAAATGTCCGCAGAACATCATCAGGTAGTTAACATAGACTTGTAAATGTCAAATTATTCACTATTAATTTTTCCTTTTTAGCTCAAACTAATCATGCAATATAATATTACCTTGTTGATCAATGACTACTATTTCTACCCACTTAATATTACCTGATTTTTGAGTGTATAAAAATACCTTTGAAAAGAACACTGGTTTGAAATCACCAATTTCCAGTATTGTATATAGTCTTAGTAAACATATATTGGAAAATGTAAAGTAAAATATGAAATTTTGTTAAAGCTGGACTTGGGGGTGTTAATTTTGTAAGTGTCTGTTGTCCGACTTGGTTCAAAGTCAAAAAATGTCCATCCGTGGTCGTTCGTTTTTTATTTAAGATACGTATTAGGACAAGAAAATTTGTACGATATTTTGTACGTATAAATTGTTCGTTGAATTTTCTATTGTCCGTACATTATCTGTTCATTGTTTGACTCGTGCGAAAAGTGTCCGAGCCAAAATCACGTCTGGTCCATCTCCATCCGAAACTCTTATAAAAGAGGACATGAACACACCTATATCCAATCCAGTCTGTCTGATTAAATCCATTAGCTCGATTTGAATAACTGACCTCACACACACAATGTGTGGATGTCCAATTTTCTAATTCAATATTATTTGTTATTGGGCCTTGAACTCATGATCTCATTTGCATATTGGAAAGTTTACCGTCGGTGCAAAACATTGTAAACCTATTCCAACTCTTAATAAAGTTGCATCTTCCAAATTGCCTAATTTATGTAAAAATCACAATGCAAAATTTGTTTAACTTTTTTTTTTCTATGGAACCCATCAGTTGTAATATTCTTGTCTCAGTCGTGCAAAATCCGTCAACGAGAACCAGGAAATGAGTGCTGCACTTCTATCATGTTTCGATTTGGTTTTCATGTTACTTGATAAATTAGATTAAGTACTTGATAAGCGTGTATGGGATCATTTTATGGCAATAAGTTTCATATCATTGCACCTAATGTATTACCTTATTGTGCTAATTTAGTTCTTTTTGCTAAGTTCTATTGCCAGCTCCATGCATGGAGTAGTGATCATTTGCCTTTAAAAAAAGAGCGTAGGGGTATCATATTTTCTCCCATAATTTTGTGACTAGAACTAGATCAGTGTAAGAATATATGTTATTTATAACGCAATTTGATAACGCATTATTACGTAGCTTTAATTTATTTATTTTTGCTATTCAATTTGTTTTTTACTTTTTAATTTATATTGTAGGTATGTAACGCTGGTCCCAAAATTTTCGACTCCCACCCAAAGCACTTAACCATTTCATCTCCCTTCCAAGTAACGCTTAACAATTTTCGTCTCCCTCCCAGAACGAAGAAAACCCTACTTAACGTTCTACTCTATCTCCATCTCCAATCCTTGAACTTATGGCGTTCTACTCCATCTGTGATCTTCAATAGTTCACTCTTTAGCAGTTGAGAACTTGGCCACGCCAAGAACCTTAATCTCCAATTTTCGATCTTCAATTTCGCTCTTCATCAATATCTATCAGATTCGAAATCCAGGAACAAACATTCGAAGGCATATTATCAAACGTGTTAATTTATCAACGATTTTGCTCTTCATCAATCTCTGAACAATCTCCGAACTAATTGATTCTTCTTTCTTCATACAAATAATTTATAAGGTATATTGTTATGTTATTTGTTGGTCATTCTCTATATGAAACATGATGACCAAATGATTGTTAGTTCGTACGATTATCCAATAAACCATGTCTTTATTGAGAAATTAATTTAAAGATTCTGAGCAAACCATTATGAAAACCAAAACTATACTTCTTTTTGATTTGCTTAAAATTTTTAAAACAGTGATATTTACTTCATATGTTTTGTTATAATAAATACCTGATAGTAAAAATTAATAATTGTTTGAACTGTGGCTTTTTTATCTGTAGTTTTTGTTCAGATTTTTGTTTTTTAACTTGCTTTTTGTTGATATTAAATTTTTTTTGATCTACGGTTTTTGTTAATATTTGAATAGTGACTATGATTACTCAATAACAAAAGTATGGCATTTAGTTTCTGTTGATCTTTATTATATCATGTTTTACCATTCTTTGTCCAACCTTGCAAAGACGTTGTAAGTTAGTTAGCTAAATACAAAAGTCAAAAATGCAGATTAGCATATTTAATAGGGGTAATGTATGTGTAAGTTAGCTTCTTAATAAGTTAGTCAAAAATGCAGGTACTAAGATCACTTAGTGTAAAATATACATGTAAGTTAGCAGCTTCAGTAGGTTACTGCAGTCGAAATGATCATGCTAAGTGTTTCTAAGAACAATATATTAAAATATTTATGGATGGTTAGTTTTCTTATTGTCAACCAGAATCAAAATTGTAGAGTATCATCCTATATGACTGATTATAATTGTTGTTATAAATGCCGACTGTGAAGTATGAATAAATAAGGGGGATAATTTATTTGAGAAAGAGGATATATGTCACCATCAATATTTTTCACTACGCCTAAAGCAACTGGCTTCCACTCATATTTTATTTCTTGTTGTGTTATTTGGCCAATCTAATATTTGTCAGAATAATCATATGCTGACGGTTTTACAGGTATGCTCCGAAAACTACACTCACCAAAATTGACATTTACATAATTAAATGCAAACTTTTGCTGTGTATTTTAATTAAGTCGATGAACTGCTTCTTCTTTTTTATGCGAATGACTTTACACATTTAACTGCAGAATTAGAAAGCAACATCCATAAGTTTCTCTCATTTTTAATGCTTACCTATTCTTACTTCATGTAATCTCACACCTTTTTGTAACATGATCAATTTTTGTAATAGAAAATGGACACGACTGTGAAAAAGAGAAAGCACACTTACAGGCAAAAATAAGTCTAAGTGCCCAAATCTACACCTAACAAACGCATTGCAAGAGATGAGTAGTTTGAGGTAGACAATGAGATTCATAACGAACACAACCTACAAGAATTAGACAATTATCAATTACAAAACGAACAAAACAACGATGCTCAACTACAAGACAACTCACAAATAGACGAAGACAATGCAATTCAGTTGGAAAAAAATTCTAAAGGTGCAATGAATGACGAGAGATATATGCATGGTGCTAGTGCATATCTAAATGTGGGGAAAAAAGTAGAGGGCCGACTAAAGCTAGAAGGCTTCCATTCAACTTTATGGAGGTAATCAAAGTTGAATTTAATAGTGTCGGTGAACCAATAAGAGATGGATCGATCAAGTTATCTTCCTTCCTAGGGCCGCTTGTACGAGAAATGGTTTCGGTCACATTAAATGATTGGAGCCACCTTAGTGATGACTTGAGAGATGTTTTATGGAAAAGAATTCATGTGACATATCTTTCTTTAACGTTTCGTTTGATATGCTTTTACGTTTTTTATACATTTCAACTAATCTATCAAGATTATTTTAAATAGCGATATATTTCTAAATTAAATAGTCAATAACAATGTGATCGATTTGAAATTTGGTAGTCATAAGAGATACTCCCGATTTTTCTTTTTTGTTGTTGTTAGCATTGGTTTAAACTGTTGAATATGCGCTTATATGATTTTTGTTTGATGATAATAAACATATATACATTCGTTTAAATGTATCTGATAATATACTATTTTATTTTTTAAATAAATATTTGCTGAATAAAATAAATAACACGGAATTTGAATTCAAACGAATATTTTATTCAAACGAATATTTATTACATCTTTGAATAGTACAATTTCAAGCTCTCACTATTCACTATACAACTTTGATACAAATTCAATTACATCACTATTTTACATCAGCACCTCACTACATATCACTCACACTCGTATTTATCTTCAACTGCATTCCAGTTTGAATCCAGCATCTGAGCAATCTGCAAAAATATAAACTAACGCAGTAAAATTGAAAAAGAAATATTTTTGCATTCAAAAATAAAAGATAATTTTTTGAATATATGATTTGCCTCAGTTATTTGGGTTGTTCGTCATAATTTAAATTTGAATTCATCATACACGAACAACTTGTGACATACACAGTGTATCACTGTATATGCCACAAGGCCGTGCACACCGATATACACTTGATAATGCTACAGGGACAAGTGAGCACAGGTCAAACCCAAATGCAAAGCCGGGTTTCAACTCACGTGCAATATATTTAAAATCACGACACGAGCACAAGGTCAAACCCGAGCTGTAAAACTGGATTCAGCACAAGGCGACATGACATGAATGCTATGTTCAAACATGACACAGCCTCAAACCAGCAGTATACAAGTACAAGACCACCAAGCAAAATCAGTTCAACATGCATGAAATGAAACAACAACATGCAATACAACAATCAGATGGTCAGAGCCATAGCAAACAGAGGCATCAATATGGTAACACAAATGCAACTCGACAAACAGCAAGACCAAACTGCATAAGTGACCACAAAGACCATCAGCTACATCAAAAGCAAGTGCAACACAGTTGCAAACAACAGGAATGAATATCAAGTGATACAACTGCAAGTATCAAGACCAGAAACTCAAGCTTCAAAAAGCTACAGCAACAATGCACCAATAAAGTCGAGACAAAGCAACTGTTCTTAACCGCAAGTTCAAACCAAAGCACAAAAGTGCACAGCAACACAAACTGCAGTGGACAGAAAAGACCACATGCCACAATATCGAGTACATGAAGATGGCATCCTACAATATCCAAACAACAGCAAGAATATGAATGCAAGCAATACACTACAATATGCAGTGATACAATGAAACATTTTCAACATTGCAGCAGTGTGCAACTCGATATCAAATGAAGAATATGGACTGCAACATGAATGTCACAAGCCAATATTACAGCAATGACACAGCAACAAGGCAGACTCCAAGTTCAAGAGGACAGTGAAGGCAATACACAAGTGAAGTAAACAACAATGTCGAGCTCAATGCAATACAGTGACAACTACCTAATGATCAACTGGAACTATAATGAAGTCATACTCAAAACATGAATGAACACTTACACTTACAACATGCAAATGCATCAAAACAATGTCGAAGTTATTCCAGCAACATGACAGCAAATAGAAGTGCACCAGTACAAAACAAGTCAATGCAACATGAACCAACTCCAAATGTATCAGTAGCATATATTACAGGGATGAACACATGAGAATGGACAAGGCACAGATCAAGTTCAAGTTATACAAGACAGCTACAACACAAAAGTTTTCAAACCAACTACAAATGCACAGCATACATACGAAACAGAGAAACCAGAAGTCAAGTTATAAAATTCAAGTGTCAGAGAAGTCAAAATTCACGAATAAAAAAAAGAAATCAAGTGCGTACGCGTATTCTTTGAAATAGTCAAAGAAAAGTAAAAGTAGAAAGTCTCTGCCGTATGAATCAAGGAATCGAACAAGTCATATGATCAAAGCCGTGACCATCAATATACGATTTGAAGTAGTCAGAATCAATCTCAAACATTCAAGCATTATCAAGTGGCCGAGGTGAATCAGTTGACAAATTCAATTAGAGATTATACGACGAAAATTTAGGAATTCAATCCCTATAAATTACCACGGATCATCATCGGCAAATTTATTCGAGTTCAAGCATAACAAAGAACAAATCATCCAACTCGAATCACGATCGAGTTCAAGCATCAACCCAGTAAAGCAAAAAGATAAAATTACATACCGAAGCAAGGAGTCAAACTCGATCGAACAACGAAGCAGCCGAAGAGAGCAACGAGAGAAGGTCAAAGCTACTCGCGTATTAATCAAACATAAAGTCGGCAGCTTCAAACCCTAAATTGGATCAGGGACGAAGCCCTAAAATTTCAAGAGGAACGGCCGCCATCCCCAATTTTTCACGAACAAAGAAAATAAAAGAAGACGGGCTGAATTACTAAAGAGGGCCGGCCTTGTTTACATAAAGGGATAAGAATTTAAAAATAGGGTTTTTTTATTAATTTGTTTTTTGTTTTGTATTTTCATTTTTAAACCGTTTAAATTTCTAGTCGTGTGACTAGGGTACAAACTACGGTGTGTAGTTTGAGAATTCGCAACTCGGTAGTTGAGTTGTGGCAGGGTTTTGAGCGTAGAGTTAGATTAGTCAATAGCGGGTATAGCGAGTTTACGTGT
The DNA here is from genome assembly GCA_030765085.1 of Allium cepa. Classification (NCBI taxonomy): domain Eukaryota; kingdom Viridiplantae; phylum Streptophyta; class Magnoliopsida; order Asparagales; family Amaryllidaceae; genus Allium; species Allium cepa. The sequence goes on along the minus strand of CM060939.1, from coordinate 232,900,605 downwards.
GTAAGCGAGGGACTATCTAATTTCTAGTAGAAACCTTGGGGGCAGCACGTAGGCAGGGTTTTGCCGAAGCTGGGTAAATTCTGTGTTGTTCTGTTTTATTCTGTTATTTATATTCTGCGATATATATGCTGCTATTCTGTGATCTGAATTGAAATTAATTTATAAGCTTCCGCGATTAATTTTAATAATTAACACCATCACCCTATTCACCCCCCCTCTAGGGTGAAATCGATCCTACAAGTGGTATCAGAGCTAGGAACAAAAGCCATTTTTGTTTTAAAATTTTGATTTTACAAAAACCAATTTTTAATTTAAAAATTCGTGTTTCAAAAATCAATTTTTGTTTTAAAAATTCGTGTTTCAAAAATCAATTTTTGTTTTAAAAATTCGTGTTTCAAAAATCGGTTTTTGTTTTAAAAATTTGAATTTTTTAAAATGGCTTCTTTTAATAATCCTTTTGCAGAAGGGCAATCCATAGTTAGACCACCAATGTTCAATGGTGAATATGCTTACTGGAAAAATAGAATGTAAATTTTTCTGAAAACCATTGACGCTTGGAATATTGTTGAGACGGGTTATAGTATACCAACTATAATTGTAGATAATCAGGAAATAGAGAAACCAAAGGAACAATGGACAGAACTAGAAAATAAATTACAGAATACTAATGCCAAAGCTATGAATTCTATTATCTGTTCATTGGATCAATTTGAATTTAATCGTGTCTCACATTGTCTAACTGCGCAGGAAATATGGCACATACTAGAAGTGACTCACGAAGGAACATCTCAAGTCAAAGAATCTCGCCTTGCAATGCTAAGCAGCGAATACGAGAACTTCAAAATGGCGAAGGAAGAAAATGTCAAAGAGATGTACGGACGACTCTCCAATATCGTATACAAATCAAAAGCTCTCGGAAAAATATACACCGAATTAGAAATAGTCCGGAAAATCCTCAGAGTCCTTCCACGAAGCTTTGAAGCAAAAGTTACTGCCATACAAGAATCGAAAGATTTAAAACAACTTAAAGTTGAAGAACTCATCGGAAATCTCACCACTTATGAGCTAGAAATGAAATTCAAAGAAGAGCGTGAAGGAGGTGACACTCAAAAGAAATCAATAGCTCTCAAAGGAACAACCGAAAGTGATGATGATAACGATGAAGATGATGGAGCAGCAGAATTGGAGCTGTTAATAAGGAAATTCAAAAAATGGAATCAAAAACATGGAAATTCAGCTCGAATTCAAAAAGCAAAAAGCAGAATAGCCAAAGCACTAGACTACTCGGAAGAACAAAAGTTTATTTGTTATAATTGCAACAAACCCGGCCATATCAAGCCCGATTGTCCACAAATTAAATCCAGCCATGGAAAGAAACAGAAAAAGAAAAGTTTTGCAGCCACTTGGGATGAAATAGACGAGAATGATCAAAGCACTGGCAGTGAAAGCGAAAAGGCAGAATTGTGTCTTCAAGGTGATACAACTGACAGTGACGATGACGAGCCAAGTGAGGTATCAAAACTTACTCATTCCGAGTTGCTTATATATTTTCATGAAGTAAACGGTTGTTTTGAACGACTTAGGGAAAAATACGCCAAACTTGAATCTCAAAAAGATACTTTGATAGAATGTAATAAACAACTTGATCAATTAGTTAAAACCTATCAAAGTAGGATCCCTAAGTGTGATAAGTGTCCAACATTTGATGAAGAAATTAAAAAATCAGAAATTAAAATAAAATCGCTTGAAAATGAAATTCTGATTTTAAAGGAGAATGAAAATACTAGGAGAGAGAATTCTATTAAAAAGTGCACACAGTTGTTAAACGAAAATGAATCTCTCAAATCACAAGTCCAACAATTGTCAACGACTTTAGATAAATTTTCAAAAAGTGAAAAATCGTTGAATATGCTATTAGGAAAGCAAACTGTTAATACGGTTAGACAAGGACTTGGATATAATAATTCGAAAATTGTTGAAAACAAGATTAATCAAGTTAATTCTATGTGCACAATTTGTAGAAAATTTGGACACGGTCACAATAATTGTTGGTATAGACCCAAACATGTGAAAACTATACCGATTTGGGTTCCAAAAGGCACAAATATAAAATCTCTCAAAGTTTAACAAATTTGGGTGCCAAAGGGAACAATTATAAATAGTTTTGGGTCTACACAAAATTATTTTTCAAAATTTTCTGCCACTAACAACCATGGACCTATAAAAACAAATAGGTCACATAAATCCTTTTCCGTGTAGGTGTGGTGGCAGGCTAAAGAACAACAATAGTGTTCTCTGGATTTTGGCTGTTCCAGAAACGCAACGGGCGACAAAGCTAAGTTCCTTAGCCTAGTATAAAGGTGACAGAATCACAACGGACAACAACGAAAAATATCGTAAAGGTAAAACAGGTATGGTATGTTTTTAAACGATATATTAAATGTGATAATCTACACCGTATTTTGAATTAAATCAGCCAATATTGAGATTGATGAAAAGATGATGATTTTGATTCTGACTTATTCAACATAGTTGGCCAATTATATTCTTATGCCAAAAACACTATTAAAATCTTTAGATTCTTTGAATTACTTCATATATATATCAGTTTGGATTAAAAATAGTGTTTTGTTGGATATTACAATTGGTTATAATATGGCTAACTCTTTATTCACGGTTTTCTGATTATTTACACGGTTTCATTTCAAATTCAAAAGAATGTCATTTAAATTGTTGTTAAAATTGAATTTGAAAGTTTTGGTGCAAACTTCATGTTTTTGGTCAATAAAATTCAATTGATGAGAATTGTGAGTGAAAAAGAAATTCAGATGCAGATTACACTGGTAATCTAGTTGATAGAAAAATTACTAGTTGAACATGATTTTTGAGACACTTAGTAACTGCATTGTTTTTCAAAGAAAATATCTGCATATTTTTCATTTCAAATAATTTTCAAATAGCAGAAAATTTTCTTTTAAAAACCCTCTGGAGAAAATCATTTTTGACCATATTTTCAGATTATTCATTTTTGAAAAATTTATTTCATAATTATTTTTGAATTTGATTTTAAATGACTATTATGACTAATCTGACTCCCAAATGATTATCGAAAAGAAAAATAGTGATTGAAAAAGTGATGAGTGTTGATATTGATTATATATTATAACTCGAGAAAGTATAGTTAGAAAATTTCTTTAGAAATATAAACAAGAGTTATAAAACTTTTTGTTGGTAAAAATTCCATGACCATCTCTATACCTATCATATTTCTATCAACCATCACTCATCAAAATTCTATATAGTTTGTCGATATGTGGTACTTTAAACAGGAATCGTTCGTTTTTCATTTTCACATTTTTTATAAAAATAAAAAATAAAAAAATAAATAAATAAATAAATACCAAAGTATTCACTCTCATTTAAAAGTCCTCACGGTTATGCATGGGTGAATTACTTGGAATTTGTTATGTGCTTCCATGCTCATTTAAAAGTCCTCGCGGTTATGCATGTATGGAACGCATATCAAAAGTTGATTTGTAAAATAAACAAGTTGATTCTAATCCCATTTAAAAGTCCTCATGGTTATGCGTGGTTAGAAGATACTTGAATTCATTTTTTTTAAAAATAAAATTGGAATACTACTAATCTCATTTAAAAGTCCTAACGGTTATGCATTGTTAGTAGATATTCAAATTCCTGATATAAATATACCACAAATAGACACAACTGTATGGTTTTATATGATGACATCATCTCCATCATTCTAAAAGTGGAATATGCGCCTAACAAAATATTTATGATTTTTGTTTGATTTTTTATTTGATATTTATATTCAATTGAGTTTTAATGTTGGATTGATATCGATTACTTTTTCTCTATTTTCTCTAACACTATTATTCTTTTGCTGATAACAAAAGGGGGAGAGAAAAGTTAAGATTTTGTCAAATAAAATCTAGCAAAAGTCAAATAATTTTCTATTTGCATCTACACTCATTTGCATATTTTTGTTTGTATGCATATATGTAGGGGGAGCATCATGTAGAGAGGGAGCATTTAAATAGGGGGAGCAATTAGGATATATCATGATCAAATACATTTAACATATTCAAAATCTTAAATATATGTTTGTTATCATCAAAAGGGGGAGATTGTTGAATATGCGCTTATATGATTTTTGTTTGATGATAATAAACATATATACATTCGTTTAAATGTATCTGATAATATACTATTTTATTTTTTAAATAAATATTTGCTGAATAAAATAAATAACACGGAATTTGAATTCAAACGAATATTTTATTCAAACGAATATTTATTACATCTTTGAATAGTACAATTTCAAGCTCTCACTATTCACTATACAACTTTGATACAAATTCAATTACATCACTATTTTACATCAGCACCTCACTACATATCACTCACACTCGTATTTATCTTCAACTGCATTCCAGTTTGAATCCAGCATCTGAGCAATCTGCAAAAATATAAACTAACGCAGTAAAATTGAAAAAGAAATATTTTTGCATTCAAAAATAAAAGATAATTTTTTGAATATATGATTTGCCTCAGTTATTTGGGTTGTTCGTCATAATTTAAATTTGAATTCATCATACACGAACAACTTGTGACATACACAGTGTATCACTGTATATGCCACAAGACCGTGCACACCGATATACACTTGATAATGCTACAGGGACAAGTGAGCACAGGTCAAACCCAAATGCAAAGCCGGGTTTCAACTCACGTGCAATATATTTAAAATCACGACACGAGCACAAGGTCAAACCCGAGCTGTAAAACTGGATTCAACACAAGGCGACATGACATGAATGCTATGTTCAAACATGACACAGCCTCAAACCAGCAGTATACAAGTACAAGACCACCAAGCAAAATCAGTTCAACATGCATGAAATGAAACAGCAACACGCAATACAACAATCAGATTGTCAGAGCCATAGCAAACAGAGGCATCAATATGGTAACACAAATGCAACTCCACAAACAGCAAGACCAAACTGCACAAGTGACCACAAAGACCATCAGCTACATCAAAAGCAAGTGCAACACAGTTGCAAACAACAGGAATGAATATCAAGTGATACAACTGCAAGTATCAAGACCAGAAACTCAAGCTTCAAAAAGCTACAGCAACAATGCACCAATAAAGTCGAGACAAAGCAACTGTTCTTAACCGCAAGTTCAAACCAAAGCACAAAAGTGCACAGCAACACAAACTGCAGTGGACAGCAAAGACCACATGCCACAATATCGAGTACATGAAGATGGCATCCCACAATATCCAAACAACAGCAAGAATATGAATGCAAGCAATACACTACAATATGCAGTGATACAATGAAACATTTTCAACATTGCAGCAGTGTGCAACTCGATATCAAATGAAGAATATGGACTGCAACATGAATGTCACAAGCCAATATTACAGCAATGACACAGCAACAAGGCAGATTCCAAGTTCAAGAGGACAGTGAAGGCAATACACAAGTGAAGTAAACAACAATGTCGAGCTCAATGCAATACAGTGACAACTACCTAATGATCAACTGGAACTATAATGAAGTCATACTCAAAACATGAATGAACACTTACACTTACAACATGCAAATGCATCAAAACAATGTCGAAGTTATTCCAGCAACATGACAGCAAATAGAAGTGCACCAGTACAAAACAAGTCAATGCAACATGAACCAACTCCAAATGTATCAGTAGCATATATTACAGGGATGAACACATGAGAATGGACAAGGCACAGATCAAGTTCAAGTTATACAAGACAGCTACAACACAAAAGTTTTCAAACCAACTACAAATGCACAGCATACATACGAAACAGAGAAACCAGAAGTCAAGTTATAAAATTCAAGTGTCAGAGAAGTCAAAATTCACGAATAAAAAAAAGAAATCAAGTGCGTACGCGTATTCTTTGAAATAGTCAAAGAAAAGTAAAAGTAGAAAGTCTCTGCCGTATGAATCAAGGAATCGAACAAGTCATATGATCAAAGCCGTGACCATCAATATACGATTTGAAGTAGTCAGAATCAATCTCAAACATTCAAGCATTATCAAGTGGCCGAGGTGAATCAGTTGACAAATTCAATTAGAGATTATACGACGAAAATTTAGGAATTCAATCCCTATAAATTACCACGGATCATCATCGGCAAATTTATTCGAGTTCAAGCATAACAAAGAACAAATCATCCAACTCGAATCACGATCGAGTTCAAGCATCAACCCAGTAAAGCAAAAAGATAAAATTACATACCGAAGCAAGGAGTCAAACTCGATCGAACAACGAAGCAGCCGAAGAGAGCAACGAGAGAAGGTCAAAGCTACTCGCGTATTAATCAAACATAAAGTCGGCAGCTTCAAACCCTAAATTGGATCAGGGACGAAGCCCTAAAATTAGAAGAGGAACGGCCGCCATCCCCAATTTTTCACGAACAAAGGAAATAAAAGAAGACGGGCTGAATTACTAAAGAGGGCCGGCCTTGTTTACATAAAGGGATAAGAATTTAAAAATAGGGTTTTTTATTAATTTGTTTTTTGTTTTGTATTTTCATTTTTAAACCATTTAAATTTCTAGTCGTGTGACTAGGGTACAAACTACGGTGTGTAGTTTGAGAATTCGCAACTCGGTAGTTGAGTTGTGGCAGGGTTTTGAGCGTAGAGTTAGATTAGTCAATAGCGGGTATAGAGAGTTTATGTGTGTAAGCGAGGGACTATCTAATTTCTAGTAGAAACCTTGGGGGCAGCACGTAGGCAGGGTTTTGCCGAAGCTGGGTAAATTCTGTGTTGTTCTGTTTTATTCTGTTATTTATATTCTGCGATATATGTGCTGCTATTCTGTGATCTGAATTGAAATTAATTTATAAGCTTCCGCGATTAATTTTAATAATTAACACCATCACCCTATTCACCCCCCCTCTAGGGTGAAATCGATCCTACATAAACAATATTTATGTTAACTGCAAACATATTATTATTATTTTTTTGAGAAAAATGTGTGATCCTCTACGCATAGAGGAAAGCACACATGTGAATATATATATATATATATCACGGATAAGGAGCTGCCAACATGCCTGGCAGGTAACAAAAATAAAAATACAAAAGACTAATCTCAGGAACCCCTAAGATGGACTCTACAAGGACACCACCCTTCGCACCTCGATATCAAGCTCCGGCATGGCCACCGCCCGATATTAAGATGCTGAAGAGCAAAAAAGACAAAAGGGAAAGAAATATAAAACTGAGTGACGACTCAAACTAAAAAGAAAGCCCAAAAGACTGAATCAGAAGAAGCGAGTAAGCATCAGCTCAGAAGAGGATCTGCTGACTAGAGAGGCCACTCTGAAGGCTCTGATTAAGAAGAAGGAGCGTCAAACTGGAGAATAAATCATCTTGAAAAAGAACTCCATAATGGAGATACCAGAATCCTAAATCTTAGGAGAAGACAGTAAGAAGTTCTGGATGAAGAATCAATGCTCTGATGGCCTCTCTACAATATGATATCCAGCAATCTGAAGACAAGAGAAACCTGCAAAGAGAACCTGAAATCCTATCTCCCAAACCTGTATCTGAAACATGACTAAGGAAAAAAATTTAGAATGATACATATATATGTATATTTAAATAGTAAATATACATACATACATATATATATATATATATATATATATATTTAAAGGAATGAAATGATAGCCTAGATAAGACTATCAGGGGAGAGCAAAAATTGAGGCCGATCTGATCTATTCATCTTTAATCAAATGTAAGCTATGATTAAGAGTGAGATCATCAAATAAACTTGGAAAATTATTAATAATACTATTATTAGTGCTATAAAACTTATTTTTATGTTTAAAAAACTTAATAGTATAAGTAATCTTGTTAAGATACCAATTGAAGTGGATATTATTAGCTAATTTATATTTGGGATTAGAAATCCAGTTGAAACAAAATGTAGAAATAGAAAAAATCAATATGTTAAAGTGACTATTATGATTATTAAAAATTCTTTGATTTCTTTCAAACCAAATAAACCAACTAATAATAATAAATAAACTGTCTAGTAAAATTCTAATATTCTTGTTGAAACTGAATCTAAAATGTATCCAGTAGAATTCACAATCCAAAATTTTAGTTATAATATTAAAGTTAAAAATTTTAAGAGTATTAATTAGGATGTAATTAGAGTCCAAACAATCATAGTATATATGATTAATGTCCTCAAGATGCAGATTACAAAAATAACATTTATTATCGTTTTGAATGTTTTTTCTCTTTAAAAATTCTATTGTATTAAGTTTTCCATGAAGTATTAACCACATGTGAATTTTGGATTTAAGAGGAGCATTAGATTTCCACATATATTTAAAAGAGTTATTTGTAGTACCCGAAAAATTAATAAATCTATAAAAAGAGTTTGGAGTATATTTCTTACTCTTATCCCATTCCCAGCTAATAAAATCATTATCATTGTCAATATTATAAAGATTTAATCTGGCATAAAGCAAAGAAAGTTGCCTAAGGGTTGATCCTACTAAAATTCTGTTAAAATTGAAATTCCAAGAAGGGTCATTATCCGAAGTGTAAACTTCATTAATTAAAGCATACTTAAAGTTACAGATATCATACAAATCCTTAAACTCAAACTTAAGAGGCATGATCGAAATCCAACAATCATGCTAAAAAGAAGTACAATTTCCTGGGTGTACTATCGTCTTAGTTCCTAAGTTAAAAATTTCATGACATTTTAAAACGTTTTTCCAAAAATTAGAAAGATTATGGGAAAGTGAATAATCAATTTGGTGTAAATTGATATTACCGTTATAGAAATATTTAGAAATGATCTCTTTCCAAATAGCGTGTTATCATTAATATCTTTAAACTTCCAAAGCCATTTACCTAAAAGAGATAAATTCATGTTACGCGAATTTATAACTTCTAAACCACCCTCCTTTTTAGCTCTACAAACAGTTTTCCAGTTTACTAGACATTTAATGCTATTATTAATATTATCCCCACTCCATAAGAAATCTCTTCTAATTTTATCTATTTTATCAATGACACAATCTGGAAACAGATGCATAGACATCCAGTAGATCGGTAAGGCTGATAAAACCGAGTTTATTAAAACTAGCCTACCTGCTCTAGATAGAAATATCCCCTTCCAATTAGATATCTTACTTTTAATTTTATCAATAATAATAAGCCAATCATCATGCTTGAGTTTGGAAGGTCTAATCACAAACCCAAGATATTCAAAAGGAAAAACCATACTTTTGCAATTTAGGGTATTAGCTACAAGGGTTTCCAAATTTTCAAAATCATTTAAAACTAAAACTGAACTTTTATCAAAATTAAATTTTAAGCCAAATAAAAGCTCAAAACTATAAAAAATAAATTTGAGAGTAATAATGTGTCTAGGAAGATGAGAAGAAAAAAGTAAGGTATCATCTGCAAATTGCAGAACCGAAATACCGTTACGCGATATGTCATTGCCAACATTTCCTAGAGATCCATTATCCACCACTCTTTTAATAATTTTAGCAAAAACATCGACAGCTAGGTTAAACAACAAGGTGATAAGGGATCCCTTTGCCTTAAACCTCTCTTTGACTGAATTCTATTACCTAATACTCCATTAACCATGATACTAGAATTTCCAGTTTTTAGCAAAGTCAAAATCCAACTGATCCATCTATGACCAAAACCTCTAGCGTGAAAAATATCTACAAGGAAATCCCAATCCACTGAATCAAAAGCTTTAGCAAAATCGAGTTTTAAAATCACACAGGTTATGTTATTCTTACAATAGTAATTTATATATTCCTGAACTATAGCCACTCCATCTGTAATATGTCTCCCTTTAATGAAAGCTGATTGTGAACGGTCAATTAAATCATTCATTCTTGTACTAAGTCTATTAGCAAGGAATTTAGAAATGATTTTAACTGAATAGTTAATCAAGGAAATAGGTCTAAAATCCTTTAAGTTGTTAGATCCTACTTTTTTATGTAGCAAAATAACATTTGCGAAATTAAATCTCCCTAATTGCAAGTTACCATTACAAAAATCATTGAACAAGTTAACTAAGTCAAATTTTAAAACATCCCAAAATGTTTTATGAAATAAAATAGGAAACCCATCAGGTCCCGGAGATTTATCACTTGGCATATCAAAAATTACTTTATTAGTTTCCTCTTCAGAAAAAGGTTTATCTAAGTCTGATAAATCAACTATAGTATCCGAAGGATACAGATCAGTCCAACTAACATTGATTATATGTTTGATTTTAGAACCAAAAATATCCTTGTAATAGTCTGTAAAAGCTTTGTTGAAATCTCTTTGATCAACTAACTTTATATTGTTAACAAATATAGAGTTAATTGTATTACTACATTTTCTACCATTAGCAATATTATGGAAAAATTTGGTATTATTATCGCCTTCGTTGATCCATTGAATTCTGGATCGCTGCTTCCACATCACCTCCTCTTTTTCTAAAATAGAATTTAGCTCATCTTTTAAGTTAGAAAGAACATTACGTTCACCAAGATTTAGAGGTCTAGATTCTTCTATCTTGTTTATTTTAAGCATTTCGTTAAGAATATTATCTTTTTTAATTTTTAAGTTTCCAAAAACATTTTTGTTCCAATTTTTAAGAAAGATCCTAAGATCTCTAAGTTTAGAAACAAAAGACTTTGCGGAATTATCCTTGTTTCTAGTATTATGGAAACTCAGAGAAATCCATTTACCGTTGATTAAGTTCACAAAATTAGATTCCAAAAGCCACATCTTTTCAAATTTAAAATTATTAGAAACAAGTCTATGATGCTCGCAAGTGAGGATAATAGGACAATGATCGGAGTACGTGTACGGTAAACCGGTGACTCTACAGATGGGAAATTTATCTTCTATCTCATCACTAACAAAGAATCTATCAAGAAGAGCCATGGAACGAGACTCTCATGCATTGCTCCAAGTAAAAGCTCTATTAGAAAGGGGAATTTCAATCAAATTAGAATTAAAAATAAATTGATCATATTCCTCCATAGCAGAGTATTCCCCTTCCCTGGGAGAACGCTCGCCACTGAAACGCGTAACGTTAAAATCGCCCCCCAAAATCCAAGAGCTCGGAGCTAATGATCTAAATTCTAGGCATTCCTGCCATAAAATTCTTCTATTTATTTTTGAGTTAGGCCCATAAACATTAGAGATATTTAAAAAAGAGTTATCAGAAAGATTAATAAGAATAATATGAAGTGAATGAGGCTTAGAGATGCATTGAAGCATTTTAAAATGATTATCATGCCACCCAATCATTAAGCCCCTTGAGGAGCCTACGGAAGGTAGAAAAACTCATTTTCTAAAGTGATAACCGCCTAATCTTTTAAAAAAACGAATGTTTGGGCAATCAATTTTAGTCTCCTGAAGTAAAGCAATGTCAATTGAATAATCTTTAAAGAACGCTCTAACCTTATCACACTTATTCAAATCATTTAAACCTCTAATGTTCCAACTAATGATCCTTATAAACTAACAGTACTAGCCCTCTCTAATTCCTTGCACCTAATAAACTCTCTACCGATCTCAGCATCAGAAAAAAATAAAAGAAGTATTGCTAGCAAGCTGACTATACTCGGCAGAAGATAGATTACCTAATGCGTAGGTGGAGTATGTACTACCCATAAATGGACTCATACCTATGACTGGATTCGAAGCGCCACTCATGGCACTCAATCCAGGTAACTCACCCATAGTCTACGGTTGGCAATTGCGTATCCTGGCGCTTCGACGAACCGTTCCACTAGAGGCTACAGATTTTCTGCATCTTCCTCTCTTCGAAGAAATGGAGCTAGGTACTGATATGCTACCACTTTCTGGCCATTTAGGGACTGAAGAAGTCACTGACTCCACACAGGTGTTCAACATAAGCCACTGTCTCCAAAAGTGAGACCAGAAGCAACAGCCACCTGTCGTCGATTGATATTTCCAATTTCCTCCAAAGATACGACACAGCAACACTGTGTATCTCCTGAGCATGTGTGGAAAACTACTGGACCCTCTATTATTGGCATCGTAAAGTCATTTGTAACCTCTAGCAAGATGTCCAAATCAACTAGGGCCTCCTCTTCATCCAAAACTTCCACTTCATCAGAACCCAATGTCCAATCCATAGTATCCGTATAGATCGAGTTGGAACCGAGAGAAGGAATAGGTTCGCTCAAAACAGTGACTGGTATCATAAAAGGTTAAATCTGCTGAATTATCAGGTAATGAGATATCAACAGTAAGGTCTGGAAAATTTTCCAAAACTGCTGCATGAAGCAAGGAAGAAACTGAAAGATCCAGAATATTGTCAAAATAGTTCTCCTCATCCAAACAAGAGAACGCAACCAGATTTTTTGAATCGTTAATGTCGAAAGCCATAGGCTCTTGCTCTACAAAATTGAACTCAAAAGCATGAAGAGCATCGGACTAAACTAACCTAATAGTGTTCGAGAAGCTGCTATCAAATGTGCTAACCCCTTCTCTGCAATCAGAACTTGATAATGTGTCATTCATCTCATTTGAAAGATTAGCTATATGCTCCGGGTTATCAAACTGACCACCATCACCATGTAGATTGTCATTTAAAACAGCAAGACAATCAAAAGCATTAGAAATATTTATCTCAAAATTATCCTGGATACGACATTTTGTTTTGTGATTTTTGAGACGACAATGGGTGAAAACGTCCTTCGCAATATCGAATCCAGTCGAAAATGATTTCGAGTTACATAGAGCAACAACTGGATCCAAGAGGAGAGGATCGAGACCCTGGTAAACTTCCTTAGCAGCATAAGAGTTAGGAATTGCTAACTCCACGATCTCGAAAGATTCAGGATTTCTTGTCGAAAAATTTGAATTATCAACACCCTCAACTGGATTTTCAACAAGACTTTTACCATAGTTTGGTTCATTAATGACATCGAAATGGAAGAATAAATTGTCAAGATAAGTGATTCCTAGATCTTTCTTAAGCCAGAGATTCTCTATCAAAATACCCCTCAACATTAGATATTTCAAAGCAAACATACTATTATTTAATCAGTTATTTGAAATTCATTGTTTATTAGTAACAATAATTATTATATGAGTTATAATATATAAATTTACCGATCTACGACTTGCAGACTTACATAAGAAACTTGCTGCAATTATGTACTAATTCTATTTGATTTAATATTAATTTCTCTATTATACTATGTGAGTAGCTACATAAAGCAATAATTTTTCCACTAAATGGAAAAGAAATGGCAGTAGCGTTGATAAAAAAATTATATTGAAGAAAGAAACAAATTGAAGCAAAAATAAATTTGAGTGGGAAAAAATGTAGTGCATAGGTAAATCCCAGATTGAGTATAATTAGAAGATAATTTTAAATGTATTAGTACGGAGTTAAATATCCTATAGGGTAGGACTACATTAAGCTTCGGTAAATTTTAGGATTTAAGTAATAAAGAATTTATGGAAACTTGTTTGAAAAGAACAAGGCAACACCCTTTGAGCTAAAAGTACATGCATTGCATGTTTATGATGAGATGCATAGTTTTCTTCTATACTTATATGTATGCTAAAAATGTATCATTTACGATCAACTTGTATGCCTAACATGAGTGCTACCCAATATTTAGTGTACCTTGACTGAAATTCAATTTTAACTAGTGAAACCTTCATTAATCTTTGCTGAAATTAGAATATAAACTGATTTGGAAGTTGTACACAATCTTATTCAGTTCTTTAATTATTTACATTACTACTGTTCAATTATAACATATAAATTTATTTAATACTCATAATTGAAGAAGTGTTGATATATTTAGTGTATCTAAATGTTTTTTGTTTTCATTATGAGATTGATCCTCAAACATAGCATGGTTTGATTTTACTTCTAATAAATATCCAAAATAAATGTGCAAAATTGATTGATTAAACAAACATTATGTACACACCTCCTTCATGGCATATACATAAATATCATTAAAAACTTGATCAAATTCTTTACACGCCATATTTGTTGAACTGGCTTGAAATCACTTAATGCCTTATCCACTGGTTTTCAACTCTAGTATGAAAAACGTCCTGTAATCTGAAAATTATATATTATCATATCTTATAATTCGATAACTCAAACATAAAGGATTGTGCATTAATGTGCATTGATGATATTAATTTATATTTGTTAGGAACTGAGATGTTGGTTTTGATGAAAACAATCTTTTTAACTTATTTTATTATAAAATATATATTAACACTATTGTCTAGATAGATATGTATATGCAGGATATATATATATATATGCAGGTATTGATTACTAAAGACTGATCAGTATAAAGACTCAAGATTCATAACGGAGATATCAGGATTGAAGACTCTAAAGTATCAAGATCAAGATTTCAAGATAAGCGTCTAGTTTTTTGGTTAAAACTTCATAATAGCACGGAAATCTTCATTCCGAATTTCATTTGGGGTGGAACCCATCTCTACCTTCTTAGTGGCTTACAAACCCACGACAAGTAGCTTACGAACCTACGACAAGTGGCGTACAAACCCACGAACATCCTGGTTTTGTACAATGGAATCAAATTAGAATCTCAATCTTCTTTAATTCTCTGCCCTCTCTCGAAGATCAAAGTGCTATTCAGACTTATACGATCAATTTGTAATCAAAAGTTTATCGAGTCTCTCTATAAGGTGTGGTTGTGCCTAGAAATCATTTGGGTATCTTTATGTCCCGTAAATCAAGAGAGTTTGCCCTGGACTCGTGAGTCATGAGGATACCTCAAGGCCTTTAGAAATTGAGGATCGTAATCTCGACATTGGTATAATAAAAATCTGTATGAGGTGTTTGCCTTGGTATAGGACTAGATGTAGGGTAACTCCGAACTAGTATAAAATCCGATGTATTCTTTCCCTTTATTGTTTTTTATTTTACTTTCTGCATCTGTGTTTGATTCTGTAATTGTTTTATGATTAAGCTCTGCATTTGTTTATGTCATAATTTTTAAATTAGTCCATATAAGTCTTAGAATCCATTAAACACTATTTACCCCCCCTCTAGAGTTAAATTATCCTTAAGATCCTTAATCCGTACTCCCTTTCAATACTATGATGAAAAAGTGCTTCCTTTTCTTGGTTGTGGTATATAAAATCTTGTATAACACATGTTTTATGTTGCAAACGTTACATAAATGAGGACCAAGTGGAATATCAAGAAACTGATGTATTGTTGTATCTTAGACCCCTGTACCGCTTTTGACTATTGTAATATAGGGCAGATAATAAAGTACTGTTTTCATCTGCAATAATATTCATATATCCAAATCAGGCAAGTATCATGCATAAATTTTATTTTTCCCATTTGTACAATCTGTAAGGATGTATTCTAATTAACCTTAGTTGGGTCATGGGTAGCTTGTATGAATGTATTTAATAGTTAGATAAAAGGTAGTTATTTTCTTGAAACCAATGCTAATTTGTCATTACTGTTACGTTTTCTTAAAGATATCAACAAATATTATAATATTGTGTTCTTATGTTTGAGAATATTGACATTTGTTATGAAAAATGTTGCAGGCGAGGTTTAAACTAAATGCAGATTGACAAAAAACACTATTATTTAAGCAAATGGGAGGTATGCGGCGGGCATCAAAATGTAGACTAGTTCGCCAAATAGTTAAATCAAAGTCCATGGAGGCTTCAGTTGAAGCCAAGTAACATCAAAAGTATAAATGAGCTGGAAGAAATTTATAAAGTCAAAAACAAGTTCAGAATTTCAGGTAATTTAATATTATTATTATTTGTTTCTTTGTATGAAATATAAGAACATAAAGGATATCAATAATTTATTTAAATCTCTTATTTTAGGTATTAAGCGTGAAGAACAAAGCTATTAGAGACAAACAGTTGCCACATACATGCATTCGTAAAGGAATGGCTCGACTGGCTGAACATATGGTAAGAAAAAGAGTAATTTTATCTACTGTAATATATATGAACTTATTACTTAATACAATTTGTCATTTGATGTTCTTTTGAATGTAGAAAAAGAAAAAAGTTGATTGCTCTTCCGTCACTAGAAGTCAAGTTTGGACCAAATCTCGCACACGGATAAATGGTGAACCAGTGAATATGACAGTTGCAGATACTATAGTAAGTTGATCAAAATTTGTTTTTCCTTTTGAGATTACAGTAAATTGATTTGATATAAAAATTTACACAACCTTTAATAAAGAGGACGAAATAATGAATTTTAGTGATAATCAAAATGAGAAATAAAAAAACTGGAAATTGCTTATGCAACCTTTAGGCATTATTTCTAATTAAAAAATTCACCTGCAGTATTGTATGCTAACTGATGATAATTAAAATAAAGGTTCTATATTTATAACATGAGTTAATTATTGCACATTAAATTCATAAAAATTAGCAGATTTATATAGTTTGCTATGATTTTGACTGCAAATAGACCGTTGGCTATGAAAATATTGAGGTTTTTACTATGACCATGCTAGAATTTGACTATGTTGTTTCCATATATTTTATCATTTTTTCTGATTTATATTATCTTGATAAAGAGATAATCAATACCATATTTATAAGTAATCAAATTTGACTAAATAATATAGAGACTAAGAGAGAATATTATTTGACATCAATTTTATTTTCACCAATGCAGTTGAAAAATGCCTCAGTAGCTTCACAGGCTTTTGTACTGAGCCTATATTTCACGCAAAGTCAGTATAACTGTCATATTCTATATTTCCTTTTCCATTTCACTTACCACCTATCTAACCATATTTCTAGAGACACATTTTTACTTTCCAAATTATTTATTTCCAAATTCATGCATGTCATTTCTCTCTTTGATCCATCATAAATATATGATAGTTAATTTAATTATTCTATACTCATTTACCTTTAGTTGATTGAAATGAGTAGGTTACGTCATTAATCTACTTTTATCCAGGTAGATTTATATCCGACTTGTGCTTTTTCAAAAGGGCAGATATATGACAACCGATTGTTTAATCAGTCTTTCAAAAACTTTTTGACTTTAATACCCATCGTATTTATTTTAGTATCAGCTTATTAATTATCACCCAAGTTATAAAAAAATTTAATGCACATCTATATCTCAGTATAATTATCAACTTCTTTTCAGTATCAGCTTAGCTTCTCTGGCTGCAGTTGCCGACTGTTCCTTGTATCAAATGATGTAATTTTTTTTATGGGCATGCTTTTAAAACTCACAATATATACAAAATTAATTTTAAAACTGGTCTGCTCTAATTTGAAATTTTATCCTCATTTTATACTCGTTGCCATAATGCACTTTAAATTCATTCAGAGCATAATTTAGCTAGCAAAATTAAACTACATAATAAGTGCTAATAAAGGAACTGGCTTTATAATTACATTGATTCTTACCTTGACATGTTTTGAAACATTGTAGGCTTTTTTATTATTGTTTTTTATAAAGGGAAAAAAGTATCTTCATCATTTTTGTTAAGTGGGTGCATGCTTAATACACCTAACTTTAATAGCTATAGATTAAAAAATTCAAACTGAAATATTAAGACCGATTTATAAATTGATGCTAGACTTAGACTGGTCAATTACATTAACTTTCTAAATAAGCCACATGACCTAACATGTTATATAATTTTCAACCTCATCTCTCTATTTATGGTTTAAATTTCTTCAGCTATAACTAATAAACAACTATGCAATGTGATACAATTGGGTATTTCAGATTAAAAAGCTTGTATACTATTTTAGCCCATTTCTTGGATTTTGCTTATTTAGTGGTTGAATGTGACATAATTATCAACTGATTTTGACTTCAAATTCAGTATATTCGCTTTGACTTATGCAAAGTGTCAACTGCACTTCTCACAAGTGTGGCATTTTACTTCTTTCAATTTCAGATATATCACTTTCTTAGTATATAAATGTATCATTATATAATCCACGTGCATTAACTTTTGTAGACAAAGATAAAACAAGTTGAAAGTGTTCCACAATCAAGCTCGACAATTAATTACAAAGAAGATGCACTTTCTCAAGTACTGGGACAATATAGACTGGGTCGATTAAAAGCAATGGGAAGGAATATGAACATTACTAGGGCAACTTTAGCACAAGTTATGGATAAGCAAACAATGCAACTTGAAAGGAAAGTTTTAGAGTTAGAGCAAAAATTTCTCATGATGATGAAAAATCAGGTAAAATATCTCTTGTCTATTGAGGATCGATGCAAATATTTGCTAGTTGTTCTCATAATTGTATTCATGTTATTATAATTGAGCGTTGAAGGGTAAATTAATGTTATAACAATTTATTTTGCTGATTTTGCAAGGTAGAGAACAGTTGGATAGAAGTAAACACACCTCATGTACGCTGTATTATTGGTTTCACATCATTTTTATTTTTATTTTTGCCAGTAATTAATATATTATTCCTTTGATTAATTGTACAGCAAGTATGATAAAGTCCTCAAACAATGTGATTTATTGGATTGGCGAGGGAATAAGAAAATTGTTGCCGAAGGAAGAGTTGCCTCGAAGGATCCAGACAAGCTTGTCAATAATATTCCTTTAGGACCAAATGCGATGGTAATTCTAATATACTTACTAATAAATCCAGATGTTTTTTTACGGAGGTCTACATCTAGTTTCACAATTATTGGGGAAGCAAAGGTTGATCTAGTGGCATGGCCAGCGAATAAAGTTGCTTTACATCCAAGTGATCACCTTGAAGAAGAAGAGGCTATGGTAAACATTTATCTTTCACAATTGACATAGTATTTAAAAATATTTAACTTTTACTGAATAAATATTTTTGTCTCGAATAGAGTAAAAGTGGCAACTTAGAATGCAAATGCAAGATTTATGATTGGGGAGAGACAAAAGAATTAGTGGCTGAAGAGCAATTACACTTGAGCGACTTAAATGAAGTTATTAATGATCTTCCTCTTGGACCATGCGCCATGATTGTTTGGATGGATAATCAATAAAAAAATATGTATTTTTGTGGAGGCCAGGCCCTGCTATGATACGTGCTGAAGAAGCTGTTTGTAAGAAGGTAGCATGGTCCGAGTCCCAAGTAGTTGTTGAGATGATTAATGTTCCAGCATCTCCTATGCCTTGGACCATAGTGCAAACATTTATGTTACTTGATTTTTATACACTGGCGTATCTTTTAAATTATGATTTTACAATGATTAATCAATATATTTTATCAACATAAACCAACTACATCATATCCTTTTTATTAATTTACAGACGGCAAATTCAAGAATGAACGACAGATGCAAGCTGATGGATTTATCAGAAAAGGGAAAAATAGTTGTTGTAGGACGTGCAGAGTCAACTGATCCAAAAGCACTGGTCCATTTCAAACCACTAGGACCAAATGCAGTTAAAGTTTGGATAGAGTTGTCAAAGAGCCAACTGCGTTGCTATGGAGACAAACATCTCATTATAACACATGGAAGACGCCATTGGTTCTATGATAGCTTGACCTCCTGCGCATGTTGTAATGACATGAATTTTCAGTAAGCATAATCTACTTTGTTTACAAACATATTAATTTTGCATCATCTTATAAAATCAGATCTCATGTAGTTATGCAATCTAAAAAAATTAATTTATGATGACTATTAACTTTATTAGACACAATTATATAGATCAGTAGGTTCTAGCTACTGTTAACTTTATTAGACACAATTAATTTTTTTATATAATAAATACCGTCGTAAATACTAGAAATACGACATCAATGCAATGTTGCTTTATTAACAAGCTTCCCATGATCAACAAGATGATTTCAGTGGGACATGAATAAGTTAATACACATATAGCAATGATGGGTTGAATTTATGTCAGTTTGGGGATTTGAAGGAGATGGGTTGATTTGCAATTTTGTGATGTTTAATGAAATTGATGAGGGGAGAGTTGTAGAGTGATGCAGTTTTTGGAAATGAGTTGTTTGGAGAATGATGAGTTAAATGAAGTTGAAATTGTCGGAGGAGGTCACTTGGCTTGCTCGGATTTCGTCTGAAGGTTGCATAACTTGTTTCAGGTTGAGGTAGAGTTGGTGAAGTTGTAGGAGGAGGAGGTAAGGTTGGCTGTGTAGTTGCACGTGGTGATGTATGCAAAAGATTGAGTGCAGGTGGTTTGTTGTTTGCTTGTTCTATGTTTGAGAAGGTGGTTGCCGAAGTTTGACGAAGTGAGGAGGATGTTGATGTGTAGAGAGGAAGTTGCTGGTTGATTTGATTGTAGCATAGTGGTGGAAAACAAAGATTGATGTTGTATGTTTGCGACAGTGGGAGGGATTGTGAAGTATGGTAGGGTGTAGCTTAATCGAGGAACTGTTTGGTGGTTCTGTTTTAGTTGTTGGTGACAGAAGTTTGTGGTTTTGGTGGTTGATGAGAGGAACTAGTTGGTTCGGGTTGTGGAGGAGCTATTGTGTTTAGGCGTTTAAAGTAGGAGGAAGATTTTGGGTTAATGAAGTGGTGAAGAAGCAGACTGTAGAATGGTGTATAGCCGTGGAAGTGGTGAAGGACATGTTTAGGAATGGTGTGGGATTTAATAAAATAACGGGAGTGAGAATCGTAAATTAAAGTAACAATTGATGTAATGAAGAATGGAGCCAAGGCAAATAAATTTATTTGATTTGAAATCTAAATTAATGGGTGAAATTGACAAATTTCAATGTTAATTGAATTATAGTAGTTATTACACAATAAGTGGAAATAAAATGGTTATCACAAATAAAGGTGAATGTAAATGGAATAATACGTAATAAGTGCAATTTGATAGGAATCAATGTTAGTATAAATTTATGAAATAACTACGATCCAATGAATGTATTAAAGTTGTAAAGGTCATAATTGATTGCATTAAATAAATTGGGAATTCAATTTCATTAAAGGTAATTAAATATTATCTTAGTGTAAAATTTAGATAATTTTTGAAATTATTATTAGCTCCATTCAGAATATGACAATTGGTGTAACATTTGGCTGGTAAACATATATTATAAATTACCTGTTTTATTTGTTGATGGAATTAGAATTTGAAATAATTGGTAATAAAATAAATGAATGTTACATTAATGGAAAAAGGAATAAGATGTTTAGGAGTTGGCAAAATTTGAGTATAGTAAAAGTAATAAAAGGTTAATTAGGTTATAGAGTAGTACTGAACTTAATTAAAGGGATTGGAATGGAAACATACCAATTTATTTAAATTTAATACATAAAATAAATAGACTTTTTGTAGCGAATGAAATTTAATACTACGACGATTAGAACTAAGAGGAATTTGGGAAACATTAAGGGTAATAGTTATGAATCAAATATGATAATAATTGGTTAGATAAGAAGGATTTAAGTAAATCAAGTTAATTTATTTGGATAAATTTTTATTAATTGAGTTTATTGTGAATAAAATTAATTACTACATTATTGAAATTTAAGATGGAATGTGAAAATATTTAATGGAATAGATTTTGAGTCCAATATAAATGCCACCTATATGACAATAAGGAATGAGATAATTACTAATTGGTTTAATTAAAGGGAATTCTTGGGAATTTTATTTATAAATGCTAAATTAAATAAAGTGAGGGTAAGATTGGAATTTAGTAAATTAATTAACTTTAAATGGACATCTAAGTTTGTTAAAATAGTGTGAATAATTTGGAAATATAGATATGATAAGAATTGTCAAATTTTAGGATTTAGATTTGAAATTTGATTTAATAAAATTAATTATTAATTTAATTAACTAAAAAATAGCCATTTTGGTCATGCACTCGGATTTCGACGAAACCAGTTTCATCGGATCCGTAACGGTGAATTTTTGTAGGATTTTAAGTTTCGTAGCGATCGAACTTGTCGTTTAATCGTACAGACTCGAAACGCCTTGAAATCGACAAGTTGAAATCAATTTGGAAAATTTGAATTTAGAAAACTTTTTCATACGATGGAATTTGGATGTGAAACTTTTTCCATCGCGTTTAAAATATTTTTAAACGCCTATTTTGATATATTGGTTTACCCAATTTCATTCCGGGGTCAGAACGGGCTTTTTGGGTCACGTTGGCGTTAGCACGTATATCCAACCTTATCCATCCATTCTAATTTTTGAACTATCTGTATAAGCTTTGTTATAAACTCTAGCCTCCCTAATTCTCATTTGTATGTACGCAATTCAGCTATCTCTCCTCCTCAATGGCAGACAACAAAATTTCAGATCAAATTCCAATTCAAAATCTGTCAAAAATTCATACTCTTCAGAAAAATTTGAAAAAATATATATATCGAAGATGTCATCAATACGAATCTACGCGTAGCTTCGGTTTTTGAAATTGATGTTCAAGTCAACTAGAAATCATGGTCAAACTTGTAAAATTCGAAACCCGAGGGCTAATTGGGGTTTTTTGATTTTGGATCTAATCGTCGAAATCAAGATATGGGTTTTGTAGAGAATGTTGTTGGGTGTCTAGAGGTAGTGGTCGCGTCACCTACCTCGACCTGTTGTGGTTGGAATCGGCAAACTAGGGTTTCGAAACCCTAGTTAAAAGTGGTGGCGGCTCATATATTTTTAGCGGCCGGAGCAGGCATGGGGGGTACCAGTGGGTGCGGCGTGGCGAGCAGGGGAGGATGGAGGTGGCCGTTCGGCCTACGGCGCGTATGGTGGTCGAAAACCACGGCCAAACCTTCGGTCACGGGTGCGTTTTGGGTTCGAATTGGCTGATTTATGCGCATGCTGTTTGTTTTCTTGTTGCACTGTAGCCGCGTGAAGAAGGGTGTGGCGTGGAACGTTGAATAG
This sequence comes from Allium cepa, assembly GCA_030765085.1. Classification (NCBI taxonomy): domain Eukaryota; kingdom Viridiplantae; phylum Streptophyta; class Magnoliopsida; order Asparagales; family Amaryllidaceae; genus Allium; species Allium cepa. The sequence continues at coordinate 232,877,680 of CM060939.1, read as the reverse complement.
GTGAATTTTGTTCTTTTTATTTATTTATTTATTTATTTATTTATATTTGTTTTCAATCGCACTAATTGGCATATCTTTCACATACGTTATTCGTTTTATGCATAGTTTCTTTTGTTAGGATCGTATTAAAATTCCAGATTTGATGACGTTGGTTTGGACGAATTCTGAGACGGTCAAATTTTTTGGGTTTAAATTGAATTTAAATTCAGTTTAAATTCAAAAGGTGAGTGTTTTAACCCACTAACAACTTCTAAAATTTCTTATGTTTGTTAAACTGATATATGATGTGATTTAAAATTTATTTATGGTTGTTTAGCATATTTTTAATCATCATCTCGGTTAATTTCATTTATTTAAACTAAATTGCTATTTAATTTATTCATTGCATTTAAACTGCCAGTTAATTGTTAATTAATTATTCATTGCATATAAACTGCCAGTTAAGTAGTTATTTAATTTATTTTTGAATTAAACTGCTATTTAATACCTATTGTTTACTTTTCATTCTATATTGATGCTATTGTTCGAATTTGATGATGATTGCGATAAATGGTTGATGGTTGATGTTGGATGAATGGATGTTATATTTTATATTTGTTATAAAATGCAAGTTATTATGCATTTTCATTTCATTCGGGATTGTGGTTTGAAATGATATACAACCATAAATTTTTATTTTCAAATTACGGATTGAAATGATAAATATCCGTATCACTTGACCATAAGATAGAAAATTTTATATAGGCACCGCGGTATATATATAGATATACATAAATATTTTAAAGTGATTTTCTATGGTTTGGAAAGAAATATACAGTTTAATAAATATTAATTTTTGATATTATATAAATATTATTTTATATATATAGTTAAATTCTTGAATTTAAGCTATGTATAAATTGGTTAAATAAAAATAAGTTGAATAACGGAGTTTGTTTGTTTTATTATTATATGGGTAAGTACCTATTTATGATATTGTATATATAAAGTTTTGATGACTTAAATAATAAAAATAAGCTGGAAGATAATTATGAAATTTGTTTGAATTGAAGGATTTAAGAATTTGACTTGAATAAAATGGATGTGAAATTTAACTAAAAATTTAGATTTTTAAAGGGTATGATTTTATAACTTGATTTTGGGTTAAAGAGATTTAAATAAATATCGATTTGATGTAAATGAATATATCAAGTTAATAAAATTTAAAGAACATTCAGTTGTTTGAAGTTTAAAGGTTTTACTTAAATGATGTTTGATTTATTAAGTAAACATTTCAAATGTAAATAATAAAAATTGAATTTGATATATATGGATTTATCAAAAGAATTAGTTTTGAAATGGTGGAATATTTAAAGCATTGAAATATATGAAAAATTAAAATGGTTTATTTGGAGGTTCAAATCAGTATTTGGAATCCATTTGGGAAATCAAAGAAATTATATTTATTTTATATAGTATTTTTAATATTTAAACCATTTAAGTATTAAGAGTTATGATACAAAGCTATGGGTTTCAAAGTATATAGATTTAAAAATGCTATGATTTTGGAAGAGGATATATTTGCAATAAAATGATATCATATGGATTTGGGTTTTAAAATAGAAATGATATCGTATTTATAAGGTTTTGAAATAGATATTTTATTCTGGGTTTAAAGTATAAATTATTTTGAAAGACCGTGGTGTTATAATAACGTTGGGTTGTTAAAGAGACCGGGATCGGAAGTTGTCATACTCTCTACCAACTTCGAAAACCAATTTAACAACCGTGTACACGGTGGAGATTCCAGAATGAAGTAGGATGGTGGTGGCGTTTCCTTTGAGGTAAATACGTGGACCCAACTCCCGTGAATTGGCATAAGGTGGCTAAAACTGGAACGATCGATGGGTTAAGAAGGTAACACCTTTTATCGGACACATTCATTCGATATTCTACTCTGACTTCGGATTTATTCGGTGTCTACTTTTGGTTTCTTTGATCTGGGGGTGTGGCTTGAGGTTGGCGGTAGCTTCGGCTATGCGTTACCACCGACCCGGAAGCGTAATTGATATATCTACCCTGGCATTGTATAGTTGTGACGTGTCACCTACCCTAGCGCATCTTATACGATTTTGTTTTGTACCATACCTATGGAGTGCCCTTTGATGACGCCCAGTATGGGGGAGATTACGGTACTGTATAGACTATGGGAATATATCTTGTGTTAAGGGCTATATGGGTAACCCCTTAACGCTATTTAAAAGTAAGTTTATTTTACAATTAGACACTATTATAATAGTGAAATATACTATATAATAAATAGTTTAACGGATCCTTAAGAGATGTAAATCCCGAGCATCTCTTGAGTTACTGCACTCAAATTTATTTCTGTTGATTTAACTTACATAAGATCTTTTAGTTCTTACTCGAGTGTTTTGTCTTTTCAATTCGCTCGGGTAAGTCCGAGCATTTCGAAGATTTTATTTTTGGAGGACGAAGACGAAAATTTCATTATTATTATTATATTATATTCCACTACACTGTATTCCGCTGCGTCGATTTTTATTCATTGGTATGTGCAACTCTGATATATATTGTATAAGAAAAATTAAATATTTTGTAAACAGCTTCATGAACTGTATATTTGATTATTATATTTTACTTCCATTGTAAGATTCTATTTTGTTTTATTTCTTTCTTGTTTTTCTTAATTACCCCATATAATCCACCCTTCCGTATGGTTTGAATTGGCACGTGTGTCGATTTAAAGGTGCGAAAAGACGGGATGTTACAAGTTAAATTTAAAATCTTCGATTTCCTTTCAAATTTAAAACAATTCAAATTTACTATTTGAATTTTAAACTTATCCATCTCAAATCACAATTCCCCTTAATTCAAATCAAATTCGGTTTAAACTAATTCAATTTAAATCTCCATTTTAAACCATCTTGAATTACATAAATTCGATTTAAATTTCCAAATGTTGATTTAACCCCGTAAATCAGATTAACCTTTATTTTTAAATCAATAATCCAAATCTTTAAACAATTTAATTTTGAGTCCAATTTTCAATAGATAAAGAAAAATTTATATTAGATTGTATTACAGCAAAATATTCTAAATAATATTATTTATCATTCCTTTTAACAGTTTGAAAACAAATTTCAAATGTTTTAAATCTTAGGATTCGAACTTCACAATTTAAAACCCCACTTCAATTTACAAGTCATACCTATCTAAAAGTTTACTTCCTTAACACATTTCATTTTGCTTAATCCATCCAACCTTACCCAATTTGAATTCCCATTTCAAATTTTAAACTTTACATTAATAATCTTATAAGTTCAAAAATTTATCACCTTGGATATCACATCTCATTTAAAATTTAAAACTCAACATTTAGAGTTTATTTCAAACCATTTTTGATATTATGTATATTCCTCATATATATGTATTATTTTCTTTACACACCAAGTTACTTTAATTTTTAAACCACCTTTGGTTTTAAATTCAAAACAAATTCCTTTAAAATTTTCAAACAACTCCTGTTTGAATCAAGCTCTTTCATTCAAATAATATTATTTATTATTTCTTTATCATTTTGAAACAAATTTCAAATTTCTGGACCTAGATTTAAAACTTCACAATTTAGGTCATCTTCAGTTCCAATTTATAGGTCATTCTTACCCAATTGTTTTACTTCCTTAAAACATTTCATTATTAAATCCAGCAACATTTATGATAATAACCAAGATTATCATACCTGGAAACCAATTCATTATCATCTTATTCTGAAAATTCTTCACCAAATTCAAGATGTTAATTTCAGTTTGAATCCATTTCAAACTTATCTTTATTCAATTTCAATTTGGTGGTATTTTTATTACCACTTAATTTAATTCCAATAATTTAACAACCAATTACCTTAACCTTTATTAGTAAGAAATATTGCTTTACATATATCATAATATATTCTTATATAAAATCATTTAAAACCTTTATATAAGAAAATAACAAGTATGCTCTCATATATATATATATATATATATATATATATATATATATATATACATACACACACACACACACACATTCAACTCATTCTAGGGTACTATCGACCCTATCCTTAATGAGTACACCCACCCGAGCCAAGGTTCTCGCTTAACCTTCGCTCTGATGCCAAATGTAACAACCCGGAATTTCCAAGCCCGAAAATTCTTGATAGTTAGGAAAGAAAGAAAGAGATAGAAGAAGAAACAGGAAAGAAACACAGATTCTCACATTCGCAGCGGTTCAAAATATAATATTAAATAATAACAAATTACAAAAGAATACTGTATCTGTCAATTACATTTTTATACATCAGAGTTACACACATACCCGGATGTTGGACATATACACATTAACATGTCTCAGATAAACAGAATTAATATCACAGTGGAAACACTCCATACGTTTCTGCCATCAAGCTCGCCTCCTAAGCTCCAAACGTCCTTACCTGAAAATCTGTAATACTCGGTCTGACCCGAGCATTACATCAAAGTAACACCCTGGTCAGGCAGGAAACCAGCGTGAGTAAACTCGTCTTAGATGGAATACAAAAGCATACAACTTATATAAACCCGGGGTAACTTGTATCAATTTACAACTTCTCAAGTCGTTAAAGACATCACTTACATCACACATCAAATTCTAAGTACCAAAAACTTAGATTAAAAGGGTCCAATTCACTTAAATCATTCCATTCCAACCTATTGATTCCACATATCAATTTATAAGAATCGAAGTAGTTTCGGGTATTTACTAATACCCGACTCCGGTCTCTTCGAATTCCATGTCATCTTAATCCAAGTTATTCAATGAAATACAATTCAACTTAACATACGGGATGTCATTGTTTTATACACAACATTTTATATCACATAGAATCACACATCATGTACCAGAGATATCAACTACTCTAAGGCATACAATATTATTCAATCATTCATAAGCAAGATTAATCAACCACACCATCCCAAATTAATTTAATTAACCATAATTGAATTAAATCAATCACTTTTAAATCCTTCTTATAAATTAGTTACAAACCAATTTGCTTATGAATGATTGAATTTATAACTAATTTAAATTCAATTAAAGGATAGTCATTAATTAATTAAAGGATAATTAAGGACCATTAACATTAATAATCCTTTAATTAATTAATGACATTCATTAATGATCCTTAATTAGTTACTTCCATTAACCTTAATTAATCCCATATAGTAATTAACTACCCTTCAATTACTTACATTAATTAAGCCTTTAAATTAATTACACCGAGTAATTAAACCTTAATTACTTCATTAATTATCCATTACTTTATCACATTAATTAATTAACCTTAATTAATTATATTCATTAATTAAATCCAAATTAATTTCGATTAACCTTAATTAATTAACCAAGTAATTAATCATCTCTTAGTCACTATTTAATGATCCCAACGTTAACTATCCTTTAATTACCAATCTAAGAAATTATCTTTTAATTAATTACCCCATTAATTAGATTTCTATTTACAACATTTGTGCGACGACCCGACTTTTTCTCCACAGAAAACTCGTATCATCATGAAGAAAGAAAGGGATAGAAAAGAGAAAAGAAAGAGAAGAAAGAAGAACAGCATCAGAATCTCAACAGCGGAACGAATAAATTATATTAATAACAAAAGTGTTATATAGATATACAACATTATCAGAGTTACACAGAATTTGCATCACATACTAGACAGTTATAAATACTTGTCTAGTTATACATCTCAATACAACTCAACCAAAATAATACTAACACAGAGAACACATAGCGGAACTATAAATATACACGCAGAAGCCTCCTGCTTTATTTGCTCCTCCACAATTCGTCAAAGCTAACCTGAATCCCTTGGCTACTCATAAAAATTTGAGTACCCAAAAGTTTAAGAAAACAGAAGATAAACTCTGGGTCAGATATGGGTCTGGTGTGAGTAACAGGTTAAAGTTGCTTAACTTTGAAAATCCTTTTGAAAAGAAAGGTATCACGTAAGACTTCCCACACATAAACATGGAAAAGTTATTACCTTACGCTAACCAAAACATTTGATAGGAAATCCAATGATATTATAATAGGTCTAGGGTTTTCAAGTAAATAAGAAATAGCCGAAATTGTTACATGATTAAATTCCAGCTACTAGCCACAAAAGTGGGTAATACAATCAAAACCGTTGGCACTTATTGGATTGTGGATTCCATACAATGGCAGGGCTACTGGGGTTCCGCCCGTCACAGTACGTGGCCTAGATCAACATATCGAGGAGTCACCCTAACTTCCCTGCAACACAAGACCGGAACCATCCCTTACCGGACAGTCCCGAACAAGACAACCCCGCAGTTGGTGTACATCCAACCGCCCACACAGCCGAAATAAAAAGGGACCTCTAGAGAGGGGTAAATCTTGCTCTCCAGTGGGAGCTACCCACGAAGCCTTGCTGCACCTCCCCTGTTTTAGCCAATCCCGGTTGATGAGGCTTGAGGCTACAATTACCTTTAGAGAACACATCTCTTAGAATGCTCATCGTCCACCTGACGATGTTTTGAAAGCATTCAATCCATACAAGTTCGTTCCGGGTTCGAACAAAACCGAAGGCATTATCTCGTTACACTCATTTTGGAATCACCCTCAGAGTTAATGACGATAACCCTTGCACTCTAAATCACCATCTCGAACCTATAAGAACTAATTCCGTCAAACTCATCACGGAATCACCCTAGAGTCATACTGACGTATAGGGTTTACACCTCGAGTCTTCACTCTTCACCAAAGATTCACGACCTATCGTTAATTTGGATCGACGAGGTTTTCAGATATCTAAATATGGAAACCCGATCCCGGTCTCATCCAAATCCAAAACGTGTCTTTTAAGGCCAAGTTGTTTTAAAGGTTTAAAACAATTCAATTATCTATATATCCAAACAGATAAATCACAGATTTACCAGATAATCAACAATATCATCATATCAGATAAACCATATTATCATTATCCAAAAAGATAATCTATATCAACATCAGAATGCAACCAATGCATTCAAATCACTCAACATTATCTATCTCATATCTGAGATCAAACCATCCAAAGTAAACAACAACATCCATCTATATACGCAATGATTAACCACACCAAATATAATTAATTTAAAGTGAATTAAATTAATTACATCATTCCTAATTAATTTAAAGTAAATTAAATTAATTACTTTATCATCACCCAACTTGCTTACATCATTATTAATTAATTACCAATTAATTAATCATCCACCAATTATTTATTTCAATTAATCATTCCCGATTAATTAATCTTAATTACATTCAAGTAATTATCCACTAATACTTAACCAAATACAGTAATTAATCTTAATTAATTTATTGATTAATTATAAATTAATTACATTATTTCTTAATTAATTATATTAATTAATTAATTCATTGATTAATTAATTCTAATTAAATCCATTTATCATTAATTATAATAATTAATGATTTCTAATTACATTTCTTATTTAAATTAATCACATTAAGTAATTAATCTTAATTTAAACAATAATTTTTAATCCCCCTTTATTAACTCCATCCAGTAATTAACTTCCTTTAAATTACTTTACCAAATAAATTAATTATTCATTAATTAATAATCTCAAATTAATCCCTTGAATAATTCACAAAGTAATTATACTCAAATTACTCAATATCAAATCATTTCCAATTAATTATATATAGTTATATCCATTAATTACTTCATTAAGTAATTCCTCATCATTAAATTACATAAAGTAATTATCTTCCACAAATCATCAAATGATTAATTTTAAATTAATTAAACTGAATTAATTAACTTAATCTAATCATATTAAACTCAATTAATTGCAATAAGTAATTAATTCCTTAATTACTTCCATAAGCAATTATACTTAACAACTTACACAATTGATTATCTTTAAATTAATTAATCTATTTAATAATTAAAATTAAACATTAATTAATTATTAAACAATTCTTAGTTAATGACCTTCATTAACTATTTAACAATGCATTAATTATTTTTCTAAAATAATTAACTTATTTTAATCATTATTAATTACAAATTAATTAATCATTAATAACCCATTTAATTAACCCCTAATTATTTAATTAATTAAGTGTTAACTAAAACTTAATTAATCCATTATTACTTGATTAATTAATTATTCATCATTAATTAAAAATTAATCTTATTTAATTAATTATTCTTAATTACAAGTTAATTATTCTAAGAATAATAATAAATCTTAAGCCTTTAAGATTAAACCCTTAATTACCCTTTTATTAATAAATTAATTATTCATTTAATTACCTAATAATTAAATGAAATACAAATTATTATTTAACTTTAATAAGTTTTAAAAATCAATCTAAAACCTTTAATTGATAAATAATACTTTTTATCAAGAAAGAAATTTACAAAAGTTAAAACAAATTTCATTTTAAATTAAAACCATTTAAATATTACATTATCATTCAAATTTGGTTTAAACACTTAAATTTATAAAACTTAAATTTATTTTGAAACAAAGATTCAAATCCAAATTTGAATCAAATTTTAAACTTTGTTTAAACATTACTTCATATTTCAAATTTAAATTCAAATTCTTTAAAAATATTTTTAAACAATAAACTCCTTTAAATATTTTAAAGCAAATTTGAATTTTAAATACTTGATCATTTCCAACTTGTGATTCAATTTAACTTGAATCCATAATTTAAATTAGATTTAAAACTTACTTTAAATTCTTGCTTACTAATTCAAATTCAGTTTAAAACTCAATTTAAATTTTGAAAACAAGACAAGTACAAACTTGAACAACTAACTCGAGCTAAACACTAAAATAACTCGAGTAAAATGCTTACAAATTTCGAGTAACTCTAGCGCTATTCCATTTGCAATTTATTTAAACTAAAAAAAACTGACAGGTTAACACTTAAACCTGTATCAACCCAATTCCATGAAACCATCAAATACACCCTAGCCCTTACACAAATAACTTCGGGTCCAACATATCCTTGCTACGAGCAAATCACAAACTTACCCGATACAAACACGAACCCCTTCTTTTCCAAAACAACTGACATGCCACGAACGACGTGCACCTGCGCCACCACGGCCATCACCTCCGGCCTCTCGCGACCACACGAGCAAGTCGTTGATCATCTACAAATGCCATTCCAACCCTCGAATCAACTTCAGAAACCCCAAATCGAATACTAGCATTCTAGTCCCCAAATCTAAACAAAATGAGTCAAACTGCAAACGCCTCAATCTCCAAACTCCGACCATCTGAGAGGTACCACCTCTGGACACTTCTTTATCCTCACCTCATCTATATCCAGTTCGAATTAGGGAGCACTTGATCACTTATTCATGTCGCAGTGATCAATTCACTGAACAATATTGAAAACTAGGGCATATCAATTCAATTCCAAATTCCCATCACCACACCGCATTAATTCTACCTCCAGTATTTTTCCCTACAACTTAGTTCCTAAATCCATCACCAGAATAAATATTGGCCACTACGATCACCTAGATTGATGATTCAAACCCAAAATAGGTTTTCTGCTTGAACCAGACTTTCCCAATCAATCTCAATCTAAAAATTCAAATTTTAGTTTCTAAATTCACATCTTTGATCTTGTAACTTGTTTATATTCTTAAATTACAGAATCCAGATGATTTGATTTTACACATATAAGAATTTTTTGTAGTCTTTGAAACTACAGATAATATTACAGAAATTTCATATTAAATACAATTTCAAACTTAGCTTATGTATCACCACCATATTGTGTTTTTAAAACTTAAATCTTAACACATACTAAATCACATGAAATTGATATTCCTAAGCCATTCTAAGATCTGAAACCCAAATGCAGAGTTACAGCAGCATGCAAATATCAAATACTCATGAATACACCAATAATAACTTGTCAACAACACACCATCACAATTATTTCCAGAATATATTAATAAACTGAATTTATACTTAAAATTTAAAACAAAAGAAGTTACTCGCAGAGTTTTATGGAGGCAGAGCACAAGTGTTTATGAAGAGCTTCAGATTCTGCTTTTATTTTGCTTATGCATTTTGAACCTCAATTTGGTTTATAAATTGCAGATGCTTTAAAACTTTCATCTTGCTTTTGCTTATTTGAAGACTTGAATCTTGATTAATTTCTTTGTTCCTTGATTCATGCAGTTACCAGATTTAACAAATTTCAGGTTTTCCAAAAAATGATGCAAGTATTTGAATTAAGATTTGAAGTTGCAGATGCAAGACTTTGATGTTGCAAATTTGATTTTTCAGATGCATGCAGATTGATTTAGCTTGATGAGGTTGCATGCAGTTATGGTTGTAGTTTTAAAAACAGAAATGCAAGACTTTGAAGTTGCAAATGAACTTCAGGTGCATGCAGGTCAATGACTTGAAGTGCTAAAGGTTTTAAGGATGTTGCTGTAGGTTTGGTGAAGTTGCAAATGGATTTTAAGGAGAAACAAATTTCTTTTTGAACAGATTTTGTTCTTCATTTTGAAGAAGAAGATTAGAGTATGGAAATGAGGAAAATGTATTTTTGTAAGTAGATTTTTGATTTTAATAGAAATAAAATGAAAAAGAAAATTTAAATATTACACTTGTTCGGATTTTAACATTTGTCACTTAGATTTAATTGATGTCTTACACATGTCAATTTTAGGTGTTAGGAGATTAAAACATGTATTTTAGTGTTTTTATTATAATCTAAATTGTTTATAATCTTTTAAATCTTATTTTATTTCTTAAGTAATATATAGATGAATTTATCTCTTTTTAAATTAAAAAGAAATGAAAACAAACAAATTAAAAATATAGCTTATTCCAAAATATTGAAGTATTTATTCTATTAAATTTCAAAACATTAAATCCAAATTTTAAATTAATTTATCAAACCAAATTTTAATAATCAAGTTATATATATATATATATGCATATATAACTTTTGTTAAAATTAAAGATAACAAATCCATTCCTTACAGAATCTATTTATGTTCATAAGAACTTAAGTATTATTATTTTTATTTAAAAAAACAAATCAAACAATATTAAATAATTTATAAAAGAGATTATAAACAAATTAAGATCATTTGTAATTTGTATTGTGTTAACTCCGCTTTGATAATGACTCGGCGACCTAAAAGGGGTACCGACCTAACGACTTAAAAGGTTACGACCTAACGACTTAAAAGGTTACCGACCTAACGACTTAAAAGGTTACCGACCTAACGACTTAAAAGGTAACGACTTAAAAGGTTACCGACCTAACGACTTAAAAGGTTACCGACCTAACGACTTAAAAGGTTACCGACCTAGGGATCTAAGAAGAATAACAACCTAGCAACTCAAGACAGGAAAAACTCAAAGCAACCACACTTAAGTCGCGACCGACTTACGACCTATGTTAGGTCGTAAGCGACCTAGGCAAACGAAGACAAATCCAATACAGCGTCACTTAAGCCGCGGCCTGTTAACTCGTCCGCGACTTGGGACTTGTGATATGAATCCAGAAGAACATGCTTATCCCAGTTAAGCCGTGAGACATGCATGAGAGATTGAGTGCGACCTACGACCTATCTTAGGTCGGCTACGATCCACGACCTATTTTAGGTCGGTTACTACTTACGACCTGGCATGGAAATTCCTCTATAAATATAGCGCTATCTCCAACTTGGAGGGGACTTTTTCGATCATTTTCTTCAAAGCATCGAGACTCTGCCATCTTCAAGCCGAGCCTTACTCCAACATTCGAAACTCACAAGAAGCTTCAGTCAACTTCAAACAAGGATTCAACATATTCAACCATGAATTCGGAGAACTCTCTTGCATCGAAGTTTTTCTAGCTACTTGTCTTTTGAAGTGAATTGTAATTGAAGGAAATTGTAAAGGATTGTAATCATATAAGCAATAAAAAAGGATTGAAGTGGATGTAGGCTTGATTATAAGCCGAACCACTATAAACTCTGTGTCTCTTACTGCTTTTTCAGTGAATTACTGCTTTTTCTGATTCCCGTGTTAACGGGTGGTGCTTTCATTCAATCTCTATTTGCATCGGGGTGTTAGCGTCTGACTTTTTACGTTAACATTTTTGGTGCTTTCACTGAGAAACCCAACTCAGAATACTATCATCATAGCTTCACAGAAATTTGTAGAAAGGATCTCTCTAAAAACCAGGAGTTTATCAGAAATAATGGCCCCCGGAAGAAAACGCAAGTCTGTTAGATCCGACGATGTTCGCGAGACTGCTGCCACTTCTCCTCCTTTAAGTCAAACAACTCCAACTATCGGAGTTACACGGGCAGAGCTGGATGCCGTCGTATCTGGGCTACATCGACAAATGGAAGCTCAGAATAACCTAATGATGGAAAGGTTGAATGCTTTATTTGAGGCAAACCGCCAGCTGGCAACTAAGGAGGGAAACCTTGTCGATGAAGTGAAAAATGTGGAAGGAAGAAATATCCCTCAAAGGCCAGCTGACCCAGTGGAAAGGACACCTCCCCAAGCCGGAGGATCGGGGCCGCAACCAACCCTCCGTGAACGGTTGTCAAGACCAAATTCGGAGAGAATGGCTGATGTTTGTCCCGCTGAGCCTCAGAATGATGAAGAGTATTTCTCAGGCATGGTTCGTCAGATTATGAAGGAAAGTATGCAAAGAAATGAAGATGAGAAAGAATGGGGTTTCGCTCCGAGCAAAACTCCATTCACTGAAAAGATCTTGAAAGCAAAATTCCCAAGGAAGTTTGTCCCTCCAACTATTCCAGCTTACAAGGGAACGAGCGATCCTAATGAGTTTCTGTATAAGTATGATTGGCACATGACGGGTGCCAGAGCCTCTGATGATATCAAATGCCGTGTATTTTCCAGTATACCTGGAAGGAGTTGCTTTACTTTGGTTCACAAAGCTGCCGGTCCGATCGATAAACCAATTTTCTGATTTGACTCGGAAATTCAAGGAACAGTTTCGATTGTATGCGTCAAAGGCAAAGGATATAATATCGTTATCCAGCTTGGAGCAGAATCTTGGAGAATCCATTAGAGCTTTCTTGAATCGCTTCAATATAGCTCTGGCTGAAATGGACAACGCAGAGCCGAGAATGATTTTGACGTACCTGATGAAGGCTATTGATAAGACAAGTGACTTCGGGAGGTGGTTGAAAATGAAAAAACCAAATTCACTTGACAAGTTTTATAAGAAAGCCGATGAATTCATGCGCCTGGAAAGCCTCCAAGCACCGGCTAAGGTGGCATCGACAGGGGCTGAAAATAGTAATGTTGTTCCAAATAAGAAAGAATCTGGCAATCAGAAGAGGGGGAATGATGGTCAGAAGAGGGAAGGAGATGCAAAGAAAGGTCGTCCCTTCAACTTCACCCCTCTGACTGATACCCCGGAGAACATCTACTTTGCGAACAAAGACACGGTCGAATTCCCCGCACCAGCTAAGCAAAGAGTTAATAGGAAAGCTGAGAAGAATGGAAGGTTTTGCTGGTTCCATAACCAACCCGGGCATGATACTAACGAGTGCCGTCACTTGAAGGAGGTAATTGAGGAACTATTGAAGGAAAACAAGCTCCAGCAATATGTAAAAAGGAACAAGAATGGCCCAACTTCGTCAACTCAAGGACAACATGTTCATGTTCATCGTCCTAGCTCAAGTGAAAAGGCGACAGCTCATGAATCAGAGAGGCCTGTTATAAATATGGTTACAGGGGGCCCTCACCCAGCTGGCAGGAGTTAGGGTGAGATGGAAAGATACGCCCGTGCTTTGAAGTATGCACTGGCAGATGAAAGTGTTTTTGTGTTAGAAGATGCTGCACCCCTAAAGCAGTAGAAAACTTTTAATGATGACATTATATTCAGTGCTAGGGATTCGATGGGTGTTGAAGCTCCTACCATTGATCCTTTGGTCATCTCCGTTGGCATTGGGCCAGCTACTGTGAAAAGAGTTCTGGTTGACTGTGGAGCTTCATGCAACATTCTCTTCAAGAAGACTTTTGATCAGATGAAGATTCCAATGGCTGACGTTCAAGCTTCATCACTAAAGATTGCTGGTTTTACTGGGGAGCCGAAACAGCCAATTGGGACTATTGATTTGTTCGTAGAGCGTGGAGAGGGGCAGAGAAAAGTGGCTCGAAAACAGACCTTCGTTATTGTTGAAGAATTTTCTGCCTACAATGCCTTCCTAGGCCGACCAACCCTGGCAGCATTTAAAGCTATTCTTGCCCCATGGTGTCTGACTATAAAATTCCCCACAGATAATGGAGTCGGTGTGGTGAAAGGGGATCAGAATGCTGGACGAGAATGTTATCTTACAGAGTTGCGTGAAACGAGGAAGAGAGAAATGGGAAAAGATGCGGCGGCCCCGGTCCGCATCAAAGAATCAACCTTGTAGCAATTACAGGGTGGACCCTGCACAGGAGAACATAGCGGTGCACGAAGAGAGATGGATCCCAGAAAAGCCAGTGCAGGGGAGAACAGAGTGGTACCAGTTGAAGTGACAGTGTCGGTACCTGTTGACCCGAAAGACCCGAACAAAGTGTTGAATGTGGGTTCGCAGCTTAATGCAACGGTTCAAAATGTTTTGATATCATTTTTGAAAGAAAATCTGGATGTATTCGCTTGGACTCATGCCGATATGTGTGGAATATCTCCAGAAATTGCAGTACATACCTTGAATATTGATCCAAAGTTTACACCGGTAAAGCAGAAAAGAAGAACTCAAGGTCCTGAACGGTCAGCAGCATTGAAAGAAGAGGTTGATCGGCTCATGGAGAATGGTTTTATCAGGGAATCCACTTATCCGAATTGGGTTTCAAATCCAGTACTGGTTAAAAAAGATAATGGAAAATAAAGAGTGTGCATTGACTTTTCAGATCTAAACAAAGCATGCCCCAAAGACTGCTTCCCGTTACCCAGGATTGACCAGTTGGTGGATGGAACGGCAGGGCATGAATTGCTATCTTTTATGGATGCCTACTCCGGATATAACCAGATCATGATGCATGAGCCAGACCAGGAGGACACAAGCTTTATCACCGATGTTGGTCTCTATTGCTACAGAGTCATGCCTTTCGGACTTAAGAATGCGGAGGCAACTTACCAAAGACTTGTTAATGCCATGTTTAAACCACAGATTGGCAAGACTATGGAAGTTTATGTCGATGATATGCTGGTAAAGTCAAAGAAAGCAGTGGACCACATGGGTCACTTGGCAGAGATGTTCTCAATCCTCCGAAAGTACGGTATGAAGCTGAATCCTTTGAAGTGTTCATTTGGGGTAGAATCTGGAAAGTTTCTGGGTTTCATTGTAAGTGCAAGGGGCATTGAAGCTAATCCTGCTCAGATAACTGCCTTAAGAGAAGTCAAAGCTCCTAGAACGAAGAAGGAATTGCAAAGTCTCAATGGAAAAGTTGCTGCCTTGAGTCGGTTCATTTCCAAAGCTACTAATAAATGCATTCCATTCTTTGATGCTCTAAAGAAAGGAAGAAAAAACTTTGACTGGACTCTTGAGTGCCAGAAATCTTTCGATGAGCTGATTCTTCATATGGAAACGCCTCCTATACTTTCTAAGCCTGACAATGGTGAAGATCTTTTTGTATATTTGGCAATCTCGTCTCATGCCCTCAGTGCAGCTTTGGTACGGGAGGATGCGAAAATTCAGCGCCCGGTCTACTACATCAGCAAGAGACTCACTGGGGCAGAATTGAACTATTCAAAGTTAGAAAAGCTCGCTTATTGTCTACTGATTGCATCAAGAAAACTGAGGCCATATTTCCAAGCTCATCCCATCAAGGTCCTCACCGATCAGCCCTTGAAGCAAGTCCTGTTTCGTCCTGAGACCTCGGGTCGTCTTTTGAAGTGGAATATTGAGCTCAGTCAATATGACATCACGTATCATCCCCGGAAAGCAATCAATGGACAAGCTTTGGCAGACTTCATCGCAGAATGTACAGACAAAGGTGATAGCGAGGAGGTGGTAACCGATAATTCCCCAATTCTATGGAAATTGTATGTCGATGGCGCAAGAAACGATTACTGTTCCGGGGCTGGGGTTGTGCTTGAAACCCCTGAAGGACGGTCACTGTGTTATGCATTAAGATTAAAATTTCCTTCGACTAATAATGAGGCAGAATATGAAGCTCTCATTGCTGGCCTGAAGATTGCTAAAGAACTGAACATCAAGGCATTGCAAATCTTCAGTGATTCACAGCTTATTGTGTGTCAAGTCAGGGAAGAGTTTCAAACCAAAGGAGGAAATCTGCCCGCTTACTTGTCAAGAGCCTGGGAGCTTCTCGAGGACCTGGACCATTATACGATAAACCATATACCTCGGGAAGAAAACATGAAGGCAGATTCCCTCGCAAAGTATGCAAGCACTGGTGAAGCTCAATTATTGGGATTAGTTCCTGTGGAAGTCCTATCAACTCTAAGCATTGATCAAATGGATATTGACTGGATCATGACTGTATCACAGGAGCGAGAATCATGGATGACTCCGATAATGGAATACCTGCACGACGGCTCTCTACCAGAAAACCCAAGAGAACGACAGAAGTTGTTAAGAAAAGCATCCAGATTTGTAATTCAAGATGGCCGATTGTATAGGCGGGGATTCTCAATGCCATTACTCCGATGTGTGACCAAGGAAGAAGCTAAAACAATTCTAACTGAGGTACACGGAGGAGAGTGTGGAGACCATTCAGGAGGTCAAACTTTAGCAGACAAAATTCTCCGTTATGGAAATTTTTGGCCAGATATTAATCGTGATGCCGCGAGTTACGCCCGAAAATGTGACCGATGCCAGAGATTTGCAAAAATCCCAAGAGCACCTTCCACTGAGATAACACAGATGGTCAGTCCGTGGCCATTTGCTATTTGGGGAATGGATCTCATCGGGCCTCTACCAACTGCAAACTCCGGAATCAGATATGCTATTGTTGCTGTAGATTATTTTACTAAATGGGCTGAATCCGAACCCTTAGCTACTATTACCTCTAAGAAAATGACAAACTTTGTAACTAAGAATATCATTTGCAGGTATGGAGTGCCTCAAAAGATAATCACAGACAATGGAACCCAATTTGAAAGTAAAGAGTTCCAAGATTTTTGCAAAAAATTCAAGATCTAGAAAAGTTTCTCAGCAGTGGCTCATCCGCAGGCAAACGGGCAAGTGGAAGCAGTAAACAAAATTATCAAATCAACCATCAAAAAACAGCTGGAAAAAGCAAAAGGTGGTTGGGTCGATAAACTTCCGCTAGCACTATGGGCATAGAGAACTACACATAAAACTGCGACGGGGCACACTCCATTTTCATTGGCATATGGATCAGAGGCAATGATTCCGGTAGAAATAGAGGTCCCTTCACATAGAAGAATCCATTTCAATCAAGCCGAAAATGAAAAGCTACAACTTGAAGCCCTTGACTTCCTTGATGAAAAAAGGGAAGAAGCTGAGCTCATAATTGCAGCTCATCAGCAAAGAATAGCCAGGCACTTCAATTCCAAAGTACGCCGACGCAGCTTTGAAGTTGGGGATCTAATCTTAAAAAGAATTATGACACCTACAGGCGTGCTTGGACCAAACTGGGAAGGGCCATATGTTATAGGCCAAAAACTTCTTGATGGCACATTCAAACTTGTAACTGTCAAAGGAGACCCAATTCCAAGAGCTTGGAACAGCAATCATTTGCGCCCATATTTTACTTAAAGGCTTTAATGAAATATTGTAAAAGAATGACGAATGTATGATTCTTGTATTGAAAGCCGTTGTAAAGCCAGTGCAAGTGAATAATAAGAACTATAAAGTGGATGTAGGCCCAGTTCTTGGCCGAACCACTATAAATCCTGTATTCTTTACTATTATAGACTGCTTTGCTTTATTTCGATATATAAAATACGTCAATTGTATTACTAAAATGTCGATTTAATAATGCAGGCCATAAAAACAAAGCTTACCCATCATAAGACCAAGCAATCCTTGGCATCACCCAACAAGCAAACGCTAAGCCGTTCAAAATTTCCATACTCAAATCCTACGAAAGAAGTGCTTCAAACAAAAGTTAGCGATTCAGCTGGGAGTGGACCATTGCTAACTAACTGTGAATGTTTGTACAAACGAGCATCCAGTTAAATAGCCAGTGTCTGCCGCCACCACCAACTCGCTTAACTATGAAGTATATTTCTTTGGATAAGGGAAATTGTTGGCAACTAAAAGGGAAGTGTATTTGGAAAAGATAACGGGGATCGCCGATATGAATAGATGGAAAGAGACATAGGCGAGCAAGCATCAAACTGCAAAAGACCTCTTCGGAGGCACAAGCCCTCTTCGGAGGCACAACTCTTCGGAGGATAAAGACCTCAAACGGGGCATGCCAAAAGACTTTCTCAACAAAAAAGATTGGTATGGAATGACCGGGAGCACCTTCCCGACTGGAAGGCAAGGCGCTTGTTTACTAGCTGAGACAATTTGCGTAGACAAGCGTCCAAGTAACTTGCGTCCGCCCCGTGAATCCATACGATGATCGGAGGCACCTTCCCAAGTGGAAGGCAAGGTGCTTGTTCACTAGTTGAGACAATCTGTGCAAATAAGCGTCCAAGTAACTTGCGTCCGCCCCGTGAATCCGGCCAACCATGTGGAAGAAACTTCCAGGTAGACTCGGAGGCACGCATTCCACCGAGATTTGAAATAAAACTTCACAAGTGCTGGAATGTGAAAAGCCCTCTTCGGAGGCCCATTTCACCATAGTTGAAATGCTAAAAGACCTCGAGCGGGCCTCGCCAGAAAAAGAGAGTTCTTTCTTGACATAAAGTTGCGGACTGATCGGTGGCACAAAACACTTGTGTCCGCCCCGTGAATCCATCCAACTAAGAGAAAGAAGCTCCAAACTTCCAGGAAAAAGCCCTACTCAGAGGCACACATTTCACCGTGATCTGAAATAAAACTTCACACGAGTCGAAATGTGAAAAGCCCTCTTCGGAGGCCCGCTTCCCAGCGAACAGGGAAAAGATAAAAGCCTCTCCCAAGAGGCAGAAACAAAAAGACCTCTTCCCAGAGGCACAATCAAACAAAAAGACCTCTTCCCAGAGGCGCAACCAAACAAAAAGACCTCTTCCCAGAGGCACAATCAAAAACTCTCTTCAGAGGCTCAAGCAGGTTGAAGCCCCTTTTTCGGAAGGCCCACTGCACTATGAAGTGAAATTCACTTGCCAAAGCAAAAGTGACTTTTTTCAAAAAGTGAAGTGTAAAAACTTTGCAACAAAAAAAAAGGAGAAGACTCCTCCAATATGAAGTGCATTCTACTAAGCTAGAAAAATATTTTCTTGGAACGGAAATATTATCCTATCAAGTACAAATGCAAACTTCTTTCAAATGGATGAGTTGTTCTCTAAAGGAAGAGTACAAGTCTTCTTGAAACAGAAGAGTTGTTCTCCGAAACTTTGCCAATGTGAAAAAGATTGCAACAAACCTATGGTATGGGGGCAATACAGTATAGTCATCACAAAAATGAAGACAATGCTCAATAAACATACCATAGGTTTACTGCAACCTCACATAAAGAGGATAAAGAAACTTGCATAAAAACAGAAAGTAAAAGCGTTCTCAAATACAGACAGAAATTTTTATAAGTAAAAGAACCATTTTATTCCATACTATGAGAATTTTATACATATGCAGGTTTCAAAGTAAAAGAAAGCGGGGACTGGTACCCGCACAATCTCCAGTCAACACAAGCTTATATACATGCAAAAAAGCAAAAAGTAAAGCAAAGAAGGGAAAGCGGGACTCATCACTTCTTTCTCCCACCACCTTCAGAGCCTTCACCTGGCTTAATAGGCAATTTTTCAGGCCGGCTTGGGAGAGTTGGGGGAGAAGGAGAGAGAGCTAGTGCTGGATCAACTTCCGTTTCCTTTTCGGTAACAGAAATGCTTCTCCCTTTCTTCTTTGAAGTTGTACACTTCCTCCTCCTCTTTGAAAAAGACTCACTCCCCGGAGTGACAAGAGCAGACAATTTTATGTCATCAGAAAGGGTTCACTCCGGAGATACTTCGCCTCCTTCAAGTCCTTCGGCCTTCTGCTCCTGCGAAGCGGTTGGATCGTCCAAGTCTTGAAGGGCTCCTATTAATTCTTCCTGCGATCCCGACTGGGAAGTAGGAGTGATTTGAAGGGATGAAGGAGGAACAGCTGGAGGAGGAGAAGTTTTTATGACACTAGGCATTTTCGCTACAGAAGAAAAGCAAAAAATATTAGTATCTCCCACGAAGAGAGAAGATAACGGCTCATCGAGTCTTAAATAATAAGCAAGAAATTCATCAAGCTCGACCGAAGCAAATGAGTAATCCGCTTGACCTAGTTCGACGTTAATATTACCTGGAGAAGTGGGCTTCCTAATGTCAACTTCATAAGCTTGTGCTTCAGTGCTTTCTTCGCCTTCATCTCCACCCTGTGCACTTGTAATCTCAGTTATGACTTTAGCAGGGGACGGAGAATCGGAACCGGAGCCTGTGATATCAACGTCGGCCGAAATTGGAGGAGGGACAGGGGCAATTAATGGTGCTTCTTTCTCTGGATGCTCCTCTCTCATCGTCCCAGCATGCTCTCTAGCGAGCTGCTCTTTTCCTATGGCAAGGGCTGCACGAGCTCCGTCATCCAGATAATGTGCCTCGAGTTCTTCTTCGGCATACCCAGCATCTTTAAGCATATCAAGCGCAGCTTCCCATACTTCAGCCAAAGTGATTTCTTATTTAGGGCCCAAAAATGCAAGACTGCCACGCCCTAGGACACTTTGCAAGTAGAAGTCAAATAATGTCGAACTGACATCGGCTTTAGTGGCTTGATGAGCTTCTTCAGCTGTAATTTTACCGGCAACAGCCTCATCGCGCTCTTTCTCAACTATAGCAAGTCGAGTTTTTAATGTCTCAATTTCGAGGTTCTAGGAGCTGGTCTGTTGTCGCAACTGTGCAACTTCAACGCGATAATCTTCTACAACCTTTTCCTGCCACTTGAGTTTATCTTCAGCCTCTCGTTGGCTAGCATGAGCATCCCGCACTTGTTGCTGAAGCACACTTTCCCTTTGAGAGTAGGAAGTGGAGGAAGTAGCAAGCTCCTCTTTAAGTTTTCCAACTTCTGCTTCAAACTTTTCATTATAAGCGGCGATGCTCCTCATCTCTGCATCATGTTGATCGAGAGTCTTTTGCCATTCGGATTTATCGTTCTCCATGGTCAACATAGCCTCAAGGTTCGCGCGATTCACTCTCTGGAGTTCGTCAACAAGTTTCTGCCAACTCGACATTCTCTCAATATCAAGTTTGACAGCATCAAGATTTCGCAACATGGCTGGTTTTTCGATTGAAACCAGATCAAGATCAAAGCGAACTCCCTTCAAGCACCAGTTTGGAAATCGGCTTTGAAGAGTAGCTGGGCCTGGTCCAACCTGATATGAGGGCCTGCCAATGATCGTCTGAATGTCGGTACGAGCGAGAGCGGGAGATTGAGAAGGCACCGAAGCAATGGGCTCTTTAAGAATGCCAGATGATGACTTTTTACCATGCTTGGTCCGTTTGCTCGAATCTTCGGCAGCGTGGCTCTTTCCTTTGTCATCATGGGATTTTCATTTGAGGGAATCACCCTCTCTCTGGGAAGAGTCGTCACGTTCATCCCCTCTCCCGTACCGTTCTTCGTATGTTCTTCTCTCCTGAGCTTTTCGAGCAGCCCTCTCTTCATCAGTTTCCCTATGAGGGGGAAGATAGCGCCTGTAATCATATTGACCGCGCCTTCCATACTGCTTAAAGTCATCATAATACGAGCCACTTCGCCCCATTGGAGAACCTGAAATTGAAAAAAAAAACATAACTTGAGAATCTTCAAATTGCAAGGAGTTAAGTGCATATAAGTGCTGAAAAATCCTAAGTGTGTGCAACGTGCAGACTACGCGCGTTGAACTACGAACCACTCCTCGGTTGTGAAGGAATGATGGGTGTAGTAGCTAACATCAACTCTTGAGTCGACGGGATCTGTTGCAAAACAGAAGTTGCTTCAACCACTGAAGAGGAAACCCTAGTGGCAACAGGATCATCTTTAAAGAGTTCCTGTGAGGTGATAAACAGGTCGCTCAACCTTTCAAAAGTATCGTCCCCGCTCTGCTTGGCAGGACTTGTTTTCCTGGCTCCTCCGTCACCGGACTTCCCTGAATGTTGGGGAGATTCTCGAGGCTCTTCTTCTTCAATGACCGGGGCAAGTGCAAATTTGCCAGATGACCCCGCGACATCAGTAGAAGTAGAGCACTTCACCAGAGAAGCCTCAGGAGCAGGATCTTTCAGTGTAGGCTCCTCAACAGAAACTGGGGCATCCGGTGCCTCGGCCGGAGAATCAGGAACTTCGTAAGGCTGAGTAGAGCGGGAAGGGTGTAAGAGTCCGAACTGATGAAGGAACTCGTCTCTTAGCAAAAACTTGATACTTCTCTCCTCAGCCGCCACAGCGTTAAGCCTCTCAAAAGTCTGCTTGTGGCTTGGATCTCTACAAAGAGGAGGAAGGACCGCAAAAGTAGAAAGCGAGGTTAACATTTAGCGATTTGGATCTCGCAAAGCTCAGAAGAGGAAAGAATGGGGATAAGTAAGCTTACCCCCTACTCTCCAGATAGCGTAGAATCCCTGGAGGCAACGGACAAAGAAGAACTGGTTTAGGAAACCATGAGCGCTATCAGAGAGATCGGTGATAAGCTTGCGTTTCCTGGCGCTCCTCACATATATAATGGAAGGATGGTCTTTGTTTCTCGCAAATGTGCATAAATAGCAGATTTCTTCAAAGCTTGGGAGGCGATCAAGCGTCCTTTTGAAGAGAACGCATAATCCCATCAAAATCGCATAGCCGTTGGGGTGCAATTGAAAAGGAGAAATAGCCAATCGGCGAAGGATTTGTTGGAGAAAGCTGTTGAAAGGTGGAATGGCTCCACAAAGGCACATTTGGCGGTTAACGGCAACAAACCCAAAGGGAGGACTGTCAGCAAAATCATTTGGCCCAGGGAAATAGCATCTGCTTCTACAATCCCAAATTGGGCGCGTAACTGGTTAAGCACCCGGTAACTCAGGGTAGTTGGAGTTCTTTCTGGTGGGTTGACCAGTGGACCAGCCATCGGGAGGGCCTCTCCAGTTGGTACTGCTCCTTCTTCTTGATGAGAAGCCATTCTACATAAGCAGCCGGATATTCAAATATGAAGGTGCACGTTTCCTAAATGTGTGAAGTGTTGTGCAAAACTAGTAGAGTGACAAGCAAACATGACTGAAATTAAATTAATAAACATGAAAAATTTCAGGACTTGTCCGAATACAAGTGCTGTATTGATGCAAAAAATCAGCTCTAGTTGATTAATATCGCTTTACTACTTCACTTGAATTCGTTGATTCGCCGCATTTCATACGATTTCTTTAAGTTGATTATATTTTATCGACTAATCTGTCATTTGATGTGGGCAATCAGTGGTAGTATATTCGCCCTAGTTTTCTGCAAATGTTATATTTAACAGGTTATTAGCATCGAATTTGGTATAATCTGTTAAGAAAGCATAGCAAAGTCATGCAAGTTGTCTCGGCAGTTCAAAGTCCAAATCAAAAGTGCAATAAAGTTCAAACCATTCAAAGTTCAAGCAATTCAGAGTTTAGGCAATTCAGTCCGGCAGTTCAAGTTAAGCACTCAAGTTGAGATTATGCTTCTAAGTGTGAATTCGAGTTGAGCATCCAAGTACTAAATCGTCCATGACCTAAAAGATTTCTTGTGAGTTAAGTTAAGTCGTTGGTTCTTTAAATCATTGGTCCTTTAAATCGTGAGGCATAGTAAGGAGAAAAGGCTTCAGTTCAAAGTGACGTGAATTTCTCTAAGTCCTAGCTCGGCCGCGACTCAAGGCTTATGTCACATCTAGTTAAGTCAGTCAAAAGTTAAGTCGCGAAGGTTTATAGGTCGCCCAAAATTGCTGGGTCATGTCCAAGCTAATGTCTCACTTCACTCAACCGACAAACCTCCAATCTAATCGGTAACTCGTCATCCTTTTAACCCGTTAACCCGTTAGCCTCTCCATCAACAGAAGCCCTCATTTTCTCAGGCTATCGAATCATCCAAAAAACTAATTCAAAATCACCACAAATTCAATGCCCTGCCATTCTAACGCAAATCAAAAATCAGTTAGCCTGAAGCATTGCAACCCATCGCCATCGTCTAATCAATCGTTCAAAGCCAAATCGAGCTAACTCAATTTCATCAACTATCGATGTAACGAGATTCGCGATGAAACATTGCGTAAGGAGGTGGGTTAAGATTGAAAAAATGGAATTCATGAATCAATGATGATAAAGGATCGAGAAAGAAGCAGGTTCACTTACGCGATGTAATATCAAGGATAATCGGTGATTGATCGGATTGAGATCACCTTTGGGAGCTCGGGAAAATGTTAATGGCAGAATCAAATGAGGAAGTAGGTAATGAGAAGAAAGAAGAGGATGGATGACTTATACATTACAGTGGAGAAACCTGAAGCGGCACCTACGACCTAACCTTTAGGTCGCACACGACCTAGCGACCTAGAGGGGGACGGGTTAAAAGATATCGAAGCACACGACCTAACCATTAGGCGTGTACTTCGAGGGGCAAATGTTAACTCCGCTTTGATAATGACTCAGCGACCTAAAAGGGGTACCGACCTAACGACTTAAAAGGTTACGACCGAACGACTTAAAAGGTTACCACCTAACGACTTAAAAGATATCGACTTAAAAGGTTACCGACCTAACGACTTAAAAGGTTACCGACCTAACAACTTAAAGGGTTACCGACCTAGGGATCTAAGAAGAATAACAACCTAGCAACTCAAGACAGGAAAAACTCAAAGCAACCACACTTAAGTCGCGACCGACTTACGACCTATGTTAGGTCGTAAGCGACCTAGGCAAATGAAGACAAATCCAATACAGCGTCACTTAAGCCACGGCCTGTTAACTTGTCCGCGACTTGGGACTTGTGATATGAATCTAGAAGAACATGCTTATCCCAGCTAAGCCGTGAGCCATGCATGAGAGATTGAGCGCGACCTACGACCTATCTTAGGTCGGCTACGATCCACGACCTATTTTAGGTCGGTTACTACTTATGACCTGGCCTGGAAATTCCTCTATAAATACAGCACTATCTCCAACTTGGAGGGGACTTTTCTGATCATTTTCTTCAAAGCATCGAGACTCTGCCATCTTCAAGCCGAGCCTTACTCCAACATTCGAAACTCACAAGAAGCTTCAGTCAACTTCAAACAGGGATTCAACATATTCAACCATGAATTCGGAGAACTCTCTTGCATCGAAGTTTTTCTAGCAACTTGTCTTTTGAAGTGAATTGTAATTGAAGGAAATTGTAAAGGATTGTAATCATATAACCAATAAAAAAGGATTGAAGTGGACGTAGGCTTGATTATAAGTGGAACCACTATAAACTCTGTGTCTCTTACTGCTTTTTCAGTGAATTACTGCTTTTTCTGATTCCCGTGTTAACGGGTGGTGCTTTCATTCAATCTCTATTTGCATCGGGGTGTTAGCGTCTGACTTTTTACGTTAACATATTGTAAATTCTTATATATAAATTCCAAGTAATATAAAATAAATCAAAGCTTTAATGTTAATCAAATTTTTAAATTCATTTTTATGCTAATTAAAAATATAAATTTAAACAAATAAGAATTTCCATAAGTATAAATCATAAAATTATTTATTAAATTTCTTTGAAAAGTTAAATTTCAAATTTAAATCAAATTTTCAATTTACCAAAAATAAATTAGAGTCAGAAAATTAATTCATTTACTAAATTCAAAATCAAAGTTTATCAATTTACAATATATACAATTATATATATTATAAACAGAAAGCAATTTATAAGCTTTAAAATGATAGAATCTTCTAATTTAAATATTTATTAAAAGATGATTATTAGATCAAATCCCAAATTTATTATTAAAAATTATCAAATCAATTTAATTTTCAATATGGATTATTAAATTTAAATTGCCAAATTTTCGGGATATCACATTCCTTCCCCCTTAAAAGAATTTCGTCCCCGAAATTTAAAAGCAAAGGTAATTTAATAATCCATCTTAAGTTTAATTTTAAAACACAAGCATATATTATCAAACATATGCTAACAACCATAGCAACCAATTCACACAAACAAACAAATCTAATTATTCCAGAAAAATTCTGGATAAAATTTTCTTTTCCCCGGTATAAATATCAGGATACTCGCTCTATAGAATCTAAACAATCAATACTATTAAGCTATAGAGCTCCTATCCAACTAGATCTACAAAACTAAACAGAATATCAGACTACAGACAAGTCTGACTCAACAATCACATCTTCAAGAAATGCTGGTTCCACAACCAGAGATAAACCATACACGTACTCCCTCAGAGATACGTGGAACACATCGAATCCCAGTTATCCAAACTGGCAATTCAACCTTGAAAATCAAACACCAATTCTCACAAGGATACAGAAAAGATCCAAAACATCTCAGAGCTGACTTACCCAGTCTTACTCAATCTTAAAAATTTTTAGATCGGAGAAAATTTTTCCAAAATCAAATCTCCGACTTCGGAATCCAAATTCATTCGTCTCTTATCCATAAAACACTTTTGACGATCCTGGGCTGCCTCCAACTCTCCTGATCAGCTCAACCTTCGTTGATGTCCTTAGAAACAAATAGAACCAAAACATCCCAACAGAATGATCTCCTCAAGATCAATCCCAAACCAAGAACACCAACTCTTCTCCACAAACATCCGAAGACTAACTTACTTTTCTTATCCGGAAAAGACAAAACAAAAGCACTCCCAAACTGCTTCCACCGCACAACTCTGGTCTGAAGTAGAAGAAAAACTCGAGCATAAACTGGATAACACATCACAGAAATATGGTTCAATAGATCCATAAAAGAAAACTCAGATGCCCAATCTGATCCTTCTGCTAAACTGAAGCATTGGTAGCACTTCTAGAATCCAGTCGACAAGAAAACTCAGCCTCCAGGTACAGACAAACTTCTGATAATTCAAGAGAACACTCAACTATCGCAAGTCACTTTTGCGATCAACCCAGCCTAATATCCAAAGAAAACTGTTCTCTCTTTACCCATCAGCATACGCTTAACTATCCAATCCATTGAAGAAATGGAATCCACTCCGCTGCTTCTGAACTCCTTCATAAAAACTGCTAACGAGAAGACTTTCTTGCTGGCACACAGAACACTCCAAGCTGCACTGCTGACACCAACGCCAAAGACTTCCTAATCCAAAGCTCTTCGATAAACTCGGACCTCAAACGAGACAGAAACATCCTGCTGAATCCAACCACAACATCGAAGCAGACTCACCTCCTTAACTTGTTCCAAAGAAAACATCTTCGGGAACATCCATAGTCACTTCGTCTCATCACACAACAACTAATTCCTGAGGTATCAAGATATCATTATCCTCTTCTGCCTAGCCGAAAGATCCAAATTCAACTTATCCCACTCAAAGATGAACTCCGAAACTTTTCAGGTTACCTTCAGAGATTTATGAAATCCTATACTCTGCACAACTCACTCGAGACGGTATTAGGTCTACAGTCTCGACAAATACACTACCAATCTCAAACACCAAACTTCAACCAATGGTAGTAGTCGTGTTACACAAACACAACTACCTTATCTACCTTTATAATTTTTATTGGAAAAACCCGAACAGGTAACCCAACAAATAGGTAGAAATAAAAATATATATATATATATATATATATATATTTAAAAATTACAAATACGCTCTCTCAAGATAGACACCACTCCAGAGCCTAGGTATTCACTCAACCTAATGCTCTGATACCACCTGTGACGACCCGACTTTTTCTCCACAGAAAAGTCGTATCATCATGAAGAAAGAAAGGGATAGAAAAGAGAAAAGAAAGAGAAGAAAGAAGAACAACATCAGAATCTCAAAAGCAGAATGAATAAATTATATTAATAACAAAAGTATTACATAGATATACAACATTATTAGAGTTACAAGGAATTTGCATCACATACTAGACAGTTATAAACACATATCTAGTTATACGTCTCAATACAACTCAACCAAAATAATACTAACACAGAGAACACACAGCGGAACTATAAATATACACGCAGAAGCCTCCTGCTCCATTTGCTCTTCCACAATTCGTCAAAGCTAACCTGAATCCCTTGGCTACTCGTAAAAATTTGAGTACCCAAGAGTTTAAGAAAACAGAAGATAAACTCTGGGTCAGACATTTCGTCTGGAGTGAGTAACAGGTTAAAGTTGCTTAACTTTGAAAATCCTTTTGAAAAGGAAGGTATCACGTAAGACTTCCCACACATAAACATGGAAAAGTTTTTACCATACGCTAATCAAAACATTTGATAGGAAATCCAGTGATATTATAATAGGTCTAGGGTTTTCAAGCAAATAAGAAATAGCCGAAATTTTTACATCATTAAATTCCAGCTACTAGCCACAAAAGTGGGTAATACAATCAATACCTTGGCACTTATTGGATCGTGGATTCCATACAATGGCAGGGCTACTAGGGTACCGACCGTCACAGTATGTGGCCTAGATCAACGTACCGAGGAGCCACCCTAACTCCCCTGCAACACAAGACTGGAACCATCCCTTACTGGACAGTCCCGAACAAGACAACCCCGCAGTTGGTGTACATCCAACCGCCCACACAGCCGAAATAAAAAGGGACCTCTAGACAGGGGTAAATCTTGCTCTCCAATGGGAACTACCCACGAAGCCTTGCTGCACCTCCCCTGTTTTAGCCATTCCCGGTTGATGAGGCTTGAGGCTACGATTACCTTTAGGGAACACATCTCTCAGAATGCTCATCGTCCACCTGACGATATTCTGAAAGAATTCAATCCATACAAGTTCGTTCCGGGTTCGAACGAAACCGAAGGCATTATCTCGTTACACTCATTTTGGAATCACCCTTAGAGTTAATGACGATAACCCTTGCACTCTAAATCACCATCTCGAACCTATAAGAACTAATTTCGTCAAACTCATCACGTAATCACCCCAAGGTCATACTGACGTATAGTCCTTACACCTCGAGTCTTCACTCTTCACCAAAGATTCACGACCTATCGTTAATTTGGATCGATGTGGTTTTCGGATATCCAAATATGGAAACCCGATCCCGGTCTCATCGAAATCCAAAACGTGTCTTTTAAGGCCAAGTTGTTTTAAAGGTTTAAAACAATTCAATTATCTATATATCCAAATAGATAAATCACAGATTTACACAGATAATCAACAATATCATCATATCAGATAAACCATATTATCATTATCCAAAAAGATAATCTATATCAACATCACAATGCAACCAATGCATTCAAATCACTCAACATCCTCTATCTCATATTTGAGATCAAACCATCCAAAGTAAACAACATCATCCATCTATATAAGCAATGATTAACCACACCAAATATAATTAATTTAAAGTGAATTAAATTAATTACATCATTCCTAATTAATTTAAAGTAAATTAAATTAATTACTTTATCATCACCCAACTTGCTTACATCATTATTAATTAATTACCAATTAATTAATCATCCACCAATTATTTATTTTAATTAATCATTCCCGATTAATTAATCTTAAATACATTCAAGTAATTATCCACTAATACTTAACCAAATACAGTAATTAATCATAATTACTTTCTTTATTAATTAATTATAAATTAATTACATTATTTCTTAATTAATTATATTAATTAATTAATTCATTGATTAATTAATTCTAATTAAATCCATTTATCATTAATTATAATAATGAATGATTTCTAATTACATTTCTTATTTAAATTAATTACATTAAGTAATTAATTTTAATTTAAACAATAATTTTTAATCACCCTTGATTAACTCCATCCAGTAATTAACTTCCTTTAAATTACTTTACCAAATAAATTAATTATTCATTAATTAATTATCTAAAATTAATCCCTTGAATAATTGACAAAGTAATTATACTCAAATTACTCAATATCAAATCATTTCCAATTAATTACACATAGCTATATCCATTAATTACTTCTTTAAGTAATTCCTCATCATTAAATTACAATAAGTAATTATCCTCCACAAATCATCAAATGATTAATTTTAAATTAATTAAACTGAATTAATTAACTTAATCTAATCATATTAAACTCAATTAATTACAATAAGTAATTAATTCCTTAATTACTTCCATAAGTAATTATACTTAACAACTTACATAATTGATTATCTTTAAATTAATTAATCTATTTAATAATTAAAATTAAACACATTAATTAATTATAAAACAATTCTTAGTTAATGACCTTCATTAACTATTTAAAAATTCATTAATTATTTTTCTAAAATAATTAACTTATTTTAATCATTATTAATTACAAATTAATTAATCATTAATAACCCATTTAATTAACCCCTAATTATTTAATTAATTAAGTGTTAACTAAAACTTAATTAATCCATTATTACTTGATTAATTAATTATTCATCATTAATTAAAAAGTAATCTTATTTAATTAATTATTCTTAATTACAAGTTAATTATTCTAAGAATAATAATAAATCTTAAACCTTTAAGATTAAACCCTTAATTACCCTTTTATTAATAAATTAATTATTCATTTAATTACCCTAATAATTAAATGAAATTCAAATTATTATTTAACTTTAACAAGTTTTAAAAATTAATCTAAAACCTTTAATTGATAAATAATACTTTTAATCAAGAAAGAAATTTACAAAAGTTAAAACAAATTTCTTTTTAAATTAAAACCATTTAAATTTTGCATTATCATTCAAATTTGGTTTAAACACTTAAATTTATAAAACTTAAATTTATTTTGAAAAAAGATTCAAATCCAAATTTGAATCAAATTTTAAACTTTGTTTAAACATTACTTCATATTTCAATTTCAAATTTAAATTCAAATTCTTTAAAAATATTTTTAAACAATAAACTCCTTTAAAGTTATTTTAAAGCAAATTTGAATTTTAAATACTTGATCATTTCCAACTTGTGATTCAATTTAACTTGAATCCATAATTTAAATTAGATTTAAAACTTACTTTAAATTCTTGCTTACTAATTCAAATTCAGTTTAAAACTCAATTTAAATTTTGAAAACAAGACAAGTACAAACTTGAACAACTAACTCGAGCTAAACACTAAAATAACTCGAGTAAAATGCTTACAAATTTCGAGTAACTCCAGCGCCATTCCATTTGCAATTTATTTAAACTAAAAAAACTGACAAGTTATCACTTAAACTTGTATCAACCCAATTCCATGAAACCATCAAATACACCCTAGTTGGGTCCAACATATCCTTGCTTCGAGCAAATCACAAACTTACCCGATACAAACACGAACCCCTTCTTCTCCAAAACAACTGACATGCCATGAACGACATGCACCTGCCCCACCACGACCATCACCTTCGGCCTCTCGCGACCCCACGAGCAAGTCGCTGATCATCTACAAATGCCATTCCAACCCTCGAATCAACTTCAGAAACCCCAAATCGAATACTAGCATTCTAGTGCCCAAATCTAAACAAAATGGGTCAAACTGCAAACGCCTCAATCTCCAAACTCCGACCATCTGAGAGGTACCACCTCTGGCCACTTCTTTATCCTCACCTCATCTATCTCCAGTTCGAATTAGGGAGGACTCGATCACTTATGTCGCAGCGATCAATTCACTGAACAATATTGAAAACTAGGGCATATCAATTCAATTCCAAATTCCCATCACCACACTGCATTAATTCTACCTCCAGTATTTTTCCCTACAACTTAGTTCCTAAATCCATCATCAGAATAAATATTGGCCACTCCGATCACCTAGGTTGATGATTCAAACCCAAAATAGGTTTTCCGCTTGAACTAGACTTTCCCAATCAATCTCAATCTAAAAATTCAAATTTTAGTTTCTAAATTCACATCTTTGATCTTGTAACTTGTTTATATTATTAAATTACAGAATCCAGATGATTTGATTTTACACATATAAGAATTTTATGTAGTCTTTGAAATTACAGATAATATTACAGAAATTTCATATTAAATACAATTTTAAACTTAGCTTATGTATCACCACCATATTGTGTTTTTAAAACTTAAATCTTAACACATACTAAATCACATGAAATTGATATTCCTAAGCCATTTAAGATCTGAAACCCAAATGCAGAGTTACAACAGCATGCAAATATCAAATACTCATGAATACACTAATAATAACTTGTCAACAACACACCATCACAATTATTTCTAGAATATATTAATAAACTGAATTTATACTTAAAATTTAAAACTAAAGAAGTTACTCATAGAGTTTTATGGAGGCAGAGCACAAGTTTTTATGAAGAGCTTCAGATTCTGCTTTTATTTTGCTTATGCATTTTGAACCTCAATTTGGTTTATAAACTGCAGATGCTTTAAAACTTTCATCTTGCTTTTGCTTATTTGAAGACTTGAATCTTGATTAATTTCTTTGTTCCTTGATTCATGAAGTTACCAGATTTAACAAATTTCAGGTTTTCCAAAAAATGATGCAGGTATTTGAATTAAGATTTGAAGTTGCAGATGCAAGACTTTGATGTTGCATATTTGATTTTTCAGATGCATGCAGATTGATTAGCTTGGTGAGGTTGCATGCAGTTATGGTTGTAGTTTTAAAAACAGAAATGCAGGACTTTGAAGTTGCAAATGAACTTCAGGTGCATGCAGGTCAATGACTTGAAGTGCTAAAGGTTTTGAGGATGTTGCTGTAGGTTTGGTGAAGTTGCAAATGGATTCTAAGAAGAAACAAATTTCTTTTTGAACAGATTTTGTTCTCCATTTTGAAGAAGAAGTTTAGAGTATGGAAATGAGGAAAATGTATTCTTGTAAGTAGATTTTTGATTTTAATAGAAATAAAATGAAAAAGAAAATTTAAATATTACACTTGTTCAGATTTTAACATTTGTCACTTAGATTTAATTCATGTCTTACACATGTCAATTTTAGGTGTTAGGAGATTAACACATGTATTTTAGTGTTTTTATTATAATCTAAATTGTTTATAAGCTTTTAAATCTTATTTTATTTCTTAACTAATATATAGATGAATTTATCTCTTTTTAAATTAAAAAGAAATGAAAACAAACAAATTAAAAATATAGCTTATTCCAAAATATTGAAGTATTTATTCTATTAAATTTCAAAACATTAAATCCAAATTTTAAATTAATTTATCAAACCAAATTTTAATAATCAAGTTATATATATATATATATATATCCATATATAACTTTTGTTAAAAATAAAGATAACAAATCCATTCCTTACAGAATCTATTTATGTTCATAAGAACTTAAGTATTATTATTTTTATTTAAAAAAACAAATCAAACAATATTAAATAATTTATAAAAGAGATTATAAACAAATTAAGATCATTTATAATTTGTATTGTAAATTCTTATATATAAATTCCAAGTAATATAAAATAAAACAAAGCTTTAATGTTAATCAAAATTTTAAATTCATCTTTAAGCTAATTAAAAATATAAATTTAAACAAATAAGAATTTCCACAAGTATAAATCATAAAATTATTTATTAAATTGCTTTGAAAAGTTAAATTTCAAATTTAAATCAAATTCCCAATTTACCAAAAATAAATTAGAGTTAGAAAATTAATTCATTTACTAAATTCAAAATCAAAGTTTATCAATTTACAACATATACAATTATATATATTATAAACAGAAAGCAATTTATTAGCTTTAAAAAGATAAAATCTTCTAATTTAAATATTTATTAAAAGATGATTATTAGATCAAATCCCAAATTTATTATTAAAAAGTATCAAATCAATTTAATTTTCAATATAGATTATTAAATTCAAATTGCCAAATTTTCGGGATATCACATTCCTTCCCCCTTAAAAGAATTTCGTCCCCGAAATTTAAAAGCAAAGGTAATTTAATAATCCATCTTAATTTTTAATTTTAAAACACAAGCATATATTATCAAACATATGCTAACAACCATAGCAACCAATTCACACAAACAAACAAATCTAATTATTCCAGAAAAATTCTGGATAAAAATTTCTTTTCCCCGGTATAAATATCGGGATACTCGCTCTATAGAATCTAAACAATCAATACTATTAAGCTATAGAGCTCCTATCCAACTAGATCTACAAAACTAAATAGAATATCAGACTACAGACAAGTCTGACTCAACAATCACATCTTCAAGAAATGCTGGTTCCACAACCAGAGATAAACCATACACGTACTCCCTCAGAGATATGTGGAACACATCGAATCCCAGTTATCCAAACTGGAAATTCAACCTTGAAAATCAAACACCAATTCTCACAAGGATACAGGAAAGATCCAAAACATCTTGGAGCTGACTTACCCAGTCTTACTCAATCTTAAAACTTTTTAGATCGGAGAAAACTTTCCCAAAATCAAATCTCCGACTTCGGAATCCAAATTCATTCGTCTCTTATCCACAAAACACTTCTGACGATCCTGGGCCGCCTTCGACACTCCTGATTAGCTCAACCTTCGCTGATGTCCTTAGAAACAAATAGAACCAAAACATCCCAACATAATGATCTCCTCAAGATCAATCCCAAACCAAGAACACCAACTCTTCTCCACAAACATCTGAAGACTAACTTACTTTTCTTATCCGGAAAAGACAAAACAAAAGCACTCCCAAACTGCTTCCGCTGCACAACTCTGATCTGGAGTAGAAGAAAAACTCGATCATAAACTGGATAACACATCACAGAAATATGGTTCAACAGATCCATAAAAAAACTCAGATGCCCCATCTGATCCTTCTTCTAAACTGAAGCATTGGTAGCACTTCTAGAATCCAGTCGATAAGAAAACTCAGCCTCCAGGTATAGACAAACTTCTGATAATTCAAGAGAACACTCAACTATCGCAAGTCACTTTGCGATCAACCCAGCCTAGTATCCAAAGAAAACTGTTCTCTCTTTACCCATCAGCATACGCTTAACTAGCCAATCCATTGAGGAAATGGAATCCACTCTGCTGCTTCTGAACTCCTTCAGAAAAACTGCTAACGAGAAGACTTTCTTGCTGGCACACAGAACACTCCAAGCTGCACTGCTGACACCAACGCCAAAGACTTCCTAATCCAAAGCTCTTCGATAAACTCGGACCTCGAACGAGACAGAAACATCCTGCTGAATCCAGCCACAACATCGAAGAATACTCACCTCCTTAACTTTTTCCAAAGAAAATATCTTCGGGAACATCCATAGTCACTGCGTCTCATCACACAGCAACTACTTCTTGAGGTATCAAGATATCATTATCCTCTTCTGCCTAGCCGACAGATCCAAATTCAACTTATCCTACTCAAAGATGAACTCCGAACCTTTTCAGGTTACCTTCAGAGATTTATGAAATCCTATACTCCGCACAACTCACTCGAGACGGTATTAGGTCTACAGTCTCGACAAATACACTACCAATCTCAAACACCAAACTTCAACCAATGGTAGTAGTCGTGTTACACACACACAACTACCTTATCTACCTTTATAATTTTTATTGGAAAAACCCGAACAGGTAACCCAACAAATAGGTAGAAATATATATATATATCTATATATATATATATATATATATTTAAAAATTACAAATACGCTCTCTCAAGATAGACACCACTCTAGAACCTAGGTATTCACTCAACCTAATGCTCTGATACCATCTGTGACGACCCGACCTTTTCTCCACAGAAAAGTCGTATCATCATGAAGAAAGAAAGGGATAGAAAAGAGAAAAGAAAGAGAAGAAAGAAGAACAACATCAGAATCTCAAAAGCGGAATGAATAAATTATATTAATAACAAAAGTATTATATAGATATACAACATTATCAAAGTTACACAGAATTTGCATCACATACTAGACAGTTATAAACACCTGTCTAGTTATACATCTCAATACAACTCAACCAAAATAATACTAACATAGAGAACACACAGCGGAACTATAAATATACACGCAGAAGCCTCCTGCTCCATTTGCTCCTCCACAATTCGTCAAAGCAAACCTGAATCCCTTGGCTACTCGTAAAATTTTGAGTACCCAGGAGTTTAAGAAAACAGAAGATAAACTCTGGGTCAGACATGGGTCTGGTGTGCTAACAGGTTAAAGTTGCTTAACTTTGAAAATCCTTTTGAAAAGAAAGGTATCACGTAAGACTTCCCACACATAAACATGGAAAAGTTTTTCCTTACGCTAACCAAAACATTTGATAGGAAATCTAGTGATATTATAATAGGTCAAGGGTTTTCAAGTAAATAAGAAATAGCCGAAAATGATACATGATTAAATTCCAGCTACTAGCCACAAAAGTGGGTAATACAATCAAAACCGTTGGCACTTATTGGATTGTGGATTCCATACAATGGCAGGGCTACTGGGGTACCGCCCGTCACAGTACGTGGCCTAGATCAACGTACCGAGGAGCCACCCTAACTCCCCTGCAACACAAGACCAGAACTATCCCTTACTAGACAGTCCAGAACAAGACAACCCCGCAGTTGGTGTACATCCAACCGCCCACACAGCCGAAATAAAAAGGGACCTCTAGACACAGGTAAATCTTGCTCTCCAGTGGGTGCTACCCATGAAGCCTTGCTGCACCTCCCCTGTTTTGGCCATTCCCGGTTGATGATGCTTGAGGCTACGATTACCTTTAGAGAACACATCTCTCAGAATGCTCATCGTCTACCTGACGATGTTTTGAAAGCATTCAATCCATACAAGTTCATTCCGGGTTCGAACGAAACCGAAGGCACTATCTCGTTACACTCATTTTGGAATCACCCTCAGAGTTAACAACGATAACCCTTGCACTCTAAATCACCATCTCGAACCTAAAAGAACTAATTCCGTCAAACTCATCACGTAGTCACCCCCAGAGTCATACTAACGTATAGTCCTTACACCTCGAGTCTTCACTCTTCACCAAAGATTCACGACCTATCGTTAATTTGGATCGATGTGGTTTTCGGATATCCAAAACATGTCTTTTAAGGCCAAGTTGTTTTAAAGGTTTAAAACAATTCAATTATCTATATATCCAAATAGATAAAACACAGATTTACACAGATAATCAACAATGTCACCATATCAGATAAACCATATTATCATTATCCAAAAAGATAATCTATATCAACATCACAATGCAACCAATGCATTCAAATCACTCAACATTCTCTATCTCATATCTGAGATCAAACCATCCAAAGTAAACAACATCATCCATCTATATAAGCAATGATTAACCACACTAAATATAATTAATTTAAAGTGAATTAAATTAATTACATCATTCCTAATTAATTTAAAGTAAATTAAATTAATTACTTTATCATCACCCAACTTGCTTACATCATTATTAATTAATTACCAATTAATTAATCGTCCACCAATTATTTATTTTAATTAATCATTCCCGATTAATTAATCTTAATTACATTCAAGTAATTATCCACTAATACTTAACCAAATACAGTAATTAATCTTAATTACTTTCTTTATTAATTAATTATAAATTAATTACATTATTTCTTAATTAATTATATTAATTAATTAATTCATTGATTAATTAATTCTAATTAAATCCATTTATCATTAATTATAATAATTAATGATTTTTAATTACATTTCTTATTTAAATTAATTACATTAAGTAATTAATCTTAATTTAAACAATAATTTTTAATCACCCTTGATTAACTCCATCCAGTAATTAACTTCCTTTAAATTACTTTACCAAATAAATTAATTATACATTAATTAATTATCTCAAATTAATCCCTTGAATAATTCACAAAATAATTATACACAAATTACTCAATATCAAATCATTTCCAATTAATTATATATAGTTATATCCATCAATTACTTCTTTAAGTAAATCCTCATCATTAAATTACATTAAGTAATTATCCTCTACAAATCATCAAATGATTAATTTTAAATTAATTAAACTGAATTAATTAACTTAATCTAATCATATTAAACTCAATTAATTGCAATAAGTAATTAATTCCTTAATTACTTCCATAAGTAATTATACTTAACAACTTACATGATTGATTATCTTTAAATTAATTAATCTATTTAATAATTAAAATTAAACACATTAATTAATTATAAAACAATTCTTAGTTAATGACCTTCATTAACTATTTAACAATTCATTAATTATTTTTCTAAAATAATTAACTTATTTTAATCATTATTAATTACAAATTAATTAATCATTAATAACCCATTTAATTAATCCCTAATTATTTAATTTATTAAGTGTTAACTAAAACTTAATTAATCCATTATTACTTGATTAATTAATTATTCATCATTAATTAAAAAGTAATCTTATTTAATTAATTATTCTTAATTACAAGTTAATTATTCTAAGAATAATAATAAATCTTAAACCTTTAGGATTAAACCCTTAGTTACCCTTTTATTAATAAATTAATTATTCATTTAATTACCCTAATAATTGAATGAAATACAAATTATTATTTAACTTTAACAAGTTTTAAAAATCAATCTGAAACCTTTAATTGATAAATAATACTTTTAATCAAGAAAGAAATTTACAAAAGTTAAAACAAATTTCTTTTTAAATTAAAACCATTTAAATTTTACATTATCATTCAAATTTGGTTTATACACTTAAATTTATAAAACTTAAATTTATTTTGAAACAAAGATTCAAATCCAAATTTGAATCAAATTTTAAACTTTGTTTAAACATTACTTCATATTTCAATTTCAAATTTAAATTCAAATTCTTTAAAAACATTTTTAAACAATAAACTCCTTTAAAGTTATTTTAAAGCATATTTGAATTTTAAATACTTGATCATTTCCAACTTGTGATTCAATTTAACTTGAATCCATAATTTAAATTAAATTTAAAACTTACTTTAAATTCTTGCTTACTAATTCAAATTCAGTTTAAAACTCAATTTAAATTTTGAAAACAAGACAAGTACAAACTTGAACAACTAACTCGAGCTAAACACTAAAATAACTCGAGTGAAATGCTTACAAATTTCGAGTAACTCCAGCGCCATTCCATTTGCAATTTATTTAAACTAAAAAAAACAGACAGGTTATCACTTAAACTTGCATCAACCCATTTCAATTATCATTGCTTCAGGTCCAACATATCATTGCTTCGAGCAAATCACAAACTTACCCGATACAAACACGAACCCCTTCTTCTCCAAAACAACTGACATGCCATGAACGACGTGCCCCTGCACCACCACGACCATCACCTTTGGCCTCTCGCGACCCTACAAGCAAGTCGCTGATCATCTATAAATGCCATTCCAACCCTCGAATCAACTTCAGAAACCCCAAATCGAATACTAGCATTCTAGTGCCCAAATCTAAACAAAATGGGTCAAACTGCAAACGCCTCAATCTCCAAACTCCGACCATCTGAGAGGTACCACCTCCGGCCACTTCTTTATCCTCACCTCATCTATCTCCAGTTCGAATTAGGGAGGACTCGATCACTTATGTTGCAGTGATCAATTCACTGAACAATATTAAAAACTAGGGCATATCAATTCAATTCCAAATTCCCATCACCACACTGCATTAATTCTACCTCCAGTATTTTTCCCTACAACTTAGTTCCTAAATCCATCATCAGAATAAATATTGGCCACTCCGATCACCTAGGTTGATGATTCAAACCCAAAATAGGTTTTCTGCTTGAACCAGACTTTCCCAATCAATCTCAATCTAAAAATTCAAATTTTAGTTTCTAAATTCACATCTTTGATCTTGTAACTTGTTTATATTCTTAAATTACAGAATCCAGATGATTTGATTTTACACATATAAGAATTTTCTGTAGTCATTGAAATTACAGATAATATTACAGAAATTTCATATTAAATACAATTTTAAACTTAGGTTATGTATCACCACCATATTGTGTTTTTAAAACTTAAATCTTAACACATACTAAATCACATGAAATTGATATTCCTAAGCCATTTAAGATCTGAAACCCAAATGCAGAGTTACAGCAGCATGCAAATATCAAATACTCATGAATACACCAATAATAACTTGTCAACAACACACCATCACAATTATTTCTAGAATATATTAATAAACTGAATTTATACTTAAAATTTAAAACAAAAGAAGTTACTCACAGAGTTTTATGGAGGCAGAGCACAAGTGTTTATGAAGAGCTTCAGATTCTGCTTTTATTTTGCTTATGCATTTTGAACCTCAATTTGGTTTATAAACTACAGATGCTTTAAAACTTTCATCTTGCTTTTGCTTATTTGAAGACTTGAATCTTGATTAATTTCTTTGTTCCTTGATTCATGCAGTTACCAGATTTAACAAATTTCAGGTTTTCCAGAAAATGATGCAAGTATTTGAATTAAGATTTGAAGTTGCAGATGCAAGACTTTGATGTTGCAAATTTGATTTTTCAGATGCATGCAGATTGATTTAGCTTGATGAGGTTGCATGCAGTTATGGTTGTAGTTTTAAAAACAGAAATGCAGGACTTTGAAGTTGCAAATGAACTTCAGGTGCATGCAGGTCAATGACTTGAAGTGCTAAAGGTTTTGAGGATGTTGCTGTAGGTTTGGTGAAGTTGCAAATGGATTTTAAGGAGAAACAAATTTCTTTTTGAACAGATTTTGTTCTTCATTTTGAAGAAGAAGATTAGAGTATGGAAATGAGGAAAATGTATTTTTGTAAGTAGATTTTTGATTTTAATAGAAATAAAATGAAAAAGAAAATTTAAATATTACACTTGTTCAGATTTTAACATTTGTCACTTAGATTTAATTGATGTCTTACACATGTCAATTTTAGGTGTTAGGAGATTAACACATGTATTTTAGTGTTTTTATTATAATCTAAATTGTTTATAAGCTTTTAAATCTTATTTTATTTCTTAAGTAATATATAGATGAATTTATCTCTTTTTAAATTAAAAAGAAATGAAAACAAACAAATTAAAAATATAGCTTATTCCAAAATATTGAAGTATTTATTCTATTAAATTTCAAAACATTAAATTCAAATTTTAAATTAATTTATCAAACCAAATTTTAATAATCAAGTTATATATATATATATATATATGCATATATAACTTTTGTTAAAATTAAAGATAACAAATCCATTCCTTATAGAATCTATTTATGTTCATAAGAACTTAAGTATTATTATTTTTATTTAAAAAAACAAATCAAACAATATTAAATAATTTATAAAAGAGATTATAAACAAATTAAGATCATTTGTAATTTGTATTATAAATTCTTGTATATAAATTCCAAGTAATATAAAATAAAACAAAGCTTTAATGTTAATCAAAATTTCAAATTCATCTTTAAGCTAATTAAAAATATAGATTTAAACAAATAAGAATTTCCATAAGTATAAATCAATAAATTATTTATTAAAGTGCTTTGAAAAGTTAAATTTCAAATTTAAATTAAATTCCCAATTTACCAAAAATAAATTAGAGTTAGAAAATTAATTCATTTACTAAATTCAAAATCAAAGTTTATCAATTTACAATATATACAATTATATATATTATTAATAGAAAGCAATTTATTAGCTTTAAAAAGATAAAATCTTCTAATTTAAATATTTATTAAAAGATGATTATTAGATCAAATCCTAAATTTATTATTAAAATTATCAAATGAAATTAATTTTCAACATAGATTATTAAATTTAAATTGCCAAATTTCTGGGATATCACATTCCTTCCCCCTTAAAAGAATTTCGTCCCCGAAATTTAAAAGCAAAGGTAATTTAATAATCCATCTTAAGTTTTAATTTTAAAACACAGGCATATATTATCAAACATATGCTAACAACCATAGCAACCAATTCACACAAACAAACAAATCTAATTATTCCAGAAAAATT
Source organism: Allium cepa (assembly GCA_030765085.1). NCBI lineage: Eukaryota > Viridiplantae > Streptophyta > Magnoliopsida > Asparagales > Amaryllidaceae > Allium > Allium cepa. The sequence goes on along the minus strand of CM060939.1, from coordinate 232,835,461 downwards.
CTGGATAAAATTTTCTTTTCCCCGGTATAAATATCGGGATACTCGCTCTATTGAATCTAAACAATCAATACTATTAAGCTATAGAGCTCCTATCCAACTAGATCTACAAAACTAAACAGAATATCAAACTACAGACAAGTCTGACTCAACAATCACATCTTCAAGAAATGCTGGTTCCACAACCAGAGATAAACCATACACGTACTCCCTCAGAGATACGTGGAACACATCGAATCCCAGTTATCCAAACTGACAATTCAACCTTGAAAATCAAACACCATGTGACATCCCGGAATTTTGACCCTATTACTATAATAAGTTTTTGATCAAATTTAAATAAAATACAAGATTTTCATTTATAAATAAATAATATTTTGGATATTATTAGTTGTATATGTATTATAAAGGAAATTTATAATTTCAAAATATAAAATAGACTCTTTTAACAATATTCAAAATTAAATCTGTTTTATTCTATTAAATTAAAAATTTATATATTAATGACATTTAATAGCAAAAGTATAAATGTAGTTAATAATGATGAGTATAATAATACAATTCTATTCATATTAAATATAAATATAAAATACATTAGTGCAAATACATTACAAATCAAATATTGGAAAGATTAAACTTTGAATAAAAATAAGATCAAGAAATGTTTTAACAACAGCTTTTATAATTAAAATAAAGTAAGCTTATAAATGTTTAATATAAGTATAACGTTATAAACATAAGTTTACAAACATAAGTACAAAACTATAACATGAATATAAGATATAAATACAAATGTAACTATGTAAATAAAAATATGTATAATAAAGTAAGTAAACTGTATATGCATGAGAAAAAAAAAACCTGCAAGGAAAACCATTGTACAAATACACTAGGCAAATATCTTTAAACAAATTTAAATTGTTTGCAAACATTACCTATATGTGAAGATAAGAGAACAAGTATTCATATCAAGATAATAAAACAAAACTCTTGTACAAAATTGGTCAGCAAAGTATTATAGTGTAAACCCATATGAAACATTTTTGTACAAACCAAATCTGCAAATATCTTTGTATAAATATTTGTGTCAGCAAACATTAATATTATGTTAGCATAAATGAAAACACAAACATTCAATTAGTATAATTTTCTGACTGGAAATATCTTTCAGCCGAAATGGTTGAATTGTCTTGGATCTTAGTACATAAAAAAAATTAAGTAAAATGTTATGATATCTAAGGAAGGCTTATTTGAGAAGATAATATCCTATACAAACTGTTCTTAGCTATAAATCCACAGCCTATTATTTGTATATATATCACTTTGTGCATTCAATAACTTAACAAAACCTGATAAAGCAAAAGAAAAAGAAAAGAAAAAAAAGAAAAAGAAAAGGGGAAGTTACAGGAACTCAATTCTTCAAACAGCAGTATTCTTGCATCATCCAACTAGCCTCTGTTTTCAACAATTTTTGGTGAGTAAACAGTTTTAAAAATCTAACTTTTAACAAGTAATTTGTGAAGAATTGATATGTTGATGTGTGATATTTGAAATGTTGCTATTCACTGTAAGTTATGCATGTTCTGTCCTTCCAGGTTTCAATTGTTTTTTTTTCCAGGCTTCAATTTCTTGATGAGGCAAAGAAAAACTGAAACTATATCATAATTCTTATATAAAATTCTTATCTTCAATTAGTGATTTAACTAAATAAATTAGTTTAAGTTTAAGATTTAGGTTTGGATTATCTTTAGTAGCTGTAAGCAATGTAAACTTAAATTTACAGTAAACATAAAACAAAGGTTAAAATTCGAATATCTCGAATTATAAACTTGAACCTATAAATTGAAACAACATGCAAAGCTATGATTTTTAAGACAAAAATTATAAATTTTAATCCCATATTTACAGAGCAGATTATTAGTAAACCAAAATTGCTTTTATATGAATTTCATATAATTCAATCAATAATTGTTAGTGAAATTTAATTGTAGCTTGTGTATTGATTCTAGATCACTAGAAAAATGCTAAAAAAAATTATGAATGCAAGATTTTTGAGGATTGGTTGAAAGTAGGGTTTTGGGTTCATTGTTTGTGGGTTCTGTATTTTAGTGATCGCGACACCATAGCTTCACCGAGCGTTGTGAGATTTTGGGAAGTTGTAGGGGGTGTTGACGTCGACATACGGCCGAAGCCACGTCATCTCTGGCGGTCGCGATCGTGAGGACGAGGGAATTTTTGGCTATCGAGTTTGTAACAGTTCGACATTTTAGGCCTTATTTTGATTCCGAGTCGTACGCGTTTTACTGGGCGGTGATTTCACGTGAGGGGAAGCTTTGTGATGTGTTGGTGGCGTAGAGTGGCGCCGGAGCGGTTGTGGACCGCCGTGCACGTGCACGGCGGCGGGAAAGTATTGGCCGATGTCAACTCGGGTGAAACGCGAGTTGGATCGCGTGTTGCTTTGGGTTTTTGCCTTTGGGTCGTGTGTGTGTGCTTACTGTAGTTTAAAACTGTAAACTTTTAAAAAAAAAGAACAGAAGAGTAAGAAACAGGGGAAGAAGAAGGAAGGCAGGGATTGACGCGAGGGAATACTGGGTAAATCACGAGTTCGACCCGAGTTTGATGCGTTGTTGACTTCGGGTTTTAGTTCCAGAAGTTTGCCACTATATTGAATTGACGTTAAATGAGTTAGTGTAAATTATGTTTTTAAGTGTTGACCAAATTGTTTTAAGCCCAAATGAACTTTAAAGCTTTACGGTAACAAGTTGAGTAATTAATTTAAATCCAAGTTAATTAAGAATGTAATAAATTTTATAATTAAGATTTAATAAGTAGTTCAAAAGTTTAATCAAATTTGTAATTAAAGATTTTAATGATAAACTTGTGTGAACCCATGTGTAATTAAGAATTTAATTAATCATTTGAAGTTGATTAATTAACAAATCGTAGTTAACGAATTAATTAAATAATTAATGATTAATTAAGCAATTAATAATAATTAATTGTGTAATTGAGTTTTATACATCAATAATTAAGATTATTGATTAATAATTAATTAATTAAGAGAATGATTAATAAGTAAATAATAAATGGAAATAAGTTAATTAATGTGTAATTGACTTAGCAAGAATAAAATATAATTTATTTTTAAGCAAGTAATTAAGTTTAAAATAAATCAAACTAAATGTTGATATGAATCAATGATTCTATTTGATTGCCTCTGATGTTTATTTATGTCCTGTGATGTTTTGTGATATTCTGGATATATCTGTGATTGTATGATTTATCTGTGTTAATTACTATATGATTTATCTGATGTTATTTATCTGTGTTAAATTGCTTTATGAATTCAATTGTTGAATTTAAATTGTATAAGTTAATTAGACAACTTGGCCTTAAAAGATACGTTTTGGATTTCGATGAGACCGGGATCGGGTTTCCACATTTGGAACATCCGAAAACCACATCGATTCCAAATTAATGATAGGTCGTGAATCTGAAGTAAAGACGAAGATTCAGAATGCAAGGATTATTGTCGTTAACTCTGAGGGTGATTCCAAAATGAGTGTAACGAGATAATGCCTTCGGTTTCGTTCGAACCCGGAACGAACTTGTATGGATTGAATGCTTTCAGCACATCGTCAGGCGGACGATGAGCATTCTAAGAACTATGTTCTATAAAGGTAAATGCAGCCTCAAGCCTCATCAACCGAGAATGGCTAAAACAGGGTATGTGCAGCAAGGTTAGGTGGGTCATGCCCAAGCAGGACGAGGTATACCCCTGTCTAGATGTCCCTTTTATTCGGCTGTGTGGGCGGTTGGTCTTCAGCCAACTGCGGGGTTATCTTGTTCGGGACTGTTTAGTAAGGAATGGTTCCGGCCTTGTGTTGCAGGGGAGTTAGGGTGGCTCCTCGGTACTGTGATCTAGGCCACGTACTGTGACGGGCAGTACCCCAGTAGCCCTGCCATTGTATGGGATCCAATTTCCAATAAGCGTCGTACGTTTTGATTGTGCCCAACTACGTTGGAATGTGAGATGTAAGCATTTCAGCTATTTCTGTATTTTACTTGAAAACCCTAGACACTATTATAATATCACTGAATTTCCTATAAAATGTTTTGGTTAGCATAAGGTAAAAACTTACCCGTATTTATGTGTGGGAAGTCTTACGTGATACCTTTATTTTAAATGATTTTCAAAGTTAAACAACTTTAACCTGTTTACTCATACCAGACCCATGTCTGACCCAGTGTTTATATTTTGTTTTTCATAAACTCTTGGGTACTCAAATTTTTATGAGTATCCAAGTGATAGGTATTCGGAGTATAGAGTTTTCTGGAGGAGTTGGAGCAGAAGACCAGACGTATGTAGCTATCATATAGTTCCGCTGTGATAGTTAGTTCATGATATTTGAGATGTATGTTCTGACAGATATGTATATGATAGTCATGTTGTATGATATTGTATAACTCTGATGTATATAACTATGTAATAGTTATGTTGATATATTATATTTTATTCCATTCCGCTGTGAGATTCTGATGTTGTTATTCTTTCTTTTCTTTTCTATTTCTATTCCTTTCTTTCTTATTGATGACACGTCTTCCTGGGCGTAGGAAGTCGAGTCGTCACACACCAATTCTCACAAGGATACAGAAAAGATCCAAAACATCTCGGAGCTGACTTACCTAGTCTTGCTCAATCTTAAAACTTTTTAGATCGGAGAAAACTTTCCCAAAATCAAATCTACGACTTCGGAATCCAAATTCATTCGTCTCTTATCCACAAAACGCTTCTGACGATCCTCGGCTGCCTTCAACTCTCCTGATCAGCTCAACCGTCGCTGAGTCCTTAGAAACAAACAGAACCAAAACATCCCAACAGAATGATCTCCTCAAGATCAATCCCAAACCAAGAACACCAACTCTTCTCCACAAACATCCGAAGACTAACTTACTTTTCTTATCCGGAAAAGACAAAACAAAAGCACTCCCAAACTGCTTCCGCTGCACAACTCTGATATGGATTAGAAGAAAAACTTGAGCACAAACTGGATAACACATCACAGAAATAAGGTTCAACGGATCCATAAAAGAAAACTCAGATGCCCCATCTGATCCTTCTACTAAACTGAAGCACTGGTAGCACTTCTAGAATCCAGTCAATAAGAAAACTCAGCCTCCAGGTACAGACAAACTTCTAATAATTCAAGAGAACACTCAACTATCGCAAGTCACTTTTGCGATCAACCCAGCCTAATATCCAAAGAAAACTGTTCTCTCTTAACCCACCAGAACAGCATACGCTTAACTAGCCAATCCATTGAAGAAATGGAATCCACTCTGCTGCTTCTGAACTCCTTCAGAAAAAATGCTAACGAGAAGACTTTCTTGCTAGCACACAGAACACTCCAAGCTGCACTGCTGACACTAACGCCAAAGACTTCCTAATCCAAAGATCTTCGATAAACTCAGACCTCAAACCAGATAGAAACATCCTGCTGAATCCAGCCACAACATCGAAGCAGACTTACCTCCTTAACTTGTTCCAAAGAAAACATCTTCGGGAACATCCATAGTCACTGCGTCTCATCACACATCAACTAATTCCTGAGGTATCAAGATATCATTATCCTCTTCTGCCTAGCCGACAGATCCAAATTCAACTTATCCTACTCAAAGATGAACTCCGAACCTTTTTAGGTTACCTTCAGAGATTTATGAAATCCTATACTCTGCACAACTCACTCGAGATGGTATTAGGTCTACAGTCTCGACAAATACACTACCAATCTCAAACACCAAACTTCAACCAATGGTAGTAGTCGTCTTACACACACACAACTACCTTATCTACCTTTATTATTTTTATTGAAAAAACCCGAACAGGTAACCCAACAAATAAGTAGAAATAAAAATATTTATATATATATTTAAAAATTACAAATACGCTCTCTCAAGATACACACCACTCCAGAGCCTAGGTATTCACTCAACCTAATGCTCTGATACCACCTGTGACGACCCAACTTTTTCTCCATGGAAAAGTCGTATCATCATGAAGAAAGAAAGGGATAGAAAAGAGAAAAGAAAGAGAAGAAAGAAGAACAACATCAGAATCTCAACAGCGGAACGAATAAATTATATTAATAAAAAAAGAGTATTACATAGATATACAACATTATCAGATTTACAAAGAATTTGCATCACATACTAGACAGTTATAAACACATATCTAGTTATACATCTCAATACAACTCAACCAAAATAATACTAACACAGAGAACACACAGCGGAACTATAAATATACACACAGAAGCCTACTGCTCCATTTGCTCCTCCACAATTCGTCAAAGCTAACCCGAATCCCTTGGTTACTCGTAAAAATTTGAGTACCCAAGAGTTTAAGAAAACAGAAGATAAACTCTGGGTCAGACATGGGTCTGGTGTGAGTAACAGGTTAAAGTTGTTTAACTTTGAAAATCCTTTTGAAAAGAAAGGTATCACGTAAGACTTCCCACACATAAACATGGAAAAGTTTTTCCTTACGCTAACCAAAACATTTGATAGGAAATCCAGTGATATTATAATAGGTCTAGGGTTTTCAAGTAAATAAGAAATAGCCGAAATTGTTACATGCTTAAATTCCAGCTACTAGCCACAAAAGTGGGTAATACAATCAAAACCGTTGGCACTTATTGGATTGTGGATTCCATACAATGGCAGGGCTACTGGGGTACCATCCGTCACAGTACGTGGCCTAGATCAATGTACCGAGGAGCCACCCTAACTCCCCTGCAATACAAGACCGGAACCATCCCTTACTGTACAGTCCCGAACAAGACAACCGCGCAGGTGGTGTAAATCCAACCGCCTACATAACCGAAATAAAAAGGGACCTCTAGACAGGGGTAAATCTTGCTCTCCGGTGGGAGCTACCCACGAAGCCTTGCTGCACCTCCCCTGTTTTAGCCATTCCCGGTTGATGAGGCTTGAGGCTACGATTATCTTTAGAGAACAAATCTCTTAGAATGCTCATCGTCCGCCTGGCGGTGTTCTGAAAGCATTCAATCCATACAAGTTCGTTCCCGGTTCGAGCGAAACCGAAGGCATTATCTCGTTACACTCATTTTGGAATCACCCTCAGAGTTAACGACGATAACCCTTGCACTCTAAATCACCATCTCGAACCTATAAGAACTAATTCCGTCAAACTCATCACGGAATCACCCCCAGAGTCATACTGACGTATAGTCCTTACACCTCGAGTCTTCACTCTTCACCAAAGATTCACAACCTATCGTTAATTTGGATCGATGTGGTTTTCGGATATCCAAATATGGAAACCCGATCTCGGTCTCATCAAAATCCAAAATGTGTCTTTTAAGGCCAAGTTGTTTTAAAGGTTTAAAACAATTCAATTATCTATATATCCAAATAGATAAATCACAGATTTACACAGATAATCAACAATATCATCATGTCAGATAAACCATATTATCATTATCCAAAAAGATATTCTATATCAACATCACAATGCAACCAATGCATTCAAATCACTCAACATTATCTATCTCATATCTGAGATCAAACCATCCAAAGTAAACAACATCATCCATCTATATAAGCAATGATTAACCATACCAAATATAATTGATTTAAAGTGAATTAAATTAATTACATCATTCCTAATTAATTAAAGTAAATTAAATTAATTACTTTATCATCACCCAACTTGCTTACATCATTATTAATTAATTACCAATTAATTAATCATCCACCAACTATTTATTTTAATTAAGCATTCTCGATTAATTAATCTTAATTACATTCAAGTAACTATCCACTAATACTTAACCAAATACAGTAATTAATCTTAATTACTTTCTTTATTAATTAATTATAAATTAATTACATTATTTCTTAATTAATTATATTAATTAATTAATTCATTGATTAATTAATTCTAATTAAATCCATTTATCATTAATTATAATAATTAATGATTTCTAATTACATTTTTAATTTAAATTAATTACATTAAGTAATTAATCTTAATTTAAACAATAATTTTTAATCACCCTTGATTAACTCCATCCAGTAATTAACTTCCTTTAAATTACTTTACCAAATAAATTAATTATTCATTAATTAATTATCTAAAATTAATCCCTTGAATAATTCACAAAGTAATTATACTCAAATTACTCAATATCAAATCATTTCCAATTAATTATATAAAGTTATATCCATTAATTACTTCTTTAAGTAATTCCTCATCATTAAGTTACATTAAGTAATTATCCTCCACAAATCATCAAATGATTAATTTTAAATTAATTAAACCGAATTAATTAACTTAATCTAATCATATTAAACTCAATTAATTGCAATAAGTAATTAATTCCTTAATTACTTCCATAAGTAATTATACTTAACAACTTACACAATTGATTATCTTTAAATTAATTAATCTATTTAATAATTAAAATTAAACACATTAATTAATTATTAAATAATTCTTAGTTAATGACCTTTATTAACTATTTAACAATTCATTAATTATTTTTCTAAAATAATTAACTTATTTTAATCATTATTAATTACAAATTAATTAATCATTAATAACCCATTTAATTAACCCCTAATTATTTAATTAATTAAGTGTTAACTAAAAGTTAATTAATCCATTATTACTTAATTAATTAATTATTCATCATTAATTATAAAGTAATCTTATTTAATTAATTATTCTTAATTACAAGTTAATTATTCTAAGAATAATAATAAATCTTAAACCTTTAAGATTAAACCCTTAATTACCCTTTTATTAATAAATTAATTATTCATTTAATTACCCTAATAATTAAATGAAATACAAATTATTATTTAACTTTAACAAGTTTTAAAAATCAATCTAAAACCTTTAATTGATAAATAATACTTTTTATCAAGAAAGAAATTTACAAAAGTTAAAACAAATTTCTTTTTAAATTAAAACCATTAAAATTTTTACATTATCATTCAAATTTGGTTTAAACACTTAAATTTATAAAACTTAAATTTATTTTGAAACAAAGATTCAAATCCAAATTTGAATCAAATTTTAAACTTTGTTTAAACATTACTTCATATTTCAATCTCAAATTTAAATTCAAATTCTTTAAAAATATTTTTAAACAATAAACTCCTTTAAAGTTATTTTAAAGCAAATTTGAATTTTAAATACTTGATCATTTCCAACTTGTGATTCAATTTAACTTGAATCCATAATTTAAATTAGATTTAAAACTTACTTTAAATTCTTGCTTACTAATTCAAATTCAGTTTAAAACTCAATTTAAATTTTGAAAACAAGACAAGTACAAACTTAACAACTAACTTGAGCTAAACACTAAAATAACTCGAGTAAAATGCTTAAAAATTTCGAGTAACTCCAGTGCCATTCCATTTGCAATTTATTTAAACTAAAAAAAAAACTGACAGGTTAACACTTAAACCTGTATCAACCTCATTCCCTGAAACCATCAATCACACCCTAGCCCTTACACAAATAAATTCGGGTCCAACATATCCTTACTTCGAGCAAATCACAAACTTACGATACAAACATGAACCCCTTCTTCTCCAAAACAACTAACATGCCATGAACGACGTGCACCTGCACCACCACGGCCATCACCTCCGGCCTCTCGCGACCCCACGAGCAAGTCGTCGATCATCTACAAATGCTATTCCAACCCGCGAATCAACTTCAGAAACCCCAAATCGAATACTAGCATCCTAGTCCCCAAATATGAACAAAATGGGTCAAACTGCAAACGCCTCAATCTCCAAACTCCGACCATCTGAGAGGTACCACCTCCGGCCACTTCTTTATCCTCACCTCATCTATCTCCTGTTCGAATTAGGGAGGACCCGATCACTTATTCATGTCGCAGTGATCAATTCACTGAACAATATTGAAAACTAGGGCATATCAATTCAATTCCAAATTCCCATCACCACACTGCATTAATTCTACCTCCAGTATTTTTCCCTACAACTTGGTTCCTAAATCCATCACCAGAATAAGTATTGGCCACTCCGATCACCTAGTATGATGATTCAAACCCAAAATAGGTTTTCTGCTTGAACCATACTTTCCCAATCAATCTCAATCTAAAAATTCAAATTTTAGTTTCTAAATTCACATCTTTGATCTAGTAACTTGTTTATATTCTTAAATTACAGAATCCAGATGATTTTATTTTATTCATATAAGAATTTTCTGTAGTCTTTGAAATTACAGATAATATTACAGAAATTTCATATTAAGTACAATTTTAAACTTAGCTTATGTATCACCACCATATTGTGTTTTTAAAACTTAAATCTTAACACATACTAAATCACATGAAATTGATATTCCTAAGCCATTCTAAGATCTGAAACCCAAATGCAGAGTTACAGCAGCATGCAAATTTCAAATACTCATGAATACACCAATAATAACTTCTCAACAACACACCATCACAATTATTTCCAGAATATATTAATAAATTGAATTTATACTTAAAATTTAAAACAAAAGAAGTTACTCATAGAGTTTTATGGAGGCAGAGCACAAGTGTTTATGAAGAGCTTCAGATTCTGCTTTTATTTTGCTTATGCATTTTGAACCTCAATTTGGTTTATAAACTGCAGATGCTTTAAAACTTTCATCTTGCTTTTGCTTATTTGAAGACTTGAATCTTGATTAATTTCTTTGTTCCTTGATTCATGCAGTTACCAGATTTAACAAATTTCAGGTTTTCCAGAAAATGATGCAAGTATTTGAATTTAGGTTTGAAGTTGCAGATGCAAGACTTCGATGTTGCAAATTTGATTTTTCAGATGCATGCAGATTGATTTAGCTTGATAAGGTTGCATGCAGTTATGGTTGAAGTTTTAAAAATAGAAATGCAGGACTTTAAAGTTGCAAATGAACTTCAGGTGCATGTAGGTTAATGACTTGAAGTGCTAAAGGTTTTGAGGATGTTGCATGTAAGTTTGGTGAAGTTGCAGATGGATTTCAAGGAGAAACAAATTTCTTTTTGAACAGATTTTGTTCTCCATTTTGAAGAAGAAGATTGGAGTATGGAAATGTGGAAAAATGTATTTTTGTAAGTAGCTTTTTGATTTTAATAGAAATAAAATGAAAAAGAAAATTTAAATATTACACTTGTTCAAATTTTAACATTTGTCACTTAGATTTATTTGATGTCTTACACATGTCAATTTTAGGTGTTAGGAGATTAACACATGTATTTTAGTGTTTTTATTATAATCTAAATCGTTTATAAGCTTTTAAATCTTATTTTATTTCTTAAGTAATATATAGATGAATTTATCTCTTTTTAAATTAAAAAGAAATGAAAACAAACAAATTAAAAATATAGATTATTCAAAAATATTGAAGTATTTATTCTATTAAATTTCAAAACATTAAATCCAAGTTTTAAATTAATTTATCAAACCAAATTTTAATAATCAAGTTATATATATATGTATATGCATATATAAATTTTGTTAAAATTAAAGATAACAAATCTATTCCTTACAAAATCTATTTATGTTCATAAGAACTTAAGTATTATTATTTTTATTTAAAAAACAAATCAAACAATATTAAATCATTTATAAAAGAGATTATAAACAAATTAAGATCATTTGTAATTTGTATTGTAAATTCTTATATATAAATTCCAAGTAATATAAAATAAAACAAAGCTTTAATGCTGATCAAATTTTTAAATTCATCTTTAAGCTAATTAAAAAAATAAATTTAAACAAATAAGAATTTCCATAAGTATAAATCATAAAATTATTTATCAAATTGCTTTGAAAGGTTAAATTTCAAATTTAAATCAAATTTCCAATTTACTACAAATAAATTAGAGTTGGAAAATTAATTCGTTTACTAAATTCAAAATCAAAGTTTATCAATGTACAGTATATATAATTATATATATTATAAACAGAAAGCAATTTATTAGCTTTAAAAAGATAAAATCTTCTAATTAAATATTTATTAAAAGATGATTATTAGATCAAATCCCAAATTTATTATTAAAAATTATCAAATCAATTTAATTTTCAACATAGATTATTAAATTTAAATTGCCAAATTTCCGGGATATCACAATTTGATTTCCTTTCAAAACTTGATTTTGAATTACAAATTTGAATTCTTTTTACAGAACTTTGCTTTTAAAATTTTGAAAACCCGATTTCCTTTACAACCAATTGCTTACCTGAATCCAGACTATCACAGCAAAACTCGAGTCGAACCTTACTAAAAAAACCGAGCTTATCCCTCAGACAACTCGACCAAACACTCGAGTCACTAGCATGCACTCACGACTTCGAGTTCCTCACGCGAAAACTACGAGTCTTACCCGAGTCGCTCCCCTTCTTCTCCAAAAATTCAGTTCCACATCCAACTCATCGGCCCAAACATGCTCGTGCACGTGCACAGAACCCCCGGCCACCGTCGATCGTCACCACGACCATCTACAAGTTGTCAACAACTCCATAACTCCTTCCGATAACCCAGAATCGAAGATGAAAATGCTAATCGAAAGCGAGCCTCATGATCAAAAACTGGAATGAAATACAAACGACAAAAATCTCCTCGCCGCCGATGATCAGATGACTGGAACTCACCGGCTTCGCTCCAGAGGAGCATCACGTCCCTACGTGGCTATCGCCCGTCTTGCGATTGACTTCGGTCTCCCCATGGTGGTGAAATCATCTCGAAACCATCTACGACCAAAACTAGGTTTAGAAACTTCCTCAACCAACCGACGACGCCACGGTGATCTGGAGCCCCATCAAGTAATTTTTTCGGTCTCCCTGATTGACGTGGTACCTCGACAAAAAACTTCGAACATCAACAGTTCGTCGATCATCAGATAAAGGTCGAAATTCGTTTTCTGTTCAACCAATGATTTATCACAATACACAATACTAAAAATCAAGTTTTCCATCTTAAAAATCCTAATTCTTGAAGTAGATTCAAGCGATATACTTGAAACAATTAATTGTTGAAATCAATTTCCTGATAAATCCTGAGTTTGACTGTAAGTTGAATATTCTGGTTGATATTCTTCTTAATTCTTGCTTTCAATGTTTTTAAATTTTATATCTTGTAATCTTAAACCAACTTTGTTTAAACATTACATTATAAAACTAATCAGAGAAGGAACCAAATGATCTTTGAATTATATTACACCCAGAAATTCAAAACAGGGTAAATACTGTTTTTTTTAGAAAAGTTTACTCACAGTGTTAAAAAGGAGGAACTCTGCTTGCCTTTTTCCTCTGCCTCAGGCTTTCAGGTTTCAAAATTTGAACAGAGGTTGCTGATTTTTGTTTCTCTCTTTTTTATATTTGGTTATCTTCCTCCAATGCAGGATTAAACAAAGGGTAGTGATGTTTATAAAGAAAGTAGGCTGCAGCCTCCCTTCGTGCACAGCAAGCTTCCTTTTCCCACATTTTTTTATTTGATAGACTTGATTTGATTTCCATGTTTCAAGTGATTTGATTATTGAAAAAGAATTTGATATAATGTTTTGTAGGCTTCAGTTGAAATTTTGTGTGCTTGAAAAGAAATTACTATGATGATGTCTCCTAAAATGTTTACATACATATCTTCATATGGATTTATATATATACTTGCATCTTCCTATGTATATTTTTTCTTGTATTTGACATCATGTGTTTTTCATGCTTATAACTATCTCCCAGATATATTACTTTTGTACACTTTTATATTACATATATATATATATATATATATATATATTTATTCACACCTTTACTAACTTCTCTATATTTAATTCATATGAGTATATATATACATATACTTGTACTTAGTTTCTTTTACAATTTTGTTCATGTACATTAGTTCATATGGTGAACATGTACATACATATATGTATAAATAACTTGTATATCTATATACTTAGGTATATGTTATCGACATCATAAAACTTTGTACATATTTACATATACATTCTTGGATATTATATCTTAATTTTAAATAGTGGTGTTTTATATACATTTTTCTAAAATATTTATCAATCTATATTTACCAGATATTTTACAAGTTCCAAATTTATATACTTTTTAAGTTAATATATTGGTTCAGGTATTTTAATCGTCAGAAATTTAATAATTCGATCAATCAAAATTAATATTCCGATAATTTAAATCAAATAATTACCCATTTATCAAACGATTAAAAATCCAGGTCGTCACAATTAAGGGATGATTAATTAATTTTTTATAATTAACTAATGTTAAGTAATGGTAATCTAAGTGATTATTTTAGTTATTAATTTAATTAGAGATGAATTAAATCAAATGGAAAGTGATCAATCTTGTTTATGAATGATTGAATGATGTTAAATGCCTTGAACTGGTTGATATCTTTGATATGAAATGATTTGTGATATAATATATTAGGTTTGAACTATGATGAGGTGGTTATCTATCAGTGATGAATTGCTGTGTAAAAGTGACATCCGGTATTTTAAAAGTTGAATTGGATTTAATTGAATAACTTGGGTTAAGATGATATGAGATTCGAAGAGACCGGAGCTGGGTATCAGTAAATACCCAGAACAACTTCGATTTGTAATCTGCAAAATTCTTTATATTGGAATGTGGAATTTCATATTGTGTGGTTTTACTCATGCTGGTTTCCAGCCTGACCCGGGTATTACTTTGATGTAATGCTTGGGTCAGACCGAGTATTACATATTTTCAGGTAAGGACGTTCTAGAGCTCAAGAGATGAGCTGAATGACAGGAACGTATGGAGAATTCCCTCTGTATTATATTATTGTATATATCTGAGTCATGTTGATTATATGTGTCCAGTGTTTGTATATATGTTGTAACTTTGATGTATTAAAGTGAAATTTGACAAATACAGTTTTCCTTTATATAACTGTTATTATTTGATATTATATTTTGATCTGCTGCGAATGTGAGAACCTATGTTTTGTTTCTTTTTCTTCTTCTATCTCTTTCTTCTTTGCCTAACTATCTGGAGTTTTCGGGATCGAAAATTCTGGGTCATTAAAGTTGGTATCAGAGCCAGGTTAAGCGAGAACCTTGGCTCTGGTGGGTGTACTCATTAAGGAAAGGGTAAGTAGTACCCTAAAATGAGTTGAGTGTGTGTGTGTGTGTGAGTGTGAGAGCGAACTTGTTATTTTTATATAATGGTTTTAAAGGTAAAGGATTTTTATATAAGTTTATATATATAAGTCAATAATTGGTTGTTGTATATTGAAATTAAATAAGAATTTAAGTGGTAAATATATATCCAAATGGGAATTGAATAGAATGAACCATTCAAATAAGGAGAATTAATTTCAAACCAAAATAAAATAAAATGGTTATTGTATCAAATATTGGGATGATTGTTTCCTAATAATGATAAAGCAAAATGAAATGTGTTAAGGGAGTAAACTTTTAGATAATTATGACTTGTAAATTGAAGTGGGGTTTTAAATTGTGAAGTTAGAATCCTAAGATTTAAAAACATTTGAAATTTGTTTTCAAATTGTTAAAAGGCATGACAAATAATATTATTCAGAATATTTTTGAAAGTAATCTTATTTTGAAATAAGAAGTTGTTTGAAAACTTTGTTTGGAATTGAAAAAAAACAAAAGGTGTTAAAACATAAGGTATAACTTGGTAAGAAAATTAATATATATATATATATATATATATAAGAGTAAAAGTTGAATTCTTCTAATTAAGTCTAATTTATAGGTTAGGAAGTCCCTCTAGAATTCAGTCTTTGAGAGAGATGACTAAGAGTGAAGAACGGAAGGTTAGACGCAGAGAGCAAAGAGCAGCTGCACGTAAGGATCGAGTAGAAGAAATTCAAGGGTATGAGAAACAGGTTAAGGAAAGGGCTGAACCAGGACCTTATGATAATGTCACCTGCTACAGATGTTTCATTAAGGGTCATTACGCAGCCAAGTGCAGTAAAACAAGGGAGGAATTGAAGGGTACATTCCAATGGTTTCGCTCTGAGATCTTGTGTTTAAGTGTCATAAGAAAGGACATTTCCTAAATCATTGCCCTGAAGTGAGAAAGGCGAAGCATAAACCAGTTGAACCGGTCAATGAGTCGACTATTTGCTATCATTGTAAGAAGACGGGACACATCGCTAGGAATTGTTCCGAGAGGCAAAAGAGGAGTAAAGATGTGGAACGTACTGTTGGAGGTGTGAAGGTTATCCAGATTGATGATAGGGTAGAAACATTTTGTGGTAAATGTTATAAGTGGGGACAACCTGCTGAGAAGTGTATGTTCGGGCTTTGCCCTTTGAAAGGAAGTCCATAGAAAGGATTCTTATAAGAATATTAGGGCTCTGTTCTTTCCAAACCTCTAGGTAATAGAAAAGGCATCTAGATTTATGACTTCTGTAAGACTCTTGTTTTGGATAAATGTATGTAACGTATGAACTGCTAGTGTGTAGTTAATTAGTGTATGGAATATTTTGTGGTAGTACAATCTAATATAAAAATTTCTTTATCTATGGAGAATAGAATTTAAATTAATTCAAAAATGGAATTGTAAGGAATTAATTGAAATTTGAAATTTGAATTGAATTAATTTGAAATAAAATTGAAGTTGAATGAGTTCAAATTCAAAAGGGAATTTGATTTTGAATTTGGAATGAAGTTGAGGTTAATTCAACTTGAATTGGATTTAAATCTAGTTCAATGGAAATTGAAGTTATTTAAATTGGAATTGAGTCAATTTAAATGGAAATGGAAATTTAAATTGAACTAATGGAAATGGAGATTGGGAATTGAACAGTTTGGCTCTGGACTATTTTCAAAATAAATTGTTTTAATATAAACCTATTTTTCCAAGCTACTTGCTATACATCCTTTTTAAAGTCAAACTATCTTGTACTTATTTTACAATTATTTTTGTAATTATTTGACTATTTTACAACGAATTTACAACTGTTTTATAACTAATTACTATTTTCAACTACTTTATAACTAATTACTATTTTACAACTATTTTGCAATTACCTAAATATTCTATAATTACTTAACTATTTCCCAAACTAATTTACAATGACTTAACTATTTTACAGCTGATTTACAATTAATAATTATTTTTCCAACTACTTATCTATTTTAAAAACTTTTTAAGTTATTTTCTAAATTTAAGCTGGACAGATTTCAAATTGTTTATGATTTGTTATCAATAAAGATAAGTATTGACGTGATAATCCAAATGAGGATTGAAGCAACTGTGAATAAGTGAATAGAATCATAAATGAATGTGAATAGAAAAGGAATTGATTTAACTACTAATAAATGAAGATAAATGCGTAGGATGTACGTATATTATTCTATTCGCATAGTGATTTGATCCAAATTCGAGCACAGAATTTCGAGATAGTTATATCGATCCGAGTTGGGATTTTTCACTCGATTTTCGACGACAAACGTGGACATGGGTTGTTGATTGGTTTTGGATATTCTCTATCATAGTTATGGCTATGTAAGGAGAATGACGGTTTATGATCAAGAAACCATATCTGAGTACGCACTAGGAAGTCGGGTGGACGATACTAGTTCGAAAGTGAAATTGTGTGATCGAGTGAGCGATCAGATTGGTATAGCGTACGGATGATATGTGTACATCATAGGGGTCTGAATGAAATTGATATAGGAAATTTGTGGATAAGAAATGGGAAATGGTTTTTGAAATGAAAGGTATATTTTATGAAATATATGATGAGGCAAAGTGGAAATTAGATATTTCTATCGTAAAAAATTACTTTATGGAAGTAAGTAAACTGGTAAGTGACTTTATAGAGTAATCAAATTTGAATATTTGATTTAGAATAAACAAAGTTATATATCTTTGTTAAATATATAAGATAAATCTTCCCCTGTTGAATCTAGCCAGAATTAAAGGGTTTTTGAAAATATTTAAAGTATAAAAAGGGTTTTATACAAGTTTGAAATGATCCTAAGATTTTTCAAAGGTTATATATATCTATATATATATATATATATATATATATATATATATAAAGGATCTTGTGAGAATGATTTTGAAAAAGGTTTTGGGAACCTTTGGATTTGGAAGGGCTTTTTGATTTTTGGGTAAAATTAATATTGGAATTTGGAAAGCCTAGTTTGAGAATTATCGGTTTTGGGATAATCGATTTTGAGAAAGGAGATTTATATGAGATTCATACTGGGTGTATGATTTGGAAGATACTATACGTGTATAGTATAAAGTGTTTTGAAAATGGCTCAGGGGGAAAAGGCGCTCCCTTGAAATGAACTTCCTAGGAGTGTCATAGGTTGGTACTGCCTTGAACCCTAGGGGGGTTCTAAAGTTGATCCTGTGAGGAGTCCGGACAAAACTAGTTCCTGAGGATTTTGTGTAGTGTGTAGCGAAAATCGAGGTCGCTGATGCCTATTGAGGCATTTGGGTTATGTTGTGACGACAGTGTAACTCGATGTCACAGTGATCTACTGCAGACCATAGCGAAAGTCCTGTGTGCTGCTGAAAGCCAATAGTCTACGTTTGATTTTATATCGGTAGACTGCGGCCTATGGTAACATAGCGAAAGCCGTGTGTGCCGCTGAGAGCCAACAGTCTGCGTTTGATTTTACATCGGTAGACTGCGATATATGTGGGAGTGGAGTAGCTTCATTTTTGGCAGCGAAAGTCGAGGGCGCTGATGCCTACAGTTACATGGACTTTTGCCATGATGGCAACGTAACCCAGGATGTAACTACGACCATGGATGGGGTGATGATTTTCAGAGCATTCTCATCAAAGATATTTCCTCTATTTTCAAAAAAGTTTTCGATATTTTCAATAAAATTGGTTTCCAAGTATTTTCACTAGGAGTTGAAATGGGTCTGCTAAGTACTTATAGATTTTCAAGCCTACCCCTGATCAACGTATGACCGAATTTCTATGAGAACAAGGATGGACTTGTCGAAACATCGAGGTGTAAAAGTATTTTTATAAAAACTATTTTAGCAATATTATATAGATTTTTAAAGTATTTTAAAAATGATCAAAGAAAATTTATCTGGTTTTAAGCATTTTAATAATTCTGGCTTCGTTCCTTTTCGAGGACGAAAAGATTCAAAGGGTGGAGGAATGTGACAACCTGGATTTTGACGTGTGTTAATCGAAAAATTAACTGATTTTAATTATTGAAATGTTGATTTTATAAGTCGAACAGATAAAATTTCTGATAATTAAAATATCGGGATGTATGTAAATTGATTTAAAGGATATATTAAATATTGGATTATAAAATCTCCGCATATGATAAATCTTATAGGAAATAGATTATATATTTTGGCTATTGACTATTTATTTATATATATGTATATTTGGGAAAGAAACCACGGTTTGGGAATTTAAAAAACACACACACACACACACACACACATATATATAAAAATATTTGTATAAGGCAAACAAGACAAAATTGTTTGCATACATATGTATGATAATATATATGTACACAAGAGTGGAGATATGTATGTAAACAAAAGAGGAGACAAGCATTTAAAGACTAGCATACAAAACATAAAATCAGGTCAGTTAAAAGGGAAAATCAAATCATGCTTTTATAATACATTAAATCTTTGTACATGATCATATCAGGTCAAATTGCTGACCAAATATTAAAAAAAATTAAGAAGCTTGCTGTGTAAGCCTATACTTCCTTATATACACCTCCTCACTGTTTCAATTTCTTAGATTCGAACCAAGTTAAAATAGAAACCATAGCACCATTTCACAACTAAATAAAAAGAAGACCTAGAACATAGGAAGCATGATTAAAATCAAAGCAGAGAAAGCTAGCAGCAAAATTTATTTGCAAAAGCAGTGCTCTGTTCAAGAAAGAAGGTGAGTAAACAATTCTTATTTAAAGTTTTAAAATATGTTTAAAACCATGTCGCACGCAGTAAAACTTTAGATAAATTGTAAAAGTGCATGTTTGATTGTTGTATATGATTTCATATGTATATATTATGAATGTTTATGAGGGCGTGTCAGTGTGCTAGCTCTGTTCTTCACGTCCATATTGTAGATAGAGTTCAAAAATTAAATGCTCTTCATTTGATATTTTTTGGTCTTCAATGTATAAACAAGAATTGGTTGTTATAAAAAGATATAAATTTTAAAATAGTTCCAAGCTAAATCTGAAGCTAGTTTGAATGATAAGAAGGAAGAACAGTAAATATTCAACCCATATCAAAATTTCAATCTTAATATTTTGGTGATTCAAGTATATGATTTGAATTGTTATCGAAAATGATGATTTTTAAAATTAAAATCATGAATTTTAATTAATTAACTCATGAGATATTGAGTAATGAACGAAGATTGGGATTTCGTCGATTGCTGGTGTTCGCATAAGTTTTTGACGTTAGGATTTTGGTCGAAGCAAGTTTGGGGTTCAGATATTTTGGGAAAAACGGTGATAGAGGTTCTCGGGAACCATGATGATCGAAAAAGAGTGATTTAGGGTTTCGCTGAACGTTTTGTCGTCGATGATGTCGAGCTTTGTTCGACGTGGATGGGAGGCCAAATTCGATCGCAATAAGGGGAATTAGTGCTTGTGATCATAGCGCATACTCCGATAAAGTTGATTGGTGATCGACATTTGAGGGTGGCGTAGAATTGGAGATATGATGATCGAAGTTGTCGTTTCAGCTGTGGAAGTTCGAAATTTCGCTCTGGGGTTTTTGGTGATGTTCCAGGTGGTCAGGTGAAGAGTGGAGGTCGTGTGCGATAGGGATCGATGATCGTCGGCGAACTTCGATGGTCAGGGCATGGTTTCAAGTGCACATTCGTGCACAGGCAGGTGGAAAGGAAATCTGGAATAAGGAAGAAAGGGAAATAGGAAGTTTGGGCCAAAGAAATTAAGTGGTGAACTTGTGTATAGCGAGTTTCGCTCGGGAATTCGTGTGTTTTGGTTCGAGATTAACTCGAGTTTTACTCGGGATATAGCTGTAGTATCATAGTTTTTTTTGAAAAGAAACTTAGTTAAATACGTGTTCAAATGTAATTGTTAAACAAGCCTTCTAGAGTAAGGCATGAGTTAGATATCAGAACAAATAGGACATGTGAATTTAGAAATTTTTGATTAAGTTAATTTGTCGAAATAAAACCTAAGTGTTTTTAATGCATAAATGATGAAATTTAGATAGTGTTTAATTAGTGTATAAACTTTAAATTAGTTAATCACTCATGATAGTAATTAATTAATTTAATAAGAGTTATTTAATCTAAAGATTGTTAGGGTCAATTAATTTAGGAATAGTTAAATTAATTGAAAGTAATTAGAGGTTAATTATTTATAATTTATAATTTTTTTTTAAAAAAGGGTTTGTTCCAAGAAAATTACTTGATGGAAGCAATTAAGGATTAATTACTTAGTGTAATTAATTAAAGAATTGAATAATTAAGGAAATTAACTTAGGGATTAGTTAAGTAATGAACAAGACTAATTAAAGGATAATCAATCGATGTAAGTGATTATAAGATAAATAAATTTAAAGATAATTACTTATTGTAATCAAAGGAAAATTACCTAGTAGAATTAATTAAGGATTAATTACTTAGTGTAATTAATCAAAAGGATTAATATAATTAATTGAGGAGTAAT
Source organism: Allium cepa (assembly GCA_030765085.1). NCBI lineage: Eukaryota > Viridiplantae > Streptophyta > Magnoliopsida > Asparagales > Amaryllidaceae > Allium > Allium cepa. Next base: position 232,813,743 of record CM060939.1, on the reverse strand, counting down.
TAATTATGGTAAGCAATTACCAGTGTAATTAATTAAGTTAATGTGGTTAATTTAAGTTAATTAATTAAGTTTAATTAATTAAAAAGAATTAATTGATGATGGGTTAAGTATAATTACTTAATGCAATTAATGAAGTGTAATTACTTAGTGAAGTAATGGATGATTGCTGGATGTAATTAATCAAGGGAAATTACTTGATGAATAGCAATTAAAGGAAATTTACTGAGTGGAAGTAATTAAGTGTTTATTACTCGGTATAATTAAAGAATTAATTAATGTAATTAATCAAGAGTTGGTATAATTAATAAAGTAATTAAGGATAGTTAATTTTTGAGTGGAATTATGTTTTATTAATTAATAAATACTTCTTATTAATTAATACTTAAAGGATGATTAGTTAATAATGAAAGATTAATCAAGGGTAATTAAAGATTAAGCAAGGGTAATTAAGGATTAATCAAATTAAGGATTGATTAATTGGTGATTATGGATAATTAAGGGATGATTAATTAATTTGTTATAATTAACTAATGTTAAGTAATGGTAATGTAAGTGATTAATGTTAGCTATTATTAATGTCAGTTATTAATTTCATTAGAGATGAATTAAATCAATTGGATAGTGATCAATCTTGTTTATGAATGATTGAATGATGTTAAATGCCTTGAACTGGTTGATATCTTTGATATGAAATAATTTGTGATATAATATGTTTGGTTTGAACTGTGATAATGTGGTTATCTATCAGTGATGAATTGATGTGTATAAGTGACATCTGGTATTTTAAAAGTTGAATTGGATTTAATTGAATAACTTGGGTTAAGATGACATGAGATTCGAAGAGACTAGAGCTGTGTATCAGTAAATACCAGGAATCACTTCGATTTGTAATCTACAAAATTCTTTATATTGGAATGTGGTATTTCATATTGTGTGGTTTTAGTCACGCTGGTTTCCAGCTTGACCCGGGTGTTACTTTAATGTAATGCTCGGGTCAGACCGAGTATTACAGATTTTCAAGTAAGGACATTCTGGAGCTCAGGAGACGAGCTGGATGACACGAATGTATGGAGAATTCCCTCTGTATTATATTATCGTATATATCTGAGTCATGTTGATTGTATGTGTCTCGTGTTTGTATATATGTTGTAACTCTGATGTATTAAAGTGAAATTTGACAAGTACAGTTTTCGTTTGTATAATTGTTATTTTTGATATTATATTTTGATCCGCTGCGAATGTGAGAATCCATGTTCTGTTTCTTCTTCTTCTATCTCATTCTTCTTTCCCTAACTATCTGGAGTTTTCGGGATCGAAAATTTCGGTTCGTTACACAAACTATTTAGAGATAATTATGTATATACTATATATATGTCAAATCAAATTAAATTTAAAATAATACACCTATATATATAAATCAAATCATACTTAAGAAATTAAAATCAAATTAATTTCTAAAACAAAAGTGTAGCAAAGCTACGAATTGGTCTCTCCACTTCGAAACTCGAAAATGAACGTCGATGATGCGGCCGCCCACACCGAAATTATTTTCCAGCGACAAAAGAGAATAGCACTGATTTAAACATTTAAAAATTCTTCAAAAATAATTTCTATTTGAAAATACTTTAAATAATATACATTTTTAAATTTTTAAAACCAAAGTTTAGGATTACCGAAAATTAAATCTTCAAATTCTAATTTGAATTCATTTAAATTCCAAATCAAATTATAAACTATATTTTATAAATTCATTTATTTGTATGTTGGTGAAAGCAATGGTTTACAAAATAATAAATGAAAATCTACTATTCTTATTTCTAACAACCACTTCAGTTAACTAGTTAATTTTTAGAAAATTTACTTATATATAGTATAATCATACAAAATTTATTTCATTCACCAAATTTGAAAATAATATTGTGTCGGTTTGCTCTGTCCAAGTGTTTTGGAATTCCTACCGATAGCGTTGATCAGACGAATCGATCGAAAATCCAAATCAACAATAACAACTCAAACAACACAGTATATAAAATATTTTTATTAATAACAAATACACTCCCTTGATTGATAATTTAAGGATGGATTACAAAGCAAGGATAGAGATTCAAATACAAAGGGACCTTAATCAAAAGTATTCTATTTCAAAGATATGTTCGAAATGAAGTTGAAAAGGTTAAATAACAAAAGAAAAAGATGGATATACTGATATTAGTCGCCGACGACCTTAACCGGGCTAACCGTAACTTCAAGAATAAGATAGATATAGAATTCTGAGGTAAATAGACATTCGATTGCAATAGATAGAATTTAGGCATAGCAAGAAATAACATCATCCAAACCGAGGACACAGAAATCTCCGGTGAATCAATGCTGTTGTAAAGGAGTTCCACCCCTTTACAAATCATTCAAAAATTGGCGAGACCGTCGATTTATTATAAAAATCATTCAAAGTGGAGTTATGGGATACTCTAGAGTCAGAAAACACGAATAGAGGGAGATAAGAATGGATTTTGGAACCGAGGGGAATGTTCCAAAATTCAAAGGAAATCGAGTCAAAGAGGAACGAATTCAAGCTCGAACGAAAGTGATTCTGTAAATTAAATTTACTACATATGCTAAGTTTTGCCTAAAACCAAAGCTCTGATATCAAATGTAACATCCTGATATTTTCAACCATTCGCATCCATACATGCCGGATTCGAATTTCTTAAAATAACAGATTGTTAATTTATTGGCAAAACTCAACATATACAATAAATAAATAATCACAAAATCACAGACATAGGGTAATATACAATATGCGGTGGAAACAAAATGACTAGTCAATCACAGACATAGGGTAATATACAATATGCGGTGGAAACAAAATCAGAGTTAAATAAGTTACAATAGAAGTCTCAAATACAATAGTCAAATACAAGATCAGAATGCATCACTGGAATCAACTGAATAATTCCAAGCTGAAAAGATGTAGATGGATCTCCAAACGAAGCTCCAAGTCCAAAGGTGAGTCTCAAAAGCTGTATCACTCAGTCTTACCCGAGTGTAAAACAAAACACAAAACACTCGAGTCAGGATTAACATTCTTATATCAATAAATCTGACTCAAGTGAAATAACAACTGAAATACAAGTAACTCAAAGGATGTTTGGGATAACTATTCTCTAAGGATCCGTTAAACTATCTACTATGTAGTAATATACGCTATTATAATAATGTCTAAAGTAAAGTATAATATATTAAAAATAGCATTAAGGCGTTGCTCATATCCCCCTTAACACATTTTATAGTGCCAATAGTCTATAGAGTATCGTAGTCGCTCCTGATCGGGAGGCCACCAGAGGATATTCCATAGTACGACACATGTCACACTCGTAGTAAAGCACGCTAAGGTAGGTGACACGGCACAACTAGGAAATGCCAGGGTAGATATATCAATTACACTTCCGAACCGGTGGAAATGCATAACCACAGCTACCGCCCACTTAGAGCCACACTCCCAAGAAAATCAAAGGCGCACACCTAATCAATCACAAAGTAATAGAATGGCATCGAAGGAGTGTGTCCGGTCAGAGGAGCTACCTCATTAGTCCGTCAATTGCTCCTGTTTTAGCCACCTTATGCCAACTCACGGGAGTCGAATCCACGTATATACCTCAATAGGACGTCGCCACCATCCTACTTTATTCTTGAATCTCCACCGCGTACACGGTTGTTAAAGTGGTTTTCGGAGTTGGCAGAGAGTATGACAACTTTCGATCCCGGTCTCTTTAACAACCAAATGTTATTATAACACCGTGGTCATTTCAAAATAGTTTATATTTCAAAACCAAAATATCATTGCCATCTCAAAACCATATCAATATGATATCATTTCCATTTTGAAACCAAATACGATATCATTTCCATTTCAAATATATCCATTTCCAATATCATAGCACTTTCAAAGTTATAACACTTTTGAAATCAAACACTTGAAATTATAACACTATCAAAACATAATACTTTGAAATTGATAACATTGAAAACATAACTTCCACCACTTAAACAGTTTAGATAAAATAGTATATATAACAAAATATTTTACAAAGTAAAATAATTTATATAAAAGAGTTATAAGTTAAAATAATTTATATTAAAATAGTTTATATTAAAATAATTTATAAAGTAAAATATAAAATAGTTTTATATATAATTAAAAATACTTTATATAATAAAATAGCTTCCTCAAATTCACAAAACAGTTCCTAATCAACTCGGATTCCAAATTCAAATTTAATAAAATCACAAATCATAAATTTCAATTCAATTAAGTTTCACAATAAACCATTCCAAATAATATCGATTTCAAATAAGGATTTGAACCACAAAATAAACCATTCCAATTTCAATATATTTCAAAGCTTTAAATATTCCCCAATCTCAAAACAAAATTTGATAATTCCATACATACATACATACATACATACATACATACATACATACGTACATATATATATATACATATATATATATATATACATATATATATATATATCAAATTCAATTTACTATTATTTAGTTTTGGAATATTCACCATCATTTACATAAAACATTTAAACTTCAAATAACTGAATATTCCTTCAATTTATTTAAATTTGGTATATTCATTTAAATCACCTTAAACCAAAAATCAAGTTATAATAAATCATACCATTTAAGATCTCAAATTTAATAAATTTGAAATCAAACTTATTTGAGTATAATTCTTAAATAAATATAATTTCAAATCAATTTCAAATTTATCTTCCAACCATAATTTATTCAAATCATTATAAAATCTATTTAAAAAAATAACTTTAAATAAATATTTAACCATATTATATTTTAATAAAAATCAAACTTTATTATTAAAGTTATTCTATATTAATTTTTTTTTACACATAGCTTAAAATCAAGAATTTAATTATATATAAAATAACACTTATATAATATCTAAAATCAATATTTTGTGAAACCAAATATTTCTTTTCAAAACCCATAGAAATCATTTTCAAAATATTTATATATAGACCAACGGTGTCTATATATAATTTTCTATCCTATGGTTAAGTGATACATATATTTATCATTTCAATCTAATTTAAACATATACGGGTATATATCATTTCAACCCGCAATCCCAAATTCAATTCACTGAAAATCGCTTGGATTTATCATTTCAACCCATAACGATTTTCTCATATTCTACATATTGTTCGGGTATGTATCATTTCAACCTATAGGGAATTCTATACTAATAGGGAACTTTCAGAGTGATAACAGACATGATAATAATATAACAGGCATATATCATCAATATAATAACAGATAATGGTGTCAGATGTCACAGGTGAACCTATATAGATAACAACATATATATAGCAATGTAAATAACTAACAACGGCATATTTCAATTGAAATCAAATTTAATAAATATAAGAATATTAATCGTGAGTGATTTCTCACCTTTCGAAGCTAGAGAGAGAACATGACGAACACATGGGATAAATCACGAAATTGAAAATCAATAAACCCAACAACAAATCTCAGAACGAAGTAAGTTGAGCACGGATTTGATAAGCGAAGCTGATAACTAGAAATTGATGTGGACAATCAAATCTGCTTGATAAAAGAATATATAATATTTTTATTATTAAAACCATTGTCTAATTTAAAGCATAAATAAATAAATAAATAAATTACTTCAAATCCTTTCCTTAAACACATACCAAAATCTTTATATATTATATTTCTTTCCAAAATTTCAAATAAATATTTAAACATAGTTTGTACGCATAAGAGTTATTACAAAATTAACAAAAGATTTACATTGTAAACAAATATTTGAAAATATACTATATAGCCCATCACGTTAACCACAATATATAGACAACATATACTCAATATGTTTAAACACATATCCAAGCTTAAAATGTTACTGGTTACATTTTTTTATTGAACCTAGACTATTGTATATATACTTTATATATACTTAGTATATAAAGATAGATTTTAACTCATATACTTTATATATATATATATATATATATTTGAAAATCTGTACTATGTGAAAATATATTTACTAGCCTATTACATAATTTATATAATCTGACATATTCATATAGACATATCATTCTCTTTAAAGTCAAAGTGAAATTCTACAACACATATCCAAAATAGAACCGCCATGTATTTTGAATTCCATACTTGGTTTAAACACGTATTACGGTAAAACATTTTCGTATATACTGGAAATCGGTAATTATTAAAGTATATATATAACAAGTCAAAGTATAAATACATAAAATGCATAGCAGCAAAATTTGTACAGGTTTAGATGTACTTCATAAAGAAATCTAATACTGGTATACACACACACACACAATACCCTATATATAAAATTCATGTTATAATCCCACATCCGAAAATAAATATAAATTGTATATATACTAATCAAAAATAAATATAACTAATGTATTTTAAAGCTATACAATTAACAAGAAAACTAGGACTATATACACTAACAGATTATACAATTGAAAAATGCAAAATGTAGACAAATATAAACTTACACATATACTTAACAACTGTTATATACTTTTATAACTTATATTTTGTGAGCAAAATGATTGTAAACAAAGATATATGCATATATATACCTGATATATAACAGGCAAGCAGAGCACGAGGCACTGTCATTGAGGGAAGGAAAGAGGCCAGAGAACTGGGCGAGTTGGTCGGTGTGGCTGGTGAGGGGCTGCACGGAGGTAGGCTAGACCGGAGTTAGTAGTGGCGTAGCTAAATTTGGTCATGCGTGAGGGTAGGTGAGCATGAAGAGAAGTGGATGCAGTTGATTCAAAAGGTGGAGATGAGCAGTAGTATTGCTATTTCAAGGTTCTATGTTTTCTTTTTATTTTTTTATTTTTATTTTATGACGTGCACATAACAGAAGAGATTAGAAAAGAGAATAGGAAAGGACGAAGGTTTATACATTTTAAAATCAGGGGATAGTGAAAAGCTGAAAACAGAGAATGATGGGATGTTACAAATAAATATTGCAACAACAGGAACATGAAAGTCGGATATTAATTTCTTGAAATATAAAAAGGCAGGTGTCTATTTGTTTACATGGTACATAAATGATGAGATAGGAAATCAAAAGGATTCAAAATGATACCGCTACGGCAATCGTGTTACAGATTCCACGGTCTACCGAATGCCGAAGCACACAAATGAATATACTGCAGAGGTCAACACGTCGAGGCGATCAAAATTGTATACAGATATCAGTGGTACGACCATCCGATCAAAATCGATAGCAGTACCGAAAATGATGCAAATTTGCCACAAACAAGATAAACGGTGCAATAGCAGTTCAAATTTAATGAAACGGAAGATGACGCCTCACATAGAAGATGATTTACAAATTCTCTATAGAAAAATATTCAAGTTTAAAAAACATTTTATTACCATTAAATATTAACTGATTTGAATTGAAATAAAATTATACAAGAAAAAAACTTTAATATTATCCGATAAAAATTTACCAATTGCTATGTTTAACTAGACGTATACCAAATACTAAATTTCAATTCAAAATTTTATTATTTAAAATTTCATAAAAATTCAGTTAATTACTATTAAAACAATTTAAAATTTTACGGGTCGTTACATTCAGACGACTGAATCCTCAATCAGCCATCAATTTTTTTCCACAATTCAATCGGTTGATCCCAATAATTTGAACAGCTAAATTGACTCCTTTTTGGCCTATTTCTTTGCTGGTTTGGTTTTTAAAGCAATCAGACGGCTGAATTGTCCCTAACAGCCGGTTGATGTATCGAATTTAGTTTTTTTTAATAACTAACATGTCTTTTGAGGCACCAATTCAATTTTCCACCAACCATTTCATTCCTCAACCCTTCTTTTCTTCATCGAAATTTATTTTAGTAAATTAAAACCCTTTCTCCAAATTTTAAAAAAAATCACATTTCTACATCATATTTCACTTAAAATCAAACAATGGCTCCATGACTTAAAAGATCAAGACAAGCCTCCACTTCTACTAGCCCATCTCAAGATCAAATCAGGGCATGGTTTCATGATGATACCACTGTTACAAGGTTCAATGGCATGAAGAATTCTAAATCTTTGAAGGAGCTTATATGAAATTTGTTGATTTCAATGGATATGGAATTTGGTAGATCGTAGAAGAATAATTTTGATTCTCTTATAGGGTATGATGCTAACAATGTCAAGATTTACCCTCTTTTAATTAAACTTTTCTTTGCTAACATGAACTTAGATCATCAAAATCCACAAAACAAAACCAATTGTATCTGGACTATAGCTTGTGGTGTTAAGATCTATCTTTCTCTACCATGCTTAGTACATAGTTTAAGATGTCCATCTCAAGGCTTAGATATCGATGAAACTGAAGTTGACATGTATCATCGAGATGAAGTGTCACATAGATTTCTATCCAACAATATGAATGAACTAAAATTTAGTGCTTTACATCCAAAAGCTAGGTTAATTTATCGTGCTCTTATCAAGTCGCTTCAACCTCGCACCGGTAGCTATGAAAAAGTTTATAAAAGGAATTTCCAAGCTCTATATGCGATTTACTCATCTCAACCTGTCAATTGGGATAAGATAATTTTAGAAGAATTTGAAACCATTAATCATATAATAAATTACAAAACAATTCATTATGGAGCATATATTATGTGTATCTTGCAAAATTTTGGAGTAGTTACCAAATTCCAAGTTTACCACAATAAATAAACTCAACTTCGAAACATTAAGTCTCATGGGTCTTCCAAAACATCCCGTAAGTGATGACCTTATTACTTTTCAACAATGGTTTGCAAACCGTGACCAAGGTATTACATAACCCCATGACATTGACATTGCTTCCTCCTCCCAAGGATCGCAAACTCAAGAAGGTATTAATGAAATCGAAGAAATCAATGTGGATGCCTCTTCCAAACAAGTTTTACCTTATCCCAAAACCAAAGTATGCTCGTTCGTCGTTTGACCAAAATTGAGCATAACGTTTCAAAAACTAACAAAAAGCTCAACTCTATCAAAGGCTTCTTGAACAAAATTTAGTATAAGCTTACTTGCTCTTCATCAACATCTGCCATTCCTTCTGCTTCATCAACAGGAGTTACTGAAACTCCAGCTCCCTTTACTTGGACAACTATTGAAGAAGAAGATGAAGATGAAGGAGGTACTTCTGAAAGCCAAGACTTTTGATTATTCTCTATATCATGGTGTGTTTCCATTATCAACTTAGTATGACTCTTATTTATGTTCTGTGCTTTAAAAAACAATTTATTCTTTATTGATTTGTGATGACTTGATCGTTATGTTTCTTTGTTGTTTTGTTGAATATTTATTTGTCATATTATTATGCCTGGTATTTCGAGTAAACGGCTGTAATGTTTTGTGTCCTCTGATCTATGATGTTTTACGTGATGTAATGATTGTATGTTCTGTGATGATCTGAGTCTGATACTATTTCTCATTAATTGTTTATTTTTTACAAACTTTTTATTTCTCCTATTAATATTTATTTCCTTTTTGTCGATGACAAAGGAGGAGAATAAAGTAAGGCCATATCGATAGGGGGAGTAACATGTATAGTTGTCATCATCGAAAAGGAAAAGAATGTTAGAACCTTATATTTTGATGTTTTGATAGTGACAACTATACAAGTATATATTGTATATACTAACCATTTATGCAGGAAATCATATCAACTTTGTAAAGAGACAACTATATCAAAATGAAGACAAAATTGATGCTACGAAGAACTATTAGTCATCGTGTCTATATCTAGAAGTATAAAATTGTTAAAATTCTCCTATGTGATATATATACATATACGTACAATCTTTTATTGAAATTTATGAAAAATCCCAAGAAATTTGAATTTCAACCGGCTGAAACACCCAAGTCAGCCGAATGAATCTATGCATATGCACGTATTTATTTATGAATATTCAGTCGACTGACTGACAATATTCAGCCTGCTAAATATAGCTTAATTGAACTATTTTCTTGCTAATTTAAAAATCATCGATTCAAGAGTCTATCAAACTTTATTCAACTGCCTGAATCTGCATAATGGCTAGTTTTCTGAAAAGGTGTGTCTCCTTCGTGAAGAGTTACGACTCTTAATCAAGAGTTACAGTCACAACTCTTTACCGTTACTCTTCACGAACGAATGCAACTTTTAAACACTATATGAAGCAAAGAATTCCGATGTTTTTATAATGAATTATATTCCCAATTCTTTCTATATTTACTATTGAACTCTCAAGCATTCAATTACAAATTGCTTTATATTTTTTATCGCACAATCATTCAAGAAAATTTTCTTGTGATCAAAATTACTTCCTTTATTCACAAACTACAGGATATACCACAAAGAAGAAATTTATAGGAAGGGTGTACGTTATTGGCTTATTAATGCTATCCAAGAGCATACTCGGTCAAATACTTTTCCGTTGTTTATAGTTGAAGCCTTGTTGTAGTATCCTCAGGTGGTTGAAGTTCTATTCGGTTGTCTAGGCGTTTAAAGTCCTGTTCATTTGCTCATGTGGTGTAATACCAGTTCCTTTGGGTTGAGTGAGGGTATCCATTAAATCCAGAAGGAGTCTGGGACTGGACGTTGAATGGGAAGTTCGAACCAGTATAAAAATCCCTAGTTTCATTTACTTTATTACTTTTACTTTTATATTTATATTCCGCACAAGTAAATAGTTTAGTTAATATTTCATATTACATTATCCTTAGTCACTTTCATAGTTTAGAGATGATAGGCGGTTGTTTTGCATAGATAAGGGTGGCTAAAACATAGGTAATAGGGTAAGAGAGTATGATTAAGGTTCGGTGAGAATGGATAATACGATTAACCTAATTTTCTCTCATGCAACCTTTTAAAAGTAGATCAAAAACACCAATTAAATGCATTCTTTTTTGGTTGCTATTATCCTCTTATTCCTAGATGAAATTCATCCCCTAACAATGTCAAAAATCTCAAATCAAATTCAAGTATAAAGTAAAAATATTCGATAGTGAAAGATCTATTATTCCAGATTAGCAAACTGATGGATTATGAGACATCCAGAGAAAGGGATTCATTATTTCAACGCGAACTCAAAAGATAGTAGGTAATGTTTATTCCTATCATAGATATAATATCATGTTTTACAATTTGTTAGTTATGCACACCGGTGTTCATATGTACATATATTATTATTATATAATTAGTTAGGTGAGATTTTTATATGTAAATATGATTGTCACAATGAGATAGGTTATATGCATAACATTTGATGTTTATATTCATAATCTAATTATATACTCAGTTATTATATGTTAAGCAAAGTTTATTTTAATATTATGTTAATTAATTTTTATATATAAAATATTAATTTGTGTATAAATGCATATAAGCTATTAATATAAAAGCATATATAATTAAATATTATATAATATTGGTTCAAAATTTTCTTATGCTTTTCTATGCTCATTATGAACTATAAATATGAAAAAATTAATTTTATATTATTAAATATATTCATCATCAGTATTTGATGATTATATGATATGATAAATTTACATAAGATTATTAATGTTTAAAAAATTCAATTTCATAATTTTTAAAATTATAATATCATATCAGAAGCGTTTGGAATTTTTTTATAGATTTTTTAACATTATCTTATATTTTTAGTATTTATTTCAAATTTTGGCCAAATATCGATACTTAACTAAAAATAATATTTTGTTTCTGAAAATTCTCAAAAATTTGGAAACCCTTAAACATGATCCTAGATTTTCAAAAAATTTAAAATTCAATTTTTTATCACATAATTATTTTATGTTAATTGGTTATATCCGAAACTATTAATTAATTTATAGAAAATATATATTAAAAAATTAAAGTTATAATATTTCAGATCCGAGTCAGTTTTGAAATAAAATGCTAAAAATTATATATATATATATATATATATATATATATATAGTTCTACATTTATGTAAACATAATAAATCATGAAATTATTTACCATTAATAATATAAATACTATTTTTAAATGCATATTTATATTTCATTAAATAATTGGTTTATATTTCATATAAAAATAAAAAATTTGTACATACATACATATATTTATATATATTTATTCAACCATATACATATATAAATTTCTTACGGTGTTCATTATAGTATTTTATATATGTAAGCATATGTTTATCTATAAATATAATTTGTAATATTTTTGATAATGAAACATATTTTTAATACATATACATATTATATATATGTATGCAGATATTTGAACAACATACAATACATATAAAATGAGCTAATGTGTCTGTTGCGATGTCAATCACAGCATCTATTTGCGGGCACATTATACTCTTTGCGGATTATTATGTTACACATTGCGCGCACATATATGTATGTATATGATACATGTAAATAAAATTAAATCAAAAAAATTAACTTCATAATATAATATGTATATATATATATACACATATATGTGTGTGTGTATGTGTGTATTTATGTATGAATGTATATGTATATTTAGATTTGAATAAAACACATGATTTTATTTATAACGTATTTAGAAATGTTCTAAAAAAATTAGACCAACAAAGATTCAATGGGGTAAAGAAATTTTGAAATTCATTCAAAATTTTCGCTGCGGGCTTGTCTAGTTCCAACGTATCATATTTAACTGCCTAAGAAAGTATGGCTCATTACATAATTCCTCTTTTACTACAACGGCGCTATGGAAGCTTAATATTACATTAATGGAAAATAATAATTGAAAACCTCCTTATTTGATTGATTTTTATCATATAACTATTATTTAAATAATAATAATAATATATTTATTAGTAATTTGAATAGAACTATAATTTCTTGGTTCGACCGCGAATTCCAAAAATGCCCTTATATACAAATTAGACATCAGGAGTTCGAACCTTGCTCAAACCAAAAATAACATTTCTTTCAAAATAAAATAAATTATATCACAAATTATAATTCTAACCTCGACGTAATTTTCACAATGTTTTTCCATATAATTTTGAACTTTTACTTATTAAGACTATATAAAAAATTAGAATTTATTGAGAGTTCGAATCCTGCCCAAAATAGCATATATTTTCGAAAGAAAATTTTAATACATAAATTATATCACAAGTTAAAATTCTAAACACAACGTAATTTTCATAATATTTTGCTTTATAATTTTGAAGTTTGACTTATCAAAGTTATGTAAAAAATTAATATTTAATCATTTTATATCAATATGTGAGAGTTTTTTATATGCACATGCATATCATGCAGAACCGGCCCAAAAATTGGGTTGCCCGAGCCCAAAACTATTTTGATTGCCCCTAAATAATTTTTTTATTTTTTGTTAATTTTTTTATGCTTAAAAGTAAGCATGCCGTCAAACAAAAAAGATACAACATACAACACAATAATTTTTCATACAAAAACCACTAAACCAAGTAAAGTTATATAAAGTTAAATTAACTTTTCATACAAAAACCACTACATAAAGTGGAGAAATATGAAAGTCCATACAAAATATAAAACTTGTTCAAAAAAATATACTTCGCCTTGCATTTTTTGTAGCGAATTCTTCAATCAAATTGTAACTATCTAGTTTCTCCAAAAACTTCCAATTGAGATCGTTGCTAATCTATTCATTCGTCCTTATGACATGGTCTTCAAAGACAATTTTTGATTAATTTCAATTTATAAAAACTTCTCTCCACCGAAGCAACGGTAACCGAAATTGTAGTAAAATCAGATAAGAAACCCATGCATATTGAAAACCAGCATTATCTACATAAGATTTTATAAAATCAAGAATGTCAACCGACTTAGTTATTTCCTTAGGTAACATACTTTGCAAAGCTCTTAAATCTTGAAATAGATCTTTTCCAAAAATAACGCATTGTTGGTTGTGTTTTAAATAACCTTCTAAGCAAATACAATGTTTCATCAACTCATCTTTGCTAATATGCATGAACTTTGCATTTAATAAAAATCCAAAATTTTGATATTAAAGAGTTTAGAAATTAACTAGAATTTAGTGATTTTTTTTGTTTTCACATTAAAGAGTTGAGGGATTGAACCCACCATTGATAAAGCCATTGTCAGTCAATGAACTGGATAAAACATTAGCAATAAATCCAGTTTTGTTTCAGCCACTAATATAAAATTAATGAAAACAGTCAATTGCTTCAACAATATTGGGTTTCGGTTATATTGGGATTCATTAAAATAGATTTCAGCAATATTGGGTTTCACTGTTTCAGCAATATGAAAACAATCAGTGCAATTTCAATCTTGTGTCAAAGTCTTAGACCTATAGAAAAATTATGATAGCTTCAGCAAACCAATATTGGGTTTCACTAAATAAAAGAAAATCAAAACCACCTAACTTGATAAGAAGAGGCAAGAGCAATAGCTTCAGGCTTTCAGCAATATTGAATTCTAGTCTTTGGACAACAACAGGCAGGTGGAGGTAGCAACATGCAGGCGGCGGGCAGAGGTGGCAGTAGGCAAGCGAAGGCGGACGACAGCAACAGACTTGTGGCAATGGAGTGGACTATGGACGGAAGCCCTAGGTTGATGAATTAATAAGCTGGTGAATCTGACAAACGTGATTTTAGATTTGTAATTGTTCTTTGTGGGCTGGTCGAAAAAAAAATGTTGCCCATCCCTAGGTTCGATGATTTCACGTGCCAAAAAATCTTGTTTACTTATGCCATAAAATTTCATACACATAGTAAGTATATATTCACTGTCTAGCACCACAGTCCCAATATTTAAGCGCTCTAATTTTCGTCCTGAAGTCATAAGTTCGAATCATATGTAATGTGGTTAGAACTATTGAGCATATGTTGACTTGTAGTATGATACTACCCCAAGACTTATAATACAAAAATGTACTACTTTCTAAGTATCCAATTTAACTAAAAAATTGTAGATGTAGAATCCACATCAAACTAACAGTACCACTTTGTTTACCAACCAAGTATGTTAGTTTCAATTAAGATGTTGCCAATGCAAATATTTTGAGTAATTTGTTTAGTTGGCTAATGAATAGTGCATCTTAGATCAAATGTAGGTAAAAAGCTTTTTTCTCTCTGGTTTTAAATCCAAATGACTTTATTGTCCATCTACTTTAAATTCAAATGCACTTTGTTATCGATCCATTTTTTTCAGGTTTGTGGGCTTTTAAGAAGAAACTTCCAATAGCTTTTTCATCAAGTATTGGTAAATTATTGTATTGTCTTATTTTAAAAGAAAGTTTCATGTTCTACTGCTCATACAATAAATAAATACTGACAAAAGGAGAAATGTGATGGAGGACTAAATTATGTCAAATGTAGATAATTGTACCTTCACTTATTAAATTTTTCTAACTCGATTAG
Source organism: Allium cepa (assembly GCA_030765085.1). Classification (NCBI taxonomy): domain Eukaryota; kingdom Viridiplantae; phylum Streptophyta; class Magnoliopsida; order Asparagales; family Amaryllidaceae; genus Allium; species Allium cepa. The sequence goes on along the minus strand of CM060939.1, from coordinate 232,798,236 downwards.
CCCTTTGTAATCAAAATTATTGCACATGGGTTCTAATGGCGCATTCAACATTTACAATCCTGAAAATTGATATAAGGTAAAAACAATATATGTTAATCAAATATCTGAAAGCTTAAACTCAATCCATCACTAATAAGGAGGCAAAAATATGTATTCCACTTATAGAAACATCCTTTTAATTTGGGAAGATTTTTAGAACATCCTTTTAAGTTTCAAAATACACAATCGCTCATACTAAAAAATATGCTAAAAAACCTCTATTTTTAAGTTTTATAATATTTGCGGTAAGCTCTTTAAATATTTGATGTTTTAGCATAAAAAAAATCTGCAAATATTTGCAGTATTTCAAGCAAATTCAAAAAGCAATTTTGATTAAGAATATACTATTGACTAATATTCACATTTAACTTCGGATAAAAGCGAAAAAAAATTCTTCTAAAATTAGAAAAAGGTGTAATTTAAAACAAGTTTTAGAAAAGGTTTTACCCGTATGAAACCAAAAAAATTAGGGACAGATCCGAATTCCCACTTTTAGTTTTCTAAGCATAATTTATAAGTCATTTTTCCACAAGCTTGAATTCCAAAAGTTTCTTTATTCGGCTTACAAGCTACCTTACGTAGCTAACATTTACATTATAATAATGTATATTAAGCATAATTTCGAAGACTAAACCACGATTCGAACCATATTAGTGCAAGATTCTAATGGGTCATCTGGTCAGACAGTAATAGTAGCGTTCGTCGTTATTTTTAATTTTTTTTTAATTTTAAATGTAATAAAATTGAATTAATGTTGAATTTTAACCAATTATAATTAATATACTCACATTTAAAACAATTAATTTCTGAACTTTTTGAAAAATATATTAAGTAGAATAATTTATAACAATTCTTTAACGTAAAAGTGTTAATTTCCAAAAAATTTAAGATAATAGAGGTTTAGTTCGACAATGATTCATAAAATATATGCTAATAATGTAGCATGTCGTCCAAAATCGATAAGGTAATCCAAATTTTTTTTGGCTAATGTTATAAAATGTTAGATTGATTATATGATGAAGAAAAAATGAAGAGCAAATGATTTTTTTTTATTCAAAATATAAAGAACCGTGTTGTGTAAAGAGGTTGGTATAGAGGTTTTTTCAAGGTTTTGAGTTTCGACCGTGGGTTCATGCAAGCGTAAGTTTTTTCATTTTCAAAATCGGTACGCTCCAAAATTGTAAGTGATCAAATCGTAGTTGGCTGCGGTCTTTATAACAGCAATAGTAAGCTAATAGAAGGGTAACTTCTAACAAAATAAAAAAGTGTAGGCAACTTACTGCAGAAGATGGACCCAAATTTAAAATTAATATTCGGCTAGAAAATTCAGTATTATAACAAGTACCCTGGTTGATGGTTCATAAAATATGTTAGCAGATAATTCATTAACTTATAATTGGAGTTTTTGATATGATCAAAACTGGATATTAGCACAATCTGAAGTTCAACAAATTTTGTCAAAATTTTGTTCGTAATTTTGGTAATTCTATCTATAGCATTTTATAGAAATTCGATAAAACATGCTCAAAATTTTAGTTTTCAATAACAAAAGAGTAAAAACATCAAACTTTAGTTGCGTTAACACATTTTCTCCCATGTCCAAAACGATGGTACCAACAATATCCCTTTTTTGAAAATTATAGCCTCAGTACAATTTCAAATTACTAGTAAAAAAAAATGCACAGCCTAAGATGTAGCAAAATTTAAATAAAAATTATTAAAATACAGGTTAATATAGTCAGATATGAAATGAAAGGAACATTTCAGTACGGTTATCTTTATTAATAGTTGTCTTGCATACGCTGTCCTTTATATACAATTCTTTAAAAAAAATTATCCAGCAATTGATCTTAAAAAGTAACATATGCATGTTTGTTTCTAATTTCACCGCATCTATCAGTTGATCCTAAAAAATAGCATCTACATACCTGACCCTACAACCGTACTTTTATTACGTGTAATATTATCGTCAAGTGCATATTATGAATATCAACAAATGTTAATATCACTTAAAAATAGGATCTAGCAAATATTTTTTTTGCAAATTCACAACGCACTTTTACGTATATTACAGAACTTCATATCGCTTAAAAATATGATCTAACAAATAAATTTTCTGTACATTTTTGTTTTTTATTAATTGATAATGGAAAAAAAATCAAACTAATAAAAAAATTTAAACGATTAAACTTAAAAATAAAAATTCAAACTAAAAAAAAATTAAACGATGCAACTTAAAAATAAAAATTCAAACTGACTACACATGATTCCAATGTAAAACCGTAGCTAAATATTTATGAGAATCATTTTTTAAACAATTTAAGCATATATAATTTGTAAAAAGTCAATTTATCCGCCAAGCGTGCTCCTACGCGTGTGACGGAATACTCGTATAGTAATAACTCACTCATGCATGGCTATGTGGATAAATCCACAAAATGAACCTACAAGGCTACAATAGAACAGAAAACAGGAACCTATCCATGCTTACGTGTACAATCTCCTTCTCGGTTATTTTAAAATAGCAAACAATAAGCGTATCCATTTTCTTCCTTTAAAATAATAGCAATTGCTCAAACCCACGTTTCTTATGCAACCCAAATACCAAATAGTCCCTCATTTTTTACCCTTGATTAGCCCCACTTTCTCCTCTCTCTTCCACTTTGTTTACTTCTTCACAGATCCATGTCCTCTGCGTCACTAAACTAAACCGCGGTACGCATAATTACTAATGGTTTAAACCCTACTCTTCAAGCTGTTTAAAATTAACAGTGATTCGCTCAACATATCATCGACAGTGACGATTTTAAGGAGTATAAGTATGCTTCGAAGATCATGTAACTTTTTTCTTTGTTCCGTGAGTTTAACAAATTACTCCATCTGACTTTACAATTTTGATGGATGTTTTATTATTGCAGTAATTGTACATAAACACATGGATACAATTTGGAGTATGTAATTGAATGGCCACCACATTCGATAAGACGCTTCCATTTTCTCTACTTCAACTACCCTTGCAGCTTCTACAATTTCTACTAACTGAAAAAACAATAGAAACTGAAAGGTGCACAATTTTCGGTTTTTCCATCCTTATTTGTTTTCCTACCTGGCTGTGGATTATTTTTAATTTATGTTGAGCATGATTTATTAGTGATAAATAATGTTAACTATTCCACGTCACTTTGGACTATTGATTTTACTCGATGTGGTTTTTATTGCTACACTGTAATACATATTTTCCGCATATAGAAGAACATTTACTTTATACTGCAATAGTTAGGTCACCATAAACAACCTGTTTGATTTTATTCTTCTATAGTTGCAAGATGTCTATTAAATCATCATATAATGCATAGATTTTAACATTTTCAATTCAAAATTTTGGGGAAAATGTATCATAATGTCAACTATTTGGATGGGTGAAAATTGCCTTAAATTTACTCTTTATACGCTACATTTACTTTCCACCTATTTATTTATCGTTGGTAACTGTATAGATAGATGATTTTTTAGCTTAAATTTGATGCATATGTCTCGATGATGCATGTGCAACATATATGTAACTGTAATAAGTTATTTTTGTTTGGAGTACTTCTTCTGTATACTCAGTTAATCATTTTAACTAAATACCAAGAACTTTATGTATGAGTCGAAATACTATTTATGTACCACATGCACGGATGAATAATTAATTTAGTTCAGAGAACATAGGAATATCATTATTTGTTTTGTTGAAATTGAAATATGTATACTACGCTATTTGAGTATATTTACTGCTCACATGTATTTTACCGTTAATTTTTTTGACCTATTAACTAGAAGTGGATAGCTGTGTCAGCAATCATTCAATCATTCGACTATGTCAGTGCACTTAGTGAACTTGACTCAATTGTAGCCAAAGACAGGCTTGCGGTGTCAATCTCATGCTCGCTTATGCACACTGCCACTAGCATGCTTACTAAGACCAAACTGGATGATGAAATCAAATCTTGGTTAGCACTCGGTGCCCAAAAGTTGGTCAAAACCAATGCTCTTGCAAATGCATTAGCTGATCAAAAGGATGAGGTACGTTATCATTGTTATCTTTTCCATGAATATTGCAGTTATGTGAAATATTTCTCCCTTCCTTGCCTTACACTTGAATAACTTTGCAGGCCTTCTTCACATCAAACGCTGCTGCTTAATCTTCAACGAAGTCGTTTCGCAGACTCACCACAGTGCAAGGGCATGCTTGAATGTTCTATTTAAAAGGTTCCTACATATCTCTTTTCTTTGTTTAAATCTTCTTATTAATATATATATTATATATTATTTATTATTTATTGGATAATAGGCTGCTGCTCTCATGGGTTCCGAATGTCGCAAAGCTACTAACGTTAGTGCTAGACTAGAAGCACAAATAATGAAATTGAACCTTCCAATTCTCCCAACTATAACTACTGATTCATTCCCTCAGACTGTTGAGCTTAGGAGAGTGCATCGTGATTACAAGCAGGACAAGTGAGCAGTCCATTTCACTGCATACATTTCACTTATGAACTTAACTATGTTTAATTGTAAAAAATGTATCGTTAATCATAATTTATTATCGATTTATGACGTAGAATATCTGGAAAGGAGTATGCATCATTTATTATAATCGATTTATGATGCAGAATATCTGCAAAGGAAAATGCTTAGGCCATCAAGGAGGCACTCAACAATGTGGTGAAGTTGCAAGAAGAGCTTGACATTGATGTTTTGATCCATGGACAGCCAGAGGTGAATGCAAGCCCATTATTCAAATCTAAATTTTTTTAATATAACAAAGAAAGAAAAACATTACAGAAAAATGGACATATGCTTCTTCTGATCTTTTTTCTTCCAGTTTTGCCCAGATTTCAAAACATGGAGAAAATTCGGTCTAAGTTCAAAATAAATTACTGATATAGACATGTTTCCGTTATGCCAGCACCGAATCAGCATTCTGTATTGGAGCGATTTAAGCTTATGTCAATGAACTTTAATTGATAAAAAATTTCATCGGCTCGATTCAAAATCTCACTACTGCAAATTCGAATATAAAAGCTAAAATATCTAAAAAATAGAAGTTGAGATGAAAGCATCAAGAAATAGGATTTAGGATGCAAATATCGAATAATATAAATTGGGAAGGTATGCATTGACTGCTATATTTTCATTGTTCATCTAGTTATTATATATCATGTGATATTGTATGTAGTAAAAATTTGAATCAACAAGCATGCCTCTCATTTCAATTCATCGGTATGGTTAGCACTACGGGATTTACTGTCCTTGGTCACTACTGAAATTCATACTTATATTTCTATTTCTATTCAGGCATCACTCATGTTAGTGTGTGTTAATGCATTGAGATTCATACTAAATGGATCCATAGGTGATGTTTTCTATTTAAGTCAAGTGGAAGTATCACCAAACACAACTGTAGTCATGTTAATGGTTGGAGGGCCTGGGGATGAGGAGAAGACAAGAAATAAGTGAATGGAGAGGCCGATGTTATTTGTAGTTAATGCATGAGAAAGTATGGCAAGAGGCTCAGATTTTGTTTGCATAATTACCTAAGATATTGTGATAATATAACTTCTTGCACATTATTTTGTTACATTTGACTTGTGGTCCATCATCCACCTCTGTTCATCAGTATGGTTAGCAATAATCGACAAGCATGCCTCTTATTTTAATTCATTAGTATGGTCAACACTACGGGATTTAGTGTCCTTAGTCACTACTGAAATTCATACGTATATTTCTATTTCTGTTCAGGCAATCACTCATGTCAGTGTGTTTTAATGCATGCCGATTCATACTAAATGGATCCATAGGTGATGTTTTCTATTTAAGTAGAGTTGAAGTATCACCAAGCACAACTGTAGTCATGTTAATGATTGGAGTGCCTGGGGATGAGGAGCAGATGAAACATAAGTGAATAGAGAGGCTGATGTGGTTTGTAGTTAATGCATGAGAAAGTATGGTAGGAGGCTCTGATTTTATTTGCATGATTACCTACGATATTGTGATAATATAACTTCGTACACTTTATTTTGTTACATTGGTGTTATCCCATTTTTTGCTCAAAACTGGAATATCGACAAACTGGCAAGGAATGATGGAGGTCGGGATTGAAAGTCGATTGGAAGCAAGGCCAGAGTTCATTCGGCATTCTCTATGAAGGTTCATTCGGCAAAGCCCAAACTAGGTTCCATTCGGCAATCCAAGTTATACTGCATTCGGCCCATGCATACTTCCCTCCAAGAACATTCGGCACAAGGCTATCCTCCATCCGGTCAAACCTCATCCGGTCCTCACACCAAGATCCATTCGGTAGTACCACCGGACCAACCTACTTCTCTTCCTAGCCGAACCAACCATCCTTCCATGTACTACCGAACGAGCTCCACCGAACCAACTGCCTCACAACCCACAACCGAACCACCATCACCGGACCAAGCTCCGCCGAACCAGAATTGCCAGTCCAGATTGCTTCAGCCCGGGCCCACCAGCAGCTATATACATCCAAGACTCCTACCCCCTACCTCACTCTATAAATAGAGAGGCAGGGGTACAACAATGGGAGACAAGTTTGAGAGCTCAAACCTGGAAGGAACTTTCAAACAACTTTCATACACTTGTACTACAAGCTTTGTACTTGTAATCGGATTGGAAAAGGAGAATAACATATAAAGTGGACGTAGGCACACTTTGGCCGAACCACTATAAATCTGTGTGTCTTTTACAGTTTAGCCCCTACTTTTTACGTATTTGCATACACCACCTAAATCAATACGAACAACATAAAATCAACTAATTCATACGACTTGGAGTTGTTTGTTCATCTTTTGTGCAAACGTATTTGAGTTATTTGCTGAGATCTGTGATTTGTGTTTGAATATCGCTGACTTATATTCATACACTGGTGCTTTCACGGTATTGGGTGTTTGTGGCCATTTTTTACGCAAACATTTTGGTGCTTTCATTGAGAGGAACCAGCTCCCGCTACATCGGATAGAGGTTTAGATTTGGAAGACGATGACTAGGCAAAACAGTAGAAGGCTAAGGGCTGAGAGAAGCCAACAAGGAGGAAGTCAACAAGCATCCTCCGGAGGTGAGGAAGGACCGGCTTCGATCTACATAACCCGGGATGAAATGGAAGCCATAACAAATTCACTGCAAGAGAGGTTGCTGAAAAGTCAACAGGAAATGATGCAAACTTTCTTGGAGCAAATGAGAGCTGCAGGGATGCAGAATTTAGGAGCAGCTACAACGGCTATGGATGCAGGACAAGAAGCTAGGGTTATGGAACCCAACGAAGGACAAGATACGGAGCCAGGTAGCAATCAACAAGGGCTTGGGGGCAGGCCCACGGGATTCAACACAGGAGAACCTTTGGAAGGAGTTCAACAGGCTAGAACCAACGTTGCTGCTAACGAGCCACACGAAGAGTATGTACCGGAGTTCCCTCGGGGGCAACCCCCGACAGACAACGGTGGATTGGTAGATATAATCAGGAAGACTGTGCGAGGTGGTTTGACCAACGGAGACTTGGAAGGAGTAAACAGGAGTCCGTTCACTCGGGAAATAAGGATGGCTCAGAACCCACCTAAGTTCAAGCTACCTAGCGTGGAGGTATACAATGGCAAGGAAGACCCTACGGATCACTTGATGAGATACACTAGACACATGGAGGTGCTGGGGGCATCAGAGGAGGTGATGGCCCGATGCTTCCCTTTGTACTTGACGGACTTAGCTGCGATGTGGTTCAGGCAGCTGGAAGAAGGATCTATCGGGACTTGGAGGGAATTGGTGGAAAGGTTTCTGGGACAGTTTCGGGTTCATGTCAAGAGACCGAAGAACGTGATGACATTGACATCGGTAAGGCAAAGGATGGATGAATCGCTTAGAGCTTTTCTAACTCGATTCAGTGCCGCAGTTGCTTCGGTGGATCGGCCCGATCCATCGATGGTTTTAATGGCAGCAGTATCAGGAGTCAGGGAGAACTCGGATTTCAAGGTATCTCTGATACGAGATCCCCCACGGAATCTCGACGAATTCTTTCATGAGGCAGAAAGGTTCCTTCGACAAGAAGATGCGAGTACGGATTTAAAATTGAAAAAGGTTAATGCAGTTGAAGGGGGAGGACCATCCAGCAATGGTTCGGATAAAAACAAAGGAAAAAGGAAGTTGGACGATGATTCTGGAAATGCTAGGAAGCAATGGAAGGATCCAAAGTTTTCCACATACACAGGATTGAACGAAACACTGGAACGGATATACCTGGATACTCGAAATCGCCTTCACTACCGGAGGCCGGCTAGGAGAGAACCAACAGAACGGGAAAGGACATCAGGAAGGCACTGCCTCTTCCATGATTTGGATGGACACGACACCAACAGCTGCAGGCACTTAAAGGACATAATTGAGGAACATGTAAGGAATGGACAACTGCCACAATATGTTGGACCTCGGGATGCAACGGCGAGGCAGGAGCAACTGCCGCCTACCTCAAGCTACGATGGTGGGAGGCCCAGGAATGATGGTCGGTTGATCGTCCCTTGACCAGGTTAATATGAAATAAGTAGCAAACTGTTGGCAAGCAACCAAGTCATTTACACATGTACGGGGACGGAGATAGCCCCTAGGCATGCTCTGAATGATAATAAACTGCGATGCTATGGTTTGTGAAATTTATCTTTCGCTTTTGGATTGGACACTGCTTTTCTTTTTGGTTTTCGGTTTTGGAGCTTGGATTGAGCTCCTGGTTTTTCTTGCTTTTTGATTTGGATTTTCCTTTGGACAATTGTTTTCGGTTTTGGATGTTAGTTTGGATTTCTGTTTTTATGGTTTTGGATTTGGATTTTGGATTTGGATTCTGGATTTGGATTTTGGATTTGGATTCTCGATTTGGATTTTGGACTTGGATTTTGAGTTGGATTTTAATTGGATTTTTATCTGACTTTTGATAAACGGTCGTCGGGTATGGATTATGCCTGGCAAGGGGTGAGTCGCTTTGCCCGAACGTGGTAAATTGACTCATTCAGGTCGTCGAGTATGGACTATGCTCGGCAAGGGTCCGGAGTGACCAGGATTCGGCCTAGGACTTAGGCCCTATATTATCAATCGTTATTTTCAGGTCGTCGAGTATGGACTATGCTCGGCAAGGGTCCGGAGAGACCAGGATTCGGCTTAGGACTTAAGCCATGGCATTGTACAACATCCAGGGACACTGGACCAAGGTCGTCATGTGTGGATTAGGCATGGCAAGAACCCGGAGAGGTTAGCTCAAAGTCCAGGGACACTGGATCAAAATCGTCAAGTGTGGATTAGGCATGGCAAGAACCCGGAGAGGTTAGCTCAAAGTCCAGGGACACTGGATCAAAATCGTCAAGTGTGGATTACGCATGGCAAGAACCCGGAGAGGTTAGCTCAACATCCAGGGACACTGGATCATGGCCGTCAGGTGTGGATTGCGCTTGGCAAGAGCCCGGAGAGGTTATGGGTTTGGATATCGACCCAGAGAGGTCCTGGATTCGGTTATTGGCTATTGGATAAGGATGATTTGAGGCTCGGCTGTCGAGTTCGGATGGACATGGAATTTGCTCAAGCTTTGGTTATTGGATTTGGAATTGGATATCGACTCGGAGCAGTCAAGGATGATCTACTCTACCGATATGGCTATGGACCTTGGATATTGGATTATTCGGAACTATTCAAAACACGCCTTGTTATCACAAGGCATGTTTTGGGGGGCAAAGTGTTATCCCATTTTTTGCTCAAAACTGGAATATCGACAAACTGGCAAGGAATGATGGAGGTCGGGATTGAAAGTCGATTGGAAGCAAGGCCAGAGTTCATTCGGCATTCTCTATGAAGGTTCATTCGGCAAAGCCCAAACTAGGTTCCATTCGGCAATCCAAGTTATACTGCATTCGGCCCATGCATACTTCCCTCCAAGAACATTCGGCACAAGGCTATCCTCCATCCGGTCAAACCTCATCCGGTCCTCACACCAAGATCCATTCGGTAGTACCACCGGACCAACCTACTTCTCTTCCTAGCCGAACCAACCATCCTTCCATGTACTACCGAACGAGCTCCACCGAACCAACTGCCTCACAACCCACAACCGAACCACCATCACCGGACCAAGCTCCGCCGAACCAGAATTGCCAGTCCAGATTGCTTCAGCCCGGGCCCACCAGCAGCTATATACATCCAAGACTCCTACCCCCTACCTCACTCTATAAATAGAGAGGCAGGGGTACAACAATGGGAGACAAGTTTGAGAGCTCAAACCTGGAAGGAACTTTCAAACAACTTTCATACACTTGTACTACAAGCTTTGTACTTGTAATCGGATTGGAAAAGGAGAATAACATATAAAGTGGACGTAGGCACACTTTGGCCGAACCACTATAAATCTGTGTGTCTTTTACAGTTTAGCCCCTACTTTTTACGTATTTGCATACACCACCTAAATCAATACGAACAACATAAAATCAACTAATTCATACGACTTGGAGTTGTTTGTTCATCTTTTGTGCAAACGTATTTGAGTTATTTGCTGAGATCTGTGATTTGTGTTTGAATATCGCTGACTTATATTCATACACTGGTGCTTTCACGGTATTGGGTGTTTGTGGCCATTTTTTACGCAAACAATTGGCTTATGGTCCATCATCCACCTCTGTTCCTCGCAACATTGCATTCATACAATCGCTCTTGTATATTTTTTTGTTTACCTTTTTTGGATTATTTTATATTATGATGATCATTTCTAACTTCTACTTTATGATATAACATTCTACAGCTGCGAATTTAACTAATATTTTCAGCGACAATTCAGTTTATCATGATGATATACATAAACATTGTTGCATCTCCATTTTGTGCTTTGCTACTTGTACTCTAATATTTACTTCACATTTATTGTCTACCATATTTTCTTCCTTCCCACCATAACCAACATTTTCATTTCCTTCCATTGCTACTGTTTAGTTCCAGAGTTCACTTTGATGTATGTGCTTGATTACCCATTAGAACTACTTTCACTTTACTATTTACTTGAAAAATAAAAACTGAATTAAGGTCCTCCCCAAATACCCAAACTCATATATTTCTTCACCTTATTCGGTATAGTGTTTGGTACACATATTGTTACATGTGACATAATGCAAAAATACACGACTAAACATAAAAGCCCTATGTGTTTCCTGTTATAACTTTCTCAGAGTGTCAAGGATTGCTATACCTTGAAAACTACTTGACAGTTCCTATCTAAATATTTATACATGGACACAAAAAACTATGGACATATAGTCGTAAGTATGAACAGTTTTAGATATGCCTTAAAGACTAAATCGGTTGAGAAAATGAATCATCATTGCATACAAATTTGTTAACTCATTAGAACCTGAACAAATTTTTTATTTATAATAAGAAGTACCAAAAATGTGTTAGCTATTTGGGCACAAAAGAACATGTGCAATCTATTGTCATCTCAATTGAAGAATGCACGTACCTTATTCTAGGAATTTAACTCGCTCATTAGATCAGGGATACTGCTTCTTCATTAGGGAGTTGCATCTGGTTGTAGGTTGTGACATGATTCTTAGCAACCTGAATGATGAAGGAGATATGTAAATTTTTTTTTTACTTGTGCGGAAAAGTGAAAAGTATGTGTAGTGATGAGATGGGATCAAATGAGAGACATGCATATGTATATTTATAGCAAGTATATGAGTGAGATTAAAAATTTAAACGTCGTCTAAAAGATGCATATTATTTATCAAATTTTCTTACTTTTCATTATAACTTAGCGAATTTCTTTTTTACCATTTTTTGAGGATCTTTTGTTAGATTGACAATTTTTTAATTTTTAATTGTGGAATTTATGTTTATATTTTTATGGCATTAACATTGTTTAATATATGTTCTTAGTTATATAGATGGTAGGAGATGTATTTTTGGCTCATAGATTATTGAAGGCTTATATTAAAATGATTTTATTCCTTATATTAGTAAATTTAACTGCAGGCATCATCCGTGGAAATTGAAGGCCAAAAAGCCTTTATCTTGGTAAAGAGGACAATTGCAGAAAGTAGGTTGGTCTCATTTGTATTATTATTATGGTTATAAACTTAGAAACATTGGAGCCCAACGTTCGTATTGTTAATATAGTTAATGGTGTTCACAGTGAAATCGACATCAATATTGGTGTTTGGATAGGCTTTTCTTTAGGGGGCATAGGGGACGAGGAAGGGGCAGATGCATATTTCCTCATTTTTGGGTATAAACCAGTGTATCTGTTCAAATGCAATTTTCTCATGTTGCGTCCATTTGTGAATAAATTAAATTTATGTTGCTGCACTTAAGGCATTCCCTTTAATAACTTATGTTGAGCTTCCAGAGCAGGGCCGACTTCAGGGCTAGACTGATTAAGCAGCCGTCTAGAGCAACCCCTCTTGGTGGGGTCAACATCACGGAAAATATGCCAATGATGAATGCTAATTTATTAAAAAATAAAATTTGATATATATATTTTGTAATAAGGTTCTTTGGTTAAGTTGGTTGTATACTTGCTTGTATTTCATGAGATCAGGAGTTTAATTTTAGGAGGCAAGAAATGTTTTTGTTCTGTAATATTTTCACTCTTTATCTACAGGTTACCTAAGGGCAATCCAAGTTGTGGAGCCGGTCCTGTGTGGGAGTTGTAACTTCCGTTTTTGTTCTGTAATATTTTCACCCTATCTATAGGTTGCCTAGGGCAATCCAAGTTGTGGAGTCGGTCCTGGGAGTTGTAACTCTTTTCGTATCCAACACCTTCACTATTACACATATATAAATCTTCCCAGTTATGATTGTAGAAATCATTAATTAATCTTATATTACGTACCAATACGTATAAATTTTGTCAAAATATCAACAAACAACCAACCGTTAAATCCTATCATGACGCTTGGTACAAATGAATAATTTGCACTCAACTGTCATTTAACCAATGATGCTATTTTTTAGCATTATTAACATAAAGGGTTGTATTGGTTATGCATATTACCCCATCATTTTATTATTAGTATGATTTTTCACTAAAATTTGTGTTGTCTACCCATTATTGTCACAACAAATGCATTACTCTAAGCTGCTACTTCCGAGCAAATACATTTCAAAATAGTTTTGTTCCATAATCTACCGTGTGCGAAGCAGGGACCTCATCCTAGTACTGATATAAAAAGAGAAACTTGATGGAAGGCTGAATTATGTCAAAAGTAGAATAACAAAATTATACATTCATTTTCTAATTTTTCAAACTCTACAAGTCCCGCAATCAGCATTACTTTCAACAGTTTTGCATTCTTGAAAATTGATATAAGATAGAAACACTAGATGCTACTCAACTGTCTGAAAGCTTTAACTCAATCCATCATTATTCACTTGGCAACGACATATATTCCACTTATAGAAACTTCAGTGAAGAAAATAAGAACATAAACAAGAAGAAAGAACTACTGCAAAACCAAGTCATATAATACAAGTAATCTATCTTAACATAAACAAGAAGAAAGAATACTACCATGTATATTTACTCAAGAACTCGTTCCATAAGACCATTTTTCATCTTAAATGTAAAGTTGCCAAACTTCAAGATCTCGTCACCTGTGTTTTCCTCCACCTGTGATTTCTTCAAAGCTTGTTCTTCCTCTTGTAATTTCTTGTTAACTCCTGTTTCTTGTGAATTCTTCCGGGTCTCCTTCTCTAGTATTTTCTTCAAAGCTTCTTCTTCCTCCTCTCGTAGTTTCTTCCGGGTATCCTCTTCTTGTAAATTCTTCAATGCTTCTTCCTCTGGTAAGTTCTTCATGTCTTCATCTTTTTGTAGTTTTTTCTGGGTCTTCTCCACTAAATGCAATTCATTCAATGCTTCTTCCTCTTCTAATTTCTTCAATGCTTCTTCCTCCTGTATTTTCTTCAATGCTTCATCATCTAGTGATTTCTCGTGGGTTTCTGCTTCTTGTAATTTCTGGTTGATTTCTGCTTCCTGTGAATTCTTCTGAACTTCCTCTTCTTGCATAATTTTCTGGCCCATCTCCTCTTCTTGCATGTTCTTCTGTGTCACTGTAGTTTGTTCTAGTAATTTCTCCAAGGCTTCTTCTTCTTCCTCTTTTCGTTTTCGTGAACTATTCTGGTGTTTCAACCCTTCAATAATCTTGTCTTTCTCTTCGCATATTATTTCTCTATAGGCCTTTTCAAAAGTTTCAAGAATCCCCAAAGAAAAAGATTTTAAATTCTGATCATCTGACGTGTCTTTAAACGTCAGGATATTATACAAACAAGCCAAAACTCCAGCAAATCCATGGAACATTCCATGAAATGCAAATGCATCAAACCAAGTGTAAAATTCCCTCGAATATGCATCCTTGATTAACAACTCAATCTTGTCTATGTTTTTATCGCACTGCTTCTTCCACATCAGAACCTTCTTATAACCACCTCCAGTGTTGCTGGTTGAAGAACTTGTCTGAATGACATTAGATAACATTAATATGACTTCTTTGTTAACGTCGCAAGCTTCCTTGCAACAATTTGCAATATGTTCGGCCTCTGAAGATGGACTCATGGCGTTGAATTTGTCAACCATGGTTTTGATGGCCTCAAATGCTGTATTTATAATTCTGGAGTAGAAAATTAGGGTTTGTAAGCTCTTGCCACAATGCACTTCTCCCCTCAATGGTTTGGATTCATTTAAGAGGAATTCTACAGTTTCCACCGCAGCGTTGCTATGATCAGGATGTGATGGACTAGAACTGGAGGCTTCGTTACCTTGATTCATAATTGGTAAAGAATTAGCGTGGAATTGGTTTCTTTTTTCTTGACACCGAAGTTTAGGATGAAAGAAATTGCTGTTTAGAAGAAGAAATGATATATAGATTTACAGGGTGGCCGTTCCTTTATATAAGAATCACTACAACTTAACACTACACACACACAAAATACAGATTGTATTAAGAGATAATGCCTTTTTACCCTTTCGTCAGTATATTTAAGATTACATTTATCTGCTATGAAGACAAAAGGATTGGTACGGCCCAACACAACGAACAAATACAAATTTCTTTTAAACATAATGCATGCATTACGAAAGAATTAGATATGCTAGATCTAGATGTTTCTATAAAGTAAAATAAACGAAATTGAAATTTTCGGGTTTTATAACCGGGTTGACAAACAGTTTGGACGTTAAAGCAGAATATACTTTACTTTTCAAAGACCATCTGATTTATTTGTACAAATTCGGAACTATGATTCAATAATGAATAATAACAGAGTAATATGTATGCGGAATGCATTTATTAACCGCTAATCTCAAATAACTAGGAGTGCGGTGTTATGTGCTTTTTGGAGCATCTCCAACAGTTCGGAGTTCGAAAATTGAATTTTCTCCACTTCGAAATATTGAAGGCCTTCATTTCTCAAACAGAAATTAGAGCAGACGCATGTTGAATGGACGCCTGATGACCAGACGTATGTTAAACATGCGCCTGCTTTCTTTTTTGGAGATGCTCAACGGGCCCGGAGTGTGCATATCCTCAACATGTGCTTGTTCAACAAGCGCCTGGTTTCTAGCGTCTGTTTAACAGGCGCCTCGTATGATCCGATATCCCTAGCCTCTCCCCCAAACTTTTCACGCTATCCAATAATATGCACTCTGTTGGAGGTCGTTTTGGATGCAGATTTGAGACTTTCAATCTGTTGGAGAAGCTCTTGCTATAATAAAAAAATTTTTTTTTTTGAAAACCCAGGAGAACCCGACAGGTCGACAAACATTTGAGGAGGGCATAGTAAAAAATAATAAACACGATAAAATTTATATGCTTCATGATACCAAACATTTTCACACGGTCATTAATCATTGAAAAAGAAAATATTTTTACACAATCATCAACTATTCCAAACATTTTGCATAGCAATCAAGCACTGAAGAAGTTCAGTACTTAATGTCTGTGCAAAAATGTTAGCTACGACGATTGATGGCAACGCAAAAAGAAAGCGATTTAGGGTTCTCATATGTCTTTAGTAAACCTTTGAAGATTTTTGTTACCTCGCTTTTGGACCAAGCGACTTTCAAATATATCTGGACGTCAAGACGAAAATAAAATGGTACAAGGACATGAGGACACACTTGGAAGGATGATTTTGAGTGCCCAAATTAAGCAAAACAACATTTTGGTACGGACCACATTCAGGCCGGTACCAACCTGTATCTAAGCACTATAGGGGATTCTGGAGCTATGACCGAACGATTGCTGGCTAGAGTGATCGTCCTAGGGTCCATTTTCGAAGGAGTAAGCAAAAGCCTCCAAAGAGCTCTGACGAAAAGAACGAGTGCTATAAGTATCAAAACCACTCATTCAAAACTTGATTATAAGGAAAAAGTGCTCGGAACTTGATGGATCGAAGATAGAAGACCAAGTAGAAGATAAAGACACGATTTGTCATTAACAAATCAGATCGGTGCCTATCTCTTTTGATCGGTGCCGATATGATTTTATTGGCTAGGAGACTTCTTCTCCCCTTCCACATTCTCGAATCTAGAATTAGACTTGGTATTTCGAGATCCGGCGATTTCATTCGATGATTTCTTTATAAATAGCAAGCATATGGCAGCTTGCACTTCATCTTCTCAGACATACTCTCTCTATATATATGATCTTATCAGAAAGGAAGCTGCCTTTTGGTTCTTCTAGGCTTTTATAATGGAAAATCCATTGTATTTGTTGATAAAATATCTAAATAATAAGATTAAGTAGAAAAGGACTCAGATTTTCCGAACCACTATAATTTGCGTCTCTTCTATTGTTTGTTTACTATTTATACCTAGAATTCTCCATTTCAATTCGTTTAGGGTTGCGCAATTTTCTAGCTTAAATTTTTTATGCTCTCATTGAGAAAGTATTTCTCAAGCGTAGATCTAGCTATCTACTTTGAATTAGAGCATTTAGTGGTTAGATCCAGAAGATTTTTATCTAAAGGTTTGAAGAAATTTCATACTGGAATCAATGGAACCGACAATGAAGTCTAATAGATCTAGGAAGTTGCAGGTGGAGAAGAAGGAGCTTCTCACCATGAGGAGGTGACTAACCAACCAATAGAAACATTGTCAGGACCATCTGCTCCTCCATAGATAAAAGGAAAAGTGCTGTGGAATTCCATCACTGAATTTACCATCTCGGATGGAGAAGAGGAAGACAATATGATCACACTTTCTCAATGGAAACTATTTGTTGACAAAGCTTCCAACGAACATAGTTCTAGGGCAGGAGTGGTACTCATGACTTCGGAAGGACGATCGATTTGATATGCATTAAAGCTAGAGTTCCCTGTGATAAACAACGGGGCTGAGTATGAGGCATCGACAGCGACACTTGAGATAGCGAAGGAACCGGAGGTAATAACACTACATATATTCAATGACCGCGAATTGATTGTTTACTAGGTAAAGAAAGAATTCCAGTTTAAGGGTGTGAGACTTTCCCCCTTCCTGATGAACATAGTGGAATTGCTAAATGATATAGAGCATTACACGATTATTCACATCCCTAGGAAGGAGAATTCAAAGGCTGATTCATTGGCCAAGCTAGCTAGCTTTGGAGATGTGCAATTGATGGGGTTGGTTCAAGTGAAAGTCTTATTGGCTTCAAGTATCAACTAGATGGATGTCGATTTGATTTTGGAGGCCGAAGAGGAAAATGAGCATGGATGATTTCGATAAAGGATTATCCATTGAAGGGAACTCTCTTAAAGGGAATGAACGAACAACGAAAACTCATTCGAAGCTGTCACGCTTTATATTGTAAGAAGTACTGTACATGGGAGGTTTCTCAAACCACCCCTTTAGTGTTTAACAAAGGATAAGGCTAGGAAAATCCTCATGGAAATCCATGAGGGTAGTTATGGTAAACGCACTAAGGAACAGACATGGGAAAAAAAGATACTTCACTATGGATACTTCTAACCAACAATAAACAAAGATACTGATGCTTACACTAGATGGTGCGACCGATGCTAGAGGTTTTTCAAAATTCCAAGAGCCTCATCCACAGAGTTTACGCAAATGGTTAGCCCATGGACATTTGTGGTTTTAGGATTTATATAATCTACATACTATTGATCTCAAAAAGAGGAGCTAAGTAAACTATTATTCTGACGGATTACTTCACAAAGTGGGCAGAGGCAGAACCTCTTACCATGATCATAATTAGGAAAGTGATTAGTTTTATGACAAAGAATATATTTGTAGATTCGGAGTACCCTAAGATATTATAACGGACAATAGAACTCTATTTGAAAGTATCAAGTTCAAGAATTTCTATAACTAGAGCAAGGTCGAATAAAAGCTTTTCGATAGAAGCACACCCACATAAGAATGTACATGTCGAGGCATTGAATAAAATCATCAAATCCATCTTAAATAAATAGTTAAATAAAGCGAAAGGCAATTGGATCAATGAGCTTCTAATTGCATTGTGGGCTTATAGATAACCTATAAGTTCACTATAGGACATACACCATTCACTTTAGCCAAAGGATAAGAGACTATGATTATGATTGAACTGGAAGTCCATTTTCACCAGAAGAAGCATGTTGACCTCAAGGTCAATGAGGAACTCTTGCTTTGAGTCCCTCGATTTAATTGACAAAAAGAGAGAAGAGGCAGAATTAAGGGTAGCCGCTCATCCAATAAGGGTAGCATGACATTTCAACATCAAGAATCAAAGCCATACCTTTGAGGTAAGGGATCTCATTAAAAAATGAGTTCTCCCAGGTACAAGGGCATTTGGTCCGAATTGGTAAGGTCCTTATGTAGTGAAAAAAAAGCTTGGAGACGGAACTTTCAAGCTATCCACTATAGACAGATTCCTAACTCCAAAGGCGTGGAATAGCGACCTATTACGACGCATTTTCACTTATTATTTTATTTTCTACAAAAAAGCCACCCTATTGAAATGAGGGCATTGAAATAAGGCAGTACTTTCCATTTCTTTCATTTATAAATAAATTTAGCTTCTTGATCTGATGGAACCGTGTTCTTGTAAATGAAACCTTGTGCTACATGATTAGCAGTACAATCAGGTACCTAGAGATAAGTACCATCTCCTTTGATCCAGGATTAGGTGACAGGAGTATAATTATAAGGGTCGATCGGATAATTCGACCATATCCCTTCGGTATTAACTAGTGTTAGGGAGATAGGCAAAGCGGATGAGGGATGTCAGGGATAGGACGACAAAGGTGTCGGTTTTTGGAGGTAGAAACTGGTGCACAATTGGAATTTTAATAACCATGCTTATGGCCCTGGCAGGATGAGCTAAGCCAAGGATAAGGGAGGAAGGTCAAAGGATACTCTCAGTCAACACCCAGAGATAAGTGAAACTGAGAAAAGATGTCCAAAGATAGGAGTCTGAAACACAAATTCTTAGAGATAGGAACAACCAAGATTTTCACAATCGCACCTACGGCCCAGTATGTTGACCTCGACCGAAGAGAAGTTAGGATGGTCGATGAATGCTTTTGGTCAACACCGAAAGATAGTCAAGATCGGAGATGGATACCCAAAAATAGGTATCGTTGGACTCCTCTGGTCTAGGATTAGGACAAAGTGAATATAAACGGACCAAGGGCAATCAAATAATATGTCCCCTGTTATTAACCTATAACTAATGCCCGAAGATAGGCAAGGTCAAAGGGTGATGCTCGAATTATGGAATTTGGAACACCAAGCCTTGGAGAGGACTTGTTATGTAACATAATTAGGGGAAAGTACGACCCTACTCACGGCCCAACGGGACATGCCTGGTTAAGGTTGAGTTGTAGAGGTTGATGGATAATATCGTTTATGCCCAGTTATTGGCGAGATTGAGGACGTCAGGATATGAATGTCTAAACCAAAATGTCCCAGAGGTAGGAGATGGCACTAAACTCGATTTATGTGTTACTTACTAATGGTCGAAGGGAACTCAATTAAGGGTAAACAAGAGTAACCATAGACTCGGTTAAAAAATTAATTTTGTTTAGCAGAGTAGAAACACTTTGGAAACAATAAATAGAACCGAATAATGGAATATAACTAAGAAATTGTAGGAATTTTACTTATATATATGGAGTTGCAGTAAGTAAAAGCAATGGATAGACACATGTATGTATAATATGATTGAATTATAGCACAAGTAATTATATTATATACGTAGGCAATTGTAAATAGGTAGGAATAACATTTAAAATTGCAAAATGTAAACGAGACAGAGATTGAAAAGTAAATAGTCTTTCATTACAGTCATTTTTATATGCAATAGATATGGGGGCCGATCTCGCATAAGAATGACCTACGTACAACAAAGTAAAGTAAAAAGGTACAAGCAAACGGAGACAAAAGGAAACTGTCTTTACAAAAGCTAAGTGGAGAGCCTACTTGTTCTACTCCTTCTTCTTCTTCTTCATCTTCTCACCCTTGCCTCCTTGGTTGCTTGATCCATCATGAGGTCTCTTTGGGCCTTTCTCGCCCTTAGATTTCGCTTTATGTGCTCCGGCTTTAGAGGGAGTGGTATCTCGTTTGGTGATCGTGATGTTAGGATTTTTTGTTGGCCAACAAGGGGCTCGAATGTCTCTATAGAGGCATAAACATTGATTCCCTTAGGTGGCCTAAGGTAAGGGGAAGAATTCTCGGAGTAGGCTTTGGCATTTAGGCACCGTCAGGCTATTCTAGTCCAGGCTCAATCTTGATTTATACCTCAGACATGTCGATTTTCCACCTCTCTGTCATGGAAATTAGATATGTTGGACCCAAAGCCCTAGTAATAGTAATGTCTTTGCTCGAAATTTGAAATGTCATCCAATCCCTCCAAAGCCAAGATTTTCTCTAAATCAAGATTAGGAATAAAGATGAAGGGAAGGATCGGCATGACTAATCCTGTGGAAACATCGGTAGACTCGATAGAAATAGTAACAAAACCAAAGCACCACGTGATTGGCGGTATAGGAGGTGGAATAGATGGATGACCTATTAGTTCACAAACCGAGAAACAAAGATTAGTAACGGTCTCGGACGAGAATTGAATTTTCTTAAACATCGGAGAAACAAGAGAGATACCTTCTTTAGGAGGGTTGTATTAAATGAGAGTCCTATGAATCTCCCCCTCTTCAAGTGTAGGTTGCTTCGATTGATCGACAAAGGGGATAATGCAGGGTCGAGGGAGCTAATTTCTGTAAAAGCTGAGATAATCTGGGTGGCCTCCAAGCTGCTCCCTTCAGATGTTGGGACATTCACTGTAAGCTTTTGAATGTTAGGAAATGATGATTCTGTATGGACTGATGCACTTGGACCAGCAAGAGCTTTAGTGGAAGCTTCAACGGTAGTGCATCCTTTACAACTAAGATTACCTTTCCCTTTAGTGTTAGAATATTGCCAGCGTCAAGATACTTAGCTCATAATTCATCTCCGGTAAGGCCTTCACCAAACGCAGCCGCACGATGTACTATCTCTTCCTATGCATCGGCAAGAGTGATGGAATAAGTACTTCCTAAATACTTCAAGTTCTTGTATAGGATGGAATTGGTGAAGAATAGTTAAAGGGTGGAATTTAAATCTTCTTTTTCCATGGCTATCTGCTCATTTAACTCAATGAGGTCATTCGTTATCGCAGCATTATCAACTTGCGCCTCTAGTTTTCCCGCTTTCTCCAACAATAAAGAGGACTCAGGCTTCTTAGTATCAGCACAAAGCTTTTGAATATCAACTTCTTTGGCATGAAGAGCGCTGTCTTTTTCTAGGAGAGTCTGGTCCTTAATTGCAATGTGCGTCATCAGATGGCGATTTCTTTATGATCTTTTTTACATGGTTATTCATCACAATCTTGGCCTGATTGTTGGTGTTTCTCATTTTTACAACCAAGTCTTTGGCGTTCTTCACTAATGCCTGAGTCATATCTTTCCTCTACAGCTTTATCCAACTCCTTCTTATATTCATTTATGATTATATTATAGCTCTTTTTATCTTATATAAAAGATTGGATATCGGTTTGGTGAATTCGGTTGACCTCAGAGAGGACAGAGAGAGTTTCTTCCATCCGAACCCTTGGTCTATATGCCCTTAGATCCCTTGACCCTACATTTTTCCACTTCACTAGGAATGTCTTTGAGGACGTTGTCGAATATGACCCCAATCAATTAAATGTTTGGGAAGGCAGCTTGCATTCTTCTTGATGGGTTTGGAGGCGAAGCTACGAAAATTAAGACTCCTTTGGATTGATTGGGTAGAGGAATTATAGCGGTCATAGAAATCCATGTTAAAGGTTGTTATTGTAAAGGAAATTGTGGTGGGGGGAGACCAGAAGAAGGACCATAGCAATCGCATGTATGATGACCCACCTCCTCGACTCTCAGAAATTGACATTAATACATCCTCAGTATTCACGTTCCATAAATCCAAGTGCTGGAGAGGCTGATTATCATGGGGTAAAGAAATAAAGATAGAAGATAGATAATAATAGAATCTCACATCGTATTCAACATATAATTATATATATGAGTAGTATATGCAATTACTCCAAATTGTTCCATCAAAGTTATGACAGGTACTAACCAAACTAGGATAGTTATAACGACCTATCCTTAGAGTGCCTGTAAATACTAATGCATACATAGTGGAAAGTGACAGATGACTTCAACAAAAGATCCAAAATGCTCCATGCCCTATGCTCCATGCCCTATGCTCCATACCAAAATGCTCCAAGCATACCTAACTAGTTGGTTGCCTTGGAAAATAAGGCACGTTGAGTTTAAGGGGAAAAGAAAATAAACTCCGGGTTAGTTATGGGACTGGTGTGAGAAACTCAAAATACGATGTTGGAAAAGAAAAGGTATCTCATTAGACCATGCCGCACATAAACACGGAACAGAGTTTTACCTTATGATAACCAAAATATTTGCTACACAGAATATGCGGATGTTATTTTTAATGACATTCTTTTAAAACACTTTTCAAGTAAGTTTACATAATTTTGGCCGAAATTGTTACATTATTAAATTCCAGCATACTAGGCTCTATAATCAAATTAGAAGGCACTTATTGGAGAAAGAATTTCCATACAATGACAAGGTAAGGGACTACCTTCCAACAGTACATCTTTAGAAAAATGCACCTGAGGCTCCAACCTCTACCAACACAGAACCGACCTACCTTTACCATAAATAGTACCGAATATGTCATCACTCGATCATTCTTGACCTACCCAAGAGCTCTCTTTGCATACACCACATTAATTTAAAACTCAACGTCATAGCAGGAATATATATGTCTAGAAAGGTGACGACTATATCCTAATGGGAGCGGCCCACTTAGCTTTGCCGCATCTACCCTATTTTAGTCATTTCTGGATAATGAGGCTCAAGGTAACGCTTACCTTACTCATAGCACATTCCACTTTGAATTCCACATTGCCAATCCATAATCACACAACTGATTTCTACAAACATATAACTTCCAAACTCGTATGTCTCAGAAAAGGGTGTTAAGCTAAGAGAAGTTGCCTTCTCCGCTACTAGTCAGATGATACGTTCATAGAAATCAACCAATGTAATTACAATTGCAACGTTAAACATCCGTTCATGCAAGTTGTCCAGGAACAGGACAAATCGAAGGCACACTCCTATCACATCCTGTCGGGAGTTAAGTAGGATTAGTAGCGATTAGTCCTTGCATTGGATATTTCATAACGAAGAGACTACTACTAGTATATGTATATTGGGAGTTTATCCCCAAATGATCAACAAGCAGTCCTTTATTACAAAAATCTTTAATATCATATCCATGTCTTCACTTCGAATACGCAAATTGGTTCGAAGTGGTCTTTGGATAGGAATTACCCAAATCCGACCCCGGATCCTTCGAACAAATCATCGATTAAAAAGATGTTAAGTTCATATGTGATTATTAATCATCATTCAATTTAATTCATATTTTTGTTCATTCAGAGATATACCTTAGAGATATATTCATTGAAATATTTCTTTATCTTTTTCAGAATGTATGGAATCATCAAGCCTCAGTTATCAAATCTTTTTGCTTAATTCAAACCTTTTTAAATCATAGAATAATTCCAAACCCTTACATATTTTACTTAGAAAAATATTTCCAATTAATTTCATTTAAATCTTAACAAAGATTTTCTAATTCAAAACTCATAATTTTAATTCAGTTAAAAGCATGTTATCTAGGATGCTAATCCAAAACCAGTAAATGTTAAGTGAGCAGAATCTATAGAAATCATCTAATTTTACTCAATATCAATTTCCGTATTCAAAAAATACTATGGACGGAATAACGGTGAAAGCACCCTTTGAATTCCACGAATAGTATGAGTTTCCTCTTCGGGCATTAAAATTGAGTATAAGAAGATTACCTCAATAAAATTCAATTTATTTATATTTAGAGAATTATATCCTTTGTCTTTGAAAAATTTTGATCCAAGTAAATCAAATTTTTCCATCCCATCTGTCGGGCAATCTAGATAGCCAGGAGAGCAGTAAACTAGTTTTACAAACTCAAGCCTAGACACTATCTCTTTGACACTAATGAGGCGGTCAAGTAATTTGATCGACTCTAAATCATTTAAAATTTAACCATTCCATAAATCCTTCAAATCATATTTAAAACTTTATTAATCATTTGAATATATTTAAAAAATATTTAGAAAAGAACGGTGGCGTCTAAAACTATATTTTAAAAGTTATAGAAAAGTGCTACAAAAAAGTGTCGCGGAAAGTGCTTTTTAAGCTATATTTATCAAAACAACTTTTTTATCATTTGGAAAATCATTTTTTTATTGGAATTTATTTCATATTTTAAACAATTTTAAAGAGGTTTAACATTCCATATACACTAGTTCATTAAATAAAGGAAAGTGATTTCCTTTGTGCTTATCGACTTGTATTTCCATGACTTGCATATATGTTTAACAATCATATTAAAAAACCATCATTAATAATCATAATCAAATATATATAACATCTAATAGCATATAATAAGATAGTTTAGGAGTTTACTCACCTCGGGTTTAAACGACTAACTAAAAATTGGCTATAGCTCTAACTTGAACTTTTAGCTTACGATCACTTGGATTATTGCTTCTGGATGGCTCGACCTATGGATGAGAGGATGGAGGTGATGGAAGCCATTAAAGTAGAGTGAACAAAGAGAAGATGGAATGAGATGTGTGAATTTGTAAATCCTTAGCCTTAGGAAAATGTGGCAAATTACTAAATTACCCTTAGATATTATCAAAATATCTCTTACACCACATCACTTCAACATCAAATTCTTGTCACCATACTCAAGTGCATGAATTAATGAAATGTAATGTGATAAGACATATTGCAAAAATATCTTAAGATAGAATGACATGCATTAATGGTGGATTTGGTGTTTGCTTTCCATGTTTTAATGGTGATTAGATGTTACCTTTTTCACTTACTTTTTGTAAAAAATATCTTAGATATTTTCTTTATATTTGATTTGACTAATTATGACACACATATATGTGTGTATGTCTATGTGTGTGCATTTACAAACAATGTTGCAATAACTTAAAAAAATTTCCATTTGTCAAACCGTTGAGATTTCGGGATCCAATTTCCGCTTATATTTTCAGTTTTTAATTCAAACTTTTTATTTATGTGAACAAAACTTGAAAATAAATTTCTTATCATCTTTAACTAGTTAAAATAATTTCATTTAACTTATAAATCTATATTTAAAACTAATTAAATGTTCCATTTTCAAAGTGGTAAAATTACGGGTCGTTATAGTACGATTCATCATGCCTCTTCCCTTGATTTTCTTTCTCCTTTGAGTTCCTCTTCTTTCTATCTCTTTCTACCCGGCGATCTCTTTCCACCTGGCATACCCTTTCTTTCCTCTACACTCTCTTTTCATTTTTTTCTCTTTCTCTAAAAGAGATAGAACGAGGATGATATGGTTCGCGAGTTCATCTCCTTTGTTTGAAAACTCCATAGTGAAGATAGCTTTAACCCGAAAGAACGTCAAGTTCAATTGGAACGATAAGTGTCAGGAAGCGTTCGATGAACTGAAATAGAAGTTTACCTCCTCTCCGGTTTTACGGTTCCGAATGGTAATGAAGGGCTTACAGTTTATACCGATGCTTGTGGAAGTGGTCTTGGTGCTGTTTTGACGTAGCATGGCAAAGTTATTGCATATGCTAGTAGACAATTGCGACCTCATGAAGTTAAGTACGTAACTCTTGATTTGGACTTGTTGGCTATGGTATTTGTTTTGAAGTTGCGGCGATATCATCTCTTGGGTACCAAATTTGAGCTTTTTACCGATCACAAATCACTGAAGTATATCTTCTCTCAGAAGTATTTGAATCCAAGGCAAGCGAGATGGCTAGAATTCTTGGCTGCATATGACCTTGACATCAATTATACCCTAGGTAAAGCAAATGTGGTGTCTGATGCCTTGAGTAGAAAAAAGGCTATGCTTTGCCAATTAGTTGCTTCATCCTCCCTTATGGATCATATAGTTGTTAAGAAAAGTCAAGACCTAAGTTTAAGAGCTATTCGAAAGGAAGTTTGAAGAGGGAGACAAACTCGAGGAGATGATGTGAAGCAGTTGTTGGTGAGGATGGTGTTCTTAAAATAAATGGTAGGGTTTGTGTTCCAATTGTAGATGGACTAAGGGAGGAAGTGCCTAGAGAGAATCACAAATCCAAATTTTCCATTCATCCCCAAGTGAAAAATATGTTTACAATATGAAAAGACTTTATTGGTGGGAAGGAATGAAGAGGAACATTTCGACGTATGTGAGTAGATGCAATGCTTGTCAGCAAATTTAGGCTGATCATCAAAAATTGTCAGGTTTGTTACAGCCACTTGAGATCCCACGATGGAAGTGGGATCAAATTTCTATGGATTTTGTGGATGGTTTTCCGAGGAAGAGAAGGGGTAATAAGAGAATTTGGGTGATTGTTGACCATTTGATGAAGACTGCTTATTTTATTCCTACGAAGTCAACTCGAACTGCCTCGAGTTTAGCTAAGATCTGTTTGAAGGAGATTGTCTGACTCGAATTTCTTCTAGTACTTTATTTGATCGTGGCCCTATTTTCACGAGTAACTTTTGGAGATACCTTCAGGATTCGTTGGGTACACAGTTGAATCTAAGTATGGCTTATCACCCACAGACAAATGGCCAAACCGAACGGATCAATCAAATTTTGGAAGACCATCTTTATGCTTCTATTTTGTATTTCGTTGGTTCTTGGAAAGACCATCTTCATCTTGTCAAATTCACCTATAATAATATTTATCAAGTAGAAATTCGTTAATAAATTTGAATTAAATATATGTACGTAAATAAAACTTTCTGTAATTCGGATCTTTAATTCAGGCTAATATCGATATGGCACCATTCGAAGCTCTTTACGGACATCCATACTCCGTCATATTGGATTGAAATTGGAGACAGACTTGTTCTTGGGCGTGAGATTATTTTGGAGGCTTCTGAGAAGGTTGAAGGGATTAAGTGAAAGATGAAAACTACGTAGGATAGGCAGAAGAAATATGATGATAAAAGACGGAAGGAATTGGAATTGGCAATTGGAGATATTGTATGTCTTAAGATTTTGCCATTGAGAAACGTAATTCAGTTTGGGAAGAAAGAGAAGTTGGCCCCAATGTTTATTGGTCCTTTATGGATATCTGAAAGGATTGGTACTCTAGCTTATAGAGTCGAGTTGCCTAAAAAACTATCTAGTGTTCATGATGTATTTCATGTCGCCAACCTTCATGAGTATATTTGTGATCCATCAACAATAGTTCAGCCCTTGCAGCTTGAGGAATTGGAAATTCAACCCGATCTTACTATCGAGAGGAAGCCTATTCAAATTCAAGATAAGAGTATAAGGAATAAATTGGTCAATCTCGTCAAAGTTCAATGGAGTGATGATGATCAAGATTGCACTTGGGAGACTAAAGATAGTATTCGTGCTTCCAATCGTGAATTATTTTGATTCGGTATGCTTTCTAACCTTAACCTATCTCTTAATCCTTGTTACATCTTCGCATTGCACCCTTTTCATGAATGAAAAGTTTTGAGTGGGGACGAATGTAATGATTTCGAAATTTACAGTTCTGTTGGAAGTATTCAATTAAATTAATTTTATTTAAGTTGAGGAATTTAAATTTTGAATTTAAATTTACATTGCGTTTGAATAGTTAAAATGAATAAAAAGGGAATTAAATTTTAAATTGGAAATCTTAAGCAATTTGAAATTGAACCTAAAAATTAGTTGTTAATAAAACGGTGAAATTTTGGTTTTAGAAACTTAAATATTGTACATGAAATTGTTGTAGGAATTTTTTTATGAAAACGTCGATGTTCATTTCGTCAAATTCTGATTTCGCTAGCTCCGTTTAAATCGATTTATACAATCAATTTACGGTAGCGACAACGGATATCGTGTAACTATCAAATTTCACTCAAACATTAAATAACCTGTTTTCTGTGTGCTGCCACGTTCGTATCGAACACTGAGCAGAATGATGTTTCATTTCTCATGTATGCACTCTTGGTTTGTTTTGAGAGCTGTTTTTTTACGGATTAGTGGCATCTATTATTATATTCGAAGAGTATTATAAGTACTGCAATTTTAATATAAATTTTTAATATATGTTGATAATCAGCTGGCATTTAAAAATATTAACGTTAAAATTTTTATATAATAATGAGGCATACGTTTTGATCGGTTTACAAGGTTACAACTATTCAAAAATTAAATATTGCTATACCACTCACGCTAAAATTTTGAGAATTAGTAATAAGAAAAAACGGCCAATCCGCCTTGTCCCTACGCGAGTGGCCACGTACGCCTCCCACACTATTTCTTTACTTCGGCCTATAATATGCATTGATCGAAATAAAGCAAATAGAAAAAAAGCATATATACATACATACATACATTTATATATATATATATATATATATATATATGTATGTATGTATACACACGCACACTCGCATCTACTACCTTCAGTGGCCGAGTTCCTCTACGTCTCCACTGCACTTCCACCGTTGCACCCCTGCCAACTGCCACGCCACCTTTCCCTTATCTCCAGTCACCGCCGCATCTTCATCCCTCCCCATCGAAACTTCTAGCCACCGCCACCCTAAAAAAATTCATCATCAGCCGAGCCTCCCCTCCACTACTGCGCCTCCCTACCATCGCCTGCCTCACCTCCAGTAGCCCCTGCACTACCCACCTCTGACCAAAACTCCTCCTCACTTGCTAACAATCAACTCCAGCTGCTTCATCGACCTCTAGTCAGTCACCCCAAGGTGCCGCACTAGCCTAGCTTCAGCGTGTCAACTTGTTTTCTCTATTTGGATGTAAACCGTGCTTTTAAAAAAAATCAAATCACATATGTGTGTATATATATATTTATTTAAAAAAGAATAGAGTGCTGCTAATCCAGGTTCCGATATCATGCGTCGAAAGTGAGTTGCTGATTCGGGTCGTGTTGTGTGTATAGCTGTTGTGGATCGTATCGAGTTACCACCGTAGAGGTGAGTGTTTTACATTCACAGTTAACTAATATCATGATGCAAGCTAATAAATTGGAAATCATCACCATTATGTGTTTATGGTTGAATTGGATTGATATATAGTTGTTTGGATGAATTATTGGATGATATGTGCATATGTTGACACGTTATACACGTCATATGTTTATACACAAGTGTAGAAATTTAATTTAGACATTTCACATGTTATTATTATTCATGATTCTATTATTTTTTGAAATTTCCCCGTCGATATTTGAATATGATATATGTTGAAATTATGGTATTGAAAAGGGTTGAAATGATATATACCCATTTAATTCTTCACTTGGCTTTGGTAGAAAATTAAATTGAAAACACCATTTGGTTGAATTAAATATTTTTTATAAACAGAGACCGTCTGAAAATTTTTATATGACTGATTTGAAATTTTATATTATGTTTTTAATTGTTATTTATTATTTAAATAAATTTTGGTGAAATAAGAGATTCATTAGTAGGTGTTAGTTTAGACATAAATGTTTATAATGTTTTAATTAAAGAAATTTGATTTTTGGATTTTAATTCCCTAAAGTTTGATTTAAATTAAAATTGCAAAATTCTAAAATTTAAGGTATTGAAGTTAAGGATTTTAGAAACTTTTGAGATAGATTTAAACTTAAATCTGAAATTTGTTTCTTATATTGAAATTTGTGTAAATTAAATATTAATTGGATTTTAAATTTGTATATTAACCATATGGAGATTTAAAATGTTTAATAAAATTGTAGAAATTATTGGAAAATTGATTAGTTAAATTATAATGGAGATTTAATTTGTTTAATAAATTCTTAGGATTGATTGGAAAATTGGTTGGTTAGGTTGTAATGGAAATTAAGATTTGACTTGAAATAATTTGATTAAGTAATCTAATTTATTTGTTGTAAATGGACTTTAAAATTTTAAGGGTTTAAAGGAAATTGAGTTTCAAAAAAATTGGAATGTTTAAAATGGAAATTGGAATGTGGTAATTGGATTTTAGAAACTTAGGAAAGAAATATAAATCCCGTTCTTATAAATATGAATTATTAAACCATAATTGACCAAATGGTGTGTAAAACATACGTTGGATTGTCAAAAAGACCGGGACCGGATATTGACACACTCTCTATAAATCCCCAAACCACTTTAATAACCGTGTATGTGGTGGACGATATCCAGAATGTAGTGGTCGAACCGGCGACATTTACTGGAATGAAATAAGAGAACGATGATGGATAGCTTTGACACTTGTGTCACAATTAAAATGACTAAATGTCTGGTCAAAGAGTTTAGCTACCTCCAGCGACGTTGATCTTTCGTATTTTACGGTCATGATTTGAGCTCGATGGGTGCACCCTCCTGTTTGGATTAATTTTTGCGGTCAGCCACGGATGGGTTACGACCAACCAAAAAGAGTAAACTGGTAGAATCCTACATTGGGCATTGCCTCACGTGCCTTGTCATATTTATTCCTATACGAGCCCTTTAAAATTTTGATTTAAACTGTATCAATGTGCTAAGGTGGATCAATGTAAAGCCTTAACACTATTTTGATATTTATTTTACTGATAGACATTATCTATTTTAGTGTACAATATTATATGTAAATAGTTTGACGGATCCTTAGGAGACGAGAAAAATTGGTAACATCTCCTAAGTTACTTTGCATTGATTTATTGACTTTCATGAGGATATTAGTTCTGACTCAAGCATTGTGTTTTCCCATTATGCTCGGGTCATCCTTAGTATTTCTAGTTTGGAGAGCTCGTTGTGAAGATGAAGGCATTTCTGGTTTGTTCTATTTTAGTTATTTCATCAGTTTGGTTCGTTATGTCAGTTAGACTCATTTCATTTCTAGTTATTTCTTTCCAATTATTTAATGTGAGAATAATGTAACTTATTTTGAGTTTTCTTGACTTATTTGTGTTTTATTTATTTTCTTTTGCAAGACTCTGAGTTGTATTTATTTCTGCATCTGTGTGCTGTGATTGATTCTATTTTACCTAAAAATATATCTATCATTTAAGCAAATGTCTTTCTTTAAATGGTGAGTTGTTACATAACCACCAGCTAGGTCGACTGGCCAGTCAACTTAGGAGGGGGATGATCGATAGTAGGTCGACCCGCCCCTGCTGGTGAGTGAAGAATTGATTTCTTCATTCGCCTATGATTTCTACACGTCATTTTTGATTTTTCTCTCTCATCCGGTCCATCTGTGCTCCATCCGATGGCACATATTCAGCCTATGATGTGGTTGCACCATTTTTAATCTCCAAATCCAACAGTCTGAGATCCACTTCTACCCCTATAAATGAGATCATAGGCCCAACTATTTTTCTCATTCTAGATTTTCTTCATATGGATTCACCTTTTCAGGAAGGACCCTAAAAGGAATAATTTTCCAAGGAGAGACTTGTTTTAAATTAAATATTTAATAACTCCAAGTGGATCCGAGAAAGACAAGGGAAGAGCTTTGGACCATATGTAAGAAATTGTAATTATTTTATATTTTTAAGTAATTTAAAATAATAAAGTTTCCAATAGTTGTAGTTTTTCTACGAATTTAGAATAACTTTTTTTACCAGTTTATTTTCAGTTTAGATTTTTTTTTCTTCAGTCTATTTCTTTTTAGCTATTCTTTTTAGTTATTTGTAATTAATTACTATTAATTATAGCTATTCCATTCATTTACAGTTATTTATAATATTTTTAATTATTTATCGTTCTTTATGTTTTACTTACATCTTTTTCTAAGTTTGGGATTTCTTCTGTAATCTTAAGTTTCTTTCTATTTTTCCTTTTTATGCGAATGGAATAGAATAGATTAAACGCGAATATGAATTAAATAAATAAGAATACTGAAATTAATGAAATTAAGATGTAAAATGTAAAGGCTATAATAAAATGGAATAGGACTAAAATTGAAATATTTGCACGCCTAATTATGATGTGAAATTAGGACTAAAAAGAGTAAACGAGGAAGTAGCATATTTTTTTACTTAGACCTTGGATTAAGTTAATAAGCACAATTATAATGTAGATTATAATTAGAAATAGAACAGAAAAAGGCTTATTTTGAGACTTAGAATAAATTAATAAGCAATGATAGCAAGAATGACAGTAGAGGCTTATTTAAATAATTTATAGTAAGTTAATAAGTAAAGATGAAAGTAGGACCTATACTAACATTTTATAGTATTTCTATGGACATAGTGTCTCACATTAGCCTGAAGTGAGACGAGGGCACGCTTATGCTGTAGAAGCGGTAAATAAATGGTCAAATAATAGAAGTTCAAATCACGGGGACTTGGACAAGGGGCGCAACTAGATAGTGTTTGAATGACAGGCCAGTACCAACAGCATTACCTATTATTTATATGGACATGGTGTCTCAAATTAGCTTGTAGTGAGATGAGGGCACGCTTATGCTGGAGTAGTGGTAAATAAATGGTCCAATAGGTGGAGTAATAGGTAACATGAGCATAGAGGTGGTTACACATGTGGCTTTTGGTTGGTGCTCAGTAATCACTATGAGTTCCATGCGCTTAGTAGGTGCCTTTCGTAGGCACTAGTGTCTAAAATTCAGTAGACACATAGTAGAAAGCCGATCAAAAGGGTAGAATTAGGACTTCGGCCTAATTAAAGTAGGATAGTGAATTCAGATCAATCAAGCAGCTATCAAGGACAAGTGCGAACAATCGAAGTTATCCAATTGAATTAATATAGTAGTTAAATCGTATTTGTTTCTAGTTTTACCTTTCCTTCTATTTCCTTTATTTCTTTTTATAACTAGAACCATCGTAAATTCTATTATCTTTACTTTGCATAAAATACTAGTAATTACTATCATTCACCAGACTTTTAGTCTGACGAACTCCTCTATTTTCCCATTTCTCCCCCCATAGGCCAGCAAGGGCAAGGACGGTAGATTGTTGACACTTGGAGACTTCTTTGGTGGAGATTTTCTCATGTATTCTTTTCTTCGTTTTTAGTTTAAGTTCTTTTGTTGTATCGGCACTCTTTGAGGGATAGTTTGTATTCTGATTTTTATGAGACTGAGGTTTTGATTTCATAAGACTTGTTTTGGCAGTTTGAGACATCCTATGTTTTTTGTATTTTGTGACTTATTTGGTTTATAAAGTATTTATGAAGTTTGGTTTCAATAGTTCCTGCTGTTTTTTTAATCTATTTTGTCATGTGAATCTTTGTCTCTGCAAGTTTTTAGCTATGCCTATAATGCACCACATCTTTTAGTGTGTCCTTTTGGGTATACTAAGGGTGTGGGGTGTTTCAACCGTTGCCTTTGTCGGTGTAACAACCCTGATTTTTTAGTATTATTTACATAAAATAAATAAAGATTTAAATTGGAGAAATTAGTATTCAAGTGTTTTTATTTAATAATAATTGAAATTAAAATTTGAACTTATAATTTTAATATATATATATATATATGTATTACTGGAAAAGCAATATATGAAATTTATTGATACAAATTCATGTTTTAAACTTTTTAAATAATGCGTTATTGTTTCCTAAATAATATGTAATTTTAGTTAAAGAGAAAATGGAAATTTTTTGTGTTGAAAATGATTTATGTGTTATATTTTATTAATGTAGAAAATGTAAATTATTATTTTCAATATTGAAAATAAGGGTTTAAAAATTATTGGAAATTATGTTTCATTAATTAATCGTGGAGATTAGGTGATGAACTTAATTTTAGCGTATGGATTTGAATTTTTCTACGATGAAGTTAATGGGATATTATATTTTTAAAATGGTAGAAAGTGTAAAATGTTATATTGTTTTTATTAATTAAAATGGGTTTAAGCATAAGTAGATTTTAGCCCATTTGAGAATAAAAAAGGATTCCACTCTTTTCTGTACTTAGTAAATGAACAATACGTTCATTTCTAAGTTTAATAGTAAAAGGAAAATGGATCTTCCTCTTTCTCTCTTAAAACCTAGAAAGCAAATCAATATGGATAAATCCAAATAAATTCCATAAAATTTAGAGAAAATAAAGAGTAAGTTCTTCTAATCTAATTCAGTAAATTATAGTGTATAATGTTTGTAGTTCTTTCTTTTGGCTTGAGGCATTCTACGTTTTACTGAAACCTTGAGAAGCAAGGTAAAATTCATTGTTTTGCTAGCTAATTAAAGAGAAAAGGTGAGTTTACACTCATAATTATCTCTAGTTTTAATTCAAGTTGCTGTTGTGTTGAATTGATCTCAAGTTTGTATGTTATCTCCTATCATATGAAACCCCAATTGATGTTTGGTAAGAACCCTTATTATATAATCGTTAAATCATCAAGTTGTAGTGGTTTATAGGCTTACGTGACAGACATATCAGTACTCCAGAGGTTGCAACAAAAAACGCTAGAGATATAAGCGCCAATGGATCATCAGAGGGTAGCTGACATCGCCTGGGGTTCAGCCCAGCCATTGCACCTGGTCGTGGCCAAAGCCGTAGGTCATGCCATTTGACCATCTAGTCGAGCCTGTTTAATCGTCCGTCTGTCCGTTTGACTTATAGATACTAATTGTTTACTTTACTTAATGCTTGCGATAATTTAAGCATAAATTTGAAGTTGATTTTTGTTGAATTATTTAGGTATTTTCTGATGCTTAAATCTAATTTTTGATAATATTGTTGGAATGGAAATCTTGTTCTATAATTGTTGCCGAATAAACGATTTATTCGCACTTGTTTTTGAACTAAATTATAAAGGAAATTATTTTCGAAAATAAATTGATTTCTATTATGTATATACGAAAAATATAAATAGTTGTATAAGAAAGATTTTGTATAA
Organism: Allium cepa; assembly: GCA_030765085.1. Classification (NCBI taxonomy): domain Eukaryota; kingdom Viridiplantae; phylum Streptophyta; class Magnoliopsida; order Asparagales; family Amaryllidaceae; genus Allium; species Allium cepa. Next base: position 232,762,717 of record CM060939.1, on the reverse strand, counting down.
TATATATTTATAATACTCTAAATTTCAAAGTAATTTCGTAGCCAGTTTTCTATAAATATTAATATAAATTAAATGGTGTTTTCTACTATATTCATTATAAATCTTTTTAAATAAATATTTTAAATTAGCTTTCGAAGTGAAACTATTTTATTATGAAAACACTACTTATTTGGATGAGAATTGAATTAAAACGATTTAATAAGACGAGTGGTATAAAACACTCGTGTTTGTTTTTACCAATTAATTCTTGGACTTGTTTAATGAACATTTAATCGTATGAGTGGAATTTACTAGCTTTTAGTAATCATTTGAGAGTCATCAAGTGGTTATGGGACATTGGTCTGCACTCTTATGATAATTAATTGAAAGTGGATAACATTTATTTATTTGTTGAGTTTTCAAACTTGACCTTGGGTAAATCTGTTTAGGTTGATTAAATGGGTTTTCAAACCATCTTATGATATTCGTTTTCAAGTGAGTTATAATTTGTGAAGTGGAACCCCTTGTATTGACTTGCGAAGTGCATGTCCATTGCTTGCATATTTTGATGTGATTATCCATACTCTTATAATTGTTGTTACATTGAATTTGATGAATGTTGTAACTGAGCATAAGACTTAACTATAAGTCGTGAATAATTAAATGTATTATGATATGTTATTGAAGTACATTTAGGGACATTATCCTGGACAATTACGAAAGTTTATTATTATTAGTATCTCACATATTATGATAATTATAGATAGTCTGGCCAGAATTTTATTTTGATGCCGGGATCAAACAAAAACTTGATATGTACATGGACTCAGTGACCTTTGATGTGAGCTAGCTTAAGAAGTCTATCTTGATGTTGTTTTATATTATGATGTACCATTTGAGTCTTGTATATATGCTTGTATATGTTGTAGACCTTTTGGTTATGTACATATTAAAGACTTGTTCGTGTTATATATGTATATGGATAAAAATGCAAATGTAATATTTTCTTTTATAGACTCATACTTTTGTAAAGACATTGATGTATATTAATTTCCATTGCGATGTTTGACTTTGTGTTGTATATTATATTATGCATTGTTCTAAATTAGATTAAACCATTGTATTATAGTTTTGCGCCTAGATCGGATATGTTGAATTAGCACTTGTTAGAAAAGAAAATTATAGTCACATTATTCGACGTATTTGATACTTGCCCAAAGCAATTTTATAGATGTTCACTCCTAGCCACCCCTATTTTTTGCACTAACAGAAAGTAATACCTAGTAACAGCCTTTGTTAGTGTGGGTCTTAGGGTGGAACGTTATGGTTGGTATCAGAGTAAAGGTTTAGAACAATATAGGATATATGAAACACAAATCGTGGCTTAGATTGACTTAGAGTCTCTTTCATGGGTGTGTCAGGTAGCATTTTGGATTTATTTCCTAATTAAAATAGAAATATAAATGATTATTGGAATAAACATTGGGACATATTTATGAAAATTTCAAATTAAATTATATTTATAAGAAGATTTAAAATAAAAATTAATTTAAGCGGTGTGTAGTGGAATCTTGATCCATTAATAATCAAAGCTGCACAGCGGAAGTTAATAGATTATTTCCGTTGAGCACCATAATTATTTATTTATTTATGGTTGACTACATGATGTGTTCATAGATGAATGGATGTGTTCTTAATTTCCTATAATAGGTTTTCAATTATACTAATATATATATATATATATATATCTATGTGTGTATATATGTATATGTATATTGATAAAGAATAATTGGAAGTTTTTTTGTGTTTAATTATCCATTGATTGCTTTGAGAATTCTAATCGATGCGCTAATCAATGTTATCGATAGGAATTTATAAACACTTCGACGAGACATTCAAACATAGTGCTTTGAATTTTAACATTTTATAAATGTTTTACAAAAGTTATAAATAATATTTGAAAAAGAAAATGAAGTTTAATTGAGTTAAGTATTCTTTTGAAAGGAAAAACATTTTAGAAGAGTAAATCAAGAGGAGAAATTTATTTTCATGAAAATTTATGTGTTTAATAAATTGTAGCAAGTTAGAAACTTTATTGAAAACATTAAAAGATATTTTATATGTAGTTTTGATGACATTTATAGCCATCGAGCATTAGCAATAGCAAAGATCAATGACGAGGCAGTGTTGATTTTTATGATCAACATACGGCCATCTGACAAAGCAATTTGCTATAAATATATGACATGGCAATGTCGTTGTATTGTTTTTGATATATGTAAAATAATTTGTGATGCTTGTGCTTTGTTGTGTATATCCGTTCATGATCTAAATGGATGATAATCCTGAGTTCTAATTTTAAAGAAGTTAAAATAGAAGATATAAGAAATTGTGTAAATAAATTTTTTGAATTTCAAAGTAAGAGACTATTTGACAAGAAAAATTAAATTTTATAATTGATGATTGGAATTTAAAACGGATAAATCATTTATTTGAATTGGGTGTGTGTATATTATAAAAAGTTAATATATTATTTGAGAAATATAAAGTTAGAAAATTATTTTGAAGAAGATATTTATCTGATCAAATCATTTAAATTCTATAATATGAAGAGTAATAATAATCGACATAGTGTTACCGACTGATTTTGAGAAACACTTCATCGAGTATTGTACAACTCATTGAATATAATGTTTCAAAAGTACTTACTAGCCCATTAGTGAATACTCGAATTCCACCAGGTAGTATGGGATAACTTGGTTAAATTTTATGATTTCTATTAGGAAGTATTTAACACTTTTGGGTTGTATTCTCTTTTGGTGTTTGGTGGGACCGGTAGTTCCTTAAGGGAATATATTTCAGGTTTTCCAATACAAGAAAAATTCATTTGGTTTGATTATTAGATGTAACTTCTTATTAGAAGTTATTTTTCTAGTTATGAACTTAAAGTGAAGAAATTTAAATTGAATTGAACTATGAATGAGTCATGGTTAAATTTTTGCGATTTCCATGCTATGAAAAATATAATTCCTTGAAATGATGTTTGGTTGCTAATTATTGCTTCAATGGAATAAGAACTAATTAAATGATTTGGTAATCCTAAGTGGTTATGGGACATTTGAGATCACCCTATCGATTAATTGTGTGACTTGTTTTTATAGAATATTTGAGTAAGTGAAGCTTACTGACTTATAGTAAATTTTCAAGTATACCCGAGTGGTTATGGGATGCACGGACGTTACTCGAATGATTACTATTAGAAGGTATTTGACACTTTTGTGATGATGTGTGAAGTGCATGTCATTTGCATTGACTTGCGAAGAGATGTTCGGGATTCACACCTCCTAAGGATTTGTTAAACTATCTACTTTGTAGTAATACGCTATTACAATATTGTCTATAGGAAGTAAACTATTAAAAGTAGCGTTAAGGCGTTACCCATATCCACCTTAACACATTTCATATATTTCCATTGTCTATAGAGTACCGTAATCCCACCCGTACGGGGTGTCATCAGAGGGCACTCCATAGGTATGGTACAAAACAAACTCGTAGAAGGTGCGCTAGGGTAGGTGACATCGCACAACTAGGCAATGCTAGGGTAGATATACCAATTACATTCCGGACTGGTGGTAACGCATAGCTGCTACTACTGCACACCTCGAAACATAATCCCTAGAAAAATTGAAGTGTGGCCACCAAATAAGTCAAAACTCTGAATATATCGTCGATAGAGTGTGTCCGATAGGAGGAATGAACTCACTTGGCCTGTCGATTGCTCCTGTTTTAGCCACCTTAAGCCAACTCATGGGAGTCGAGTCCACATATATACCTCAGATAGGCTCATTGCCACCATCCAACTTCATTCTGGAATATCCACCACATACATAGTTATCAAAGTGATTTTCGGTATTGGCAGAGAGTATGACAACATCTGATCCCGGTCTCTTTGACATCCAATCGCTTATTACACACCGGATGTTTCTTTTACATTTTCAAAATCGTTTTATAATTGATATCAAAATATCATATTTGATTCAAACCATATCACTTTCAAAATTATTACTTACTTTCGAAATCATATTCACCTTTGAAATCATAGTTCGATAATTATATTTCCTTTCAAGGTCAAATTCACAATTTACATCAAATATTGTGTTCTCAAAAAAAATATACCACTTTCAAATCCTATTTCTTCCAAAAATCATATTTCCAAAACAGGTTAAATATTGGCTTCAAAATCGCCATTTCGATTTATTATAACATTTAAAAATTCCAACTTAGGTTATGACATCATTTAACCTTGTTCTCTTTTTAAACCAACTGAAATGAATATAAACTCTTCTACGTACTTAGTTTGGGAATTAGAAATTAGTCTAAATAGTTCTAAATAGTTAAAATGCTCAAAATAGTTTAGTTATAGGTAAATACTTTTAAATCGATTTATGATAGCTAAATAGATTTAAATTAGATTAAATATAATTAAAATTAGATTAAATAGCTTTATATAGATTAATTAGATTTAAAATAAATTAAAAGGGTTTAATTTGTTTTTAAAATAAATTAAATTGTTTTTAAAATAGATCAAAATAATATATATAGTTAATATTGGTTAAGTAGTTTGAATAAATTTGAAAATCTAAATAATTAGGAAATTTAAAATAATATATTTTAAAATAGTTTACTTAAAATATGAGTTTGAAATTAATACCAAATTAAACTGTACATTTCATTTCAACATATTTAGACCATTACAAATTTCCAAATCGACGAACCAAATTTCAATAAACTATCGAATTTCATATCGTTTAAATCCATGTTCAAATATCAATCGGATTACTCCAATTTCAAATATTTCAAGGTTAATTTCAAACAAATTCAATAACTCAATTTCGATAGAATTTCATTTATACACAAAAGTTTAACTTTAAACTTCCGATTTAAATTCTTAAAGAAATTCCTTTTTAAACCAATTCGCACTTCAACACAAAACTTGATTTTTCTATAATACTTTAATTAATACAAATCAAATTTCATTTCAAAACATTAATTGATTCAATTGAAAATTTTAAGGATTTTAAAATCATTTAATTTAACCAATCCGTGTCTGTATATAATTTTCTACCTTAGGGTCATGTAATACGAATATTTATCATTTCAATCTGCAATTTAAAACTTTTATGGTTATATATCATTTCAAACCGCAATTCCGAAATAAATAAAAATCCATAACGAACTTGCAGTTTATAACGATATAAAATAAAATATCCATTCAACCAACATCGACAATCAACATCCGTCACAAACATCATCCAAGTCAATCGATAATATCAATATAGAACTAATAATCAATGATAGGTATATAACTGGCAATTTATATTCAATAATAAATTAAATAATGATTTTATTCAAATAAATTCAAATTAAATGAGATGATGATATAAAATATACCAAACAACCATAAATAAATTTCTAATCGCATCATAAATTAAATTTAACAAACATAAGTAATTTTAGAAGTTGTGAGTGGGTTAAAACAATCACCTTTGAATTTAAATTGAATTTAAATTCAAAATAAGCCCAAAATTTGAACGGTCTCAGAATTCGTCCAAACAAGCATCAAAGTGTCTGAAATTTTTATACGATCTCAGGGATCAAACTACGCGTAAATCGGACCTCGTATGCAGAAATTATATGTGTATCAGAACGAGTTGAATTGAAATTTAAATAAATAAATAAAAAACTGAACCACTCACTTTCAGACACGTCAACGTTGAAAGTCGTCCCCAATAGCTCCAAAAACCATACCTCACATACGCGAATGCTCGAACGCCGCCACCTTTTGCATTGATTCCCGATCACCCAAGAACATCTCTGCTACGCGCGTCCCCTTCTGTCGACTCCGGCTCCAGCCTCCTCGACCATTCAAGTCACCTACCGAAGCCAAAAAACCCACAGCCGCCAGATTAACACAAACCCTAATCGAATTTCTGTGCTCAATTGGACCGTTGATTTGACGAACGAACAATGCTACTGCACTCCCCTTGTTCCCCTCTACAATACTGTATTATCGATTTGACGATCTGTCGAAGTTGATCGTCGCGTGATGAACGACCGAGAATTGATCATCAATTTCTGGAAAAATGATGATTCAAATTGGAAACCGAATTTTAAATCAGAGATGCGCTCGTCAAGAGCTTCAGATCGATATATAATTTGATATATATTGATAAGATTAAATTTTGAAGTTGAAATTGAATTGGAATTGCAATTGGGAAATTTAGGGTTTTCAGCCATTGAGAAAGAGGAGTAGCAGAAATTTCTGTACATACAGAAATGAGAAATAAGAAATGACCTAGGGTTTATAACGACATATATATAGGCAGAACAAAATAGAAAGGAATATGCTCAATTGGTTTGGAATGTTGAACGATAAACGGCCAGAAAAGCCCGTTTCGACTCCGGAACGAAAATTAGTCAACCCATATGTCAAAATAGATGTTTTAAATGATTTAAACTCAATGGAATAGGTTTTAAGTCCTAATTCTGTCGTATGAAGAAGTCACATTAAAATTAGCGTATCTCAAAATTGATTTAAATTTATTTCTATTTAATCGATTTCTAGGCGTTTCAAGCCCATACGATCAAACGACAAGTCCAATCGTTACGAAACTTGAAATCCTACAAAAACTCATAGTTACGGATCCGAAGAAACTAGTTTCGTCAAAATCCGAGCAAGTGGCCAAAATGGCTATATTCACGTTAATTAAATAATGAATAATTGACTAATTAAATCATTTTTCAGTTTAAATTTTAATAATTTACAACTTCTATCATTTTTGATTTCTTAATCATTTACAATAATTTAAACAAATTTAGATGTCAATTTAACATTGATTAATTCATCAATTTTAGGGTTAAATTTCAATTTCATTATATTTAGAAATTATAAATTAAAGTTCCAAAATCCATTTGTTAAATTCTTAAACCTGCTTGTTCAAGTCTTTTATTACAATAAGGATATAACTAACATTGGTTTATATCTTGATACATTAATATTTCCCAATTTCATCTTAATTTCTATTTACGTAATATTTAAATATCAAATTTCATTTAATTGCAATTAATCCAATTATTAAGTTTAAATAAATAAATCTTGATTTCCATTCTTTTTATCCAACCATTTGTCATATTTACATTTAATTACATTTACAAGTTCATTACTTACAAACAAATGTTACAATTCTTATATAACCCAAATTTTATTCAATGGTCATTTATTTCATACTATATCATTTATCAATTTAATGTTTGCATTTTTTTTCTTATATCAATTTATAACCAAGTATAAGAATTTACATTATTTCAATAAATTATAATTTCATTCAAATTTTTAACTATTAGCTTTAGTTATCATTTATTACTTTTAGTATTCATTTCATTATTAAATTATAGATTTTTTCCCAATTTAATTACCAAAATCTTATTTAATTAACAATTTAAATATGGAAAATTACAGGTCGTTACACATTATTAATATAACAGACCTATGCATATACTAAATATAAATGAATCTACAAACAAAACTTTATAAACCCAATATACACAAACATACAGATCAAGGATATCTTATATAAGCTTATATAGGTAACAACAAATTTCATAAAACTTATTTAAACTCATACGTATATATACATACACTTTGTATCAATTTATATACATAACATAAAACAAAAAACCTATATAACTTTTTATATATACAAATTAATACATATACCTTTATAAAATCAATATTACCAAGAATTTATTTACCTTTAAATTTCATATATGCACACGATCATATATACGCGACTGCTCTCGAGAAAGAGGTGAGATTGGATTTTGCTCTGTCGGGTTTTGGGCTTGGAGTTGCAGGCGGGTTCAGTAGCACAGGCCGGAGATATGCTATTAGGTTTGAGGTGGCTTCGGCCATGGTGGAGGGTGGTTCGTGGCGTGGTGAGTTGTGGGCTAGCTTGCTCGGGCTTTGGGTGGAGGAAGGCTAGAGTTGACGGCGGAGGAGGGAGGTGGTTCGGCCGTAGGGGCGGATGACGTGGGCTAGGGTGGTGGCTGTTGTCTCTAGAGAGGCTACTGGGATGGTGAAGTTGGTGATGTGGAGGAGCAGGTTTTAGTGGGTTGCCGAGGCCGGATGTCATGGTGGCTTCTAGGGGCTCGGGTTAACTGAGGTTTCGGTATAAGGGGTTGTTGGGAGATGGACCAATGATGGGTGGGTGATGTGGGAGATGAGACATGCGGCATAGGTTGAGTAATGAAGTGGTGTGCTTTCAAACAGGAAGGAAGAAAAAGAAATAGGAGGAGAAGAACAGTAGGCTTCCACCAATATATGCTTTCATTTATTTTATTATATATATTTAATAAGAATAGCTAATGAATAGCAAGGGAATAAGAATAGACCATGGATAAAATGTGAAATGGCAAATATATTTTTGTATTCTAAATTATGAACATGCAATAGGTAGGAAGAAGAAACATGCAGGCAAAATCTATGTAAATGAATATTATTTATTTTATTAAATTCTCAATTGAAGTACACAATAGCATAAGTCACACTAGAAATTATTTAATACGGTGGACTAATAAAACTAGAAAATTACTAGGATAATGAAAATTGATAGCTATTGGTCTTTGGTCCAAAGATAGACGAAAGGATATAGAAAGAAAAAGGCTAACAAGGGTAGCGACATGGTTAACCGTTTCATGGTTTCGTTGAGTACCGAACATCGAAGTAGACATATGAATATACTATGGAGATCAGCATGACGAGATGATCAAAATGGTACACAGATATAAGCGATATGATCATCCTATAAAAAGTCAATATTCGGCGTCCAAAGTGCTGTAAATCTGTCGAAAATAAATAAACTTGGCTAGAGAGGTCCAAATTTTATGAAACGAATATGATTTACATTATAAAAATATTTAGATTTTTAAAGGATTTAATTTCCATCAATTTAACTGATTTTAAATTGAAATTGAAAGTTACACAACAGAACTAACTTTCATATTTTCGAATAAAATTTTATTAGTTGCTATGTTTAAATAGATGCATTTCAAATATTAAATTTTTATTTCAAAATCCAATTATTCAAAATTACATAAAATTTTAGTTATTTATGTTATAAAACCGTTAAAATTTATGGGTTGTTACAGTTTGACTTGCATTGTGCAGGTAGACTAGCAGTGTGTAGTAATGATGTTAAACTTGCGAAGTGCAGGACCTGTAGGTAGATTTGCAATATGCAGTTATCGATGTTAGACTTGCGATGTGCGGCCATCGATGTTAGACTTGCGATGTGCAGGTAGACTTGCGAATAGCAATCATTTGTGATAAACGTTGGCCCTAGACTACAAAAGTGTGGTCATTTATGTAAAAAAGTGAAGTACTTGCCTTTGAATATTCGACAAGCAAAGTACTGTCTTTTATGTTAGCTTTCGAATTGCATACCATTATTATCATGTTGGATTACATTTTTTTTTTCATACTAGTTTATTTGTGATGGTGTGAGTTGGTTGTTAGCTTGAATATGATGGATGATGATTGTGGTTATATTATGACTTTAAATTATGATAAATTCATTAGAATGTTTTAAATTGAAGTACAATTTGCAAATGCAAATTTTGAAGTACAATTTGAGAAATACAAATTTTTAGAGAAGTTAATCTTTGCTTTTAAAATGATATAATTTGCGAAGCACAAATTTTTTTGTGGAAATAATTTTTTTGGAAAGGATTTAACTAAAACCATTTGAGATGTTGGTTTAAAAAGAAGTAAATTTTTATAAAGGAAGTAATTAAATTGGTGATTGATTGAAGAAATCTAATTCATGGAAATAAATTAGTTGTTTTAATATTTGAAATATAATAAAAAAGATTTTATTTGGATATAAATAAAAGAATCTTCTTATATATGGCTTGTTTATTTAGTTGCTCGGATGTTTGGTTGTTTTAGTGTTAGTATACATTTTGAAAAATAGAAATATTATTACTAGTGATATGTATCTATTATTTATAGACTTTAACCCAAATTAGAAATTGCGAGGATGAAATTTCTTTAAGATGGGAGTCTGTAACAACCTTGATTTTTCAATGTTCGTTTAAATGGAAATAAAGATTTAAATTGGCGAAATTAGAATAAAAATATTTTTATTTGAATAATAATTTAAATTAGAATTTGGAACGAGAATTTTAATATTTATATATTATTGGAAAAGCGATATATGAAATTTTTTGATACGAAATTCTTGTTTTAAAACTTATTAAACAATGTGTTAGTGTTTTCTAAATAGTAATTTTATTTAAAGAGAAAATGGGTATTTTCGGTTTTGAAAATGATTAATGTGTTATGTTGTTTTATTTTAGAAAATGCAAACTACCTTGTTTTCAATATTAAAAATAAGGATTTAAAAATTATGTTTCGTTATTTAGTTATAAAGAATTAGTGATGAATTTAATTTTAGTATATTAACTTGAATTTTTCTATTATGAAACCAATAACATATTAGAATTTTAAAATAGTAGAAAGTGTAAAATGTTTTGTTATTTTTATTAATTAAAGCAGGTTTGGGCTTAAGTAGATTCCTACCCATTTGAGAATAAATGAGTATTTCTTTCTTTGTTGTACTTAGTAAATGAATAATACGTTCATTTCTAAGTTTGAGAGACTAAAAATGGAGCTTTCTCTATCTCTTTGAGAACCTAGAAAGCAAATCATCACGGAAAAATGGAAATGAATTCTAGAAAATTTAGAGAAAATCCAAAGCAAGTTATTATACTATAATTCAATTTGTAGTCTAATTGATTTAGTGTTGATGTCTGTTGTTCTTTCTTTTGGCTTGAGGTATTCTAGGGTTTACTGAAATCTTGAGATGCAAGGTAGAATTCGTTGTTTAGCTAGCTAAATAAAGAGAAATGGTGAGTTGAAACTCACAACTATCTCTAATTTTAATTCAAGCTGTTGTTGTGTTGAATTGATGAATATATGATTGAACTAATCTTAAGTTTGTATGTTATCATATCATATGAAACCCTAATTGTTGTTTGCTAAGAACTGTAAAGGCCCATATCTCCGCATCTTTTGAATCGACCATAATTGACATCAGTTCAACTCAAATTGAATGGAAATACGAATCTGTAGAGGTGAAGAAAAAGAAAAAAGTAGAAGAAATAAATAACAACACAGAATCTCACAATCGTGGTGGAAAAAAATAAAATATATAATGACGGATTTTATACAAAAGAATCTGTAATTTTTTTATACTTACAATCATCAGAGTACAAAAATATATACATCAATCTGAACAGTTATAATCACTTATCCTCACACGGCGGAAAAATAAACCAAGTACGAAAATACGTCTTAAATCCTCCAACTCGCCTTCTGAGCTCCATGGCATTTTAATCCTGACACTGTGATACTCGGTCTGACCCGAGCATTATTATAAAATAACACCCGAGTTAGTGGAAAACCAATGTGAGAAAACACACTCGATTTGTGTTATCAAAGTTATCAAATCCTCTGAAAAACATAGGTATCTCATTAGACTGCGTCACACATAAACACGATGGGTTTTTCCCTTACGACAACCAAAACATTTTATAGAAAGTCCAATGATATTATAATAGTGTCTAAATACAAATTTATTCAAATAGCCGAAATTGTTATATTAATTAAATTCCATCATACTATGCTCTACAAACAAAACCGTAAAGGCTCGTGTTGGACAATGGATCCTGTACAATGACTGGGCTACAGGGGTACCGCCTATTATAGTACACCTCTAGTAAAATGCACCGAGGGCCTTGTGGAGATCCCGGCCTACACTTAACCTGGATAGACCAAATATGTTATCAGCCAGGGTGTTCCCACCCTTAAAAACCGAGCGCTCCAATTTTCATGCGCAACCATATCCATAGTTTATATTTTTCCAAGGGTATCCAGAAAAGTGATATCATACCCTAATTGGGTGCAACCCACTTAGCCTTGCTGCATCTCCCCTGTTTTAGTCACTCCTGGTTGATGAGGCTTAAGGCTAACGATTACCTTTCAAGAATAATTCTACTTAGAATGCTCGTCGTCCTCCACCGACGATTTTCTGATAGCATCGTCCATATAGGTTGTCATGTGTCTAGACAAACCGAATCACCGTCTTCACTGTCTTCGCAATATCCCTTCATAATGTTCAAACCGGATCGAAGTGGTTTTTGGATAATTAAATCCAATCCCGGTCTCTTCGAAACGATTAACAAAATTGGCCAATATTGATAGTCGGTTATTTACTATCAAATAACATCTATAAGCAGTCACTAGGCCATTATTTATAATTCTTTTAAACATTCATTTCAAAATATCTTTACAAAGATATATATTCAAACCTCTTTCAAATTTATCAATATTTTAAAACATTCTGAATACTTGTTTTCGTAACAGGATATCTCCTCCCATACGTCACTTCAACACTTAGTGAAATATTTCCAACTTCGAATTATAATCCATTATTTTGAAAATATCTCGATATAAATTCTTTGTCTCCAAATATTTTCAAAAATCATCATTTTCTCAATTAGGAAAATTTTATAATCCATTTTTTGAATCATTTCTTATATCAATACTTAGAGTTTTTTATCCTATCTCGATTTTTAAGAATTTATATTAATTCCTTTATATTTTCCCAAGTCGAGCACCACTTCCAAAAATCATATCCTTTCCACATCTCGAGAGAGTTTACAGATAAACAAATAAGTTAAATCATTCAAGACTATATGTATACAAAATAAGTATTTTAAGGAATAATAATTTTTTGAAACATGTTCAAATAACTGTTTGAAACATCAAACATTTTTTAAATAAACATTAATAACTCATTTTTCAATCCATCCTTAATTTAAACTAATTGATTTACAAAACTTGTTTTAAAGGTTTGAATTTATTTTAAATAAGAACTTATATTAAAATTATCCATTGTCCAGAATATCCCAATATTAACTAGTTTAAAATTTCTATAACAACCCTCATATTTCCTGATTGTATATTTAAATATTTTATTTGAATATAGCATCGTTAGTCGGATTATAGTTCGAAATTCTACTTTTTGCAAACTGTCAAATTAGGACTCGAGACCAGTTTCATTGAGTTCAAAATGATGTTTGCGACATTTTTGAGTATAAACATCGATAAGTTTGGAGCTAGCTAAAATTTCGACCTTTTCACTTAGGGTTTTAGGTTTGGGTTTCAGCCCATTAACCTAACATATCAACCCAATTCCACTCCACTTCTCTTCAATCCTTCATAATATTTCCTACAACTCAAGCTTTAGCAAAAATGGTGGAGAAGATTGGAAATTAAAATCCTAAGCCCTAGTTTCTTTAGCAAATCCAAGTTTTAGCTCCAAATTCAAAGAGAAGCTTAGGTAAGCATCTCCTTCTTCTTCTCCATCTCAATCTCTCTCCAATTTTAGAAATTTCCTTTAACCTAATTTGGGAAATATTGCTTATTATCTTAGATTGGGGCTTTTAGAGTTGAGATTGAAGAGTTGTTGATCCTTCTTTGTTTTCAAGCTTCTTCTTCCTTGTTTTTGTGTAAAAGGTTAGATTTTTATCTCACATCTATATCTATATCTATCTTTGTGGTTAGGTATGAATCCCTAACATCTATTCATGATCATTTACTTTTGATTTGGATTGATGTGGTGATTTGACTATTTTTGGATTTGAAGTCCAATTTTGTGAAAATCCTACTAAAGATGTTTGGATATGTTGTTAGGGGTGTATCAAAGAGCCTATAAGGCCGGGTTGTCGCTTGGCGTAAATCCTTAGTCGCCGTTGCTCGCTCGATCGCCCCCGAAATCATTTTGGCCATCATGGCCTAGGCAAATTGTTTCCCTTACCAGGAGTTCAGACGTCTGAATACCATTGCCAGACGTCTGGTTTTGCATCCTAGAGAAAATTATACATGGCAGAAAAATAAAAAAGGGCAGTGACTAATTTCAGATGTCTGAATTATCGTTTCAGACGTCTGAAAGGAGGTCAGACGTCTGGTTGGTTTTTTGGAATATTTCCAGAAACCAAAAACAAAAACAGACGTTTGGATCAACCCCTCAGACGTCTGGATCTAGTATATATGCCTATTTGCCTAATTTGAGTAAAACTCCAATGTTAATCGATTTTTGGTCGATCCGACTAGTTGTTATCACTATTATTGACTTTGATGACTTCTTTCTTTGGATTTTTAGGAATATCCATTTTACTGGGTTTGGTATCGATTTCATTGGGTTTAATTCACGTCTCTGCATGTGAATTTTTGGTGATTGATTGTTTATACAGTCATTTCTGTGGCTTGTCACTTTAAAATGCAAAGGTTTCAATACTAGTAGTAAATATTCAAATTCGTTCACAAAGACGATTTCAACTCTATTTTTGATACAAAGTTCGCTTTTAAGACCGTTTTCCAATCTATTAGTATATACAAACCTTTACTTCATTCGTTTGAGAAATCTAATTAAACGACTTAGTAAAATAAGTGGTATGAAACGCTTGCATTTACTTCGTCGGTTAATTTTTGTACTTGTTCGATTGAAACTCTTGTGACAATTTGTGAGTGGGAATCTATAATTTGTTCGTAAATATTTAAGTTAACCCAGTGGTTATGGGACACGAAACTAAACTCATTTTATTTACTAGCTTAGTGTAATTGACACTTCTTGATGATCGATGAAGATCATTTTGTGGTTCAGACTAGCAATGTGCGATGTCTCTTTGTCTACAAGGGAGACTAAACCCCGTTTCTGTGGAGCTTCGGCTCAAAATTGGTGGGCTAGCGACCCATGGTCTTCGGGTCGTTTGTGAAGCCTCGGGTCAAAATTAATGGTTAGCAACCATGGAATAACGTTCCGTTTTGTGATACACGTGTTGGCGAGTTATCATGCTCCCGTTTTGTGATAGGCCTCCCCCTCTTGTGATTTCTGGATTTCTAATTGATGATTTCTAGAATTTGTGTCTCACCAATTTTAGTGATTTACATTGATGAGTTTATCAATATTTGTGCATTGGTGAATTTGTGTTTCAACAACTTTTTCGATTGGCATTGAAATGTTTGCCAATATTTGTGACTTGGTGAATAAAAATAAAGAATATGGTTTTCTTTCTTGATCTATGAGAAGCTTCTTATGATATTGAATAATATCAGGTTGATTTTCATATGCATACTTATCACAGTATGGCATTATTGTTATCATACATTTTTGTCATATCTCTCATTCTATCTCATTTTTATCTGATATTTAAAGCTAGACTAATCCGTTTATTATTTTCTTATTAAATAATACTCGGGTTAGACCAAGATGTTATAGGTGCTTATGCTTGACTCCTTATCTGGGATCATCATTATCTGACCTTTGTCTAACTACATTGATTGGTGGTTTTTGTTGTTATACATTCGAGACAGAGACTCCTTGATGTATACATAATCTTTGGTATATCACTTGTATCTATTATTTTGTGATATTGTGGATACCACTACTCTGATGTACACTTCTATGTGTTATATTCATATCTATTTCTGCCTTTGTGATATGGATATCTGTGACTGATTTATGTTATGTTTATTTCTATATTTCTTTCCGAAGACCACATAGCCATTGTGTAGCAGCTTTGATTGCATCGACATGTTGGATTTCTTGATGCATGTTATACTATTTGACATATCGGTGCTTTCACAAAGCAATTACACGGATGGTTGCTCCTCAACAGCCTTATTCTTATGCTAGTTGACGGCATTACTCCGTAGTGTCCTTGGCTAGCGTGAGTATAGTGGTGGGACGTCACTGCATGGTATCAGAGCCAAACTTCGGAATAATGTAGAATATTCTAGCATGGATCATCGTCCTAGGTTCTTCTTTGGAGTCGTGCCCTAGGATTTTATTTGAGTCAATGTACCCGTTCTGTCCTATTTTCTTTGTGATGCCTTGTTTTATCAATCATGATTGTTTGATATTCATTCTGAGAGTATCCTTTTCTTCTTTCTTTCTTTCTTTCTTAAAGAAGAGAAATGGTTAGACCAGGTCGTCCTAGCGCCGGTCAATCTAGTGCTACTCCTCAGGATGGTGTATTTATGTCTGCCCAACAGCTTCTTGATCTTGTAAAGAATGCTCAAGCTGTTGGACCCATTCCAGAGCCTACTCACCCAAAATTCGGATTTGCACGCCTGTGTAGTGATTATACAAATTTGGGTGGAAAGCCATTCAGGGGTTCCGAGGGCGTTATCGAAGTCCAAGCTTGGCTAAGAACATGCGATCGCATCTTTTCTTGCATGATTCTTATTGATCTTCATCGAGTCCAAGTGGTTTTTAGCATGCTCCAAGAAAGAGCATTAGATTGGTACGAGCTTCTTATTTCTGAAACTATTGACGCAGATCTTACTTGAGAGCAATTCCGGGAAAGATTTGAATTGAAATTTGTGTCGGTAGCTTAAAAGGTAACTTTGGCCCGGGGTTTTGATAGACCTTGTTCAAGGTGAATCTTCTGTGACGGACTACGTCGCATCTTTCGAATCTCTCTCTAAATACGAGGTTGAATATATAAGTACCCCATTGAAGAAAAATCAGAGGTTTGTCTATGGATTGAATAAGAATCTTAAAAAGCCTTTACTTATGAAGCTTGAAGTTTCTTTTGATCAGCTTGTTGATATCTCTCTTTGACTTAAAGAGGTGGATAAAGAGAGTGATGTTGAAGTTGGGAGTGCCAAATCGAACGTCAACAACAACAAGAAGAGGCCTAATAAGTTCAAAGGTCCTTATCCCAATAAGAAAGGGAAGCAAGAAACTCCGATAGCAAAGACTCCTACCTCTAGTGGAGGGCAATGCTACAATTGCGGTTCTAAGGACCATTATGCAAATAAGTGTTCAAATCCCCTTGCTTGTTGCTATTGCAAAAGTTTGGTCATTAATATCTGCATGTCCCAGACTTCTAAGCAAGAAGGAGGGAAAGCTAAATGTTGTGCAAGCCCCTAGTAACACTTCTCGCGGTCAAGGTATTTCTCATCCTATCCTTGATGGCATTATTATGTTTCATGATCATCCTATTCGAATTCGTTTTGATACGGTGACATCCCATTCTTTTATATCAAAAGAACTTGTTGATACTTTTTCTTTAAGTGTTATGGCTTTAATGACTTCTTTGAGAATTGCGAATCCGATTGGTGGACCCGCAACACTTAGTTTGCTTTGTAAAGATGTCGAGATTATTTTGTGTGATTTTTCTTTCCGAGCCGATTTACATGTCATGCTTTACTTAGGCTTCGGAATGATTTTGGGAATGGATTGGCTTAACTGTTATGAAGCCCATATCCTATGTCCTAAGCGGATTATTCATCTTCGACATCCTCATCTGCAGATTTCTATTAATCTTAAAAATTTGGATTCCAGTTTGGTGGCATCTTTGTATTCTCTAAATCCTCATGATGACGATAATGAGGATGAGGAAGACGTCATTTCTCTCATTCATGTTATTCGTGAATTTCTCGACATATTTGAGCCCATTTTAGGATTACCACCTAAGCGAGCCATTGAGTTCGGAATTAACCTAATTCCTGGAACTTTACCTATTACTCGTCCTCCTTATCGTATGTCCAATAAAGAAAATGAGGCGATGCGCAAACAATTATCCAAATTGGAAGAGAAGCAATTTATTCGTTCTAGTTCCTCTCCTTGGGAAGCTTGGGCTATTTTTATGAAGAAATCCGATGGTACACTTAGGCTTTGCGTTGACTACCGTAAGCTTAATGATCTTACCATTAAGAATAAATATCCTTTACCTCGGATTGATGATCTATTCGATCAACTTAGCGGTGCTAGAGTCTTTTCACAATTGACTTAGGAACTGGTTTTCATCACTTTCGTGTTGCAAAGGATAGCATTCCTTTGACATCATTCCGCACACGTTATGGATCTTATGAATGGCTTGTTATCCCATTTGGTTTAACGAATGCTCCATCATATTTCGTTGACCTTATGAATCGAGTTTTCAAAGACTTCCTCGATCGATTTGTTCTCATCTTTATAGATGACATTCTTGTCTAATCTAAAACTGAGGAAGAGCATGAGAAGCATCTTCGGATTGTGTTGGAAACTCTCAGGAGCAATCAATTAAAAGAAAAAATTTCTAAGTGCCATTTTTGGCAATCTCGTGTGAAATTTCTCGGTTATATTATTTCTGAATCCGGAATCTCTGTGGACACTTCAAAGATTGAAGCAATTCAAAATTGGAAGAGACCAGAGAGTGTTACGGAAATCTGTAGTTTTCTTGGATTGGCGGGTTATTACTATCGATTCATAAAAGACTTTTCTAAAATTGTCGTCCCTCTTACTAGCTTGACAAAGAAAGGAGTTAAATAGATTTGGTCGGAAAAATGTGAAGCTTCTTTTCAGAAATTAAAAGAACCCCTTTTCGACGCTCCTATTCTTGTGATTCCCGAAGGAAACCAAGATTTTATTGTTTATACCGATGCTAGTCATGTTGGATTGGGTGCCGTTCTTATGTAAAGAGAATGTATTATTGCTTATGCTTCTAGGCAATTAAAGCCTGCCGAGACTAGATATGCCACTCATGATTTAGAGCTTGCGGCTATTGTTTTCGCCCTTCGAATTTGGCATCATTATCTTTTGGGAGAATTTTTTTCTCTATACCGATCATAAATCTTTGAAGTATTTATTTTCTCAAAAGAAACTTAATTTGCGATAACAACGTTGGCTCGAGTTCCTTGCATCTTATGATCCTGATATTCTTTATACTCCTAGAAAGAGAAATTGTGTTGCTGATGCCCTTAGTCGTAAGCAACAAGCGGTTCTTTCTATGATGATATTCGAATGGAATGATCTCGAGACTTTATCCACTTGTGAGATTCGAGATCATGAATCCAATTTATGTGCATCTCTCGTTTTATGTAGCCTTGAGGCTCATCCCTCTCTTTTAGACCGCATCCTTGAAGCTCAAAAGCTAGATCCCGAATTGGCTCTTCTTAGCCAAAATTTTAGGGACAAAATGATAATGAAGATTTGAAAGACTTTGATATTGATTCTCGCGGCGGTGTTCGAAAGTTTGGTAGACTTGTTATACCAAATATTAGTGATCTTCGTAAAGACATTTTAGAAGATTCTCATCGATCTAAATTTACCATTAATCCCGGTAGTAGTAAAATGTATGTGGATATGAAGTGACTTATTATTGGGATGGAATGAAATCCGATATTAGTAACTTTGTTAAGCATTGCATGACTGGCAACTTGTTAAGGCCGAGCATCAAAGGCCCGGTGGGTTATTGCAACCTTTGGACATTCCAATTTGGAAGTGGGATCAAATTACCATGGATTTTATTGACGGTCTTCCCATTCTCGTTCGGGCCATGATAGCCTATGGGTGATAGTTGATAGACTTACAAAATCCACCCATTTTATTCCCGTTCGTTCCAATTGGACGGTACCTCTTTTGGCCAAGATCTTTATTAAAGAAGTTGTTAAATTGCATTGAGCCCCTACTTCCATTATTAGCAATCATGATCCATTATTTACTAGTGGATTTTGGAAGAGTCTTCAAAAAGCTTTGGGAACGAAGCTTGATTTCAGCACCGCTTATCATCCTTAGTCTGATGGACAAACCAAGCATGTGAATCAAACTCTTGAAGATCTTCTTCGTGCATGTGTTCTTGATTTTGGTGGAAGTTGGGAAGATCATATCTCTCTTGTTGAGTTTTTCTATAATAATAGCTTCCAATCTAGCGTTGGTATGGTACCTTTCGAGGCACTCTATGGATGGCCATGCCGATCTCCTTCTTGTTGGCTTGAGGCCGGTGAGAAGCTGGTTTTAGGTCCAGATTTTATTCGTGATTCCACGGAAAAGATTGACATTATTCGTTATAGGATGAAGGAAGCTCAAAGTAGGCAAAAATCCTATGCCGATAACCGAAGGAGGAAATTAGAATTTTCCGTGGGAGATTTTGTGTTTATTCGTGTTTCCCCCATGAAGGGTGTTGTGCGTTTCAGTCGATCGAGAAAATTAGCACCTCGATATATTGGTCCATTTCCTATCACCGAATGTATTGGTTCCGTGGCTTATCATCTTTTATTACCGGCTCAGTTTTCTGCTATTCATGACGTATTCCATGTCTCTCATTTACGGAAATGCCTTCGAGATTCTGATTCTATTCTTGAGACCGGTGTTATGGAAGAAATTAAAGTTTCGTCTAATTTGACTTATGAGCAACATCCTATTCGTATTATTGCTTCAGATGTAAAACGCCTTCGAAATAAAGATGTCCCTCTTGTGAAAGTTCAATGGTCCTCTAATCCTAAGGATTGCTCTGGGGAATCTAGAGAAATTCATCGAGCGAAAACATCCGGGCTTACTCTCTCTTGCTCTTTAAGGTGAACTTCTTATTTCAAATTTCTTTTGTGTTGATATGCTTTTATGGTTGTTACTTTTTATCTTCTTCTTAAATATTGCGAGGACGCAATTTCTTTACGAAGGGGAGTCTGTAACAACCCGCATATTTTACGATTGTACATTTAAATATTTTATTTGAATATAACATCGTTAGTCGGATTATAGTCCGAAATGCTACCTTTTGCAAACTGTCAAATTAGGACTCGAGACCACTTCCATTGAGTTCAAAATGGCATTTGCGACCTTTTTGAGTATAAACATCGATATGTTTGGAGCTAGCTAAAATTTCGACCTTTTCACTTAGGGATTTGGGTTTGGGTTTCAGCCCATTAACTTAACATATCAACCCAACTCCACTCCACTCCTCTTAATTCCTTCATAATATTTCCTACAACTCAAGCTTTAGCAAAAATGGTGGAGGAGATTTGAAATTAAAATCCTAAGCCCTAGTTTCTTTAGCAAATCCAAGTTTTAGCTCCAAATTCAAAAAGAAGCTTAGGTAAGTATCTCCTTCTTCTTCTCCATCTCAATCTCTCTCCAATTTAAGAAATTTCCAATAACCTAATTTGGGAAATATTGCTTATTATCTTAGATTGGGGCTTTTAGAGTAGAGATTGAAGAGTGGTTGATCCTCCTTTGTTTTCAAGCTTCTTCCTCCTTGTTTTTGTGTAAAAGGTGAGATTTTTATCTCACATCTATGTCTATATCTATCTTTGTGGTTAGATATGAATTTCTAACATCTATTCATGATCATTTGCTTTTGATTTGAATTGATATGGTGATTTACTAATTTTTGGATTTGAAGTCGAATTTTGTGAAAATCCTACTAAGGATGTTTGGATATGTTGTTTGGGGTGTATCGAAGAGCCTATAAGGCCAGGTTGTCGCTTGGCATAAATCCTTAGTTGCCGTTGCTCGCTCAATCCCCTCGAAATCATTTTGGCCATCATGGCCTAGGCAAATTGTTGCCCTTACCAAGAGTTCAGACATGTGGATACCAATGCCAGACGTCTGGTTTTGCCTCCTGGAGAAAATTATACAAGGTAGAAAAATAAAAAAGGGCAGTGACTAATTTTAGACGTCTAAAAGGTGGTCAGATGTCTGATATGAGATTTCAGACGTCTGGTTGGTTTTCTGGAATATTTCAGAAAACAAAACCCGACGTCTAGATCAGCCTCTCAGACGTCTGGATCTATGCATATCTGCATATTTGCCTAATTTTGAGTAAAACTCCAATGTTAATAGATTTTTGGTCGATCCGACTAGTTGTTATCACTATTAGCGACTTTGATGACTTCTTTCTTTGGATTTTTGGGAATATCCATTTCGATGGGTTTGGTATCGATTTCATTGGGTTTAATTCATGTCTTCGTAAGTGAATTTTTGGTTATTGATTGTTTATACAGTCATTTCTGTGGCTTGTCACTTTAAAATTCAAAGGTTTCAATACTAGTTGTAAATATTCAAATCCGTTCACGAAAACGATTTCAACTCTATTTTGGTTATAAAGTTCGCTTTAAGACCATTTTCCAATCTATTATTATATATAAACCTTTACTTCATTCGTTTGAGAAATCTAATTAAACGGCTTAGTAAAACAAGTGGTACGAAACACTTGTGTTTGCTTCGTCCGTTAATTTTTGAACTTGTTCTATTGAAACTCTTGTGACAGTTTGTGATTGGGAATCTACAATTTGTTCGTAAAAACTTAAGTTAAGCCAGTGGTTACGGAACATGAAGTTAAACTCATTTATTTACTAGCTTAGTGTAATTGACACTTCTCGATGATCGTTGATGATCATTTTGTGGTTTAGACTGGCAATGTGCGAGTCTCTTTGTCTACGAGGGAGACTAAATCTCGTTTCTGTGGAGGTTCGGCTCAAAATTGGTAGGGTAGCGACCCATGGTCTTTGGGTCGTTTGTGGAGCCTCGGCCCAAAATTAATGGTTAGCAACCATGGAATAACATTCCGTTTTGTGATACACGTGTTGGCGAGTTTTCATGCTCCCGTCTTTTGATAGGCCTCCCCCTCTTGTGATTTCTGGATTTCTAATTGATGATTTCTAGAATTTGTGTCTCACCAATTTTGGTGATTTACTTTGATGAGTTTATCAATACTTGTGCATTGGTGAATTTGCGTTTCAACAACTTTTACGATTGGCATTGATATATTTGCCAATATTTGTGATTTGGTGAATAAAAATAAAGAATATGGTTTTCTTTTTTGATCTACGAGAAGATTCTTATGATATTGAATAATCTCTGGTTGATTTTCAAAAGCATACTTATCCCAGTATGACATTATTGTTATCATACGTTTTTGCCATATCTCTTATTCTATCTCATTTTTATCTGATATTTATAGCTAGACTGATCCGTTTATTATTTTGTTATTAAATAATACTAGATCGAGATGTTACAGGTGCTTTTGCTTGACTCCTTATCTGGGATCATTATTATCTGACTTTTTTTCTAACTACATTAGATTGGTAGTTTTTGTTGTTATATATTCGAGATAGAGATTCCTTGATGTATACATACTCTTTGGTGTAGCACTTGTATATATTCTTTTGTGATATTGTGGATCTTATTTGACCACTACTCTGATGTACACTTTTATGTGTTATATTCATATCTATTTCTGCCTTTGTGATATGGATATATGTGACTGATTTATGTGATGTTTATTTCTATATTTGTTTCCAAAGACCACA
This sequence comes from Allium cepa, assembly GCA_030765085.1. Classification (NCBI taxonomy): domain Eukaryota; kingdom Viridiplantae; phylum Streptophyta; class Magnoliopsida; order Asparagales; family Amaryllidaceae; genus Allium; species Allium cepa. The sequence goes on along the minus strand of CM060939.1, from coordinate 232,739,538 downwards.
TAGCCACTGTGTAGTAGCTTTGAGTTTGTATCGGCATGTCGGATTTCTTGATGCATATTATACTATCTGATATATCGGTGCTCGCACAAAGCAATTACACGGATGGTCGCTCCCCAATAGCCTTATTTTTCGTGCTAGTTGACGGCATTACTCTGTAGTATCCTTGGCTAGCATGAGTATAGAGGTGGGGCGTCACAATTTCATAGTTAAATAAATAAAATTACCCTTTCTAAACAACTTAATTTCTGAATAAAAATATATTTTTAAAGTTCCAATAACCAATTTCAATTTATAAATCCCTCTCGATTCACAACACGTCGATTCCTTTCTAATTTCTACCATTTTCACTTTTAAAATATAGAGTCCACTATATTTTTTCCAAAACCTTTTATATTTCTCGATATAAATTCACACCGTGTAATTTTATTCTCATTTATCCACCATTATTATTTTCCTTATTTATAAACATTGTCTATAAATTTTACAACCCCTTTGGGTTTTACTTGTTTATAAAACTAATTCCGTTTATAAAATCTCATTTGTATAAATCCATTTCTTAATAATTTCCATATATTCCACCAATCTATTTAAATTATCGATTTTAACTCTTTTTCATATTTTTAAGATATTACTTAGAAATTCTATTATTAAAATTCTTTGTACAATTAATATTTTCTTAAATTCAAATTAAAAACATTTTACAAGTAGTTAAGTCCAATTCCAAATCAAAATTTTATTTTATCCAAATCAACCTCTTTAAAAATAACCAAATTCCTGTATATATTCAAAATCTCCTTTTAATTCCTTCAAAATTACAGAAAAAGTTTTATGGTATTTAAAATATCCAAAATTATGGCCAGTGCTACTATAGCAACCAATAATTCAATCATTTTAATAGTTTATCACAGATTATTCTATTGCATCATATATTACTATATATGATAAATAATCGATATAAATTTTGAGGAATCCAGTTGGATCCTTCCAACCTGTTTCCCTGCATCCATAGATGTTAATACAACATAAAATTACCTATCCCACTTCGAGGGAGATATCGCGGTATATAGATTCGTTGCTAAAATGTGCGGGAATATCACTCCAACTACTAATATAGATACTACTATATATATACACTATCAAAACTGATAAATATTTATAAATTTATCCAACCAACCAATAATTTAAATTTGACATTTTTAAATTATAAATAACAATCCAAATGTGTGAGATTTACTCACTTTGATTTTTTTCATATTCTGATCGTTTAATTCCTATGCACAAATTTTGCAGCTCCAAACCCCATACGAATGATTTCGTTCGATTGTACCTCGTATAAGGAAATTTTGAAAAATATAAATCAACGATTACAATTTTCATTATAATTAATCAACTAATTACTAAATTTTAAACTAATTTCCTATTTACAAATCTAAACTAAACTCACCTAAGTACAGACCCGCCACTACCCATGCCAGCGCCACTAACCCGTGATTATTAGAATCACTATTCTCTTCTGCCTCATTTACTAACTTTTCAAGTATCACTTCCATTGCTCTAAGTACCTCATTATAAGTTCCAAAGACCATGATAAATCCTATCAGATGTACCCAGAAAATATTCATGATTTCTTGACACTAGAATGCGAGCTTCGTATTGTGGCCGAAGTTCATGAATTGATGATCCACCCATTCCAGTAAACTACCAGCAGCCGTATTAGGCACAAGATATTCTATTTGCATCGTTTCTCCTTCTCATCTTCAAATCTATCATGAGTATGACGAGGAGATCCAAGGTTATTTCTACATCTATTATTCGACCTCTTGGGAGCAATATCCCCAGTTTCTTCGGGGATGAAATAACATACTCATCGAGCGAGGGCGAATCCATGGTGGAGGAGGAGGAAGCGACGACAATCGATGAAAGTGAGCAGCGAGGCAATGAATGAAGATTGAAACATAGAGATCTTTTATCGTTTTGCCTCAGACATTTTTTTATATGGGTTTCGATTCGAACTGAAAGAGGAGAAGGGAGGTGCGATATAAATTGGGAAGTTGGCTTCTTCAACAAGGTTTTTGATTTAAGAATTATTATATTATTATTAACTCAAAATATCTTGTTATATACAACTTAAAATCCTGATCTCCTATCGAGGCATGCCGCTGGGTGTTTATAATGTTATACCCCTATTCCGATTGCAATGGAACAAGTTTCGAGTACTAATTCGACCGTATGGAGAAGGTAGCTTTTTGGACCCAATTATTATATTAAATTTCGATATTAATTTCAACGTGTTTTTATAATGTATGATCAAACGATAACTCCAAACACTATGAAATTTGAATCCGATAATAATACAATATTACGGTTCCAAATGGAACTAGTTTCGTCAAATTTCGAGACTGTGCCCCCGATTGCTATTTTAACACGTCGCTTAAATCGACGATTTACCAAAATTTACGAAACCGCTAGAAATTCCTGGTTTTAAAACCTTCTAACTCAATCAAAATTCCAATCAAAAATTTAAAACCATTTAAATATTCCAAATTAATCATTGAAAAATCCGGATCGTTACATTCCTCCAACCTTGAAAGAATTTCGTCCCTGAAATTGCTAAGGTAGAAAAAAAATGCTCCGAACCCATTAACTTATCAAAATCCACTTAGTTAAAACTCAACATCCCCTTTCTAAACCCTTTAGTTCCTATCAAACATTAGTTTCCATTTCTAGTTCAATTTTTTTTTTCAGTTGCAATTCAAAAATCAACTTTTTAGTTAACAAATTTTTTTCCCAAAGTTTCCAAAAAATTTCGAACACCCTAAATTTACGAAATTTTTTGACAGGGTCCCCCATGTACGGAGATCCTTTTGTAATATGACAGGAGAGATAAAAATATATACATCGACTCACACAGTCGGAAAATCATATATATATATATATCAACATTTCTAATTTTTGGTATTTTATTCGAAAATGTACCTTATATTAGCATTTTAAAGTGAGCGACTTATTTAATATGCAATTACGCAACCTAAATGTAGCCCACTAGCCTCCGGGTACATGTACTTACTCAATTTAAATCATGTAAGTAATAAAACATGAAATTTTAACAAGCATTTCATTTATTTAACTAGTTAACACATGAATGTCATAAGCAATGCATGCTAACATACATTTATAAGTAATTACAAGGTTCTGACACCAATTTAATTACTTCCAATCGATCCATATACCATCTCATTCAATTTGAATGATTTACAACTAAAGTTTCTTGCATGCAATTCATTTTTATACCAAACAAACTCATATCCATTCCAAATTGAATTCAAAAGTCAATTTATCCACTTTCTATTAATTCATGGAATTTTATTTACTTCCATTCACATCAAACAATAAATTTTCTATGCAAATTCGACAATATTCATTAATAAAATAACCATTTCAGTTTATAGCTATTTTAAGTTGATTCCAATCAATTTATATTTAATTATATTCCATTTCAGTTTGATTCTCAATCAGTTCACTTACATTCCACCCATATCCACATTCCTTATATTCAAATCCATTTTATTTAGCTCGGAAACATTCCATGCTACTTCATTGATAACCATTTTCATAAATTTATTTGAACCAAGCTTCCATCAAGTTAATTCATTTATTTTAAATTATTTCAACTCTATAACATAAGTTTATTACTCTTACAACCAAAATCCCATTTTTTTAGATTGGTTCTTATTCCATCAAATTCCATTCCATTTACTAATTTATTTAATTAGTTCATTCATTTAATCCACTTTAATTTTAATTCCATACTCAATTTAATTCTTGAATGCATTTAAATTATATCAAGGCCATAATAAATTTATTTATACTCAATTATTTGTAACTTACGTCATTACAATTTCAATCCATTTCTATTTTGTTCGATTCAATCCAGTTTTATTTAATTCTCTCATCATTAAGTCGAATCTTATTTAGAACACAAGTTCCACATTTCAATTTCAATTCCATTCAACTCGGTTTCATTTCAATATCTAATTCGCTATTAATTTTTCTTACCGGTTTGTTTTTATTTTATACCTTGCAATTGTAATTTTTATTTCAAAAATCATTCCATTTGATTTACTTAGTTCACTTTCACTTTTATAATTCAAGTTTGCCTTTATTCTTCACTTTTAAAATATCTTACCATTTTGGTTGTGCTATTCCATTTTTCCAATCTAATTAGTTACACAATATATTATTGTTTTTTTCCATTTCCATTAATTCAATACTTGAATATATTCACATTTTAATTTTAGCTCAATATTATACATTTATTTACAGCCTAAGTAGATTTTTCAATTTTTGTAAGCTATTCAAACTTATTTATTCACAATTCCAAATTTTCTACTTAAATTTTATTCCACTCAAAATTTATAACTTATGGTTATATAATTATTTGGCAATTCAAAATTTATATATACTTCAATTCGTAATTATTTCTAGCCCAATTCAAGTTTTATAACTTATAGTTATATAGGCACTTTAAAAGTCACATATACAAATTTAATTCAATTCTATATGATTCAAATCCAATTCACCTTTTTATTTAAATTTCTATTCCTTTTAACCAACATTTCAAAACCATATTCGAATTATTTATACTTAAATAAAATTTCACTGCAATTTTTTTTTCCAATTCATTTAATTTAAATCAAGTAAGAATTGAATTCCAATTTTGTAACGACCCATAATTTTTAATAATGAAAATTTGTTAATTTAATAAAGTTTTGTAATTTAATGTTGGAAGAAATAAAAAATTATGATTTAATAATAAGAATATGATACGAATGCAATGTGATGGTATTAACTTAAGGTAATTGATAACTACTTTAAATTTGATTCAATTAATCAAAAGATTTAAAAAGGTTATAATTGGTTATAAATGGTAAATTCATTGTAATAATGAATATATCAATTGATGACTGAATTAAAAGAGCAATTGATAATTTAAGTGTTGTATTAATTAGATAGTATGTAATTGGAAAAAATGAATGTTGTTTGAATAAGTATAATATTTGTTTGTTGATAAAAATCATACAAATGTGACTAAAAGTTAACGGTGACAAATATTATATGTTACCTATTTACTTAGCCTGTTAAATTAAAATTGAAAATCAATCGCAATTAATTCGCTTAATTAGTGTAATTAATGTAGGTTAAATCGATAATTGTTGAATGTTAATTCAATAAGATATAACCAATGAAAATTTTATGCATGATATGACAACTGATTGAATAAAAATAATTGGAATCAATTTTTCTCAATTTATTGGAATTTAAATTATAATAAATGGATTTATTATAATTAAATGTAATTAAAAATTACGTAAATGAAAAGTAAGATGAAAACGGTAAAATATTAATAAAATAAAATATAAAACAATTTTAACTATGCATGTAGAGAAATAATTGATTGAATTAAAAGATCGAAACCAAATTTATTGAAATTAAATTATACTAATTGGATTTAATATTGTTGAAAGTGAACATTGTGACTAGTGGAATATGTAAACACTGAATTGATATGTAAAATTGTTCAAATTATTTTAAATGGCTAAGTAATCAAAATTGAGGAAATTTTTTGGTTATCAAATTTGAAATTAAAAAATATGGTTAATTAATTTAATATTAATTTATTTAGTTAACGTGAAAAATAGCCTTTTTGGCCACTATCTCGGATTTCGATGAAACAAGTTTTATCATATCCGTAATAGTGAATTATTGTAGGATTTCAAGTATCGTAACGATCGGACCTAACGTTTGATCGTGCGAGCTCGAAACGCATAGAAATCAATTTAATTGAAATCAATTTGAAATAAGCTGATTTTGAAGCAACTTCTTCATACGATGGAATTTTGACCTAAAAACTGTTCCATTGAGTTTGAAAATATTGAAAAGATCTATTTTGACATACAGGATGACCCATTTTCGTTTCGGGAACGAAACGAGTTTTTTGGGTCGTTTATTGTTTCAATCCAAGTCAATCTGGTCCATTCTTTTCTATTTCTGATCTGCCTATATATAGCCTGTTATAAACCCTAGCTATATTCTTATTCCATTTGTGTGTACGTATGTTTCATTTGTCTACTTCTCATTCTCAATGGTAGACAAGCCAAAACGAATTCCAAATTCAATTGCAAATCAACATCAAATTGAAAAATCCAACTCCTCAGAAAATTCGAAAAAAATATAAAATCAAAGATCTCAATGATACGCATTTGCATCTATTGTCTGTTTCTACAAATGATGCTTGAGTCAACCAACAATCGTGGTTAAAGCCACGAAATCTTGGAGCCCTAATGCTAATTTGGGGGTTTTTGATTTTGATACCAATTGGCGAAATTAGGATATGGGTTTTGTGGGAATCATCATTTGGAGCTCATTGTTGATGGTAGCTTGGCATAAAATTGCGTGTGGTAGTCAAAATAGTTAGTTAGGGTTTCGAAACCCTAAAACAAGGCGGCGGTGGTATTGCTTTAGAGGGGGCCATAGTTGTGCTGGTCGGTGAAGGTAAGGATGGGGAGCTCGTCGACGGTGATGGCACGACTTATCATGGCTTTTGGTGGCGTACGTAGGTGGTCAAAGGCGGGGACTGTTGGGTTTGTGCATGCATCAGTGATGTTAGCCTTGTGCGAGAAAGGTGGCATGTGTTTTGTCATTTATAAATTATTTTATTTAAAATCGTGCAACTTTAAACGAGTATAACTTTGGCATAGGAAGTCCGTTTCATGCGCGGTTTTTCTCGTTGGGATCATATTGAAATTTCAGACATTTTGATGCTGCTTTAGACAAATTCTGAGACTGTTGAAATTTGGGCCTTTATTTGAATATCAGTTTGATTTAAAATTGAATACAAGTGTTTTAACCCACTCACAACTTATAAAATTTCTTATGTTATTTAAATTATATTTATGATGTGATTAGGAATTTATTTATCGATGTTTGGTATATTTAAATTTTCATTCCAGTCAAATTTGACTTTTACTGTATTTAATTATCGTTCAATTTAATACCGGTTATTGATTACCAGTTATCTAATGATATTGATTGATTGATTTGGATGATGATTGTAATGGATGTTCGATTGTTGATATTGGATGACTGGATGTTGTATCTTTTATTTTTATAGTATTGCGAGTTCCCTATGGGTTGAAATGATACATACCCTAACGATCTATAGATTAGGGAAAAATCGTTATGGGTTGAAATGATAGACTCGAGCGATTTTATGGATTTTATTTAATTCGGGTTTGCCGTTTGAAATGATATATAACCGTAAAATTTTAAATTGCAGATTGAAACGATAAATATCCGTATCACTTGGCTATAGGGTAGAAAATTATATACGGACACCCGATGGGGTAAATTAAGTGATTTTTGAACGGTTAAACTTGGAATTTCAAAGTTGAAATGTCGAAATATAAATGAATTCATCGAAATTGAGTTATTGAAAATGTTTAGTTATACCATTGAAATCTATTTTAAATAAATTTAAACTATTTAAATCAGTTTAAAACTATTTTAATTTATTTAATCTATTATAGACTATTTAACCCAATTTAATCTATTTTTACCTATTTTAAACAAATTAGATTTATTTAATCTATTTTAAATATATTTAATATAATTTAAATATGTTTAATCTATTTTAAATTTATTTAATCTATTTAGAAATCTACTTAATATAATTTGAATCAATTTAATATATAAGTTATCTATTTAAACATTTTAAACCTAAGAACATCTATTTAATCTATTTTAAACCTATTTAAATCATTTGAATCTAATCAAACCAAATTTAATTTATTTAATCTATATAAAGTATTTATAATTACCTAAACTACTTTCTAAAATTTCAGACTGTGTAAAGTTAATGTATTTGTATTTAAATCCTTAATGATGGTACAACCTAAGTTGTAATTTAGAATTGATACCATTTTGAAATTTTACATATTGAGTAAATATGATTTTTTTTGAAAGTGAAATATGAATTGAAAGTAAATATGATTTTTAAAGTGAATGTGATTTCGAATTGATATGGTTTTGAAATCGAATATGATATGTGGATATAATGTATGAATTGACTTTTGAAATGTAAAAGAACCATGCTGTGACGTCCAACCTCTATACTCACACTAGCCAAGGACATTACGGAGTAATATCATCAACTAGCATAAAGAATAAGGCTGTTGAGGAGCGACCATCTGTGTAATTGCTTTGTGCAAGTACCGATATGTCAGATAGTATTTTCAAGAGGAAATCTGACAAATCAAATACAAAATCAAAGCTACTACACAGTGGCTAAGTGAGCTTTGGAAACAAATATAAAATAAGCAGAACACAAGTCAGTTACATATATTCATATAACAAAGATGGAAACAAATATGAATATAACACATAGAAGTGTACATCAAAGTAGTGGTCATGCAAGATCCACTACATCACAAAAGAATAGGTACAAGAGCTAGACAAAAGAATATGTATACATCGAGGAGCCTCTATCTCGAATGTATAAAAACAAAAACTACTAAACTTGCAGTTAGCCAAAAGTCAGATGATAGACCTAGATAGGAAGTCAAGTAGAAGCACCTAAAATTCCTCGGTCTTACTCAAGTATTATTTAAGAAGAAAATAATAAACGGACCAGTCTAGCTATAACTATCAGATAAAATGAGATAGGATAAGAGAAAAGACAAAAATGTATGATAACAGTAATGCCATACTGTGACAAGTATACATTTAACAACAAAAATCATACAATATCCTAAGAATCTCAAACACCAAAAGAATGTCATATTCTTTATTTTATTCACCAAACCACAAATATTGATAACATATCAATGCCAATCGCAAAAATAGGTGAAACACAAATTCTAGAAATCTCAAAGGGGGAGGCCTACCACAAAAGGGAGCATGAAGACTCACCAACACGTGTATCACAAACGGGTCACTAACCATAGAGCCGGTGCAACGACGTAGTACAATAACGGTACGCCCAAAGAACCTGAAACTTGAATAATTCAGATGATCGACGTAGTACAATAATGGTACATCCGATGAATCAAACTCCAATAATTCGAAACAACGACGTAGTACAACAACGGTACATCCGACGAACCGAACTCCAATAATTCGAAACAACGACATATAACAATAATGGTACATCCGAGAACCGAACTCCAATAATTCGAAACAACGATTTAGTACAATAATAGTACGCCCGAAGATCCTGATAAGCCGAAACAACGAAGCAGTATAATAATGGTACATCCGATGAGCCGAACGCCATAAAAGAACATGGGTTGCTAGCCTATAAAAATGAGTCGATACTCCAAAGAACCCATAGGTCATTAGCCTATAAAAAAAATGAGACAATGTTCAATAAAGCGAGGTACAATCCCTCACATGGACAAAGAGACATCGCTTACCGCTAGTCTAAACCATAAATATGATCCCCATTGATCAATAAAAAGTGTGAATTACACTAAGCTAGTAAATAAATGAGTTGAGATTCATGTCCCATAACCACTAGCTTAACTTAAGTATTTACGAACAAATTATCGATTTCCACTCAAAAATTGTCACAAGAGTTCAATCGAACAAGTCCAAGAAGTAACCGACAATGTAAATGACAGCGTTTCATACCACTTGTTTTGCTAAGTCGTTTAATTAGATTTCTCATACGAATGAGGTAAACGTTTATATATACTAATAGATTAGAAAATGGATATGAAAACGAGTTCTATATTAATAGTAACGTTGAAATCATTTTTGTGAAAGATTTTGAATATTTACTACTAGTATAGAAACCTTTGTATTTTAAAGTGACAATCACAAAAAATGATTGTAAAAACAATCGATCACCAAAAATTCACATTCGAAGACACGAATCAAATCCAAAGAAATCGATACCAAATCCATCAAAGTGGATATTCCCAAAAATCTAGAAAAAGAAGTCATCAAAGTCGATAAAAGTGATAACAACCAATAGGATAAAAAAATCGATGAACATTGGAAATTCACTCAAAAAATAGGAAAATAGGAAAAACTAAATTGTTTTAGACGTCTGGAGGTTCAACCAGACGTCTGGATTTAAGTTTTGGAAATATTCCAAAAAACCTCCCAGACGTTTGAAATTACAAGCCATACGTCTGAACCAATAAATCAGACGTCTGGAATTTTTCTCTGCCATTTTATTTTCTGCGTTCATTGTATAATTTCTCTAGGGACAATAACCAGACATCTGAAATTACCAACCGGGCGTCCGGTTGGTTTAGCTAGGCAGAAATTAGCCTAGGTCAATAATGGCCAGATCGATTCGAAAGCGATCGGACGAGCAACGAAGGCTAGAGATTTATGCATAGCGACAACCCAGCCCTATAGGCTCTTCGATACACCCCAAATAACATGTCCAAATATCCAAGATAGGATCTTTAAAGATTTTAACTTCAAAACACCAAAATTTGAAAAATTCACCAAATCAACTGAAACCAAAAGCAAATGAACATGAATAAATGTTAGGAATTCATACCAAACGACAATGAAAGCTATAGACATAGATATGAGTTCAAGAACTCACCTTTAAACCCCAAACACAATAAATGAGAAGCTTTAAACAAAGGAAAGATCAACAACTCTTCAACTTCAACTCTAGAAGCTCCAATCTATGATTAAATGCAAATATTTCCTAAGTTAGGGTTTAGGAATTTCTAAAAATTGGAGGGAGATTGAGGTGGAGAAGAAGAAGAGAATGCTTACCTAAGCTTCTCTTTGATTAGAACTTGAATTTCCTAGCAAAACTAGGGTTTAGGAATTCTAATTTCCTATCGCTTCCCACATTTATCCTTTTAGCTTAAGCGTTGGGAAATAATAGAATGAGTAAAGATGAGTTGGATGAAGAGTTAGGGTATTAGATGAGTTTAAGGGCTGAAACCTGAACCCAAAGCCCAATAGAAAAATAGCAAAATTCAACTCAAATCCAAACATATCGATGTTTATAATCAAAAAGGTCACAAACGCCATTTTAGACTCAATGATAGTGGTCTCGAGTCCTAATTCGACAGTTTACAAAAAGTAGCATTTTAGACTTTAATCTGACTAACGATGCTATATTTAATAAAATATATAAATATATAATCGTAAAATAGGTAGGTTGTTACAGACTCCCCTCCTTACAGAAATTGCATCCTCGCAACACATATGAAGAAAACAAAGAGTAAGAACCATAAAAGCATATCAACACAAAAGAAAATTTGAAATAAGAAACTCACCTTAAAAGGCATGAGAGAGTAATTCCGGGTGTGTTCACTCGTTGAATTCTCTGGATTCCCAAGAGCAATCCTTAGGATTTGAGGACCATTGAACTTTCACAAGTGGAACATCTTTATTTCGAAGGCGTTTAACCTCTGTTGAAATGATACGTGTTGTTCGTAAGTCAAATTAGGTGAAACTTCAATTTCTTCAATAACACCGGGCTCAAGAATAGAATCAGAATGCCAAAGGCATTTCCGTAGTTAAGAGATGTGGAAAACGTCATGAATAACAGAAAATTAAGCAGGTAATAACAGGCGATAAGCCATGGAACCAATGCGTTTGGTGATGGGAAACGGACCAATATATCGAGGATTCTAATTTTCTCGATCGACAGAAATGCACAACACCGTTCATAGGTAAAACACGAATAAACACCAAATCTTCCACGGAAAATTATAAATTCCTTCTTCGGTTATCGGCATAGGATTTTTTTTCTACTTTGAGCTTCTTTCATCCTTTGAAAAATACGGTCAATCTTTTCTGTGGAATCACAAATGAAATCTAGACCTAAAACCAGCTTCTCACCGGCCTCAAGCAATCAAGAAGGAGATCGGCATGGCCTTCTGTAGGGTGCCTCAAAAGGTGCCATACCAATACTAGATTGGAAGCTATTATTATAGAAAAATTCAACAAGAGAAATATGATCTTTCTAACTTCCTCCACAATCATGAACACATGCACGAAGAAGATCTTCAAGAGTTTGATTCACACGTTCAGTTTGTCCATCGAACTAAGGATGATAAGCAATGCTAAAATTAAGCTTCGTTCCCAAAGCTTTTGGAAGACTCTTCCAAAATCCACTAGTAAACAATGGATCCCGATAACTAACAATAAAAGTAGGAACTCTATGCATTTTAACAATTTCTTTAACATAGAGTTTGACCAAAAGAGGTACGGTCCGGTTGGATTGAACAAGAATAAAATGGGCGGATTTTGTTAATCTATCTACAATCACCAATAAACTGTCATGACACAAATGAGAACGAGGAAGACCGTCAATAAAGTCCATTTAGATCCGATCCCACTTCCAAACGGGTATGTCCAAAGGTTGCAACAACCCACCGAGCCTTTGATGCTCGGCCTTTATGAGTTGGCAAGTTATGCAATGCTTAATAAAGTTAGCAATATCAGATTTCGTTCCATCCTAATAATAAAGTGACTTCCCGCGTACATTTTACTACTACCGGGATGAATGGTAAATTTAGAACAATGATAATCTTCTAAAATGTCCTTATGAAGATCACTAATATTTGGCACGATAATTCTACCAAATTTTCAAATACCTCCAAGAGCATCTGTATCATAGTCTTTCAAACCATCAACCTTATTTTGATCCCTACAATTTTAGCTAAGAAGAGCCAATTCAGGATCATGGTTTTGAGCTTCAAGAATGCGGTCAAAAAGAGAAGGATGAGCCTCAAGGCTACATAAAAAAAGAGATGAACACGAATCAGATTCGCGATCTCGAATCTCACAATTGGACAAAGTCTTGAGATCATTCCATTTGGATGCCAACATAGAAACAACCGCTTGATGCTTTGGGATAAGGGCATCAGAATACGATTTCCTTTTCCGGGAGTATAAAGAATATCAAGATCATAAGATGCAAGGAACTCGAGCCAACAATGTTGACGCAAATTAAGTTCCTTTTGAGAAAATAAATACTTCAAAGATTTATGATCAGTGTAAAGAACAAATTTCTCTCCCAAAAGATAATGACGTCAAATTCTAAGGGCGAAAATAATAGCCACGAGCTCTAAATCATGAGTGACATACCTAGTCTCGGTAGGCTTTAATTGCCTAGAAGCATAAGCGATAATACGTTCCCCTTGCATGAGAACGGCTCCCAAAACTATACGACTAGCATCAGCATAAACAATAAAGTCTTGGTTCCCTTCGAGAATCACAAGAATAGGAGCATCAGAAAAGGGTTCTTTTAATTTCTGAAAAGAAGCTTCACATTTGCTTGATCAAATGTACTTAACTCCCTTCTTCGTCAAACTAGTAAGAGGCATGGAAATCTTAGAAAATTCTTTTATGAACCGACGGTAATAGCCCGTCAATCCAAGGAAACTATGGATTTCCATAACACTCTCCGATCTCTTTCAATTTTGAATCGCTTCAATCTTTGAAGGATCCACGAAAATTCCGAATTCAGAAATAATATGCCCTAGAAATTTCACACGAGATTGCCAAAAGTGGCAATTAGAAAATTTTTCTTTCAATTAATAGCTCCTAATAGTTTCCAACAAAATCCGAAGATGTTTTTCATGCTCTTTCTTGGTTTTAGAATAAACAAGAATATCATCTATAAAGATGAGAACAAATCGATCGAGGAAGTCTTTGAAAACCCGATTCATAAGGTCAATGAAATAAGCTGGAGCATTCGTTAAACCAAATGGCATAGCATGCCATTCATAAGTTCCATAATGAGTACCAAAACGATGTCAAAGGATTGCTATCCTCTGCAAGACGAAGATGATGAAAACCGGTTGTTATGTCTAACTATGAAATGACCCTAGCACCGCTAAGTTGATCAAATAAATCATCAATCCGAGATAAGAGATATTTATTCTTGATGGTGAGATCATTAAACTTGCGGTATTCAATGCAAAGCCTAAGTGTACCATCAGATTACTTCACAAAAATAGATGAAGCTCCCCAAGGGGAGGAACTAGAATTAACAAATTGCTTCGCTTCCAATTCGGATAATTGTTTACGCATCTCCTCATTTTCCTTATTGGACATACGATAAGGAGGACGAGTGATAGGTAGATCTCTAAGGACTAAATTAATTATGGACTCAATTGCTCGCTTAGGGGGTAATCCTAAAACGAGCACAAATATGTCAAAAATTCACGAACAACGTGAATGTGGGAAATAACATCTTCCTCATCATCATTATCGTCATCATGTGGATTTAGAGAATATAAGGATGCCACCAAATTGGAATCCGAATCTTTAATAACAATAGAAATTGGCTTCAGAGATTGAGTATGTCGAAGATATATAGTCCTCTCGGGACATACGATGTGGGCTTCATAATGGTTAAGCCAATCCATTCCCAAAATCATTCTGAAGCCTAAGTAATGCATAACATGCAAATTGGCTAGGAAAGAATAATCACATAAAATAATCTCGACATGTTTACAAAGCAAACTGAGTGTTGTGGATCCGCCATCCGGATTCGCAATTCTCAAAGAACTCATCAAGCACATAACATTTAAAGACAAAGTATCAACAAGTTCTTTTGATATAAAAGAATGGGATGCACCCATATAAAAATGAACTCGAATAGGATGATCACGAAACATAATAATGCCATCAAGGATAGAATGAAAAATATCTTGACCAAGAGAAGTGCTACTGGGAGCTTGCACAACATTTAGCTTTCCCTCTTTCTTGCTTGGAAGTTTGGGACATGAAGATAGAAGATGGCCTGAACTTTTGCAATAATGAAAAAAGAGGGGTTTCAGATACCCATTAGCGTAATGGTTCTTAGAACCACAATGGTAGCATTGTCCACGACTAGAGGTAGGAGTCTTTGCTACCGAAGTTGCTTGTTTCCCTTTCTTGTTGGGATTAGGCTTTAATTTAATAGGCCTCTTCTTGTTGATGTTTTAAATTCTGCTGGGCACCTACAAATTCAACATCACCTTCTTTATCGGGCTCTTTAAGTCGACGAGCGATATCAACAAGTTGATCAAAAGAAACTTCCAGTTTCAAGATTAGAGGCTTTTTGAGGTTCTTATTCAACCAATAAACAAACCTCTAATATTTCTTCAATGGGGTGTTAATATACTCGACCCAATATTTAGAGAGAGATCCAAAAGATGCGACGCAATCCGTCACAGAAGATTTACCTTGAACAAGGTCAAGTCGGTCTAAAGTTACCTTCTCAGCCTTCGGCACAAACTTTAATTCGATTCTTTCCCGAATTTTCTCCAAAGTAAGATCCGCTTTGATAATCTTCGAAATCAAAAGCTCATACCAATCTAATGCTCTTTCTTAGAGCATGCTAGAAGCCATTTGGACTCGATGGAGGTCAACAAGATTCAGGCGAGAAAAGATGCAGTCGCATGATCTAAGCCATGCTTGGATTTCTATAACACTTTCGGATCTCTTGAATGGCCTTACACCCAAATTGGTATATCTGGACAAGCATGAAAATCAAGATCTAGAATGAGTAGGCTTTGGAATGGGTTCGACAGCTTGAGCATTCTTTACAAGATCTAAAAGCTGCTGTGCAGACATGAATACTCCATCCTGAGGAGTAGCACTAGATTGACCGACGTTGGGATGGCCTGGTCTAACCATTTCTATTCTTTAAGAAAGAAAGAAAGAAGAAGTAAAAATTTATTCTCAAAATGAATATCAAATAATCATGATTGATAAAACAAGTCATCATAAAAGAAAATAGGATAGAATGGGTCCACTGACACGAATAATTCCCAAGGCACGATTCCAAAGAAAGACTTAGGACAATGATCCTTGCTAGATTACTCTGTATTGTTCCGAAGTTTGGCTCTGATACCATGCTGTGACGCCCTACCTCTACACTCACAATATCCAAGGACACTACGAAGTAATGCCGTCAACTAGCACGAAGAATAAGGCTGTTGAGGAGCGACCATCTGTGTAATTGCATTATGCGAGTACCTATATGTCAGATAGTATTTTCAAGAGAAAATCTGACACATCAGGTATAAACTAAAAGCTACTACACAGTGGCTAATTGAGCTTCGAAAACTAATATAAAATAAGCATAACACAAGTCAGTCATATATATTCATATCACAAAGACTGAAACAGATATGAATATAACACATAGAAGTGTACATCAAAGTAGTGGTCATGCAAGATCCACTACATCACAAAAGAATAGATACGAGTGCTAGAAAAAAGAATATGTATACATCAAGGAGCCTCTATCTCGAGTGTATGAAAACAAAAGCTACTAAACTAGCTGTTAGCCAAAAGTCAGATGACAGACTCAGATAAGATGTCAAGCAGAAGCACCTGAAATACCTCAGTCTGACCCGAGTATTATTTAAGAAGAAAATAATAAACGGATTAGTCTAGATATAAATATCAAATAAAATGAGATAGGATAAGAGATAAGACAAAAATCTATGATAACAATAATGCATACTGTGACAAGTATATGTTTAACAACAATAAAAATTATACAATATCTAAGAATCTCAAACATTAAAAGAATGTCATATTCTTTATTTTATTCACCAAACCATGAATATTGACAAACATACCAATGCCAATCGCAAAAATTGGTGAAACACAAATTCCAGAAATCTCAAAGGGGGAGGCCTATCACGAACGGGAGCATAAGGACTCAACAAAACGTGTATCACAAATGGGTCGCTATCCCATAGTCACTAACCATAGAGCCAGTGCAACGACGTAGTACAATAACGGTACGCCCGAAGAACATGAAACTCGAATAATTCAGAACATCGACGTAGTACAATAACGGTACATCCGATGAACCGAACTCTAATAATTGGAACAACGACGTAGTACAATAACGGTATATCCGATGAACCGAACTCCAATAATTCAGAACAACGACGTAGTACAATAATGCTACGCCCAAAGATCCTAATAAGTCGGAACAATGACGTAGTACAATAACCATACATCTGATGAACCGAACACTATAAAAGAACATGGGTCGCTAGCCCATAAAAATGAATCGAAACTCCAAAGAACCCATAGGTCGTTAGCCTATAAAAGAAATGAGATGAAGCCCACTAAACCAAGGTACAGTCCCTCAAGTGGACAAAGAGACATCGCTTACCGCTAGTCTAAACCATAAATATTATCGCCGTTGATCAATAAAAAGTGTGAATTTCACCAAGCTAGTAAATAAATGAGTTTAGCTTCATGTCCCATAACCACTGGGTTAACTTAAATATTTACGAACAAATTGTAGATTTCCACTCGAAAATTGTCACAAGAGTTCAATCGAACAAGTCGAAGAATTAACCGACAAAGTAAACGCAAGTGTTTCATACCATTTGTTTTGTGAAGTTGTTTAATTAGATTTCCCATACGAATGAGCTAAAGGTTTATATATACTAATAGATTAAAAATGGATTTGAAAATGAGTTCTATATTAAAAGTAATGTTGAAATCATATTTGTGTAAGAGTTTATGCATTTACTACTAGTATGGAAATCTTTGTATTTTAAAGTGACAAATCATAAAAAACGATTGTAAAAACAATCGATCATCAAAAATTCACATTCGAAGATGTGAATCAAATCCAAATCAATACCAAATCCATCAAAATGGATATTCCCAAAAATCCAAAAAAAGGTCATCAAAGTCGATAAATGCGATAATAACTAATCAGATTAACAAATATCGATAAGCATTGGAAATTCACTCAAAAAATAGGCAAATACATAAAATTGAACAGTTCCAGACGTTTGGTGGTTCAACCAGACGTCTGGATTTGGGTTCTGGAAATATTCCAAAAAACCTCCCAGACGTCTAAAATTACAAAACAGACGTCTGAACCGTAACCAGACGTCTGAACCAATAAATCAAACGTCTAAAATTTGTCTTTGCCATTTTATTTTCTACGTTCAATATGTAATTTCACCAGGGACCATAACCAGACGTCTTAAATTACCAACTAGACATCTAGGCCAATGATGGCCAAATTGATTCGGAAGTGATTGGACGAGCGATAAGGACTAGGGATTTATGCCAAGCGCAACCCAGCCCTATAGGCTCTTCGATACACCCCAAATAACATGTCCAAATATCCAAGATAGGATCTTTAAAGTTTTTAACTTTAAAACACCAAAATTTGGAAAATTCACCAAATCAATTGAAATTAAAAGCAAATGAACATGAATAAATGTTAGGAATTCATACCCAACAATAATGAATGCTATAGACATAAATGTGAGTTCAAGAATTCTACTTTAAACCCAAACACAACAAATGAGAAGCTTTAAATAAAGGAAAGATCAACCACTCTTCAACTTCAACTCTAGAAGCTCCAATCTATGATCAAATGCAAATATTTCCTAAGTTAGGTTTTAGGAATTTCTGAAAATTGGAGAGAGATTGAGGTGGAGAAGAAGAAAAGGATGCTTACCTAAGCTTCTCTTTGATTTTAGAGCTAGAACTTGATTTTCCTAGCAAAACTAGGGTTAGGAATTCTAATTTCCTATATCTTCCCCTATTTTTCTTTTTAGCTTGAGCGTTAGGAAATAATAGAATGAGTGAAGAGGAGTTGGCTGAAGAGTTAGGGTATTAAATGAGTTTAAGGGCTGAAACCCAAATCCAAAGTCTAATAGAAAAATAGAAGAATTCAACTCAACTCCAAATATGTCAATGTTTATGCTCAAAAAAGTCACAAACGTCACTTTGGAGTCAATGGAAGTGGTCTCGAGTTCTAATTCAGCTGTTTAACAAAAGTAGCATTTCAGACTTTAATCCAACCATCGATGCTATATTTAAGTAAAATATTCAAATATATAATCATAAAATATGTGGGTTGTTACACATCCGGTGTGAAATAAGCGTTTGGTTGTTAAAGAGACCGAGATAGGATATTTTCATACTCTGCCAATACCGAAAACCACTTTAATAACTACGTACGTGGCGAAGATTTCAAAAATGTAGTAGGATGTTTGGCGAATGATTTTTGTATGAGGTATGACGTGACCTCGACTCCCGTGAGTCAGCTTGGATGTGACTAAAATAGGATCCATGCCGGGCCAAGTGTGGTCATTCCTCCAATCGGGCACATTTCTTTGATACCATTCTATTACTTTGTGATTGATTTGGTGGCCATCCTTGATATGATTTAGGAGTGTGTCCGAGGTGGGCGGTAGTAGCTGTTATGCGTTGCCACCAGTTCGGATCCACAATTGGTATAACTACCCTGGCATTGCCTCGAGTGCCGTGTTCACATGCCCTAGCACACCTTCTACAAGTTTAGTTTGTACCATATTTATGGAGTGCCCTTTGGGTAAACCTCACGGGGGAGCTTACAGTACTGTATAGACTATGTGAATGTATAAATATGTTAAGGGGGATATGGGTAATGCCTTAACGCTATTTTAATACTTTACTTTATAGTAGACACTATTATAATAGCGTATTGTACTACACAGTAGATAATTTAACGGATCCTTAGGAGATGGTAATCCCGAACATCTCTTATGTTACTGCACTCACGTTAGACACTAGATAGGAGATGTTAAACCTCGTAAACATCTCTGACGCGATTCCACTCATTTATTTAATGTTGATTTAACTTACATAAGGTCTTCTAGTTTTGACTCGAAAGTTTTGTTTTTTCAATCTGCTTGGGTCAGCCTGAGTATTTCAGGTTGAAGACCTTATTTCTAGAGGACGAGGACGAAGATTTGTACTATTATTATTTATTTTATTTATTCCAGTACATCATGTTGTTCCGCTGCATTTATTTATTTATCTCTGTTTTATTTAACTATAATTTTTGTGCTGTAAATGAATAATCAAATGTATTTATAAAAAAGCTTCATAAACTATTATTTGATTATTATATTTTATCATTCCACTGTATTTTTTTTAATTTCTTTCTCTTTTTCTTATTTACCCCATAACAATGTACCCTTTTGAATGCTTTGAGTCAGGCATGCATGTCTGCTTAAAACGTCGAAAAAAGCAGGTCGTTACAAGTTGGTATCAGAGCTTCAGTTTAGCGATAACCTTAGCTTTGTGGGGTCTGACTCATATAAAATAGGGTAGTAATACCCTAGAATGAGTCACTGAGTGTATATATTTGGGAGAGAATATTTGTTAGTGTTATAAAAGGTTTTTATATTATGCTAATTTGTTCTATTTTGTATTTATAAATTCTGGTTGGTGCGTAGGACGATATGATATGGTAGGGATTTCTAAACACTTAATAGGGTAGACTGACATAATATTTGTTTTGAAATATAGGTAAATAAAATAATTTTGCCTATTATATATTTATGTATACAAAATAATAATTTTATAAATGATATATTTGGTTGTAATATATTTGTTGTTAGGTAGTGAAATTTATGAATATTATCTGAAAATAGATTGTAAATAAAATAAATATAAATAAGAAATTTTAGAACTTAAGTTCCGAGAATTTTTAAATTTCTTTCAATGAATTTTGGGAATACAATGTTAGTATTATTTGGAAGTATATTCCAATATGAATATTTTAATGAGATTTGAAGAATGTTTTAAAAGAATTTCGAAAGGAAAAAAATTCTGTAGTTCACTCTCTGTCGTTGGAAAATAATTTCGGTGATGAGTGCACGCATCATCGATGTTCATTTTTGAGTTTTAAATTGGAAAGACTTTTATAGTAATTTTACTGCACAATTTTTTTGATTAATTAATCTTGATTTTGAATTCCAAATATTATTTGATTTATATAAAAGATATGATTGTACATATTACTTAAAACAATTGAAATGAAACCGGGTGTTTAGCACTTAAGTTTCTGTAAATTAGAAATTTAAATTATTGCAATGAATGGAATATTGACTATATCAACAACTGAAAACTCCAAAAATGAAAATAAGAAATTTGATGTTAAAATTATTAATAAAAGAGGCAAGAATATGAAATTTCAGAAATTGTAAATAGAAGGAAAATGAAAATATGACAATGTAACTATTGAAGATTTTGATTTAAAACAAATACGAAAACTTGTGTAACCTTTTATTTCATTCTAAAAGACACACACACACACACATATGTATATAACACTTACCAAAATATTAAAAGTTGTAATGTTGAATAGGATATGTAACAAGATATTATACAAGTAAAACTTAAGTAATGAAAATGTCTAATGGAATTACTTTTATAAATAAGGACTTTGACATTATAGTTGTTATAACTTAAGTTATAATTGATGTGCTACTAATAACATATAATAGAAAAATAAGTACTGTAAGTAAAGGATTATGAATTTATGTTAATGTTTGAAGCTATTTATAATTAATATAAATAATAAAATGAGTACTATATTTAGTAAATGGTTCTAACTTCAGAAAGGTTGAAATGATTCAGAAAATAGATTTAATATTCGGTGACACTATATAAGGAAATGAATGTAAATTAAAAAAAGTAAGAAGCTTAAGTATGAACTTATGTACTAATGAATTTAATACCGAATGGAAATCAAGTATACAAATTGATAAATGTGAACTAAGCCGCAACAAAATGTACGCAATACATGAATAATGAATTAATTGGTTATTATAAACAATTGAATGGAAATGACTTATGTAAGAAATGAATGTAAAATAATGAAAAGAAATTGTCATTATGTGAATAAATGAAAAAATGAATGAATTTTGTAACTAATGAATGAAAGTAAATGAAAATAAGTATTGTACGAATGAATGTGAATTTATTTACAAAGAAACTTATATAGTACTTTAAGAATTGATTTACATATGTTTAAATAATTGTATATGTGTAACATATGTAAAAATATAAATAACAAATGTAAATAAATGAATAAATAAATGGAATTAAGTTGTGACGACCCGGAATTTTTAGACATATGAAATGGGAATATTTAATTAATTTTAAATATTCGAAAGTTAATTATTAACTTGAATTTCAAATATGAATAATTATTAGATAATTAATTGTTGAACTTAATTATCAGAATTGGTAAATTAATGAATCTGGAGCTTTAAGCCGGTTAAAAATAGTTTAAAGGATTGGAAAATTTATATTAATAATACTGAAGGTGATAAAACTATTAAAATTGAATTTGAAAGCGTTTGGTTAAGTTTTGAAATTTTATAGTTTAAACTGAATTTAAAAATAGCCTTCCGAGGCACAGTCGCGGAATTCGATGAAACCAGTTCCATTGGATCCGTAATATTGAATTATTATCGGATTTCAATTTTCGTAGTATTTGGAGTTGTTGTGTGAGCATTCGACGTGTAAACGCGTTGAAAATTTTAACGAAAAAAAATAATAATTCAAGTTTAAATCTATTATAATATTCTGGTTAAATACATTCAAATCATTGCTTTCCTTTCACTTTAACACGCAGCCTTCCACTGGAAGATTCAAAAGTAAAATAAAATATAATAGTAAGGCTTCGTTCGTAAGCTTATTGAAAAAAGGGGATATTACTCGTACTTCGGCTAACCCTCTCGTTAAATAAGAAAACGAGTTTAGGTCTGAACCCTCTTCCTTTTCGTTCGATCCTGATTCTTTTTCCATCTTTATTTCAAACAAATCGAAACCCTATGTTGAAATCAATGGCCGATAAACCTTTCTCCTCCCCTCTCCTTCAGTTCGACGAACAGTATTAAAAAAAAAAAAAAAAAAAATCGAATCAAAATCGATCGAAGTCAGGGAGGTCGCAGGGTACTCGAGCAGCGACCACGAAATTCGAAACTAAATCGCGATTTGAGGAGAGGTACGAGGAGCGAAGTCGCATGAGGTAGGGCACGTAATCGTCATCGCGTGCGCTTGCGTGGATGTTGGCACGCGAGGAGAATCGAGGCCGAGATCTGATGGGTATCGCGATTCGAAAGCAAGGCCCTGGCTGCGGCAGACCATGGCGATGTTCAATTCGTCGGCGAGGTATTCTCTTCCTCTGATTTGAGTTATTTGCGTAAAAAAAAAAAAAAAAAAAGGGAAAAATATATATATCATGATAGACAGTAATGTATATATATAGGTATCGATTTTCATCTTTCATATATATATATATATAAATATGTATATTTATGTAGGACATAAATTTATATTGCAGAAATTATTCTTAAAGCAAGATACATAAAACTATTTATTTTCAGATTTGAGGTTTATACTTACAGCGAAGAGTAAAATTATTATTTTGGTTATTTATTGAAAATAATGTATTTTGGAATTAAATTGTTTAACTAACTTGTTTAAATTTATTTTAGCTATTAAAGGTTTTAAGAGGGGAAATTATTTGGATAAATCAATTTGTTAGTTAAAACTTAATAAATAAAAAGAAATTTAAGATGTTGGAAGTTATATATGAAGATTTGATTTTTAAAACCTATACGAATTATTTTTCATATGCAATTGAAAGTGAAGAGAAAAATAATAATAATAAGATATAATTTAATAGGGTTGATAAAATAGTTTATTGAAGGCGTTTAATTTATTTGATTAGCTTATTTAGTTTTTAGAAATTGATAAGGAAGATTTGTTAAAAACTAAAATAATCTGTTAATTAATTCTATTTAATGAGAAATTAATTATTCGATTTACTCGGATATTTCAAATATTAATGAAATCATATAAATTGTTATTCAAGGTCAAAATCGGGAAGAAACTAGTCGAGAATGAAATGGATTTGCAAATTCAAGGGAGCAAAGGTGAGTTAATCCCACTCAGCTGAATAATAATTTTAATTTAAATGGATTAAATTTAAATAATTGGTTGAATGGTGGAATTGGTTGAATGTCATATAATATATATATGGAATTGGTATTGTGCTAATATCTGTGGATGCAGGGAAACAGGTTGGAGGGATCCAACTGGATTCCTCAAATTTAATTAGATTATTTAATAATCTGTGTGACGAATATTTGATATCCTGTGATTGATTTATGGATAATTGGAATATGGGATAGCATGGTTGGATTGATAAACTCAGTATAATGAGTTACCAAAATCTATAGAATTGGATTTTTGAAAAGTAATAAAAGAGTAAAATCTTAAGTAAATAATTCAAGTGAATTGAAATAAATCTAATAAGAAAGTAAGAATAAATTAAAATAGAGTGATTTCTAAAATCTAACAAAATATGGAATATGAGAAAGTTAATTAACAGGGGAATAACAAATTTTGGAACTAAAGTGAAATAAAGTCATTATTTTAAATCTAAGGATTAAATTAAAGGTAAATAAGGAAGTTGGGAAATCTAAAATTGGTATTTTCAGTTTAAAAGATTTTAAAACATAATTTAGAAATTAAATCTGAAGGTCAATGAATTTTGAAATAAATGAAGAAAGGAAATTTATTTCAAATTAAAGTAAATAGAAATCAATTGTAAAATTGATTTAAGTGTTGAAATTGAAATTTACAGTGAAGTGAGATTTTGGGACTTTATGAACTGGGTTTATAAAGTGGAATAAAATGTCGGAGGATATTTTATATTATAAATTCAAGGTAGGAATTTATTAAAGGAATGAGGATTTGTTTAAAAAAAATAAATGGTGATTTATTTTTAAGAAATGGAAAAAGAAGAGTATTTCCCTGGATAGCCAAGTATGGTTTTCAAAAATATTTTAAGGTTTTAAGATTGTTTTAAAAAAAGCATGTTTTTGGAAAGTTTATTATTTCTAAATGCAAATTTTTAAAGTAAGTATATTTTTCCAAATTTATTATTATTATAACTATATTAAGTAACTTAGTATTGTTTTTAAAGAGAAAATTTAGTTTATATTTTATAAAGTGGTTTATTCAAAATACTTTTAAGTATATTTATTTAATAAAATATTTAAAGTTTTAATTTTAAAGTTATAAATATATGTTATAATAGTGTTTTTAAATTATTTAAACTTAAGTGTTTGTACTTGGCGTTCCAGTGGAAATAGTAATTGGGAAAGTACCCTGGGAAAGGAAAACTGGTTTTGAAATTTGTTTTCAAAAAGGGGATGAATTGGAGATATATATCTTGGAAATATATTTTGGGATTAATAAATAATTTGGGAAATTATTTATTGGTTGATGATTGTTTGTGAATATTAATTGATAGTTAAATAACCAACTATCAATATTGGCCAAATGCGCTGATCGTTTCGAAGAGACCGGGATCGAGATTTATTTCTCGAAAACCACTTCGATCTGGTTTGTACGTTTTCGTGCGAAAAACGTGTTCGGAGTCGAAGATGGAGCAGTGAAGTGCAAGGGCTAGTCACTACTAATCCTGAGGATATTTCCAAAATGGATGTAGTAGGAATAGTGCCTTCGGTTCCGTTCGAACCCGGGACGGACTTGTATGGATGAATGCTTGCGAAAACATCGTCAGGTGGACGATGGGCATTCTAAGATGTATGTTCTAAAAAGGTAACGTTTGACCTCAAGCCTCATCAAATGGGAATGACTGAAAATCAGGGGATATGCAGCAAGGCTTCGTGGGTAGCCCCCACTGGAGAGTAAGGTCATCTCTGTCTAGATGTCCCTTTTTATTTCGGCTTAGTGGGCGGTTGCTGATCCCAACCGCGGGGTGATCTTATTCGGAACTATTCAGTAAGGAATGGGTCCGGCCTTGTGTTGCAGGGGATGAAGGGAGTAATCCTCGGTACTGTGATCTAGACCACGTACTGTGACAGGTGGTACCCCAGTGCCTAGTCATTGTTGGAAATCCATTTTTCCTACGAGCCTTGTACGAGTTTTGTTTGTATTACCCACTTTGTGGCTAGTAGCTGGAATTTAATAATGTAACAATTTCGGCTATTTTATAAGTATTTGTAAATAGACCCTATTATAATATCAGAGGATTTTATAAGAAATGTTTTAGCTATCGTAAGGTAAAAACCCGACATGTTTATTTGTGGCGTGGTCTTACGAGATGCTTTTGTTTTCAAAGGATTTTGAAACTTTAATAATCAATTGAGTGTGATTTTCTCACGCTGGTATTCCAGACTGACTCGGGTGTTGTTTTATATGATGCTCGGGTCAGACCGAGTATTATAGGATACAGGATTGATGCTGTGGAGCTCAGGAGGCGAGCTGGATGGCGACACGTATTTACGTACTTGTTTCTATATATATATTCCGCTGTGTTTAGTAGCTATGTGATCAGTTGTATGTTATTGATGTGATATGTGATTGATGTACTCTGATAAATGTAATGTATAAACAGATATATATTTGTTTGAGTAAAGATCTGTTATTATTTATTATATTTTATTCTGGTGCGATGGTTAGA
Organism: Allium cepa; assembly: GCA_030765085.1. Lineage (NCBI taxonomy): Eukaryota > Viridiplantae > Streptophyta > Magnoliopsida > Asparagales > Amaryllidaceae > Allium > Allium cepa. The sequence goes on along the minus strand of CM060939.1, from coordinate 232,713,227 downwards.
TTCTGGTGTTGTTTTCTGTTTTCTCTTCTTCTACCTCCTCTTCTTAAATTAAAATGGTTCGCAATTCTGTAAATCTTGAGTTGATTGTTGTAGAATAGCGTTGACTCAGGGGTACGGATTTGTGGGTCGTTACAGTTGGTATCAGAGCCAGGTTGGCGACAACCTTGGCTCTGGTGGGAATTACTCATTTAATAGAGTCGATAGAACTCTAGAATGGGTTTGAGCGTATTAATAGATATGAGCGCGTATTTGTTAGTGAGTATAAAATTGTTTTATATTGTGTTGATTGGTTTATTGAGTAGTTTATGGATTCTGGTCAATACGAGTAATTAACGTTATTGATAGGAATCTCTAAATGCTTGAGTAGAACAATTCGACACAGTATTGTTTTAAAATAGGGTAAATGAAATAATTTTACCCAAATTATTTTTGTATATAAAAGATATAATTTTTGTAAAGTAATCTAGTATTTGGATGTTTGGTTGTTAAGGAATGATAATATTAAATTATTAACACCATTGTGTAGAAATTGAATAAGAAATTGAAACTTATAACCAAAGTTGAAGAATAAATTTATATAACAAAATGAAATTTGAAAAAAAAATAAGTTATAAATGTGATTTATAATTGGGAATAGGATTCCAGAGAAATATTTGAAAATAAATCCGGATGGATTTCAAATTTGGGAATTTGGGAAAGGTTTAAATTCCTTTGGATTTGGAAATGATTTTCAAAAAGTTCGGAGAAATAATAGTGGTATTATTTCGGAAATATTTTTGATTTGGAATTTAAAAATATTTGAAAGGGATTTTAAAGAGATAAAAGCATCTAATTCTCTTTCGGACGCTGGAAAATAATTCCAATGATGATCGCGACATCATCGGTGTTCATTTTCGAGTTTCCAAGAGAGGGATTGCTACCTGAATGATTTTGGATCGGTGTTTGTTTGCAAGAAGTTGAATTTGGTTTGGAAATGCAAAGGATTTTTGGATATAGTTGATTTCAAAAGAGGTTTTGAAATTTTGAGAATGTTTAAACTCTGGAATCTTATGTAAAAATGTTTGTGTAATAATAGAAATATATTGAATAAAGGAAATGTATAATCCCAAGTTAAAAAGGGTAAAATGTGAATGAGATTGATTATAAATAGTTGAAATATGGATATGAATAAGATTGTGAATTATAAAATTTAGAAGTTGAATAAATAAGCCAAAATAAAATAGTTTTGAATTCTGGGAAGTGAATAAAAATCCAAAATTGAACTTATAAAATAAATAGGTTGAACTCCAGTAAATAGATAAAGAGATTTTGAAATAAAAATCAAATATTGATTAAATGTATGTTGAATATCAATTGTGGTGACAAATGTTTGGTTTGTCAATAAGTTATGGGATGAATATTCGACGTAAGTAATATGGAATGTTCCAAGATTTATTAATGGAATGTGGAAATGGAATTCGAATTGGTTAATAAAAATTTGAGTTGTGAATAAATGATAAAATTTGAAAGAGAAGCTTGAGTTATTAATAGAAATTCAACTTGAAATTGTAAGTGAATTAAATTTGAATTGAAGTTGAATGGAAATTGAATGAACATAAAAAAAAATGATTTGTATTGCAAATAAAAAGCTAAATACAGATAAATTGGAAATGGCCTCATTATAAAATGAAAGGAATTCCGAAATAAATTATTGAATGTGAATTAGAATTCATATTGATTCAATGAAATATACTAATTTAATTTAAGCAAATGGAGCTAACAATGAAATTGGAAATGAGCTCGAGTAACATATAAATTCAACTTAGACCAACGATGAATTAAAAATAATTGGGAGTGTTGTCAAACAAAATGAAATTGGGTTATAACAGTGATGGTTGGAATTTGTGAATCAATTCCAAGTAGGTTGAAATAGAATGGAAAAGACCTTGTTATCAATAAAATCAAAATTCTATGAATGAATAAAAATTGACCAAAAATTTATTTTTGAAATAGGTTGAATTATAAATGGTTTATAATAAAACCTGTTTGGTAAGTGGAATGAAATTAGTAATTAAGTTGAGTAACTCAAGTTATATTAACAAGAGCTTGGCTTCGAATAAAATGGGAATTCGTTGAATAAAATTTTATGAGTTGATAGAAGTGAAATAAAATTTATTTTGAATCACTTGGAATAAAAATAAACTCGTCTGGATTCAAATGAATTGGAAGTAGGCATTGAAGTGTAAATCATTTAATTGGAATGTAAAATGAATTAAATGAAATGGTATTGGAATGGATTGGAAGCATTCAAAATAAATGTCGAAATGTTTCACATGTGCTTGTGGAAGTATATGATATGCATCGTTTATGAAACCCATGTTTTAATTATTTATATTTAAGTGAAATGCTATAAATTTGTGTAATTATCACTTACATATTTATATTGAGTAAGTACAGGTTCAGGGAAGCCGTTTGGCTGGATTTGATTGCGAAATTTGCTAAAATAAATCGCCGCTTGCTTAAAAATGCTAAAATAAGGTACGCCTACGCAATACAAATAGGAAATATGAACTGTTTTTCTGTTTTCCGACCGTGTGGGTCGATGTATATTGATTTCCGGCCTGAGGCCGATGTATATATGTTTTTGTGCATCCTGCGATATTGCAGAAGTCCCTCCGTACAAGGGAGACTCTGCCAAAATTTTCCGTAAATTTTGGGAGTTAGAAAATTTTTGAAAATGTTCACTAACGGTAAATGATTTGATTTGTAAGCAAATGGAATTGGAGCTAAATAATTGAAATCTAATTGAAAATGTGAATGTAAAGAAAGTGGAATTGAAGAAACTAAAGAAAGTAAAGTTTGCAAATAAAATTTAATTGAAAATTTAAATTAATTAGTAAGTGCAACTAACTAAATATTCAAAATGAAAGCCAAATTAAAATCAAATGGAATTGTAAGGGCAAAGGTGATTAGAATTGAATGTGAACTTCAATAGTGAAGTGAAAATAAACATAAGAGGTATGCAAACTATTTATATTGAACTTAAGAAGTTTGGTGAAATTCTTAAGTAATTTGGTATTGAGGGAAATTATGCCAAGTGAATAATTTAATAACGGTTGAAACTGATAGTTGTGAATGTGATTGTGGGAAAAGTGGACAACAATCGAAATAAATGTGAATAAAGAGGAAATTGATATAATTGATAATCAATTAAAATTATACGTAGGATGTACGTATATTATTTATTCGCATAGCTATATTGATCCAGAATTCTAGCACAGAATTTCGAGATAGTTATATCGATCCGAGTTAGGATTTTTCACTCGATTTTCGACGGCGAACCTGGATATGGATTGTTGATTGATTCTGGAAATTCTCTATCATAGTTATGACTGTGCAAGGAGAATGATGGTTTCTGATCAAGAAACCAGATCTGAGTCCGCACTAGGAAGTCGGGTGGACGATACTAGTTCGGAAATGAAATTTTGTGATCGAGTGAGCGATCGAATTGGTTATTGCGTACGAATGGTATATGTACATCGTACGGGCTTAAATGAAGCAAATATTGGAACTTTTGTAAAAAAAAAAAACTGCAAATGATTTTGAATGTTGTGGATGGACATTATTGCTATAACAGGATATACAGGTGTTTTAAAAGAAGAAGGAAATTGATGTTTGATTTCATAAGATAAAATTTAAATGGCCCAACAAAAAGGTATGTGTTTAAATTTCTATATGAGATTTTGATTGGGTTTCTGGATCTAGCCACTTGGCCTTTTGTTTTCTTTTTGGATTTGGGAGGCCGTAGAGCCATTTTTGTAGTAGTACCGAGCTAGCCGCGCAAAGGAGACGCTGGCGAAATTTTTCGGAAATTTAGAGAGTTAAAAAATTTTGAGAAAATTTTGATAATTTAAAATTTAAATTCAAATTTAAGATTTGAATTGATAAGTAAGTAATATGGTTTAAGGGTTATGGATAAGTTCAAAGGCTAGGATAGAGTTAGAGTGTCTTCGATAAAAAGATTTGTTTGCTAAGTTGTTAAAAATTGTTTGGGTTGAGAAACAGTGGTGGGTTATGGATCATTCTTCCTAACTAGTAATTTCGGGGACGAAATTCTTTTAAGGGGGGAGGAATGTGACGACCCGGAATTTTTAGACATATGAAATGGGAATATTTAATTAATTTTAAATATTCGAAAGTTAATTATTAACTTGAATTTCAAATATGAATAATTATTAGATAATTAATTGTTGAACTTAATTATCAGAATTGGTAAATTAATGAATCTGGAGCTTTAAGCCGGTTAAAAATAGTTTAAAGGATTGGAAAATTTATATTAATAATACTGAAGGTGATAAAACTATTAAAATTGAATTTGAAAGCGTTTGGTTAAGTTTTGAAATTTTATAGTTTAAACTGAATTTAAAAATAGCCTTCCGAGGCACAGTCGCGGAATTCGATGAAACCAGTTCCATTGGATCCGTAATATTGAATTATTATCGGATTTCAATTTTCGTAGTATTTGGAGTTGTTGTGTGAGCATTCGACGTGTAAACGCGTTGAAAATTTTAACGAAAAATAATAATAATTCAAGTTTAAATCTATTATAATATTCTGGTTAAATACATTCAAATCATTGCTTTCCTTTCACTTTAACACGCAGCCTTCCACTGGAAGATTCAAAAGTAAAATAAAATATAATAGTAAGGCTTCGTTCGTAAGCTTATTGAAAAAAAGGGGATATTACTCGTACTTCGGCTAACCCTCTCGTTAAATAAGAAAACGAGTTTAGGTCTGAACCCTCTTCCTTTTCGTTCGATCCTGATTCTTTTTCCATCTTTATTTCAAACAAATCGAAACCCTATGTTGAAATCAATGGCCGATAAACCTTTCTCCTCCCCTCTCCTTCAGTTCGACGAACAGTATTAAAAAAAAATAAAAAAAAATAAAAAAAATCGAATCAAAATCGATCGAAGTCAGGGAGGTCGCAGGGTACTCGAGCAGCGACCACGAAATTCGAAACTAAATCGCGATTTGAGGAGAGGTACGAGGAGCGAAGTCGCATGAGGTAGGGCACGTAATCGTCATCGCGTGCGCTTGCGTGGATGTTGGCACGCGAGGAGAATCGAGGCCGAGATCTGATGGGTATCGCGATTCGAAAGCAAGGCCCTGGCTGCGGCAGACCATGGCGATGTTCAATTCGTCGGCGAGGTATTCTCTTCCTCTGATTTGAGTTATTTGCGTAAAAAAAAAAAAAAAAAAAAGGGGAAAAATATATATATCATGATAGACAGTAATGTATATATATAGGTATCGATTTTCATCTTTCATATATATATATATATAAATATGTATATTTATGTAGGACATAAATTTATATTGCAGAAATTATTCTTAAAGCAAGATACATAAAACTATTTATTTTCAGATTTGAGGTTTATACTTACAGCGAAGAGTAAAATTATTATTTTGGTTATTTATTGAAAATAATGTATTTTGGAATTAAATTGTTTAACTAACTTGTTTAAATTTATTTTAGCTATTAAAGGTTTTAAGAGGGGAAATTATTTGGATAAATCAATTTGTTAGTTAAAACTTAATAAATAAAAAAGAAATTTAAGATGTTGGAAGTTATATATGAAGATTTGATTTTTAAAACCTATACGAATTATTTTTCATATGCAATTGAAAGTGAAGAGAAAAATAATAATAATAAGATATAATTTAATAGGGTTGATAAAATAGTTTATTGAAGGCGTTTAATTTATTTGATTAGCTTATTTAGTTTTTAGAAATTGATAAGGAAGATTTGTTAAAAACTAAAATAATCTGTTAATTAATTCTATTTAATGAGAAATTAATTATTCGATTTACTCGGATATTTCAAATATTAATGAAATCATATAAATTGTTATTCAAGGTCAAAATCGGGAAGAAACTAGTCGAGAATGAAATGGATTTGCAAATTCAAGGGAGCAAAGGTGAGTTAATCTCACTCAGCTGAATAATAATTTTAATTTAAATGGATTAAATTTAAATAATTGGTTGAATGGTGGAATTGGTTGAATGTCATATAATATATATATGGAATTGGTATTGTGCTAACATCTGTGGATGCAGGGAAACAGGTTGGAGGGATCCAACTGGATTCCTCAAAATTAATTAGATTATTTAATAATCTGTGTGACGAATATTTGATATCCTGTGATTGATTTATGGATAATTGGAATATGGGATATCATGGTTGGATTGATAAACTCAGTATAATGAGTTACCAAAATCTATAGAATTGGATTTTTGAAAAGTAATAAAAGAGTAAAATCTTAAGTAAATAATTCAAGTGAATTGAAATAAATCTAATAAGAAAGTAAGAATAAATTAAAATAGAGTGATTTCTAAAATCTAACAAAATATGGAATATGAGAAAGTTAATTAACAGGGGAATAACAAATTTTGGAACTAAAGTGAAATAAAGTCATTATTTTAAATCTAAGGATTAAATTAAAGGTAAATAAGGAAGTTGGGAAATCTAAAATTGGTATTTTCAGTTTAAAAGATTTTAAAACATAATTTAGAAATTAAATCTGAAGGTCAATGAATTTTGAAATAAATGAAGAAAGGAAATTTATTTCAAATTAAAGTAAATAGAAATCAATTGTAAAATTGATTTAAGTGTTGAAATTGAAATTTACAGTGAAGTGAGATTTTGGGACTTTATGAACTGGGTTTATAAAGTGGAATAAAATGTCGGAGGATATTTTATATTATAAATTCAAGGTAGGAATTTATTAAAGGAATGAGGATTTGTTTAAAAAAAATAAATGGTGATTTATTTTTAAGAAATGGAAAAAGAAGAGTATTTCCCTGGATAGCCAAGTATGGTTTTCAAAAATATTTTAAGGTTTTAAGATTGTTTTAAAAAAAGCATGTTTTTGGAAAGTTTATTATTTCTAAATGCAAATTTTTAAAGTAAGTATATTTTTCCAAATTTATTATTATTATAACTATATTAAGTAACTTAGTATTGTTTTTAAAGAGAAAATTTAGTTTATATTTTATAAAGTGGTTTATTCAAAATACTTTTAAGTATATTTATTTAATAAAATATTTAAAGTTTTAATTTTAAAGTTATAAATATATGTTATAATAGTGTTTTTAAATTATTTAAACTTAAGTGTTTGTACTTGGCGTTCCAGTGGAAATAGTAATTGGGAAAGTACCCTGGGAAAGGAAAACTGGTTTTGAAATTTGTTTTCAAAAAGGGGATGAATTGGAGATATATATCTTGGAAATATATTTTGGGATTAATAAATAATTTGGGAAATTATTTATTGGTTGATGATTGTTTGTGAATATTAATTGATAGTTAAATAACCAACTATCAATATTGGCCAAATGCGCTGATCGTTTCGAAGAGACCGGGATCGAGATTTATTTCTCGAAAACCACTTCGATCTGGTTTGTACGTTTTCGTGCGAAAAACATGTTCGGAGTCGAAGATGGAGCAGTGAAGTGCAAGGGCTAGTCGCTACTAATCCTGAGGATATTTCCAAAATGGATGTAGTAGGAATAGTGCCTTCGGTTCCGTTCGAACCCGGGACGGACTTGTATGGATGAATGCTTGCGAAAACATCGTCAGGTGGACGATGGGCATTCTAAGATGTATGTTCTAAAAAGGTAACGTTTGACCTCAAGCCTCATCAAATGGGAATGACTGAAAATCAGGGGATATGCAACAAGGCTTCGTGGGTAGCCCCCACTGGAGAGTAAGGTCATCTCTGTCTAGATGTCCCTTTTTATTTCGGCTTAGTGGGCGGTTGCTGATCCCAACCGCGGGGTGATCTTATTCGGAACTATTCAGTAAGGAATGGGTCCGGCCTTGTGTTGCAGGGGATGAAGGGAGTAATCCTCGGTACTGTGATCTAGACCACGTACTGTGACAGGTGGTACCCCAGTGCCTAGTCATTGTTGGAAATCCATTTTTCCTACAAGCCTTGTACGAGTTTTGTTTGTATTACCCACTTTGTGGCTAGTAGCTGGAATTTAATAATGTAACAATTTCGGCTATTTTATAAGTATTTGTAAATAGACCCTATTATAATATCAGAGGATTTTATAAGAAATGTTTTAGCTATCGTAAGGTAAAAACCCGACATGTTTATTTGTGGCATGGTCTTACGAGATGCTTTTGTTTTCAAAGGATTTTGAAACTTTAATAATCAATTGAGTGTGATTTTCTCACGGTGGTATTCCAGACTGACTCGGGTGTTGTTTTATATGATGCTCGGGTCAGACCGAGTATTATAGGATACAAGATTGATGCTGTGGAGCTCAGGAGGCGAGCTGGATGGCGACACGTATTTACGTACTTGTTTCTATATATATATTCCGCTGTGTTTAGTAGCTATGTGATCAGTTGTATGTTATTGATGTGATATGTGATTGATGTACTCTGATAAATGTAATGTATAAACAGATATATATTTGTTTGAGTAAAGATCTGTTATTATTTATTATATTTTATTCTGGTGCGATGGTTAGATTCTGGTGTTGTTTTCTGTTTTCTCTTCTTCTACCTCCTCTTCTTAAATTAAAATGGTTCGCAATTCTGTAAATCTTGAGTTGATTGTTGTAGAATAGCGTTGACTCAGGGGTACGGATTTGTGGGTCGTTACATAAGTATTATATGAATGAATGACAGTTGAATTTTTATAAGAAACAAATGTAAATTAAAGAAAATAATCATGGTATGAATGAAAATTAAGAACAATAAATGTTGTGAAAGAAAACTTACAAGAATAACTTAAATAATACTTGGACATTATTGTTTGTTTTGACTTATGGATGTTTTGGAGGTGATATGTTAAATAGTTTAGGATGTATGAATAATCTGTTGAGTTTTATCTAAGACTATTGAGTAAATGGTATACTTAGTAGTTTAGTTGTCATTTATGCGATTAAATATGTCAAAACCCAAACAAAACATTTATTTTGCTTGATATGGATGGATGGATAATTACTTTGATTGCATGTGTCGACTGTATGCTTTTGTTTGCAGATGAATATTGTTATGTTGTATTGATTTGTTTTGTTATCAGTTGAAAACAAATTTAAATATTTCTCTTTTATATAATTATTAAGATCTTTGGATTATATAAGTGAAACACAGGTATGGAAGCAATAGCTACTGCTTTGGTTTTATAAAATAAGCGCTATTTGCCCGACAAATTGGTACGTCCTCGGATTACGGTTTTATAGCGATATTATATTGTTTTTCCTATGGTTAGGGATATATAATTTTGAAAATATGATATAAATTGTTATTATTGATATTACTATTTCTCCCAGACCTCTCCGTACAAAGGACACTCTGCCAATTTTTTTTTGTGATTATTGGACTTACAAAATTTTCGAAGTGTTTTTCAAACTTTTGCTAATTTGAAGATAAAGGATTTGATTGTTATAAATTATTAGATTTTATTTAAATTATTTAATTATGAAAATTAATTATATCTAAAATTTAATATTTTGAATTAGATATATTGATGTCTAAATTCAATCTTTTCCCTTCTTTTCCTTTTCAAGGACGAAAAGTTTTGAGTGGAGGAGAGTATAATGACCTGTAATTTTTCATAATTAAAAATTTGTTAATTTAATAACGTTTTATGATTTAATGCTGAAAGAAATAGAAATTTGTGATTTAATAATAAGAATATAACGGGAATGCAATATAATGGTACTAACTTTGGGTAATTGATAGCTGCTTTAAATGTAATTCAATTAATTAAAAGGACTAAAAAGGTTATAATTGGTTATAAATGGTAAATTCATTGTAATAATGAATATATTAATTGATAACTGAATTAAAAGAGCAACTGATAACTTAAGTGTTGTATTAATTAAATAGTATGTAATTGAAAAAAACGAATGTTGTGTGAGTAACTGTAACAATTATGTGTAGATAACAAACATACGAATGTGACTAAAAGTTAATGGTGTCTAATATTATATGCTACTAGTTTATTTAGCCTATTAAATTAAAATTGGAAATCAATTGCACTTAATTAGTGCAGTAAATATAGGTCAAATTGATAATTGTAGAATGTTAATTAAGGAAGATGTAACCAATGAAAATTTTACGTAGGATGTGACAATTTATTGAATAAAATGATTTGGAATCAAGTTTGCTCAATTTATTGGAATTTAAATTATAATGAATTGATTTATTACAATTAAATGTGATTAAAGATTACGTTAATGAAAAGTATGATGAAAACAGTAATTATTATTGTAATAAAATATATAACAACATTAACTATGTATGTAGAGAAATAATTGATTGAATAAAAGATTTAAAAACAAACTTAATAAATTTACTGAAATTAAATTTTATTAATTGGATTTAATTACAGTTGAAATTGAACACTGTAATTAATGGAATATGCAAATACTGAATTGATATGTATTTGTTTTAAATTACTGTAAACGGCGTAGTAATCAAAATTGAGGAAATTTTAGGTAATCAAATTTGAAATTAAAAAAGTGATTGATTAATTTAATATTAACTTATTTAATTAACGTGAAAACAACCATTTTGGCCACTGTCTTGGATTTCGACGAAACAACTTTTATTGGATCTATAACAGTGAATTATTGTAGGATTTCAAGTTTCGTAACGGTCGGACTTGTCGTTTGAACGTACGTGCTCGAAATGCCTTGAAATCAATTTAATCGAAATCAATTTGAAATAAGCTGATTTTAAAGCAACTTCTTCTACGATGGAATTTGGGCTTGAAACCTGTTCCATTGAGTTCTAAAATATCAAAAACATCTATTTTGGTATAAGGAATGACCCATTTTCGTTTCAGGAACGAAATGTGCTTTTTGGGTCGTTTAACGTTTCAATCCAAATTGATCTGGTCCATTCTTTTCTATTCATGATCTGCCTATATATAGCCTGTTATAAACCCTAGCTATATTCTTATTCCATTTGTCTATACGTACATTTCATCTGTCTACTTCCCCTTCTTAATGGCAGACAAGCCAAAACCAATTCCAAATTCAATCGCAAATCACAATCAAATTGAAAAATCAAACTCCTCAAAAAATTCGAAAAAAATATAAAATCGAAGATCTCAACGATAGGATTCTGCATCTGTTGTCTGTTTTTGCAAACGATGCTCGAGTCAACCAGAAATCATGGTCAAAGCCACGAAGTCTTGGAACCCTAATGCTAATTTGGGGGTTTTTTTGATTTCGATACCAATCGGCGAAATTGGGTTATGGATTTTGTGGAGCTTGTCGTCAGGAGCTCGTCGCTGGTGGTAGCTTGGCATAAAATTGCATGTGGTGGTCAGAATAGGTGGCTAGGGTTTCGAAACCCTAAATCTAGGCGGCGGCGGCATTCCTTTAGAGGGTGGCCATAGTTGTGCCGGTCGGTAGGAGTGAAGATGGGGAGCTTGTCGAAGGTGGTGGCATGGCTTATCGTGGCTTCTAGTGGTGTGCACAGGTGGTCATAGGCAGGGACGGTTGGGTTCGTGCATACATCGAGGCTGTTGGTCTTGTGTGAGGAAGGTGGCACGTATTTTATCATTTATAAATTATTTTATTTAAAATTTAAAATTATGTAACTTTCAAAGAGTATAACTTTGGCATACGAGTTCTATTTTACGCGCGGTTTGTCCCACTGGGATCGTATTGAAATTCCAGACATTTTGACGCTGGTTTGGATGGATTCTAAGACTATTGAAATTTAGGCCTTTATTTGAATTTCAATTCGATTTAAAATTGATGGTGAGTGTTTTAACCCACTCACAACTTCTAAGATTTCCTATGTTAGTTAAAATAAATTTACGACGTGATCAGAAATTTATTTATCGATGTTTGGTATGTTTAAATTTTCATTCTAGTTAAATTTGACCTTTACTGCATTTAATTATCGTTCAATTTAATATTGAATTTAAATTGTCAATTCGATACCTGTTATTGAGTACCTGTTATTTATTGATATTTATTAATTGATTTGGATGATGGTTGTGATGGATGTTTGATTATTGATATTGGATGATTGGATGTTGTATCTTATATTGTTATATATTACAAGTTCCCTATGGGTTGAAATGATACATACTCGAACGATCTATAGATTAGGGAAAAATCATTATGGGTTGAAATGATAGACTCGAGCTATTTTATGGATTTTATTTAATTTGGAATTGCGGTTGAAATGATATATAATCGTAAAATTTTAAATTGCGGATTGAGATAATAAATACCCGTATCACTTGACCCTAGGGTAGAAAATTATATACGAACACCGGATTGGGTAAATTAAGTGATTTTTGAATCTTTAAACATTGAATTCAGTTAACCAGTAATTTGAAAAAGAAATTGATTTATATAAACTAAATTATTTTAGAAATCCAAGCGTTAATGCTGGAATTGGAATTGATTGAATGAATTGTTCAAAGGTTTAAATTGGAATTTCAAAGTTGAAATGTCTAAATATAAATGAATTCATCGAAATTTAGTTATTTGAAATGTTTGGATATAACGATGAAATCTATTTTAAATTAATTTACGCTATTTTAATCAATTTAAAACTATTTTAATTTATTTAATCTATTATAACCTATTTAACCCAATTTAATCTATTTTTTCATATTTTAAACTAATTAAATTTATTTAATCTATTATAAATCTATTTAATATAATTTAAATCTATTTAATCTATTTTAAATCTATTTAATCTATTTTAAATTTATTTAATCTATTTAAAATCTACTTAATGTAATTTAAATCAACTTAATCTATAAGTAATCTATTTAAACATTTAAACCAAATAAACTCTATCTAATCTATTTTAAACCCATTTAAATCATTTTGAATAAAATTTAATCAAAATTCAATCTATTTAAACTATTTATAATTACATAAACTATTTTCTAAAAGTTCAGAGTGTGTAAAGTTTAAGTATTTATATTTAAATCCTTAATGATGATACAACCTAAGTTGTAATTTGGAATTGATACCTTTCTGAAAATTTACATATTAAGTAAATATATTTATTTTGGAAGTGAGATATGATTTGAAAGTAAATATGATTTTGAAAGTGAACATAGTTTGAAAGTGAATATGATTTCAAATTGATATGGTTTTGAAATCTAATATGATATGTTAATATTAAGTATGAATTGACTTTTGAAATGTAAAAGAACCACTCGGTTTGAAATATGCGTTTGGTTGTTAAAGAGACGGGGATCAAATGTTGTCATACTCTCTGCCAATACCGAAAACCACTTTAATAATTGTGTACATGGTGGAGATTCCAGAAATGAAGTAGGATGGTTTGGCGATCGATTTCTGTATGAGGTATGACGTGACCCTGACTCGCACGAGTCAGCTTAGATGTGACTAAAACAGGAGCCATGCCGGGCCAAGTGAGGACATTCCTCCTAGCTAGCACACTTCCTCGATACCATTCTATTACTTTATGATTCATTTGGTGGCCACCCTTGATTTTATTTGGGAGTGCGTCCGAGGTGGCGGTAGTAGCTGCTATGTATTACCACTAGTCTGGATCCATAGTTGGTATATCTACCATGTCATTGCCTCGAGTGTCGTATTCACATGCCCTGCAGCACCTTCTACGAGCTTGGTTTGCTCTATACATATGGAGTGCCCTCTAAGTAAACATCACGGAGGAGCTTACGGTGCTGTATAGACTATGGGCATATATAAAATGTGTTAAGGGGGATATGGGTAATGCCTTAATGCTAGTTTAATATTTTACTTTATTGTAGACACAATTATAGTAGCGTATTGTACTACATAGTAGATAGTTTAACGGATCCCTATGAGATGGTAATCCCGAACATCTCTTAAGTTACTGCACTCATGTTAGACATTGGATAGGAGATATCAAACCCCGTAAACAACTCTGACGCCATTCCACTTATATTTATTTACCGTTGATTTAACTTACATAAGATCTTTTAGTTCTGACTTGAGTGTTTTGTCTTTTCAATCCGCTTGGGTCAGCCTGATCATTTTAGGGTTGAAGACCTTATTTTTGGAGGACGAAGACGAAGATTTGTATTGTTATTTATTATATTTATTCCACTGCGTCATGTTGTTCTCCTGCATTTATTTATTTATCTCCATTTTATGTAACTTTGATTTTTTTGTTGTAAAAGAATAATCAAATGTATTTGTATAACAGCTTCATGAACTGTTATTTGATTACTATATTTTGTCATTCCGCTGCGAGATTCTGTATTTATTTTATTTCTTTCTCCTTTTCTTAACCCACAACAATCTGCCCTTTTGGATGTTTTGAGTCAGGCATGCGTGTCCGTTGAAAACGTTCAAAAAGGCAAGTCGATACAAATTTCAAAATTTTCCACTTCCTTACTTATATTCAAAAAGCAATTTCACCATTCGAATTTATTACCGTCTTAGTTCCCAATAAATTTATTTAACTTTCCTTAAGTTAAATTCAATTCGCACCATCTATTTTAACTTACTTAAGTTAAAATTTGTTTCCCAAAACTTAAATTCCATACTTGAATTCGTTCCCACTTTATAAGTTGATAACTTATTTTCGAGGTTTTCACTAACATTCATATTAAAATTCCAAAATTAAAACACTTGGTATACATTTCAAATCACTTCCAAATCAAATGTGCACACATTTTTTTTTTTGTTTAACAAACCACTTCCTTCGAATTTCAAAATCATTCCGATTTTTCTTAAATAATTCCCTCGGAATTTTTAAAATAACTATTGTTTTCATCGAAAAATCTCCATATTATTTTATTTCGGTATCAATTCGTCACTTAGAAACTAAAAAATGAACAATGATGATGTTGCGATAATCGTCAGAATTATTTTCCAATGACCGAAGTGAGTTCAGTGCTATAACATCTTCAAAATCCATTTAAAACAATTTTTCTTCAAAAATTATTTTAAAGAAATAAGGTTACTTCATTTTCACAACCCTTCGGAAATTTGTTCGAAAATTTTCCCGAATTCAGAAATTCTAAAATTTCCAAATACTTGTTTAAATCCTCTAAAAACATTTATCAAACCATCTGGGATTTTAAACTTTCAAATTTTGGTTTGAATCCATTTTTGTATATAATTCATATTTATACAATATTATTTTGGTTGTTTATAACCTATTCAATTTTTTTTATAATCTTGTCTCGATTATCATAATATCAACCAAACACTCCAATATACTATAATAATCTTAGAAAATTATTTCCTTTTATATCAAAATATAATTTGGGTAACATTATTTCATTTACTCGCTTTTAAACAATACCGTGTCAGTTTACCATGTCCAAGTGTTTAGAAACTCCTATCGATTTTGTGGCGTTCAACCACCCGACCAGAATTTATATGCCACTCAACAGATAAATTAGCACAATACAAAACCATTTATTTTCACTAACAAATACGTGCTCATATCTATTATTGCACTCAACTCATTCTAGGATTCAAAAGACCCCATCTCTAATGAGTAATCCCTACCAAAGCCAAGGTTCTCACTTAACCATCAGCTTTGATACCAAATGTAAAGGCCCGTATCTCCGTACCCTTTGAGTCGACCATAATTCACATCAGTTCAACTCAAATTGAACGGAAATACGAATCTCTAGAGATGAAGAAGAAGAAAACAAAGTAGAAGAAAATAAACAACAACACAAAATCTCATAATCGCAACAGAGAAAAATATAATATATAATGACAGATTTTGTAATGACCCGCTATTTTGGACCATTCAAATCGACAATAATCCACACATGTCAGACTTGAATAATTCAAAAGAACAGATTGTAATAAAATTCAAAGCAAATAAAATTATTCACAGAATCACAGACACAGAAATATCAGAATACTCATAGCAAAAATAAAATACCATAGTAGTTCATGAAGCTACTATATACATACTCTCAAAAACATATACAACTAACATAGTAAAATACATACAATAGAAGTCAGGTTACATAAACAACAATACAGAGACAGATACCGAATAGGAACTAACTGGAAGAAGTAGACAAATAGATAGACAGATAAGCTCCAGCAAAACTCTAGCTCCAGAAGGTGAATCCAAAGCTATGATTCTCAGGCTGACCCGAGCATAAAGTAAAACACAAACACTCGAGTCAGGACATACATACTTATAAAATGTAAACCAACTCAAGTGAACTGTAATAGCAACGCACAATAACTTAAAGGATGTTTGGGATTGCCCATCCTTTAAGGATCCATTAAACCATACATTTAAACAGAAACAAACGCTATCATAGAAATGTCAATATTAAAGTAACCATGCAACTAGCAGAGTAAATGTGACTAGGGTAGTGCAGAGCTGCAGTAATCGCTTACCTCTACTCACATTATCAAATTGAAGGCGTGTATCAAAATAATCACTAGGAAATCAAACGACATGCAGAGAAGTACACCCATGGTTATAAATTTCAAAATGATTTATAACTCCGATTTAAAATCATTCATTTAAACCATTAAAAGTGAAATCATTATTCCTTCAAATCAAAAATTCAATTATCAAATATTTAGCCTTTTCTGAGTTCATTTATGCAGTTAAACACTTCAAATATTGAAATTTCAGCTTTTCGCAGCACTTAGAAAATGCAAGGTAAGTTATAATTGAAAACAATTCAATTCAGTAAAGACAGCATTTAAAAACTACTGTAATAGTTTGGTTTTATTTTATTTTCAGAAACGATAGCATTTCTGAAGTGCTACTAAATAAATTTCCAGATTTATAATAAAATTCAGAAACAATTAAACTTCAATTTTTAACTGTTTTAACTTAAAAAAAATCATATTTTTCCACTTCAAAAATGTTCATTTGAATACCCTTTAACTTATGATTTTCATAAAGTAAAATTTTATACATTAATTCAAAAATCTCAATGTTTCACTTATTAAGATCAATATACAATTTTCTCAACTTTCATTTACTCTATACATTAATTTAATTTACCATTTCATAAATTAAATTAAATTTCCATTTTACTTTCTCAACTTATCTTTTATTTTTAAACCAAACTTCACATTTCCAAGTCAAGTTATATTTCAAATTACACTTTTAAACCATCCATTTATTTAACAATTTAAACTAATTACATAAATTCAAAATACCCTGTAAGTTGCTTAACTTTATTTTACAAATAACTTGATATTTTGTTTTACTTTATATTTATCCAATTCATGCATCAATTATATAAATACCAGTTTAAGCTTATAATTCCAATTTTTTTATTAAATTCCCATTATTAAGTTAAATCAAACTTTCACACTACAACTCAAACCATCTATTAACTTATACCATTTTACCTTTTAGAAAATCACTGCTTAACCATTTTAAATCCAATATAAGTCAAAGTTCATATTTTTTCTTTCATTTACAATACATGAAATTTATGATAAATCATATTTTGAAATCAACTACGGGTCCGGATAATATTTCACAACTCAATCAAGTGTTACGAAAATTATCATTTAAATCCATAATCAATAAAATTTTTGGGTTTTGATTATTTCAAAACCAAAATCCCTGGACAAATACAAATAAATAAAAATCACCTAGGCCTATCATTTCATCCCATAATGATTTTTCCTATTCTAAAGTCCATTAGGGTATGTACCATTTCAACCCATAGTGATTCTATTCTACATGGAACTTGTAGTGTGAGAAACAGAAATAAATCCACAGTATGACAGAATAAAACATAATAGATGATGAGACAAGTTTATAACAGGGTTTAATATCACATAATTAACATCACAGGCACGTATAATATGATATAAAATTCTACACATTCACTTGTTGGTACTTCACTAATTATATAAATATAAATGTCATGAGTGAAAACTGACCTTTACGCTGGAGTAGCAAAACAAAACACACAAAGGAATTCCAGAAAGCACGAAAGCACGACTTGATTTGAGTGGAGAGAGAGCCAAGATATAAATTTTGTATTCAACAATGAAACAAACCATATATAAATATTTTTACAATACCAAAAATCTATTGAAACAAAATGGAAATAGAAATAACAAGAGACGTCGCCAAGCTTTCCCATCAAATTTGCTTGACCTTTACCCACATAGGCTCGGCGAAAAGGCTATATTGGTTCGGCCTTGGATGTTTTCAGCTGGTCATGGTCAGGTTTGGATCTAAAAATAACAAGGCTTGGTCAAGAAGGCAAAGGTTTTGGAGGTTACAACACGAGGAAGGAAAAAAGGCAAGCCAAAGGGAGGTAGTTTGTTCATCATTTTGGGCTCGGTCTCGGCACATTTGGGCTTTGGCCAGGGGCTAATTTAGGTTAGGTCAGATGTTAATAGTGGTGTTCAGGTGTGGTGCTTGCTGGTGGTGGAGGCTAAGGAGGTGGTCATGGCAAGGAAATGAAGTGGATGTGAGTATTGGCTTGGTTAGGTATAAATTCAAGGAGTTTGGCATTGTTTTCTGTGGAGTTTTGCGCAAGGGATGATCAAGGCACTTTCAGATCAGATGAAAATGATGTCAGGTTATGGGTTATATGGGGAAGGAAGTGGTGGTGGTCAGTGGAGGAGAAGGTAGGGGTATGGGCCGAGCAACATAGGTGAAGATCAAGGCAAATTCAAGTGAAAAACAAGGCAAAACAAAGAAGAAAAAGTGGAAAAAGAAGAAGAAGACATTACCTAATTCCTTTTGTTGCCGTGAGAAAATGAATATGGGAAGAAGTTTCCTCACGTGAAAAAGAGATATAGGCGGCTAGGGTTAAGGAAAGAACGACACAAATACGGAGGAGTTATGGTATGAAATCAATGGATGGAAAGATAAAGAGGTAATAAATCAAAACGTAACGTATGCCTTTAATTAAAAATAGGTAACGTATCTTAATTTGATTTGTTTCCCATTTATTTATTAAAATATATTCCAAAGAAATAATTCAATAAATACATACCGTTTATATAAACACTACAGAAATAAATAAGAAAACGGTTATGGAAACGTATAAATTAATTGCTATTTACATCTTTGAATGTTACTTAATTAACAAAGTATATATCCAAATTAAATGAAACAAAAAAGGACAAATGTTGTAAATATATACATAACATGTAATGTTACATATATAAACACAATTATAACATGATATATCAACCATAAATATTATTTATATTAATTAAAATAAACAATTTTTGTTAAATAAAACAATTTACACACAATAGTATAAAAAGCATAACTTTCACAATATTAATCGGATTTCAACAAAACGAAAAGCAGTATACTTGAAATTTAACTTACTTTCATAATAAAAGATAAAATTCAAAATTTAAAATATTTTTATTTTAATTTTAAAAGTCAAAGTTTGACCATATTGACCAAAATTCATATTTTTGGAAAATACTCTATTTAATCCTGTTTGGAATTATAATTCACATAAAAACCAAAATATATATTTAAAATAACAAAATTTATTCATTCAATAAGTAAAATAAATTTTTTAAATTAGGAATTCAATTAAAATAATTAAAATATACAATTAAAGTAATTACAAAATACAGGGTTGTTACACTCTCCCCCATTCAAACCTTTTCATCCTCAAAATGAAACGAGGTACGGAAAACGCAGAAAAAACAGAATGAAATAGGAGTAAGACAAGATGTTAAGAAGATTAAAATTATACCTGATAACTGTTGTTATAGTTAAGTTTAACAAGGTGGAGAATAGGAATAGCTAGAAGGGAAAATAGGTTGAAAGACAAGGATGAACCATTATTTTAAAGCTATATAAATTTCAATTATTTGGAAGGGTAAAATAAATGATCAAAATATCCTTTATATAACACTTTATAAAAATAATTTTATAACTTGATGTCTTATCAAGTTTATCCTTGTTCCCGTAGACTCTGATAGTGCGTTGATCGGGCGCAAAGCTAGAATTCTCTAGGCACTTA
The DNA here is from genome assembly GCA_030765085.1 of Allium cepa. NCBI lineage: Eukaryota > Viridiplantae > Streptophyta > Magnoliopsida > Asparagales > Amaryllidaceae > Allium > Allium cepa. The sequence goes on along the minus strand of CM060939.1, from coordinate 232,693,266 downwards.
GTAGACATGTTTTAACGCCCATTGAAAATACTTGAAAACTTTTAAAAACGGATATGGAAAGTACAATCCGAACAAAATAACCAAACCAAAACCTTTGTCTAACCATGGTTCGCAGGTACACAAAGGTTACGCCTGTATCCCTCAGGAAACAATCCATATCCGTAAGCTTTCTCAGCCCTGTGAGTTACGCCATGATTACTAATAGACCGCATGATACACAATGATTACGCCTGGATCCCCCAGGAACAATCCGTACCCCTAGGCCTTCTCAGCCAGGCAGATTTTGCTACTAATGCGACCTGCATAGTTTGCAGGATACAGAATGATTACGCCCGGATCCCTCAGGAAACAATCTGTATCACTAGACCATCTCAGCCAGGCGAGTTACGCTATGCAGTCGCGCTCGAAAAAAAGACCATGGGTTACGCCACGGTGGGACACTCGAGTATCACATCCGGAAAACCAAAAATCAGAGAGAATATTATCGATAGAATGAATCCACGATGTGGCCACAAAGTGGATATCAAGCAGAAGGCACTTCCTATATATTTACTTCAAAAATATATATCATATAATACCTTTTTCCAAATCACTTTCGATTATCATACTTATATACAGACCATTATATATAAGATTCCACTTTCAAATCAAATACTTTCCAAATCAATAGTATATCAAATCACACTTATATAGACTACGATTATATAAGATTTCTCTTTCCAAATTGAGTACCTTTCAAATCAATAATTTTCAAATCAATATCATACTTGTACAAATCCACTTTATATAAGTTCGATAACTCCCAAATCAAAGTATTTAATAAAATAATGTTCTCAATTCAAAATCATCTATGATTTCACCAAGTTATTTCTTCCAAATTAAATATCTTCAATTTCAAAGTTTCCAAAAATAATAGGTTTAGAAAATAACCCAAGTTTCCATATTAACATAATTTAAGTCAAACAAATTCATTTCCAAAATCAATATATAAATACTGGGTTTTACATTCCAATCTATTTTCAAAACAAAATATTTCTCAAAATCAATAATATCCAAAATGGTTTCCAAATTTATAACTATCCCTTTGAAACTTTAAAACTATTTATTTCTATTCAAAAGATCCAAATTTCCTTTTGCAAATTATTTACTTAACAAAAGTTTCAAATTTATTTAAGTCATACTCTTAGTACTTTAAACATACAAGACTAAACTTATATACTTTATTAAATATTTTATACTCTTCGAAATTTATTAGCTTTGAAAGTTAAACCTTGATATGGAAGTGTCCGAACCTTCAAAATAGTCGATGAAATCAAATTTCAAATCCAAGAGTTGAAAATCAGCAATAAATCAGTATATCAATTTTTATGAATAGAGTTATACTAAATCAAAAAGGAAACTCGAGGATTGAACACCGGGCTCACTTCAAATCATTTCAAATATAGATACATACATCTTACGAAAATCAAATCATACTTCGAAATCTGAAATCAAAATTAGCTTTACAAAATCACTCGCATAACAAAGCTACTAGAGTGGCCTCTCCCCCACTCTGAAACTCGAAAATCAATGTCGGTGATGTGTGCACTCATCACCAAAATTATTTTCCAGCGACAAAAGTGAGTTCTGGGCTTCTATTTTCTTGAAAACTTCATTGAAATTTCTTCTAAATCATTGGAATTCATTTGAACTCTTTTAAAACATTTCTTATCCAGAAAATACTTTTAAATCGTATTATTATTATATATTTTCCAAAATCTTAAAATCGATTTCAAAACAGAGGAGTTCGATTCCTCGAAATTCAAATCCGAAACCCTTTAGTTATAAATCATTTTTATATAAATCAAATTTCTTATAAATTTTCAAAATTTCCGATACTTTCAAAATTTCAGACTCTCATTTTTAAAAGGTATATAATCCTTATAAAAAACATTTCACTTTTATATAAAATATGGTCATCCTTATCAAAATAATAACTTCGATGTATACACAATTTTAAAAATACAATCAACAACAAATTTTCCAAGGGATGATTTTAGGATAGATTTCAAACAAACAGAGATTCAAATTTAGAGGAACTCTAATCAAATAGAATTCTGGTTCGAAGATAAGCTCGAACGAAGATGAGATAATTTAATTACCAAATAGAAGATGGATAAGCCTATGTAAATCGCGGGCGACCTTAACCGATCAACCGTGACTTCAGGAATATAATCAATGTGGGAATCTAAGGCAAATCGACATTCGATCGCCAGAGATAGAATTCAGGTAGAGCAGGAGATAGATAGCATCATAAACTGAGGATACAGAAATCTCTGGTGAATCAGTGCCAATTGTAAAGGAGTTTCACCCCTTTACAAATCATTCAAAGATTTGCGGGATCACATAGAGGTTATTCAAAGTGGAGTTATGGAATGCCCCAAATCAAAAGGATAAAATAGGGAAGACAAGATTGTATTTCAAATCAAGTGGGACCGTTCCAAAGTTCAAGAAATCCTAATCGATAAGAATCCTAACCAAGGGATTTCTAACAAGGTGGATACAGAAGGGATGACGTTTAGAAAACCTTGATTTCAAAATAAGAAAAATTTATACCAATATAATATTTGAAATCCTTTAAAATCATTTTATACTTCGAAAATACGTTCTCTCACAAAGAAATTATTTTGAGATTAATTTCACTCATTCTACGATATTTCTACCCTATCTCTAATGAGTTTTTGCTCCACATGCTAAGGTTTGCTGAAAACCAAAGCTCTGATACCAAATGTAACGACCCACTATTTTGGACCATTCAAATCGACAATAATCCACATATGTTAGACTTGAACAATTCAAAATAACAGATTGTAATAAAATTTGGAGCAAATAAAATCATTCATAGAATCACAGACACGGAAATATCAGAATACTCGCCGCGGAAATAAAATACCATAATAGTTCATGAAGCTACTATATACATACTCTGAAAAACATATACAATTAACATAGTAAAATAGATACAATAGAAGTCAGGATACATAAACAACAATACAGAGATAGATAACGAATATGAACTAACTGGAAGAAGTAGACGAATAGATAGATAGATATGCTCCAGCAAAACTCTAGCTCCAGAAGGTGAATCCAAGGCTATGATTCTCAGGCTGACTCAAGCGTAAAGTAAAACACATACACTCGAGTCAGGAAACACATACTTATACAATGTAAACAGACTCTGGTGAACTGTAATACCAATGCACACTAACTTAAAGGATGCTTGGGATCTCCTATCCTTTAAGGATCCATTAAACCATCAATTTAAACAAAAATAAACGCTATCATAGAAATGCCCATATTAAAGTAACCATGCAACTAGCAAAGTAAATGTGACTAGGGTAGTGCAGAGCTGCAATATTCGCTCTCCTCGAGTCACATTATCAAATTGAAGGTGTGCATCAAAACAATCACTAGGAAATCAAACGACACGTAGAGAAGTACACCCGTGGTTATAAATTTAAAAATGATTTACAATTCCAAATTAAAATCGTTCATTTAAACCATCAAAAATGAAGTCATTATTCCTTCAAATCAAAAATTCAAGTCCCCAAAATTTAGCCTTTTCTGAGTTCATTTATGCAGTTAAACACTTCAAATATTGAAATTTCAGCTTTTCGCAGCACTTAGAAAATGCACGGTAAGTTATAATTGAAAACAATTCAATTCAGTAAAGACAGCATTTAAAAACTGCTGTAATAGTTCGGTTTTAGTTTCTTTTCAGAAATGATAGCATTTCTGAAGTGCTACTAAATAAATTTCCGGATTTATAATAAAATTCAGAAACAATTAAACTTCAATTTTTAACCATTTTAACTTAAAAAATCATATTTTTCCACTTCAAAAATGTTCATTTGAATACCCTTTAACTTATGATTTTCATAAAGTAAAATTTTATACATTAATAGAAAAATCTCAATGTTTCACTTAATAGGGTCAATATACAATTTTCCCAACTTTCATTTACTTTACACATTAATTTAATTTACCATTTCATAAATTAAATTAAATTTCCATTTTATTTTCTTAACTTATCTTTTATTTTTAAACCAAACTTCACATTTCCAACTCAAGTTATATTTCAATTACACTTTTAAACCACCCATTTATTTGACAATTTAAACTAGTTACATAAATTCAAAATACACCGTATGTTGCTTAACTTTATTTTACAAATAACTTGATATTTTCTTTTACTTTATATTTATCCAATTCATACATCAATTATATAAATTACCAAGTTAAGCTTATAATTCCACTTTTTTTCTTAAATTCCCATTTTTAAGTTAAGTCAAACTTTCACACTACAACTCAAACCATATATTAACTTATACAATTTTACCTTTTAGAAAATCACTGCTTAAACAATTTAAATCCAATATAAGTCAAAATTCGTATTTTTTTCCTTTCATTTACAATACATGAAATTTATGAGAAATCATATTTTGAAATTAACCACGGGTCCGTATAATATTTCACACCTCAATCAAGTGATACGGAAATAATCATTTAAATCTGTAAACAGTAAAATTTCCGGGTTTTGATTATTTCAAATCCGAAATCCCAAGACAAATACAAATAAATGAAAATCACCCAGGCCTATCATTTCAGCCCGTAATGAATTTTCCTATTCTAAAGTCTGTTCGGGTATGTACCATTTCAACCCATAGTGATTCTATTCTAAAGGGAACTCGCAGTGTGACAAACATAAATAAATCCACAGTATAACAGAATAAAACATAACAGATGATGAGACAAGTTTATAACAGGGTTTAACAACACATAATTAACATCACAGGCAGGTATAACATGATATAACAATTCTGCACATTCACTTGTTGTCACTTCACTAATTATATAAGTATAAATGTCATGAGTGAAAACTCACCTTTACGTTGGAGTAGCAAAACAAAACACATAAACGAATTCCAAAAAGCACGACACGACTTGATTTGAGTAGACAGAGCCAAGATATAAATCTTGTATTCAACAATGAAACAAACCATATGTAAATATTTTTACAATACCAAAAATCTATTGAAACAAAATGGAAATAGAAATAACAAGAGACATCGCCAAGCTTTCCCATCAAATTTGCTTGACCTTTACCCACATAGGCTCGGCCATAAGGCTATATTGGTTCGGCCTTGGATCTTTTCAGGTGGAAATGGTCAGGTTTGGATCTGAAAATAACAAGGCTTGGTCAAGAAGGCAAAGGGTTTTGGAGGTTACAAAACGAGGAAGGTAAAAAGGCAAGCAAAAGGGAGGTGGTTTGTTCATCATTTTGGGCTCGGCCATGGCACATTTGGGCTTGGCCAGGGGCTAATTCAGGTTAGGTCAGATGTTAGTAGTGGTGTTCAGGTGTGGTTCTTACTATTGGTTGAGGCTAAGGAGGTGGCCGTGGTAAGGAAATGAAGTGGATGTGAATATAGGCTTCGCTAGGTATAAATTCAAGGAGTTTGGCATTGTTTTTTATGGAGTTTTATGCAAGGGATGATCAAGGCACTTCCAGGTCAGATGAAAATGGTGTCAGGCCATAGGTTATATGGGGAAGGAAGTGGTGGTGATCGGTGGAGGAGATGGTAGGGGTATGGGCCGAGCAACATAGGTGAAGATCAAGGCAAATTCAAGTGAAAAACAAGGCAAAATAAAGAAGAAAAAGTGGAAAAACAAGAAGACATTACCTAATTCCTTTTGTTGTCGTGATAAAATAAAGATGGGAAGAAGTTTTCTCACATGAAAAGGAGATATAGGCGGTTAGGGTTAAGGAAAGAATGGCACAAATATGGAGGAGTTATGGTATGAAATCAATGGATGGAAAGATAAAGAGGTAATAATCAAAACGTAACGTATGCCTTTAATTAAAAATAGGTAACGTATCTTAATTTGATTTGTTTTCCATCCATTTAATAAAATATATGCCAAAGAAATAATTCAATAAATACATACCGGTTATATAAACACTATAGAAATAAATAAGAAAACGGTTATGGAAACGTATAAATTAATTGCTATTTACATCTTTGTATGTTACTTAATTTACAAAGTATATATCCAAATTAAATGAAACAAAAACGAGCAAATGTTGTAAATATATACATAACATATAATGTTACATATATATACACAATTATAACATGATATATCAACCAAAAATATTATTTATATTAATTAAAATAAACAATGTTTGTTAAATAAAAAATTTACACATAATAGTATAAAAATCATAACTTTCACAACATTAATCGGATTTCAACGAAATGAAAAGCAGTATACTTGAAATTTAACTTACTTTCATAATAAAAGATAAAATTCAAAATTTCAAATATTTTAATTTTAATTTTAAAAGTCAAAATTTGACCATATTGACCAAAATTCACATTTTTGAAAAATACTCTATTTATTCATGTTTAGAATTATAATTCACATAAAAATCAAAATATATATTTAAATTAACAAAATTTATTCATTCAATAAATAAAATAAAGTTTTTAAATCAGTAATTTCAATTAAAATAATTAAAATATACAATTAAAGTAATTACAAAATATAGGGTTGTTACAGATTTTATACAAAAGAATCTGTAACTGTTTTATACTTACAATCATCAGAGTTCAAAAATATATGCATCAATCCGGACAGTTATTATCACTACTCCTCACATGGCGGAAAAATAAACCAGGTACGGAAATACGTCTGAACTCCTCCAGCTCATCTCCTCAGCTCTATATCATTTCAATCCTAAAACTGTAATATTCGGTCTGACCCAAGCATTATAATAAAATAACACCCGAGCCAGTCTGGAAAACCAGCGTAAGAAAACACGCTAAATTTGAATTTTTAAAGTTATCAAATCCTTTGAAAAACAAAGGTATCTCGTAAGATAGCGTCACAAATACACACGATGGGTTTTTCCCTTACGATAAACAAAACATTTTATAGAAAATCCAGTGATATTGTAATAGTGTCTAAATACAAATACTTATTCAAATAGCCGAAATTGTTACATTAATTAAATTCCAGCATAGGAGGCTATACAAACAAAACCGTAAAGGCTTGTATTGGAGAATGGATCCCATACAATGACTGGGCCACTGGGTTATCGCCCATCACATTACACCTCTAGAAAAATGCACCGAGGACCTCACCGGGATCCCCACCTGCACAAGACCGGCCTACCTCTAACCTAGATAGATCGAATATGTTATCACCTTGGTATTCCCACTCTTAAAAATCGATCGCACGCTTTTCATGCACAACCGTATCCATAGTATATAAATTTTGGAGGATATCTAGAATGTGATAACATACCCTAATTGGGTGTGACCCACTTAGCCTTGTTGCATCTCCCATATTTTAGTCATTCCCAGTTGAAGAGGCTTGAGACTAACAATTACCTTCCAAGAATAATTCTACTTAGAGTGCTCATCGTCCCCCAATGACGATGTTCTGATAGCATTCGTCCACACAAATTGTCCTGGGTCTAGACAAACCGAATCACCATCTTCACTATCTTTATAATATCCATTCGTAAGGTTCAAACAGGATCAAAGTGGTTTTGGATAATTAAATCAGACCCCAGTCTCTTTGAAACGATTAATGAAATTGGCCAATATTGATAACCGGTTAATTAACTATCAGATAATATCCATAAGCAGTCACTAAGCCATTATTTATAATTCTTTTAAACATTCATTTCAAAATATCTTTACAAAGATATATATTCAAATCCCATTCAAATTTATCAGTATTTGAAAACATTCTGAATACTTGGTTCCATAACAGGATATCTCCACCCGTACCTCACTTCAATACTTAGTGAAATATTTCTAACTTCGATTTGTAATCCATTACTTAAAAATATCTCATCCTTCATCTCTAAATATTTTGAAAAACCATCATTTTCTCACTGAGAGAAATATTGTAATCCATTTTTCCGAATCATTTCTAATATCAATACTTAGGAATTTTCTTATCCTATCACCTACATATTTTGGAATTTATCCTTTACATTTTCCTAAGTCGATTATACTCACTTGTAATCTCGCCTATCCATTTACCCCTTCCAAAAATAATATCCTTTCCACGTCTCGAGGGAGTTTATAAATAAATAATTAATTTAAATTATTCAAGAATATATGTATAAAATATGTATTCTAAGGAATAATAATTTATTTTTGAAACATGTTCAAATAATTTTTTGAAACGTCAAACACTTTAAATAAACATTAATAATTCATTTTCAATCCATCCTTAATTTAAACAAGATTTACAAAACTTGTTATAAAAGTTAAAATTTATTTTAAATAAGAACTTATATTTGAATAATCCACTATCTAGAATATCCTAATATTAAGTAGTTTAAAATTTCATAGTTAAACAAATAAAATTTGCCATTTTAAACAACTTAATTCCTAAATAAAAATATATTTTTAATAACCAATTTCAATTTATAAATCCCTCTCGATTCACAACACGTCGATTCCTTTCCGATTTCTAACCATTTTCACTTTTCAAATATAGAGTCAACTATATTATTTTTCCAAACCCTATTTTCATATCTCGATATAAATTCACACCGTGGAATTTTATTCTCATTAATCCACAATTACCATTTCCTTATTTATAAACATTGTAACGACCCATAAAATTTTAATAATTTTTAATAAATTAATAGGTAGAGAATAATAGTATAAATTAATAGGTAGAGAATAAAACGTATAAATTAATAGGTAGAGAATAAAACGTATAAACTAATAGGTAGAGAATGAAACGTATAAATTAATAGGTAGAGAATAAATAGTATAAATTAATAGGTAGAGAATAAATAGTATAAATTAAAAGGATCTGCAACATCGTAGTTGTAAATTATGAATGTTATTGTTTATAATCATGCATGTAACTCTAATGATACGATTTTAATAACAAATTCCGTGTACAAGATATGGATTACATAATAGTATTTTCTTAATATCCTTAGCTTTCAACAATAATCAATTAGCGACCTTAATCTTAATAGGATTCGAAAATCATCAACCTTCGGATAAGTCAAATGATATTCTAAATGTTAATAATAATCTTGAAAAAAAAAACTTTATCAGAAGAACATTTTAAGTACACATAATTTTTTATGGGATTATGTTAATATGTATTCAGTAGGCATATGCTAGCAATCGCTCAAACAAGAAATAATCACTAATACACAGTGCAAATTGTTAAAAAAATCAAACTATCTATATTTATCACGCAAAAATGCAAAATCATAAAGGTTATTAGTGAAATTATGCAAATCTTAACATGTGCGTAGAGGGCACATGCTGATTTTTCCAATTTTGTGCATTGCACTAAGAATTATTGGATCTTATTCATCGTTAATTTGCTACAATTTCACGACTTTGACCACCACCTTAATTTGTTAAATGCCACGAATGCCAAAATGATGAATGATGTTGCAAGTCAGAAGAAAATGCATGCTCCTATATGCGTTCCTTTTTTTTAACATGGGTGTCTGACATGATTGATGCTAGTTAACGTTAAATGCCAACAATATTATTATGCATTTTCATTATCTTAATTCTTTTATCAATTAACCTCTCCACTTTTCTTTCCAATCTGATTTATAACCGCCTATTTACTTTTCTTACCTTGCGTGTCCATTTCAATCTGCTGGTCCACCACTTCCATTTGCATTTAATTTTTCCTTGATTTTCGATTTCAAACGCGTGATTGGTGACGACAAATTTGCATTTTATTTATTTGCCAACGTGACCTTTACTTTTCCAGAATTTACTTCCTCTTTACGTTATTTCCATGCTTACAAGATTTGTTGCCGTTCACCTTTATTTATTTACTTTCGTTTCTATTCCTTTAATTTAGCTGTTGCCTTTATTTGACGGTACCCTAAGCTGTGACTTTATTCCTTCCTTCGGTTTCAAAAATTTGGAACGTGAATCCCAAGCAATAAAATAAATTGCTTTAATAAATTTCATAACTCCGAAATTTAAGGGACTGTAATTATTACCAATTCAGTACAAACGTTCTATTCTTTAATTCGAACGTCTCAAATTGGAAATTTTGATTTTTGATTGCTCCCTGCCTTTTTTCACCTTAATCTATTGATGGTACATTTATTTCCTTTTTCATTCCTAACCTTAGGCCCTACGCATTGTTTTATAACCGTTGAAAAAAGCAAACGTACGTTTGCATTGATTTTTTTTAAAATCAAACGGTCCATATTTATTGTTTTACGTTGGGTTAATTAATTTGAACGTTACTTTTGTGGCGTTCCTTTTTTTTTTATCGGTTGCTCAAGTCTCTTGGATTCCAATTCATACTTATATATATATTCCATTCTCTTCTATCTGCATCATTGTTCGCTTTTGTCTCCCCTGTTCATTTTCTCTCTGCCATTATATTCCTCCTCCCCTTCTTCTCTTCTTTCAGACCCAAACGAAAAAAAAATGTTGAGAAGTTGCTCGCTCGACCTCCAACGTCCGCTCACCATCTCACTCTACTGCTTCGGCTGCGTATCTACATATAGTGGATACATATCCTTATTCAAGTATGGGTATGTTTTATGATTATATATATTTTACAAGTTATTATATTAGTTACATTTGTTTTGACTTTAACTATAATATGTCAGGTCGTGCCCTGATTTTTCTTTTATGCGTTATGTTTATGTTTTACATAAGTATAAATTGTTGATTCGGTCTGTTTATATAAATTGGGTTATATAAGTTATAGTATGCATAATATAAATTATCTTAAGTTATAAAAGTTGGTACAGTTTATATTTTTAAGATATATTAAGTTTCAAAGTATAATATATGTGGTAGTTGATACGTTGCAAATAAACATGCATTATATATATGTATTTATATTTTAATTAGTATTATTTCAACATATATATTGCACACATGTCTGATTTTAGTGTATATACGTTTTGTTAAAAACAATGATTTGGAATGTATGTATATTAAATTTAGAATATGTTTTAATATTGATTTTAATATTTTATTTACAAGGGTTACTTCATAAAGATTTAAATTTTTAAATGGTGTTGGATATTGGTTTGTATATAGGTTTAAACATATACATTATTTTAAACTATACTACATATAGATATGTTTTGTTTACACCAATGGTTTTTGAAAATATATATTTAATTTAATATATGTCTAAATTTAGAATGCAGTTTTATATGGTTATATACAGCTCACTTATCCTATTTATCTTCAATCGACCCAACTCTGATTTGAGTTTCGTCAATTCCTCTTTATCAACTTTGATCGTTAAAATTCTTGCCAATATTGCGTTGCTTCGAAATCTGTGCTTGGATTCGTATCTCTTCTCATTCCGCCCTTTCCTCTAGGCTCAAAAGGTGAGCTATCACTCACGATTAACGTTCTTTTATTTATTAAATTTAATTTCAATTGAAACGACAATTGAAATATGTTGTTGTAGTTATTTAAATTGTTATATGTATGCTATTACCTGTATCTGTTCACCTACGGGATATGACACCATATCCTATTGTTTATACTTTATTAAATTACTAATGATATATTCCTGTTGTATATTATTATCATATCTTGCTATATTTTTGTTATCTGCAAGTTCCCTGTAGTTTAGAATTCACTTTGGGTTGAAATGATACATACCCGAACAGACTTTAGAATAAGAGAATTTCGTTATGGGTTGAAGTGATAGTCCCAAGCGATTTTCATTTAATTAAATTTGGGATTACAGATTGGAATGATATCCACCCGTATATATTTAATGTACGGATTTAAATGATAAATATCCGTAACACTTGACCAGATGATAAGGAATATATACAGACACCGTTGTTCATATATAAATATTTTGGAAATAAATTCTTTGTTTGGAAAGAAATATATGGTCTTAATAAATGTTAATTCTTAAATTTCTATATATATATATAGATTTAATAATATTTAATTTAATTAAGTTTGATTTAATACCGAAACTATGTTAATATTTATGTAATTTATATTTCAAATAGATTTTTGAAATAATTGGGATAAATTAAGATGGGGAGATAAATTTGAGTTCATTAAATGGTATCTAAATAAGGATTTATTTAATTAAATCGATCTAAAATTTTTAAATGGGAAATTTTAAAAAGGTAGGATTTTATAACTGGATTTTTGATTTAAGCGATTAAATGCATATTTCACGTTTAAGTAAATTAACGAAAATATTGAGAAAAATGGAATTTAAGGTTAATTAAATAATCTTTAATCAAATGAGGAAGTATTTCAAGACTAAATAATAATGAGGTTAAATCGAGATCTATATGAAATGGTTAAATTGAACATTTAAATTTTTAAGCCTTAAACTATATTGGAATTTAAATGGTTTAAATTTAAGATTCGGATCTGTATTTGAAATCAATATAGTCGAATTTGTTATTTAGAAACTAAATTGAATTAAAATGAAAATTTAGGTAGAACTAAATTTGAATTTATTATTTAGAAAACTAAATTGAATAAAAATTTAGTTGAAACGTTGAATACTTAAAGGTTTAAAAATATTGAATATAAAGGGGTATTTTGTGATTACAAATCTGAATTTGAGATCGATAAAATTGAAGTGGTTATTTTAGGAATTGAGTTGAATTTAAATTGATAAATTGAGATTGAATTTAATTTAAATGGGAAGGTCGGGTTGATGTTGAAACAATTTGTTAAGTTGAGGGAATTGAAAATATTTTACGGTATAAATTATTTAATATATCTAAATAGTATTTTGGAAAATAGCTATATTTGAAGTGAAATGATATTTGATTTTGAGGTATAAATTAAGATGAAAGAACCACGGTGTTATAGTGTATATTTCTACCCTGTAGATAGTTCCATGGACCCTTAGATGATGGTTATTCCAAACATCCTTTAAGTTATTTGTATTTCAGTTGATATTTCACTTGAGTTGGATTTATTGATATAAGAATGTTAATCCTGACTCGAGTGTTTTGTGTTTTTCTTTACGCTCGGGTCAGACTGAGTGATACAACATTTGAGACTCACCTTCGAAGTTGGAGCCTTGCTTGAAGATCCAGCTATCTATCCTTTCAGTCATCCTGTTGATTTGTTCAGAGAAGTCATCTGCGCATACTGGAGACTTCACTACATCTAAGATATTCAGTTGTATTTTATTTCTAACTCCAATGTATATAGTAGCTTCATGAACTACTATTCTTTATCTATTCCGCTGCATTATATTACTCTGTGTCTGTGATCTGTGATGATTTATTTACTATATATGTTAAGTTTTGCCAAATTTTAATTAACAATTCGGTATTTTGAATTATTCAAGTTGGACATGTATGGTTTTATTGTCGATTTGAATGGTCCAAAATAGCGGGTCGTTACAAACATCATTTATAAATTTTATAACCCCTTTGGGTTTTACTTGTTTATATAATTACATTTACAAAATCTCATTTTTATAAATCCATTTCTTAATAATTTCCATATATTCCACCAATCTATTTAAAGTATCGATTTCAACCCTTTTTCATATTTTCCAGAATATCACATCAAAATTCTACTATTAAAATTCTTTATATAATTAATATTTTCTTAAACTCTAATTAAATTTTTTTATGAATAGTTAATTCCAATTCCATATCAAATTTTTATTTTAACCAAATCTATCTCTTTAAAAATAATCAAATTTCTATATAATATTTTTATATTCAAAATCTCCTTTTAGTTCCTTCAAAATTTTATATATATATATATATATATATATATATATATATATATGGTATTTAAAATACTTAGAATTATGGCCAGTGCTACTATAGCATTCAATAACTCACATCACAGCAATAGTTTATCACAGATTATTCTATTGCATCATATATTACTATATATGAGAAACAATCAATATTAATTTTGAGGAATCTAGTTGATCTCTCCAACCTGTTTCCCTGCATCCACAGATGTTAATACAACATAAAAATACCAATCCCACTTTGAGGGGGATATCGTGGTATATAGGGTCATCCACTATTATGCAGGATGCATAGGGTCTCATCAGCTAAAATGTGCAGGAATATCACTCCAACTACTAATATATATACTACTATATATATAACATCCAAAATGATATATATATACATATATATATACATACATACATACATACATATATATATATATATATATTCATCCAACCAACCAATAATTTAAATTTAACATTTTTAAATTATAACTAGCAATCTAAATGAGTGAGATTTACTCACTTTGATTTTTAATCTTCTGATCGTTCCAGATGTTAATTCCTATGCACAGATTTCGCAGCTCCGAACACCACATGACTGATTTCATTTGATTGAACCTCGTATAAGCAAACTTCGAAAAATTTAAATTAACGGTTATAATTTTAATTATAATTAATCAACTAATTACTAAATTTTAAACTAATTTCCTAATAACAAATATAAATTAAACTCATCTACATATAGAACCGCCACTACCCATGCCAGCGCCACTAACCCGTCATTATCAGCATCACTGCTCTCTTTTGCCTCATTTACTAACTTTTCAAGTATCAGTTCATTGCTCTAAATACCTCATTATAGTTCCAGAACCATGAAAATCTTAACAGATGTACTTGGAAAATATTACAATTGAATGCGAGCTCTAGATTATGACTGAAGTTCATGAGTTGATGATCCACCCTTTCTAATAAACTACCAGCAGCAGTATTACACACAAGAAATCCTGTTTGGGTCGTTTCTCCATCTCATTTTTAAATCTATCATGAGTATCACGAGGGGATCTAGGGTTATCGTTACTTTTGCTATTCGATCTCTTGGGAACAATATCCCCAGTTTCTTCGAGGACGAAACAAAATACTTATTAAGCGAAGGTGAATCCATGGTGGAGGAGGATGAAGCAATGCTGATGATGAAAATGACCGGTGAGGCGATCAACGAAGGTTGAAACGTAGAGATCTTTTATCATTTTTCTCAGACGTTTTTTTATTTAGGTTTCGATTCGAATTGAATGAGGAGAAGGAAGGTGCAATATAAATTTGGAATTTGGCTTCTTTAATAAGGTTATTGACTTTAGCATTTATTATAATATTATTAACTTCAAAATATCTCATTATATACAACTTAAAATCTCGATATCCTATTGAGGCGTGCTGCTAGGTATTTATATTGTTATACCCCTATTCCGAACGCAATGGAACAAGCTTCTAGTCCTAATTCGACTGTATGAAGAACATAGCCTTTTGCACCCAATTATTATATTAAATTTCAATACTAATTTCAACGCATTTCTATCTGGTACGATCAAATGATAACTCAAAATAATACAAAATTTGAAATTTGATAATAATACAATATTATGGATCCAATGGAATTGGTTTCTCGAATTCCAAGGATGTGCCTGTGCGTCGACGAAAATTCTATCGGTTTAGAAATCCGTCGAACGAATTTAAAATTAAAAATAACCGCAAGCGCACGGTGTACGAATGTAGCACGCGGTGCATACAGGTCGATCCGCAGGGAATTGATGATTTTAAAATTCTATTCAATCAAATTAACCAAAGTTGAAAGTGTGATTAGATAAAAATGTAAGAAACTAACAAAAACTAGCAAAAGAAAATGATAAAAAAATATGAGAGTCAAAAGAACAATTTAGAGATAAATCCACTCTCTAGATCATATAAATCAACAAAATGAAGTTATGATCTCTCTTTTCTTTTCATTAGTGTAATTAGTTGATGTGTTTATCATAAGTATGATATATTTGTGCTATTAATTAGCCCAACATAAACCATCAAACAATAACACAACCACCAATACACATTTAACTCTCATGAAATATGACAACAAAGTTGAAATAAAAATCTATTTTAAGCATAGCCTATTAACTATTGTTTAGAAATATAGGCTATCAAATTTCAATTTCAACATTCACTTCTTTGCCATAATCATATTTAGATGAAGAGACAATTTGTGTTATGTTTGTTTAAGCATAGCCTATTTGTTATGAACAACATAGACTATCAAATTCAAAGCTAAACAACATCATTAAACCACTTCAAGTGTTTCCATTAAAGCACAAAAAGAGAGTATAAACATCAAAATGTTGCATCTACATATTAGAGAGCTTCATTACCCCTAAATTGTAGGGATTAAGCTCTCATATTTGTTATCAAATCAACAAATGTAGAAATCATCATGAAAGCAAAAAGAAAGGAAAATGAAAGCTAATGGAAAAGACAACTATTCTAATTGCATAAAGTAAAATCTACACTACTTGCATAAAAGGAAATGAACATGTAATTAAAAAGAAACAATAATTAACATTGCATAAAAAAAAGAATTACATAAGAGAAGAAATGGCTAAGTAGCCATGGAAAGAAAGAGAGATTTGATTTATTTTCTAAACTAAAACTAACTAACTAAGAGGGAAGATGGCTACATGAAACATAATGGGTATTTATACAAGTTAGAAACCCTAATGCATTTTTTGGGGAGTACCCAAAATGCCCCTTAGAAAGTGTGGAGGCCAAGTAATCATTAACATGTCTTAATCCCCCATTAAGTGTACATGAAGCCATTAACTCCAAAAGCATGTGCATTAGCCTTTAATTTGTACATTAAGGTAGGTGGGTAGGTGGGGTCCTCCATGTTCTTCACTTTGAATTATTTCCATCTTCATTCCTTTGTATTAATTTTATGCATGCATATCTTCATGAAACCACTTCTATTTGAGATCAAATTCCTACAAAAATATATACAAATTTTCAATTAATTTTTCTCAAAGAAATGTATGCACACAAATGACCGTTTTGCCCATATATGAAGATGAATATGTGACAATTTGGAATAATTTGAATTTTTGGTTTAAACAAGTTAAAATACCCGATATGATCATTTATTTAATTCAAATAGATTAAATATGGTGGTAAAAATATGCACATTTACGTGCACATCAGTGCCCCGGATCGCTATTTTAACACGTCGATTAAATCGACGATTTTACAAAATTTACGAAACCGCTTGAAATTTCTGTTTTTAAAACCTTCTAACTCATTCAAAATTCCAAATTCAATATTTGAAACCATTTAAATATTCTAAATTAGTCATTGAAAAATCCGAGTCATTATAAGAACCTTATTATATAATCATTAAATCATCAAGTTATAGTGGTTTATAGGCTTTCCCGATAGACATATCAGTACTTCAGAAATTGCAAGAAATAATGCTAGAGATACAAGTGCCAACGGATCGTCAGAGGGCTGCTGGTATTTCCTGGGGTTCAACGTAGGCATTTTAATCGGTCCACATAGCCGGTGCACCGGTCGTGACCTAGGCTAAGCTCTAGGTTATGCCGTTTGACTATCCGGTCGAGCCCGTTTGATAGTTTGTTTGTCCGTTTGACTAATAGATGTTAATTGTTAGTTTTATTTGATGTTTGCGATGATTTTAGCATAGATCTGAAGTTGATATGTGTTGAACTATTTGTATCTTTCTGGATGTATGAATCTAAATTTTGATAATCCTTTTGGCATGAAAGTCTTGCTCTATAATTATTGTTGAACACATGATTTATCTGCACTTGTTTGTGAAGTTAATTATAAAGGAAGTTCTTTTTGGAAATAATATGATTTCTATTATATATTTGTATGAAAAATATAAATAGTTTGGATAAGAATGATTTTTAGGAATATATAATATTCTAAATTTCAAAGTGATTTCCAAGCAAGTTTTCTATAAATATAAATATGATTTAAATGGTGCTTTCTACTATGTTCATTATAAATCTTTATAAATCAATATTATAAATTAGGTATCAAAACGAAAACTATTTTATTATAAAAACACCACCTCATTTAGATGAGAAAATGAATTAAATGGTTTAATAAAATAAGTGGTATAAAAAGCTCGCGATTGTTTTATCGATTAATTCTTGGACTAGTTTAAATGAACATTAAATCGCACGAGTGGAATTTACTAGCATTTAGTAATCATTTGGGCATCACCAAGTGGTTATGGGACATTAGTCTACACTCTTATTATCACTAATTGAAAGTGGATAACACTTGTCTATTTGTCGAGTTTTCAGACTCGATCTTGGGTATATCTGTTTAGGTGGATTAAATGGGTTTTTAGGCCCATCTTGTGATACTCGTTTTCAAAAAGTTATAATTTGTGAAGCGCAACCTCTTGTATTGACTTGCAAAGTGAATGTCTGTTGCTTGCATATTTGGATATTATTACCAATGGTGTTATTGTTGTGGTTACTTTAAGTTTGATGAATGTTGTAAATGAGCATAAGACTTAACTTTAAATCATAAATCATTAAATGAAGTACGATTATGTTATTAAAGTACATTTAGGGATATTATACTTGACATTTATGTAATTTTATTATTATTAGTACATCACTTTTTATGATAATTAGAGATATTCTGATCTAGGTCTTATTTTGATGCTCGGTCAAACTGAGACTTGATAGGTAAAGGACTCAGCGACCTTGGATGTGAACTAGCTTAAGAAGTCTATCTTGATGTTGTTTTATATTATGATGTACCATTTGAGTCTTCTATAGATGCATGTATATATTGTAGGCCTTTGTGGTTATGTACGTATTTGAGACCTGTTTGTGTTATTATGTATATGGATATATTTGTGAGTCTAGTAATTTCTTTGTAGACTCATATTTTTGTGATGACAATGATGTATATTATTTCCTTTGCGATGTTTGACTGTGTTATATATTATATTGTGTATTTTTCTAAATAAGATTAAACCATTATGTTATCATTTTGCCTGTGGATTGAATATATCGAATTACCACTTGTCAGAAAAGAAAAGAAAATTATACTCACATTTGTAACAACCTGTAATTTTAACAACTTGAAAATGAGATATATAATTATTTCAAATATTCAAATGTAAAATTTTCAAAATTAAACAATCATGTTTTATATGTTAAATAAGAATGGTAAACTTATTTTTGACATTGAATAAAAATTTTGGTTTCCCATTGTAAAATTGACAAAAGTCGGATTCGAATAAAGTACGATAAATGTTCAAGAAATTTGTTTAACGGATAAATAATTCCTTATATATATATATAAAATCGATATCATACTCATTCGATAATAATGGTATTTTAATTTATAATGGTTCGATAAATATATAAAACTTGTTTTATAAAATTGACAAATTTTGTCGCATATCGATAAATCGATGTCATATTTTTATAAGAAGATTTGGATATTGGTTTATATTATTTTATAAGTCAAGTATGCTTGTTTTAATTATTTAAAGATAATAAGAAATTTATTTTGAAATTTAGTTTACATGAATAAATAGTTTAACAAAAACATCAAAATGTGATCGGAAAACGTTTTGTCGAAAATCATCGTTTTATTCAAAATAAGTTGCCGCAACATTATCGCAACTTTGTTAACATGTTTTAACATATGTATTACATATTCTAATAACTAAACAAGTTTACTTTTACTAGATATAATTAGAAAACTTCTAGAACATCATTAAGAAAAGTAAGTTTAAGAAAAGCTAGAAGTAAACATCAAATCCAAATCACGTCAAAATCCAACAAAATAATTACTTTTCTTTACTTAATCTTTAAATGACGAAGACATAAAGTAAGGATGTGAAAAATGATGTTAAATATTGAAAAAGTGGAGATTTCTTTCGGTTGAAGTAAGGTAGTTTGGTTATTTGGTAAGAGGTAATTTTGATAAATTTACCACTTCTTTCTTTTTTTATAAATATCCACCTCCTTCTTCACTTTCATTTACATTTTTTATTCTTCTTTTCTCAAGCTTCTTCATCTTCTTCCTCTTCTCTTTAGTGGCTTCTAATCCATATAAAAAACTTATAAATAAAAAATGTTAAAATATTAAAAAATATTCAAAAGAAATCTATGTTTATTCTCTTCAAATCGAACTCCTCTTTTCTCCATATTCTACATCTAGTTCTCTTGGCCATAACTTCTTCAAAAAACCTAAAATGTAAAAAACTTTTTTCTTCAAATTATATGTTTTTCCAGTGGCCATAACTTTTATGCTGACCACTTTGTCCAATAATTTGCATAAATATGTCAGAAATCCACTTCTTTCCAGTGCATTCTTTGGCCCAGTTTTTAAGCCAGGGAATAGGCCATTTTGTTTTATTCATAACTTGATCAAAACAGATCCAAATTAAGAAATTATTTTTTCCAAACCATATCAACTTCCAGTGGTTACAACTACTATGTTGTTCACTATTTCCAGTTTTGAGGTTTGTTATACTTGAAAATAAATTCTTTGAAGTGTATTTTTTGGCTTCATTTTTGTCAATCCAACAATACCTCTTCTTCATTCTATCATATCTCCCTCAAAACTATTTAGAATCAAGAGATTCTTAATTCAAGAGAAAAGAATTTCAGACAACTTTTCAATTAACAAGTTTTTAAAAATTTGAAAGTAAGAGAGTCAAAAACAAGAGAGAAAATGACCTTTTTTTGGGGTCTAAGTTTGAGATTTCAAGTTCAAAGCCCTACCCCTTCTTCTTAAGCATGGGAAATAACGAAGTATTATCCGACTCGTAAGGATAGGTGTAAGTATATTTATTTCTAAAGTAAGTACTATAGTATCGTACTCTATTTTTTTTTAATTTGATATGTATTTTTGAAAAAAAAGAAACCTTAGTATTCATTGTTGAAAACAATAATTTTTTTTATTGCTTATACTTTGGGCCAATCTCCATTTCAAGCCTTGGCCAAGCATTAGAAAGGGTGAATTCGAGCTTATTTTCATTTGGTTTCCAAAGCATGGTAGGAAGTATGCGTTAGAACTAAAGTTCCCTACCTTAAAGTTTGACGGAGTGGAATCCAAAGTGAGTACAACTCACTCTTTCTGACTCACTGATATTTTTATACAAGTGAGAATAAATTTATTCATAATGATTGATGATATTGGTTTTATTTACAGGTATTGGTTTTATTTACAAATATTGCGATATATGCTATTATCATATGATATATGATGTTTGGATGTCGTGGTTGATGTATTCAGTGTTGTCGCAGCGCTGGGCCTATTTTTGAAAATTTAAAAATATTGAAGTGATGATTTCAATTAAAAAAGGATTTTCAAGTGATTTTTCAAAATAGATGTTTTTTAATTTTTGAATTGTTAAGTAAATGAATTTATTTTCAATAAATAAAAGTTATAATTTTTATGTTATAAAAATTATGATTTTTGGGAAATATAATAAGAATATGATTTTTGAAATATAGAGTTAATTATTTTATAAATAGTATAAATTGATATTTTTGAATTTATTATAAATGGTATGTATATACGATTTATCAAATTGAATTTTTTACTCGTAAATTTTAAAATGAAGTTGTAAGTGTATCTTATAAGTGAATAAGATTTATAATTTGTGAAGTTATAAATGAATGAATTTGTAAATAAATGATTCATAAATGAATTAACTTATAATTTTGGTTTTGGCATATAAATAAGGGATAAATGGAATCGGTTAATTAAGGGATTTTATAAATGGAAGTTTTTACAAAATAATACATGCGAATTTATAAACATTGTCTTATAAATCCGAAATCAGTTGAATTTGATAAGTTAAAATTTGGAAGTTTATTAAAGGTATTATATCCACGATTTTGGACAGTGAATTATCCTTTAATTAAATGTACAATAGTAATGAACTTGGTTAGAGAATTATATTCAGGATTTTGGATAGTGGATAATCCTTTGATGAATATATGTAATTAATGAATTTGGTAAAGGAGATATATTCACGATTTTGGACAGTGGATTATCTTTGACAAATGTGTAGAAGTATTGAGTTTGGTAAACGAATTATATTCGTGATTTTGGATAGTGAATAATCTTTTGAAGTTAAATAAATGTTTTGGGAAATATATTTTAAATAGAGAAAAATGGTTTGATGATGTTTTAAAATGTGTTAATTATCGAGAACATAGATTTCAACATTCATTGTTGAAATAGATGTTTTCGAGAAGAATGGAAATGATAAACTATAACACTATTGTTATAGTAAATGATTTTCGAAAGGAAATGTTTTGTATATTATATGGGGTTTATATATCTGTCTAATTTTCGAATCCCTATACTAGTGATTTTGGGTTATCGTAACGATGTTTTATGCTACATTTCTTTTGATCCAAATAAATATGTTTAAAGAGAATGTTTTCCTTAAAGAATAAAATATGTACTTAATCCTGATTTAAGTATATGAGATATTTTCTAAGTGTTGAAAGTAAATTGATTTGTGAATTACTTATTGTTAAATAAATATATGGAAATGTTTTCCAATATTGAAATGGTTTTGAGATTATGTCTTTTTAAGAAATTTGAAGTGAATATTTGGAAAATAATTTAATTAATAAAAGATTAATTAAAAGGGCTTAGAGATTGCTTATGGTGCTAAATATTTGTTTGTATGCTTTGATATTTAAATAACCGACTATTAAATTTGGCCATTTTAGTTCCTCGACTTGATGTGGGAACTATTTGGTCAACACTTAGTACGTAGCCTTCTATGTAGGCTTGATTATTGTTTGTGTTGAGGATGTTGATTCATGTAGTGCAGAGTATTACTCCAATATATGAAGCTTCCTTGTTGGCCTAAAGGATAGCGAGTTGAAAGTTGGAGACGTGATAAGTCTATGAGACTTAGATTCTGTGTAAGATTGAGAAACGCTTTTGCGTTGTTGGTGCGAAGAGACCGGGATCAGATTTATTGAAAAGCACTTCGGACCAACGTATATGCGACGATTATGCAGGTTGCTTATGATGATATTGATTCAACATTCTGGATTTTCATAGTGGAAGACTGCTTATTGATCGTTTGGGGTTAATATCCCAATATATGTAGCAGCAGTGGTCTCTTCATTATGAAATATATAATGGGAGGACTATTGGCTACTGATCCTAGAGTTTTCCCGATAGGACTTGGTAGGAAAGTACCTTCAGTTTGTCCTGTTCCTGGAAAACTTGTATGGATGTTTGTTTGGCATTGCATTTATAAAGATTACCTACATTGGTTTTTACAAATGTACATTAGTGGTCGCGGAGAAGGCAACTTCTCTTAGCTTAACACCTTCCTTAAGACGTGTGAGCTAAAAGATTGTATTTTTGTGGAAGATAATTAGTAGTCAACGGTAATGACTGTGTGGCATTCAAAGTGATGTGATATGTGAAAGGTAATCGTTAGGTCAGGCCTCATTAACCAGAAATGACCAAAATAGGGTTAGATGCATCGGGGCTAAGTGAGTCGCTCCCAGGTAGGGTATGATCATTCTCTTATAGATATATCTTTAAACGCTATGACGTCGTCAATCTGATTATTGTGGTTTGTATGCTATTAGGGCCCTCGGTAAAGGTCGGTAACGACCGAAGGATGACACATTCGGTACCATCTAGTTATAGAGGTGGGCCGATCATGTGTTGGTAGAGGGAAGATGTTCTGTGCCTTGGGACATCCATCTGGAGGTGTACCGATTGGAAGGTAGTCCCTTCACCTGGTCATTTGTATGGAAATCCAAACTCCACAACGTACCCGCCATTTTGATTGTATTACCCATTTTGGGCTATATGCTGGAATTTAATCAATGTAACAATTACGGCTATGATTAATATTATTTGTTACTAGACACTATCATAATGTGAGAGGATTTGATATGGAATGTTTTAGTTATCATAAGGTGAAAACATGTCCATGTTTATGTATGGGCTTGTCTTACGAGATACTTTTGTTTTGATAAAGGAAAAGTTTGGTAATTTTATAAATTTAGTTGAATGTGTTTCTCACTCTGGTTTACCAGACTGATCTGGGCATTCTTCCCTTTTAATGCTCGGGTCAGACCGAGTATATTTGCAGGTTCAGTTTTGGTGCTTTGGGAGCTACAGCAGGAGAGGTGGAGATCTTCAAACTCGTATACATGTACTGTTTTGACTATCCGCTGTGCTTAGTTGTTGTATATTATCGGCAGTTGTAAGGACATGTTATTATAATTGTCCAGGTCGATAACTAGTGATTAATTGTTGAACTCTGATTGATGTACGTACATACAGTTTCTATTTTGTAAAGATCACTGATATGATATTATATGTTTTCCGCTGCGATGTGAGATTCTGTATTTATCTATTTGATTCTATCTTCTCTCTTTCTTCTCTTCTCTTCTTCTCTCTTCTTTTCTTTCTCTTGACTTTCCGTCGGTCTGTGCTTTTTGGGTCTGACATGGGTGGTTTATTATCGATTCATTGGGTACGAATTTGCGGGTCATCACATTTGGTATCAGAGCTTAGATTTTGTATATTCCTAAACTTTGATATGTACTCAGTATTGATAGGGATAATAGCGCCCTAGATTGAGTTTGCATTTATTATATATATGAGCGTGTATTTTTAGTGAATATAAAATGTTTTATATTGTGTTTACTTATCTATTGAGCTGTTTGTGAATTCTGGTAGGTATGTAGGATGCCAATGTATCGAAAGGGATTTCCAAGCACTTAAACGAGGCAGGTCGACATAGTATTATTTTTAGTTGGGTAAATAAAATAATTTTACCTCGATTATATTTTATATGTAAAAGAAGTAATATTTCAAAAATTATTAAAGTGTATACAAACTGAATTTTTGGTTGTTTTAAAATGTAACTATATATAAGTTAATAAAAGTTGTTTGAATAATCTAAATAAAAACAACAATTGTAAAAGAATGAAATTATATAAGAAAATGAATTATAAAGTATAGAATTATAATTAATATGATTTATAAATGTGAAATAATCTTATATATAAGAAATGGAGCAACCTTGGTATATTTATAAATATGAGTTGTAAATAAAAATGAATTTAAATAAGAATTTGGAAATGTTGAATTCCATTTATTTTGAAAGTTCTTTTTCAAAATTAAAGAGATTATTTTATTATAAATCTAAATAAGATAAATGAAGTTGGAATGATCTTATATAAGTGAAGTAATATAGTGAAATTATATAAGTAAAAGATTTATAAATGTGAATTATAAATAATGAAAGGAAGTTTTAAAAGAACATAAAGTACTGAATTCACTACTATTGCTGGGAAATAATAAGGGTGATGACTGCAGCATCATCAATATTATTTTCTAGTTTCTATGTGATGGATTTGCTACCAGCAGTAAATTAAAGTTGAAATTTAAGTTTCATTGTGATAAACAAATAATTTGAAATCCAAGTTGAAATTTATGAATATAAGTGAAATGAGTTTTGAATTTATAGTATGAGATAACGAATTTAACTTTGGTATAGTTGAAAGAAATTTGATTTAGCATAATAAAAATATGATTTGAAATTTAACTGAGGGAAAGTTAAATAAAGTGAATTGGATTTGAATTATATTAGATAAATTATTGAAGTGGAAATTAAGCTTTAAAGGGTAAGTGTTTATGCAATATGAATTTGAAGTTTATATAAATAAGTTTTATAACTTAGAAAATGAGGAAATGTAAGTAACACCCAATGTTAAAAGGGTTAAACAATTTGGTTAAGTAAAAAAAAATCTAAATTTGAATAGTGATACGAAATTTGACTCAAGTAAAGTTAAATAAAATAGAATTTGAATCAAATTAGTTATGAACTTAAGTTGTATAGTGGAAGTAAATGCAGGTGAGAGTGAAATTAAATTTAATTAAGTAATGTTGAATCAAGTTGATTTTGATAAATAAAATGAATATGAAAAGTAGAGTTGAATAATAAGCAGTTAATAAAGTGAAATGATGAATATGAATTTGAGTTATATAATGAAATTCAACTTTAGTTGTAAAATGAACTAGCAATTGAATTAATGAATGAATTTGAAAACTTAGAGAAGTTGTTATAAGAAGTTTAACTAAATGATTTTGGGAAAGTTAAACATTTAAGTGATTTCGGTAATCTAGTGTGAACGAGTTGTTTTGAAAAGTTAATGGATTTTGTGACTTTTTCTTACTTGGTAATTTCGAGGACGAAATTCTTTTAAGTAGGGGAGAATGTAACGACCCATAATTTTATGTGAAGGCCCGAAAATCCGAACTCCTTTGAGCTGGCAACTTCCACAATGATCCAGTCAAAGAGGAACGAACTCCCGAATCTTTAGGGTTTAAGGAGAAGAAAGCGGTAGAAGAAGAGAAGAAAAGAGAGAAGAAACAGAAACAACAACAGAACAGGAAAACAATATCAGAATCTCACAATCGCAGCGGAACAACATATAATAGATAAATGAATAATCATTTGAAGACAAAGAACTATACATTTTATACATTACATCACATCATCGGAGTGTACAACAAAGCAGCGGAAAAGAAATACTATACTAGTAATATACAACGCCATCCAGCTCGCATCCGGATCTGCACACCAACTCCCGAATCCAGAATAACCTGATAACCAAACTCTAGACTACCCGTGTGGAAAAATAGTGGGCACCCAGAGTTTAGGAAGGAAACAATAAACTCCAGGTCAGTCATGGGACTGGTGTGAGAACTCAAAACAGTTTATCTTTAAAACAAGCAACAAGAGAATTTAAATTTTGAAATCCGTAATGCTTTATTTTTTTAGGAAAATGAAACTACCATAAGGCCTCCTGCCACACACACAATGCAAACGCAGAATTGGAGGAGATTTCTCCTTATGATAGTCAAAGATGCTTACTACGCA
Source organism: Allium cepa (assembly GCA_030765085.1). Lineage (NCBI taxonomy): Eukaryota > Viridiplantae > Streptophyta > Magnoliopsida > Asparagales > Amaryllidaceae > Allium > Allium cepa. The sequence goes on along the minus strand of CM060939.1, from coordinate 232,666,493 downwards.
AAAATCAAATCATTTTTGATATTATTATTAGTGCATAGTGTAGAAAACAATTTCGAAAGTAGAATATAAATCCTAGCCAGCATACGACCAGTATCGTATGCCTACTATAGCTACCATCTAAACAGTGGGGCGCCACCATAAGTAAATGGCAGGTAATACAACTAAAACCGTACAAGGCACGTATTGGATGAATGGATTTCCAACAAATGGTCAGGCTAAGGAACTTCCTACTGCCACATGGGATCGCCTCTGGCGGGACGTCCCGAGAAACTAACGTTACGACTAGATCTCTGCCAACAAAAGGCCGGGTTACCTCTGACTAGGTAACTACTACACGAATACGTCCACCCCCGGTCCTTTGGGACCTTTATCCGAGCGCTCGATACCAACAACACCACACAGTAATAGATATAGTGTATCAACATGAGTAAGTATCTGGGCTCCATACCATGATACCACCCTTTTCCAGAAGGAAATGACATACCCTAAAGGGCGCGACCCTCATAACCTTGCCGCATATTCCTGTTTCGACCATTTCCGGGGAGTGAGGTCCGACGAAGTCTCGTCCACAAAGCTACGCTTTGTGCAACAAAGCCATGCTTTGGGTCAACAGATGACCAAAGCAATGATCACAAAGATAAATGATCAAACAAATGATCATATCACAAATGACCAACCAATGATCATCACACAGCAGCACTCAGCATGCCACATTACCAGATTGGGAATATATCGCTGATAACCTTCAACTACGTAACCTCTGAGCTCGTACGTCTCAGAGAAGGGTGTTAAGCTAAGAGAATAAATTCTCCGCCGCCAACAGAAATGTATTTGAAAGAAATCTGCTCTATATCTCAAAATGTAATGTCAGACACGTAACCATACAAGTCTGTTCCGGGTTCGAACAGAACCGAAGGCACTTCCAAAGAAGCCCTTGCAATCCGGGTATTCACAATCCCGATAAAATTTCCCATCACAAAGGAAATCTCCATACCGTAGCTAACGATGTAGAGACAATCGATAGGTCATCCTATCGTTTTCACAAATACCCGGTCTTCAACACCGGTCTTCAAATGCTATCCATAACGACGTATCACATATTCGGAATGGGATATACGACACAAAGGTCCTCTCCCGGCTAAACCGAATAGCGAGCGCTTATTTTAAAAATAAGTGTGGCATTCAATTTCAAACAATCACAACAAATACCATCCAAGGGTAAATACTGATAGTCGGTTGTATAACTATCAATAAAGATGCGCCACATCATCAGATTCCAAATAATTTTCCAAAATTATTTAATCCCAAAAAAAATACCTTCACAAGATATATATATATATATACACACACCTTCCAAATAATTGCCCAAATTATTTGATTTACCAAAATATCTTTACACGATAAAATTTCCACACTTCAACCATTTGAAAACCAATTTCAAATTACTTTTCACCCTTTATACCCTTTGAAAACAAATTTCAAATCATCAAATAAATCTTTACCGATTTATTTTAAATTTACGTTTCAAATTCGTAAATTATATTTCCATACTTCAAAATAAATCAATATTTATTTTTAAAACAGTTTCCCCTTCCCTTTTATAAATTCCATAGTGAATTTCAAATTTCCAAATATCTACCGATATACGATTTTCAAATCGATTTCAAATTATTCGCTTTCAATTTACCTCTAAAAGATGAATTCTTGAAAACGTTCCATTTCCTATTGGAAAAACATTTTCATACCTATCTAATAATAAGTAATTCACAAATTTATTTATTTTCAACAATTTGAAAAAATTCAATATACTTACCATAGTCTAGTATATATTTCATTCTTTAAGAAAAATATTCTTTTATTCACTTTTATTTGGGTCAAAACGAATGTTGCGTAAAACATCGTTACGACAACCCAAAATCACTAGAATAGGGATTCGAAATAAAAATAGAGACATAAATTCCTATACTACACAAAATATTTCCATTTGGAAACCATTTACTATAACAACAGTGTTATAGTCCACCGTTTCTCTATTTTCTCGAAAACGCCTATTTCAACAATGAATGTTGAAATCTATGCATTCGATACTTAATGCATTTTAAAGCATCTTTAAATCGTTTTAAAATTCTCTTTAAAACATTCTTCTCCCAAAACATGCCCATTTGACTTAATAATATATTCATCGTTTAAAAGAGTGAATATAACTCCTTTAACAAATTCTAAATTCAATTTATCAAATTCCATTGATTTCAAATTTATAAACAACGTTTATAAATTCTATTTCTATTAATAACTTCGGTTTAGAAATCTCTTTTATTAAGCCAATTCAATTTATAAACCCAATTTCTATACCAAAAGTTCGTATTATAAGTTAAGAGCTTATAATCTATTTATTTACTAAACCGTTCCTTTTAAACTTCACAATTTCTTAAATCTTATTACTGATAAGATTCCTTTAAGTTTATAATAGTTTTCAACTTATAAAAACCTCCTTTATTAACAATTTCTATAAATGTCCCCTTTTAAATGCCCAAAATCCATTTTTATAAGTTAATTACTTATAAAACCTTTATTTCAACATCTATTTATTTTATAACTCTCAAGATTTACAAATCTATGGTTTTTAGTGAAACCCATTTTATACACCTTTTTAACACTTTATAAACTCGTTTCATAATTCCCATAAATTTAATTTATAGATATCAATTTATAAAATCTTCTATATAAACTATTAATAAAAATTATCCAAAATCCCAATTTAACTAATTTAAACATCTATTTAATTTAAAATTTTCCTTTTGGTTATATTTCATAAAAATATTAATTTTTATAACATAAAAATTTATACGTCTATTAATTTTAAAGTGAATCAATTCAAAAATTTAATAAAACATATTCTTTTAAAAAAAATCAATTTAAAAACCCTTTTAAATTCAAAATCGTTATTTTTAACTTTATAAATGAATCCGATGACGCAACAGCATCAAATGGTCAATCACGGGAATAAACAACATATATCGATATGAACATCAACAATTACACAATATCTATAATCAAATAAATATGTGAGGAATCCAGTTGGATCCCTCCAACCTGTTTCCCTGCATCCACAGACATTAGCACAATACCAATCCCGTTTCAAGACGGGATATCGTGGTATATGGGATTTTTATAAAATATTATCCGCTTAATAGGCGGCGCAATAGTGTCTCATCCGCTATACGAGGCGGGAAATCAAATCCAATATATACATATGCCAATATATATATATATTGCTATATATTATATAATACCAATTCCACTTCGAGGTGGAATATCGCGGTATATGGGTGTAATAAATAACATCCGCTTACTAACGACGTATAGGGTCTATTTACATCCAATATATATATATATATATATAACAATCATCATTCAAGCATTCAATCAACGCAATCAAACAATTTCAAATCTAACTATTTAAAATTTAAATAAAACCCTTTTGAGTGAGAAGTTCTCACCTTAGCTTTTAATTTGCCATCCATTTCCATTCCAGACTTATTTTCTTGATTTATAGACCTTGTATAAATATTATACAAATTAATAAATATTCGAACCAATTAAATAACCCATTTCCGTTTTCAATTGTTTAAACTTACTGTCTATATTTTTCTATACGTCTACTCATATAATTTATAAATTAATAATAAAAATAATACCCATTTATATACTCACTACAGATTTCTTAAAATGGTGTACAAAGTTTTCTGCATATATATAAAATTTAGTAAATTTAAATAAATTCAAAATATACTTTATTGCAGATTTAAAAATCTATTTTCTGCCAATATATTTTATTTTATATTTTTTTTCTTTTTCAGCAATAAAAGTTCTCTTCACTGTACAAACACATACATAATAATAATAATAATAATAATAATAATAATAATAATAATAATAATAATAATAATCCTATACCTTCAAAAATTCGAACCTAGGTCAGAGAACCCATCGCGACATTGCCCAAAACCCAGCGCCGCCACCGACGTCGACCACCAGTATTTGCCTCGCTGCCAAATCGCGACCCACTTTCCCAAATTGTCGCAGCGCCATCTCCTTGCTCACGAGCTCCAAGTTGTCGCCTCGCCTCCACCCACGAATCATCAGCGCCGTGCATGCCGCCTTCCACGCGAGATCGAACTCGCGAACCCAGACTCCCCTCCTTTCGCTCGATCGTGATTGGATTCCTTTGGCTTCGGCCATTTCCGTTCGTTTTTTTTTCTTTTGATTTGTGGGCTTCGGCCATTGATTGAAAGAGGGAGAACGAGATAGGTATATTTTAAAATGAAAGGGGAACGAGATTTCAACAGCGGCCATTTGATTTTTTTTTCTTTTTTCTGCTTTGAAAGGATTTTCGTGAGATTTGTAACGAGTTGGGGAGACAAGGAGTACGAGATTTCTTCCTTTGCAGGGAATAGGTCTGCTAAAAAAAAGTAGGGTGGCTGATGTTGACAAAGTTTAAAATTTAAATTTAAATTGAATTTGGTTTTAAAATCTCAACGCGTTTACTCATCGTGTGCTCAACATATCAACTCCGAAAAATACGAAATTTGAAATTCGGTAATACTTCAATATTACGGACCCAATGGAACTGATTTCGTCAAATTCCGAGACTGTGTCTCGAAAGACTATTTTTAAATTCAATTTAAACGATAAAATTTCAAAACTGAACAATTCACTTTGAAATTCAACTCTGGGGCTTCTGTTGTCTTCAGTATTATCAATATGAATTTTTACAAGCCTTTGAAATATTTTTAATCAGCTTAAAATTAAAGATTCAAATTTTTTATTCAATTTCAATAGATTAAATTTTATAACTCAATCGCCAAATTCATTCTGATAATTTGAAATTCAAGTCAAACTACCATTCAAATATTTAAAATTAATTAAATATTTTCAATTTAAATTGTTCAAAATTCTAGGTCGTTGCAATCTTCCCCCCTTAAAAGAATTTTGTTCCGAAATTACAAGTTAAGAAGAATGCCCTTATCTCGTCTATCATTTTTTCACAATCCAAATAGTTTTATAACTTACTAACCTAAATCTTTTTATTAAGGATTCACTATCATCTAAATTGGCTTTCTAACTTTGATTATAAGTTTTCAACACATTGTTTACTAACAATTCAAATTTAAATTTAAATTCTAATTTTAAACTTTCAAAATTTCTCAAAATTTTTCTAACACCCGAAATTTTTCGAAAAATTTCGCCAGCATCTCCTTTGCGCGGCTAGCTCGGCACGACTACAAAATGGTACTACGGCCCCTCAGAATAAAAAGGAAAAGAGAAAGCCAAGTGGCTGGAGAAGGAAATCCTCAAATCTCATACTAAAATTGAAATACGTACCTTTTTGTCGAGCAATTCAATTTTTTTAACTTCAAAATCAAAATCTCAATTCCAATATATATACACCTGTATATCCTGCTAGTAGTGGTATCAAATTCCAACATTCAAACTATTTTGCCAAATCCATTACAAAATTTCGATACTTACTTTTTATCTCAATTTTAGCTTTACTATTGAAGTTGCCTATTCATTTTCATTCGTTTCCCATTAGTTTACATTCACTAATCAAATTCACATTAGTTCACTTTCAACTCAAATCAAATTCAATTCTATTCAAATTCATTTATTTCACTTTCAATTTGAATTCAATTACATAGCTTTCAATTTGCGCTAATTCAATTTCATTAACACTTAATGAATTTACATACAATCAACCAACAAGCAAATAACAACCAATGTATATCCAATACAACCAAATTTATTTATTTTACTTACATGCAATTTGGTTCAACTGTTTCAATTCCAATTGGTTTAACATTCAATTGATTTCCATTCAATTATTCAACTAGCTTCAAATGAATTTACACTTACATACATCATTTCATATCAACTTATTCATATTCTATTGATTAACATTCAATCCATACTTTAATTCAATTGCCAATTCTTTTTACAAATAAAGATTGAATTTCACTTATATAACTCAAGTTCACATTTTTAACGATTTCATTAATTCACTTTATTCATTTATTTTGATATCAACATCAATTCTTTCAGCATTACTCAAGTTATATTCCATTCAACTTCATTTGCATTTACTTCCACTATTCAACTTAAGTATTCTCCTAATTCATTTCAAATTCTATTCCATTTAACATCATTGGTTCAAATAAACTTAAGTTTCCACTTATCATTCCAATTCGGATTTCAATTCTAAAGTACATTCTATTTAACTTTTACTTGAGTCAAATTCATATCAACATTCAAATTCATATTTCATTTTACTTAACTTAATTTCTTAACCACTTCAATAATTGGTTTCACTTACATTTTCTCATTCTATAATTTATACAACTTCTTTATTAACCTCCAACTCATATTATAAGTTCAAAACCTTTTTCACTTATATTTAACAATTTCAAGTTGAATTTTAATTTCAAATTTGTTTATTACAACAAAACTTCAATTTTACATTCATTATTGTAGCAAATCCATCACATAGAAACTCGAAAATGATACTGATGATGCTGCAGTCGTCATCCTTATTATTTCCCACTGACAATAGTGAAATCGGTGCTAAATATTCTTTTAAAAAGTTTTCTTTTATTTATAAATTACATTTATAAATCTTACTTATAAAATTTCACTTCTTATATATAAGATCATTTTACAATTGTAAATCATTCTAATTATAACTTCATACTTATAATTCATTGGCTTATACAATTATTCTTTTACAATAAGTTTTATCTAACTTATTCAAACAACTTTGATTGTCTTATATATATATACTTTTTTTTCAACAATCAAGCAATCAATTATATACACTTAATAATCCTTGAAAAATTATTTCCTTTATATACAAAATATAATCAAGGTAAAATTATTCCATTTACCCAATTTAAATCAATATCGTGTCGAATTGTTCTATATAAGTGTTTAGAGATCCCTATCGATAGAGTTGTACAGACTATACCGACCAGAATCCATATGCCACTCAACAAACCAATCATCACAATATAAAACAATTTTTATATTCACTAACAAATACGCGCTCATATCTATTATTACACTCACACTCATTCTAGAGTACTACTGACTCTATCTCTAATGAGTAATACCCAACAAAGCCATGGTTGTCGCTTAACCATATGCTCTGATACCAAATGTAAAGGCCTGAAAATCCGAACTCCTTTGAGCTGGCAACTTCCAATCCGATCCAGTAAAAGAGGAACGAACTCCCGAATCTTTAGGGTTTAAGAAGAAGAAAGAGGTAGAAGAAGAGAAGAAAAGAGAGAAGAAACAGAAACAACAACAGAACAGGATAACAATATCAGAATCTCACAATCGCAGCGGAACAACATATAATAGATAAATGAATAATCATTTAAAGACAAAGAACTATACATTTTATACATTACATCACATCATCAGAGTGTACAACAAAGCAGCGGAAAAGAAATACTATACTAGTAATATACAACGCCATCCAGCTCGCCTCTGGATCTGCACGGCAACTCCCGAATCCAGAATAACCTGGTAACCTAACTCTAGACTGCCCGTGTGGAAAAATAGTGGGCACCCAGAGTTTAGAAAGGAAACAATAAACTCCAGGTCAGTCATGGGACTGGTGTGAGAACTCAAAACAGTTTATCTTTAAAACAATCAACAAGAGAATTTAAATTTTGAAATCCGCAATGCTTTTTTTTTGGGAAAATGAAACTACCATAAGGCCTCCTGCCACACACACAATGCAAACCAGAATTGGAGGAGATTTCTCCTTATGATAGTCAAAGATGCTTACTACGCAAAAATCAAATCATTTTTGATATTATTATTAGTGCATAGTGTAGAAAACAATTTCGAAAGTAGAATATAAATCCTAGCCAGCATACGACCAGCATCGTATGCCTACTATACCTACCATCTAAACAGTGGGGCGCCACCATAAGTAAATGGCAGGTAATACAACTAAAACCGTACAAGGCACGTATTGGATGAATGGATTTCCAACAAATGGTTAGGCTAAGGAACTTCCTACTGCCACATGGGATCGCCTCTGGCGGGACGTCCCGAGAAACTAACGTTACGGTTAGATCTCTGCCAGCACAAGGCCGGGCTACCTCTGTAACTAGGTAACTACTACACGAATATGTCCTCCCCCGGTCCTTTGGGACCTTTATCCAAGCGCTCGATACCAATAACACCACACTGTAATAGATATAGTGTATCAACATGAGTAAGTATCTGGGCTCCATACCATGACGCCACCCTTTTCAGAAGGAAATGACATACGCTAAAGGGCGCGACCCTCATAACCTTGCCGCATATTCCTGTTTCGACCATTTTCGGGGAGTGAGGTCCGACGAAGTCTCGTCCACAAAGCTACGCTTTGTGCAACAAAGCCATGCTTTGGGTCAACGGATGACCAAAGCAATGATCACAAAGATAAATGATCAAACAAATGATCATATCACAAATGACCAACCAATGATCATCACACAGCAGCACTCAGCATGCCACATTACCAGATTGGGAATATATCGCTGATAACCTTCAACTACATAACCTCTGAGCTCGTACGTCTCAGAGAAGGGTGTTAAACTAAGAGAATAAATTCTCCGCCACCAACAGAAATGTATTTGAAAGAAATCTGCTCTATATCTCAAAATGTAATGTCAGACACGTAACCATACAAGTCTGTTCCGGGTTCGAACAGAACCGAAGGCACTTCCAAAGAAGCCCTTGCAATCCGGGTATTCACAATCCCGATAAAATTTCCCATCACAAAGGAAATCTCCATACCGTAGCTAACGATGCAGAGACAATCGATAGGTCATCCTATCGTTTTCACAAATACCCGGTCTTCAACACCGGTCTTCAAATGCTATCCATAACGACGTATCACATATTCGGAATGGGATATACGACACAAAGGTCCTCTCCCGGCTAAACCGAATAGCGAGCGCTTATTTTAAAAATAAGTGTGGCATTCAATTTCAAACAATCACAAGAAATACCATCCAAGGGTAAATACCGATGGTCGGTTATTTAACTATCAATAAAGATGCGCCACATCATCAGATTCCAAATAATTTTCCAAAATTATTTAATCCCAAAAAAAATATCTTCACAAGATATATATATATACACACACACCTTCCAAATAATTGCCCAAATTATTTGCTTTACCAAAATATCTTTACACGATAAAATTTCCACACTTCAACCATTTGAAAACCAATTTCAAGTTACTTTTCACCCTTTATACCCTTTGAAAACAAATTTCAAATCATCAAATAAATCTTTACCGATTTATTTTAAATTTACGTTCCAAATTCGTAAATTATATTTCCATACTTCAAAATAAATCAATATTTATTTTTAAAACAGGTTCCCCTTCCCTTTTATAAATTCCATAGTGAATTTCAAATTTCCAAATATCTACCGATATACGATTTTCAAATCGATTTCAAATTATTCGCTTTCAGTTTACCTCTAAAATATGAATTCTTAAAAACGTTCCATTTCCTATTGGAAAAACATTTTCATACTTATTTAATAATAAGTAATTCACAAATTTATTTATTTTCAACAATTTGAAAATATTCAATATACTTACCATAGTCTAGTATATATTTCATTCTTTAAGAAAAATATTCTTTTATTCACTTTTATTTGGGTCAAAATGAATGTTGCGTAAAACATCGTTACGACAACCCAAAATCACTAGAATAGGGATTCGAAATAAAAATAGAGACATAAATTCCAATACTACACAAAATATTTCCATATGGAAACCATTTACTATAACAACAGTGTTATAGTCCACCGTTTCTCTATTTTCTCGAAAACGCCTATTTCAACAATGAATGTTGAAATCTATGCATTCAATACTTAATGCATTTTAAAGCATCTTTAAATCGTTTTAAAATTCTCTTTAAAACATTCTTCTCCCAAAACATGCCCATTTGACTTAATAATAAATTCATCGTTTGAAAGAGTGAATATAAATCCTTTAACAAATTCTAAATTCAATTTATCAAATTCCATTGATTTCAAATTTATAAACAACGTTTATAAATTCTATTTCTATTAATAACTTCGGTTTAGAAATCTCTTTTATTAAGCCAATTCAATTTATAAACCCAATTTCTATACCAAAAGTTCGTATTATAAGTCAAGAGCTTATAATCTATTTATTTACTAAACCGTTCCTTTAAAACTTCACAATTTCTTAAATCTTATTACTGATAACATTCCTTTAAGTTTTATAATATTTTTCAACTTATAAAAACCTCCTTTATTAACAATTTCTATAAATGTCCCCTTTTAAATGCCCAAAATCCATTTTTAAAAGTTAATTACTTATAAAACCTTTATTTCAACATCTATTTATTTTATAACTCTCAAAATTTACAAATCTATGGTTTTTAGTGAAACCCATTTTATACACCTTTTTAACACTTTATAAACTCGTTTCATAATTCCCATAAATTTAATTTATAGATATCAATTTATAAAATCTTTTATATAAACTATTAATAAAAATTATCCAAAATCCCAATTTAACTATTTTAAACATCTATTTAATTTAAAATTTTCCTTTTGGTTATATTTCATAAAAATATTAATTTTTATAACATAAAAATTTATACGTCTATTAATTTTAAAGTGAATCAATTCAAAAATTTAATAAAACATATTCTTTTAAAAAAAATCAATTTAAAAACCCTTTTAAATTCAAAATCATTATTTTTAACTTTATAAATGAATCCGATGACGCAACAACATCAAATGGTCAATCACGGGAATAAACAACATATATCGATATGAACATCAACAATTACACAATATCTATAATCAAATAAATATGTGAGGAATCCAGTTGGATCCCTCCAACCTGTTTTCCTGCATCCACAGACGTTAGCACAATACCAATCCCGTTTCAAGACGGGATATCGTGGTATATGGGATTTTTATAAAATATTATCCGCTTAATAGGCGGCGCAATAGTGTCTCATCCGCTATACGAGGCGGGAAATCAAATCCAATATATACATATGCCAATATATATATATATATATATATATATATTGCTATATATTATATAATACCAATTCCACTTCGAGGTGGAATATCGCGGTATATGGGTGTAATAAATAACATCCACTTACTAACGGCGTATAGGGTCTATTTACATCCAATATATATAAATATATATAACAATCATCATTCAAGCATTCAATCAACGCAATCAAACAATTTTAAATCTAACTATTTAAAATTTAAATAAAACCCTTTTGAGTGAGAAGTTCTCACCTTAGCTTAATTTGCCATCCATTTCCATTCCAGACTTGTTTTCTTGATTTATAGACCTTGTATAAATATTATACAAATTAATAAATATTCGAACCAATTAAATAACCCATTTCCGTTTTCAATTGTTTAAACTTACTGTCTATATTTTTCTATACGTCTACTCATATAATTTATAAATTAATAATAAAAATAATACCCATTTATATACTCACTACAGATTTCTTAAAATGGTGTACAAAGTTTTCCGCATATATATAAAATTTAGTAAATTTAAATAAATTCAAAATATACTTTACTAAAAATCTATTTTCTTCCAATATATTTTATTTTATATTTTTTTTCTTTTTCAGCAATAAAAGTTCTCTTCACTGTCCAAACACATACATAATAATAATAATAATAATAATAATAATAATCCTATACCTTCAAAAATTCGAACCCAGGTCAGAGAACCCATCGCGACATTGCCCAAAACCCAGCGCCGCCACCGACGTCGACCACCAGTATTTGCCTCGCTGCCAAATCGCGACCCACTTTCCCAAATTGTCGCAGCGCCATCTCCTTACTCACGAGTTCCAAGTCGTCGCCTCGCCTCCACCCACGAATCCATCAGCGCCGTGCATGCCGCCTTCCACGCGAGATCGAACTCGCGAACCCAGACTCCCCTCCTTTCGCTCGATCGTGATTGGATTCCTTTGGCTTCGGCCATTTCCGTTCGTTTTTTTTTCTTTTGATTTGTGGGCTTCGGCCATTGATTGAAAGAGGGAGAACGAGATAGGTATATTTTAAAATGAAAGGGGAACGAGATTTCAACCGCGGCCATTTGATTTCTTTTTTCTTTTTTCTGCTTTGAAAGGATTTTCGTGAGATTTGTAACGAGTTGGGGAGACAAGGAGTACGAGATTTCTTCCTTTGCAGGGAATAGGTCTGCTAAAAAAAAGTAGGGTGGCTGATGTTGACAAAGTTTAAAATTTAAATTTAAATTGAATTTCGTTTTAAAATCTCAATGCGTTTACTCATCGTGTGCTCAACATATCAACTCTGAAAAATACGAAATTTGAAATTCGGTAATACTTCAATATTACGGACCCAATGGAACTGATTTCGTCAAATTCCGAGACTGTGTCCCGATAGACTATTTTTAAATTCAATTTAAACGATAAAATTTCAAAACTGAACAATTCACTTTGAAATTCAACTCTGGGGCTTCTGTTGTCTTCAGTATTATCAATATGAATTTTTACAAGCCTTTGAAATATTTTTAATCAGCTTAAAATTAAAGATTCAAATTTTTTATTCAATTTCAATAGATTAAATTTTATAACTCAATCGCCAAATTCATTCTGATAATTTGAAATTCAAGTCAAACTACCATTCAAATATTTAAAATTAATTAAATATATTCAATTTAAATTGTTCAAAATTCTGGGTCGTTACATTTTAAAACCTGAAAATAAGATTTTTAATTATTTTAAACATTCAAATGTAGAATTTTCAAACTTAAACAATCATGTTTTATATGTTAAATGAGAATGGTAAACTTATTTTTGACAAAAGTTGGATTTCGATAAAGTAGGATAAATATTCGAGAAGTTTGTTTAAAGGATAAATAATTACTTTTAAAAATATATAACCGATATTAAACACATTTGATAATAATGGTAATCTAATTTTTAATGGTCTGATAAATATATAAAACTTGTTTTATTAAATTGATAAATTTTCTTCGCATATCGATAAATCGATGTCGTATTTTTAAAAGAAGATTTGGATATTGTTTTAAATTATTTTATAAGTCAAGCATGCTTGTTTTAATTATTTAAAGACAATAAGAAATTTATTTTGAAGTTTGGTTTATACAAATAAACTGTTTAACAAAAACATCAAAATGTGACCGGAAAACGTTTTGTCGAAAATCAATCTTTTATTCAAAATAAATTGCCGCAACGTTATCGCATCTTTCTTAACATGTTTTAACATATGTATTACATATTCCAATAACTAAACATGTTTACTTTGACTAAATATAGTTATAAAATTTCTAGAACATCATTAAGAAAAGTAAGTTTATGAAAAGTCAAAAGTAAACATCAAATCTAAATCACATCAAAATCAAACAAAATAATTACTTTTCTTTACTTAATCTTTAAGTGACTAAGACATAAAGTAAGGATTTGAAAGATGAAGTTAAGTATTGAAAAAAAGAAGACCGCTTTAGGTTGAAGGAAGCTTAGTTTGGTAATTTGGTAAGAGGTTGCTTTGATAAATTTGCCACTTCTTTCTTTTTATATAAATACCCACCTCCTCCTCCACTTTCATTCATATTTCTTCTTCTTCTTCTTTTCTCAAGCTTCTTCATCTTCTTTCTCTTCTCTTTAATGGCTTCCAAGCCATATAAAAAAATTATAACGCAATAATGTCAAAATATTTAAAAATATTCAAAAGAAATCGATGTTTATTCTCTTCAAATCAAACTCATCTTCTCCCCATATTTTACATCTATTTCTCTCAGCCATAACTTCTTCAAAACTAACTAAAATGTAAAATATTTTTTTTCAATCATGTATTTTTCTAGTGGCTACAACTTTTATGTTTACCACTTTTTCCAACACTTAGCATAATTATGTCAAAAACTCACTTCTTTCCAGTGCATTCTCTGGCCCAGTTTTTAAGCCAGGGAATGGGCCATTTTGTTTTGATCATAACTTGATCAAAATAGATCCAAATTAAAAAATTATTTTTTCTAAACTATATGAATTTCTAGTGGTTATAACTTCTATGTTGATCACTTTTTTGAGTTGTGAGCTTTGTTATACATGAAACTCAATTCTTTGAAGTGCATTATTGGGATTCATTTTTGTCAATCTGACAATACCTCTTCTTAATTCTATCATGTCTCCCTTTAAAATACTTGAATCAACATATAATTTTTTTTTAATTCAAGAGAAAAGAATTTTCATCAACTTTCACTTAACAAGTTTTTCAAATTTTGAGAGTAGGAGAGTCAAAAATAAGAGAGAAAACGACCTTTTTTTGGGGTTTAATTTTGAGAATTCAAGTTCAAAGCTCTACCCCCTTCTTCTCTATACTTTCGGCCAATCTCTATTTCAAGCTTTGGCCAAGCATTAAGAATAAGGAATTCAGGCTTATTTTCATATGGTTTCCAAAGCATGATAGGAAGTGTGCATTATATCTCAAGTTCCTTGCCTTAAAGTTTGACGGAGTGCAATCCAAAATGAGTACAACTCACTCTTTCTGACTCATTGATATTTTTATATAAGTGAGAATAAATTTTATTAATGATGATTGATGATTTTTTGGATGATATATGATATTATATATATATATATATATATATATATTGATATTTGGATATATTCCTGCCTATTGGAGCAGATGAGACCCTATACGTTCCCGTGCATGAGCGGATGACCCTTTGTACGCGCGTCAACCTTGAAGCGGACATTGTACAAATATTCTAATATGTATAATTGTTGCAGGTGACAGGTTGGAGGGATCCAACTAGATTCCTCACCAGTATTGGTTTTATTTACAAATATTGCGATATATGCTGTTATCATATGATATATGATGTTTGGATGTCGCTATTGGTGTATTTAGTATTGTTGCAGTGCTGGATCTATTTTTGAAAATTTAAAAATATTGAAGTGGTGATTTCAATTAAAAAAGGATTTTCAAGTGATTTTGAAAATAGATGTTTTTAAAATTTTTGAATTGTTAAGTAAATGAATTTATTTTGAATAGTAGAAGTTATAATTTTTATGTTATAAAAATAATGATTTTTGGGAAATATAATAAGAATATTATTTTTGAAATATGGAGTTAATTATTTTATAAATAGTTTATATTGAAATTTTTGAATTTATTATAAATGGTATGTATATAGGATTTATAAAATTGAATTTTTACTCGTAAATGTTAAAATGAAGTTGTACGTGAATCTTATAAGTGAATAAGATTTATAATTTATGAGGTTATAAATGAATGAATTTGTAAATAAATGATTTATAAGTGAATTAACTTATAATTTGGATTTTGGCATACAAATAAGGGATAAATGGAATCGGTTAATTTAGGTATTTTATAAATGGAAATTTTTAGAAAATAATACATGTGAGTTTGTAAACATTGTCTTATAAATCCGAAATCAATTGAATTTGATAAGTAAAAATATGGAAGTTTATTAAAGGTACTATATCCACGAGTTTGGACAGTGAATTATCCTTTAATTAAACGTGCAATAGTAATGAACTTGGTTAGAGAATTATATTCATGATTTTGGACGGTGGATAATCCTTTGATGAATATATAGAAATAATGCATTTGGTAAAGGAGATATATTCACGATTTTGGACAGTGAATTATCTTTAGTAAATGTGTAAAAGTATTGAGTTTGGTAAACGAATTATATTCACGATTTTGGATAGTGAATAATCTTTTGAAGTTAGATAAATGTCTTAGGAAATGATATTTTAAATAGAGCAAAATGCTTGAAGATGTTTTAAAATGTATTAAGTATTGAAAACATAGATTTCAAGACAATAACACCGTTGTTTTAGTAAATGATTTTCGAAACGAAATGTTTCGTATAGTATATTGGGTTTATATATCTATCTAATTTTGGAATCCATATACTAGTGATTTTAGGTTGTCGTAACGATGTTTTATGCAACATTCCCTGTGACCCAGATAAATACGTTTAAAGAAAATGTTTTCCTTAATGAATAAAAATATATACTTATCCTGATTTAAGTATATGTGATATTTTCTAAGTGTTGAAAATAAATTGATTTGTGAATTACTTATTGTTAAATAAGTATATGGAATTATTTTCCAATATTGAAATGGTTTTGAGATTATGTCTTTTTAAAGATAATTTGAAGTGAATATTTGGCAAGTGATTTAATTAATAAAAGAGTAACTAAAAGGGCCTAGTGATTGCTTATGGTGCTAAATATTTGTTTGTTTGCGTTGATAGTTAAATAACCGACTATCAAATTTGGCCATTTTAGGTCCTCGACTTGATGTGGGAACTATTTAGTCGTACACTTAGTATGTAGCATTCGTTGTAGGCTTGATTATCATTTGTGTTGAGGATGTTGATTCATGTAGTGTGGAGTATTACTCCAATCTAACGAGCTTCCTTCTTGGCCCAAAGGATAGCAAGTTGAAAGTTGGATAGGTGATAAGTCTATGAGACTTAGTTTCTATGTAAGGTTGATAAACTCTTTTCCTTTGTTGGTGCGAAGAGACCGGGATCAGATTTATTTGAAAACCACTTTGGACCAACGTATATGCGATGATTGTCCAAGTTTCTTATGGTGATACAGATATTCCAAACTTTCATAGTGGAAAATTGCTTGCCGATCATTTGGGGTTAAAATCCCAATATAGTAGCAGTGGTCTCTTCATTATGAAATATCCAATGCGAGGACTATTCACTAGTGATCCTAGGGATTTCCCGACATGATGTGGTAGCAAAGTACCTTTAGTTTGTCCTCTTTCTGGACAACTTGTATGGATGTTTGTCTGACATTGCATTTCTAAAGATTACGTACATTGGTTTTTAAAACGTACACTAGTGGTGGCGAAGAAGGAAACATCTCTTAGCTTAACACCCTCCTTAAGACGTATGAGCTTAAGAGTTGTATTTTTGTGAAAGATAGTTAATAGTCAACGAAAATGACCGTGTGACATTCAAAGTGATGTGATATGTAATAGGTAAAAGGTAATCGTTACCTCAGGCCTCATCAACCGAAAATGACCAAAACAGGGTTAGATGCAGCAGGGCTAAGTGGGTCACTACCAAGTAGGGCATGATCATTCTCTTCTAGATATATCTTTACACGCTATGACATCGTGTATCTGATTATTGTGGTTTGTATGCTATGAGGGCCCTCGGTAAAGGTCGGTAACGACTGGAGGATGACATATTCTGTACCATCTAGTTATAGAGGTGGGCGGGTCTTGTGTTAGTAGAGGGCAGATGTTCTATGCCTCGAGACATCCATCTAGAGGTGTACCCATTGGAAGGGCCTTCACCTGGTCATTTATTTGGAAATCCAAACTCCACTACGTCCTTCCATTTTGATTGTATTACCCATTTTGGTCTATATGCTGTAATTTAGTCAATGTAACAATTTCGGCTATGATTAATATTATTTATATACTAGACATTATCATAATATAAGAGGATTCGATATGAAATGTTTCAGTTATCGTAAGTAAAAACATGTCCGTGTTTTTGTGTGGACTTGTCTTACGAGATACTTTTGTTTTGATAAAGGAAAAATTTGGTAATTTTATAAATTCAATTAAGTGTGTTTCTCACGCTGGTTTACCAGGCTGATCGAGGCATTCTACCCTTTCAATGCTCGGATCAGATCGAGTATATTTACAGGTTCAGTTTTGGTGCTTTTGGAGCTTCAGAAGGATAGGTGGAGATCTTCATTCTCGCATACACGTATCTATTTTGATCATCCGCTGTGCTTAGTTGTTATATATTATCGGCAATTGTAAGGACATGTTATTATAACTATCCAGGCTGATAACTAGTGATTGATTGTTGAACTCTGATTGATGTATGTATATGTAGTTTCTATTTTGTAAAGATCATTGATATGATATTATATGTTTTCCACTACGATGTGAGATTCTGTGTTGTTCTGTTTGGTTCTATCTTCCCTCTTTCTTCTCTTCTCTTCTTCTCTCTTCTTTTCTTTCTCTTGACTTTCCATCGGTCTGTGCTTTTTGGGTCGGACATATGTGGTTTATTATCGATTCAAAGAGTACGGATTTGCACATCGTCACATTATTATTCGACGTATTCAGTGCTTGCCTAAAGAAATTTAATAGATTGTCGTTCCTAACCAACTTTATTCTTTGCACTAATAGACTATCACCCAGTAATACCCTTAGATAGTGAGGGTCACGGGGTAGGGCGTTATAGTCGGACAGTAAAATCCCTATTTACTAACGCATCGACCCTCCCTAAGCTAAGCATTGGCCCATGAAAATAAAAAATTCTCTTATTTTCACAGCCATAACTTCTTCAAAACTAACTAAAATGTAAAATATTTTTTTTCAATCATGTATTTTTCTAGTGGCTACAACTTTTATGTTTACCACTTTTTCCAACACTTAGCATAATTATGTCAAAAACTCACTTCTTTCCAGTGCATTCTCTGGCCCAGTTTTTAAGCCAGGGAATGGGCCATTTTGTTTTGATCATAACTTGATCAAAATAGATCCAAATTAAAAAATTATTTTTTCTAAACTATATGAATTTCTAGTGGTTATAACTTCTATGTTGATCACTTTTTTGAGTTGTGAGCTTTGTTATACATGAAACTCAATTCTTTGAAGTGCATTATTGGGATTCATTTTTGTCAATCTGACAATACCTCTTCTTAATTCTATCATGTCTCCCTTTAAAATACTTGAATCAACATATAATTTTTTTTTAATTCAAGAGAAAAGAATTTTCATCAACTTTCACTTAACAAGTTTTTCAAATTTTGAGAGTAGGAGAGTCAAAAATAAGAGAGAAAACGACCTTTTTTTGGGGTTTAATTTTGAGAATTCAAGTTCAAAGCTCTACCCCCTTCTTCTCTATACTTTCGGCCAATCTCTATTTCAAGCTTTGGCCAAGCATTAAGAATAAGGAATTCAGGCTTATTTTCATATGGTTTCCAAAGCATGATAGGAAGTGTGCATTATATCTCAAGTTCCTTGCCTTAAAGTTTGACGGAGTGCAATCCAAAATGAGTACAACTCACTCTTTCTGACTCATTGATATTTTTATATAAGTGAGAATAAATTTTATTAATGATGATTGATGATTTTTTGGATGATATATGATATTATATATATATATATATATATATATATATATATATTGATATTTGGATATATTCCTGCCTATTGGAGCAGATGAGACCCTATACGTTCCCGTGCATGAGCGGATGACCCTTTGTACGCGCGTCAACCTTGAAGCGGACATTGTACAAATATTCTAATATGTATAATTGTTGCAGGTGACAGGTTGGAGGGATCCAACTAGATTCCTCACCAGTATTGGTTTTATTTACAAATATTGCGATATATGCTGTTATCATATGATATATGATGTTTGGATGTCGCTATTGGTGTATTTAGTATTGTTGCAGTGCTGGATCTATTTTTGAAAATTTAAAAATATTGAAGTGGTGATTTCAATTAAAAAAGGATTTTCAAGTGATTTTGAAAATAGATGTTTTTAAAATTTTTGAATTGTTAAGTAAATGAATTTATTTTGAATAGTAGAAGTTATAATTTTTATGTTATAAAAATAATGATTTTTGGGAAATATAATAAGAATATTATTTTTGAAATATGGAGTTAATTATTTTATAAATAGTTTATATTGAAATTTTTGAATTTATTATAAATGGTATGTATATAGGATTTATAAAATTGAATTTTTACTCGTAAATGTTAAAATGAAGTTGTACGTGAATCTTATAAGTGAATAAGATTTATAATTTATGAGGTTATAAATGAATGAATTTGTAAATAAATGATTTATAAGTGAATTAACTTATAATTTGGATTTTGGCATACAAATAAGGGATAAATGGAATCGGTTAATTTAGGTATTTTATAAATGGAAATTTTTAGAAAATAATACATGTGAGTTTGTAAACATTGTCTTATAAATCCGAAATCAATTGAATTTGATAAGTAAAAATATGGAAGTTTATTAAAGGTACTATATCCACGAGTTTGGACAGTGAATTATCCTTTAATTAAACGTGCAATAGTAATGAACTTGGTTAGAGAATTATATTCATGATTTTGGACGGTGGATAATCCTTTGATGAATATATAGAAATAATGCATTTGGTAAAGGAGATATATTCACGATTTTGGACAGTGAATTATCTTTAGTAAATGTGTAAAAGTATTGAGTTTGGTAAACGAATTATATTCACGATTTTGGATAGTGAATAATCTTTTGAAGTTAGATAAATGTCTTAGGAAATGATATTTTAAATAGAGCAAAATGCTTGAAGATGTTTTAAAATGTATTAAGTATTGAAAACATAGATTTCAAGACAATAACACCGTTGTTTTAGTAAATGATTTTCGAAACGAAATGTTTCGTATAGTATATTGGGTTTATATATCTATCTAATTTTGGAATCCATATACTAGTGATTTTAGGTTGTCGTAACGATGTTTTATGCAACATTCCCTGTGACCCAGATAAATACGTTTAAAGAAAATGTTTTCCTTAATGAATAAAAATATATACTTATCCTGATTTAAGTATATGTGATATTTTCTAAGTGTTGAAAATAAATTGATTTGTGAATTACTTATTGTTAAATAAGTATATGGAATTATTTTCCAATATTGAAATGGTTTTGAGATTATGTCTTTTTAAAGATAATTTGAAGTGAATATTTGGCAAGTGATTTAATTAATAAAAGAGTAACTAAAAGGGCCTAGTGATTGCTTATGGTGCTAAATATTTGTTTGTTTGCGTTGATAGTTAAATAACCGACTATCAAATTTGGCCATTTTAGGTCCTCGACTTGATGTGGGAACTATTTAGTCGTACACTTAGTATGTAGCATTCGTTGTAGGCTTGATTATCATTTGTGTTGAGGATGTTGATTCATGTAGTGTGGAGTATTACTCCAATCTAACGAGCTTCCTTCTTGGCCCAAAGGATAGCAAGTTGAAAGTTGGATAGGTGATAAGTCTATGAGACTTAGTTTCTATGTAAGGTTGATAAACTCTTTTCCTTTGTTGGTGCGAAGAGACCGGGATCAGATTTATTTGAAAACCACTTTGGACCAACGTATATGCGATGATTGTCCAAGTTTCTTATGGTGATACAGATATTCCAAACTTTCATAGTGGAAAATTGCTTGCCGATCATTTGGGGTTAAAATCCCAATATAGTAGCAGTGGTCTCTTCATTATGAAATATCCAATGCGAGGACTATTCACTAGTGATCCTAGGGATTTCCCGACATGATGTGGTAGCAAAGTACCTTTAGTTTGTCCTCTTTCTGGACAACTTGTATGGATGTTTGTCTGACATTGCATTTCTAAAGATTACGTACATTGGTTTTTAAAACGTACACTAGTGGTGGCGAAGAAGGAAACATCTCTTAGCTTAACACCCTCCTTAAGACGTATGAGCTTAAGAGTTGTATTTTTGTGAAAGATAGTTAATAGTCAACGAAAATGACCGTGTGACATTCAAAGTGATGTGATATGTAATAGGTAAAAGGTAATCGTTACCTCAGGCCTCATCAACCGAAAATGACCAAAACAGGGTTAGATGCAGCAGGGCTAAGTGGGTCACTACCAAGTAGGGCATGATCATTCTCTTCTAGATATATCTTTACACGCTATGACATCGTGTATCTGATTATTGTGGTTTGTATGCTATGAGGGCCCTCGGTAAAGGTCGGTAACGACTGGAGGATGACATATTCTGTACCATCTAGTTATAGAGGTGGGCGGGTCTTGTGTTAGTAGAGGGCAGATGTTCTATGCCTCGAGACATCCATCTAGAGGTGTACCCATTGGAAGGGCCTTCACCTGGTCATTTATTTGGAAATCCAAACTCCACTACGTCCTTCCATTTTGATTGTATTACCCATTTTGGTCTATATGCTGTAATTTAGTCAATGTAACAATTTCGGCTATGATTAATATTATTTATATACTAGACATTATCATAATATAAGAGGATTCGATATGAAATGTTTCAGTTATCGTAAGTAAAAACATGTCCGTGTTTTTGTGTGGACTTGTCTTACGAGATACTTTTGTTTTGATAAAGGAAAAATTTGGTAATTTTATAAATTCAATTAAGTGTGTTTCTCACGCTGGTTTACCAGGCTGATCGAGGCATTCTACCCTTTCAATGCTCGGATCAGATCGAGTATATTTACAGGTTCAGTTTTGGTGCTTTTGGAGCTTCAGAAGGATAGGTGGAGATCTTCATTCTCGCATACACGTATCTATTTTGATCATCCGCTGTGCTTAGTTGTTATATATTATCGGCAATTGTAAGGACATGTTATTATAACTATCCAGGCTGATAACTAGTGATTGATTGTTGAACTCTGATTGATGTATGTATATGTAGTTTCTATTTTGTAAAGATCATTGATATGATATTATATGTTTTCCACTACGATGTGAGATTCTGTGTTGTTCTGTTTGGTTCTATCTTCCCTCTTTCTTCTCTTCTCTTCTTCTCTCTTCTTTTCTTTCTCTTGACTTTCCATCGGTCTGTGCTTTTTGGGTCGGACATATGTGGTTTATTATCGATTCAAAGAGTACGGATTTGCACATCGTCACATTATTATTCGACGTATTCAGTGCTTGCCTAAAGAAATTTAATAGATTGTCGTTCCTAACCAACTTTATTCTTTGCACTAATAGACTATCACCCAGTAATACCCTTAGATAGTGAGGGTCACGGGGTAGGGCGTTATAGTCGGACAGTAAAATCCCTATTTACTAACGCATCGACCCTCCCTAAGCTAAGCATTGGCCCATGAAAATAAAAAATTCTCTTATTTTCACAAAAAACCTTTTTTCTCTTTCAATAATATTTGCGAAATAGCTTGAAAAATTAGGTCCCCAAAAGCTTTTAAACACCATTTTTTTCCAAAAGCACTCGAAATTTCTTTCAAAGTCAATTAAACCTGACTTCTCAAAAGTGCTTGAAAACAATTTTCAAAACATTTGTCTCTTCATCCTTAAAACAAATCAAGCCACATCTTAACGTAATCAAGACACAGTCAACGAGTTATTGCATATGACTAACCCTAGCATTGTGCAAAAATCATAGATTTAGGATACCTTTGCTTCTACTCATAAGAATGATACATAAACCTATTTATAAATTATAGCTTTTAAGACATAGGGTTAGTGTCTATGATTTTACAAAAACCCTTCCTTGTCCTTCGCTCGATAAAATTTATTTTTTCCAAAATTCTGCAGTTTTTGGGATTTACGCATTCTTTGTTTCTAGTTGGTAACCTAATCTACAAACTAACTTTAAGCTTTAATAATATTTATCGCTAGTTATGTGTCCTTATGAGATTTCTTTATTCATATTGTTTTTCAATATATATGTATGTATGTATGTACATACGTATGTATACATAGCAGTCAAACCTCATCCAAACCATCAACATGGTAAATAAATAGGAACTTCTCTCCTATCATATTGTACGCTTTTTCAATATCCGAAGGGAGACAACTAGCGTTTACAATCGAAATAACTTAAAAGAATCAATTGCCGAAAGCTGTCCTTCATCATTAATTAGTGTTGATGATGTTGTGGCCTTATCAACCCTTACTAAACTAAGATTGGCATTTCTAGTATGCCATTCTACTATCAATAACATATGTTCACTTGCTTCCTTGGCTTCTAATAAATAAGGTCCATCCATTGCTTCAATTATTACACCCGATTATGCGATAAATTATGCATTCCTACACCATAATGGGAAAGAAATATAAACTATGCACATTTAAAATAACTCATCGAAAAATTGGCTTGTTGAAATAATTTCCTACCACCTATCTTGCCATCTTTAACCTTGAGTCAACCAATTTCCTTTATGTGTGTTTTTCATCTTATTACTCTCTTCTCCAACCATAGTACTATCTACTTCCAATCAAAATCTCTTGATGTTATCCTCAAAATTTGGCATTCACTTTCTTTATCCTAGATCTTTCATGTAAGTATACCCTAGGACTCGTAAAATTGTACTTTTAAACCACTCTCATTCTTTTGAGAGTTTTCCATTTACCTTCCATGGATCTTTAATATTTACAAATTCATACCAATATTCATTATATTCAGTGGATATTCCTAGTTCGTACCCTACGAGCATTCGTAGCAATTTTATTCATAGCCTTGATCTTTACCCCTTCTTATCTAGATAGTCATCTCTATCTACTCCATATCAAAAATTGGTTTGGTTTTTCACAACTCTTTATAAAAACACTTCACACTCATGAATTTCTTAACCCAAAACTTTTATCTTTGAAAATATAAAATTTGCAACCTTTTTTAAAAATTACCCGGTTTCCAAAAGAAGCCATGAAAATTTCTCATTCTAATTAACTTTCCTTTTACAAAGATTTTCTAAAACAGAGGTTTGCCTCTTTTAAAAGTAGGATTTCTAAACTCGAAACATTTATCATGTTTAAACCCAATTGTTATACTAAACCATTTTTTTTTAAAATATTATATAACTTTAAACAATGAAAAGTGAAGTAGGCATGGATAACTTTATCCTATTACTTTCCTATTGCTTATGATATTTCTGATTCCAACTTTGGCTGAGTTTTAATTGAATATGAGGACTTCTAAAAGATACGTGCAATTGCAACATCTATCTAAGCGACTATCTAAAATTTATGCGCAATTACTGCATATATATGGAACTTATCCATTCGTTTTATCATATTCCTATTGCTTTTCTCCTATATTGTCTCTAACTATATTACTAATCCTATTGTTATTTAAATTCCTAAAGTTATTTCTATCTAAATTTTTCAATATTGACTCATTGTAGTGCATTCTCCAACTGCTTTAGTCGTAGAGCCTTTCATCATTAACATGAAAAGAGATACACTAAATCCATTTAAGTTGTTATTCTCCATCTTTTCCTTATATAGGAAAATTCCTCCTAATCATCATTATCGGGCATTCTAACCCTTCTGTTCTCTTTATCCCATTTCAATCAAGTATCATTTTCATTAATCCACCCCTTAGAAAGAATTTTAAAAAGGAACTTCTACATTCACAAAAACAGAAAAAATCATCGAGCCCAACATACGCTCTTTTTTTCATTAATTTTAAAAGTGAACAATCCCTTTACCAAAACCTTTTAAAGCTAAAAGTTTTGACTCATCCATTTTAAATTAGGAATTTGAAAATTTCCTTGCCTTTTTTGAACAACAACTTCCCGATAAATCCTTTGAAAAACTCACTCAAAACATTTCAAGGAGTTTTCAAAATCTTTTTGGTAAATTGTTTTACATGGGGTTGCATTCAGAAATGGACTTCAATTGTCCTTCTTTTGGACTTTCCTCCTTTCTACTAACCTTTATAAAAATCTGGTTTATCATCTTGTGGTGGTTAATGCACGCCTTTTTGCAGGAACTTGCTCAATCCTTCATCAGTTCCTGCTTTCGGATATTTACAACATATAGATTATTATTTCTTATTTGTCCGGATGATATTTACATTTTCAATCAGCAATCTATCGAAGTCCACAATCATGAGGCGACCAAGGCCCAACTAAGGAGTCAAGTATCATCCATCTTCCAGGGTCCTTTTATATGTCGTGCTCATACTATTCTTGGTCAACGCCTTACGTTACAACCAAGGCTCTATGGGATAATCAGATAAGGTGTATGAATTTAACTCTATTTATTTTTCCAACTAATGGTTACCTCATCCATCCTTTTGGAATATGGTCATAACTACTTCTATAGTCGGAATTTACAGAGTTTGGCATGTAATATATATAATTATAGGTAAAAATACAAATAGGTTCTCTCAGCCTATCCTAATTCCTATGATTGACTGACCTAACCTCTGATACAAAATGTAACAACCCACACCTTAATAGGCCCAAATTATGACTAAACTGAAACGCATCTATTGGGGTTCGTATCGTTGGTATTGGTAACCTATAATAAACATAAGTATATCAAGGAGCGATCAATATAAACTCATAGTGGAATAGAAAAATATAATAGAACATACCTACCGACTGTGGTTACTACCTTGGAATAAATAATATTCCTTGAGTATCTATTTTCCTTGTTAGCGCTGAGCATGAATGAGAAGACTTCACCATCTACCATTCCTACCTTGCACTACTAGTATGTCCCTCTAAATCTACCATGTTTGTTGTACTTTGGGGCAGGGAGGTGAAAACAACATTTTGGTGATTGGAAAATTATACACTTTCCTAATAACTCTAATTTATGTCGATTGATCTCCATTTAAGTGTTATGTATATTATTCACGGCTAAATTATTCAATCATATATGCATATACGATATGCTTAGCCTCCTCTAAGTCATAATTATGTATATGCCTATATTCGTATATATCTAAATGATGTGCTATCCAAAAAATACGGCCATTTAATACTTCTTTAATAGAGAAGAGGCAGACCCAATGGCCATTTAGTAACTCAACCCCAAAGCGGAACGATAGCCAATCGATCATGGATACAGAGACCGATGACCCATATATACGGATTTATAATTTAAAACCTTATTACCAACGCATCTAAAGACTCATCTAAAGGTTAACTAGTCCACTTCTACCAAAGAAACAACGAACAAAAAATTAAATAAAACTTTAAGGTCTTTGTGTATCCTATACGAATTCTACACAAGTAGGAAGCGAAATCCATCAAGGCATAACTGGAGTCTTTGCTAATGACCGCGAGGGACTATTGGTGGTTAAAGCTTATATGCCAGACCTAGTACTGAACACTGGTCCAAAAACAACACTGACACAGCCCTCGTTGGAAATGAAGGAGACCCTACTTCCCTATTAGGTACCATTGTAGGTTATTTTGAACTTCTAATATACAAAGGAGGCAAACCCAATAGCCATTTAAAACCTCAAGCCCGAAGTGTACCCCTTGACATCCCTAAAGACACTGGGCTATTTAATACTTCAAATTCATGGCAAACCCTTGGCATATTTTTCCAAACCTGTACGCAAACGTATATCCCTTCGGCATGGGTTATATGGTTGGAGATGTCACACATTAGTAATAAGTATACACAACTACTGGTAGCCTCTAGGTGAAGGGTAGACATCTATTGTGTAACTCTACTAACCTCACATCCCAACTCTCTAAATAAGAGAAATATCCTGAGCCTAAGTGTAAGGCTAGGCCCACTAATTCACGCTTATTCTAAACGTATAATTAAGGTTATATAATTTCCTAATATGAAAATTATATTGCTTTCTACATGTATTTAACAGTATTAACACTTACTTATTTGCTATGTAATTATTCATATTTTATACGCTTATTCCCTATATTCCTCTTTTCCTTCTAATATCTAATAAATGTCAATTGTCTGTAATAAATAGTCATTAATATCAAAATTGAACAATCTTTAATAACATATATTTACTCGTTCTAATTCAATCCTATTATGCTTATTTCATTTCCCTATAAATGCCTCATTAAATCCTTTAACTAGTCCCATTAAACACATTTATGTCATCGTTTAATTCATGCAACTCCTTATTAACTACAAATTTATTACTCATTAAATTTGTAGTCATTACACATAATTTTTGAAATTACTATTCCTTTCTTTTTCAACCTCCTAGTCATAAAATTACTACGCTATTAATAGCTAGCCATCCTAATTGTAACTAATATGAATACCTATTCATATTATTAATTGCACCATAACTATTTATATTCTATTTGAAAGACGCGGTTATACGTGTGTATGTGTATTCCTATTCCTAACACAATAATTCCCATACATAGGAATTCCAAAACATAAACTTGCATGTATATTCTGTGAAGAACATAAATTCCTATATTTTAATTTATTAGAGACATCCTCCCAAGTAGAATTCCCGTTATTATTTTTCATAAATTACCCAAAATGAGACTGACTCTGCTTGAGATTACAAAGAATTATCTGTTTTCTTTTATTAAAATAAGTAGTGCAAACAATGGAGAAGAACCTTTAAACTTCACCCATCTCTTTCATTTTTAGTATATTCCTTATTATTTCAAACGTGTAGTTTTCACAAATTTTATGGAATTGGATAATTCATGGAGATTACATGGAAATAGAAACAACTGAATTGTACCCTACTCATAATAATTTAAAACGAAAAAATTCATATTTGAAGTCAACTAAGGCAACCTAATTTATAACCCAATTATAAATCTAGAATAAACTTTATAACTTTACAAACATTTTATTATAATAATATTTGGGACTGGTTTAAATTTTTTCAGATTAATTTGTACATACCATTCCAATTTCCTAACTCATGGAGTATGTAGGCAAAGTTTCAACTAAATACATTCATTTTAAGCCTACAACTCAATAGATCTAACATAGACATAGTAATTAAGTAACGTTCAACGATATAAATTTCAATGTTATAAATAAATTATACAATTTTCCATTTAACTTTCAGGCTTTCCAAATCTTCAGACCTGAATTCATCTCTTTACTTGACTCCTTTTCCTTTCCAACCTAAATGAATACACATACTATTAGAAATATAGATCAGGAAAGAGATTTGGGTTTAAGGGAATATAGATTTATAATCATAGAAATTACCTTATTCTACCACAACGTGGATTCGCTTCTTTTCTTCTTCTCTTTTATTTTCTGCCCTTCTTCGATTGTATATATATATAAAATATCTCATAATTTCGAGAAATATTAGCGAAGGGAAAATGGCAGGGCATCGCTTCTTTGATAAGAACTTATGAGAAGAGAAGTGAGGTTTAAGCCTATATTTATAAATGTTCGAGTCAACCGTATCTGTTAGATTAAAATAATTAATTTTAGGCCATTTGGCCAAATTTCAAACTCTAGCCGCCACTATTGGACCGGTCAACCTCTCCCTTATAGGCAATTTACTACTAGTGGTCGATCGTTTTAAGGAGTGAGATTGACCGACAGGGTTTGCATTTAATAAGGCTTATTTCTATTTTCGTATTTTCAATTATTTTTTCTTCAAAAATTTCAAAGGCTGATAACTT
This sequence comes from Allium cepa, assembly GCA_030765085.1. Classification (NCBI taxonomy): domain Eukaryota; kingdom Viridiplantae; phylum Streptophyta; class Magnoliopsida; order Asparagales; family Amaryllidaceae; genus Allium; species Allium cepa. Next base: position 232,637,292 of record CM060939.1, on the reverse strand, counting down.
CTTTATTTGAATTCCGATCGTAAAACTCCGAATAAGATAGTTTCTTAGAAAATCACCATGAAAACAATGGTGCAAGTTTTGTTGCCAAATTCCAATGTTTTCTCAAATTCCATTTTTGGTGCCTTTTTAATTATCGTTAATTTTTACGGGTGTTACATGCATCTAATACATACATTACATGACATCCATCATAATCACATAAGAATTAAAGCAATTACAACAATCATTGCCCACATAGTAGTTAATTCAATCACAACGGCCATCACTACAGCCTTGCATAATGAGTATGATGTAAGAACGGGGACAGAAGGCAGAGGTATAAACGGGTGAATCTTAAAAAATTACCTTTTTAAATCTTAATGGGCCAATAAAATCAAAACTGATTTTGATCCAATATTAATAATTTTGAATAAAATCTTTATTTTAATTAATTAACATAAAAATTGATTTTTTGTATGGGTGAATCTAATGTGTTATGTGTATCAAATACACTTATACATGTATGTTTACGTGCAACATACAATGGGTACATGGATTAATATACCCGTACATAAGAGTTAGGATTTACAACGCAATGAACACACACACCAATTTATAAATGTGTACGTGGCATATTATTTTAAAATTAATATAATATAAAGTATACTTAAATATACTCATTATATGTATATACAATTATATATATAACTATTATGAATTAATTTATTTTAAATGTAAAACCAATTCAAAATTCAACATTTAAAATTGTTTAGGAGATATTCAGATTTGAAAACAAATATAGATTAAGAAATAGTACCTTATTTGATATATATATATATATATATATATATATATATATTAAACCTTATAAAATTCTAATTACAAATAGAAAATTGCATATTTAAATATTAAAAATGTAATTTTTTGGGCCAAAAATGTTTTTTGACAAAGTCAATTTTTTTCATTTGTGCAGTTTAAAAATGAAACACATTTTTCTAATTCCTATATAGATAATTTCCAATTGAAATTTTCTTTAACTATAATTTTCAAATGTAATTTAAAGTATAATATTATAGTAATCATATGGGTGTGTGTGTATACAGATTTGATAACAGTAATTATATAATTTCATGATGTTTTAAATTCTAATCTACACACATACAATGCTATAAATGAATATTTAAATGAATTAGTATAACTTAGATGCTACATAAACTATGGCCTTGGTAAAGCACCTAAAATTTTGAACTAGAAAATTTTCTTCAGTTAGATCTAATCCCCTCCGAAAAAACTATTAACCAAAGATATCAACACTTCTTGAATTTAATTCAATTCGATTCAAATTTTGTTTAAAATGAAGAGGGAGGATGCAAGCATTTCGGTCAAGATAGGGTAGATGGAGGCTGAAGAGATTAACCTTTAAAAACAAAGGATATGTCGAGTTTATGTAGGAAAAGAAAAGGAGGGAAAAGAGTAGATTTAGTTCTCACATTTACCTTTTCCTGTAAACCAATTCAAACCCATATTTTCAAATAAAATATAACACCATACTTCCCTCTTATCATGGCTAGCAATACTAGTAGGTCGATAGGCCAACACATATTTCCATACCTGACCAATATCCACCCATTTTAAATCTAATTTAAATGTACATCGATATCATATATCGCTACGTACATATATAACTTTTATATAAGTAAAATGCGAAATACTGATTCAAATAAATCAAATAAAATTTTGTAATTAGTAGTTCAAAAATACTAATTAATTTACAATAATTATAATTTAATTAAATATGTGGTATTCATAGTATTCAACACTGTAGTTGTGCGACTCACAGGTGTAAATTCAATCGGCAATTAGTATCAAACAATTCGAATGACAACGTTTATAAGTCACTTTATCTAGTAGTGTAATAGTATGGTAGAACATATCACTTAAACAATTTTAGTATAATCTAATTTTACTATGTAAAGTACTCACTAGTAGTGATGATTGTTTACACCAATTCTCTTCATCAAAACTATATCATATTACGACTTATGGAATTCAATATTAGTCAAAATTCCAATATCATCCACATTCAACTTGTATAACACAAATACAAAGTCCTTAGTTTAATAATAACAAATATTATTAACCAGACTGCTCTGGCCAGAAACTTTGACTTTGAGTTGACTATAGTTGTCTGTGATACTAACCTTGTACAACCGAGGATATGAATTTTCCATTGAATAGCATTTCACTTCCAATGCTTCAACTCAAACCTAACATAGTTATCCGATGGATGTCGTCATATGATTTAACTATAATCAAAGTGAAGTATCCACATTGAAGTTCCATGGTATTCTCAATTCTAGGGTACTCTGCAACATCATTACATCGAAATCTCCTATTTGAGATTTTTACAATTAAGCAACATGAAACTCTCGATGGAGCCATTCCATAGTTATCCAATAACTATCAGTACATAACCTCTTAATGCCCCAGCAGCCATGTGCAACGAACTATGCAACATTCAGAGAGCGTTATGAAATCTAATCTCAACGGATGAATCAATATCGTTTCTCAAACCATCTTGACTAGGAATATTTATAAAATTTTAATTTGATATGATAAATTTGTCATGGTTAAAACACATTGTAATTGCCATCTCATAATATAACATTTAAGGCTTTTCTATTTAATACACTTTAAATTAAGTACTTAATTAAATATATCACAATATAAAAAAGTATATTATATAAAAAAACACCTTTTTATGAACAAGATTGGTTATCGAGTTAGATATACGTAACAAATTACATAATTTCTCTTAGGGCATACCCCAAACTCTATCAGGACCTTAATGATGATCTGGTCTGCCTTAGTGAGGCAATACATTAGTGACGGTATGTGATCAAGCGCCAAATCTGATTGCAATGTTGTGTGTCATCAATTAAGTGTCTACAGTGATGTCCTTCGTTCAATAATAACATTTATCATTAACCATACTACTCTGGGTAGAGAGTTTTAACTTTGTGTTGATTATGGGTGACTATGCTACTAACTCCATATAATGGAGGAGACAAATTCTCTATTGAATAGTGTTTCATTTCCAATGCTTCAACTCAAAACCAAATACAATCGTTCAAAGAATGTCACGTCATGATTTAAATATAATTAAAGTGGAGTGCCCACATTGAAGTTCAATAGTATTACCAAGTCGAGATAACTGCGTAACATCGTCACTTTGAGATTCTCCATTTGACCTTAGTTATATTAACCAACAGAAAACTTTCAAATGAGTCATTCCATAGTTGGGCAATAACTATCAGAACATAACCCTTGGTACCCCACCAGCCATGAGTAATACACTACCCAACATTTGGAGAGCGTTATATACTCTAGTTTCAACGGATGTATCGATATCCCATCTCAATACATCTTGACTAAGAATATTTAAAAAATATGTATTTCTATTATAACAAATTTCTCACGATTACAACAACTTGTAATTAGTATCACAAGATGTATCATTTGAGGATTATATATTAAATATATTTAACTTGAATAAATAATTAACACAACACATTATGATTGAATGTAATAGAAAGAAAGAAAAACCTTTTATTTCGAACGAGATTTTATTACAGAGTTAATAATTTACAATAAAATATATAATTAACCCAAGGAAATACCACTAACTCTGCCTTAAGATGCTTTTAAATATAAGATAACTCATAATCAGCAACACGCTACATCATAATCAAATTCGGTGCTCAATCACATACCATCACTAAGATACTTCCCTTACTAAGGCAGGAGAGACCATTGTTAAGGTCTAGGTTACACATGCAAACTACCTCATATACCCTTAACTCAAGAAACATACAACACTTTAACAGTTTTCAATGATTCCTTCAATATACGACTCAATAGTTGAACACACTATGATCTACTCCATCGCTTTGCATCGTTGAACATGCTTCTTCGAGCCATCAAAATGTCATACGAACACTTCACATTTGAAGTCCTTCGCTCAAACAAATGTGACGCAGCTTTGACTAGGCTCGAACAGTTTAGATACCAAAATGTCACAACCTATCCAGGATCTTTCTCATGAAATGATGATTTCGTGTCAAATAAACCGATAGAACGATAAATGTTTAGTTCCGTTGATCGTGATGATGTCGGAATCTAGCTATCTCCAACCCGTTGATCTCGCAAGATGCCATGTTGAAAGATCTACAATTCGATCGTTGATCACTCGCAAGTGATACCGAGAATTGGCTTCAAATTCGTTGATTCACTCACGAATAACCAGAAGATGGAAAGAAGAAGGAGATCAGACTCAACTTCCAACAATGGCGGCCAATGCTCACACGCAATTTTATTTCAAAATCAACAACCTTTACAAATGACAACACACCCCTATTTATAGGAAATTACAACACACACATGCGACTTAACACCATACGACTCACGACCTAACACAAATGACTTAACATCAGACGACTCACGACCTAACACATACGAGTTACAACATCACAGGACTTGACCACATACGAGTTACAACATCACACGACTTAACAACATACGAGTTACAACATCACTCACTTAACAACAACACATGCGACTCAACATCATATGAGTTAAGAAGATAGCACAGCTTCAGGAACGACTTAAGCGACATATGACTTAAGAAGATAGCACAGCTTCATGCGACATAAGAGAACAATGCGGTATAATTGAGCGACTTATAGAAATGTGACTTAAGGCAGGTGACTTAAGAAATGCGGCATAACTGAGCGACTTATAAGAATGCGACTTAAGGCATGCGACTTATAGAAATGCGGCTTGATTTCTTGAGCCGTTATCTTATAAGGCATGCGACTCATGGCATGCGATTTAAGGCCGGTGACATATGATGGTTGGGTGACTTAAGGTAAGGCAGGCAACATAAGATGGTTGAGCGACTTAAGGTGGTTGACATAACTCGCTTATCATGATGCGCTGCATCATCCTCCCCTGGTTGAAAAGAACTCGACCCCGAATTTACACTTTCCTCTTCTCCGACATACTTATTCTCATGATATGTAATCAAGTGTTTGACGTTGAAAACGTCAGCAGTATGGATATGATCCGGCAATTTTAACTGATAAGCATTCTCATTAATCTGTTTTACGATTTCCAAAGGGCCAATCTTTCTAGCAGCCAGTTTGTTGTAAGTACCAATAGGAAATCGATCCTTAGTCAATACTGCATATACAAAATCTCATTCTTTGAACTCAACATTTCGTCGTTTAAAATCTGCGGATTGCTTATATTTCTCATTCGCCTTAAACAATCGTTCCTGCACAACCTTGTGGCACTCTTGCAATTCATTCACAAAATCACTAGCTCGTTTGGTCACTCCTTTCTGCTGTGGTACTGTAGATAAATCTAATGGCCGCTTAGGGATTGTTGAGTAAACGATCTGGAATGGACTGAACCCAGTGCTACGATTAACTACATGGTTGTGTGCAAACTCAGCTTGACACAGCTTGGAATCCCAACTCCTCAAATTGTCATTCACGAGGCATCTCAATAGATTACCTAGGGATCTATTCACAACTTCTGTCTGTCCATCCGTCTGTGGATGATAAGCACTACTAAATTTCAGCTTTGTCTCGACCATTCTCCATAGAATCATCCAAAAATGGCTCAGAAAACGAGTGTCTCTATCCGATACAATAGATTCAGGCAACCCGTGAAGACGATAAATCTCTCTGAAGTATAACTATGCGACATTAACTGCATCTGCAGTCTTCTTGCATGCGATAAAATATACCATTTTTGAAAACCGATCAACCACCACATAGATATAATCATTGCCACGTTGCGTCCTCAGCAAGCCCAATACAAAGTCCATGCTAACATCAACCCATGGTTTAGTAGGTATAGGCAACGGCATATATAAACCTGCATTTGTTGCGGTCCCCTTTGAAACTTGACAAATTGGCACCTCTGGGCGAACTTTTCAACCTCCTTCCTCATTGATGGCCAAAAATAAGACTTTGAGATCAACTGCATAGTACGGTCGCGGCCCACGTGTCCTTCTTCATGTAATTCTTTGATGATTTTCATTCGTACACTGCAATCTGGAATACACAACTGATTTCCTTTAAATAGAAAACCTTCAACCAGCATATATCCAGCCATGTTTCACTGCTTGGCTTTGTCTAGGATTTCGGAAAAATATGAATCTGAAACAAGAAGATCTGGAAGTAAGTCAAAACCCATCACTCTATTCGCATGGCTGTTTGTAAATTATTCCTCCGACTCAATGCATCAGCGACGCGATTAGTTACTCCAGACTTGTGCATTATGACGAATGTACATTGCTGCAAATAAGCTATCCACGATGCGTGCCTAGCTACAATTTTATTCTACCCTTGTAAATGTTTCAATGCTTCATGATTTGTATACAAAACAAATTCTTTGTGGAAAAAGTAATGTCTCCAATGCTTCATGGCATGCACAATAGCATAAAACTCCACATCATAAGTACTGTAACTCATTTTTGCTCCAGAAGGTTTTTCATTGAAATAGGCAATTGGACGTCCCTTCTGACTCAACACTCCTTCGATTCCAACTTTGGACGCATCTGTATGTAACTCAAATAGTAACTAAAAATCTGGCAACACTAGAATCGGTGTTGAGGTTAAAAGTTCCTTGATTTGTTCAAAAGCAGATCCTGCCTCCTTCGTCCATGAAAACCGCTTTCCCTTCATACAATCAGTAATAAGAGCCATTACACTACTAAAGTGCGGTATAAATCTTCGATAAAATGAAGTTGACCCATGGAAGCTTCTGCTTTTTGTTATAGTTTTGGACTATGGCCAATTTCTGATTGCGACTACTTTACTCTGGTCCACTTGTATCCCTTCCTTGGACACGACATAACCTAGAAATAAAATACTTGGCGTCATGAACATGCATTTCTTCGTCGCTGCATAGAACTGTTCTTGACGAAGAATATTTAACACCTTTCACAAGTGTCGAATGTGCTCCTCTGTGCTAGCACTATATATCAAGATATCATCAAAGTAGACTACAACAAACTTCCCGATGTAAGGTCTGAAAATTTGATTCATCACCCTCATAAATGTGCTTGGTGCATTAGATAAACCAAATGGCATGACCAACCATTCATATAATCCTTCCCGAATCTTGAATGCTGTCTTCCATTCATCAACTGGTCTTATGCGAATCTGATGATAACCACTCTTAAGGTTGATCTTAGAAAAAATTACAGACCCACTGAGTTGATCCAATAAATCATCAAGTCTTGGCATAGGAAATCTGTATCTGACCGTTATTTTGTTGAGTGCCCTGCTGTCTGTACACATTTTCCATGAATCATCTTTCTTCGGTACCAACAGAGCTGGTACAACACAAGGACCGAGACTCTCTTAAACACATCCTTGCTTAAGCAACTCCTCAATCTGCCTCCTCAACTCTTCATGCTCTTTTGGACTCATACAATAATGCAGCCTATGCGGTAAAACTGCACCTGGCACTAGATCAATTGGATGTTGTATATCCCTCAGTGGCGGTAATTCCTTGGGTAATTCCGCAGGAAAGACATCTTCAAATTCATTTAACACCGGTCTAACCTCCGCAGGAATTTCAAGATCTTCACTTGTTTCATACCCAATCAACATAAACAATTAAGCACTATCTTCCACTTCTTTAACAAATTGTCTCGTAGATAATAGACTAGTTGATTCCACTTTCTTCTCCGACTTGCTTTCACTTTGTTCACGCTTCTTAGGAACTAAGGTAACTTGGGTACCTTCGAACATGAAACTGTAGCTGTTGGTGCGACCATTATGTTGTACAGCTCTATCATATTGCCATGGTCTTCCCAATAGTAGAGGACACACATCCATATCGAAAACATCACGCCATATATCATCTTTGTACTTCTTCCCAATAGAAAATGTAACAAATGCTCGTCTTCCCACTGTCACTTCTCCACCTTTCTTTAACCATGCCAATTTATAAGGTCTAGGGTGTTTTTCAGTCTTCAACCCTAACTTCTTGACGGCTTCTTCAGAAATAATGTTATCGCAGCTTCCCGCATCAATAACAAATTGACAAACCTTTCCCAAGATAGTACATGTAGACTGAAAGATATTGCTTCTCGGCCAACTAGAATCATTCTCATGCTTTGGCACTAAACAAGACCTCCTTATCATCAAGTTACACCCTTCGTCTCCTGACACAACTTCTTCATCTTCATCAAACTTCGATGGTTGAGAATAATAAATTTCAGCTTCCACATCCTCATACTCACATTCCTCCGCAACTAATTCTCTCTTCTTTGGCTTTGTACATTCATTACTTTTATGGCCAAACTCCTGACAATTATAGCACTTGATACTGTTATTGACCTTTGCTTTAGCGGCTTCATTGACAATTGGTTTATTGACTGCCTTGGAAACATTAGCACTGCTACTAGTACCCTTATTCTGGTTGTTAGAACCCGTAAACACACCACTTCCTTATCTCCCTTGTTTCTCCCAAGCTAGAGCTTTCTGATGTGCTTCAGCAACAAACATTGGATTAAACATATTAACCATGTCTTGAATTTGCATTCGTAATCCTCCAACATATCTAGCCGCTAGCTGTTCCTCGACTTCCATAATATCATTCCTTGCAATCAATTGATAGAATTCATCTGCATAATCATTCACTGTCTTTGTCCCTTGTCTCAAATTCTGCAAACGTTGATACATAAGAGATTGATAATTGTACGGCAAGAAAGCCGCTTTCATCAGCTTTCTCATCTTCTTCCAAGTGACAACTTTTGATTTTTCCCATTCTCTTCCGAGTTAGTTTAGTTTGTTGCCACCAAGCTATAGCTCTTTACCTTAGTTTTGTAGCAACTAATTGGACTCTGCGATTCTCAAGCACCTCCTTGAATTTCAAAATTTCTTCAACATTCGACAACCAATCAAGAAATTCTTCTGCGTGCATACCACCATTGAATTCTGGAATTTCCGTCCTCATACCTGACTCCCATTTACGATCATTTTATGAATCCAGATGTTGATTTTGCACTTGGCCTTGATTTCGATAATGAATACTACCTCCATCACCATCTTCCTCAAAATCATATGTATTTCGATATCGATCCTGACCATCTACGTCCCTACGACCACGCATGTCCCTTCTACCCTGTCTGTGACGACCCGGAATTTTCGAGCATTTAAAATATGAATATTTAATTAATTTTAAATATTCAATAGAGCAACTTTAACTTGAATAACGAATATTACAATTTATTTGATAATTAAATTATTGAATTAAATAATTTGAAACTGAGTAAAAAATTGAATCTGGAATTTTAAGCTTTGTTAAAAATAATTTGAAGGTTCGTAAAATTTATATTGATAACGTTGAAGATGATAGAAGTGTTAAAATCAAATTTAACAATGATTTGTTTAGTTTTGAAAATATATCGTTTAAATTGAATTTAACAATACCCTTCAGAGGCAAAGTCTCGGAATTCAATGAAACCAGTTTCATTGAGTCCGTAATATTGAATTATTATTGGATTTCAAATTTCGTAGTGTTTGGGGTTGTGGTGTGAGAGTACGATATGTAAACGCGTTGAGAATTTATATAGCGACAAATTGAATTTAAATAAAGCAATGTTGGTCTACTCAAATTTTCTTTCAGCTGTAATTGCATCCCGTCAATACTTTTTCGTTTCATCTCAAATTACTGTAGCTAACTTTCTCTTACACGCCAACATCTTGTTTTCTTCCTCTTGAAGACAACCAGTTCGTTCCTAACAAAAAAATATAAAAACTGCACAGCCGAAAAAAAAAAAAATCTCGCAACCCTTTTTTCTCGTTCGTTCAAAATTCATGGCCGTGAGTTCTTATCAATCTCCTTTCTCTTCTTCATCTTTACCACTCGAATCAAAATCTCGAGCCTCCGCAACCTCCAAATCATCGCTCGATCGAAGCACGTTAAGGATGTCGATTTCGGCAACGAAGGGGAAGACGACAGGGAATCTCGGTCGCGATCGATTTCATGGCAAGGTACAGTTGCGAGTGGGCGATTTGGTGATGGGATGTCGTAGGTGCACAGTCTTGATCGAATGGATGGGAGGAATCGATTTAGGTGGGCCTCAGTCAACGTCGAGGGTCTAAGTTGAAGTGGGTAAGGGCGGCGTAGGGATGCATCGGCGTTCGCGATGGGTTTTTGCATCGGTGAAGCCACGTTCTGGAGAGGTGGGTTCTGTGCAGTAAGGTTTAAGCTTATTTTGAATTAATTTCTGAATTTATTTATTTATATATAAATTATAAATAAATCTAGGAGTAAGATAACGTTTCTAATTTTACAGATATATATATATATATATATATATATATATATGAGGAAACTTCTACTGTAAAGTACGAACATTTCGATTTTTAATACGTATATAGGGTTTTAAGAAATATATATACAGCCTTACATTACAGTAAGCTGTATTTGGTATTAAATTTCCAGTTTAAAGGATTTTATCTATAAATGTATATAGGTCATTTAGTATAAGTAGTTTCAAGAATGTAAAGTAACTATATATATAATTGATGTGGGAATTAAACTGTCTAATTAACCTATAAAATTATTTTGGTTACTAAAATTTGTCAAGGAAAAAAAAATAGTTTAAATTACACTACTAAATGTTAATAGACGGTTCGGTTAGTTCAAATATTAATGAACTATATAATGTTATACAAGGTATAAAGTCGAGAAACAAGCTGGGATGGAAATGAATGGAAATAGACTGCAAATAAAAGCAAAGGTGAGTTAATCTCACTCAGTTAAATAAATTTAAATGATTAAATTTAAATAATTGTTTGAATGGTTGAATTGATTGATGTTCTATAGTATGGTATATTTTGTAATTGGTGTATTATATTGTGCTAACGTCTGTGGATGCAGGGAAAACAGGTTGGAGGGATCCAACTAGATTCCTCAACATTTATTTAAATTATTTAATATTCTCTGTTGTGATTAATTGATATTCTATGATGAATTATATTGGAATGTCGAATGCTATGGTTTGATTGGATATAATTGAGTATAATGAATTACCAAAAATATATAAATTGGATTTTGGAAAGAAAATAAAAGAGGTGAATTTGTAAGTAAAATAATTATAGACAATTTGAATAAATTTAAGAATGAATTGGAAAAGAAATAAAGTGACTTTAAAATTCTAATAAATCTTGAGTATGGAAAGGAAATTTTGAATAAACAGAAAGTTAATGAATTTTACACTTCAGTGCAATTAATTAATAGAATAAAGCTTTTATTTTAAATTTAAGATTTAAAACTTGAAAAGAATGAAGAAGAAATTGGGAAAAATCTGAAATTGGTATATTTCCTTAAAAGATGTAAAATCAAACAGAAAATAATAATAATAATAATAAACTCCATAATTAACGAATTTTGAAATGAATTGGGCAAGTAAAGAAATTTATTTCAAATGGAATAAATTGGGAGCCAATTTGGAAAATTGATTTAAGTGATGGAGTTGGAAGTTCTCCTTGGATAACCAAGTACGTTTTCAAAGTAAATTTTAAATATAAGTTAAAAGTTTTAAAGTTGTTTTAAAAAGCAAGTTTTGGAAAATTTATTATTTCTAAATATTTAAATTCTAAAGTAAGTATTTCCTTTAATCTATTATAGCAGTAATTATTTTAAAGAGTGACTTAGTATTTTGTTTTAAAAAAGTGAAAATTAAGTTCTATATTTTATAAAGTAACCTTATTTTCAAATATTCGTATAGCAAGTATTTTTAACAAATTATTAAAGAAATTTTAATTCGAATGTTTAAAGTATATTTTTAAAAGTAAAGTGTTTTAAATTAATTTAGAAAATCTAGTTTTGTGCTTGGTGATTCCAGCGGAAATAGGAATACTTGGAATTTATTCTGAGAAAGGCAGATAGTTTTGAAAACCATTTTCAAAGGAATTTGAAAAGTGAAAATATATCTTGTGAAGATATTTTTGAGATAAATAAATAAATTTAGGAAATTATTTATTGTTTCATGGATGTTTGTGAATATAAATTAATAGTTAAATAACCGACTATCAATATTGGACAAATGCGTTGATCGTTTCGAAGAGACCAAGATCGAGATTTATTTCTCGAAAACCACTTCGATCCGGTTTGTACGTGTTCGTGAAAAACGATTTTGGATTCGAAGATGGAGCAGTGAAGTGCAAGGGCTAGTCGTTACTAATCCTGAGGATATTTCCAAAATGGATGTAGTAGGAAAAGTGCCTTCGGTTCCGTTCGAACCCGGAACGGACTTGTATTGATGAATGCTTGCGAAACATCGTCAGGTGGACGATGGGCATTCTAAGGGATATATTCTAAAAAGGTAATGCTTAGCCTCAAGCCTCATCAAATGGGAATGGCTGAAAATCAGGGGTTATGCAGCAAGGCTTCGTGGGTAGCCCCCATTGGAGGGTGAGGTCATCCCTGTCTAGATGTCCCTTTTAATTCGGCTTAGTGGGCGGTTGCTGATCCCAACCGCGGGGTGATCTTGCTCGGGACTGTCCAGTAAGGGATGGTTCCGGTCTTGTGTTGCAGGGGAGTTAGGGTGGCTCCTCGGTATGCTGATCTAGATCAGGTACTGTGACAGGAGGTACCCTAGTGCCTAGCCATTAGTTGGAATCCATTTTCCCTACGCGCCCGTACGGTTTTGATTGTGCCCAACTATTGCTGAAACGTGAGATGCAAGCATTTCAGCTAGATTCTATTTTACTTTCTATAGACACTATTATAATATCAGAAGATTTTAATAAAAATGTTTTAGCTATCGTAAGGTAAAAACCCGACAAGTTTATTTGTGGCATGGTCTTACGAGATGCTTTTGTTTTCAAAAGGATTTTTGAAACTCTAATAATCAATTGAGTGTGATTTTCTCACGCTGGTATTCCAGACTGACTCGGGTGTTATTTAACTGTAATGCTCGGGTCAGACCGAGTATTATAGGATACAAGATATGATACTGCGGAGCTTAGGAGACGAGCTGGATGACGATACGTACATTGGTACTTGTTTTATATATATATTCCGCTGTTTGAGTTGTTGTGTATCCATTGTATGATATTGATGTTGAGCTGTGATTGATGTACTCTGATGATGTAATATATAAACAAAAATATTTGATGTTGAGTAAAGATTATTTATTATATATTATATTTTATTCCGCTGCGATGGTTAGATTCTGATGTTGATTTCTATTATCTTCTTCTACCTCTTCTTCTTTAACCCAAATGGTTCGTATTTCTGTGCAACTTGAGTTGATTGTTGTAGAATAGTGTTGACTCAAGCGGTACGGATTTGCGGGCCGTTACACTTGGTATCAGAGCATAGGTTGGTGATAACCTTGGCTCCGGTAGGAATTACTCATTTAAAGTAGAGTCTGTAGTACTCTATAATGAGTTTGAGAGTATTAATAAATATGAGCGCGTATTTGTTAGTGAATATAAATTGTTTTAATATTGTGTTGATTGATTTATTGAGTGGCATATGAACCTTCGTCGACACAGTCTGCGCAACTGTATTGAAGGGGTTTCTAAATACTTGAATAGAACAATCGACCCGATATTGTTTTAAATGTGGGTAAATGAAATAATTTTACCCAAAAACATATTTTGATATAAAGAATAGTTTTTGAAAACTATTTAGCTAATATATGGTTGCTTGGATGTTAGAAATGATAATATTAAAGTATTATCATTGTTAAGTAAAAATTTAACTACAAATTGAAATATAACTAAAATTTAGGGGAATAAATTCATTATAAAATGAAATTTATAAATATGAATTATAAATGTAATTTATGAATTGAAATACAACAAAATGGAAATTTGTATAAGCATAGATTGTACAAATGAATTATAGTTAAATTTTATTTAAGCAGGATTTGGAAATTCAAAATTTCAGAGATTTTGGGAATGTTTATCGAAGTGTTTTGAAGATAAATGATAACATTATTCTTTTGGAGGTATTTCTGAATGGAAATTTGTTTTAAATGGGTTTTGGAAGTGATATAGCATTGAAATCACTTGGATTATTTGGAAATAATGCTGATGATGACGGCCGCATCATTAGTATTCATTTTCGAATTTATAAGTGACGGATTGCTGCCAAAATTTGATTTGTTCAGAAAAGCTAGTTGTTTTTGAAAATTTCAAAGGAAATTTGTTGGGAATAAAAACCAGAATTGGTTTGAAATTTTTGAGAAGTGTGATTTTGGGATGTTGAAGATTTCAAAATGGTTTGAAACCAAAAGTCGGGTGTTTAAAAATCCTGATGAGATAGTTGTAAGCTTCTAAATTGAGATGATTTTTAAATCATGAAGGAAATATAAGCTTTGAATAATGGAATTTAAATTTAAAATGAAATGAAGTTAACTTGGATTGGAAAATAAAAATTTAACTGGATTGAAATTAATTGAATAAGCTGAAAATAATATCCAGTTGTATTCGAATTAAGTTGAAGTCGAATTGAGTTAAATAAATCTGAGTTAAAATAAAATTGAAGTGGAATAAGAATTCAATTGAATTATTGAATGGAATTAGATTCTTACCTGGATAACTGGAAAATAAGTTGGATAAGAAATAAATTGGACAAGAATTAGATTGAGTTAAATAAATCAGAGTAGCATATAAAAGAATTAAAATGCATGGAATAAAATATGCTTGGGTTATAAATAAGCATAGGGCTTGAGTTGAAAATAAAAGATGAATTTATTCAAACCTAGAATGAATGGAAATGTGTAAAATAATATGTTGTGACTTTTAAATTGAAAAATGGGATAGAAAACCCAAAATAAATATTCTTGATGAATTGGAGAATAAAATAAAAATCAAAACTTGTATTATAAACTAAATTGGACTAAGAAAAATTAAATGGAGAGATATTTGGGATTAAAATTCAAGTGATGGATTATAAATAAGGGAAGAACTAATTGATAATAAATTAGTTAATGAAACGTGTAAATGGAATTCAATGTAATTAAATAGAAGCTGAATTGTAAGCTAATAATGAAGATTGGAAATAAAACTCAAGTTATAAATCAAATTCGACTTGAATCATTAGTGAAGAAAATATAATTGAAAGTGGCCTTGCAATTAATTAAATGAATTGAGAATGAAATTGCAATGTAAGTTAATAAATTGGATGGCCATTTTAAAAGCGAATGGTAGAATCAGAACTTCAGTTATTAATTAAAATTTGACTTGAAGTGTTAACAAATTAAATATAATTGAGAATGTATCGAATAAAAATGAAATTGGATTGAAATAGTAATGGTTTGAATTGCAAATAAAATCCAAATAAGTAGAAATAAATTAGAAATGCCTTGTAATAAAAATATATAATAACAGATCAAATAAATTTGTAGTTTGAAATGGATTGGATTAAAATAGAATCAAGTTAAATTGGAAAGAGAAATTTATTTGCAAAATGAAATGAGCTTAAGTATATATATATATATATATATATATATATATATATAAAGAGATTTGAGTAAATTGAAGTGAATTAACTTAAAACTAAACAAATGGAAGAGTGTTGAATTTAATTCAACTTAAACTAAGTTAAATGATATTGGGATGAATTTAAATTGAGTAAAAAATAAATTTTTATCGAAATAAAATATCGGTAAGTTACCGATTATATACAATGGAATGAAAATTCTTAAATAAATAATTGTAAACCATTTAAATTATTAAGGGATTGAAATAATTTGAGACAATAAGGAAAATAAAATATTTCAAGTTTACTAGAATGGTTTAAGTGAATGTGGATAAACTAATTATGTTGAATAAATAAATGGATAGAATAAATAAGAATCAAACGGAAGATGGAAGTAGAACTTATTATAAAAAAAAAAAGAAATTGAAATGAACTTAAGTTATTGACTTAAGTAAGTGTGAATAAAATCCGAACTCAGAATGAAGTGGGTTTAAATGAGTTGGGGCATAGTTATTGAATGGGATAGCCTAGATTATTTTCGAGCTAAATAAACTAGTTTGGAATAAACAAATAAGGAATGAAATGCAAGTGAATGGATTCAAATTTAAAATGCAATGGAAATGAGAATATATGGATTGTGAATAAATTTAAAATGGAATAGAATTAAGTATAAATGGAGTTGAAATCAATTTAAATTGGTTATAGAACATAAGTACTTATTTATTCACATGGATCTCGTCAAATTGCATAGAATAAATTGTCATTGGATGTAAATGGAAATAATTAAAATTTTATGTATTGATAAAGGTAAAATAAATTGATTTTGAGAGCAATTGAATTAAATATGAGTTCAGCTTGCTTAAAAATAAATTAAATGTAAGTTTGTGAGTTGTTAACCATTCGGATTAAGTGAATCGATATGTGATTGGTTGTAAGCAATTAAAATTAATGTTGGAATATTTAAATTGTTTGTAAAAAGTGTTTAATGGGCATTTATTTTAGAATTCATATGTTTTAACTTTTGCAAATAAGTGAAATGTTGTTAAACTTCATATATATGGCACTTACATGTTTAAATTGAGTAAGTACAGGTACCTGGAAGCCGTGTGGCTGGATTTTGTTGCGCTAGTTGCTAAAAATTATAAGCCGCTTGCTTAAAATGCTAAATAAGGTACGCCTACGCAATAAAAATAGGAAATATGAACTGTTTTTTGTTTTTCCGACAGTATGGGTCGAAGTATATATATTTATATCACTTGTCAAATTGCAAAAGCTCCTCCGTACAAAGGAGACCCTGCCAAAAATGTTCAAAACTTTTTGGGAGCTAGAAATTTTTGGAAAATTTTGTTAACGACAAAACGGTTTTAAACTGGAATTGAAATAAATTAGTAAATGAAAGTAATTTAAAATAATGACATGTATCAGTATAAATGAAAAATAAAATTTAATATTTAGAGTTGATGATAAATTGAATTAATATGGAAATGGAAGAATCAGTTTGAATAAAATTGGACATAAACTAAAGTGGTAAGATGGGAATAAACATAAGAGCATATAAAATGCTTATACTAACTTAAGAAGGAAATGGTGAATTCTTGATTGGGAATTGATACTAAAAATATAATCTAAGTTAATATTTGAATGAATAAATACTGACAGTTTGTAAGAAAATTGATATGATGTTTTGGAAATATTGTGATTGGATATTAGTGCTAAGCAGGATATGCAGGTAATATAAAGGGAAAGGAGAACTGGTTTTGATTTCAAAAGATAAATTTGAAATGCCCGACAAAAAGGTATGTATTTAAATTTGGTGTGAAATTTGGTTGGGATTTTGGATCGAGCCACTTGGCATTTTGTTTTCTTTTTGGAATTTGGGAGGCCGTAGAGCCATTTTGTAGTTGTACCGAGCTAGCCGCGCAAAGGAGACGCTGGCGTAATTTTTCCGGAATTTAGGGAGTAAATTTTGATAATTCAAAATTTGGTTTTAAATTGAAACTCGAATGATTAAACAAATAGCATAGTTTGAAACTATGGGAGAGTTGAGAAGTTAATAAGAATGATAATGGGTCTTTTATAAAAAGATAGTTAGTAAGATGTCGAATTGTTTGGTTTTGGAGGTAAGTAAACGGGTATTGGACCATTCTCCCTAACTAGTAATTTCGGGGACGAAATTATTTTAAGGAGGGAGGAATGCGACGACCCGAAATTTTCGAGCATTTTAAATCTGAATATTTAATTGATTTTAAATATTCAATAGAGCAACTTTAACTTGAATAACGAATATTACAATTTATTTGATAATTAAATTATTGAATTAAACAATTTGAAACTGAGTAAAATATTGAATCTGGAATTTTAAGCTTTGTTAAAAATAATTTGAAGGTTCGTAAAATTTATATTGATAACGTTGAAGATGATAGAAGTGTTGAAATCAAATTTAACAATGATTTGTTCAGTTTTGAAAATATATCGTTTAAATTGAATTTAACAATAGCCATCCGAGGCACAGTCTCGGAATTCAATGAAACCAGTTTCATTGAGTCCGTAATATTGAATTATTATCGGATTTCAAATTTCGTAGTGTTTGGGGTTGTGGTGTGAGAGTACGATATGTAAACGCGTTGAGAATTTATATAGTGACAAATTGAATTTAAATAAAGCAATCTTGGTCTACTCAAATTTTCTTTCAGCCGTAATTGCATCCCGTCAATACTTTTTCGTTCATCTCAAATTACTGTAGCTAACTTTCTCTTACACACCAACATCTTGTTTCCTTCCTCTTGAAGACAACCAGTTCGTTCCTAATAAAAAAATATAGAAACCGCACAGCCGAAACAAAAAAAAAATCTCGAAACCCTTTTTTCTCGTTCGTTCAAAATTCATGGCCGCGAGTTCTTATCAATCTCCTTTCTCTTCTTCATCTTTACCACTCGAATCAAAATCTCGAGTCTCCGCAACCTCCAAATCATCGCTCGATCGAAGCACGTTAAGGATGTCGATTTCGGCAACGAAGGGGAAGACGACAGGGAATCTCGGTCGCAATTGATTTCATGGCAAGGTACAGTTGCGAATGGGCGATTCGGTGATGGGATGTCGTAGGTGCGCAGTCATGTTCGAATGGATGGGAGGAATCGATTTTGGTGGGCCTCAGTCAACGTCGAGGGTCGAAGTTGAAGTGGGTCAGGGCGGCGTAGGGATGCGTCGGCGTTCGCGATGGGTTTTTGCATCGGTGAAGCCACGTTCTGGAGAGGTGGGTTCTATGCAGTAAGGTTTAAGCTTATTGAATTAATTTCTGAATTTATTTATTTATATATAAATTAGAAATAAATCTAGGAGTAAGATAACGTTTCTAATTTTACAGTATATGTGAGTAAACTTCTATTGTAAAGTAAGAACATTTCAATTTTTAATACGTATATAGGGTTTTGAGAAATATATATACAGCCTTACATTACAGTAAGCTATATTTGGTATTAAATTTTCAGTTTAAAGGATTTTATCTATAAATGTATATAGGTCATTTAGTATAAGTAGTTTCAAGAATGTAAAGTAACTATATATATAATTGATGTGGGAATTAAACTGTCTAATTAACCTATAAAATTATTTTGGTTACTAAAAATTGTCAAGGAAAAAAAAATAGTTTAAATTACACTACTAAATGTTAATAGACGGTTCGGTTAGTTCAAATATTAATGAACTATATAATGTTATACAAGGTATAAAGTCGAGAAACAAGCTGGGATGGAAATGAATGGAAATAGACTGCAAATAAAAGCAAAGGTGAGTTAATCTCACTCAGTTAAATAAATTTAAATGATTAAATTTAAATAATTGTTTGAATGGTTGAATTGATTGATGTGCTATATTATGGTATATTTTGGAATTGGTGTATTATATCGTGCTAACATCTGTGGATGCAGGGAAAACATGTTGGAGGGATCCAACTGGATTCCTCAACATTTATTTAAATTATTTAATATTCTCTGTTTGATTAATTGATATTCTATGATGAATTATATTGGAATGTTGAATGCTATGGTTTGATTGGATATAATTGAGTATAATGAATTACCAAAAATATATAAATTGGATTTTGGAAAGAAAATAAAAGAAGTGAATTTGTAAGTAAAATAATTATAGAAAATTTGAATAAATTTAAGAATGAATTGGAAAAGAAATAAAGTGACTTTAAAATTCTAATAAATCTTGAGTATGGAAAGGAAATTTTGAATAAACAGAAAGTTAATGAATTTTAAACTTCAGTGCTATTAATTAATAGAACAAAGCTTTTATTTTAAATTTAAGATTTAAAACTTGAAAAGAATAAAGAAGAAATTGGGAAAATTTGAAATTGGTATATTTCTGTTAAAAGATGTAAAATCAAACAGAAAATAATAACAATAATAATAATAAACTCCATAATTAACGAATTTTGAAATGAATTGAGTAAGTAAAGAAATTTATTTCAAATGGAATAAATTGGGAGTCAATTTGAAAAATTGACTTAAGTGATGGAGTTGGAAGTTCTCCCTGGATAACCAAGTACGTTTTCAAAGTAAATTTTTAAATATAAGTTAAAAGTTTGAAAGTTGTTTTAAAAAGCAAGTTTTGGAAAATTTATTATTTCTAAATATTTAAATTCTAAAGTAAGTATTTCCTTTAATCTATTATAGCAGTAATTATTTTAAAGAGTGACTTTGTATTTTGTTTTAAAAAAGTGAAAATTAAGTTTTATATTTTATAAAGTAACCTTATTTTCAAATATTCGTATAGTATGTATTTTTAACAAATTATTAAAGAAATTTTAATTCGAATGTTTAAAGTATATTTTTAAAAGTAAAGTGTTTTAAATTAATTTAGAAAATCTCGTTTTGTGCTTGGTGATTCCTGCGGAAATAGAAATACTTGGAATTTATTCTGAGAAAGGTAGATAGTTTTGAAAACCGTTTTCAAAGGAATTTGAAAAGTGAAAATATATCTTGTGAAGATACTTTTGAGATAAATAAATAAATTTGGGAAATTATTTATTGTTTCATGGATGTTTGTGAATGTAAATTGATAGTTAAATAACCGACTATCAATATTGGACAAATGCGTTGATCGTTTCGAAGAGACCGGGATCGAGATTTATTTATCGAAAACCACTTCAATCCGGTTTGTACGTGTTCGTGAAAAACGATTTTGGATTCGAAGATGGAGCAGTGAAGTGCAAGGGCTAGTCGCTACTAATCCTAAGGATATTTCCAAAATGGATGTAGTAGAAATAGTGCCTTCGGTTCTGTTCGAACCCGGAACGGACTTGTATGGATGAATGCTTGCGAAACATCGTCAGGTGGACGATGGGCATTCTAAGGGATATATTCTAAAAAGGTAACGCTTAGCCTCAAGCCTCATCAAATGCGAATGGATGAAAATCAAGGGTTATGCAGCAAGACTTCGTGGGTAGCCCCCATTGGAGGGTGAGGTCATCCCTGTCTAGATGTCCCTTTTATTTCGGCTTAGTGGGCAGTTGCTGATCCCAACCGCGGGGTGATCTTGCTCGGGATTGTCCAGTAAGGGATAGTTTCAGTCTTGTGTTGCAGGGGAGTTAGGGTGGCTCCTCGGTACGCTGATCTAGACCAGGTACTGTGACAGGTGGTACCCCAGTGCCTAACAATTAGTTGGAATCCATTTTCCCTATGCGCCCGTACGGTTTTGATTGTGCCCAACTATTGCTGAAACGTGAGATGCAAGCATTTCAGCTAGATTCTATTTTACTTTCTATAGGCACTATTATAATATCAGAGGATTTTAACAAAAATGTTTTAGCTATCGTAAGGTAAAAACCCGACATGTGTATTTGTGGCGTGGTCTTACGAGATGCTTTTATTTTCAAAAGTATTTTTGAAACTCTAATAATCAATTGAGTATGATTTTCTCACGCTGGTATTCCAGACTGACTCGGGTGTTATTTAACTGTAATGATCGGGTCAGACCCAGTATTATAGGATACAGGATATAATGCCGCGGAGCTTAGGAGACGAGCTGGATGACGATACGTACATTCGTACTTGTTTTATATATATATTCCGTTGTTTGAGTTGTTGTGTATCCATTGTATGATATTGATGTTGAGTTGTGATTGATGTACTCTGATGATGTAATATATAAGCAGAAATATTTGATGTTGAGTAAAGATTATTTATTATCTATTATATTTTATTCCGCTGCGATGGTTATCTGATGTTGATTTCTATTATCTTCTTCTACCTCTTCTTCTTTAACCCAAATGGTTCGTATTTCTGTGCAACTTGAGTTGATTGTTGTAGAATAGTGTTGACTCAAGGGGTACGGATTTGCGGGCCGTTACACTGTCTTTCAGCATCACGATATGGTTCATTTTCGAACCCACGTTGAGTTCTTCCCTCTTCATTTCAGTGCCCATGGTGGTCTCGCATAATTGAAACTGATGATTCTCTCCTATCTCGATAAGACCGGGGTGACATCCTCCTTTCTTCCAAACCGGTGGTGAAACCCTGTTTACACCCTGGTTTGAAATTTGTGACGTTCTCCTTTGATTTTGATTCATGTCGTTCATCAATTTCTCTAATTTTTCAATACCCTCATTGAACTTTTCATTGATACGCTGCTCCATCTGCTCAGCTTCTTGTCTTCTATACAAATCTTCAACATTATGATAGCGATTAGCACGTTTCGGAGGCATGATCATTAAACAATCTTGTTTCCGTCTCTGATCTGGCTCTGATACCAATTAACGCAGCTTTGACTAGGTCGAACAGTTTAGATTCCAAACTGTCACAACCTATCCAGGATCTTTCTCACGAAATGATGATTTCATGTCAAATAAAGCGATAGAACGATAAATGCTTAGTTCCGTTGATCGTGATGATGCCGGAATCTACGTATCTCCAACCTGTTGATCTCGCAAGATGCCGTGTTGAAAGATCTACAATTCGATCGTTGATCACTCGCAAGTGATACCGAGAATTGGCTTCAAATTCGTTGATTCGCTCACGAATAACCCGAAGATGGAAAGAAGAAGGAGATCACACTCAACTTCCAACAATGGCAGCTAAAGCTCACACACAATTTTATTTCAAAATCAACAACCTTTACAAATGACAACACACCCTATTTATAGGAAATTACAACACACACATGCGACTTAACACCATACGACTCACGACCTAACACAAACGACTTAACATCAGACGACTCACGACCTAACACATACGAGTTACAACATCACACAACTTAACCACATACGAGTTGCAACATCACACGACTTAACAACATACGAGTTACAACATCACATGTCTTAACAACATACGAGTTACAACATCACACGACCTAACAACAAAACATGTGACTCAACATCATACGAGTTAAGAAGATAGCACAGCTTCAGGAACGACTTAAGTGACATATGGCTTAAGAAGATAGCACAGCTTCATGCGACATAAGAAAACAATGCGGCATAGCTGAGCGACTTATAGAAATGCGAGTCAAGGCAGGTGCCTTAAGAAATGCGGCATAACTGAGCGACTTATAGAAATGCGACTTAAGGCATGCGACTTATAGAAATGCGGCATGATTTCTTGAGCCGTTATCGTATAAGGCATGCGACTCATGGCATGCGACTTAAGGCCGGCGACATATGATGGTTGGGCGACTTAAGGTAAGGCAGGCGACATAAGATGGTTGAGCGACTTAAGGTGGTTGACATAACTCGCTTATCATGATGTGCTACATCAAAATGGCAGCATAAATTAATCAAATTTCATAACTCAGAAGGTTCCTTTTGGATAACTCTTTGATTAGAACTTTTGAGAGCCTGAAGCCTCTAGATAATTCTCTAGGTTTGGCTTGAAGCAAGAAATAGGTTGCATCCATTATCTATCGATCGTCAGCCTTTGATATCTCCAAGTCCAACCATTGGATCATCGCTAAATTTTCATGCAGCCTCATTGTGACATACTCTCCCATACCTAAAAGTTTGTGTCAATCTAAAGAAGTTCTCGCTCATGCCTTCATCGATTTTTATTGGATCAAGCCCGAAGTTCTTCCTTAGTTTTCCTATACTAGCTCGAAGCATCATGCCACTCGCCTTGAAGTTCCTCCATCAAATCTCAAAGTGGTATCGCTTGGTGCCGAACCATTTTGGTTAAGACTTCACCAGTTTTGGATAAGTCCATAATTCCCACTTTATGTCGCTTCTTCTAAGTTATATCCCAGAGTCCTAATCTCAATTTCCTAAAGTCTCCCACTTGAAACCCCAAAGACAAAAATAGTTCAGTGGCACACTCATCAAACCTCTCATCTTTTCAGCATACTTTTAATTCCATTAGTCCAAACATAATGTGATCCATTATATGGCCTCTTAACATCATGCTACATATCCACCATTCATCGCACAACCGATGGTCTAACTTTAATCAGTCAGTGTCGGATGATTTACTTGGTTAATTTTCGTGCATTTTCGAGTCATTTTTTCCTTTGCTCTAAATGTCTCAATCTTCTATGCGGTTTATTTGCATGATCCAGCCCAAACACTTTAGAACTAGTCGATACTCCAAAAATGCATATCAAGTCACCATATCCTAACCTAAGCAATCAAACATGCAAAAACTGCCAAACAAGCATCATAACATCATTACACAATTGATCCCATCATTACATGATTCAAAGCAAGTCAAAACAAAGAAGCCTATCCATATGAACATACATACAATATTTCTATCTAATCCAATTTTAATCATTAAAATTAATTTAAAAACATGGTGAAGTTTAGATCGAGTCAAACCAAGTTTTTTTTAACATTTTAAAAACATCACCTTTAACTATGTGGACATGTATAAAATTGGGAGAAGCATAAAACCACTCATTTAAGGTCCAAATTGCATAATAATCGAGGTGAACGAATCCAACCAGCCGAAAGGTGCTAATTTTCAAAATTCAAAATGCTACTTTGCTAATCCTTATGCTAACCTCCCTTTAACCGGTATATTTGGCCAATTAAAGTAAGGTTTTGAGTTAATTTCTTGCTAAGGAGATAATTAGTTAAGTCTTAGACTAATTTTTGGGAAATGTGAAAACGATTAGGAGTTGTCATATCATGTTTTTTAGGCATAAATTTCAAAATCCACCAATGGGCTTAATTTTAGGCTTAGTCTAATGATCCACTAAATTTGTCCAAAACTTATCTAACTTCAAACGGACATATTTCATAAACAATAAAGCTATATGACAACTCTACAAAAAGAGAAACCATTGTATATTTCATTTGGAAGGAGTTTCAACCCTTACTAGGATCATGCTAAAAGCTATAAGCCTTGTAAGTTCTAAGTTTCGAAATCATCCAGTAAAATCTTTAAGGGTCAAAAATGTCAACGATTAACATTCCCTAAAGTTATAGGCTCACACAACCCAATTTGGATTTTAAAAGTAATATTTTGTAACTTTAGGATACGTAAAATATGGATCGTTGCGTTCTAGCCCACTCCTCCCTTTTAGGACGTTCACCCTCGAAATTCCATCAAACATGGTATGGTCAAACAATAAAGGAACTCTACATACTTAATAATCATAAGAAAGCATAACATTCATCAAACATGCACTCATAAGCAAGTAAATAGAACTTATGTACACCCTATCCTGCAAGGTACTAAGATACTCTATATGATATCAAAAGTGAGAGGAATGTGATAAACAAAAAGTCTTACCAAGTAAAGAACTATGGATAAGCAGTCATCACGCTCTCCTGGGTCCTTATTGGCCGAAAGTTTAGCAAACCTCAAAATTATGTTAATGTGTTTGTACTAGAAAATGTTACTTGCTTACACAGGTCCTAAAAATTGAAAATGATGAGTGAATAAACAATTAAACACAAATAGTTCAGTCAAGTTTGACTACACCCACTTTGAACATTTCTTACAATGTTGACCTCTTATAATTACATGGAATTATAAGAGGATAATAAGAAATTAAGAGCATTGAATATTTCAATTAGGCTAACTTTAGAGCTTTGGTATTTTTCTATGCTAAAAATATAGTCCTAAACCATATGGAATTACATGGTAAGAGTAGTTATAGCAGATGAAGTTGGCCTTTGAACAGTTTCGACTATGCAGCTGAGAGGTAAAAATCACTTTGGGTCAACAATATGGATGCTTTGGCCGTTGGAGGATAGTTGGTATGACAGTGTGATTGTATGGCTAGGATTCATGCCAACTGTCATTTCGTACTACAAGAATGCTCTGAATAGAGCAAGGTAGCATGGCACAAGAGTGGGTGCACTTTTATCAGTTTTGCCACTATGGATAGGTAGTTGGTATGCATAATTGCACATTTGTCAAATGAACAGTGCCATATAGTAATTCTCTATAAAATAAGGCCGAACAGAAGATTCCTCAACATAATAACCGTTAAACATTCATAGCTAAGGCCTATTGGGTAAAGGTTTGGCCAAATGGAATGAGATAAGCCTTGGATGTTGCAATGAGATACACTGAGTAGGGTCGGCTGCATGGGAGCTAGGAATAATTCGGGCCAAGGGATGGTCGCTTTTGAGCCGAGTCAAGTCGATTGGGTTGGTTATTATTGCTGAGTTGGGCTGGCCGTCTTAGGAGGTCGAGCAACGGTATGACGTTGGCCTTTTGGTATATGACAAATTGGCTTGAGTCGAGTCAGGCTTAGATGTGTTGGCTAGCAAATCTTTTCCTGTAAGAAAATTAAGTAACATTTTGCCCCCCTTCAAGCCTATCTCTATAAGCATGGAAGGGCCTATCAAGTCACGATGATCTTGCCAATTGGGATGTCAGCTTTGCATTTAGTGCACGTGCCATATGCCAATATGTGATTAGTCGAGATGATTCGTTTTCCAAAGCGCCACTACGATGATTCAGAGTCTAAGGACCATTGATGTGATAACATCATAATTAAACCTATATGGTTAGGATTTCCTTAATTTTGAATCAGATGGCTACGATCAAGAGGACTAATTTATAAATACCCCTCTTCTTCCTCCTTCTATTCTTTACCGAACTTCAAAATCTTCTGCCATTAGAAAAATCTCCATTCGCTTTTAAGCTTCTAACGCTTCCTTCTTCATAAAAAAAGTACATCCTATCTTCTATTTGATACTTCCTCATCTCCATTTGTTTTCGCCATTAAAAACGAGTTTTTTTGTTTTTTCTTTTCGTGTTTTTTGGGTTTCACCGCCTTGAAATGCTCTGAGAGCTGCCTTTTGTGTTGTTTCTGCATCGTTGCTAGGTTGAAATCTTTATTTTTTGATTATATCTTGCATGTTGATCACTTGTTACCACCATGTTAGCATCGGTCGATTGACGTTGGCTATCATTCCGATGACATATGAAATTAAAACATATTAGTGCCTTAGGTTATGTCTTTAGGCCCAAATTGTTTACCTTGGACCTTAAGCCAAAAAGATTAGTGTGCACAAGGGCCATATGGCCTGTATACTAGCTTAGGAGAGTAATTTATGCCATGAACCATCATGGGATGCCTAGGCCATACATGCCTTGTAGGTGGCTCTCCAGTTTATCCTCGAGGTGTTGCCCGCTAGTTTACATGGCTTAGTGGGGCCATTATATTTTTATTAAGCCACTCGTATGTTAGACGACTACTTTTGGATCAACTTCCACCAACCCCTCCAATCTAAAAGCTTTAGAGATGATCGAAGGGGGTAGGGATGAACCTAGTTGATTGGTCCAGGCACAAGTGCAACATATGGTTAGTCAAATTTCCTACAGCCTCTAACCTACCAGATCATCCACCATCGGGATTCTTTACTTGGTTCTTGGGCTATTTCAAGATCAAGGCCGCCTCTTCATCCATTTCTTGTCTCCTTTCTCAAAACTTTCGAGCTAGTTCCTAGTCAGCTTACCCTCAATAGATAACAATTCTTATGTAGGTTTATGTCATACGCGCATACCTCCAACTTCTAAAGCCAATCGCTCATCTAATCAGCATGATCTTTAGTCTATAAGGGGGAGTACTTATTTGTTCCTTACAGATCATTCCCGACATAAGGAACACCGAGTTCCTGGTCTCAAGTAAGTCATTTTTGCCTTCCTTTTTCATTCATCTTTCTTTTCTTCCTTTTATTATCCTTCATATGGTAGGGATCTCTATTAAATCGACCGGCGTTAATATTGAGGTGCTCAATGAATACTTGGATCGAATGGAAGAGCCCGCCGATGAGGCCAAGGACTTAAAGACCACAATGACTGATGATAATATTCATATGTTTAGGCTTTTAAGGGAGTACCAAACTATAGAGGCGGAGTGGAGTTTCCTGGCAAAAAACGTACTAAGAAGAAGCATGATAATTCAAAGATCAAGTTCTTGGATCCTAGTGTTGGCCTGGCCACCATGAGAACTAGGGCTATGATAACTCAAGTAAGGATGAAGGGTTAGGAGAGTGACAAAAAATTGTTTATGACAAGAAGAGTGATGTTGTGCCAAAGCCTCGGTGGGAAACCTTTGACCCACAACAACTAGTTGATGTCCCGATCCAGCGGGAGGACGTCGACCATCTCATAGGATACCGAGGAGAGATTTAAGGAAGGTTATGCGGTGGGAGGGCGGTAGGAACTGGGCGTCAGTAGAAATGTGGGTCCTACTAGGGGCCTCATCTTGCTTATGATCCTTTGTATCTAGACTAATGATGTTATACCCCCACGCATGGCCCATTCCAAGATTGATGAATCTAGCATACGCATCTCGGCTTATCATTCGCACCACCTTGTCAAAAGGAAAGACCAGTGGTTCCAAATGGTAGTTTATTTACTTGAGCTTTTCCTTTTTTATTCTTGAATTTGAATTAGACAATGCATGTCTTCTTATTTCAATGTCTAATGAGCTCAACTTTGAGGCCTTTGACTCTATATCAAGAACTCGTTAAGGTCTCGGGATCCAAGAAGCCGGCCCAAGCTAGGAAACCTTCATATTGCCCACAAGCCTTTAAACAATTTTGATTACCCACGTTGGCAGTAGGAAAAGGAAGTGGCTTCACGGAGGCAAGTCCGAGTCCCTTGAGGTGTTTGTCCCTTACGACAAGAAACTAAACATTTATTATGTGGAGGGGATAATCAACATGGCCAACCCTATATCGATGGGACTAGTATCCCTAGAGCTCCCTTATTGCCAAGGCAAGGAAGAGTTATACTGTAACCAAAAGATTTTCCGACTCATGGCCACTGAGACCTTATCATGCACCAATTGGCTAGAGGACGTGGTGAATATCCATACCCTATAAGGCCTTAGTAGTAAGCTTCTAACCCTTGAATTTCCACTATTAAACTGAATCTCTATGTTTCAAGTCACACATCTCTCCATCTGCACCTAGAATGACTTGACAAAACTCTAGGGGGAAGGTGTCGAGGCTTGAGCTAAGGCAACTAAGGATGCTTTGGCAGCGATCAACTCAAGATTGTTGACTTTGGATTTTATAAGATCATATTCATTTATTATCTTTGAATTATGACTAACAGTGATTTCTCTCTTTTTAAAACAATTTTTTAACATAATATTTTCATTTTCGAGCACTTCTATATGGTTTTAATTTCAAGCACTCAATTTCAAATGGTTGGCGATTTTCAAATATAAGATTTTTTCAAAATCCTTGGTTTTTTTATCTCTTTTTCTAACTCATGATTTGTTCAAATAATTTCAATTTTGTTATTTTTAAAAATCATGTTTTCATTTTCAAGGGCTTTGAAATTCTCTTTTATTCCAACAAATTCCGTTTTGAAATTCGCATAATTTCCATCTTTGGAATTTTCAAAATTTTGAAAAATTTCCAACTCCTTTTGTATAGTCTTATTCCTGCAAATCAAGTCAATTTTATATTCCTTCAAAATAATAATCTTTTAAAGCTTTTGAAATTTACGTTGAAGTTGACAAAATTCTTTTCAAACATTTTCCACAATCAAAATTTTCGATTTTCTTAAAGTTTTCAAGCTCCTTTTCAAATTTAACATTTTTCTAATGCGGTTTAGATTTTTCACTTTTTACCTTGTTATTGTTCAGTTCAAGGTGATCAAAAGTTTTACTTAATTTATGACACAAAAGAACAAATCATTAACGGTAAAGTCACTTATCTCATCATCCATTGAATCATCATCGTTGTTGTCTTCACTACTATCGCAAGAATTGTCTTTGTGAATTCCGTCAAACACATCTCTGCTCTTGTATAAGCCTTAGGGATTCCTTTACAATCATTGACTTTTCTGTCATATTTTTTATCGAGAGTGTTCGAGATTTCTTGTGCAGTTAAACAATGATAATTATGATTAAATTCAACTCTATTAATCAATAAGATAAGAATATTTGTAACATTCGCATATAATGAAATGTTATTTTATACATTATATCACAGCCATTTTCAATAATATCCTAAAATTTAAAATTAACAGATTTTAAATTAAATTTTGTTTTTGATTTCCAATTTAAATAATATATTTTGTTAAAAATAGATGGACTCATAATGGACTGACTCTCAGAAAATCTATAACTTGAGTAGGATGTAATATCAGATTTATCTTAACAATCTCCTCTAATACCACTAGTTAGGATCATGCAACACACTATATAAGGGGTTGGATAGGGTATTTAAAATATTTAGTGTACAATAGATAAATAATATGGAAACTTAAATGTGAAAAGTAATTGACATATAGATATACCCAGCTTCGGCTACTTACCTATTAGAGTCTATTGCTTCCTCCAAAGTTTTTACCAGGGTTGAATATTTGAAGTCTTATAGCACTTATAAATTCACACTCTCTACTAACCTAAATATACTAATCTAATATCCAGTGACTCTATTGAACTCACCTTGATATCGGAATCTCTGAATTACACCTCATAGCTCACATAGAAATCTAGAATTCAAGTAACGAAATAAAAACACAAAAATACAACTTTAAAAAAACTTTCCATATCTCACGTGACATGTATAGGACCATTTAACTTTTCCAACTTACTTCCTTTTTTATATTCTTAAAAATAGAGTGGGCCACAAATTTTTATTTTCAATTACACTATGGTCAATGGGCATCCACCAACAAAATAGTGTTCTGTCGGTGGTTAACCGCCGAGCGATGTAGTCCTTAGCATAAATTTGGGTGCCCTTAATGTTACACTAAAAATATTCAACTTCACTTTCACCCAAAAATAAATTATGCACACAAAACGGAATCCATCACCACCGCGCTCCAAATTACATTACCTCATGTTGCCACCTGGAGATAACATTATTGCTAGCATGGTCGTTCGGAGATGCCATAGCCAATGCCCCAAGGTTTCGTTTTCAGATCAGACGTCCATTTCTAAGTTGACGCTACCGCAGTATACTACTATTGTGATTGACGGAGAGATCATCGCCACCTATATGTGGAGCTTCCGTAGTCCACAAAGATTTTTCCATTGTTGGTTATGCAGTTGCTGCTTGGAAACTGAAATTTTAACTCGCGCCACCTTAAAATCATCGACGCTCAAGGTTGTACTGTCGAATTTGTGTTACGCTTTGGATCTGATTTCACAGTCATGGTTAGACTCTTGGTTGATGGTAGTGATAGTTTTTGTTTCCTGGTATGGATTTTATGTTCTAGTTTGGACTGAAAATCATAGTCGTGAGATAATGGACATGATATGCACGTAAACACTTGAAATATTTCAGTGATGTTCTTGGTGGATGATAGTGAAATGCTACTAGCATAGTTTAATATGATGTAGAGCTTTGTTATATGCGTTTTTAGAATAAGGTTGTTTAGGATGATATGAATGTTGGATTGAAATTTAAAGTTGAAGGAGTTGTTGTTCTATTATTTGTATATGAAGCATGACTACCGAGTTTCTTGAAAATATGTTGCTGATGATTGAACTTGGTCAGGTTGGTTTGTTGATGAGGAGAGTCAGAATTGTTGATGAAGTCGATTACATTGCAGCTGTGTTGATGAAAGTGGGTTTTATATGTGTTATGGCGCTATGGAATTTTTTTTGATGAGGATGTAATCGTTAGTTGTATGGAGAAGATAATTGATTAATAAGAAGCTAATAACTTGCAATGATATTGTAACAATTAGATATGGTTGAGTTGAAAAGAAACCTTTGATCAGATATTAAAATTTTCAACGAAGCTTTTCTCTTCTTTTTTGTTGTATCCAATAGGATATTGTGTGAGAGAGCTTTGTAATATATAGTCATTGTATGGTCCACATATATTTGAAAGAGAATCTCCTATTTGAATGACTCAAAATTATACTCCCCTTTTTATTTGAGCGATATCTCATAGCTTGATTTTGAGAATATTTTTTAATATATATAAAAGATACTAAGATCTAGTGACATATATAGGTGAATCTAGTTAAACCTCTTAATGAAATCAGAACCCATTAAATATAACATTAAACAAGCACATTAAATATGTTATATATTTATTAATACCAAAACGTAAGTTGATTGCAATATTTCATTATATTTCTACTTTGATAATAATAAATATATATTAAATTAAATTTACAAATAAAATGCAAATGTGTTTGATGTGTTGTTACACTATAATTTCTACCCAGTGTAAATTATGAATATTTGAAAAGAAGGTTCCTTGGCTTATAATTCCAAGGCCCACTATTTAATTTCCAAGAAGAACATAAGTATGGAACTCAGTACCTTAGAGCATATGATCCGAGAGCATGAATCAAAGCATCAACCAGGGTCAATATCATTTTTCAACTAAAACAAGAGGCTTAATCAAGGGCAGAAATTGTCGAAGCCAAAAGCCTTTCAATAAGTATCAACAATCAATGGCTTAGATAGCCTCAGAATGCAATCAACGGTAAGGATAAACGAAAAGAACCAAAGAAGCTATATATAGAAGCGTCACGTCAGTAATCCTTGTCAAAATGCAATCAACCAGATTATAACTGACATTCAAATCTAAGTGCACATAGCAAGCCAAGTCGTCAGTCCGAATAAAAGGCTCTCCACCAGTTGCGTTGGTTTTTAATAAGTGGCAATCTCAAGGCACAAGGGATCTATTAGCATGAAAAACAAACTAATATAAAATCATAATGTACTTTCCAATGTTAGAGGTCTATTCACAAACTCATTAATGGCTGAAATGCCTAGGTTCAATGTAATAAGCCTCTTGGCTATATAAGATTGACTAAATAAGGAAAGGATAGTGGACATAGGCACTTTCGGCTTGAACTATTATAAAAGTCTTTGTGTTATTTACCTTTTACTTTATCTCCTCTGTATGTGCTATTATTACCATACGGCTCAACATCTCGTGCTAAAAGCTTGATTGCATCATGTCTTGGTAACCTCTTAATTGGGTCCAATATTCCGATCAGCTTCCAAATATACACCTTTGGATCTCAAAGTGTTGGTGTAGATGAAAATTTGCACAGACATTTTTGGCGGTTGAAGGAGGGCCCTTAGCTCTGTCATTTGTTCCCTCTTGGAAATCAAATGACCTTATTTCCCAATCATGACTAACTTTGAGAATGAAAAACTAACCCCGAAGTTGCCCCTCAACCTTCGCATTTAGCTAATTGAAGAAGACAACAATGAGAGATAGGTTACCCTCATTTCGAAGAATGAGAAAGGTAAAGAATGTGATTATATCTATGAACTTCAAGCTTCTTAGATCAAGCGGCTTTCAAAATATCTCCAAGAATCACTCCATAAATCAGCCTGACTCCCAAAGATTGCTCAGGCCCTGAATAGAGAAGTTAGGAATCTTTCCATTGAACTGCTGAAATATGAAGATTTAATTCCCTTTGGTAAGGGAGCCCTCCCAAATACTTAAGATGGTGTCTCTCGGAAGAAGTTGAAGCATGGTCTGGTCCTTACCCCTCTCAACCAAAGACTGTCTCGATATTCTTGGACATCCATGAAGAATTATCCTACCTAAGTTCTCCCCATTAAAGAAAGATGACCCAAAGAGTGAGAAGTATTGTGTCTATCATTTAATGAATGAGCGTGAGAAGAACAAGTGCCGAAAGCTTTTTTATGAGATCGCGAAGCTAATAAAAAAGGAGAAGTTAACCAAATTTATTAAACATCAATTTGAATATTTAGATCAAAATTATTTACTTTGTTCCATTTTTATGACTCTAGGAGAGTTAACTATAACTCTTTCCCAATGAATGCATGGCACTTTTCGACCAAGATGGGGTTGCAAGAGGAATCCTTTTTATCAAAATCCCATGATCAAATGGAAGATGCCAATTTTATTAACATACTCCTCTCGGTTACACCTTTCCAAAGTTTC